>JAUDQA010000007.1:0-2400000 GCA_030407065.1 Armillaria nabsnona
GTCTTGGTTTTCGCAGAAGAACCCTGGATAGAAGCGTAAGCAAGAACGTGAACAAATCAGCTTCAAAAACGCTGTGAAGTGTTTTCGTGCTTCTTTCCCGTCAGCCTCATACTGATCTAGCATTTTCTTCTTCATTACAGGGAAGCTCATTTGATCCCTTTTGAACATTAATAAACTCCTCGCCACAATCCGCGGATCCCGACGAGGGTTATCCTCGCCTTGTCCTCGTGTTTCTCATGACACTGAGCTCCATGACATCTTTGACCGCTCTTGTTCGTCGAATGTTCTTAAAGAAACACCTTGGTATTTGTGGCGTACCAGTTTGCGAGTCCCAGCGTATCAAGACGTCCCTCCCGAACAAAACGTTAGATCTTCCCACTGTTTAGATAGGTTCCTTGTCATTCATCTAACATCCGACATCCGCTGAGAGTATTTTCAGGTTCTGAAGTGAGCGAATCTCACAGCACCCACGCCGCCAACACGTGTTCGACATCTTGTAATGAGACGCAACACATATCCATTTCATGCGACATCCTTTTTCTCGTCCTGCATTCCAGATGAAAGGAGTGTCGATGATGATCTCATGCCGCGTGATGGCCACGGAGTAATGGGAACACGAGGCAGGCATTGCTTACCGCAAGCCCCCATCATATCGCTGTCCCCACTTTACCCCAGAATTCTCTTTGTTTCCTTCCTTTCGGTGGATGCTATCGACACATAGGTATTATGGCTGATCAGGATACCAGGTAGTGCACCTCCTTTCAAGTCCTGAATTCACGAGCTGAACAAGTACGGTTAGGCTACAATATCCGGCAGAGGTCCTGGAAGAAGCAGATTCGTCATCTCCCGCACCATCGTCAGACACTCCAAGGCCCGACCGCTCAGTAGCACCGCAAAGTCACGGCAAGCGACGCCACAGAAGCCTTCCACGACAGCGCCACCATCGCACAGTTCCACCTTCACATTCTGAAATCGATCTGCTCCACGGCTTTGGGGGGTCCCGGAATACCGATAACCTGCGCCGCGATGTCCAGATACTCGATGCCTTTGAGCGACGTTTCGCAGCCCTGAGGACCCAGCTCGTCGAGGCGACGGCTTCCTTGTCGGCTCATAAGGTTCAGCTGCAAAATGCGAAGATGGAACTCCAACGTGCGGAGGATATCATCGCGGATGTGGACCGGCAGCGTATTGAAGCGGAAGTCCAATCAGCAAAGGATAGGGCGACTGCGAGACGGCTCCTTATGGAACGTGCGATGGATGAAGCGAAGGAGCAAGGGTATAAGGAGGGATACCAGGAAGGCTTTGGAATGGCTAGATCGTTCCGGGAGATCAGGACCAGGAGACACTCGGCGAGGGATAGAGGTATTCCTGTACCAGTAATCCCTCCAACTCGTGGCAGGTATGTCTTTCAGTAATATATGGCGCATCATATGTGACTTCCCGTTCAGGACCGCGAAGTCAAATCTAGCCGTTTCCATAATGGCTGATTATGAAGACCTGGAGGAGAAGCTGAAAGTCCCTGTTTATCCCAATCCAATGGTCGCTGTCATGCGGTGCGTGCCTTCTCATATACAGTCACTTCTCTTCGATATTCATCGACCAGTAGAAGCGTCGCCTCATCCTTTGCCAATCCTCCTGATTGGCAGTCTAAACATCGTGATCGACGTCAGGATGAACTACATGTACCTAGTTCACCGGAACCTGTTTTATCGCCTTCTCACGACTCGGAGGAACACTCTGCAAGTCCATCTTCCTTGCATTCGGAAGCCTCCTTACCTCTTCGTCGGTTGCCTGTCTCGCCCGAAGTCATATGCCCGATACCCACGCAGATCTATGCCCCGTCCCCAGTCTCCCCGTCTCATTCCCACTCACCATCTAACCACGGGGGACAGCAATCTCTCGAACAGATTGAAGAATCGACCACCCCCATGGATGGTCCTTTTCGGGCGCTGACTCGTTATTCGAAGTTTAGCCCCCACATCGACGATCGTGGAGGAGATTCGAGAGCCTCTACGCCTCTTTCACAGTACGCTATGTTGCGCCCTCCCGCATCAGAACCAGACAAATTCCCGGGTCGAAAGCAGACCGAGCGTATTGCGGATGAATGGAGGAGTCAAAACCATAATATGGTTTCTTCGCCGGCTAACCGAGGGCAAGATGTATGGTGTAAATTTATACCGATGTTCTCTCTTTTAATGATTGCTTTCTAGACGCCATCACGTCCAACTGATTGGGAGTTTGTATCGCCTATTTCTGAGGCTTCATATCATGCATCTAGTTTATATAACCAGACTGATCCGGGAAACCAGCACGCGCTAGGGGAAGGCGAACAATCTCCCAGGCAGTCTCCGCCGAAGCGATTGAGGTCACCCCTTGCCTGGTTAAGGAAACGGTTCCAAAGATCTTACTCGAGCCCCGCAGGCGTCAATATCCAAGTCGAACCTCCGGTGCGATTCCCTCGAAATGCATTGTCGAGTATCTGACCTTTCTTTAGTCTCAGTCTCCTTCAAATCCAAGCGAGCATACGGCCTTTAATCCAAGACTACTTACAGATCGACCTTTGCCAGATCTTCCTCCGAGTCGGAGGGTGCCAAGGAGCCCTCATCCCATCGAATCACCCGATGATCGTCTTCCTCCGGGCTTTGTACCAATACCACAGATGGACGAACATTTTTCTCCGATCCCTCAGGTTCCTCAGGAGCTGGCTCCGATGAGAAGACCAGTCACTGCTGGCGGAAGTATGCGTGATAATGCGAGCCTACGGTCGAGGGCGCCAAGTTTTGGTGGGCACACCGCTTCGTTGCATCGACCCATTTCTCTTTTTTCGGACTCTTAATGCACTTTCTCTTGGGACCTCTTTTTCCTTCTTTGCTTCAGCGGAACTGTATTACTAGCTATAGTCTCTTTCTGTATGGAATGTAATTTTGTTTTACGTGAATCTGGGTTTTCTATGCTCCTCGTACCGACAAATATGGAGTATAAGTATCGAACAGTGTAAATATGAGCGGTGGCGCAACGGTTCAAAATTAATGCGTATTCAAATCTCCAATTCGAATACCCAAGATGCAGACGTCTTGTCTCCGATAGAACCTCTAAGCTCTGCGCAAAAGTTAAGAACTTATTCACTCGATGTTACATTAAAAGGTTCGTGTTATAGCGTAGCTATGATCATGATAGGTACATGCGATGGTATAGGAAAACTTGTATGTGATGATAATTTACAATGCCTTGTGAAGTTACTCTCTAAACCGACCAATCAGTTCTTTCCCTTTTCTTCAGCTTGAGCAGCAGCAGCACGAGCAGCGGCATTGGCCATCATGCGTCTCGCATTCCATTGGAACAGCGGGAGCGTAATGAGGGAGATGACGGTCCAAGCGATGAGAACACCGAAATGCAGTCCGACTAAACGATAATCAATAGGCACCCCCCACAGTTTTAGATAAAAAAATAACTTACGTTGATTCTTCGTTCCGAAGAGAATAGTCCTGACAGCACCTGAGACGTTGTAGAATGGGAACGCATAGCCATAGCGGTAGAAGTGCGGGAGGACTTCGATAGGCATGAAGCAGACGGACACATTGGCTGTAGAGGACGGTCAAACATCGACAGAAACAAGTGGAAGAGGAAAACATACTGATGATCCATGAGATCATGAAGAATGGCATGAATTTTGGTGTGAGGAGCGTGATCATAGCCTCGAGCGCAAGTCCAACGGAGAGCATGCCAACAAAGTTGAGCATCCAGAAAATGAAGAAGCCTGCACGGCCGAACCTGCGCAGAAATTCCATTTAGGTATTGACCGAGAACACGTTGGTTGATACTCACTTGGTGTCAAAGTCTGCTTGGAAAGCCCTACTCAATGTGGAGTAGAAGATCGAGATCATGAAGTACAAGGCGATCGTCGAGTAGAGGCGAACTTTGATAAGCGATTTTGTCGTTAACCTCATTTCAATGCCGGAGGCCATACGCGCGCCGGAACCGATCAACTGTAGTGAGTAGTTACAGATTGATCTTGCGCAATACTAAAGATGGGGCTTACCACAATGAAGAAGCAAAGGACTAATAGATAGATAAGGCCAACGAAGGTGATAGCACTCGCCCTTGAAAATAAACGTTAGGTACGGTACAAGACTGTCGAAATATAAGGCACTTACACAGGTACATTGAAAGGACGGAGGTTGTCAATTGTGTAGCTGATAGGCTCAGTGACGATTTGTGGGGCGGTTTGGAGTATCGAACCTAGGGTCTCCGATGAAGAAGATGCAGCAATCTGAGTCCCAAACCATTGGGCAAAACTCTGGGATATGGTAGCCATGGTGGTCATGATGTAAGGACGAATTAACGAGCGGCTGTCGATGACTGAGAAGGGTGTTCCAAGACCATAGGAAGATGCCACTCACTATGCATTCTCGTTTCGTGCTTCCACGACGTACACAGTCACAGCTGAAGAGCCATTATACGAAGAGGCGGGCGAGGAAACGGCAGTGTTGAGCGATGAAGTAGCGTTGGCGTGGACTAGGAGAGAGGGTTCAGAAAAAGGATTGGTAGAAACGCAAAGCAACGTACTGACGACTGCCACCCAGGCTCTTTGGTCTACCACATGATCTCCCACATCGTCCGGGCCCGAGAAGTCTGACGCTGCCCGTTGTGTCCAAGATACCCTCGACAAAGAGGAGACGTCTGCTAAAAGAGCGCTAGTGACGTTACCGCCGATTGTGGATCCATCGAAATCCTATCAAAATGATGAGATACACCCTCTAGACTCGTCGCCGGAAAGGCACGCACCACGACCCATCCAGGTAGCTTGTGATCAGGTACCTTCCACAACGCTCCCCAGTATATTGAGAAGACACCAAACATCAATATAACCATGGAAAAACACCCGACCACCAAACTCTTGATGTACTCCTTCCGCTGTGCCGTGAGCTCCCTATCGGTGAAGTCATTGGAGAAGAGCTTCGGAGAAGCCGCAGGCTGTTTTTCCTTCTCTGGGCTGGTGTGCACCCGGGCATTAACGTTGACGGTGGAGGAACTAGCAGATGGACGGATAGACATAGCTGCACGTGCGAACGAGCGAATGAACTGCAAGGAAAAAGGCTGTTGGGGGATGTGGTCGCATGTTCACGGATTTATGTATTCATTCAGCAGCCGAGTCGGACACTGCACACAAAGGCGGACCGTCGGCAAGGAAAATAACAGGCAACATCCTCCGACTCGGACATGCATTACTGTATTCGCTACGCGACCATCAGATTGTCAGGGACGATTCGGACAAATGACTCATACCTTTCTACATGTTTTCTAGCCGACCGAAAAGAGGAATGACCTTCTGTGGTGAGTTCAGTGGACGCTAACAGGCGATGGTCGCCGGTCGACACTAACAGTCAAACCATTGCCGATTCGGGAAGCTTTTGGAGATTTGATGTCGTACTCGGGTCCGGGCCATTTCCCAACCGGTAATACTCGGTGTATGGCATGGCTGGAATGAGCTATTCCGATGCTGAGTAGTTCAATAATGATTGTCGAACGGGCTCATTTAGAAAACGGAACATACTATTATTCAGAAGTTTAACACATAACCCCGAATGTCGAGTTGTGCCGTTTTGCCAGAGGGCGAGATTCCAGATCGTCGCCGCAATGTATTCATTCGAACACCTATTCCTCCCCTGCTTTGGAGAGGCTAAGAATTCTTGGCGGTGACTCGACGCATCGAAAACTGAGCGGCATGGTGCATGACAGTGGCTGAAAGCCTGAGAACCGGCGGACTTTTTTCATAGGCAAAATTGCTGACGAACCCCGAGTAGTTCTCGCCGTAGTCGATTAGGCAAAGTCAGCTGCATTCCGATTCGTGGTGAAAACTTTGAAATCGAATCAGGTCTATTTGCCAAGACAGCGACCCTCGCGCGAATAACTCTAAGAAATGCTGGTATACGCACATCACGGAATCCTGGAATCTATTCAGCAAGGAAAGCAGAATGGATCAAGGTTAACCCGGCCAAATTCAGGGCTGCGGTTACTTACTCTGGTCCAATAGAAGTGTCTTGGCCCAACGTTCGAAAGCTGCATACATGTATTCTTCCTCTGCGCATGCCATGTCGGGCGTATGTACCGATCATGAATTTAACGATAGCACCGAGGATTCAGTAGCAGTGATGGCGAAACGGGACGCATCGCCGTGATTTTCGACATAGCCTATTGCATGATCCATGATCCCGTGATCCTTGCCCGCGGGTAAATATAGCTAGACATTTATTAGTGCCGTCGACGTCGAGCCGGAGGTAAATCGTGTGCTCTTGATGTTCTGCCAATGTCTTGAACGGAGGAGGGAAATATATCAGGCGCGCGCCGTTGTATCAGGTCGCAACAGCGTAATATCCTATGGAGAATGCAACAAAAATCGGCCTCGCCGACTCGGAGTAGGGCGCAATTAGAAACTCCAACATAACGTAAGGCTATTGTGCGAGTGATCTTGGCTCACCCGCAAGAGCGCCTGCCACGATCGAGGTATGAGGAGTATCGGCAAAGAAAACGGCAAGAAAACGGTCTACCGCAGAAAACTGAAGGTCACAGTGAGTGTATAAAATCCTGAGAACGCTTCCAGAACCTTTACCAGATGATCTTGGCTCTAGGACGTCATTGTCGCATGTATTCCCAACCCTCCGAAAGGAGCCCACGTTCTTCAATACTTCACTGTGACTTTTGTACCCAGACGAGGCTGTAGGTATTCTCTTCTTGATTGGCGGGTAGCATTATGGATAGTCTGAGAGGGATTATGAATTTGAACTTTCATTGAGTGTTCTTAACCGATCCTTACAGAAGATCTGTTGATGCAGGCTTTTATGCCCACACGGCATACCCCCGGAAGTAATCGAAACTTCCACGACGACCGACTCGCCAGGGGAGAAGGTCCCACCCAAATCTCGAAGAGTTCCACTACCAACGCCACGACTAACATGGTAGTAAGAGTTTGTAGTCATAACAAGACTTCCAGGAAAATCATCAGCGGCTAAGCATTGTTGGTTGAATTTCCAAAATACGAGCTGGGTCAAGATTCTACACTAGTCGCGTGTTAGTTGATTAAGCACTAAGACAAAAAGCGATTATACCTAACACAACGTGACACCAATCCATAATTACTCCGCCTGCCATAGACTGACCCCATCGAGACGTTGAGCAGGGCTGGTTGACGAAGTGCAGGGAGGACTGTGGATGAACGGTTCAACATCATACGTCTGCGATAAGGCGAACGTACCTCTGTTACACCTTTCGGCGATAATCTCGCATCTTCGTTGTACCCCCATTCGGGATCATGATGATTTTTTCGGACCAGAGCAACCAAAATGCTGCCATCGATAATAGCCTACAGTGTTTCGTCAGTCACAGAGTAAGGACGGCGATGAGAGAAACTTACATGCGAGACATGAATATTCCGCTTTCCGAACTCCTTTACCAGACTCTGCGACAGTGATCTAAGCACATGGTTCCCTGCCGCGAAGGCGCTCATCAGCGCACTCCCTCTAATGCTGGGTGTAGCACTCGTCAAAATCAATGCGCCGCGTTTACCCGTCTCGTCCCCGACGTTTTTCTGGAATGCGAGAATAACATTATTCAAGAAGGGGAATCCCTCCTCGATATTGGTCTGTATCAGAGCCTGGATATCGTCGAACGCCACATCCAGGGTCACCATGTGCAGCGTTGTAGACCGCGATTCTAACGGGATGGCCTTGGTAACAGGCATGGATTTTTAGTAAAGATGACATTGTTGCCTGCCGCGCTGTAGGAAGAGATGGGAAAGGGGCAGCGGTCCCGGCAACCGTGGTGATGTCGTCAGAGATATCCTTGAGAGTCGGCGCCGCGGGCGATGAGGATAATGACGTAGCCTTCTTTGGCAAATAGACGACTGGTAATTCTCAGAAACCTACGCGGATGCTGCACAAGTACCGGTACCACAACCAAGACCTATACGCCAAGCGATTCAAGCCAAGCGATTCAATAAGAATTATCGACGAGGACTGTGAAGCCAAATTCACCTGCGATAACAGCTGCGGGTTTCTTTGTCATGTTGCAAAGGGACGATGCAGATGATGGGTATTGGAGCAAAAGAGGAACGGCTATTTGTTTGTGAACAAGATGGCGAACTTGTCAGGTCAGAAAGGCATTACCAGTCGATCTTCATTCATGCCGCGAGATCATGCGGACGACTGGAGCTGCCACCAGGCGATAATACATTAAAAGAGTCGCAAGGCTGGCATTCAAGCGAGCGTGAGGTATGTAAAGGGGATGGAGAGCCTGGTTGTGGTTTGAAAAATAGAAAGGTTGTCCTTATTTGGCGACAGCGCTTTCGCCGGTTTGCCGAACATCCGGCATTGGGCGGCTAAATCAACTACATCCATGTTGCATCCCGTCTGCTGCTACATCCATCCATCATCAATTCAATAGGCGATCACACTGATGATGTGATTTCATATCCTAAATCAGAAGCATACCCGGTGGCCAGTGGGATCATTTTCTAGCCGACCGTCACGTACTCACTGAATACACATCGGTAGTCATCGTACTCGTCATTTCCTCCTCACAGCCTGACTACGGCCTGGCTGATATTTCAAGTTCACCGGTATTGAAAGTTAACCAGTGCCAGACTTCTATCCCAATCAACCCGGAGATTTGTTTGCCGGATCCATAAACTGACAAAGCCAATTTTAAGTCACTACCAGAACAGAGACTGACGCAAGTCACCGATTGTTCATAACAATATTTGCTTCAAGTAGGACTGAGACGGCTAGTCTTCAGCACCCTAGGAATCGTAGCGAGCTGTTGGCGCGAGTAACGTCCGTGTTGACTTCTAAGCAGGATTTCATCGCCAGGGTCCGCCATCTTGTTATTAATTCGTGCCTACTAGCGCTTACTATTTCGGACCCCGCAGCGGATCCTTGCATAAAATTGGACGATGGTACTGTTCGTAGGTAAGTTGAATTCTTACCTCGCTGCTGTTTGTTGGTACCTGAACGGTCTGTTGCTATCCAGGCCAGGCACTACCGAGGGGTAAGCATTGACCAATTTACTTATCATCTTTTCTACTGAAGGCTACATCACGAAGGCAGGATCTGATACTGATTTTCACCGTGCAAACTGAGTCGAGACTCATGTACAGGAAGGGTCATTAAGGTCCACATACCGAGAGAATAGCCTCCGAGTCGTGGTTGAACGTTGACCATGTTGAAGTAAGAATATCTCTTACGGCATAAACTCCACCTCTTCGATTCGGCATCATCTCAATCCCTTCCATCAGGCATGAAGATTTCATCACCATCAGCGGCAGAGCCTTCGATGATGCTCCAACTCTTAGTTCGTTATAAGAATTGAGCGTCCTTTTCCTATAAATACAGCAATCTACCCCAAGAAACCCAAATTCCACTGCCATGTCGACGACGACAACAAGCCCCAGCCTTTGCCCGGAAGACGTACGAGTCATCTTTGAGACCAACAATATCTTTCTCAATATGACGATCATGGAAGCATCGCTTTTCGGTTTGTTTCCCTACATCTGGGTAGATTACGTTCCTTCGATCCTGAATATGTATTACAGGAATGTATACGGGGATCTTCTGCACTACTATGTGGAGTATCTGTTCGTGTACTTACATTGGGGTCTGGGTCATTTACACCTGCTGACACGACAGTAGTTTCCTCGGAACGGTCTGAACACGGCCGAGGAAAACAAATCATGGTCACCATCATTTCGTGTCTCTTCTTTTTGGAAGCAACAACATTTATAACGGACTGGTCTTTCATACACAATGGTTTTGTACAGAACGGGTGGGACTACTACGCTGTATTTGGAGCACTCCAAGGGCAGAGTGCTACGTCCTTCAGGATGGCACTGCTGACAAACATCGATGGAGGGATTAGCACCGTTCTTGCGGACGTAGCGATGGTTTTTCAAGTACTTCTGCGCAAAATAACGAGGCTCATATATTCCATTCCATAGATTTGGAGGTGCTGGACAGTCTGGGGACGACGATGGCCAGTAATTATTCTTCCCATCCTCTCCTCCCTTGCTGGAACAGGTATGTTAACTCGTTGCAGTTCTTTAGTCAAAGCCTTACGAATGATAAAGTTTGCAAGGCCTTTCAAAGTTATCATTACGTGCATGACAGCACCAACGATATCTCGGACACGATGTCGTATAAAATCGTGGCAATGTGGACCATCTGTTATCTGTCTCTCACTGTGGCAACAACCATGACCTGCACCATCCTCATTATATGCAAGATATTTATTTCAGGCAGAGCGAGTCAAGGTGGTATGCAAATGTACAGAGGCGTAATTGAGATCCTTGTGGAATCGGCCTTACTTTATTCCATCACACTCCTCGTTTATACTGGTTTTGTGGCCAGCAACAACAGCGGAGGGTCATATGTCGATATCCTTACTGCCGTTGCACGAGTAAGTGCTCAATTCAGGGATATACTTGATTCCATTGTCTGAGTATTGCTACAGGGAATCGCACCGACACTTACTGTAGGACGAGTCGCTGCGGGGCATGCACGGCCCAACGATTCCTGGACTGCGAGTGCAGCTTCTTCACTTCATTTTGGGACAAGCTCTAGTGGTCAAAGCCAAGATAGCATGGACGAGGAAGCTGTTGGGGACGAAAATAAATGCGTGATTGCTGGGGAAGTGATCATAAACACTTCTGGCTATGAGCATCAGCACGTTTCTCATGAAGGTGTTCGGGGGTATCTCAGTGGTGAGGATGATACAGACGAAGAGGTTATAGTGCCACAGGCTTTCTCATGATCATGAAAAAGTCGAAGGAGCTGAGATAAGTATAGCTATCGTATGCTAGGCGATAAATTTAGATAGATAAATGCACATCAACTCAGCGAGTTCATGTATAGCATGAACCCGGTCCTTCGTATGTGATTCTAACGCCTTAGTAAGCAAAGAAAATGGGACTCACATTCCGCCGTCATCTACGCATCGACACTTTTATAGCCTCCCCCTCCCCTTCTTAAAGGAACCGATGTGAATCAGCAGGAAATAGATCGAAAGCACTTGCATACTCACCCGGCCGCTGCGAACTGTTTGGTGCGTGGCCCCAAGATCGTAAGCAGCAGCGATACCCAAGATTCACGAATCGATTTCGTAACCCATTTTGGAGACCATATCTCACAACATTAGAAGACAACACGCCTGACGGTCCCCATAATAGAGGTACGTACCGTTTGCATGTCCTTCCTTGTCTCTTTCCTGAGCCCTTCCCAATGCACAAGAAGAAGCTGTACAATCCTGTATAGCAGCACAAATACTCCAGCGGCATCGGCCCAACTTTTGAAACAGCCAGTGGCATCCGATCCGTCTATGATGGCTCCCAGAATCCAGACGGTACGGAATCTATGCTGAGCTCCAGGAATTGTGGTGCGGAATCAGGAATGGTACCTCAGGTCGTGGCAAGGTCAAGTTGCCGCAAAGAGATAGCTCAGTGACAAGGCTATACATTCCATTCGGATACCGGCAAAAGAGAGTGAGGGCATATGGTGGAAAGAGATTTGCCGTCCTGGGAGTTGGAAACGGGAGCTCCGATCATATCGATAAACAGCGTCTCGCAGACGATGGATGTAGCGATCCAATACAAGTGCAGTCTCACGTTGGCCTCCCATCCAGTGTGCAGTCACCAGTGCAGAAACACCGCTAAGTTTTCCAAGGTCGCGAACTCAAGTATACAACCAATCACTGCGGCGACGAGAAGATGATATCAGTGCGTTCCTAGAGTGTACCTTGCTTGATGTCCTTCAGGAAAACTCCTGATAAATATCCAGTCCAGTCGAAACGACCAATGAGATTTAGAATGCGCAAGTACCAGCGATCGCAAGGATAAAAACACTGGACCGACGCAAGTCTTTTTTGGAATGATGTTGGCGGATAAAATGTAGGTCGCCTGGTAGATTTTGGGGGGAATTGTGTTGAGTCTGACCGGGAGAAAGGATTCTAGATAACTTGTCATTTTGGGCTTAGAGGTAAACGAGGGTATCGGTTAACCACATGCACAGGGAGGCGAAGGAAGGAGAAGGGATACAGTCGAAGGCTGCGCCAGCGAATTATAGACGACTAGTTCACTGAAAGGCGACGTCGCTCGGGTCAACTACGAAAAAAAATTCTGTTCTCTAAGCCGGCGCTGGAGGCCCAGACACTGCTGAGGACCACACCCTTGGTGCAACCGAACAACGGTCATGATCTAGTCGATGAAGCTGAAGTTGATGGCGCTAAGTTTCAAGGCTCCAACAAGGCTCCGACGTTTACGATCCCGGCAAATGCCGATGTATCTCTCCTTACACCATGATGATGTTGGCGGATATCTGCGCGATGGTTTCTTGTTAGCAGGTACGCAACATTCGACGCTGAATTTGCTCGGTTATGTATGACACTAACGCTTGTTGGACAGGTACCTCACTTTCCTTGATGGCCAGTGTTCTCCAACCAGGATTCGTTGAGCTAGCAACCGAATAGCAGAAGACAACAACACTGCGACGTCTGGTTTTTTGTTCTTTTTTTTTATTTAGCTGAGGAGCAGGAGCAGAAGTCGGGACGGTAGCAGGACGACAGACATGACGTCCCCTTAATGACATTAACGAACGACGATCCATAGGAGGGGAGCGCTTCGAGAAGAGAGCAGTACGCGTCAGGGTCTCTTTGGCAACGATCGGGACCCTGACAGCTCGTTTTGTTCCCGTCCCTCCATCTCATAATGACACTCAAACGCTCATAATGACACTCAAACGCTCATATACCATACTCTCAACGCTCCTTCTCCTCCCTCTGCATGGCCTTCCTCTACTCCGAGCTATACGACCTCATCATCGACCACCTCGTAGATGACATCCCAGCCCTCACAGCATGCTCCCTGGTCTCGCACGCGTTCCTACCTCGATGCCAACACCATCTCTTTCGTCACATCACGTTCTACCCTGGCGATGGTCGATGCGCGCGGTTCTTTGCGGACAAGGCCCCGCTCGTCGAGGAGCTGACGATCTTTGAACGGAGGTTGCCGGGGGATAAGGGAACGCGTACAGATGCATGGACAGAGGCGTTGCCGAGGGTGCTACCATTGCTCGTCTCGCTGCGGAGAGTCAATTTCTCTGGGCAGATGTACTTGGATGTGCGGCATAGAGTGCGAACTGGAGTGCAGGGGGTGCTGGCGCAGCTGACGAGCCTCACGCTGGATGGCGTGTTCTTCAGCAGTCTCGCCGAATTAGCAACGTTCTTTCGGTGTGTGCCCCATTTGAAGAGATTGGCGGTCAACGTCATCACTGTCGGCAGGGGAGATGACGGTGATGACGTTCATATGGGCGGGCTGTGCAAAGAGCTGGAGACGTCCAAGGTCGGGGTCGGGCATCTACGCGCGAGGTGGATGCGCTTCCTTTTTGGGAGAGACGGCGTTATCTCGCTGGCGAACCTGAGAGGGCTGGTATTCCCGGTAACGTCGGAGGTGGATAGCTGGATGCCAGGCGTGCATGAGCTCTTCGGCCGTGCTCCGAGGTTGGAGAGGGCGATGCTATTGGACTGGAGAGGGTCTCATCAGAACCTTGATCGTAAGTCGCATCATCATCTCTTTTGACTGGTCTAATCTCTCTCAAGATATCACCCCCATACCCGATATCAGCAACCTCCGTTCCCTCGCCGTCTTTGTCCCACTGGCGTATACGGACCGATACGAGGTTCGGAGGGCTCTGGTACCCAAGAATACCAAAGTGGATACGGCGGATACGGCTATATGCGCATTAGATTGGACAAGGAGGATGCTGGATACGGGTACTCGATTGGAGGAAGCGGCGCTTATCGTGAACGCGAGCTCTGTGGTGGATAACGAGGGTGTGAGGGCCGCGTGGGCGCATCTTCTGAGGCCTAACGTTGTGGTGCGCGTGGAAGGCGACTGTTCGGAGGTAACTCGGACGAGGCTAGGGCGTGCGAGGGTGGAACACACGGAAGGGAGAGAGGCGTTTTATGAGCTGTAGGCTTACTGCTCTATCGCTGTCGACTCTCGCTGAACGTCATCTCCAGATGACGGCATGCCGTGTTTTCCTTCACTGCCGAGAGACCCATCTCATCCGGCTCAAAATACGGGGCACCCGAGTATCATCATCGTCGAAAACTTACCTTGCTGCGATTGGTACAGGACCCTTGTCCTCCTCTATCCATCTACACGAGCGACCGTGGACAATCAGGGAATGATCATAGACCTTAAAAGACAGATGTCTCGTAGCTCTTCGACTATGCGCCTATTGAATGACATCCTTACTCCAATATCAGAACTTAATTCGACCGAGTACCAACTTAAACCAAGTCATTGGACGATTCTGGGGATCTGTGCTTAGAGTGTTGTATCCCTCTATTCTCGTCACCGCCTCATACCACCTCCCTTTTCTACATCTATCTCAAACTAATAAATGCTCCCGACTGTGACGTTCACACATGCAGACGACGCAGATTTCATAGTGAGCCATGGTTTTCCTCTTTGTTTCTGACAGTCATAGATTGATATCGTCTCTGGATCGAACCCGGTCTGTGACGGCTACCAGTATCGCTCTCATTTCGACTCGTTTCAGAGAGCGAGGAGCATCCGAAGATAGCAGGACATGAAAGGGAGACAGCCTCCGAGGCTTACGGGATGTACCCAGTGAGTTCTGTATTCACTTCATGTTTCGGCTTTGGGTTCTAACGTATTCTAAACAGGCCCTTCAACACTACTCCCTGCCGGCTGTTATGTAGGGAAAGGAGGACCTTCGTTTTTGTCGTCGCATGAAGGATTACTCGTTATTTATTTTTTACAAAGGTCAGTTATAAATTCGTTCTCGGTCACATTTGGGCTGACGCGTTTTCGTGCAGTCACTTTGGCTCCCCCTTCTCATTGCGAGATCGGCCCTTTATTTTGGGGGGAGATATACGAGCGTATTCCGACGTGTCTCTCTTCACTGTGTAGAACTCTTTCATGCGAAAACAACTCATCACCCCTCAATGAGCGTGAGCCTCAGTCTTGTATGCATATTTCAGCAGAGGAAACTGCGTACCATCGACCCGTCATCGAGAACTCGTCACGGGAAGAGAACTCGCCCATACTTCTCTCTTCGTGTTTGATGATTTGTTTGGGGGCGTTCGAACGGCGAAAGTACCTGAGTTACCCCCTGGCAAGTCGGACCTGATTACGCCGAGGAATTGTTCATGTCCTCGTGTACGAGAATGTGGTCCTTCATTCCCGTGGTCGAGTTTTTTTCTTCTCAATCAGACGACGAAGAGTCAGGCATGGGATTGAACTTGGGCACGCGAAGATGCCTGTACACGGTAGTGAAGACTTTTGAGGCGCATCGATCTCTGGAAGTGAGGTACTTTCTGTTACCTCTCCATCGAGTGCTTTCCCTCAGAGGGACACAAGGATCGGAGCTCAGGCCTTTCGACCAAGTCGTAGGGTTGTATGCCGCAAGTTCATGGGGCTATGACGACGTGTGTTTTTGGACCAGAGTATTGCTGTCTTTAATGGCGCGTTCCTTCAGGTGCATTTCTCGTCGTACCAGCCCGATTCGCAACTAGCGATCGTCAGACTTGACGTCCCTGCCCCTCGCAGTCGAAAATACGCTCTACTTCCTCGCCTCTCGGTTACTATTGCAATCTCAAGACGAATACTCCCCCCTGACGTGAGGCTAAAGGGCGATTCCCATTCCACCGGCTGTATGTGTGGGATAATACACGCACAGTTCGTGTTCCTAGGCCGGAAACGAGGGAGTGTCTTAGCGTTACGCTGTTCCTTCTCTTCCTGTACATTCTACCCCGCCGCGATCTTCCAGCGTCTCTTCTGTACGGTTTTCAGTTGTATGGAACAAACGTTCGGCTTGTTCACAATATCGATGTAGAGTTCTTCGTAATTGTTTCCATCCAATTTGTACAGTGAATGATATTCTATTCATATTTCAAGCGGCACTACTGCTACGGAGCCCGTTACACCGAAAAATTAGTACTGACCTGAATCTCTAAGCTCAAATGTAACATTCCGTTCTGTCATATTCCTGTCCCTTTATTCTGGATGTACGAACTAAGTTCAGGTATGTACACTAATCCATTCAAATTCACTTTCCTTCGCAGGAACGTCCACCTCGTCACGTAACATGCGATCAACTGAACGCCGGTCTGTTTCACTATCCATTTCTATTGTTGCGTCTAACGAACTGGCATTTACAGATACATATAATGCAAAGATCTCGGGATAAACAAGTAACGGAGGAATGTATTCCGGATTTAAATCATTATCACAACGTTACGGAAAAAGAATCCCCCATCCTTCGCCAACTTCATATCTCCGAGGCTCTCGGCCTCTTCCTCTACATTTGGCTTCAAGATAAGAAGGATGTGCTCCATGACTGGCCCAACGTACACCCCATCAACAGTTCCCAGCTCCAGTCGATCGCGTATAAAGGACATGACACTAACACTCGCATCCTCCGTGCCCACCTTTACAATCAGATCCTTGAGCCCGGACAGATTGACTTTCCCTCCTCCGGATTCCTTCCCATAATTCATGAACTTCAAGAAATCATCGCAGCAACACTGCAACACGAGTTTAGAGAGGTTCCCGCGTGTCAGTCGGAGGAGGAACTGAAGTATCAGAGGTAACGATTCCTCCGCGGCACCATTTAGCTCTCGTTCTGGAACATTTTCCAGGGGAAGACAGATGCCAGCGAGGCTGAGGTCAAGCAACTCCTCAACTCGGATGTACTTCAACACGTCGACTAAGACGGCGCTGCTGTCTTCGTCCTCATTATGGCTGTTGATAGTCAGTGTACGGAGGGCGGGGAAATCGAAGGCTCGGAGAATCTGCTGCACTTCGCGAGGATCAATGTATATCAACTTGAGCTTCTTGACATGGGGAAGTGTCAAGCGAGACTCAGAAGGAGGTGGGTCCCCAAGCTCCTCATCAAGGCCGATCGCATACGTAAGTTCCAGACACTCCAAGGTATCCTTGCTATTGGAAAGAATTCCTCGCAAAGTCTCCATCGAAGGTCGTGCCTCCAACGGCTGGTTCTCGAAATAGAGCTCCCGCAAGTTCGACACGCAGAATAGGTCCCAATCCATAGGAATCCCCGAACAACAGACATCTTTGAGAGCGGGATACAGCAAACTGCCGCCGGTCCGTAGATCCTGAGAAGTCACTGGTGGGGCATCATCACCTTGCGCATATTCGAGTAACTGAACCGGTTCGGTAGCTTCTTCATAGACGTCCATGCACACCCTGATTTCGGAACACAGAGCGGTGAGGAAGCAGGTTTCCAGATGTGGCATTGGGATTCCGTGTAGCTCGGTGCAGAGCAGTTGAATTTCGGGCCAATCCAATGTCGTAACGCGGAATGACCGGATCCGATGCGCACAGCGATCAGCGAGGAAGTGAGAGAGTACCAAAAGGTGCTCTTCCGTGAGATGATATCGCGTTGAACCCTCTTCGGAGTCTTCGTACTCAAGATAGATATCGATGGCTGTATCCGCAGAGCGTTCAACGATCAGGGCCTCTCTTGGGAAGACCGAGGAAACAGGGAAAGTAGGATCGGTTGGTATGGGAAGTGGTTCGACTGCGGCGGTGAGAGTGAGAGTGAGATTGGTCCAGAGACGTGGTTCGCCGATGGCGAGAGATCGCCAGGATTGGCAGATAGTCGATACGAGAAAGGAGAATGACGTGTTGTCGCTGCTGTTGGCACCCAAGGTGAAGATCTCAAGGAGAAGTTCATCTGGGAGCACGTCGATGGGGGCCTCAGGGCGTGGCTGACCAGAGCTATGAAAAAGAATCAGCCAGAAAATTGATGTAGAGTCTTTTGTGGCGTACCTAGCGGTTATAGCATCAGACGACATTACCAATAGATATGGGGATGAGGAGCGCTGTCCATCCAAGCCCGCCCTCCTTATATACACGCACAAAGATCAGTGGCACTTGTAAGAATTCAAGACAATGTCAATGACAACAGGTGGCATGCAATATTTTCTTGTCTTTTTCAACACCCGGAACACAGACCTAAGACATTCCGATAGATTATTTGCAGTACAGAGAAAACAATTGTAGATTTCGTGTGTTCTGAGATGACGTTAGAAACGATATTCCTATAAATGGAGAGGCCCCGCACCATTGCTTAAAATTTTGAGTTGAACAATGCCCCGTCCCGTTTTCTCCTAACTTGAACTTATTCCCAAGTGACGGCTATCACCGGCTACTGTTATCACATCGACTGAGCGAGGATTATGAAGCTTACCAAGCTACTTCAATACATAAAAAATGCCGAAGTTCCACAAAACCAATCGTCTGATTCGAAATCAGAGGTGTTAGTCATAATTGGCGGCTACTGATCTAGGAAACACATTGACCTAGATAAATGTCCCACGTTTCAGTTCGATTGATCTCTTGGACAAGATATGGGACGGCTTGCTATCCATGAAATTTTGCCGGTTGCGGCGGTATTTCAGGTCGTGTGCTGACTGTTAATATGAAAATGTCAATATCTCCAATACCTAAACCACTTCCAGAGACAACTTCAAGTTAGTGCCTACGGCTGAAAGAAAGGACTGTAGAAAATGACTGCACCTAAAGTGAGAATGATATAGTATGCAGGACTCTGAATGCCCGACTACTGGTTATGACGTTGAAGCCGGAGTTGATAGCGGTACTTAGGTCGCGTGGCTAAGCTCGCGGGAATTGCCTACTAGCCTATAATCCCGGCAAATGCCGATGTATCTTCCCTTACACCATAACGTTGGTAGTAGATATCTGCGCGATGGTTTCTCACTAGCCGGTATGCTGGTATGCAACATTTAACTGGCTTTGTTCAGCTATTCATGACACTAACGCTTGTTGAACAGGTACCTCACTTTCTCATCATAGCCAGGATTCTCCAACGGGCAATCATCGAGGCTAGAAACCGAATAGGATGGGATGAAGTTCCGCCGTTTAGCTGTGGAGCAGAACTAGAAGACGGCAGGACGACGACCGATTAGATCCCTTAATGAACGACGATCCACAGGAGTCCTTTGAGAAAAGAGCAAGATGCGTCAACGTCTCGTTCGTAACGATCGAGACCCTGACAGCTCGCTTTGTTCCTGCCCATCTCATAACTACGCTTAAACATACATATACCTGCAATGCCCTCGATGATTCTCCTTCTGCATGGCCACAATCTACTTCGACTCTGCGACCTCATTATCGACCACCTCGCAGACGATACCCCGACCATGACGCTCACAGCGTGCTCCCTCGTCGAGCGCACATCCCTCTCTCGATGGCAGCACCATCTCTTTCGGCACATCACGTTCTAACCAGGTAACCTTCGATGTGTACACTTCTTTGCGGACAAGACCCTGCTCGTTGAGGAATTGACGATCTTTGAGCGGAGGCTGCCGAGCGATAAGGGGATGCTGATATGCGTGGACAGAGGCGTTGCCGAGGGTGCTACATTGCTCACCTTGCTGCGGAGGGCCAGGTCCTCGGGGCAGACGTAATTGGATGCGTGGCATAGAGTGCAAGAAACCTTGGCGCAGCTGACGAGCATTACACTCGACGGCGTGTTCTTCCGCAGCCTCGCCGAATTAGCGTCATTCTTTGGATGTGTGCCGTATTTGAAGAGACTGGTGATAAACGTCATCACTGTTAGCCGAGGCGATGACGACGACGACTCTTATAACGGTAGGCTGTGCAAAGAGCTTCAGACTCTCAAGGTCGGGATCGGGCATCTACGCACGAGATGGATGCGCTTCTTCTTTGGGAGAGACAGCGTCATCTCACTGGAGAGCCTGAAAGAGCTGGTATTCCCGGTGATGTCGGACGTGGATAGCTGGATGCCAGGCGTGCATGAGCTTCTTGGCCGAGCCCCGAGGTTGGAGACGGCGATGTTGCTGGACTGGAGAGGGTCTCATCAGAACTTAGATCGTGAGTCGCGTCTTATCTCCTTTGACTGGTCTGATGTCTCTTACATAAGGTATAACCCCCGCGCTCGACATTGGCCGCCTCCGTTTCCTCACCGTATTCGTCCCACTCGCATATAGGGACCGATACGAGGTTCGTCGCGCCCTAATACCCAAGAAGACCAAGATGAATACGGCGGATACGGCTATATGCGCGCTGGACTGGACGAGGAGGATGCTGGATATGGGAACTAGATTCGTGAAAGTTGTGCTTGTCGTAAACGCGAGCTCAGTAGTGGATGTCGAGGGTGAGGGAGGCATGGGCCCGTCCGCTGAGACCGAACGTCGTGGTGCGCAAAGAAGGCGATTGTTCGGAGGCGACTCGAGCGTGTCTGGAGTGTGCGAGGGTGGAGCCAGCGAAAGGAAGAGATGGGCCCTACGAGCTGTAGGCTTCCTCCTTCGTCCCTGTCGACTCCCACTGAACATCGTCCCGAGGTAATGTCATGGGTGCATTTCATTTATTGCCGAGTGACCTAACCCATTCAGCTCTAAAATACAGGGCGCCCGATTGCTGTCATCGTCGAACCTCCACCCGCGAGGGAGAATGGGATCGTTTGTCCTTCAGTGATTGATACAGGTTCTGGTCCTCCTCTATTCGGATGACCAAGAGATCGTGGATAAAGTAGGGAGCGGTTATAAAACCTTCGGTAGCTTTGACTGTACCGCTTGCGCTTATTTATTGATGTTTTCCTTACTCAAATATCAAAATTTGATTTGACGGAGTACCATAAAGCAACCAACTTACATATTCGTTAAGTAATATTCTCTTTACTCCAGTATCAGGATTCGATTCGACCAAATGTCACAAAGCGTTTAACTTAAGCCCAGACAAGAATTGGAAATCCGCGTTGAGACCAGCTAACAACAAGAAACGACTATTTATTGCGGCATCTTTGAGTCATAGGAGAGTCGTCGATGTACTTTTGTTAATACCAGTCAGCTGTGCGTCCATCCAACATGGGCCATGTAACGTTTACGGGAATTCCAGAAACCGTTGTTATTTCCTCCAGGCTCCCCTTGGTGGTGGACCTGGAAGAAAGACAGATTCGAAAGTCCGATGACTTCAAAAATATAATTACTTACCTGAATGTAGCTGACATACCCTCTGCCTTCAAAATTTCCAGTGTTGCTTGGTCCGTAGCACCGAGGAGGGCTGTGTCCGGGATTTCTTCGTCTGCGATTATATACAGTGACAACATGATCACCCTCAAGGTCTTTCTCCGTTTGATAGCAGTCTCAGTGAACCGCTTCCCGATACACGGGCAATCTTCCGAAAGGTTGCATATTCGGAAATTGAGTTTCAAGGTCCGGAGTGCAGGAAGTATATTTTCCTGATTCAGGAACGAAAATACCCCGTCAATGTCTTCTCTCGGAGGAATAAAGCCAACGTCGAGGTAGGTCAGGGTGGGGCATAGAGTGATGACTTTGCGAAAGGCGGGCCCGAATTTGACGATCGGCGAGAAGGTTGCATACGTCAAAGGACACCCAGAACTCTTCAGTAGCCTGCAAATATTATTCATGAACTCTGGAGTAATTGCGTGTGTCTCCCAGTTGTTATCCGCGTCACTCCACCTCGTGATAATGCCATTTTCCACGCGTAGTTTTCGCAGTGCCGGAAGGACTATTTTGGAAGACAAAAACAGGTTATCGTTGTCGGAAAGGAGGTCAAGGGTGACAATGGCAGGGAGAATAATACTATGAGTGGGGCCTGTATTACCGACCACATGACCTATGACCATTATCGGACAGAAGGTTAAATGTTCAACGTTTTGAGCAGAACGAAGAACATCATGCAGGTATGATCTCTCGTGCAATCCATTGAAAACGAGCCTCTGTATCTGCTGCCACGGGAATATCAACTGCCCCCAATCGTCACCCATGACGACCGTAGACAACTGTGGGGCCACAGCGAGGAAATCGTTCGTCTCCGGAGGACAAAGGTTGGCTTTTATCGTAATGCGCTCTAACATCGGCACACGCCCTCGCAGGCGCCGGAGCCTGTCGCGGAAGGATTTACCACTGCCAAAGTGATCGAACTTGATATAGGCTACTTTCCATCGGGGTGCATGATCCAGAAGCAAATCAAGCATCTTGATATCGTCCGGGACTACCCGTTTCTTCATAGTGCCGACAAAAGGTTGTAGGAATGAGACCACCAGTGGTACATCCCCGGACAACTCCAATGGACGACCAACCGTCTTCGAGCAACCGACAGTTTTCTTGCTCAATGGTGTGGATGAGAGACAAGATTTGAGTTCGTGCATATGTGTTAAGCGATAGGTTTGTAAGCCGATTCCTTTGTCCGTGATGATGTGTATTTTGGACCAGAGCGTTGGTGTCTGCGTAGCGATAGCTCTCCACTCCCTACAGACGTGGGTAGCGGTCCAAGGAAAGTCCGTAACATCCGCTGCATTTGAAGAAGCCAGAAAAAAGATCTCCCGCATGATATCAATGGGTAGATTCAATATGGGAGATGATAAAGCCTGTCGGTGGCGCTCAATGAGATTTTGAACACGGGACTGCTCGAACAGCATCTCCTCGCGGGAATCTTCATAGCGATGGAGGGTAAGAGATAGCTTGGCTATAGCTTCCTCTTGCTCAGCAATGATATCGTGAAGCTGAGGGGATTTGGTGGATAAGGATAAAAGGGAATATTTGATTAATGTACAGTCGTCCTGCGAGGGGGCAGCGTTTGATTGAATGAATGATTCAAGGGAAGATTCGAAGGAGTAGCCAAACGTCATGCAGGAAGCAGTGTAATAATCCAGATTTTGGTCCGCATTGCATACTGGACAAGCCTGCAAGAATGAATGAGAGAGAAACCCCCAGTAAATTGGACGAAGGACTCACCATGACTACTAAAAGGGAAAATAGCGTTTACAGAAATATAACTGGGCAGAGAAACCGTCCGGAATTTTTGTGTTCAACGTTGGGTTCCAGTGGTGGTGACGGACGGACGAACGAAGGCTGCCTTGCCGTTGCTGCATGGGAATTAGCGTGATCCCGTGATTACTCTTCTCTTTTTCGAGCATAAGGTGTCGACCTATATACACTTTCAAGCACCCACACGTCACAGCGATAGCTCCGCATTGTACGTTTAGAGCTGATAGCAGGGGTTCTTCATGGACAAGTTAGCCTTAGGCATAGTGATTGCCTTGACTCCTTGACTTTGATAATTTATAGCAAAATATCAAGAGTCTTCAGTTCCATGTCTACAGCACGAAGAAGATCAGGCTATATTTACCAGCGGTCAAAGACTATTATTCCCAAGATCATGGAAATCCATCGACGTGTCATGTTCGAGTACACCACTACGGGTGAATCTTCTGCGTTGTCGTTGAGGTCATTAAGTACATCTCCAAAAGGCAGCGCGTGCACATATTAGAGCACCGTAAGTCAACACTAGAGAGAATTCCGATGCGGCTTTCGAGGTCGGCTTGTTAGGCAAGATCTCTGGCTTCGAACTTGAAAATACCCACCTTACGTATGGAGAATATTCCGGAGCATTAAACGTCGAACCTGCATGCATCGACAAGTGCAATACTTCCAAGACCACGGATGCGTTCAGATTGAGAGTCACGATGATGGTCACTGGCAAGTTTCGACGCTTACAGGAATTTCCCGAATTTTATGATCCCGGAAAATGCCGATGTATCTCTCCTCCCGCCATAACATTGGTGTGATGATATCTCCGGTCGTTATATGTGTATCTCTCTCATTACGCTTAGACCATGCCCTTTATGGTTATTCATTGTTATTTTTCTCGCTCCAAGAGTAATCTTACTTGGATGCGACCGAGTTCCACTAGGTGCTCGAGGATATGGCTCCCATGCACCGAGTCCCGCGATCTGCTCTGGTACCATGTATTAAATGGTAAGGAACATATATGCCTTTGTTGGGCTTGACAGCTCGACAGGTACCCAACAGGTACCACCCTTCATCCCTATATTCGGTGGCATCGTCAGCGTATTGCAACGGGCCTCATCCCAGGACGCGTATTATCCCTCGTGAACACATTGCTGTGTTCCTCGCCCCAGGACGCACGAGACTACATCCAAGTAACTGCCGAGAGCCTCTGTCACTTTTTCAGTTTCATTCACAGACCTTTCTCGATTTAGCGTGTTTCGTGTCAAAAATGCACAGCTTCTAACTGGAGAATATGACAGATGCAATAATGGTAGGTGCTCTAGTCTGGCTGTATCATCGCTTACAGTATCCTAAAGACATCGGACGTGAAATAGTAAAATTCGATATGTTTCTAAATATTCACTGTTCTCAGCGAAACCAAACCTCTAACTTGATATTAGAGAGGTTAGTCCTCACCAGAATCCGCTAACCTAATTCGCGTTACCTCCTCCGATATCGCTGACAATCTTACCGAGGAAAAGTGAACTAGGAAAGTACCTAATCCAGAGACTAGTTAGCGCCTACGGCTGGAAAGAGGGAGTGTATAAGATGACTGTACCTAAAGTGAGAAAGGTATAAGCAAGACTCTGAGTGCGCGACTACTGGTTAGGCCGTTGAAGCCGAAGATGATGACAGTGAGTCGCGCTCAGTCCAAAGGCTCACGGGACGTTCCTGAACTTTATCGGCAAATGCCGATGTATCATCTCTCCTCACACCAGAATGTTAGCGCATTTTCAGGGCGATGGTTTCTCGTTAACAGGTACGCAGTATTCAATACTAATTATGTTCGGTTATTCCTGTCACTAACGCTTGCTGGACAGGCACCTAATGTTTCATTATGTCAAGAATTCTCCAACGGTTAATCGTCGGGCTAGGGACCGAATACGATAGCACAACGTTCCGCCGTCTAGCTAAGGAGCAGAAGTAGAAATCAGCAACAAGGCATCCGATTACACCTTTTAATTAATCATGATCCATAGGAGGGCTAGTCGCCATTGCAGAAGAGAGCAAGACGCGTTAGGGTTTCATTGGTAACAATCGGAACCTTCGCAGCCCGTTTTGTACCTGCCATCTCATCATTACATTCTAACACTCCTATATCATGCGCTCAATACTCCTCCCTCTGTATAGCCGCCATCTACTCAGAGCCGTACCAACTTGTAGACGACACTTCGGCACTCACAGCGTGCTCCCTCGATGCCAGTACCATGTCTTTCGGCGCATCGCATTCTACCCTGCTACTAATCGATGTACCCTCTTCAAGGTCAAGGATCCGTTCATCGAGGAGCGGGCAGTCTTTCAATGGAGGCTACCGGGTTCACAAATGTATGCGTGGACAGAAGCGTTGCCGAGGGTGCTACCTCTGCTAGTCGTGCTGCGGAGGGTGAAGGTCTCTGGGCAGATGTACTTGCATGCGAGGCATAGAGTGCGGACTGGAGTGCAAGGGTTGTTGGCATAGCTGACGAACCTTCCGCTGGATGGTGTGTACTTCACCAGTCTCGCTGAATTAGGAACGTTCTTTGGGTGTGTGCCGCGTTTGAAGAGACTGGGGGTTAACGTCATCACTGTCGGCAGAGACGACAACGACAATGATGTTCATATAGGTGGGTTGTGAAAAGAGCTGGAGACTCTCAAGGTCGGGATCGGACACCTACGCGCGAAGTGGACGCGCTCCTTTTCGAAAGAGACAGCGTCTCAACTCTTTGGAGATCTGGGGGAGTTGGTCTTCCCAGTGCTGCCTGAGGTGGACAACTGAATGCCAGGCGCGCATGAGCTTTTCGGGCGAGCTCCGATGCTATTGGACTGGAGACGCTCTCATCAGAACCTTGGTCGTAAGTCGCATCTCTTCTCTTTTGCCTGGTCTGATGTCTCTCATCACCCACATTTGCGCTATCAGACACCTTCATTTCTTCGCAGTGTCCACCCCGCTGGCATATACAGACCGCTACGAGGTTCGTCGCACTCTGGCACCCAAGAAGACCACAGCAGATATGGCGATATCTGCGTTAGATTGAACACGAGCACTGTAGTGGACGACGAGGGCGTGAGGGCGGTCTCGAAGCCTCTCCTAACGCCAAACGTCGTGATGAGCGCCGAGGGAGACTGTTATGAGGCTACTCAGGGGCGTATGTGGTGCACGATTGTGCGGCAAGCGGATGGAGGATCGGGATTCTATGAGTGGTAAGCTCCATATTCCATCGTTGATGAATCCCACTGAACGTCGTCCCCAGATGACATAGGCCCATCACCCCTACCGAGACACACAGCCCATTCCGATCCAACATACAGGGCAGCTGATTATCATCATCGTCGTCGAGCACGCACCTACGAGGCATAATGGGAAAAATAGCCCCCTTTAATTGGCAGAGGATTTCGTCCTCCTCAATTCGTGTGCAAATGAACATGGATAAATCAGGATTTCATAGTGAGTATTTGATCTCTTTGTTTCTGACAGTTATAGATTGATATATTCTCCAGCTTATGCCTCATTAATCGCTAGATCCATCGATGGGACATGTCCCAGCGAGGAGCATTCAAAGAAGAATAGCCGAGTTAGCGGGACATTGAAGGGAAGCAACTGGCTGAAGGGATGTACCGAATGAGTTTTGTATTGACTTGATCCTGAGATTCAAGTTCTAACATACTCTAAAACAGGTGTTTCGACACTACTGCTAACCTTGGTTTGGGGGAAAGAGGACTTTCGTTCTTGCGGAATAATGAAGGTTTTATTTTTGCAAAGGTCAGTCATACATTCGTTCTCGGTTTCTCCTGGACTGACACAATATGGTGGAGCCACTTTAGTTTCCATGCACGCGTCTACATCTCGTCACAATGATGCCCTTGGTCACCATCGGCATGCTCTATCTGATTTCCCGCCTAATCGGAGCCGTGATTTCACACGCAAGTCTGGTACCCAGCAATCAGGCCATGTTTACATCGAAAAATTCAGTACTCAGAGGCATCTATACGCTCAAATTTAACAGCATGTGCCGCCGTATTGCTGTCGCTTTTTCGGGCTGTACGAGGGAAGTTCATATAAGGTATGTACACTAATCCATGAAAACTGACTTTCCTTCGCAGACTTTCCTTGCTGCGTCTAACGAGCTAGCATTTACAGATACACATGAAGTAAACATGTCTGGATACGTACGTGAAGAATGACCGTAGACAAGATTTAATTCATTAACACAAAGTTACAAAAAAAGAATCCCCCATCCTTCACCAACTTCATATCTCCAAGGCCCTCAGCCTCTTCCCAGACATCTGGCTTCACGATCACAACCATGTGCTCCATGACTGGACCACCGTACACCCATCAACAGTTCCCAGCTCCAGTCGGTCGCGTATAAAGGACATGACACCAACACTCGCATCCTCAGTGCCCACCTTCACAATCAAGGCGTGGAGTCCGGACAAATTGACTTCCCCTCCTCCGGATTCATTCCTATAATTCATGAACTTCAAGAAATCACCAGAGCAATACTCCAACACGAGCTTGTGGAGATTGCCGCGTGTCAGTCGGCGGAGGAACTGCAGTACCAGAGGTAACGATTCCTCCTCGGCACCATTTAGCTCTCGTTCTGGAAAGTCTTCCGTGGGAAGTGAGATCCCAGTGAGCGTGACGTCAAGCAACTCCTCAACCCGGACGTACTTCAACACGTCGACCAAGACAGCGCTGCTTTCTTTGTTCTCGTCGTTGCTTTTCATGGTTATCGTACAGAGGGTGGGGAAATCGAAGGTTCGGAGAATATGCTGTGCTTCGCGAGGATCGATGTATACCAACTTGAGCTTCTTGACATGGGGAAGCGTCAAGCGAGACTCCGAAGGAGGTGGGTGCCCAAGCTCCTCGCCAAGGCCGATCGCATAAGTAAGTTCCAGACATTCCAAGGTATCCATGCTATTGGACAGAATTCCTCGCAAAGTCTCCATCGAAGGTCGTGCCTCCAATGGCTGGTTCTCAAGATAGAGCTCCCGCAAGTTCGACATCCAAAAAAGTTCCCAATCCATAGGAATCCCCGAACAGCTCACATTTTTGAGAGCTGGGTACCGCAAGCTGCTCCGTTGCTGAAGATCCTGGGAAGTCACTGGGAGAGTGTCATCATCCTACGCATATTCGAGTAGGTGAACCGGTCCGAGAACATCTTCATAGCCTGTGTCCATGTACACCCTCATTTCGGAGCACATAGCGGTGAGGTAGCAGGTTTCCAGACGTGGCATTGCGATCCCCCGTAGCTTGGCACAGAGGTGATACATCTCGGGCCAATCCAACGTAGTCGCGCAGAACGACCGGATACGATGAGCCATGTCGGCGAGGAGCTGAGAGAGTACGAGGTAGTGCGTCTCCGTAAGGCCTTCCGTTTCCTCATCTCCGGAGCTTTCATATTCAAGATAGAAATCGATATCCTGATCGCCAGAGCGGTCAACGATCAGGCACTCTCTTGGGAAGACTAACGAGATAAAGAAGGACGAATCAGTCGGTATGGGAAGTGGGTCGACGTCGACGGAGAGGGTGACGGTAAGAGCAGTCCAGATGCGGGGGTCGCTAATGGCTAGAGATCGCCAAGATTGGCAAATGGTCGATACAAGAAAGGAGAATGATGTATTGTTGCTGCTGCGGGCACCCCAGGAGAAGATCTCCAGGAGAATCTCGTCTGGAAGCACGTCTATTGGGGCCTCAGGACGCGGTTCATCGGCACTATGGAAATGAATGAGCCATAAAATCGACGTAGAGTATTCGCACGACGTACCTGACGGGTTTGTGATCAGACGACATCACCAATAGATGTGGGGATGAAGAGCCCAGTAAGCACAATACCAACCTCCTTATATACACCCACAAAGATCGTTGGCACTGGTCAGAATTCAAGACGATGTCAATAACAATAGGTGGCGTTCAATATTTTCTTGTCTTTTCGAGAGTCGAGACCCCGAACAAATTACCCAATATATCTCATTAAATTTATCCGTTGCAGACAAAGGAATTTTGGATTTCATGTGTTCTGGGATAACGTTAGAAATGATATTCCTATAAATGGAGACTTCTCCCACCATTTCTTAAAATTTGAGTCGAACAATGCTCCATCCCGTTTGCTCCCAACTTATTCTCGAGTGACGGCCATCACCGGCTGCTGGTATCACATCAACTGAACAAGGGTTATGGGGCTTGGCAAGCTATCTGCATACTTCAAAGATACCGAAGCTCCACACAAAAATAACCGTCTAATTCGAAATCAGATGAGCTAGTCGTAACTGGTGGCTGTTAATCTACCTCGAATGATCTCCTCCAATATCGCTTTACCAATCACTCTTCCACCGTGGATCTGACAAAGGAACCATCTCGTCGTCATCCTCCCCTCCAACGCCAAGCTCATCCATCAGAACTTCAATAGCACGGTGGCCATACTCCTCCTTAACATCCCCGTGAAGGATATTTGCTCTTACAGAGGTATGGAAGTGCGTCTCAAGGAACTTTAGGGTTTCGAAGCCACGCGGAGGAGATATGGGCGTAGGAAGGAGGTGACGTACCGCTCCCATATCACGGCAGATAATGATGCGGTAGTTATCCTTACCCAAAAAGAGATTCATCAATAGATAATGACTGAATTATGGACCACTCACGTTTGCGTCAACGCTGAACGCGATATCGAGAAAATTGGGAATGAGGTTCTTATGTATAACAGTATAGCTTGACGTGACTGCCATCTCAGCTCGACTTATGTTGCTCGCGGAAAACACCTTGTCCGACATGAATGAGACGATACGACCGCGTTGATTCTGCAGAGACTCACTAATTGAGAGAAAAGCGGAGGATTCATCCAGCATATGCCAGTAATCTCTCCTGGAAATTCTCCAGTGAACGGGCACCGGTTTCCCATCACGCTGTCGGACTTATGCTTGAATCATCGGAGGCACGTCAAACTGGAAAAGACGTTCATTAATGGCGAAACAAAGTGATAATGTATGATATTAATCACCAATATGCGAGGATCACCAAGCTTAGCATGTATTATACCACTCTCGATATGTTCGCGCTGCATGGCCTTGAAGGACCGCATATCCTGGAGGTGTCTCACTCACGGGATGCCTGAGCCTCCATCTGGAATCGAGATGCATATATTACTATGAGGACGATATAAGAGCAGTCGGAGAGAGGTATACCAGGAAAGAACCATCCGTAGTCTCCAGGAGGGATGGGATCAGTTGAGAGCGAAGGAATCTCCGGTCCAGTGGCTTCGATTGTGTATGACATGACACCATATGGAGCCACATCCACTAGAGCGAGGTAAAACGGTCCCCAGAATAAGGATTAAGCTCCTTGGTCCATCGCTGGAAAGTTGCGCTTGTGACGGGAGTGATGCGTTGATTGATTCCTATTGAATGTTAGATCACGAGGGAGATATGAACAAATTCAATCCTCTCTCACCGAGTAAGAGAGCAGAAGGGAACGTGTTGACCCAGATAAAGGTCTCACGCTTAAGCTCAGAAGAACTTTTGGACAAAAGATGCGAGGGTTTGCTATCCATCAATCTCTATGGATTGCGGCAGTGGTCAGGCCATTCGCGGCCGCGTGTGCTGGGTTTGAATTCCGAATTCATAAAAGTAGCATCATTGGTCCGTCGGGCCGGTTTCTCTACTGCCGCCATCATCTCGAAACCAACTACTGGACTATATGGTCCTGATCGCACCAATACTGGGCTGTTTCCCTCGCATATATTGATTCTACGAATTGTGCATCTCTTTGGGCACTATCGCCAGCGTTCAAGGTCTCGCCAGCACCATGATATGGACCGCGTTGCCTGTGATATCTTCTCTCTTGCTACGACTCTGCGCAGCCCAACCTCCTCTTTTGATCAACGAAAACTATGAAGCATTCGATCCCCAAGTAGCGCAGATTAATTGCATGAATAAAGACGTAGAATCTCTTGCTACCTTGTCTACCACCTGTTTCACGACCCTCCGACATCCATTATACCCCGAACACTCTGTCAGGATCAAGAAGACAGCATTCTGCGACAAAACAGTCCAGTATGCACCTCCTTCATTTACAACAACCTCGTCACTGAATCAATTTCAGAGCCTATACAGGATACATCGACATCTCTCAAACCCGCCATCTGTTCTTTTATTTCTTCGAGAGCAGGACCGACCCAGATAGGGATGATGTAGTCTTTTGGACTAACGGAGGGCCAGGGTGTTCCTCGTCGACTGGATTATTTATGGAGCTTGGTGTGTTCGTTTTGGGGGTCCAGTGTATCATGCGCTGATATGTACAGGTCCCTGCCGAGTGCTCGACGCGGATGGACCAAAGTACCATCCAGAGTCGTGGAATACCAACGCGAATATATTCTTCATCGATCACCCTGTGGGCACCGGGTTCTCGTATGGAGATACGGTTGTAAGGAAATTAGTATTGACTTGTTGTATACTTCCAACTCAATCCTTGTTTCAGAGTACCACAGAAGATGCGGCGCGAGATGTTGTGGCATTCATTTCCATTTTCTTTGAGACCTTCACACAGTTTGAAGGACGGGCTTTGCATATGGCGGGCGAGTCGTATGGCGTGAGCCCCTCCCTGTTTGTTTCACTAGCCTTCAATAATGAAGAGCGTTTCTAGGGACGGTTCCTTCCACTTTTTGCTTCGGCAGTTTATGATAACAATGCCCTGCTCCGAAGGAGTGGCCAGTCGCCGATTAATCTGAAGTCGGTTATAATAGGTATGTTGATTTCTTTTACATTCCTTTCGGATTCTAATAACACACAGGAAATGGGTTGACTGATAGCATTACGATGGTTTTATCATACTATGATATGGAGTGTACACCGGCATCCGTTCCTCCCACCCTAGACATCTCTACCTGCGTCGCGATTAAGTCGACGGTCCGTCTTGCCTTCTCGTCTTCAGTGTACGAATGCTGATATCTGTTTGCAGCTAAGTAGATGTGAGAAGTGGATGAACGACGCATGTATCGACGTCTTCGATTCTATTAATTGTGGTGCTGCGTACTCATTTTGCCGCACTGCTATTGGCGCACCATACGCTAGAACTAGTACGTATCATGATGATCCTCCAATGTATATTAACAGTTGTTAGGAATGAATCCGTACGATATGAGCCGTGAATGCGATGGGGAATACTCTGAAACGGGTTGCTATCCTAGGACAAAGTGAGCCTTGCTCCACTTCCCCTTCGTTCATCTCTTTAATAACAGGATTCAGGCATATCTCAGAGTATCTCTCCCTTCCTTCCGTACGCTCCCTGCTCGGAGTCGACCCGGAAGTTCCAGAGAACTTATCCTCATGCAACGAGGACATAATAAATGGCTTCCACGCCTCCCAAGACGAACTGCATCCCACCATCACCAAAGACCACGTCGCCGCTCTTCTCGAACGGGGCATCAAAGTTCTCGTATACGTGGGTGCGAACGACTGGATCTGCAATTGGGTCGGGAACGAAAGATGGACCCTCGCGTTGGAATGGAACGGTCGAAAAGAGTTTGTAAGCGAGAGATTGAGGGAATGGAGTGTGGATGGGAAAGTTTCTGGGAGGACGCGCAGTGCGAAGGGATTCACCTTTGCTACTGTTGATGGAGCGGGGCATTTTGTGAGTTGCGACTTTAAAAATGTGTACAGGAGTGCTGATTTCTGGAAGGCTCCTTATGATAAACCAAAGGAAACGCTTGCGCTGCTCCAGCGATGGATGGTGGGAGAGGCTCTTTAAAGGGAGGATAAGCATGCAGGACATCCGGAAGGCTATATATTACAGACAGACAATTCTGCACAAATTTCATGCTACAAGTCAATTCAGTTCGCTTTTTTCAAATCCCAAAGAAGCCGAATCGCTATCCAACCCCAAGTCGTCGCTATTTAATCAGCTGCAACGGGAGTAGGTGCAGGGCGGTTGTCTCCTGGTTGGGGTTACTATGTGACCAAGGCGAGCACGATACTGATAATCAAAAATTCGAACATATACCACCATGAAAGACAACTAGACTCTCTCCGCCAACGGATCCATGGCCCTGACCAATGAATTGAGACTCAAGCACTGTGAGAGCGGGGAAGACGCTGATGTTCTCCTTCTGTCGCACACACGATTCTTGTCTCTTGCTTATTGAGATCCCCTCGCTGGTCTATCTCCCCGGAAAGCTAGTTAGGACCTGGATTTGAGAGATAAAGCGGATACAGGACTCACTTGGTACGTCAGCCTTGTATGTTGCCTTCCTACATTGCTCCCCCCCAAAATGGCTCACTAATTAGGCTCTTCGGCATCTTCTTTGGATGATCCTCGCTCACCGGAACGCGTCGGAGTGATAGCTATAGCCATAGCCCTTACGGCGCGGATGTGAGCTGGAGACGATGTCAATCCATGACTGTCAAAAACAAAGAAGAAACCCAATGATCATCATGAAATTCTGCGTCATCTGGGTGCGTGAACATCACAGTCAGGAACATCTCTCCGTTTGCATGATATGGGTGTGGTATTCGGCGGTGATGAGAATAGAGGGATAATAATGCTCTTAGTGCAGATCCCCAAAGTCGCTCTATGACTCGGCCTAAATTGGACGCGTTTATGGTACTCAGTCCAACAGAATATTGTTATCGGAGTAAGGAAAATATCATTGAAAAAGTGTAAAGGCATGTCAAAGCTACGCGACATCTATTTTTCAAGTTCTGCTGATGACTATCCATGGCGGCCTGTGTACACGAATTGAGGAGGACGAGGTCCTGTACAAATCGCATCAAGGCGAGGAGTCCTCCCGTTCTATCTCGTGGGTCGAGGTTCGAGGATGATGATAATCCGGCGCCCTGTATTTTCGAGCGGAACGGGCTGGGTCTCTTGGCAGCGAGGGAAATGCGCGCATGACATCATCCGCGGACGACGTACAGCGAGAGTCGACAGGAAGGTGGACCCCTATAGGTCATAGAACGCATATCTCCCTCCCGCTTGCTCCACCCTCGCACACCTAGACACGCCCGAATCGTCTCCGAACTCTCCTCTTCCATGCGCACCACGACATTTTGCCTCAGCAGACGTGTCCACGTCTCTCTCACAACCTCTCCATCCACCACAGAGCTCGCTTTCACGAGGAGGACAACTTCCTTTGACCGAGTACCGGTATCCAGCATCCTTCTCATCCAATCAAGCGCGGATTTTGCTGTATCTGCCGTATTCGGCTTGGTATTCTTGGGTACCAGAGCACGACGCAACTCGATCGGTCCGTATATGCGAGAGGGACGAACACGACGAGGGAACGGAGGTTGCTGATATCAGATACGGGGATTATATCTTGAGAGGCATCAGACGAGTCAATGAAGAAGAGGCGCGACTTACGGTCAAGGTTCTGATGAGACCTTCTCCAGTCCAATAGCATCACCATCTCCACTCTCGGAGCTTGCCCAAAGAGCCCATGTACACCTGGCATCTAAGGCCCTGTTCGGGTGACATGGCTTAAGGCCCGCTTAAAAAGTTAAGAGGCTACCGGAAAGACTAGCTGTCTCAGGCTCTCCAGCGAGATGATGCCGTCTCTCCCAAAGAGGAATCGCATCCACCTCACGCGTAGGTGCCCAATCACGACCTGAGAGTCTCCATTTCTTTGCACAGTACTCGCTCGTGAGGGTCGTCGTCACCGTCACCTCTGCCGACGGTGACGACATTAATCGCCAATTTCTTCAAACGCAGCATACACCCAAAGAACGTCCCGTACCCTTATCACCCGGCAGCCTCCGTTCACAGATCATCAACTTCTCAACGAGGGAAGCCTTGTCCGCAAAGAACCGCGCGCATTGACTATTCCCAGGGTGGAAGGTAATGCGTCGGAAGAGATAATGCTGGCATAGAGAGAGGCGAGACGAGGGAGAACAAGATGACGCCGTCTCTCCCGAAAAGGAAGCCTATTCACCCCGCGCGTAGGTACCCGATCCTGACCTTAAGCGTTTGTAACTCTTTGCACAGCCTACCCTCGTGCTTATCATCACCATCGCCTCTGCCGACGGTAACAACATTCATTGCCAATCTCTTCGAATGCGGCAGACACCCAAAGAACGCTGCTAATCCGGCGAGACTGCTGGGGAACACGCCGTCGAGTGTAACGGTCGTGAGCTGCGTCAATAACCGTTGCACAGCACTCCGCACTCTTTGTCGCGCATCCAAGTGCATTTGCCCAGAGAGCCTGATGGGCCGCAGTGAGACCAGCAATAGTAACACAATTATAACATGCCCTCGTAATGGTTCAATATAGTTTGCATTTATTATAGGAAAATATGTTGGAACTAGTCCATGTCAAAGAAATTTCTGTCGCAAGCACTTATGAACACCAGCGTAACGACGGAGCCATCAGTATCCTTTTGGTTAATATCAGCCAGCCATGTAGCTAAGCGAATTCCAAAGACTGCTCCCATGTAGTTCTCTTTGCGGTCATCCTGGAAGAAAGACCATTTCAAAACTCAGACAATTCCAGAGATATCGCTGCTTACCTGACCGTAATGAACATACCCTCCGCTTTCAATTCTTCCAGAGATTCTTTATCTGCAGGGCGCAGGATGGTTGCGTATGGGTGTTCTTCATCTGCTTTAATATGCACGGACCCCTCGAAGACCCTCAAGCCACCATGTTTCCGTGACATACCTGTCTCGACGAACCGCTCGCCAATATATGGGCCATCTTCCAAAATATTACAGTTGCTAAAAGCGATTTTCAACGTCCGAAGTGCGGGAAGCATGTTTTGCTGATTTATGAACGAAAACACTTTGTCGATGTTTTCTCTCAGAGGAGTAAAGCCTACGTCAAGGTACGTCAGGGCGGGGCACTGAAAAATGACATCTTCAAAGGCGGGCCCGAAGTCCACGATCGGCAAGAAGGTTGCATGCGTCAAGACGCACCCAGAACCCCTCAGTAGCCCACCCACGATATCCAGGAACTTTCCTGAGACTATGCAACGCCTCGAATCAAGTTCCTTCCGGGACACGTGCAGATTTTCCAGCGCCGGAAGGATCATTTCGGACGGCAAAAACAGCGGGTCCATTTCCGAAAGGACGTCAAGTGTATGAACAGTGGGGAGAATAATACTACTGCCGGCCTCCATGGTATCACCGTAACGGCCTTGTATGGGACGGCCTTTGGGGCAGATCGTCAGATGTTCAACGTTCTTCGCCGAACGCAGAACATGAAGGAAGTATGACATATCATGGAGGCCATTCAGAATGAGCCTCTGGATCTGCTGCCATGGGAATACTGACTGTCCTCGATAGCCACGAATGGCAACTGTATGTAGCCGTGGGGCTACATTAAGAAGATCGAGGGGATCATCAGGAAGGCCCGTCTGGATGGAAACACTTTCTAACATCGGCACACGCCCTCTCTCATGCGCTGGAGCTTGGCGCAAAAGAAGTCGCCACCGTGATGGGCATAAAGATATGCTATTTTCCATCGAGGTGCATGATCCAGAAGCATATCAAGCATCTCGATGTCTTCCTCCGAGAAGCCCATTGGACCCCAGGTAACAGGCTGAATGAAGGAAATAACCAGTGGCACATCTCGAGATAATTCAAGCGCGCGACCTACGCACTCCTCGTTGGATGCTCCAGGGGATGCAAAGCGCAACCATTCAAGTTCAGGCATTTCTATAATTTCGCAGGGTCGCATGTATTGTCGCGTGTCTGTGGCGACATGTATCTTCGACCAGAGCGTGGGTGTCTGCGTGGCGATATCTCTCCACTCCGTGCACGTACGAGTGGCGATCCAAGCAATGTCTGTTATATCGGCCACATTTGAAGACGTCAGAAGAAAGATCTCCCTCATGATATCAATAGGTAACTTCCGAATGGGAGATGATAGAGCACATCGGTGGCGCTCAAGAAGGTCGTGAACACGGGCCTGCTCTGAGAGCATTGCCTCGCGGGAATCATTGTAGTTATCTAGAATCAGAGATAACGTGGCGATAGCTTCATCTTGTTCAGCGATGATATTGCGAAGGTGCACAGACTTGGCGGATAAGGATGACAGGGAATCTTTGATGAAAGCACAGTCGTCGTGCGATGGGGCAGCATTGGATAGAACGAATGATTTTAAGGAGGATTCCAGGGAGTAGCCATACGTCTTGCGCGCGCTAGAGTAATAATCCAAATTTGGGTTTGCATTGCATAGTGCGCAAGTCTGGAATTCTCCATCAATGAGAGGGAGGATGGCACCCAGTAAAAGAAAAACGAGCTTACCATGACCAAAAATGAGAAAGAAGTTACTAAACAGATAAGAATGCTTGATTGTACAGCGCGTCGAAGCGGCCTTTGTCCAGAATCTTTGGATTCAGCGGTGGGGTCACGGTGTGGCAACTGTCAAAATGGCTCCCGGGGATCGCCGTGATCCCGTGGTCTGTATTCTCTTCTCCGGCACAACGGCGACAAAGAACTTGCCTTCTAGGTGTCGACACTGTCAAGCTGTATATGCTACCTGAAACCCTACACGGTCACGAACCCAAGTTCAAAACTAAAATGTAAAAAATGGTAGACACCGGCATGACTAGGTGCATCAAGCGGCCCTATTCATTGATTTGCTCCGGTTCGTCTTCGATGACACTTGAAAAAAGCTAGCTATGTCACTGGTGGCCAAGGAGTATTGAGTCTAAAATCACCAACACGTCGTCAATGCATCGTGTTTGGTCAGCACGTCACTTAGGGTCTTGTTGCTCTTCTATGGATGAAGGATTGGGACAAAATGAATACTTGGCTTCAGTTCTGCTGGTCTTGTTGAGAAGATACATCATCATCTATCCATATTGGATTTTTGAAATCCGCCCTCGGCTTATACTTTCGACGGTTATGCTCGCGAAAAGCCTCCATCCGCATCCGCACGGTACGGTGGACCTTGACATTGCTGGATGAATTGGGAATCTCTCGAGGTCGGCCGAGGTTTATACTATAAATATTCAGTCAAATTGCTGAACGATGATATCCCTTCACGTACCCAAACCAGGACGCCCATTTGCCATTCCCCAGCTGCTGTCTGAATTTTAACGGAATCAGCTCGAGAATCCACCACGACTTCGAAAGTTTGAGTTGATCGTGTATAGGAGAAAGTGCGTCACGAAGCTCCTCTTCTTCCTCTGTCCCAATTTGTGGGTCTTCGACTGAAGCCTCTTGAGCAAAGGTTTGATCTTCATCTGATACTGGAAGAGGATGGTGCCAAAACTTGGATATTATCGTCTTTAACAGTGGTGTTTGTGTTTGTGCCGTTGGGATTGGAGCAGACCCCACTGAAAGCGCCGGGGGCCGTGGCATAACTGAAGGATACAGCGTTGCAGGATCGATACCTATTTGTCTTAGGCGCCCAGAATCAAACATTATTCCTGTTTCCGCTTTGAAGCACTCTCGAATCATCCATCGTAACGGAATTCGTGATAAAGAATAGCGCGTCGAGTTTTCTACGGATCCCCCACCGACATCTGTTGTACTCGAGTCGTTAATGGACATTATTGCATGTTAGGTGGACATACCACGGTGGCATCCCTTAAGAGAGACCAATCAGTAAAAAATAGACGCGTAACACAAATGGAAATCTCACAGAAAACCAGACTTCTTCGACGTCGGTAGGTTGCGAAGAAGGCGACGAATGGAGCTCTTCCATCTTCTCCAAGAGCTTCTCATGGTCGGGGTACCATTTAATTCTTGGCTTCAACCTGTGAATATGCCGTGGTTTATGCAACATGGAGTCCACTGTATTCTTCCGCGAACTCAACGGAGATGACGTGCTCAATTTGAGGCCTCTCGCAGTTGGCCCATTCCATAGATTCGCTTTGAATTTTGCTCGATGTTCATCTAACGAGAGTGCATGTCGGAACGTCCGAATGATCGTATTGGAGGCGGTAAACGGCAATCGTTTCGGGACGAGCCCTACCGAATCAACGGTATCCCTGTTATTCATAAGCGTCTCCGAGCAATCAGTGAAGGCCGGTACGTACCATACTCCTACAAATTCAATTGGGACATCTATACAGAATGCTTTTTTGAAATCCGTTGACTGGCACCACCCAACCTCATCCGTTCGAGTGTACATCTTGTACGCGAAGGAAACTTGCTGCCGATTATCCGGCGGGAGTAATCCTACTTTGTGAATCATCCCGGCGAGGCTGACGGTAACGTTAGATGGTTGATCTGCAACACGAGACAATGATGAATGTTCCCTACCTCCGAGCAGTGTATGCGCCGCGTGAGAAGCCGAAGATGCATATGCGATCACCAGCACGATCTACAAATGCCCTCAGTACCGACTCGAGGCTAAAGATGGACAAGGACGTACAATTTTTCATTAAGAATTGATAACCGTCTAACTTGAACGCATGAAGATAAAGTCAGGATATATACAACAGATCGGGCGCACCCATGACATGGGCATTAAGACTGCAAGCGATCAAAAGATCAACAGTCTACTCATGATGTCAGGATCAATTCTCCGAACAAGAAACATGATCGCCGTTACCTTGTACATTTTGGACGTGAGAAGCCCAGGAACCTGAGGCGGCTCGCAGGTACCAACTCCAGACTCAAAGACACGTCAATTAAGTCTAAGGTTACTGATAATCAAATCGTACCTGGTAATAGACCATTTGCTGCGAAGGGTCATCCTTCTTCAGCAGCGAAAAGAATTGTACGATATTTGAATTATCGGCATCGAATTGGTCTCCAGTTCCATCCAAACAGAGCACCAAAGTGCGGTATTCGTGCTTTGGAGGAATCGTCTTCGGTATATCTTTGGGGACAGACTGTCCCGGTATCTTCTGGATCAATGACTGTTTCTGGAGCGGATGGCGATGTGGATACGCGTTCCTGACGAGGAGTGTACGTAGCAGGAATTTCGAAATTGTCATGGTTAAATAGAATGAACGGAGTTGTGGGAGGTCCTCATCAGAGCAGCGACCTTATTTATGAATTCCACTAAGCGCCCGAACAGTATTACCATCGAAGAGATCAACGGCGGTACAAAATAGGCGCGCGGCACTTCCGGAACCAATGAAAACGGAAGCCTGATGTATGGATGATCAAGCGCAATGCTGGGAGGATACATACGACGGGAATATGATGGGACTGACAAGATCATGTTTTGGAGTCATGCTCAATGAGAGCAAGACTACAGGATTTGAATAGTGCCTTGAACCACATTCAAATATTGTCGCAGAAGGAGGGAGGCACTTGGGGAGATGGGATCCTTCGACTTTTCCGACAATAAACGTGTTATCTTTGCTGCCGCCAGTCCACATGGACAGCCTGTAAAGGTATTCAATGATGATGGATATCCACTATCTATCAATGTCTTCTCGAGACGCTTCACGGGTCGAGTATAAGGAAACGGACAGATGAATGAAGAGTATTGTTCAGCATGACATGTCATAGAGATAGAAAATCAAGTACAGTTCAGTACTTCTGAAATTGAGCCCACGTTCGTACCTTAATTAAATGGCGATTCGCAACTCTGCACACATCTCCGTGTAAAACGGTCATCATGACATCTCCCGCGAAGCGAGGGTCTTCGGTACTCGTTAGAACCCGAGGAAGGTTGAATCATTCGCCTGTGAAGAACAATCTTCATCTTGTAGCCTCTTGCGATCAGACCCACCCACTTGTATCCTTCTGAGCCTTTGCATATCGAGGCACGAGAGCAAACGGGTACTATATCACTAGGGGTAATAGAGCGGAGAAGTGGAAAATATGGGCAAAAGAATCCGGAGCGATCAATTCAGCGACAGGGATCATCCTGATAGGACTAAAAAGGATTTCCCACATCAACCGGACATAAGCTGCGACGTTTGAGGGCTTAACAGATTCGCATCAGGCTTAGGCTTAAGAAAAGCGCGCTGGATTCTGGATCAGACAGAGATTGAATCAATCAAAGAGTGGGACCCACGTACCGCAATGGTTTGTATGCGGGTAATCAGCTAAGACTCCGAGTCACAGCAACTTGGTGCTGTTAAATACGGCCCGTTCATTGTAGACGTCGAAATCGCCACCGGAGATCGAGTGTGAATGGGGATCACCCAACAGAAATAAAAGTTCAGCAGTCACCGTTATTACATTCTCCAATTGCGGTAAAGTAACTTGAATGCAATGAAGGACTTTTTCCTGTAATAGGGTTAACAGCTAGGTACCGGTGCATTATATTGTCGTTGTGGTCATCTTAGAGCCACCGATTCTTCTCATGTGGCGTCCCTGCGAAAGTCTAGTGATGGGCGGGAAAGAAAGGCGCGCGATTTGAAATTTCATCGGTCAGACAGGTCACCTGGTCATTACGTCACGCGTCGCGTCGATCTTCCTCTGACCTTTCGAGCAACTTTCGGGTGCGAGTCTTCAAGAGCTGATACGTCACAGCACAGCGGGACGGCTTGAACTTTCTCCACTAAATACGGTATCCAGTTTCACGTGTTAGAAATATCAAACAAGGTATCATGCAATCGCACTCCGGTCCCTTCAAAAAAGAATTGAACTCGCGCAGTCGATTCAGAATGAAAACGTACATCGGGGATTTTGTCCTCTTTATGGTACCGCAGTCTGACATTCACTAATTCTCTTCCAGCCGCTAGTCAGACTCGGATCTGTCTCAACGTTCAAGGGTGATCCGTTTAGGTTTGGATGTGCGGCACACAATTCTAACAACCCAGCATCCAATTACAGGGTCCCTCTCCCACTCTGTCTACGTCCCTATGGTGTCTCACGACTGAGGGATTATAATGCCATCTTAATATTTATCCTCGCGAAGCACAGCAAATTCTCCGCTCCTTCGATTTCCCCGCCCTCCGTAAGCTAAACATCAAAAGCCATGACGAGGACAAAGACAGCAGCGCTGTCTTGGTCGACGCGTTGAGGTACGTCCGGGTTGAGATGTTGTTTGACGTCATGCTCACCGGGATCTCACCTCACACGGAAGACTTTCCAGAACGAGAGCTAAATGGTGCCGAGGAGGAATCGTTACCTCCAATACTTCAGTTTCTCCGCCGACTGACAAGTTGGAATCTCACATTGCAGTGTTGCTGCAAATGATTTCTTGAAGTTCAGGAACTATGAGACTGAACGCGGAGGAGGTTAAGTCAATCTGTCCGGACTCAATACTCTGATTGTAAAGGCGGGCACTGAGGATGAGAGTGTTGGTATCATGTCCTTCATACGCGATCGATTGGAGCTGGGAACTGTTGATGGGGTATACGTTGGTTCAGTCATGGAGCACCTAATTATTATCGAGAAGCCAAATGTCAAGGAAGTGGCCGAGATACTTGGAGACCTGAAGTTGGTGAAGGATCTGAGATTTTTTTTCCGTAACGTTGTGTCAATGAATTAAATCCTGGCTACAATCATTCTTCACCCACGTATCCCAACATGTTTGCTTTATATGTATCTATAAATACTAGCTCGTTAGACGCAGCAAGGGAAGTGGATAGTGAACCAGACCCCAGTTCAGTTGTCAGCATATTTTGGCCGCCAAAAAATATGCCAGCATAATAAGGGACGAAGTGGACGATCCTGCGGATGAAAGTCAGTTTGAAAGGACATGACATATATGAACTTACCTCGTACAGGCAAAGCAAAGGGAGAGCAACACAACGTGGATTGTAGTCAAAATATTTCCACTTGTACCTACCTGATTTTTTGGACCCTATTACGCCCATACTATCTGTATCATTTTAGTCGGGTTCTGTGCGATGTCTACCCCTTGAAATACGAATAGACTCACATTTTCTGTACGATTTGGATGGTAGTAAGGTCTCGTTCAATCGATATTGTGAACAAGACGAACATTAGTTTACGAATGTACATAGCTTACGCGACTCTCTTCCCGTGGCGACGGGGTCCATGAAACACTAAGTTCGCTCGGCTGGAGTATTTATACCTGACTGAGGCTCGCTGGTGATGACGGACTAAACGCATGAGTTTTCCATATGAAGAGGTCGCCTCGGAATCCACCCACCGGAACAAAAAGCCATCCTCATAATAGGAAGGGGAAGCTGTGGAAAAGAAAGTGACTACACGAAAACGTGTCAGTCCAAGAGATACCGAGAGAGAATGCATGACTACCTTGCAAAAAAGGATACCGAATACCAACAAACCTTCATCCACCCGAAACGAAGGCCCTCCTTGCTCTACACAACTGCCAGCACCAGTGTCGAAAGGCCTGTTATATAATACATTAGCACCTGAGCTTGAAAAATCAAGTGAACACAGAACTCACTTGATACATCCCATCAGCCTTAGATGTTGTCGTTGAATGCTCCTCGCTCGCCGGAACACGTCGGAGCGACAGTTATAGCGGTAGTCGTTGCTGGGCGGATGTGAGTCGGAGACCATGTCCATCCATGACAGTCAGAAACGCAATGCTCACCATGAAATTACAAGTCGTCTGCGTGCGTGAACGTGTACATCAAAGGAGAAATATCTCTCAGTTCGATGTAGATGTAGAAAAGGGAGGTGATATCCGGAGGTTATAAGAATTAGAGGGATAATGACGCTCTAAGCGCAGATCCCCAATTCATTTCTTGACCGGGCTTAAGGGTAAGTTGGACGTTCTGTGATACTCCGTCGAATCGAATCCTGATATTGGAGTAAGGAAAACATCAATGAATAAGCGCAAATGGTATAGTCAAAGCTACGAAGATCTATAATCGCTCCCTAATTTATCCACGGCCTCCTGGACACCCGAGGTTCTGTACCACTCACAGAAAGGCGAAGCCTGCTATTCTGCCTCGTAGATGGATGTTCGACGATGATGATAATCAGGCGTCTTGTATCTTCGAGCCGAATGGATTGGTCTCCAGGTAGCGAAGAAAATCCATGCATGACGTCATCTGGGGACAACGTTCAGCGGGAGTCGACAGCGAAGGAGGAGGAAGCCTACAGCTCATAGAACACATCTCTCCCTTCCGCTGGCTCCACCTTTGCATTCCTGACCCACGCCCAAGTCGCCTCTGCAGATCTGAACAGTCGCCTTCCACGCGCACCACGACGTTCGGCCGCAGCAGACGCGCCCAAACACCCGCATCCTCCACTACAGAACACGCGTTCACGATAAGCACCACTTCTTCTTACCGCGTACCCGTATCCAGCATCCTCCTCGTCAAATTCAATGCAGAGATCGCCGTGTCCGCCGCATCCACTTTGGTCTTCTTGGGTACGAGAGTGCGATGAACCTCGTATCGGTCCGTATATGCCAGAGCGACGAACACGGTGAGGGGAGCGGAGCTGGCTGATACCAGGTACAGAGGTCATATCTTGGAGGAGATTAGACAAGTCAAAGGAAATAAGACGCGACTTACGGTCAAGATTCTGATGAGATCCCCTCCAGTCCAGTAGCATCGCCTTCTCCACCCTCGGAGCTCGGCCGAAGAGCTCATGCACGCCTGGCATCCAGTTGTCCACCTCCGACATCACCGGGAATACCAGCTCTTTCAGGCTCTACAGCGAGAGGACGCCGTCTCTCCCAAAAAGGAAGCACATCCATCTCGCGCGTAGATGCCCGATCCCGACCTTGAGAGTCTCCAGTTCTGTGCAAAGCCCACCCTCGTGACCATCGTCGTCGACGCCTCGGCCGACAGTAATGACGTTGACTGCCAGTGTCTTCAAATGCAGCACACACCCAAAGAACGTTGCTAGTTCTACGAGACTGCTGGAGAACACCCCATCAAGGGTTAGACTCGTCAGCTGTGGCAACACCGCTTGTACGCCAGTCCGAACTCTATGCCTCCCATCCAAATATATCTGACCAGAGAACCTGGCCCTCCGCAGCGAGACGAGGAGAGGTAGCACCCTCGGCAACGCTTCTGTCCATGCATCCGTGCACATACCCTTATCACCCGGCAACCTCCGCTCAAAGACTGTCAACTCCTCGACAAGCGGAGCCTTATCCGCAAAAAACCACGCACATCGATTGTCATCTGGGTAGAACGTCACATGGCGGAAGAGATGGTGCTGGCATCGAGGGAAGAATGCGCACGAGACAAGGGAGCAAGCTATGAGCGTCGGGGTATTGTCTGCGAGGTAATCGATGATGAGTTCGTATAGCTCGGAGTAGAGGGCCGCCATGAAGGAGGAGCGTTGAGGGCATGGTATATGAGTGTTCCAGTGTAATTATGAGATCGACGGGAACAAAACGAGCTGTCAGGGTCCCGATCGTTGCCAATGAGACACTGACGCGTCTTGCTCTCTTCTTGAAGTCCTCCTATGGATCATCGTTCATTAAGGGGTCGTCCTGTCTGTCGTCCTGTCGGGTTTAAAGGTGTTTATACAAGGTTAATCGTCGAGTGAGTGCCTCGCACAGACTGAGATGACCCCGCAGCTCACATATCCCCGCCTCACAGGCCGTAAGTGGGATACACGTCCTCTCCACCTGCAACAGCAAGGTCGCAAGTGAGAGGACAATTTCGTGAGTCTTGCTATCCGCACCATGCGCCTGCTCCTTACCTTCCACCTCTTGCAGGTCGCAAGTGAAGTCATACTCTCTTCACCTCCAAGGTCGCAAGAAGATTGAGTACGAGTAAGTCGAGCTTGTACCAGTCCCTGACTGCTGTACTCATCCGCCGTTCACCTCCTAGGTCGTAAGCAAGGCGGAACGGCAACCCGATCCCGTAGATTGGTTATCTGGCAGTCCGTGAGCAGGAGAGGGGCTATCCCCTCTCTGCCTCATATCCTCACGGTCTTGCCAGGTATGCTACCTTGATATTTCTCTCTGCCTCGTATACTTACAGTCTTGTTAGACGTAGTTTTGCTCGCTATTCTTGAATATACATTCGATCTTCATATCAACTACTTAACTGGCTATGTCCGGCAATGGTTCGCAATTGCCTAGAAGACCGTCTCGCTCCCCAGTACCATTCAGACCCTGGGAGGATGCACAGACACCGGAGGACCATGCCCGGAGGGCCATCCAACAAGGACTGGAGGGAATCATACAGAGGTACTTCGACGAAGCCATTAGTAAAACGGCTACTGTGCGTGAAATCACCTCGTACATTGGCGGAGCGTGTGAGCAGCGTGGCATTGCCTACAGCGACGCCATGCTTGAGCCGTGGCTCTTGCAGATCGATGCCCATGAAGCCTCTCTCATTGATGCAGCGAATAGGGGTCGGCAACAAGATCACAGGAGTCTGTCCCCTCGCGCCGGGAGTAGAGGGAGAGCAGGGTCCCAGAGACGACCTCGTTCTCACACTAGGCGACAGTCCCACTCCCCTGGTAGACGACGATCTCGCTCTCATAGCAGACGTGGTAGTCGACGACAACATGGTCGACACCATCGCAGACGACGCTCCCCATCTCCGAGCAGCTCTGACTCGGACTCGACCTCTGATGGAGAGGCTGGGCCTGATAGCAAGCGACGAAAGCTCGACCCTTCACTTTTCGATTGGGAAGTCAACAAAACCATCCAAAGCGCAATCCTCTCACCTGCTCACCTCGCTATCAAGCGGAGATATGAGAACTTCTCCATGGATCCAAAGGAATGCCTCCGTCTCATCAAGAATTCAGATCCTCCCCCATTCACTGACGCCGGGTTTCGATCCATTGTCTACGGCACGCCCGTCAACTTTGATGAGGTCCTCTCATACTTCAAGAGCCCGAGTGTCTCCACCTCAACTACACACTCGCTCGGAAACGGTCTCGTCTTCCAGACTACCAATACATCCCTCTCCCACAAAGTCGGCACTGACACTCAGTGGAGGTTCATCTGGGTCAGATACGTACGGGTGCTCAACCACATCTTCAGTGGACGAGAATCCGAACTCAACACGTACGACGAGTTCATCAATGATATCTTCGACCACCATCAGACATGGATGCACCCCCAGATCATCGCTCTTGACAGATCTTGTCGTGCCCTCATCGCTGCTTCCCGAGGCCGTGTCCTGTTCAGTGACACCCAGCGGTTCGCCCAGCTCAAGGAGTCTCATTTCGCGGCTTCAGGCCTTACCTATGTGGCTCCGCCCACCGATTCCACTCCCGGAGGAAGCAAGGATGGAGGACGTGCAAAGAAACGGCGCCGAGAGATCTGTCGGAACTGGAACGCAAACCGATGTACAGCCAATGACTGTCGATATCAACACGTGTGCTCCAACTGCAAGTCCAATGAACATCCCAGCAAGTCCTGCCCCAACCAAAACAACGGGAAGCCTGTCTGAGCTTGCTGCTATTCAGGCTGACCTGTCGAGGTTCGCGGGACGAGCTAATAGACATGTGAATTTGGAAAATGATGATGGAGATACCTACCCTCCAGACTGGGACTATTGCGAGGAACTAGCTTTGACGAGCGAGGAGAATAATACTGATACACAAGTCAGTCATATTCCGAGATACATGTGTGGATACGCCTGGCGCGATCCCATGCGGTTTGAAAGCCGTACAGCACACTACACCGAAGTGGACGATCTACTTCCCCGTCCTCCTGCGCATGAATTTGAGAACGCCGCCGTGATGAACACAATTAAAACCCACTCTCACCTCTTCGACGTGAGCACTCCAATCAATGTTGACCGCCTCGAAGCTTTCCTAGTATCTCACCCCAACACTCCCTTCGTCGAGTCTGTCCTGACCTCGTTACGGGAGGGATTCTGGCCTTGGGCGGACACAAGACATAGCGACGGATACCCCGAGACATGGGATAACTCCTGGGCTCCTCCCGCTAGCAGGGCTGAGCAAGCCTTCCTTGCAAATCAGAGGGACGTTGAGATTGAGAAACACTGTTTTTCTCCACATTTCGGTCCAGATCTACTGCCCGGGATGTACAGTACTCCCGTCCTTGCTGTCCCGAAGCCGCATTCTGACAAACTGCGCCTCGTGTCTCATCAGAGCTGCGGGAGCTTTTCTCAGAACAGTATGATAGACAAAGTACTCACTCGCGGCCCACGGATGGACACCCTTCATCAGTTCATCCCTGCTCTCCTACATTTCCGTCGCATGCAGGGGAATGTCCGTCTCGTTCTATGGAAGTCAGACGTATCTGAAGCTTTCCGACATCACCCTGCTCACCCCCTGTGGCAGATCAAGCAGGTCGTCACCACGAATATCCCTACGAGAGATGAGATCGACCGTGGGGTGAACTGTGGACCTTTAATCCGTACTGTCGATTGGCGAAGCTGCTTCGGTAGCTGCGCTTCACCCCGTAACTGGGCCTCCATAATGGGCCTTGTACTCTGGATTGCAATCTTCATAAAACTCCTTCTTGACGTATTCTGCTACGTTGACGATACATGGAGCTGGGAAATTGAGGGGAACCTCACCTGGTATGCGCCTTACCAGGCCTTTTACCCAACAAAACAGGCAAATTTCCTCCTCCTTCTCGATGAGCTAGGTATCCCGCATGAGCAACGCAAACAGCTTTGGGGCACAATCCTTGCCGTTATCGGTTTTGAGATTGACATCAACGAGATGACTGTGACACTCCCACCAGAGTCCAAGGCTGAGCTCGTAGCGGCCATACGTGACTTCATCAATACCTCGTCTCATCGACGCACCGTTAGCGAGTGGAAACAGTTGGCTGGATGGATGAACTGGTCACTGAATGTCTTCCCGTTACTCAAACCAGGGCTGTGCCACGTATACGAGAAGATTGCGGGACGCCATGAGGCGTACAAGAAGTTATACTTGAATGAAGCCGTAAAAATGGACTTGGAATGGTTCCTTGGTCACGTTCAAACTTCCTCCGGCATCTTCCTGTTTGATGCCCTTGATTGGAACCCTGCAACTGAGACGAACCTCACCATCCTCTGTGATGTGTGCATGACTGGGATGGGCTTTTGGATTCCTGAGCTGCTGCTAGGATTCTTCGCGCCTGTTCCGTGCAACCCACCAAAGGACACCATCTTCTTCTGGGAAGCTCTGTGTGTTGTCGCGGCCTTAGAGTGGTTCTGTGTAACCATGCGGGCTGATCAATCTCTCACGGACCAGCTCCGGGTGACGATTAAGACCGACAATTCCAACACGGTGGACCTTTTTGACTCCCTCCGTGCTCTCCCCGCATACAACACCCTCCTACGCACTGCCGTCGACCTTCTCCTCTCTTCCAATGTCGACTTGCGTGTCCTTCACATCCCAGGCATCGAGAATGTCGTTGCTGACGCCATCTCTCGTTCAAAATTCCACAATGCCTGCGCCCATGCTCCTGGCCTGCTTATTCGGCCGTTTACACCCCCTCGTGAACCGCTGGGGGCTGCGAAGAAATGATCTCTGTTTCCCGCACGGCCAGGCAACCTCCGCGCTTGCCCTGGTCGTTGGACGAGCTCGTCCACAAGCGTGCTATTGCGCTAGGACTTGCGTTGGATAACGCATCACGTTCCTCATACTCGTCTGCCCTAAATTCGTACCTCACTTTCTGTGCTCTTCACAACTTTCCCATCGAGCCTACAGCCGATACGCTCTCCTTCTTCGTCGTCTACATGTCACACCATATTGAGCCACGCTCAGTGGGGTCCTACCTCTCTGGGATTGTGAGCCAGCTTGAACCCCATTTCCCTGGTGTCCGCGCCACATGCAACGGCATGCTCGTTGCACGCACTCTCAAGGGGTGCAAGCGTCTTCGTAGCAAACCCATTCGCCGCAAGCAACCTATCTCAAGGGATCATCTTCGCCGCGCCCTCCGCTCACTCACTCCTACATCCTCGTACGACGAGGTCTTGTTCGTGGCTATGCTGTTCACAGGCTTCTACGGCCTCCTCCTCTGTCTTGGCAAAATGACCATGCCTGACAATTCTGCCTTGCGCAACCCACGGAAATACTCACGACGCTCTTCTGTGGAGTGGATACCCCAAGGCTTTGCATTCTGGCTACCTACGCACAAGACAGATACCACTTTCGAAGGCAGCCGTATCGTCATCCCTCACAAGGAGGACGTCTCCGTGAACGCTGTCCCTGCCTTCCGTAGGTACTTGGGACTCCGTGACGCTCAATTCCCCTTCCATCCATTCCTGTGGACACGAGAGAACGGCTCTGTGCCTTCTCGTTCCTGGTTTATCCGTCGCCTACGCAAGCTTATCCCTGACAAAGGGTTCGCTGGCCAGTCTATACAGTCCGGTGGTGCTACTGCTCTTGCTGAGGATGGTGTTTCCCCACACTTGATCCAAGCATCCGGTCGCTGGTCGTCCGACACCTTCCAGATCTATATTCGGAAGAACCCCACCATCCTACAGGCTATGCTGCACGCTCGCAGATGACACGCTCATGCTTCTGCATGATACCATCTTCATCTCAACTTTTTCTTTCAATCCTACACTCCATTTCCTTTCTGTTAGTCCATTAGCGATCATACACGAAGCAATCGCATCTGGGCTCCCCAACGCGCGGGGAGCCTGGTTTTGGCTAACGTCTTGGGCACCAAACACTAAACTCGAGACGATTGGCTGTCTCCTACTCCTCCTCAGCAGTTAGACGTCGGAGTATTCTATTCGGTCCCTAGCTCGACGATTGCTCGTTGGAGTACTGGCCGTCATGAGAAAGTGAGGTACCTGTCCAACAAGCGTTAGTAGTGTCAGGTACGACCGAACAAAGTCAGTTTTGAATGTTGTGTACCGTGCCTGCTAATGAGACCAACATGATGGCGTAAGGAGAAAAACGTCGGCATTTGCCGGGATCATTACCGTCGGGAAAATCCCGTAAGCCCCCAAACTTGCCGCCATGGACATTCAGCGCGACCAAGTCAAATCCGAATGCACCCTAAGTAAGTCTCCTAGGTCAAAGCGCTATCGTTTCCCTTCCTCGTCGTATGAGCCCCGATTCACCTCACCTCAACAACAACCCTAACAACGAGTGATCATCATCATATCTGCCGGGATATGTAAAGATTCTGCGACACTGCAGAGGCTGGTGCATTTTTAATGGGCTGAAATGGGATCTTAAAAGGTTTCGATTTCAGCTTCATTTTTTACGCCCTTATTTTTCCCGCTGTAAAACGAAAAGGTACCTTGAGTGCATTGCTCTGCTGTGATCTAGCCCCTCGCACTCGAAACATACCCGAGTTAACTCTCCTCCCTCCGTTCTCTAGTCCCAACCAACTCCCGGTTATTATTGCACCCTCAAGACGAATGCTCCCCCTACTTACTCGCCACACCAGATGGTGATTTTCATTCAACGCCTTGCATCCGACCGGATGATCAATGCACAGGAGAGTCGTGCTCCTAGGCTAGGGTATGTCCTGGAAGCACGCTTCTCCCTCTCCTCCTGTATGCTCTACCCCTTCCGTATCTTCTTTTTCACCATTTTGACGGCCTCTATTCAAATACAACTTTTTTTCTTCTTTTCTGCGCCCCCTTGAATGCGAAACTGGACATTCGTTTGTGGGATGTATCTCTGAGATGAACCAGACGCCGCGACTTTGCAAACCTGGCGGATGAACTCATCTAAGATGAGTTGCAGTCGCTTTTGTTCTCCGTATTTAATGGACGGTTGAATAATCCAGCTTCATGTGTCTATGTGCTGGCAAGGGAGCGGAATTACGAGTCAAGTTTCATATTGCGAGCAGAGGATCGAGATCGGAGAAGGTGAGATTATTGTACGCAACATTTCTTCTTCAACCTGAACTTGCTCTAACCCTCAGCAGAAGTGCGCAACGTTTATTCACGATCGCAAATGTCAGTGTGTGTGAAAGCCTTCAAGGACGCCTCGTTTCCTCATCTGCAAAGTCCCCACCCTTGCCAGCGTCGATCACCGTCATGTCTGCGCTGGCTTCACGTTCGAAAACATGCTCGCGTTACCCCCTTTCCTGCGACCTCTCCTCACGAGTAACATCGAGGCGCGAACTCCCAACCAAGGTTCCAGATGGTGATTTTCATTCCGAGTCAACACCTCCCAAAGCTATGTGGAGGAGTGCCTGCTCCTGGCTCTGGGGAGCAGGCTGGAAAGGAGGGGTATGATGACTCTTACAGCATGATTCTCTTTCATCCACCGCACATTCCTTCCTCACGCTTCATCTCTGGTACTATTCATTGCAACCGACGAACAACCGACGAGTCTTGATGCACCTCCCATGCTCGAATTGGGCGCAGGTCAGGTGCTTGTCTATCGCTTGTCTCGTCAGAATCCCTTCGCTGCAACTGCGATTTTCGTTATTGGTACTCTACTCGACGCATGCTTCCCGTTTCTGCATCTATCTCAAGGACTCGAGTCTCGCTTCCTTTCTCCATACTCCGCTCACATCCTGGTTCGAGAGTCGCGCGCCCGTCGATTTATACCCATTACATGAGCCACCCGGAAAGCTTACTCTCGCGCTTTGTGTCGAGCTTTTCTTCTCGATGCGAAACCACTAATACTTAGGGTCCTTGTTCGATCTAGTCTTTCAAACTTGAGGAATTAACGCGATCACGGCGTCTAATGGACAAGTTACTATCCTCGTATCCATATTTCTCTCTTCTCACCCTGTTGCCCGATAACAGCGAATAACCTGGGTCAAATACAAGATGTCTTCTCGCGTTCTTCCATTTATTAATCAGCGAGACTCGGAGCATAACTCACCACGGACTCAGGTGATGATAAAAAACCTAGCACCAAACCCACACAGGTGGCGATTTCATTCAATACTTCTCGTCTGACGTTTCCGAAGCTGTAGATGTGGGACAGGAGAGTCGGGAAATGCCTTCTCCTAGGTTTCGGACAAGCAGGTAACAAGGGCATGTCATCCTTCTCAGTCATATTTGCCGCTTTCGATGGAGCTATAGTTGCTCTTAGAGAAGAAGGAGACTATGATATGGGAGCTTCTTGATTCCTTCCCACGGGATCGGAAATCCTCATATTCAGCCACAATGGTAACTGAGCACAGGCTCAGTGCAGTCATGAACTAGACTCTTCATAGTTCTATATAGTTTGCATGTACCATAGGCATATGCGTAGGGGGCAGTACAGAACCAAGAATTTTATCTCGCACTTTTGTGTGTCAACATCCCTGTACCAATACCAGCCAGCCGCGCGTCTATGCAAATTCGAAAGACTGCTTCCATCCAGTTCTCTTTCCATTCATGTTGGAGGAAAGACGGTAGTAACCTGGAATAAGCCTTATGGGTTTCGGTTTCAAAACACGGACAATTCCAGAGATAATCACTGCTTACCTGACCGTAATTGACATACCCTCCGCTTTCAACTCTTCCAGAGATGCTTTATCCGTAGCGCTGAGAATCGGTCTGTATGGAGGTCCTTGTATATCTGCCTTTAAATGCACCGACCCCTCAAAGATCCTCAAGCTACTATGTTTTCGTGACAAAGCCGTCTGGACGAACCGCTCTCCAATACATGGACCATCTTCTACAAGACCACAGTTGCTAAAAGCAATTTTCAACGTCCGAAGTGCAGAAAGCATGTTTGGCCGATTTATGAATGAAAAAACCTCGTCGATGTTCTCTCTGGGAGGAGTAAAGCCCACATCGAGGTATGTCAGGGTGGAGCACTGCAAAATAATATCTTCAAACGCAGGCCCGAAGACCACGATCGGCAAGAACGTCGCATGCGTTAAGACACACCCGGAACTCTTCAGTAGCTCGCCCAGCTTACTCGTGAAGTTCGGTGTGATGGTATTGGTACCGGTGTTCCGCCACAACTCTAACTTCCCAGCTTCCACGTGCAGTTTTCGCAGTGCCGGAAGGATCATTCCGGAAGGTGAATACGGCGAGTTCGAATCGGAAAGGAGGTCGAGGGTGTGAACGGCAGGGAGAATAGTGTTGACGACCGTGGTAGCACTGCAATTGCAGATCGTTAGGTGTTCAACGTTCTTCACAGAACGAAGAATGTGAAGCAAGTATGACATGTCATGGAAGCGATTCAGAAAGAGCCTCTGGATCTGCTTCCACGGGAATACTAACTGTCGCGGAGAATTACGGATGGCAACTGTGCATAGCCGTGGGGCTACATCAAAAATATGGGGGAGGTACGTCGATCCATCAGAAGCAAAGCGTGCATCGATGGAAATACTTTCTAACATCGGCACACGCCCTCTCAGGCGCTGGAGCTTGTCGTAAAATAATGCGCCACCATGAGGGGCATCGAGATATGCGACCTTCCATCGAGGTGCATGATTCAGAAGTATATCAAGCAGCCTTACATCTTTGTTCATCCGCTGTTTTGGCAACAGCCAAGCAGATTCAATGTAGGAAATAACTAGTGGGACATCTCGAGATAGCTCAAGCGCGCGACGTACGCACTTCGTGTTGGGTGCTCTTTTGGAAGTGGAGTGCACCCATTCGAGTTCAGGCATTGCGATGAAATCGAATGGTTGTGTGTAGGTTCGGGTACCGGTAGCGACATGTATCTTCGACCAGAGTATGGGCGTCTGCGTGGCGATGTCTCTCCACTCCGTGCACGTATGAGTGGCAATCCAAGCAAAGTCTTTAACGTCTGCTGGATTTGAAGACGCAAGAAGAAAGATATCCCGCATGATATCAACGGGTAGTCTGCGTATGGGAGATGATAGAGCACGTTGGTAGCGTTCAAGAAGGTCCTGAACACGGGACTGCTCGCAGAGCATTTCGTGACGGGCCTTGTCGTAGTAACGGACAATAAGAGACAGTGTGGATATAGCTTCCTCTTGTTGAGCGATGATATCGCGAAGATGGGCAGACTTTGCGGATAAGGATGAAATGGAATCTTTGATCAAAGCACAGCCATTGGGCGATAGGGCAGCATTGGATAGAATGAATGATTCTAGTGAACATTCCATGGAGTGGCCATACGGTTTGCGGACGCCGGAGTAAAAGTCCAAGTTTTGGTCCACGTTGCATGCTGGGCAAGCCTAGAAGAATCGTTCAATACGAGGAAGTTGAACGCTTAGTTAAACGGATCATGGCTCACCATAGCCGAAATGAACAGATATCTTTACAGAATTATTAGAAGATTCACTGTACAGGCAGGAGATGGAACTGTTGGTAGGAATCGTAAGATCGATGGGGTCCAGTGGTGGCAACTGTCCAAACTTGCCTCGTGGGATAGTGTGGGATTCACTGAGTAATTGATCCCGTGATCTCTCCTCTTAGTAACGAACTCCCACCCTGTTAAGGTGTCGAGATGTAAATGTCTGGCACACGACAACTTGAATGCATTTGCTCGGTTACGCGAGTCCAGGACTGAAGAAAAAGGTTTCTCCTGGATACGAGCTTCAGGGCAATATCAAGAGTACTCGAATTACCTCCGGCTCGTCTTCAGCAACACTAAAAAAATTGGCTGTATTTACCATCGATTTACCAGTGAGCAAAGACCATTAAGTCTAAACCATGGGACTTCGTCAACGCGTCATGTTCGGCCATTTCACTGTGACTTAATCTTTTACGTTGTCATTGAGATCCGTACGTGTGCCCAGCATGCAGCCAATTCTTATTATCGCATTACCCCTTTCTACGTATTTGACATTTCATAGACTCGAGTTATCCACCGAACGGATACATTGTTGATTCACCCGTCGTCTTTTATCCCGGATCCCCCGCTAAATATTTCAATTCCAAGTCGACTTTTGGAAGAATGGTCCAGATGTTTGTTAAAATGCCGCACTTGGACGCTACTCATGATCGCCTCAAGAGATACTTGGACGCACTGTACCATGTTCACACTACTGAATGGAGTCGGGCTTGCCAAAGGGTTTGTAGAGCTCAAACTACACATTCCAGCTCGTTATGACTGGTTTACTAAGTATCCACAATTGCGAGACTAAACGTTGTAGCAACGAGTATCATCGGCAAAAGCAACAATATACCCTATGCTTAAACGACATACGCTGCCGAGCCTAAGCCATAGGATCACGCAAGATCGATGGATGAAATTTAAAGCTCATCTGGATACGGCCAGCGCAAAAAAAAAGAATTAAGGCATAATATACCCGATCTTTGATGAACCACATACTCGTATGCCTGATACCTGTATATCACCACCGACGCAGCATCTCAAATCTCACATCTTGCCAGTTCGCCCACCCCAGTGACCGGGTCCGTCCCAAAACAGCGACGTTGGAGGAACCGTAACAATGTTGGTGCACTGAAATGATAGCCGTGAGATTGGACGCGACATCGATGATCCCTCCCTGATGTATCCATGACGGCTTCCGTACACGAAGTGAGGAAGACGAGGTCCTGTACCAACCGCAGAAAGGAGAGTACTCCCATTCCGCCTCGTGGGTGGAGGTTCGAACACGACGATGATCTGACGCGCTGTATTTTCGAGCGGAATGGGCTGGGTGTCTCGACAGTGAAAGAAATGCGCATGACATCATGTGGGGACGATGTTCAATGGGAGTCGGCAGTGATGCATTGATGAAGGAAATCGACAAAGCCTGAGGCAGAGGGCTACAACTCATAGAACGCCTCTTTCCCTTCCGCTAATGCCACCCTCGCATTTCCAACCCACGCACGAATTGTCTCCGAACAGTCGCCTTCCACGCGCACCACGATGTTCGGCCGCAGCACACGCGCCCACGCCTCCCTAACACCCTCACCATCCACTACAGAGCTCACGTTCAAGATAATGGCCACCTCCTCTGAACGAGAACCTGTATCTAACATCCTCCTCGTCCAATCAAGCGCGCATATAGCAATGTCCGCGGTATTCACCTTGGTACTCTTGGGCAACAGGGCGCGACGAACTTCGTGCCGGTTGGTATATGCGAGAGGGATGAACACGGTAAGGTAACGGAGGCGGCTGATATCAGGTACGGGAGTGATATCTTGGGAGAGATTAGACCAATCAAAAGAAATAAGACATGACTCACGGTCAAGGTTCTGCTGAGACCCTCACCAGTCCAGCAACATCGCTGTCTCTAACCTCGGAGCTCGCTCGAAGAGCACATGCACGCCCGGCATCCAGCTATTCACCTCTGACGTCACTGGAAAGACGAGCTCCCTAAGATTCTCCAACTAGATGACGCCTTCTCTGCCAAAAAGGAAGCGCATCCACCACGCACGTAGGTGCCCGATTCCGACCTTGAGCGTCTCTAACTCTTTGGAAAGCCCGCCGTCGTGACCATCGTCGTCGTCACCTCTGCCAACGGTGATGACGTTGACCGCCAAACCCCTCAAATGCGGCACACGCCCAAAGAACGTTCCTAATTCAGCGAGAGTGCTGAAGAACACGCCATCCAGTGTGAGGCTCGTCAGCTGCGCCAGCACCCCTTGCACGCCACTCCGCACTCTATGCATTGCATCCAAGTACATTTTCCCAGAGAAACTGGGCCTCCGCAGAGAGATGAGCAACGGCAGCACGTTCCGTAATGCCTCTGTCCATGCATCCGTACGCATACCCTTGTCCCCTGGCAGCAGCCGCCCATAGATCGTCAGTTCCTCGACCAGCGGTGCCTTGTCCTCGAAGAAGTCGGCGCATCGATTATTACAAGGGTGAAACGTAATGTGCTGAAAGAGATGATGTTGGCATCAAGGTAGGAACACGTGCGAGACGAGGGAGCAAGCTGTGAGCGTCGGGGTATCGTCTGCGAGGTAATCGATGATGAGGTCGTATAGCTCGGAGTAGAGGCAAGCCATAGCGAAAGAGGAGCGTCGAGGGCATGGTATATGTATATGAGCGTTTGAGCGTAATTATGAGATGACGGGAACAAAACGAGCTGTCAGGGTCCCAATCGTTACGAACGAGACCTTGACGCGTCTTGCTCTCTTCTCGAATGACGACCAGCCCTCCTATGGATCGTCGTTCATGAAGGGGCCGTCCTTTCTGTCGTCCTCCTGCCATCCTGGCTTCTGCTCCTGCTCCTCAGAGGGAAAAAGAGACGTCGGAGTGTCATGCTGTCCTATTCCGTTGCTAGCTCGACGATTGCGAGTTCGAGAAGGCTGGATATCATGATGAGAGAGTCAGGCACCTGTTCAACAAGCGTTAGTGCCAGCCATAACCGAACAAAGTGGGTCTTGAATGTTGCGTACCGTGCCTGCTAATGAGACCAACATGATGGCGTAAGGAGAAAAACGTCGGCATTTGCCGGGATCATTACCGTCGGGAAAATCCCGTAAGCCCCCAAACTTGCCGCCATGGACATTCAGCGCGACCAAGCTCAAATCCGAATGCACCCCAGGTAAGTCTCCTAGGTCGAAGCGCTATGGTTTCTGACAGGCACTAACTATCTGAATTAGATTCTCCGGAGTACTCACACTTTTATTTCACCAACGCTCCGAGTCCGGGGTCAATATTTCACAGCGTACGCAACATTTATCCTGTAGGCTCTGATGTTCGTTCCTTGATTCATCCATAGCCTGATCTAGAGCGTGTCTCTATCCCAGAAAGACGTCATGCAAATGACCGTCGTTCCCGAAATAATAGCATGATGCTTTAATGGTGCGCTCGTTGATAACGATCAAGTCCCTTCCTCGTCGTACAAGCCCCGATTCACCCCACCTCAACGAGAACCCTAACAACGAGTGATCGTCGTCATATCTGCCAGGATATGTCAAGACTGCAGACGCTGGTGCATTTTTAATGGCCTGAAATGAGACCTTAAAAGGTTTCGATTTCAGCTTCAGTTGTTACGCCCTTGTTTTGCCCACTGTAAAACGAAAAGGTACCTCGAGTCCGTTGTTCTATAGGGGAAAAGTTTTTCTTACCGTTTTACTGATGTCCTTTCCAAAGGCTTCGCTGAATCGAAACCTTCTAGTAGCGATTCATTTTCAAGCGGCTAGAATGAACTGGCCTCTGCTGTGAACCCGCCCCTCGCACTAGAAATATACCCGTGTTAACTCTCCTTCCTACCCTCTCTAGTCCCCAACCAACTCCCGGTTATTATTGCACCGTCAAGACGAATGCTCCCCTTACTTACTCGCCACACCAGATGGTGATTTTCATTTAATGCCTCGCATCCCGCCGGATGATCAATGCATAGGAGAGTCGTCCTCCTAGGCTAGGGTATATCCTGGCAACACGCTTCTCTGTCTACTCCTGTACGCTCTATCCCTTCCGTATCTTCTTTTTCACCATTCTGGCGGCCTCTATTTGAATACAACTATTTTTTCTTGTCTTTTCTGTGCCTCCTTGAATGCGGAACTTGAGATTCGTTCGTGGGATGTATCTCCGAGGTTAACCAGATGCCGCGACTTTGGAAGCCTGGCAGATGAACTCGTCTAGGATGAGGTGCAGTCGCTTTTCTTCTCCGTATTTATTGGACGGTTGAATAATCCAGCTTCATGTGTCTACGTGTTGGCAAGGGAGCACAATCACGAGTCAAATTTCATATTGCGAGCAGAGGATCGAGATTGGAGAGGGTGAGATTATTGTACGCAACATTTCTTCTTCAACCTGAATTTGCTCTAATTCAAATAAAACTATTTTTTCTTTTATTTTTTTGCGCCACCTTGAACGCGGAACTGGACATTAGTTCGTAGGATGTGTCTCCGAGGTTAACCAGATGCCGCCGCGACTTTGGAAGCCTGGTAGATGAACTCGTCTAGGATGAGGTGCAGTCGCTTTTCTTCTCCGTGTATAATGGACGGTTGAAGAATCCAGCTTCATGTGTCTACGTGCTGGCAAGGGAGCAAAATCACGAGTCAAGTTTCATATTTGCGAGCAGAGGATCGAGATTGGAGAAGGTGAGATTATTGCACGCAACATCACTTCTTCAACCTGAATTTGCTCTAACCCTCAGCAGAAGTGCGCGACGTCTATTCACGATCGCAAATACCAATGTGTGTGAAAGCCTTTAAAGACGTCTCCTTTCCTCATCTGCAAATTCCCCATTCTTGCCAGCATCGATCACCGTCATGTCTGTGCTGGCTTCCCATCTGAAAACCTACTTGCATCACCCCTTTTCCTGCGAGCCCTCCTCACGAGTAACCTCGAGACGCGAACTCCCAATCAATGTTCTAGGAATCCATACTAGTACGAAACCCACATTAGATGGTAGTTTTCATTCCGAGTCAACACCTCCCAAAACTACGTGGGGGAGAGCCTGCTCCTGATTTTGAGGAGCAGGCTGGAAAGGAGGGGGATGATGACCCTTACAGCATGCTTCTCTTTCATCCACCGCATATTCCTTCCTCACGCTTCATCTCTGGTGCCATTCATTGCAACCGACGAACAAGCCACGAGTCTTGATGCACCTCCCATGCTCGAAATTGGGCGCAGGTCAGGTGCTTGTCTTTCGCTTGTCTCGTCAGAATCCCTTCTCTACAACCTCTGTTTTTGTCATCGGTACTCTCCTCGACGCGTGCTTCCGTTTTCTGCATTTATCTCAAGGACTCGAGTCTCGGTTCCTTTCTCCATACTCCGCTCACATCCTGGTTCGAGAGTCGCGCGCCCGTCAATTTATACCCATTACATGAGCCACCCGGAAAGCTTACTCTCGCGTTTTGTGTCGAGCTTTTCTTCTCGATGCGAAACCACCAATCCTTAGGATTCTTGTTCGGCCTAGTCTTTCAAAATTCAGAGAATTAACGTGATCACGGCGTCTAATGAACAAGTCACGATCTTTACATCCACACTTCTCTCGCCCTGTTGACCGATAACCTCGCTCAAATCCAAGATGTCTTCATACTTTCTCCTATTCATTGATCAGCGAAACTCGGAGCAGAATTCAACGCAGCCTCAGGTGGCGATAAAACCCTAGTAACAAACCCACGCAGATGGCGGTTTTCATTCAACACTTCGTGTCCGACGTTCCCGAAGCTGTAGATGTGTGACAGCACAGTCGGGTAGTACCTTCTAGTTGTCGGGCAGGCGGGTAATGAGGGTGTGTTTTTTCGGAAGGAGACTACGATATGAGAGCTTCTTGATTGCTTCCCACTGAATCGGAAATCCTAGCATTCAGCGGCAATGGTAACTGAGTACCCGTCGGATTCGAAGCACATATTCCAATCAACTAACATCATGCACAGCTCTATGGAAACATATTCACTTTAGTCCTTCAATTTCCAGGAATGCAGGACGGTATGAGTTCCATTTCGCGTGGTTTCGACGCGTCTATTTCCTGGATCCTGTCAGCAATGAGCACTCTGCGGCCCCTTCGGGCTGAATTGGCGAAGCTGGCCTTACTCCATCTGTAATGGATGACAGTTGTCGGAGTTATTCTTGGATCTCTGGTCGACATCGTTAGGAGCTATCTGGGCGTGAGTGACCCCCACAAATTGAACATTCCGTTACATGGTGCAGAACTTGTGATTATCGTCTAGAAGTACCCCAATCTGTTTTGTATAACATAATCTAACATTCAGAGACCTCGAGCTGCTTGGACGCCATAACTGACGCTTTCCGCCGTTTACCCGTGATAATGCAGTCACTCCCCTCCTCATCGTTGTTTGATCATGGTATCCTCATACTAGATGATAAAAGTGTCCTTCTCATTTGTCTGCTAGCTACTTTTATACAAAGATATCCTCTAACCGTTGGACACACCGGCGGCTCTAAGATCTGACGGGATCAATGGGTCACTATCACTACGAAGTTAATTTACCTACGGTAAGGTTACGATTCCTCCACTGTCGCGTTTGATAGCAATCATGAGAGTACCCTGTTGAAAGTTAGTTGGAGGATGCGTCCTACAAGACAAATGATACTCGCGTCAGACATGCGGCTCGTCGACTCGACGACACCTCCTGTGAGACGTCCAGCGAAGTCGTAGAAAAAGACACGCGAACCGATCTAGAAATACGTGTAATTTTGTAGGTTAAGAAAATGTGTTGAAGATGCGATGAGAGCATACTGTAAAGACGTTCATAGACGAAACAGTCTGTGGGCGAGTGCTTATCCGATACCGAGATCTAGGAGACACTGTGACTTAAATACCTTTTCAAAACAGACTCCTGCTTTCGCATTGAAGGCTGACACATGCGAACAGTCTAGAGATAGAAACCGGCTGCGATGGAGATAGTGGGATCGGCTTGCCATGGACAGAGTGAGGACTAAAAGGAATGTGTGTGAACCCATTTTTGCAGATTTCTGCGAGCGCTTTTCTTCTATTGAAAGGCTTATAAGTTATATCAATGTTTGATCTGTATCGTGTCGTTTTCCACGAATACGGGCGCGATGATACAAAGCTTCCTATCCCTAAGTGAGCTATGAACGATGAAAAATAAGGCGAAACCTCCAAAACTTGCATTTGAGCTTGACCATGAGGTCGCGGAGGACCGGACCGGCACCACAGTTCCCAACATCGTGACTCGTGAAGTCAGAAAGGCGATAAAGAAGCAAGTAAGAAGATTACAAGGCTTCTTAGGAAGTTGCACTCATTACCCGACAGCCTCGTAACTATTGTAAACCCCGCTGACCGAGGGTCCCCTTACAACTACAAGTATTCTGGTCTTTACTCGCATGGGTCCAGTAACGACTCCCACGGAATCGGAAACTGGAAGTTATAAAAAACTTGGACGGATTGATTTCATCCGGTGTATTCGATTATACGAGAACCGCAATTCTGGGTCAGATACTCCCGAAGGGCCGGTGTTCAATTATGGAACATAGAAATTTTTCAAACCTGCCAACCTGGTGGATGATGTGATCTCTAAAGTACCAGAAAAACACGTATCTCGGACCAAACGATGTGAATTATACTAGAATTGGAGGATATAGGACATGATGTAACGACATATATTTCTATCTTCAGAGGTTCTAGCCTCCTTGAATATTCTGGCTCATTCTCCCGAGTTCATATTTCACGGGAACACGACTCAGTTGTTGGTGACCCTGTCATTTGACAGCCTATTAATTGGATGGCATTATCCCAGAGGTGTTCAAATACCACAGTGATATACCCCCATCCACCGGTAAACACTACAGCCACGAGGGATTGATGGGCCACTGATTGAAATGAAATAGGTTTAAACTTTTCACAAGGCTGGGAACTCTTGTTGAAATAAATAGAGAAAGGTTCTTCAATGTTCCTTCACGTGATGATATGTTCCAGATGCCGAAAACACGCTTACAATTGAACATATAACGGCCGATCTTGACTACTTGATGCATTGGACGCGGCTAGAGCGTATTACATGAAGAGAGTCATCATGACATCACAGACGGCTGCACTTTGCTGATAGGGCGATACAATCATAGTTCCTGAGTCCGAGAGTGCGGGTCAAACAGTGATGGTATGAACATTAAGGCCGTCCGGCAATAGTGGGTGTACTTGACGTTGAAGTGCGATGCCCTCTCTGTGCACGGTGAGAGAAGGGTAACCATTATCGTGTACTTATCCAGTAACCTCGGTGCCTACGGACGCCGACAAGACACGGGGCTGCAATTTCGGATGAAGATGCACTGCGTTTGTATCCTCTTTCTTCTTCGACACCAAGAATGGATTCGAGGGTGAGTTTGAACTACTTTTTCGCAGCGACCCCGGCCCTGTAATGATGCACAGATCACTTTCACAACAGAACAAAAGACGCCGGCCTACTATGGTGGATATTATACAATCCATCCACATGTCATACGGACATCGAACATGTTCCCTACGCACACAAATTCTTCGTGTTGTCCGTGTACATCTCATGCATCCTGGTAGCCAATCTCTCTCACGATGGCTCGTAAGAACACCGTTAGGGTTAGGTCTGATATGTATGGAATGTGCCCAGTATACATTTCTGTAATGTAGCGGCACGAATCTAAGAATTACAACGGTCTCAGATTGATATAGGTGGCGTATCTGAGAGCACTAGAAGACTGAGACATTGAACCTGGAGACTACGGATTGTCGGAACTTGGACAAGCATCCCGAGAAGAACTGTCGCGCGATGCGTATCCTGCACTAAATCTCTCCCGGCGCTCCGCATGAAATAGAATTAAAAAATCTTGGTCCCGTGACAGGACGACTGCATGCACCGATGCCAGATTCTGGCATGTGCGTAATCATGAAGTAGCCAGTAAATTTTGTAGCGATTGAATCCATATCGTCAACAAGGTAAGCGCCTCTCATCATCGGAAAAATCAGACGATGAAATACCGTGATGATGCTGTGAACACCAGGTAACAAAAACAGCTGTTAAAACCCCATTCGTACGCCTTCTAAATAAATACACTCGGCCGCGATAGCGGATGTGTTTATCTATCCAAATCTCTCACCGAAACACGGCTCCTTGAGCGTCAATATACCACTTCAGCGTGCACCATTCTTGGGATAACCTTTAACCCCCGAGCCATTTTGAATGGGAGAGATCTTATGCCTCTTTGAGTGTCGGAGTATGTAGACGATAACACCTCATCAGGACCGTGACACGGTGAACTCTTTCGAGGATGAAAACGTAAAGCTTCCACAAAATTTCAGAGTGGTACACCTGCGACGGCTATTGAAAGTCACCGAGATTCTGGCCAATAGCGGGGACGTGGTTCCGAGAGCAAGTTCGTTCCTAGCAACAACGGTTCGGACAATTTAATTTATCAATAGCGCCATGCCGCAGAGGAAAAAGGAAGAGGCCTTAAGGACGCGGGCTACTGTGACTGTAGTCTGAGACACGAAATGGAAGGAGAAGGTTCCTTGAGGGTGATGGTATAAACGTCCCATACATGAGGTGCTGGATTGTAGGATGAATGAGCAAGACCCCAGTCCAGGGGATAGCTTAGTTAAGTCCTTCCTGGAACACCGACCATTTGGATGTCTTCAATTGTGAGGGCAGACAACCTCCAAAGGCCCGAAATACCAGGGAAACAGAACACTGTTTTGACAAGCAGAAAAGGGATGATAAAATTACTTGTGCCGACAATCTTGACTTCCAGAGCAACATGAGTTTGAAACCATGGGGACGATGAAAAGGAAATGATAATCTGGGACTGCGTGGGTTGAGTTTACTCGCTGCGCCCGAAATATCGGCCTGGGAATGATGTCGAGGAGATAGCATCGCGAGAATTTAGAAGGCGACTTGACATTGAACACATCGACTTAGACGGGCCTTCCCCTGCATGAAATCTCGCCCATGGCTACGCTTGAATGATGAACCTAAAATTCTTCAAACGTGTGAAGAGATTATCACATTAGCCTATGCCTGATTCCGACATAATTTGAAGGAAACACGTAGCGAAAGCGTTACTCCCTCGAATCAGCGGAGAGAGTACATCCATTCACGTAGAACAGGAATGGCTGCCGAGAACCTATTCATGCGACTTCTGAATGAATACAGCTGGCACCGAAACGGAATGCTACTGCATATATCACCTACCCCATTTTCGCACCGAAAGATGTTCCTTGCCATTCTCATCAAGATGCTACCAATGATGCGTTCCTGAAGAGATAGGCCGAACCCCAAGTACAATATGGCTACTTGAGGGTTTCTGAGGTGTTTGGACTATCAGATCGTTGTCGTGGTTCCGTAAGTGCATTGAGTGAGGGTGTTACCTGCCCAGGATGGCATACATCCAATTCCCATCAATAGGTGTAAGGTGTTCGAAGGCAAAGATCCTAGAGTGTAGGAGGTTGGGATGTGGATTCAGATCCTACACGCTCACATATCCAAATACTTCGTGAAACGATGTGCTAGCGCTGGGGAGAAAGATTTTGTGATCGTGGGCAACTCGGGTGAGAAAGCACAGGAAGTTCCTATGCTTTCCCTCCAAGCCTGGAAAGCATCCTCCCTGAATGATCTTCTTGAACGTATCAAAGAAGGACTCAGGACTAGATATGTAGTAAGTATACCCTCACGCGTAACAGGGCTGGACAATTGGGGTACGAATTGCGTGCTGGGTCCATCTGTTTCTGGCAGAGAGTTCAAGAAGATAAACCCCAGATATTAGTACTACCTCAGGAATGAGTTAACATGCATGCTGTTGTGTTTCGCCTCGAGATGTTCGGACCGGACCTGCTGTGATGCGATAGGGACTTTTACTACCTAGGGGTAAGTACTGAGTTCCTAGTACAATTTACAAAATCAGAGGAACTGATGAGAGATATATAGCATATCAGAATCAAGTTCACTATGAGCGGCAGCATTAAACACAGGAAATCTAAAGAAAGGTTCAGTCATAACTTGAATTGAAGCGATGCTGTGGCCTCTTTTGATGAAAATGAAGCGAATACATGCACCTAAAAACAAAAATAGGATGACTCTCCGAATACTGCATCCTGTGAAATTGAGCCGGCATTGAGTCTGACATGTTTTTGAGGCCACAATGGGGGAACGCGAGATATTGCAAATCTAATTGGTTGACGACTGTCTGGCCGATTGGTCAAGGTTTACAGAAAAAGCTACCCTTTTAGGGTACAAGTCGTGTTGATGCCCGCATGATGTGTGTGTGAGCGCTGGGAGGGTTACATGACAGTATTTAATGTTATCAAGTCCAATCATATGTCCAAAGGGTCCGAGAAGTAAAGCACGATGAGTCCGTAAAGTAATGTCCGAGTCAAAAAGTCCTATAGTACGTATGTGTCTGATGATGGGAATACTGTTCAGGGTGGGCGAGCGAAAACACGGAAAGCTCTGTTGAGACAACGAGAGCAAAATGAGCTACAAAATACTGTAAGAAAAATGAAGAAAATGTACCTGGCAGTTCAACGAGAGCAATAAGTGTTCTCCCTGAGACCACCAGGTAGTTATAGTCTTATAGTCCAATGAAGCAAGACATGGTGAGGAAAACTGCAAGCCCATGAGTCTATGAACTTCAATAGTGGGATGGTGGCATGCGCTCGCTGATGAGACGGCCGATACTCCCAGGGGAGGCTCCTGTGGGGAGGCTAAAACCGCATATGACAGAATATGGATGATATGCACTTAAGAGCGGCCGATGCCTGTGTGAGGCATGAGATGGGTGAAATGACAAAGTCACGAGAACTCTCACCAATTAGACTTGTGTAAATGTCCATCTTTAAACCCAATTAAATGTGCCTCATGGGAAGCTTGCTTGGTCTTATTTGGTAACTCACTCTTTACTTCCTTCCAAGGGGGTGCTGGAATGTTGGTCTGGCACACTGGGTAGGAAGGTAGGTTGGGCCAGCAGGCCTGAAAAAAAAAGTTGACCTCTCTTCTCAGGGCCTAAAAATGTCTTTTTGAAGAGTATTTTGGGTAAATCTTGATACAATATATACCATAATGCATTCTATTTACTTCTGAGAATATGATAGCTAGCTCTACAGACATCTTCACCAACTAGGGATGCCCACCATACCCATATATGGGTATGGCCATAAACTATACGGACACTTGATGGATACAGGTGACCCGTAACCATACCGTACTGGTCTTGCCAGGATGGCTTGATGGTATGGTATGCTGTACGGTACGGCTGTAAAACAGTTATACGATATATATGGATAGGATTAATAGAATCTATAGGTAATGCATACAGTTCAAATAGCTAGTTATCATTGTCAAGGACAATATCGATGGCCTCGTGTGCCTTTTGAAGATGATGCTTCACCAACATCAACATCCTGATTGTTTCAGGCTGTAATCTAGCACAGTGCATTGAAACTGAGTCCCATCCAGATGAAAATATGTGCTCTAGAGCGACTGCAGAACCTGATATTGCATCAGCTAAACACCTGAATTTTCAACAGAATACCACAATACTATACCTGGGATTGTCATGATATCCTGTGTGAGTCAGTACAGGTTTGGCATGTCCTTGCGACACTTGTACCACCAACTAATTGGATCACAATGGTCAAAGTCCTCTTGAGGGTACTGGAAGTAACAATCTAGCTCGTTGGTTGCAGCTGTCGAAGTGGACTTCTTGTAATGTTGACATGCTTGGAAAGTGTTCACATGTGTAATTTTGCGAAATGTATAAATACATACATTTTATAAAACCTGGATACCAAGGCAATGAGATATACCTTAGAGCGCAATGTCCTAAGTGTGGGCAGTGAAATACCTTGAGTGATGTTCGGTGGAGTGCATGGCTTAACTGTAGAGTGATACTATAAGGGTCACCCTAAGTATGAAGTCCCAGCACTTGACACTGAGTGCGCTGACAATGCACAGACAATGTGCGCTAAGAATAGAAACAGAGAAGCTCAGGAGATAATTAATACTTTGTGTAGCCTTGATCTATGATGCACAAGGCACTGCCATGCTGGGAGCTAGCGCTCTAGACCTCAGAGTGTTTAGACTTGGAATAAGACCAATGTCTCCAACTTTGGCCAAGGTGCGTGAGGCCTAGACTAGAAGCTGGTGGTCCTAGAAGACCATGGAAATCACTAGAAGATATTATTACCATAAAGACAAGATGCATGCTAGGCTACAACTCTGAGGAGATACTAGGTGATGTCAGTATGCATGGATAGCATGGCTAACTGATGTCGTGCAACTGAGAGACCAGGATCTGGCCCCGAGCTGAAGCTCAGAGTAAGCGCCAAGCAATGGCGTGATTATGGCAACATGTGTGGGACCCAGGAAAGGAAGTTCCGCAGGCCAAGAGTTACTATTTAAGGATGTATTAAAATGTAGAGTGCATAGTATATAAATACTGTAGTATAGTAATAGTGTACAAGTTTTGGACCCCCCTTGTTGGAGCATAAAAGCCCTCAGCTTAGCGCTCTAGCTTCAGGATTAGTTTGTAGCTTCGAGTGAGAGAATAGACAATTTATTGATAACATCTGAGTGACTTGAGTAGCACACTGATGAGCCTCCAGGCTCTGTACACTCAGAATTTGCGGAATTATCCTGATAATTAATGTGACTATCCCTTCAACGGCCTTTCAGTAAACCAATAATTCCACACACAGCAATACCACTTTCACCCTACGGCAACTACTCTGCACGTGCTTTGATATCCATCCCATCTCGTTACGCATCATAATTACTGTATTCCATCACAGCAAGGCACTTTTGATTGACAATTACACCAATACAGAATTGCTGCATCATTCAGAAGCACCCAATTGACGTGCTCATTGATCACTTAATGAAAATGATGTGATTGAAGCGAGTACCCTCTCAGCTACCATAATTACAGCTATGGCAACTACAGACCATCATCGACTAAGGCTGTTACTTCGCCAAGACCTCAAGAAAACATAGCCCCATGCATACTCCTCAGCACGACAACTATCACCCGGAAATCGGCAGCTAAACAGCACCTAGTGATCCGCTCATCGCTCAGAAAAGCCATACAGTTTGCATCCATACCTGGCAACATCGACAAGTTGCTGTTACTTTAGAAGACTAAGGACCATATATTTCCTATGATTTTTACAAAGCCAAGGTCTTACAGCCTTACTAAGGCTCGCGTATTTACTCTATTCATAAATTAGTCCTTGTAGTATAAAACTAGCTAGAAAATGTAGTTAGGGGAAGCAGTTCATCTCTAGTTGACCAGACTATGTCAATTCTTGTCACACTCTAGTTGAGCAACCGTAAACCACGTCTATTCACTGTTCTATGGCAATATACTGTTTACCCCAGCATATTCTCGATTGCATGTCAACTCTTGAACTCACCAGAGTTATTCCACAGTTTTTAACTGTGAAGAGTCTTTTGACACTCACTCTTTGCTCTTAACACTATTGGTACACACTCATATTGTGCCAATATGTGATCGCCGTGCCATACCTCGCCCACGTTATCTTTTATAGGCTATCATTGTTTCACTTTCACACTATTGGAGTTTTTTACAGTTTCACTTTCACCATCGTTATCATCGCCCACTTGGGTAGTCTCTGAGTAGACTTAGGATCAGTATAGGACCAGTTTCAGCAAGTTTCATATAGTATCAGTCCCTCAAGTGGACTTGAAGGTTAGTTTGACATAAGATAGGATTGTTTCAGTACCAGACCAGTTTTGACATTGACTTCAGCATTATCGCATCGTATAGGACCAGTATCACCATCAGTTTTCGTAGCCCCACATTTTCTCTTGCCATTCCACCCTCAGTACCTCATCCCATGTTTTCTTTTGACGCACGTCATCTCCACTACATCTTCTCATTGCCTCGTTCGCCCATAGACTATTGCCAATTGTTTAGTCTATCTCCCATCGTTCACCCTGCTCGGATTACCATCCAACAACGTTTTCTAGTCTCATCGCACATTTTCTCATACAGATTCATGGTATTCACATCATACCCGTCTTCGTTCCCTCTCATTTTGAGAGATCCCTACCGGCTTATAGCCATTGCATCTAGTACTCGACTACCAAGCAGTACTACTTCACAGACTTAAAGTCGCAGTGTATACTTGTGTATAGAGGAATTGATTTACTGCATGGAGGTGCCCTGAACCCACTTGCAAACACGATCGCCTTGATTGCTGTGTCACTACATTAATTACCCAATCTCATTCCGAGTTGGTGTTGCCATTGCCACAGAAGTCTAAGCTCATCAACGCGAGGTGTAGAAAGCTAACACAGGACTTGTGTACTGTTTGAGTGATTGGTTGACTTGCACTCTAACCTGAGAATAAGAGATTTGTGTCATTGTGGACGTGCTCTTGAGTTTTGAGGTTTTCTTGTGATGCGCAGTGCTACAGGTGGCAGAGGTTCAAACCCTTTGGTCTGGTTAGTGTTCATGCAGAGGACTTCATTGTACATGCAGTGTTGCAGGTGGCACAGGTTCAAACCCTTTGGTCTGATTAGCACGCACTTGAGGGTTCTCATTTCCACAAGCAGCAGAGGTTCAAACCCTTTGGCTTGTCAGACGGGGTTTATTTGGTTATTGTGTCTCTGGATCACATAGGTTTAAACCCTGTGGGTCTACGATTGGTTTGGAAGCTTGAGTGCATAGGTTCAAATCCTGTGGCTTGAGTGGACATTTTGTGAAGTGTTTCTGCTTAGAGCACGAAGCTTTGAGTTGTGTATACACTGCATGATAGCTTCAATAAATGAGGCTTAAATATCAAATTTGAAAATTATTTATTTTTATCATATTTGAGCCTAAAATAGGTAAAAGCTTTTTTTAATATCTTTTCTATATTTGTGAAAATTGCCTCAAAAACTGCATAAAATCTCAAATATTGAGAAGATATTTAACTTATTTGTTTAATATATTAGGCAAGAAAATGACTGAAAATAAATATTGTTCAGATTCAATATTCAAGGCTCAATTATTGAGACCATCATGCAGTGATAGTGTGTTTCGAGTCAGTTGAGCTCATTTCATGTGTTGCTCTAGACTTAGTGAGGGTTTTGTGTATGTTTCTTGACATTGTGTGTATTGTGCTACACCTTGCCTTGAGGCCCAGCGACGAACATCACTCCTCTTGTTATCAAAAGCCTTTGGACTTAGAGAAATATAGATAATCACCGCATGCTATTGGTATACATGTGTATCATATATTCTGAGAGTTCAGTTGTCCTAATTCATTCTGCTTCTATCGCATCAGAATCCCCCACAAACTTGAGGGTTTGTGTGTGTAGTGTTGGGTGTGGGTGTGATCAGTGTCTTTGATGCTGTTGCATTTCTAGCTTGTGCGCACAGAGTCTCTTCAAAGTGCTGTAAAGCTTTTTTAAGGTGAATGTTGCCCTATGTTGCCACTGCTACTCATTGAATGTAATGATGGTGTTGCAGTCATGGAAGTCTCCTTTGGTTGGGGAGCATAGTGGTCAAGATAGTGGGTATGCAGTAGCTGTTTAGATGACTCAAGATACACATATTGGCATAATCTTCCTTCAAGATATTATAGCTAATACATGGATCAAGTACTAGATTGCCTGTTAGAACATTTATTGAACTGGATACCAAGACTTACAGGATGACCAGATATAAAAGGGGGACTTATCAGATTTGTGGTAGTAATCACTCAATTTGAGATGCACATCAGTGAGACCCTTCTTGATCTCCAGTGATATCAAGTTTGGGAGGCCCACAAGGATAGACTTAATGTCATCCTGAAGGCCACAAAAAATGGTGTGCATTGTTGAAAGCATGGGCTTCTTTGACATGGACATCTCCATTGTCGCTGCACAGAAAATTTTTAGCCAACTCATCACCATGGAAATAGCATCCCAGTCACCTGAAGACATCTTGTATAAGTGGAGGTCTTTGTTTTGGGAAACAAAAGAGTCTACAACATCATAATAGTCAACCGCTCGACCTGCCTGAGTAATGTCAGTGCTGTACCATAAGCAATAGGAATAGCCATACATAGCATTTGGTGAGTTGACGACCAGCGGGTCCTCATGTCAAAAATTAGCATTAAAGCACTGTTCACAAAACCTTTGACCCTCTCACACATCAAGTAATGGGCCTCTTTGAACCATGCTTGGCGCTGCTGTAGGCTTGACCTCACAATACACACTATTTTTCGAAGCTATACATATAAACCAATGAGTAGAGTATTCGTAGAGAATATGAGATGCTGTTGGACATAGTAAAAGTACAAGATGCACATGGACGATGTATTTGGATTTACTTTCCTTTTTCGTTTACTATGCACAGCCTTGTATCTCAGCTTTTACCAACACACTGAGATGTGAGTGCTCCTATGTATATTCATCCTATTACCATACTTATCATATTGTAGTAACACTATAATGTTCTATTCAGGTATCTAATACATATAGCTTTTACCAACACACTGAGATTAATGCTACGATGTTCTATTCAGCGATGCTCTCTTTTTTCTTCTGAGCCTACTTTCTGTTACCACATCCGAGCACATACCTCAATAACTCCAAGAGGTTATGGGCCCCGCTACCATGTCAGCAACAACTGCCATAAAGCTAGTCAGCACAGCGAAGCTCGAAGACGATGGATCAAACTGGGTAGCGTTCGAAGAGAAAATCACCAACAAGTTCCTGGACAAGGGTCTTGGCTGACACCTATGGGGAACTGCTTGTGTACCCCCTCACCCAGTTGAACACAAAGGAAAATTCTACCGGTCTACCGATGCTGGATTTTCACACCCTCTCTCAGATGATGACCTGGAGAAGCTGGAGGATACGTTTGAAGAGTATGAGCAGAAAGAGGCAAAGATGCGCACCATCATTTATGAATCCATCTCTGACTCTACCTTCAATGAGATCAAAGGCAAAGCAACAGCTGCTCTTGTCTGGAAAAAGCTCATTTCCGTCATGACCAGCCTCATACACGAACACCTCCTCACTCGGCTTGGCAACATGTCCTGCTCTGATGAAGGCAACATGCAAGAGCACCTTAGCAAGATGAAGGTCCTCCATGAATGTATTGAGGGCATGGGCCTGAAAATTGAGGACAACCAGTACATGTTGATGATCCAAAAATTGCTCCCACCTTCTTATGACCACATCTGCTGCACCCTCTCTGCCGCCAGCAAATTCACTGGAAAGCCCCTCACATCAGGCATCCTTGTTGTGGCACTGCATGAAGAATGGGATGAAGAAGTGGCATCAAAGGCCACAGCTGAAAACATGGCAATGTCTGCTCAACGGCAGAACAAAGGAAAAGGTCAGGCCTCAGGGGGGAAGTCAAAGAAAAAGCCAGACAGATCCCACCTTAAATGCACAAACCTGGTATGTGATAAAACTGGCCACCTCATCGCAGATTGCTAGTGTGAGGGTGGTGGAAAGGCAGGTCAAGGCCCAGCTTTGAAAAAGAACAAGGCTAAAGGAAAAGGGAAGGCAAAGGAATCAGCATCAGCAGCCATTGACAAAAGTGATGATGAACATGTCATTGTGGTTGTAGCTGATGACAATGATGACTCAAATGTGGCCTTAATGTGCATGTTGAACTACAAGGCTGAGGGCGATGCCCATGTAGCAAAGGGAGAAGAAGTTACAGCAATCACTGATTGCAGACCTTTGAAAACGTACTCACATGAACGTTGGAGATTCAAAAATTACACCAACATGGACCCAAAGCCCATTAAAGCTGTGAAGAGTGAAGTCTTCTATGCAGTAGGCAAAGGGGACCTTCAATTGCCATTGCCTATGGGCAAAGATCAAAAACCCACCATCGCAAGATTCCGAAATGCATACCATGCAATGAAAATGGCATACACCCTCATATCCCTATCACATGTCAGCCATGCTGGATTTCCCATTCATATCGAACCCACCAATCATACCATGTATATCCGCACACCACAACCCGATGCTAAGGTTATAGCCAAGATCCCTGAAGCCGAAGGCTTATATATCATCTCAACCCCAGGTACATGCCAAACCACAGGAGCAAAACCAGATGTCACTATGGTGGCAGGTAAGCTCAAAGTGAACATCACTGAGCTACACAATATCTGTGCTCACCAAAGCCATGCCACTCTCTGTTGCATGTATGTTGATGGCCATATTGAGGGAATCAAGCTTGATCTGAATTCCAAACCGGAATTTTGCGAGACCTGCATGAAGGCCAAAGCAAAGCACAAACTGTTCCCCAAAGAAGGCCAATATAAGTACGTTGAGAACACCAGCGACAAGGTTGTTGGAGACTTGATGGGACCGATGTCTGTCATATCACTTGGGGGAGCATGCTATGCCTGCATGTACCGTGATCTACACACCCATGAATCAAAATCCGAATATCTATCAAAGAAATTGGATACCTTTAGGTTATACAAGCGCTATGAGATCTGGATCAAGGTCCAGCATGGTGTTGAGGTTATAAAGATCCTGGATATGGATTAAGGGGAAGAATTCCTAAGTGACAAGTTCACTCAGCACCTCAAGGCAAAAGGGACAGAGCGGCACCTTACAGTACACGACTCCCCACAGTCAAATGGAATTGCTGAACGCTCCAATGGGTATCTGATAGACATGACAAGAGCATTCCTAATCAGTTCAGGATTACCAAAATATCTATGGGCTGAAGCTCACTGGCATGCTGAATGGGTCTACAACTGCACCCCAACGAAAGCAATACCATCAGGGAAAACCCTGTTTGAGATGGCAACTGGCAGGAAGCCTAACATCTCTGGTCTTCATCCATGGGGATGCCATTGCTGGGTCCAAGTCAAGGCACCAGAAAAGCTCAAGGAACATGCTGTTGAGGCGTGTTTTGTGGGAATTGATACTGAAGCTAAAGGCTGGAGGATTTACTGGCCTGGAAAGTGAAGGGTCACCATTGAACATGATGTTTACTTCAACAAAGAAGACCTGACTCCAGAACCATTTATCGTCAAGGGGGAGGATGAAGATATTGACTCTCCTCAAGCTCCAAAGTCATCTACAACCTCTCAGCCCACCAAAAATCAGCCAGATGAACCACAAACACCCACAGAAACTCACCCAGAACATCCAGAATCTCCACTCACAGACATAGAGTCTGATCATACTCCTCAGCCAAGCTGCCCAAGCACTCTGCAGCTCCAAAACCAGGCCAACTCACACAACTAGACTTGTGTAGATGTCCCACCACTGCTGGAATAGTGGTAACCGTGGCCGAAGATGAGTCAGATGATGATGAGGATGAAGAGCCATTGGGCTCCTCACTGGTAGACTATGCCATGATAGCAGATGTTGAACCAGTGACCATGAAAGAGGCACTGAGTGGTCCTGATGAAGAGGAATGGTGTGAGTCGATGCTTGCAGAAGTAAGGCAGTGTGAGAAGAAGAAAGTGTGGAAGGTGATGAAATGAGAAGATGTTCCCATGAATGCAAATATCATGGACATGAGGTTCGTTTACCGGGTCAAACGGAACGAAACTGGCAAGCCCGAAAAGGCTAAGTTGTGTTTCATAGCTAAAGGATTCACACAAGTTCAAGGTGTTGATTACTTTGACACTTATGCCCCAGTTGTCCACCTCCCCACTCTCCACATCCTACTATCCATGGCTGCATCTTGTGATGCAATAATTGACCAAGCTGATATCAAAAATGCGTACCTGCATGCAAATATCACTGAGGAGATCTATATCAAGTTCCCAAACAGATACAAAGAATTCTTCGAGATCCCGGAACACCTCAAGGGCCAGAACGTCTGTGCCAAGCTGCTCAAGTGTCTATATGGCATGAAGCAAGCTGGCCAAGGTTGGTACCAGACCCTAAAGTCAACAATGATCTCCCTCAGGTTCACAATTAGCAATGTGGATGAGGCCATCTTCTATTGGATTGAGTCAGCGACAAAGTACACCATTGTCGCAGTTGCCACGGATGACTTTACCATCATAGCGAACTCCCAAGAAGAGTTGAACCGATTTAAATGAGAAATCAGCTCTCATTTTGAGCTAGTCAATCTTAGGCCTATTCACTGGTTGCTGGGTATGCACATCACTCAGGACTGGGAGAAACACACTATCAGCATTGGACAATCTGCATATATTGACCAAATTGTGAAACAATTTGGCATTGAAGAAATGGCCCTATTTGTGACACCAATGGAAGCAAATCTTGATTTAAACCCAGACTCACCTTCTGTGTCCACGGAACCAGTTACACCATGCAAAAAAGCACTCTACCATGAACTCCTGGGCTCCCTCATGTACGTCGCAGTCGGATCTTGCCCTGAAATCAGTTATTTGGTCTCAGCACTCTCACAATTCATGGAGGAACCGTGCTCAACTCACCTAAAGGCCAGATTCCGAGTCCTCCGCTATCTGAAGGGCACACACGACCAACAGCTTGTAATTGGTGGCCCTGATATCAATCCTAAGGGCTATCACAATGCCACATATGCAAACCAGCCCGGGCGGAAGTCTATGTCTGGATTCGTGCTGTTCATGGGTCAGGAAGCTGTCAGGTGGACATCTAGAAAACAACCAATCGTTACCATCTCCACAGGTGAATCGGAATACGTTGGACTGACACCAGCATCTAAAAACATGATCTGGCTGCACAAGATCATTTCTGAGCTCTCCACCTTCATCGCAAACCCTTCCATCTATCCAACTGAGCCCACCATCCTCTACTCTGACAGCCAAAATGCCCTTTCTATTGCCAAGGATTCAGTATTCCATGAACATATGAAGCATATTGGAGTCCATTACTATTTCATCCAGCAAACCATTGAGGAAGGCCACATCAAATTGCAATACTGCCCAACCAATGACATGATTGCTGATGTCCTGACAAAACTGTTAGCTCATCAAAAGTTCAAGAATTTTATGGAAGCGCTGGGCATTGTGTAAACGAGTCGCATATGTCTTGAGTGGGAGTGTTGGACATAGTAATAGTACGAGACACACATGGACAATGTATTTGGTTTTACTTTTCTTTTTTGTTTACTATGCACAGCCTTGTATCTCAGCTTTTACCAACACACTGAGATGTGAGTGCTCCTATGTATATTCATCCTATTACCATACTTATCATATTGTAGTAACACTATGACATTCTATTCAGGTATCTAATACATATAGCTTTTACCAACACACTGAGATTAATGCTATGATGTTCTATTCAGCAACGCTCTCTTTTTTCTTCTGAGCCTACTTTCCATTACCACATCCGAGCATGTACCTCAATAACTCCAAGAGATGCGTACTTTTGTCACCACTGAAAGGTCACAGTTGGAATCTTCAGTATCTTTCTCTTCATCATCTTGTGCAACAGCCTCATCATCCAAGCTACAGTCAACAGATAGTGTTGCAGAGTCTTGGTATGCTGATTGGCCTGCCATCTTTGTTCCATTAACCTTTCTGATAGCTCTGATACCTTCAAGCAGCTATAGTACCATATGAGACTATATATACTGAATATAGCCAAGAGTCCTACCTTTAATGTGGCTAGATGAATGGTGTGTGGCATGCATCGAAGTCTGGATTCCTTGGCTGAGAAAGATATACTCTGCTCCCAACAGAGATCTTCGATGTGTTTAACCATTGTGTCATTGTTGGTTGCATTGTCCATAATGAAGGCCATGATCTAGAAGACATCATGAGAATTGAATGCTTCATATAGTCACGCTTTGTGAACCCGGTCAGTCAAACCAAAAGCCTTGAGCATTGCCCACACCGCCTTGGCCATATTGTCACCTGAATGCTCACGGATGAGCTCATGGAAGTCTATGAGGGATTCCTCTGGATACTATGAGAGTGTGGAAAGGAAGGAACAAAGAAAAGGCATACCCAGTTTGCCTTTCTTCATTATATAATGAGCTATGATAGCCATAAATGTGTATCTGTTTGGGGATGTCCAACAGTCTAGCGAGATTGATACTTTTCCTTGAAGTTCCTAGAACACATTATCAGAAAACTTGGCAGAAGAGCATTCAATGAAGGAATGTGCCATACTGCAAACATCTTTCAAAGATCTTCTTGATATTCCTAGCCCATCTCCAAGACTCTTCATTGCACTGTACTTCACCCAGGAATATGCAGTGGCTCACCAGTGTGGTGTGTGTAATTAAGGAGCTCCTGAAATTCTGGATGTTCAACTTCTTCAAATGGTTGATCACATGCAATGATCCATTCATTCAATAAAAAGGTGTTCAAACTTTGCCTGATCCCACTCACCCTGTTAATATTGGTCAGCAAACTAATATATGTGTAAGAATAGGCACATACCAATGCCTTCACAGCCTGCTTTTCCAAGGCCTTCACAATGTTTTCCGAAGCCTTTTCCAATTGCGAGAGATATTGATGAGATGCATCATTGTTGAGGGTGTGCTTGCCAGAGGCAATCTCTTCCTCTTCCATGGTTGAAGGCTCTGGTCACTTGTGGAGGACCTCATAGAGCTGATACATTACTGGAAAGTGTTTGAGGTGACCGGTGAGCCCTGTATGAGAAGTCAGTAGCACTTAGGAATACCAATAACACAATCAAACCATTGAGACTGCTTTGCATGGCCCATGTGAGTGTCAAAACCTTCCAGTTGCCATGATAGCACTTATAATGCTGATCACCATCATTTCCTTTATTGCCCTGAGCATCCACAGGAACAACCTCATAGAATAGATATATCGGGTTGTGTTTTCTGTACTTCCCAGTCTGCAAATTTTGAGCAAAGAGTTCACTGAGACAAGAGCAAGAACAACACACAGTAGGTTTTGATTTCAAACGACTAGCAGATACTGAATTTTGTTCGTTCAGTGGATCTTGATCCTTGTCAACAGTGGCATCATGTTCAGCTGTAGGTTGCTTAGTCTTCTTGGCTGGCTGGCACTTACTGGACCCTTGACATCTCATATGGGGACATTTCCGCTTCTTGGAATCTTTCACAGTTAATGTTGATGGTATCATCTTTGATGCCAGGGATCCTGCAAGCTGCAAGCTGATCAGAGTATGTTTATTTATATTATGATAGACAACTGAAATTCCTTGTTCATGATATCAACCTCTGATGCAGATTCATCATCCGATGCAGATGAGTTTAATGCATCTGAGGTAGTGTATTCACCATCATCCTCATCAGATGAATCGACAATGGTGGCTTTAGCCTTACCCTTGCCTGGACCCTTGACATGAGCCTTCCGTGTGACCTTGACTTTACCATCATCATTTAATTTTTGGGCTGTGAGTGACTCATTTAGTTGTTCTGTCTTTTGTTTGCATCCTCCACGGCCTAGGATACTAGTAATTAATAAGGGATGAGTATTCAAAGAAGAGATACTAATGAAGGTCTGAGTCTTTGCTTGATGGCCCAGCCACAGGAGCGCTATCATCGGCATCATTAAACCATTCAATATCTGCGGAGTCCTTGAGCTGACCATCTGGTCCAATGGCACATTGGTCAGGATTGACACTCGCTGTAACTGTAATCACAATGGATTCAAAGGAGAGAAGAGGTAACGCACCACCACCAAGTATACTGCATCAATAATGAAGATGAGAGAGTGCCTGAACACCGAGTTGAGCCATTGTCTCATCTCCGCAAAGTGGGGACCACTGCTTTGATATGTAAATGGCAAAGTGTTCCTGGGCTTGGAAATTCCATGGAATGAGATGTTGCTGCCATAAGAATGAGATAATATCTTGTACTCTTGTAGTACTATTGACAACTGCCATCAGAGCAAAATATCAGTCAAACATTGAGGACAGACTTCATATGAAACTTACAGATTGGGATAGGTTTTTTAGCTGGTCCCTGAATATACACAGGAAAGGCTGGGTCGACTCCCTGAGATATATCCCTACATGCATGGCTTTTTTGTCACTGATTCACCCAGCCAAGACCACCACAATGACACGAGATTCCAACCCTAACATGTGGGACTCCAGTTTGCCACTGCTGCAGTACTCTGTGGTAGGAATTGAGCTGAGAAGATTGATGAGTTCACATGATCCATACCTATGCTGGATGCCTATGTATGAGGGAATATGAAGATCATCGGTGAACCTATGATATTTGTTTGGATGGAGGTTTGAGATGTGGTATCAGCTGTAACAGTGAGGCATAAAGGACACAGATAGAAGAACAGACTTCAGCAATGAAACAAAAACTAATAATGGTCAATGAATACTTGCTTTTCAGTGTATATTTGCAGACATACCAATACAGAACATCATCATGAAAATATTCACGATGCAACCAACAAATGTGAGTGTGAGGGCCATGAGCCTTGACCATAGGCCATAGAATTGCTGGTAACAGATCGCTGGACAATAGAGCAACCAATGTGATGATGAGATGTAGCGCCAACTTATATGGGTTTTGAGCCATGCCCAGAGCACAGTTACACACTAATAGCAGCCTAGTATGCCAATAACGACCTATAATCAAACAGGGAGCATGTTCATCACTCAGAAGCAATGGGATGTTCGTGACATACCTTTGCTGGCCATGGTAAATGCTGGTAAGCCTCTCGGATGCACCTAGGATGTGATAAGGAAGGTGTAAAAGCCCAGTTGGCAGCCTTGGGTTCTGCCTAAGTAATCAGCAAGCATAGGGGAGAGGGAAAATTATTCTGAGACAGGGCATGAAATTCAGGAGACATCTTTGCCAATACAAGTATCTGAGGGATGTGGAATAGCTGTTCTTGGACCAAGGAAACAAGAGAACTGGCTCAGAAATACCAGGTTTTTCATTCACACAAGGTTAACAAAATGTTAGGAAAATAATCTTGGAGGCTCAGAAATGCACTGAGCAAAATGTTGGCATGTTAGCAGTGAGCACGGCCTGCACATGACAGAAAGGAGACATGTTGCGAAGGCTGAGTCAAAGCCATCTGCCAGGTTTTGAGCACATTCTATTACTAAAAAAGGCTGCCTTATCACAGCCATACATACGGCTGTAATGCCATATGATGATATGGTCATATGGGCTGCAACCGTTGATGAGCTTCCAGGCTCTGTGCGCTCTGAAATCGTGGACACCACTTACAATTTATCGCCTATCTCCCTTACATGGCCTTTCAGTAAACCAAACATTGCAAGTCCGGCACAGATCGAATCATATTAAATTCCCCACTCCACGCAAACTTTCACTTGTTCATCTATGAGTCATTGTGCCTCAAGGCACATTGATTGCCAATCCTTCCACAGTAAATTACACATGCATCATTATTCTAGGCCTTCGCATGTGGATAGAACCATACGGTCACACAGTTTGACTACGCGTATGCTATGCAAAGCTACGGATTCCCAAGAAATCATATGGATGTGTTTTATTTTGTTAAGACTATAGCAAGGATTAGTGATATATTAACTACGGATGAGTAAGTAGTAAGTAAATTAGTAACCTTCTGTAGTCTAGTTAACTACGCAATGCACAGTAGGATAACATGTAGCATAGCGGACTATGGTTACAAATAGTTTGCTATGCTCACTAATCGTGTGCTGCAGTTATCAAGCCAAAGCCAAAGCTCGCTTACTTAGCAAGTACAGTCTGGTAGTATAAAATATAACGGCCTGTAGATAGAAAGAACAACAATCCCCTAGAGGATACACACACCACGCATATCACCCAATACACGTGAATTAAAGTTAACATCTCTACACTCTTAAGAGATACAACACTTTGTGAGCCTTCTAAAGACTTGCTAACTACCAAGTGTTAAATAACTTGATTCATGTCCTCTCGTCCAAAACACAAACCAGGATATCCTACAAAGACTGCCTTGTTTGTCATTCTCGTCTCATAAATTCGCATACCTGAGGACTTCAAAGGGTAATCCGTAGCTAGGATTCTGAACTTTAGTCTCTAACACCAACAGCATACTGTTCCTATAAGTTAGGAATGACACTAACACAAGTTTCTATAGTTAAGCCAGCTCCATCTCTGCCTTTCTCTGAGAAAGTGCACGAGTATAGGAGAATATCTTCTACTGGAACCGTAGCCAGGATTCCGACACCAAATAGTTCGCGCCACATCTAGGTCGCCCCCGCTCAGCATACACCCACGTTTACGCATCCCTTCCCTTCCAGGAAAGTTTGCATACATACCTTGAGCCTCTGAACAGCCTTCAGAGAATCATAACAAGCATAGAAATACTTCACTACACCACCAGGAAGCTACAGTCATCACACGGAGGTGCAAGACTAGACTCGCTAGAACCTGCCTTCAGATTCTGTGTTTGGTTATGCTAGCCATTACAGGTCTTGTGTTTTCTGCCCACAGGAGTCTATAGGTTCATCACCGTACCGTCAACTGTACTGTACATGTTGGGCTTGAAGCTCTAATGGTACAGGTACAGTCCTGTATATACGGTACCCATATCCACCATATATATGGGGACAGTGGACATCCCTATCACCAACACTCTTTGGCATCAATGCTTACCATATCATGATGATGTTATACACCTTATTGAACTAATCCTGAAGTACAAGTCTGATAGAATACAGATTGTGCTCAAAATATCCAGACAGATACTATTACACCTAAATTAGGCATAATGACATCATAAAGGTCACATGGAGATAGGTAGGTTCAACACCAATGCATGAAAATATTTAATTGACCTCATGTGTTTTTCTGACATCCCAGCACCCCCTTGCTTCCTTAGATGACCAATGCATGATGATTGTCATTGGCAGATTTTTCTTCACTCTTACTACCAACTCAGCATGGCTCAATAGTAAATAATTTGTTTGCTATCTCTAATTCTTGGAGCTCACCATTTCTCTCTGCAGATACACTAAATTTGAATGATATCACTAGTTGGGTGAGGGCCAGCTCATCCAGTGGCAAGACTGAGTCCTATGTTGTCAGTTAGTCAGGATATTGTTGGTACAAGAAGGTGTCAGGAACTTTTCCTGTTGGGTCTTTGCACATATTGATATCAGCAATGTGGCCTTCTCAGGCAGTGTGTCTCCCTTGTATCATTCCATCATTGAACCATATGATACCGTCTGTATCTACATACCTGGCAGTGAAGTGACTGTGGCCAATGTAGATGGCCCTGAATAGCCCATAACAAACTGGTCCAGTGCTGGTAGCCAGGCCTTCTTTATTTCAATGTGATAACTGACCATTGTTCAGACAATGTTCTGTCCCTGAATTCACTCCCTTAATCAGAGATGGAAACATGTCTCCTCATGTTATTCCAGTAGTTTGTGAGATAGCTTTACTGCATCTCCATGAGAGTAAGTATACAGATTCCTAGAAAGAGAAAGGTAGGATTTTCAAAGTTGAGCTTATACAATGATTGCTTACCTCTCAAACAGAAGCGAGAAAGAAGACTGATTAGATTCCCAGAATGTACCTGAATTCCCTGGACTATCAAAACAACTTGAAAATTGGAAGCTCTAGTGGGACCATTCACACAAAGATACATGCAGTTGTTCATGGTGGCCTGGGCTATGCAACACTCACTCACATAACTCTGGTATGTTGCTAGATGGATTTGCTGTGCCATCCTAGGGGTTAGTATACAGATTCCTGGACAGAGAAAGGTAAGATTTTTGAGACTGAATTTATTTGATGATCACTTACTGGTACTGCTGAAACAGCAGGAATTTGCTCTCTTTACCTATAAAGTCTCAGATATTCCATATCATGTCAAAAGAATGCACTGAACCTGACCCTAGAATGTTCCTGAAACACTGGAGTTATGGAAACTACTTGAAAATTGGAATCCTGTGTGGAATGATTCCCACAAGGATGCTCACTGTTGTTCCTAGTAGCCTGGGTTATGTGGTCAATTCATTTCGCAGTACCAATGAGACTGCCTAATGAGCAGCACAGGAAGTCTGTCTTCATTGACTTCAGAAGATGCATCCTTACCAGTCAATGAGTTCCAGGGCACTGGTACTATGAACAGGCCATAATCCATCACTATCTGTTACGGTTTATTCATTTCTTTACCTAAGCGCCTCTTATCTTATCTTATCTTCAGCACTTATCTTATCTTATCTTTAGATCCACGACTCCATGGAGCCTTCATAAATCTTCACATCATCACACCGTCATTCACTCCGTCATATTCACTCCACGTGTGTTTTATCTTGCTCACCGTGTATTCCACTTATTCACTTTCTAACACGGTGTATCCATTATTAGACCCTCATTTTAGTATATAAGTAGTGTACTCAAAGCTGTATATTCCTTAGCTTTGAGCTAACGTTTAATCATACCAAATCATATCCATTCTTGCTAAGCGCTAAAGCCTTAGTCTTGACGTCTTAACTTCACGGGACTTAGCAGTGACAGTACGAATGCAATACCGCTGTCTATTTACCTTTGTTGAGATATCGGGTCTAACAATTAGCTCAAAGTTTTTCTAGATCTTTAACCAAAGATCCTTTATGTCTAACGGAACCGCTCAGGATCTAGCCATCGCACTTGGCATCCCCAGCGCTACCATTATCTCTCTTGTTCTCATTCTCACGCTCAGAACTCTCTGCAGACCGCCATGAAGAATTGAGGCACCCCATACCACCCCCACAGTCACTACAACCCCAACCCTCTCTGACAATGTCAATGCCATCCCGCTCGAGCAGCAGCCACCCCAAATCTTCGCACCCATACCACGCCGACCGATCCCACTCAACGAGCTTGCTAGGGGAGGGGTCGACAAAGAAGAGGAAGTGGTTTCTGAGTCGACTTCTCCCATCATCCCGGAAAGAACAACTACTCCCCCTGCTGGAAGGCGCATGTTTGTCCACCCCTCCATTCCTCCCTCTCCCAAATATACCCAGTACATCCCTCGAACTCCCTCACCTGGCACGTATGCCCAATTTGCTGCCCATGTCAGGGGATTTGACGTGGGCCACGACATCAGACCTGTCGCCCCAGCCACCAATTATGATACTTGGGCAGATAGGCATCCCACTCCACCACCCGCAGCCGGTATTGCCTCAGCAGAGTTCTGGGACAACGTCGATATTCCCTACAGTGCCTACTTCCCCTCTGGCAATGCCTCACCTGATCACCGTACCCCTCCCCCAGCAGGATATAGGAATTACAGAATGTGGGACCAACCCCTCCAGAACTGGGAGCTCACACCCGAGCCTGTACGAGTCGAGGAACCCATCGCCGGTCCCTCCACCCACCTTTACCCCCCAGCATGCCGCGGTCGGCGAAGTCAAGAAACACACTGGGAGCGACTCACCTGGTGCTTCAGAGAACAGCCACGCGAGTCAAGCGCCTCAGAGACCATCGTCGAGCCACAGTGTCCACCCCATCCTTCCACTCCATTCCCAACCATGACAATCGACGAAAGGCCACAGTCAACCACTGAGTCGTCGCACGAGCACATGCCCTGACCCCCCAGCAATGACTCTAGCTGATGCCATTAGGTTCTATGAAGAAATGATCGATGACCTAAATATAGGTATACCGGCTATTCTTAGGCAATCAAACTATCAAGACATTTTTACATATTTCGCTTACAAACTCCCGTTTGATCCGACTTGGGGACAGTCCCAAGCTGGAAATGATTATTTTATGAAGAAACAGAGAGGACTCCCAGCTGACAACATACTCCAATATGAAGCAGAGCGAAATGCCTGCTTCCTATGGAACGACATACATTGAGACACCCCCATGGAGAAACTCCCTGATTACGAAGAAGCAACACTCAAAATCGAAATCCAGGAACCAATGTCAGACGAGCTGCCAGTAGCACCTCCTCGGGTATCAGACAGAGCCTTCTCCTATGTCAGGGGACAGGAACCACCAGGAACGTATCAACCCGGCTACCAACCATTTGCCGGTGGCGGTCACGGAGCCGGCGGAGGCGGAGGTGGCGGCGCACAACCACCGCAACCTCCTGCCGCACCACAACCACCAGCAAGGTACATGCTACTGCTCCATCCCGCACCACCACCCCTCCCAGACCTGCCAGTACCCTGGCAACTAGTCGATGGAGCTGTTGCCCCCTACGACAATTTTAAACCAAAAATCGTAAAGGAGGTCGACGACTTCAAAGGTGATTCTACTGACATCACCCGATTCTTCTTGAAGTGTGAACTGCACTTCGAGATATTCAATCGACACTTCCGCCACCACCCTCACAAAGTCATCTTCTGCATCTCACGACTTGCGGAGGACACTGAGAAATGGTGGGAGTTGAACGCACAGGTCATAGGGAAGGACCCAGCGACCGGGGCCCAGCTCTGTCCGTCTTATGACAATTTCAAAACAGAGCTCAGCAAACAGTTCTGGAAGGATGCTGATGCGCAGCTAAAGTATGCACAGTGGGAGAAGCTTAGGCAGGCAGATCACAAGGACGGCGACCAGTTCTTCCAGCAATTCAAAGAACTAGCCTACCACGCCAGAGTACAAAACAACAACCAAGTCATGCTCCATCAGATCAAGAAAGCCACCCACCAGACGAGTAAAAATACTATATACTTGGCTGACGGGGACGTGCCAACTGATTACGAAGGCTGGAAGACCTGCCTCCTACGAATCGACTACAACTGGCGCCTGAAACAGGCAGAAGGATCTACGGTGACACCATCATGACCACAGACACAGAAGACGACCACACCTACTATGGGTGGTCAACCAGCAGCTCCCATACCGTCAACGAAGACAGGGACAGGGACAACTTACAGAGGACACGGCGCGCTGATGGATGTTGACACAGCCAGGGCAGCATCAGTATGCTTTAGATGTGGCAAGAAAGGCCACTTCAAGCGCGACTGCCCCAATGCGCCCAAAACCCGGGAAGAGAGCCTACGTCGCGCCAATACATATTGGGATGCTCAGGAAAAGCTCACCCCCATTGCAGAAGTAAAAGAGAGCGCCGAGGAGTGATCAATTCGACTCACCCGGCTAAGGACTTAGTTTCGGCTGGTATGCCTATTGCGCAATATCAATGTACTTATATACCTGTTGTAGTTACCCCCGCGCATTCGAATATACCCGCAACTTCGCAATCAGACCAGAAACTAAGCAAGAATCGACTCTCTGCCCCAGTACCGGATGTCATGGTAGTAAGACTACCGATGACTAAACATTTGGCAAGTAACCCATTGCAGGCAAAAGCATCGGATGATGAGTCACCTACCATAGTGACACTCCTCTCAACAGCGTCACCGTCACCTAGCAACTCCATTGGAGCATGCGCAATGGTGCGAGGACAACCGGAGGACCCAGGGGAACAAGCGGCTCCTTTGGAGTGTCTCACCCCCCCTGACCAAGCGGCTCTACGGAGTCCCAGCCTCGCTGGGAGTTTCAAGGGAATAGCTACAGCGAAACCTCCTCTGGTAAAAGAGAACACCATATGCCTACCAAAGTCTAAATCCCTTACACAACAAGGGGCTTTGGCGATGGGCACAGACGACCAGAAGACGATGACTGAGGACGAACCGGACTCGAGTAAGTGCCCCCGACCAGTTGCCAATGCCTGTCAAGACACAGGGCAACTCGAGGATGGGGGAATGCCAAATGAAACGAGGGACCCGCCAAAGAACATGGGCTCGAAGGAATCAGGTGAAGACGACCGTAATACGGTGTCAGTCCAACCTGTTGCCCCTTCATGGGGTGACTCCTTCATGCAATGCACCTCCCATTCCATGACCAACCAGAAAGCCGCAGTACAGGAAGCTGCTAGCACCCAGGCAGTGCAAAGGGGGCATCAGGTAGCTTTTATTGAAGAAGTACCTGACAACGAGGACATTACCAGTTTCATGATGAACAAGAAGGCTAATTTAATATCCCCTTTAGAAACTGCGGTGACCTCGCCAACAGTAGTCAAGCCCTCACAGGTCGATGCGAAGGCTAGAGAGGCCCCGCAACTCTTGTCCACTTATGTTAGTGGCCAGAGCTACAGCGAATGGCTCAAACCATTCAGAGCTGAGTGGACTCTGCGCGGCATAGTACAAGCCAAGACAGAGTCGGAGGCAAAGGCAATCCTAAAGAATTGGATTCATAAGGCACGCGCAGAGGAAGTAGTCGACACAATGCTTAAAGCAATGAGGGGGATGGAGTGAATCAATGCACTCGAATGGCTCGAAGAATTACGACAGCCAAAATGATATATCAGCGCACTAAGCAACAAAGGGAAGGACCTGGTTCTCCCTGTCAAAATCGGAATACCAGGAACCCTTGCCCGAATCGCTACAACTGCATTGGTAGACAGCGGGTGCACCAGCAGTGCCATCAATAAAATGTTCGTCGAACAGTACAACATCCCGACTCATGCGACGGCCGCACCAATCCCAGTCTATAATGCCGATGGAACCAAAAACCAAGGAGGATCAATTACCAAATACGCTGAGATCAATCTTAAAATCGGAGATCATTCGGAACAAATAGATCTAGCCATAACAGATCTCGATGATAAACAGATTTTCCTCGGTTATGATGACACGCTTTGCAAGTGTTGATGCGTGTAATTTTGCAATTCCTACTAAGGAATACATACTACAGTGTCTAGATACTAAGGAACCAAGAAACACCACAGAGCACATGAATGATAATGCTGGTAATAGAATCGGCAGAGTAAAGCTGGGTGGAGCACATGACTTAACCTGAGAACGGTGACATGCTTGGAGAGCATTCACATGTGTAATTTCACGAAATGTATCAATACATACGTTTTATAAAACCTGGATGCCAAGGCAATGAGATATACCTTAGAGTGCAATGTCCTAAGTGTGGGCAATGAAATACCTTGAGTGATATTCAGTGGAGCGCATGGCTTAACTGTAGAGTGATACTATAAGGGTCACACTAAGTATGAAGTCCCAGCACTTGACACTGAGTGCGCTGACAATGCACAGACAATGTGCGCTAAGAATAGAACCAGAGAAGCTCAGGAGATAATTAATACTTCGCATAGCCTCGATCTATGACGTGCAAGGCACTGCCATACCAGGAGCTAGTGCTCTAGACCTCAGAATGTATAGAATTGCAGTAAGACCAAAGTTCCTGACTTCGGCCGATGCGTGCGAGGTCTAGACAAGGAGCACGTTGCCTTCACTACAATAGAATTCCCTATGAGAATACTAGGAAGTGAAATGAGAGTCGCAGGGTAGCCTATAACTCCGAGGATATGGTAACCGATGTCGCGCAACTGAGAGACCAGGATCTGGCCCTGAGCCAGAGCTCTGAGTAAGCGCCAAGCAATGGCGTGATTATGGCAACATGTGCGGGACCCAGGAAAGGAAGTTCCGCAGGCCAAGAGTTACTATTTAAGGATGTATTAAAATGTAGAGCGCATAGTATATAAATACTGTAGTATAGTAATAGTGTACAGGTTTCGGACCCCCGCTGTAGATGCGTGCAAGCCTCCAGCTTAGCGCTCTAGCTGTGGGATCAGTTTGTAGCTTCAAGTGAGAGAATAGACCATTTATTGATAACACCAGAGTGACTTGAGTAGCGCGCGAGGCATAGAAAGCTAATGCAGGACTTGTGTATTGTTTGAGTGAGTGGTTGACTGCGCTCTAACCTGAGAATAAGAGAATTGTGTCATTGCGGATGCGCTCTTGAGTTTTGAGGTTTTCTTGTGATGTGCGGTGCTACAGGTGGCAGAGGTTCAAACCCTTTGGTCTGATTAGCACACGCTTTGTTGGGTATACCATCCCACAAGTGGCAGAGGTTCAAACCCTTTGGCTTGTGGGCGGCGTTTATTGTTGTATGAGATACTACAGGTGGCAGAGGTTCAAACCCTTTGGTCTGGTTAGTATTCGTGCAGAGGCCTTCATTGTATACGCAGTGTTACAGGCAGCACAGGTTCAAACCCTGTGGTCTGATTAGCACACACTTGAGGGTTCTCATTTCTGCAAGCGGCAGAGGTTCAAACCCTTTGGCTTGTTGGACGGGGTTTATTTGGTTATTGTGTCTCTGGATCGCATGGGTTCGAACACCGTGGGTCTACGATCGGTTTGGAAGCTTGAGCACGTAGGTTCAAATCCTGTGGCTTGAGTGGACGTTTTGTGAAGGGTTTCTGCTTAGAGCACGAAGCTTTGAGTCATGTGTAGTGTGTTTTGAGTCATTTGAGGTCACCCCGCATGTCGCTCGAGACTTATTGAGGGTTTTGTTGGTGTGTGGTGACAAGTTGTGTATTGTAGTACACCTTGCCTTGAGGCCCGGCAACATCTGTCGCTCCTCTTGTTATAAAAGCCTTTGGACTTAGAGAGATCTAGATACCCTACGAGCATGATTGCTATACGTGTGTATCGTATATTCTGAGAGTTTAGTTGTTTTGCTTCAATCTGCTTCTATCGCATAATATCCCCCCAAGAACTTGAGGGTTTGTGTGTGTAGTGTTGGGTGTGGTGTGATCAGTGTCTTCAATGCTGTTGCATTTCTAGCCTGCGCGCACAGAGTCTCTTCAGCGGATCCCAATGATAGGTGGGACAAGGAGCTGGAGGAGGGAGATACAATTCTTGCAATAGACTTCACGTGGGCTATACTCATACGTGCTCATCACGCTAATGACTTAGCTGCTGCAGCCAACGCAGACAAGAGAACAAAGACATTTGAAGAAATGGTCCCAGAATGGTGTCGGGATTTCAGCGATCTATTCGATAAGGATAGTTTTGATGAACTTCCGGAACCAAAGACATGGGACCACACAATCGAACTTCTTTCAAATGTGAACACCAATCTCGACTGCAAGGTCTACCCTCTTAATCGGAACGAACAGGCTGAACTCGACAAGTTCCTGGACGAGAACCTCTCAAGTAGACAAATAAGGCCCTCCAAGTCACCCATGGCTTCACCTTTCTTCTTCATCAAGAAGAAGGATGGCAAGCTGCGACCAGTACAAGATTACTGTAAGCTTAACGAGATGACGATCAAGAACCGATACCTGCTTTCACTCATCTCGGAGCTAATGGATAAACTGTGAGGTGCCAAGTACTTTTCAAAACTTGACGTTCGATGGGGATACAACAACGTGCGCATCAAGAGTGGCGACAAGTGGAAGGCGGCATTCAGAACTAATCGAGGGTTGTTTAAACCCACAGTTATGTTCTTCGGACTTACCAATTCGCCCGCCACCTTCCAGTGGATGATGAATGACATCTTCAAAGACCTCATTGCATCAGGTGCTGTCACCGTTTACCTTGATGATATCTTAATCATGTCCAAAACCAAGGAAGAACATTGTCGCATCACGTGCAAGGTTCTAAAAGTCTTACCAGAGAACAAGCTATTCCTTAAAGCGGAGAAATGCGAGTTCGAGACCTTGGAAACTGAATACCTTGGGGTTATCATCAGTGAGGGAAGCATTCGCATGGACCCAGTCAAAATCGCAGGAATAGCAGAGTGGCCCGTTCCAACCAAGAAAAAGCAGCTTCAGTCGTTCTTAGGCTTTACCAACTTCTACTGACATTTCATCAAAGGATACAGCAAGGTCGTCAAACCGATGACGCAGCTGACAGGAAACAATCCATGGAAGTGGGGAAAAGCGCAGCGGGATGCATTCAAAGAGTTGAAGAGACTACTAGCTGAAGAAGTGGTACTGGCAATACCCACAGAAGGAGGCAAGTTCTGCATAGAGGCGGATGCAAGCAAGGGAGCGATCGGCGCTGTATTGTCGCAAGAGCAGGATGGAAAATGGTGCCCAGTCACATTTCTGTCCGAGTCCCTAACAGTTACGGAACAAAATTACGAAATTTATGACAAAGAACTGCTGGCCATCATGCTAGCCCTGGACGAGTGGAGACACTACCTAATGGGAGTGGCTCAAGACTTCAAGATATGGACAGACTATCAAAATCTGCAGTATTTCCGAAAACCACAAAAGCTCAACCGACGCCAAGCACGTTGGGTAACCGAGCTTGCCAAATACCATTTCTCCCTACATCATAAACCAGGAATGGCAAACAAGAAAGCTGACTTACTCAGTCGACGAGCAGATCACGAGCAAGGACAGGAGGACAACGATGAGGTTATTGTCCTCAAACCCAAGCACTTCCAGGCAATGGTCATGCCCACAATTGAGGAAGTCCATACCAAAATCAAGCAAGCCATGCCTGACCACCACTGATGGGACAAGAACGTATCCGCATCTCTTAACCATGACTGAGGGATGAAGCTAGATGACGGTTTGATCTTCTACGATCACCGTATCTATATTCCCCAAGACCATGCGTTACGAGGAGAAATAATCACGATGCATCATGACCATAGGACAGTGGGACACCCCAGCATTGAGAAGACCAAAGAACTCGTCTTACGAGAATATTGGTGGCCCAGGATGAAGAGAGACATAGAAGCCTACGTCCGCGCTTGCGAGATGTGTCAACAAACCAAGTTGAGCACTCAAGCAAAAGCGGCGCCTCTCCATCTAAACATCATACCCTCCCGACCATGGACTCACATCTCCATTGACATGGTCACTGGTTTACCTAGGTGCAACAGTCAAGATGCTATCTTAATGATTGTCGACCAATTCTCCAAGGAAATCGTACTGATAGCATGTACCACAGAGCTGTCATTGGAAGGGTGGGCCAAAATCCTATGCGACGAAGTCTATGCCAGACACGGAATGCCTCAAGTGGTCATTTCTGACTGAGGCTCTGTATTTGTCTCCAAGTTCATGAAAGACCTTTATGACTTGTTACAGATTAAGGCAAACATATCCACCGCCTATCACCCACAGACAGATGGACAGACAGAATGAGTCAATCAAGAGGTTGAAAAATACCTCTGGATATTCGTCAACCATCTCCAAGATGACTGGGTAGAGTGGCTCTCTCTCACGGCTTTCGCTCACAATAACCGCACCCATTCCGCTATGGGCAAAAGCCCCTTCGAGGTTAACTATGGCTATAATGCTGACCTCCTCCCTGGCGCAAAACCCCGAGCACCCTTCAGAACACCAGCCTCAACCACATTCATTTCACAGATGCAAAAAATTCATGCTGAAGCCAAGCAAGCCCTCGAAAAAGCCGCTGACCAAATGAAAGCCCAATATGACAAAAAGAAGCAACCTGCAGTCGAGTATCAAGTAGGAGACAAGGTTTGGCTCGATACAACCAACCTCAGTCTACCACAACCCAACAAAAAACTTGCAGACAAACGCACAGGTCCCTTCCCAATCATCGCAAAAGTAGGAGCATCAGCATACAAACTGGAGCTCCCTACGGGCTGGCACATTCATCCAGTCTTCAACGAATCACTCCTAACCCCATACATGCCACCTGCATTCCCAAACCAAGAACAACCGCCTCCTCCGCTGCCAGATCTCATCGATGGCGAAGAACACTATGAAGTTGAGAAAGTCCTCGACCATAGAGAGTGCAAAGTCAGGGGAAAAGCCAGAGAACCATGGCACTGGGTCACGGACTACTTTGTCAAATGGAAAGGCTATGGGCCAGAATCAAACAGCTGGGTACCAGAAAACGACATGGACACAGAAGAACTCGTAGACGATTACCTTGCTGAAAAGGTGAATCGTATGGAGACACCAATTGAAGATTGGCAATCCTATACGGACCCATTCACCAGACGAAAAGTTTGGTACGACCAAGAACTAGACTGGGATCAGTTTGGTGGCCGCGACAGCCCTTCACAAGACACGAAATTGCCATTCGAACCAACAGAGATACCTTGAAGCATAGGTGGTTATTCGAGTCAATGCTTGCCTAGGAAAACGGAGACCAAATGTACTAGCAGTTGGGACACCTGCCTTAAGGGGGGGGTAATGTTACAATTTATTCATTTCTTTACCTAAGCGCCTCGTATCTTATCTTATCTTCAGCACTTATCTTATCTTATCTTTAGATCCACGACTCCACAGAGCCTTCATAAATCTTCACATCATCACACCGTCATTCACTCCATCATATTCACTCTGCGTGTGTTTTATCTTGCTCACCGTGTATTCCGCTTATTCACTTTCTAACACAGTGTATCCATTATTAGACCCTCATTTTAGTATATAAGTAGTGTACTCAAAGCTGTATATTCCTTAGCTTTGAGCTAACGTTTAATCATACCAAAACATATCCATTCTCGCTAAGCGCTAAAGCCTTAGTCTTGACATCTTAACTTCACAGGACTTAGCAGTGACGGTACGAATGCAATACCGCTGTCTATTTACCTTTGTTGAGATATTGGGTCTAACACTATCAAAGGAATCCATCTTCTCATACCATCAGGGTCATGGAGAAAATGATGCATATGCGGGCTTAGACATCACTCAGGGACATGAATATGGCAGCATCATATATGGGTACAGTGGGCAAGTGAATTTTTCTTCATTTCATATGATGGCTGATCTTGTTTCTGGTAGCAAGTGCAACAGTGATGGCTCCACCATCTCCCCAGAATTGTACTCGTATGATTTGCCCTCACCATGCTTCATCAAGATATCGAGGGAGGCCAACCTCTCTCTGTCACTCAGAAAGACAAGTGCTAGAAGAATGTAAGTGGTTTACTACCCTTCATATGACAGTAACTTACTTTTCCTTCAGACCCTGTGCTGTGCACAGGCTTTGATATCTCCTCATAGCCTCCATATCTGATGAAGAGTTTGGAAGTAAATGGATGGAGTCACACAGAAGCAAGTGATGCCTAGAATAGATCTATAGTGCTAGTAATACCTGGTTTCATAAGATACAGACATTCTGAAATGAATCAGTACTTCAGACCCATGCAAATCTGAAGTTCAAACAGCATGTACCAAGCTACAGGAGTCCATGTGCAGACTATGCTAATGTCCAAATTTATCTCTATGAATCTACTCAAAGACTAGGATCATATTACCTTCTCATTAATGAAGGTTGACAGTGGAGATATAATCCCAACAGAAATAAAAATATGCTGATCCATTTTCTGCCATACACAGATGTTGTGTAACTTACCTCTGTGGTGGAATGGAAAAGAATGAGTGTGCAACCTACAAATTTGTCAGTGTTGCTTTGAGATATTCACTAAAAGTGAACTGATACCTGTTTAATGATCCTCCAATACCTGAAGACAAATTGTAGGTCTATATTTTGCTAGGTTTCAATTTCAGAAATAAGCAGTGCAGGGAATTGAAGAAACAGGACAATGGTGGTGGGATTGAAAGAAGCAGGTGGCACTTCTCAGGTCTCCTGAGGCAGAATCTACTTTGTTCCTCCTTCTTATCACTTCCTCCTATGCTACAATTGCATTCATTCTCAACTTCACTTCGTTTATCTAGTTGCTCACTGTTCTGGGTATCCTTAATTTTGCTCTCAATAGCTTTTGTTCAATTTGAATGGCACAATTACATGTTTTTATTCACTCCTGTGGATGTAAGACAACCCCCATCAACTTGGAATGACTCTAAAAGTTGTTTAGGACCCTGAATGGCATGTCTTTGGCTAATGAGAGCCTGGGACTGAGACACCAACATGTCAGATCATGATGTCATGCAACAGCCCTGAACTTGAACAGGAGCTTTCCCATTGAGAAATAAGTTTTCATTCTTTCCGCACCCAGATCTTCTGAAACCTATTTAGGTTTGATGATTCTCACAGACATAAATAATTCTCCCTTCTCAAAAAGTTTTCCAGACTTTCAGGAAAAGTATTAGTCTTGTTTCAAACCTGGAATCTATCCAACTCAGTATGTTCTTGAGCATTTGTATAGCATTAGCCAAGCTTACACTCACAAAAACTACAGTACCACATGATAATCTGTTAATTTGATCATGATGATGACACCCAGATGATTCCTGCATGGTCTAACCAGTTGAAGATTGCAACAGAGGCATTCCCAACTTAAGTCTCAAATATCTGCAATTCAAAGCTCTCATCTTCATGTGGTTTCAAGATGAATCTGTTACAAGATCAGGGTCCCCACATAATTGGACTTCCACCTTGTGCCTGTCTCTAAATCAACTTGAAAATTGGAATCTTTGGGAGTGCATATATCTTCCTTCCATGTATGTGTGCAATACTTGTGAGCTTATGAGGTGATATCAGCACAGACTTGAGGGTGGAGACAAACTCCCTTTTTTCCAAAAATTTCAGCATATCAACTCATGTGTAATATTAGGAGCACTACAACTGGAACAACATGGGAAACTCAGTCAGGCCATTGATGAGCCTCCAGGCTCTGTACACTCATAAATTCATGGATCTATAATGATCCAGTGATATTCCGCCCCTTCCAAATGTCCATATCAAAGCACAGCCATGATTGTCAGGCACTTTGATCATGAACCCTATCAAACCATTCCAAAACCATTTCAAAACCTCATCCAGGACTTTCCAGATCACTTGGAATGGCTGTAAAAGACTTGAATCCTGTTATGCAACTCTAATGACTAGTGAACTATTATAATTCGCTACAGTCAGCAGCAGTTAAAACCTTACCAAGGCTGTTTACTTTGCACAGCTCATAGCTTAGTAAATGTGCAGCAAGTTTGCTTTGCAGCAGCTTTGCAAAGTAACTGAAGCTACATGTACAGTTATGCACAGCTATGCACAGTTGCATAGTTCTTGGAGTTGCACAGCTGCTGACAGATCTCAACTCAGCATTAGTAAAGAAAGGACAAGAATACTCTATTGCACAGTAAATAGTTTGCTTGGGTTGCAAATTAACAGGGCAAGGACAAATGTAGCTTACATACAAGTAATTCTCAAAGTAGTATAAAAGTAGGTAAAAGTAAAGAAAAAAAAGAGAGAGAAAAAAGGAGACAAACCCCAGGGAGTTACTTGCACACAAGTACACTACCTCACATACCTCCTAGATCCAATACACACACCTGAAGCTATTGCTTCTCTACTGTTCATTAGAAAAATAACACTTAGCAAACTTTCCCTTCACTAATAACAGTTAGCTATAACTTTGCGTGCTTACCTCTGCTCTAAAAAATTCAGTAGGAAACCTTTACTGGTTACTCTTGCGAAGCATCCTTGATGTTTTAAGTTTGCTTACATACCTGTGTGCTTTAAAGAGCAATCCACAGCTAGGATTGAAGCCTTTAGCCACTAACAACCCACTTCTACCATTTCTGAACTTAGGAAACAACACCACTTAACTCTTATAGAGTTAGACACCTGGGGCCTTAGCTATCTTTTTCATAAAGGGAAAGTTTGCTAACATTGCCCTTTTAACTCGACTCAAGATTGGTACTGACTTGCTTGATATTAGGATCATTTAGAGCTACATCTTGCTTGCATGTACTTTATCTTGGACAAAACCTCACTCACATCTAGAGCACCAGCTTCATTAACTCACATAGAGTTCTCCAACTGAATCCACAGCTAGGATTTCAACACCACATAGTTTGCACTGCATCTAGGTTGCCTCTGCTCAGCATACATCCACATTTACACATCCCTTCCCTTTCAGGAAAGTTCATGTACATACTTTGAGCCTCTGAACAGCCTTCAGAGAATCATAACCAAGCATAGCAATACTTTGCTACACCACCAGGAAGCTATAGTCACTGCATGGAGGTGCAAGACTAGACTTGCTAGAACCTGCCTTCAGATTCTGTGTTTGGTTACACTTGCCATTACAGGTCTTGTGTTTTCTGCCTGCAGGAGTCTATTAGATTCATCATTGGAGTAAGTGCCAAGCAATGGTGTGATTATGGCAACATGTGTGGGACCCAGGAAAGGAAGTTCCACAAGCCAAGAGTTACTATTTAAGGATGTATTAAAATGTAGAGTGCATAGTATATAAATACTGTAGTATAGTAATAGTGTACAAGTTTTGGACCCCTCTTGTTGGAGTGCAAAAGCCCTCAGCTTAGTGCTCTAGCTTTGGGACTTGTTTGTAACTTTGAGCGAGAGAATAGACCTTTTATTGATAACATTTGAGTGACTTAAGTAGTGCATGAGGCATAGAAAGCTAATGCAGGACTTGTGTACTGTTTGAGTGATTGGTTGACTTGCACTCTAACCTGAGAATAAGAGATTTGTGTCATTGCAGATGTGCTCTTGAGTTTTGAGGTTTTCTTGTGACACAAGGTGCTACAGGCAGCAGAGGTTCAAACCCTTTGGTCTGGTTAGTGTTTGAACCAAGGCCTTCTTGTAATGTGCCATGCTACAGGTGGCACAGGTTCAAACCCTGTGGTCTGATTAGCACATGCTTGAGGGTTCTCATTTTCCAAGCAGCAGAGGTTCAAACTCTTTGGCTTGTGGATGGGGTTTATTTGGTTATTGTGTCTCTGGATTGCATAGGTTCGAACCCTGTGGGTCTACGATCAGTTTGGAAGCTTTCACATGTAGGTTCAAATCCTGTGGCTTGAGTGGACATTTTGTGAAGGGTTTCTGCTTAGAGTGCAAGCTTTAAGTCATGTTTAGGGTGTGTTTAAGTTGTTTGTGGCCACCTGTGTGTCACGCAAGACTTATTGAGGGTTTTGTTCATGTGTGGCAATGTGTTGTGTATTGTAGTACACCTTTGCCTTGAGGCCTGGCAACATCTGTTGCTCCTCTTGTTAGAAAAGCCTTTGAACTTAGAGAGATTTCAATACCCTATGAGCGCTATTGCTATACATGTGTGTCATATATTCTGAGAGTTTAGTTGTTTTGCTTCAATCGGCTTCCATTGCATAATATCCCCTGAAGAACTTGAGGGTTTGTGTGTGTAGTGTTGAGTGTGGGTGTGATCAGTGTCTTTGACACTGTTGCATTTCTAGCTTGCATGCACAGAGTCTCTTCAGCATGTTGATGAGCCTCCAGGCTCTGTACACTCAGAATTCGCAGATTTTACCTGCTAATTAATGCTACTGTCCCTTCAATGGCCTTTCAGCAAACCAATGATTGCATACACATTGATACCACTTTCATCCTATGGCAACTACTCCACACGTGCTTTGATATCCATCCCATCTTGTTACGCATCATAATTGCCATATTCCATCACAGCAAGGCACCTTTGATTGACAATCACCCCAATATGGAATTGCTGCATCACTCAGAAGCACCCAGTTGACATGCTCATTGATCACTTAATGAAAATGATGTGATTGAAGTGAGTACCCTCTCATCTACAATAATTACAGCTATGGCAACTACAGACCGTCATTTACTAAGGCTGTTACTTCGCCAAGACCTCAAGAAAACATTGCCCCATGTGTACTCTTCAGCACAACCACTGAAGCTCAGTAATCTGCAGCTAAACAGCACTTAGTGATCCGCTCATTGCTCAGTAAAAACCATATGGTTTTCATCCATACATGGCAATGTCAACAAGTTGCTGTTACTTTAGAAGACTAAGGACCATATGTCCCCTATGATTTCTACAAAGCCAAGGCCTTACAGCCTTACTAAGTCTCAAATATTTACTCTATTTATAAATTAGTACTTGTAGTATAAAAACTAGCTAGAAACCATAGTTCAGAACCAGTTCATCTCTAGTTGACCAGTCTACATCAATTCTCATCACACTAGTCTAGCAACAGTAAACCACATTTATTCACTGTTCCACAGCAATATACCGTTTACCCCAGCATATTCTCGATTGCACATCAACTCTTGAACTCACCAGAGTTATTCCACAGTTTTTAACTGTGAAGAGTCTCTTGACACTCGCTCTTTGCTCTTAACACTATTGGTACATGCTCATATTGTGCCAATACATGACCACCATGCCATACCTTGCCCCCATTATCTTTTATAGGCTGTCATTGTTTCACTTTCACACCATTGGAGTTTTTACAGTTTCACTTTCACCACTGTTATCATTGCCCACTTGGGTAGTCTCCAAGTAGACTTAGGATTAGTATAGGACCAGTCACAGCAAGGTTCGTATAGTATCAGTCCCACAAGTGGACTTGAAGGTTAGTTTGACCTAGGACAGGATTGTTTCAGTACCAGACAAGTTTCAACATCAACTTCAGCATTATTGCACCGTATAGGATCAGTATCACCACCAGTTTTCGTAGTTCCATGTTTTCTCTTGCCATTTCACTCTCAGCACCCTGTTTAACATTTTCTCTCACCACATGTCATCTCCACTCCATTTTCTCATCGCCTCATTCACCCATAGACTATTGTCAACCATTTAGTCTATCTCCCATCATTCACTCTGCTCAGGTTACTGTCCAGTGATGTTTTCTAGTCCCGTCACACATTTTCTCATATGGATTTGTGGTATTCACATCATACCTGATCCCATCCTCTCTTGTTTTGAGAGATCCCTACTGGCTTATAGCCATTGCATCTAGTACTCAACTACCAAGCAGTACTACTTCGCAGACTTAAAGTCGCAGTGTATACTTGCATATAGAGGAATTGATTTACTGCATGGAGGTGCCCCAAACCCACTCGCAAACATGATCACCTTGATTGTCATGTTACTACGTTAATAACCCAATCTCATTCTGAGTTGGTATTGCCATTGCCATGGAAGTCTAGACTCATCAGTGTGAGACAAGGGAGCATGCTGTGAGTGCTAGGGTATCATCTGCAAGGTGGTCAATGATGAGATCATATAGGTTGGAGTAGAGGGAGGCCATGCAGAGGGAGGAGTGTTGAGGGCATGGTATATGTATATGAGGGTTCAAGAGCAATTATGACAGGGACAGGAACAAAGCAAGCTATCACAGTCTTGATCATTACCAATGAGACCCTGACACATCTTGCTCTCTTCTCAAAGTCCTCCCAAGAATTGTTGTTCATTAACATAAAGGGTCTGTCCTGCCCTCGACTCCTGCTCCTCAGAGAAAAGACTAGATGTCGCAGTGTCCTGTTATCATATTCAGTTGCTAACGATTGCTGGTTGGGTAGTTCTGGACATCATGTGAGAGTGAGGTACCTGTCCAACAAGCGATAGTGTTAGGCATAAACAAACAGAGTCAGCATTGAACATTGCATACTGTGTCTGCTATTGAGAGATCATTGCACCAGCATCATGGTCTGAGAACAGATGAGCCAGCATTTGTCTGGATCATAAAGTTCAGGAAAATCCCGTGAACCTTGTCAGCACCCAATCTGAATCTGAATGCACCTAAAGTCTTGATGCATAAGGCACAGGTCCAAGTGTCATTGTTTCCTTGGTGTTTATGACATGCATTACCTATCTGCTCACCCATGCTCTGAGTCCAGGGACCTGCATTTAAATACATGAGGTATGTTATTCATAATCCATCTGACCTATATTGCAGCCTATATGATACCATAAATTTTGGAGAAAACACAGTGATTCATCCTCCAACATTGTTAGGCTGACAATTCAGCACTGGGCAGCTTTTTCTCCATTCATCCATGACCTCATCAATGAGTCTCATCCCAGGATCCAGAGCATGTCTCCATCCCAGAAAGACAACATACATAAGTTGTTCCCAAATAATACACTCAGGATGACAAACACCCCCCTTAATGGTGTCCTCCTTGATAACAATCAAGGGCCTTCCTCATCATACTAGCCCTGACTCATGTCACCTCAATGACAGCCCTAATCATCATTACATCTCCCAGGATATGTCAAGAGCCTGTGACTTGACTTGACATCCTGCCCCTTGCACTTGAAATACACCTCCCCCCCTCCCCCCTCCTCTCCTCAACCAACTTCTGGTTATTATTACACCCTCAAGACAAATATTCCCCATACTTACTTGCCACACCATGACCCTGCCCCCCAGGAAAACAATGGCTCAACAATGATGGCTCTCTGTGATTGCGCCATGAACCAATGGCAATTTTAATTCAATCCAGCTGGATGATCAATGCCCAAGGGAGTCATGCTCCTAGGCTATAGGGTGATGCACTTCTCCCTCTTCTCTTGTCCCTTCCATATCTTCTTTTTCATCATCAAATTCTAGCGACCTCTATTCTTTTGTGTTCTGCCTCACCTTGAATGTACATTTCTTTATGGGATGTCTCTCCAAGGTTGAACAGATACTGTGATGTGGTAGTATGAGTTGCCTCGTTTGTAGACTTGACGTCTCAGGCCGGCTGACTCATCTTCCTTTTTCAGTTTGACATGTCTCTTCCTCTTACTCTTCCCTTATACACTTCGTTTTGGTGCTGTTCTCATTCACAGACTGGTATTCCCTTCCAATGCAACACCATGTGGCTCTGGGATCAACGAGCACACAAATTCTATGCTTCTGCCTTTGGGCATCAATGCTCAAGATCAAGATACCAATGTTGAGGTAGCTTGCCTCACTAACAAAAGAGCTGTCTTGAACACTGGCGGAAGGATTGGCATGGATTGTATGGGTGTTGGCTGCTAATACCAGTATGTTACTCTCTTCTAAATTCGCTTATTTCTCTCTCTAGTTTTCTTCCACCACTATTCCCCTCCCTACCCCATCTGATGCGAAGGACCAAGGCCGACAGCAGACAGATCTGGCTCAGAATGTGCTGGGAATTGAGCAATGACAGCTTGGACCATCGCTCATATGCTGAGCAGGGCAGTGAGCTCTTCCTATTCCACAGTTGTGCATATCCCAGTCAATCTTGCTCTTGCTCGAGGTTAAGGTCTGTAGCTATGATATCTGTCTTCTTCTGATATATTTCTTCTTAGATATAGCTAAATACACAAACATGCTATCATCTATGGGCTCTGGCGATCCAAGAGCATGCATATGGCTACCCCTTGCCCATTATCTGTACCTGTGTCAGGAATTTGATTTTACCTTTCTTTCCTTCTTTCCCCGAGCACTGAGCCATTGAGCGAGCACATGAGCCTTCAGATTCGAGCCCAGTAAGTGGTCTCCTTGTTCTTAGTACTGATTTACTATCTAGATACAATTCATACCAACAAAACCTCAAAACTCACCCACACCCAGCCGATTCACTAGCGACCCACGACCTCGCACAACCATTGACACACTCTATGAGCATTCACGCATGTAATTTGGCAATTTGTAGAAATAAGTACAGGCTACAATGCCCAGATACTAAGGCAATGAGAAAAGCAACAGAGTGCAGTATTTATAATGCCAGTAATGATATTACCAGGGTAAAGCTGGGTGGAGCGCATGGCTTGACCTGAGGATGGTACTAGAAAGGCCATACTAGGTATGAAGTCCCAGTGCTTGACACTAAGTGCTCTGACGAGGCAAAGCATACATGTGCTAAGAATAGAGCAGGACATGCATGTGTGATAATTAAGACTTCACATAACAGTGATCTATGATGCGCAAGGCACAGCAGGCCCAGAGCTTAGAGTTCTAGACTTTGTGATGTCAGAACTCAAGTAAATCCGAAGCTCCTGACTTCGGCCAAGGTGCGCAGGACCTAGACAAGGAGCACATTGCCCTCATTACAATAGAATTCCCCATGAGGATACTAGGAAGTGAAACAAGAGTCGCGGGGTAGGCTATAACTCCGAGGATATGGCAACCGATGTCAATACACGTGTGATAGCATTGGTAACCGATGTTGTGACACTCAGAGACAGGATCTGGCCCCGGGCTGGACTCCTGAGTCAGCGCCAAGCTATGGCGTGATAACTGCAACACATGCAGGACGCAGGCAAAGGTGCCCCGCAGTTTAAATAATACTATATTGGGTGACACTAATTTGTAGAACATAAAATAGATAAATAGCGAAGTGTAATCATAGTGTACAAGTTTCACACCCCCATTGTAGTCACACGCAAGTCCCCAGCTTGATGCCGTAGCATCAGGATTAGTTTGTAACTTCAAGCGAGAGAATATACCTAGGATTGATATCATATTGAGTGAATTGAGTCGCGTGCAAGACATAGAAAGCTAATGCGGCCCTTGTGTGACTGTTAATTGGTTGGGTGACTTGAGCTCTAACCTGAGAAGAGAAGTTTAGTGTCATTGAGGATGCACTCTTCTGCTTTGAGGGTTTCTTGTGACATGAGGCACTACAGGTGGCAGAGGTTCAAACCCTTTGGCTTGTTGGACGGTATTATAAGGTTTTGTGTGTCTCTGGATTGCATAGGTTAGAACCCTGTGGATCTATGATCAGTTTGGAAGCTCGAGCACGTAGGTTTGAATCCTGTGGCTTTAGTGGGCGGTTTTGTGAAGTGTTTCTGCTTAGAGCATGAAGCTTTGAGTCGTGTGTAGTGTGTTTTGAGTTGTTTGAGGTCACCCTGCATGTCACTCGAGACTTCTTGAGGGTTGGTGTATGTCTCTCAACATTGCGTGTATTATATTGCACCTTGCCTTGAGGCCTAGTGACAAACATCGCTCCTCTTGTTATTAAAAGCCTTCGGACTTTGAGAGATCTAGATAGTTACTGTGCACTATCGCTATACACGTGTACTGTATATTCTAAGAGTCCTGTTGTTCTAAATTCATTCTGCTTCTATCACATCAGAATCCCCCATGAACTTGAGGGTTTGTGTGTGTAGTGTTGGGTGTGGGTGTGATCAGTGTCTTTGACGCTGTTGCATTTCTAGCTTGCGCACACAGAGTCTCTTCACCGTCTACATCCACATTGACATATACTGTGACAGCGACTTCCGCAGATGAACTCAATATGGCCCATCCACATCCAGTATGAGGTCCAGTCACCTTTCTTCTCTGTGTTTAGTCAATGATTGAAGAATTCAGCTTCATGTCTACATACTCGCAAGGGAGCGAAATTATGAGTCCAGTTATATATTGCAAACAGATGACTGAGGCTGATGTATGCAACATTTCTTCTCCAAGCTGAATTTTCTAACCCGAAGCAGCGACATCTATTTACAGCCCCGAATACCAGCATGTGAAGGAATGGCACTTGTTGTGTTCCCTCATCACCTCCTTCCATGCTGCAGACTCCCCACTCTTATTGTCATGTCTGTGCTTATAGTCTGTGAGGCTTGAAACTCTTGACTTTTTTTGCTCCTTGTTCATCTAACACATATTCCTTCCTCACACATCATCTCTGTGGCAATTCATTGCAACAGAGGTACAACCACAAGTCCTGATGCACTTTTTACACTTGAAATTGGGTGCAGTACAGGATTCTGATGTCCCTGTTTCATTGGAATCCCTTAGTGGCAGTCTCTATTTTTGTAACCGGTGCTGTACTTGACACATACTCAGGTTGCCTTTTTTTGCATTTATCTCAAGAGCTCAAGTCTCGCTTCCTTTCTCCATAATCCAGCTATGTTCTGGCTTGGGAGTCCCACACCCATCAATTTAGACTCATTACAGGAGCCATCGGGAAAGCTTATTCACCCTTTGTGTCAAGCTTTCTTCTTGATGCAAAACCACTAATCCTTAGGATCCTTCTTCAGCCTAGTCTTTCAAACTCAAAGAATTAACATGATCACAGCATCTAATGAACAAGTCATGATCTTCACATCCACACTTTTGTTGCCCTGTTGACCAATAACATTGCTCAAATCCAAGATGTCTTCATACTTTCTCCTAATCACTGATCTGCGAGACTCAGAGCAGAATTCAATGCAGACTCAGGAGGTAATGAAAACCTAGTACCAAACCCACACAGATGGTGCTTTTCATTCAACACTTCGCATCCAGCGTTCTGTTAAGAATTAGAGTATCTTGAGTGATACATGAAGTAATGAATACTTGAGTAAAACCCAAGTTGTGAGTGAAGATGTCCGAGAGCAAGTTCCAACCACCAAGAGGGATCCGATATGGGTGCTACCAAGTGCTAGACGTAACCAATCAGAAATGCTTAGATCACACAGTGAAGTGGACTTTGAAGAGTAGTAAAATTAGGCTAAGTCTTAATACAATGTTAAGTAAGTATTTATACACTACTAGTATGGACTTGAGTCAGTATTATTCTACAAGATTCCATCACATTCCAGCATGAGCAAGAAGAATAGAGAAAATATGAGAAAATGCCAGTAGGCCGAGGTCAAGACCGAGAACACCAAGAGAAAGCATGTGTTACAATGTTACAATTGAAGAGCCGCCAACGCTAACTAAAGCTAGGAGTAAACTCCTGATGGACCGAATTAGTAACTATGAGACTAGCTAAGTAGATATGGGTACGGGAAAAAGGTCAAAAACAAATTGCATGAAATCCACCGAGTCCGTCATTAACCAGGAGATCCAGATTCCTACCCAAAACGGCAATCCCACGTGGTAGGGAGCATACGGGCCATCAACAAGCTAGGTGCTGGGGCAGGAACGGCACGCATAGTGAGCACAGATGATTGGTCAGTGAACGACCAGACGAAGGGGATGGAGAAAGGGATTTATGGTTGGATGCAATCCATTGGTTGCGGATGTCATTGGGTTGCCACATGTCAATGTCGATACAATTTAGTAGGGATCATGATGGTGAAGAGGAATAGATGGAGGATTTCACATGGAGTCTCTGGAGGTTGAAAGTAAAATTGGCATGAAAATGAGCCAGTAGTCGAAGGTGAATGATAGAAGATGAAAAATTGTTGGTTGTGGTTGTGGTTGGTGGTTGGTGGTTGTTATGCGTGACCTATGAACTATCGACGACTACGGAAGGGTCTGTAAAGTCTCGTAGTGCTGGAGCAACAGCCAACGTGGACCGGGAGCGGGTTGGTGATGGTTGTTGTTGTTGTTGTTGCTGACTCATGTATGACCGGAAAAGGCCTGATATCCATAACACGGTCAAGAAGCTGCAGATGTGGAATAGCAGACTCGGGTAGTACCTTCTAGTTGTCAGGCAGGCGGGTAATGAGGGTGTATCACCCTCTCAGTCATATTTGCCGCTTTTGATGGAGCTATAGTTGCTCTTACAGAAGGAGACTGATATGAGAGCCTCTTGATTGCTTCCCACGGGATCATAAATCCTCGTATTCAGCCGCAATGGCAACTGAGCGCAGGCTCGGGCCAGTTATAAGCTAGACTCTTCATAGTTCTATATAGTTTGCATGTACTATAGACATATGTGTAGGGGGCAGTACAGAACCAAGAATTTTATCTCGCACTTTTGGGTGCCAACATCCCTTTACCAATACCAGCCAGCCGCGCGTCTATGCAAATTCCAAAGACTGCTTCCATCTAGTTCTCTTGTCGTGAATGAAGGAGGCAAGATGGTGAACTGGAATCAGCCTTCTGTGTTTCGGTCTCAAAACTCGGACAATTCCAGAGATAATCGCTGCTTACCTGACCGTAATTGACATACCCTCCGCTTTCAACTCTTCCAGAGATGCTTTATCCATAGCGCTGAGAATGGGTGTGTATGGAAGTTTGTTTTTATCTGTCTTTAAATGCACCGACACCTCAAAGATCCTCAAGCTACTTCGCTTTCGTGACAAAGCCGTCTGGACAAACCGCTCTCCAATACGTGGGCCATCCTCTACAAGATCACAGTTGCTAAAAGCAATCTTCAACGTCCGAAGTGCAGAAAGCATGTTTGGCCGATTTATGAATGAAAACACCTTGTCGATGTTCTCTCTGGGAGGAGTAAAGCCTACATTGAGGTATGTCAGGGTGGGGCACTGCGAAAGAATATCTTCAAACACAGGCCCGAAGTCCACGGCCGGCAAGAACGTCGCATGCGTTAAGACACACCCGGAACTCTTCAGTAGCTCGCCCAGCTTAATCATGAAGTTCGGTGTGATGGTATTGGTACTGGTGTTCCGCCACAACTCTAACCTCCCAGCGTCCACGTGCAGTTTTCCCAGTGCCGGAAGGATCATTCTGGAAGGTGAATACAGCGAGTTCGAATTGGAAAGGAGGTCGAGGGTGTGAACGGCAGGGAGAATAGTGTTGACGACCGTGGTAGCTCTGCAATTGCAGATCGTTAGGTGTTCAACGTTCTTCACAGAACGAAGAACCTGAAGCAAGTATGACATGTCATGGAGACCATTCAGAATGAGCCTCTGGATCTGCTGCCATGGGAATACTAACTGTCCCAGAGAATCATGGATGGCAACTGTGCATAGCCGTGGGGCTACCCTAAGAACATCGTCGGGGTACGTTGATCCATCATTGTTAGCAAAATTGTCACTGATGGAAATGCTTTCTAACATCGGCACACGCCCTCTGAGGCGCTGGAGCTTGTCGCAAAATAACGCGCCACCATGAGAGGCATCGAGATATGCGACCTTCCATCGAGGTGCATGATCCAGAAGCATATCAAGCATCTCTACTTCTTGGTCCAACCGGTCCTTTGGCTCCCGTTTAGCAGGTTTAATGAAGGAAATAACCAGTGGGACATCTCGAGATAGCTCAAGCGCGCGACCTACGCACTCCGCGTTGGATGCTCCTTTGGAAGTGGAGCCCAACCATTCGAGTTCAGGCATTGCGATGAAATTGTATGGTCGTATGTAGGTTCGGATACCGGTAGCGACATGTATCTTCGACCAGAGCATGGGCGTCTGCGTGGCGATGTCTCTCCACTCTGTGCACGTATGAGTGGCAATCCAAGCAATGTCTTTAATGTCCGCTGCATTTGAAGATGCAAGAAGGAAGATCTCCCGCATGATATCAACGGGTAGTCTGCGTACGGGAGATGATAGAGCACGTCGGTGGCGCTCAACAAGGTCTTGAACACGGGACTGCTCGCAGAGCATTTCCTCGCGGGAATCCTTGTAGTTATCTAGAATCAGAGATAACTTGGCAATAGCTTCATCTTGTTGAGCGATGATATCGTCAAGATAGGCAGACTTTACGGATAAGGATGAAAGGGAATCTTTGATCAAAGCACAGTCGTCGTGTGATGGGGCAGCGTTGGATAGAACGAATGATTCTAGGGAATATTCCAGGGAGTAGCCATACGTTTTGCGGGCGGCGGAGTAATGGTCCACGTTTTGGTCCGCATTGCATGCAGGGCAAGCCTAGAAGAATCGTTCAATACGAGGGAGTCGAAACTTCCGATCATGGCTCACCATGGCGGAAATGAACAGATATATTTACAGGATTATTAGACGCTTCACTGTACAGGTGGTAGATGGAAATGTTGACAGGAATCTTTGGATCGGTGGGGTCTGGTGGCAACTGTCGAAATTCGTCCAGAGTTGCCTCGTGGACTATGTGTGATTGATCCCGTGATCTCTCCTCTTAGTAACTAACTCCCACCCTGGTCGAGGTGTATAGTGTATATACTATCCGAACGTCTGGCATACGTCAACGCATTTGCTTGCTTATGCGAGTCCACGACTGAAAAAAGTTCCTCCTGGATACGAGCTTGAGGGCCTCATTTCACTTTGACTTTGATGGTTATTTACCAGCGAGCAAAGACTATTAAGTCCAAACCATGGCAATTCGTCAACACGTCACGTTCGGCCATTTCACTGTAATTGAATGTTCTACGTTGTCGTTGAGATCAGTGCGTGTGCCCAACATGCAGCCGATTATTATTATCTCATTGCCCCTTTCTACGTATGTTCATAGACTCAAGTTATACACCGAATGGAAGCATTGCCGATTCAACCATCGTCTTTTATCCAGGATCCACCACTAAAGATGTCAATTCCAAGTCGACTTTTGGAAGAATGGTCTAGATATTTGTTAAAATGCCGCACTTGGACCCTACTCATGATGACATTTCTAGACCCGAGTGGCATCTAGATCTTCTATATGGGAGAAAATTATCCATTGGTATATTTCCCAGATATCTGACTTGGGATAACTGCGCTTCCCAAGTCCGCAATCGATCTGGGAACTAATCGTCCATTCTTGTAACACCGTCCGGAGCCATCGAGCAACAACACTTATCCCCTCGATCAAGTTTAGGCATCCAACGGCGCCTATGATCTCGTGGAACCATGGTTAATCCACGCCGGTAGCCTCATTCTAACCCTAACCACGAGTGTCAGATGTATCGCCTGCAGTGGCTTAACAAAGGCATCAAAAATGATGCTTTTAATACTGACCAATCAATTCTGCTTGGTCTGCCGTCTACGAAAACTCTAGCACATCGTTGCCGACGACGTACTCAACCCAGAGTGTGAGATGTTCCGCCTTCCATCCCGACGTAGATCTTAAGATCGTGTTTGTTGATGTTGATGACGGTGTAAGTCCAAGTCTTCGATTCGATGAATACTCTGATACTGACCGATGTGATGGTTGTAGAAGTATGCGCAGGACAAGCGACTCACTGGGAATATTAGATAGTATATGGGCTTAGCACCGTTGTGTCTACAGCGGCCGCCATCTGGGGACGAGGTTCAGCGAGAGTCAACAGGGAAGGAGGAGGGAGCCTACAGCTCATAGAATGCCCCTCTACCCTCCGCTTGCTGGCGACGGTGTAAATCCATGACTGTCAAAAACAAAGAAGGGATCCAATGTTCACTATGAATTCTGCGCGCGGGAACATCTTAGTCGGGAATATATCTAAGCTCGCGATAGATGCAGGGAAGAAAAGCATTATATGGAGTTGGTTTGTGGTGGATAATGATACTCTAAGCGCAGATCCCCATAATCGTCCTGTGAGTCGGCTTAAGTTGAAAGTGTTGGTGGTACTCGGTAGAATTGAATATTAATATTGGAGTAAGAAAACATAAATAAACAGGCGGTAAATGCATGGTCGCGACGCGACATCTATGAGTGCTATTATATGGGCTGATTTGTCCATGGCCTCCGGTGTCCGCGAATGAAGGAGAACGATGTCCTGTACCAATCGCAGCAAGGTGAGTCCACCTGTTCTGCTTTTGTGGGTAAACGTTCGACGACTGGCATCCTGCGTTTGAGTGAATGGGCGGGGTGCCTCGACAGTAAAGAAAATGTTTGTATGACGTCACCGGGGGATGACGTTCCGCGAGAGTCAACAGCGACGGAGGAGGGAGCCTACAAATTATAGAACGACACGCGTAGCAAGGCGAGTCCTCGACGATGATGATACTCCAGTGCCCTGTATTTTGAGCCGAATGGGATGGGTCTCTCGGCAGTGAAAGATAACACGGTACGCCGTCATCTGGAGATAACGTTCAGCGAGAGTCGACAGTGATGGAGCAGTAAACCTACAACTCATAGAATGCATGTCTCCCTTTTGCTAGCTCCAGCCTCGCACTCCCTAGCCACGCCTGAATAGTCTCCGAACACTCTCCTTCCACACGCATCAAGACGTTCGGCCTCAGCACACGTGCCCACGCCTCCCTCACACCCTCGTCATCCACCACAGAGCTCGCGTTCACGATAACCACCACCTCCTCCAACCGACTACCTGTATCCAGCATCCTCCTTGTCCAATCCAATGCGGATATTGCCGTGTCCGCCGTATCTACCTTGGTATTCTTGGGTACCAGAGCGCGATGGACCTCGTATCGGTCCGTATACGCCAGTGGGACAAACACGGTGAGGAAACGTAGGTGACTGATATCGGGTATGGGGGTGATATCTTGAGAGAGATCAGACCAGTCAAAGAAGAACAGACGCGACTTATGGTCAAGGTTCTGATGAGATCCTCTCCAGTCCAATAGCATCGCCGTCTCCAACCTCGGAGCTTGCTGAACGACTTCATGCACACCCGGCATCCAGCTACCCACCTCCGACGTCACCGGAAAGACCAACTCTCTCAGATTCTCCAGCGACATGACGCCGTCTCTACCAAAAAGGAACCGCATCCACCTCGCGCGTAGGTGCCCGATCCCGACCTTGAGCGTCTCCAGCTCTTTGCACAGACCACCTTCGTAAACGCCGCCGTCATCGTCGTCGTCGTCGCCTCTGCCGACCGTAATAACATTGACCGCCAATCTCTTCAAACGCGGCACACACTGAAAGAACGTTGCTAATTCGGCGAGACTGCTGAAGAAAACGCCATCGAGGGTAAGGCTCGTCAGCTGCACCAAAATCCCTTGCACGCCAGTCCGCACTCTATGCCTCCTATCCAAATGCATCTGCCCAGAGAACCGGACCCTCCTTAACGAGACGAGTAAGGGTAGCACCCTGGGCAACGCCTCTGTCCACGCAGCCGTGCGCATACCCTTATCACCCGGTAGCCTTCGCTCAAATATCGTCAGCTCCTCGACGAGCGGAGCCTTGTCCGCGAAGAATTGTGCACATCGATTATTATCTGGGTAGAACGTGATGTGCCGGAAGAGATGGTGTTGGCATCGAGGGAGGAACGCGCGCGAGACGAGAGAGCAAGCTGTGAGCGTCGGGGTATCGTCTGCGATGTAATCGATGATGAGGTCGTATAGCTCGGAGTAGAGGGAAGCCATAGCGAAAGAGGAGCGTCGAGGGCATGGTATATGTATATAAGGGTTTGAGTGTAATTATGAGATGGCGGGAACGAAATGAACTGTCAGGGTCCCGATTGTTACCAACAAGACCCTGACGCGTCTTGCTCTCTTCTCGAATGACGACCAGCCCTCCTATGGATCGTCGTTCATTAAGGGGCCGTCCTTTCTGTCGTCCTGCTGCCGTCCTGGCTTCTGCTCCTGCTCCTCGGAGGGAAAAAGAGACGTCGGAGTGTCATGCTGTCCTATTCGGTTGCTAGCTCGATGATTGCGAGTTGGAGAAGGCTGGACATCATGATGAGAGAGTGAGGCACCTGTCTAACAAGTGTTAGTGTCAACCATAACCGAACAAAGTCAATCTTGCATACCGTTCCTGCTAATGAGACCAACATGATGGCGTAAGGAGAAAAACGTCGGCATTTGCCGAGGATCATTACCGTCGGGAAAATCCTGCCATGGACATTCAGCGCAACCAAGTTCAAATCCGAATGCACCCTAAGTAAGTCTCCTAGGTCGAAGCGCTATGGTTCCCTTGGTGTTTCTGACAGGCACTGACTATTTGCATTAGATTCTCCGGAGTGCCACTCACTTTTATTTCACCGATGCTCCGAGTTCGGGGTCAATATTTCACAGCGTACGCAACATTTATCCTCTAGGCTCTGATGTTCGTTCCTTAATTCATCCATAGCCTGATCTAGAGCATGTCTCTATCCCAGAAAGACGTCATGCAAATGACCGTCGTTCCCGAAATAATAACATGATGCTTTAATGGTGGGCTCGTTGATAACGATCAAGTCCCTTCCTCGTCGTACAGGCCCCGATTCACCCCACCTCAACGACAACCCTAACAACGAGTGATCGTCGTCATATCTGCCAGGATATGTCAAGACTGCAGACGCTGGTGCATTTTAATGGCCTGAAATGAGACCTTAAAAGGTTTCGATTTCAGCTTCAGTTTTTATGCCCTTGTTTCGCCCGCTGTAAAACTAACAGGTATCTTGAATCCATTGTTCTATAGGGGAAAAGTTATTCATACTGTTTTACTTGTGTCCTTTTCAAAGGCTTCGCTGAATCAAAACCTTTTAGTAAGGTTTCATTGTTTACCAGCTAAAATGAACTGGCCTCTGTTGTGATCCAGCCCCTCGCACTCGAAACATACCCATGTTAACTCTCCTCCCTCCCCTCTCTAGTTCCTAACCAACTCCCGGTTATTATTGCGTGCTCAAGACGAATGCTTCCATCACCCACTCGCCACCCCAGATGGTGATTTTGATTCAACGCCTCGCATCCGGCCAGATAATCAATGCACAGGAAAGTCGTGCTCCTAGGGTAGGGTATATCGTGGCAACACGCTTCTCTCTCTCCTCCTGTATGCTCTACCCCCTCCGTATCTTCTTTTTCACTATTCTGGCGGCCTCTATTCAAATACAACTATTTTTTCTTCTCTTCTCTTTTCTTTCTGCGCCACCTTCAACGCGGAACTGGACATTCGTTCGTGGGATGTATCTCTGAGATGAACCAGACGCCGCGACTTTGGAAGCCTGGCAGATGAACTCGTCTAGGATGAGGTGCAGTCGCTTTTCTTCTCCGTATTTAATGAACGGTTGAAGAATCCAGCTTCATGTTTCTACGTGCTGGCAAGGGAGCGGAATCACAAGTCAAGTTTCACATTGCGAGCAGAGGATCGAAATTGGAGAAGGTAAGATTATTGTACGCAACATTTCTTCTTCAACCTGAATTTGCTCTATCCCTCGGCAAAAGTGCGCGACGTCTATTCACGATCACAAATGCCAATGTGTGTGAAAGCCTTCAAGGATGTCTCGTTTCCTCGTCTTCAAAGTCCCCACCCTTGCCGGCGTCGATCACCGTCATGTCTCCGCTGGCTTCCCGTTCGAAAATATGCTCGCGTTACCCCCTTTCCTGCGAGCTCTCCTCACGGGTAACATCGAGACGCGAACTCTGAACCAATGTTCCAAATGGTGATTTTCATTCCGAGTCAACACCTCCCAAAGCTACGCGGGGGAGTGCCTGCTCCTGACTTTGGGGAGCAGGCTGGAAAGGAGGGGTATGGTGACCCTTACAGCGTGCTTCTCTTTCATCCACCGCATATTCCTTCCTCACGCTTCATCTCTGGTACTATTCATTGCAACCGACGAACAAGTCACGAGTCTTGATGCACCTCCCATGCTCGAAATTGGGCGCAGGTCAGATGCTTGTCTATCGCTTGTCTCGTCAGAATCCCTTTGCTGCAACTGCTATTTTGGTTATCGGTACTCTCCTCGACGCATGCTTCCCGTTTCTGCATATATCTCAAGGACTTGAGTCTCGCTTCCTTTCTCCATACTCCGCTCACATACTGGTTCGAGAGTCGCGCCCGTCAATTTATACCCATTATATGAGCCACCCGAAAAGCTTACTCTCGCGCTTTGTATCGAGCTTTTCTTCTCGATGCGAAACCACTAATCCTTAGGATCCTTGTTCGATCTAGTCTTTCAAACTCGAGGAATTAACGCGATCACGGCGTCTAATGGACAAGTTACTCTCCTCGTGTCCATATTTCTCTCTTCTCACCCTGTTGCCCGATAACACCCATTAACCTGGGTCAAATACAAGATGTCTTCTCGCTTTCTTCCATTTATTAATCAGCGAGACTCGGAGCAGAACTCACAGCGGACTCAGGTGATGATAAAAACCTAGTACCAGAGCCACACAGGTGGCGATTTTCATTCAATACTTCTTGTCCGACGTTTCCGAAGCTGTAGACGTGGGACAGGAGTGTCGGGAAATGCCTTCTCCTAGTTTTTGGACAAGCAGGTAACAAGGGCATGTCATCCTTCTCAGTCATATTTGCCGCTTTCGATGGAGCTATAGTTACTCTTACAGAAGAAGGAGACTGATATGAGAGCTTCTTGATTGCTTCCCACGGGATCGGAAATCCTCATATTCAGCCGCAATGGCAACTGAGCGCAGGCTCGGTGCAGTTATAAACTAGACTCTTCATAGGTCTATATAGTTTGCATGTACTATAGGCATATGCATATGGGGCAGTACAGAACCAAGAATTTTATCTCGCACTTTTGTGAGTCAGCATCCCTGTACCAATACCAGCCAGCCGTGCATCTATGAAAATTCCAAAAACTGCTTCCATCCAGTTCTTTTTCCGTTGATGTTGGAAAAAAAATCGTAAACTGGAATCAGCCCTCTGGGTTTCGGTTTCAAAACACGAACAATTCCAGAGATAATCGCTGCTTACCTGACCGTAATTGACATACCCTCCGCTTTCAACTCTTCCAGAGATGCTTTATCCGTAGCGCTCAGAATGGGTGTGTATGGAAGTTTTTTATCTGCCGTGAAATGCACCGACCCCTTAAAGATCTTCAAGCTACTATGTTTTCGTGACAAAGCCGTCTGGACGAACCGCTCTCCAATACATCGACCATGTTCTGCAAGAGTACAGTTCCTAAAAGCAATTTTCAACGTCCGAAGTGCAGGAAGCATGTTTGGCCGATTTATGAACGAAAACACCTCATCGATGTTCTCTCTGAGAGGAGTAAAGCCTATATCGAGGTACGTCAGGGCGGGGCACTGCAAAATGACATCTTCGAATGCGGGCCCGAAGTCCACGATGGGCAAGAGTGTCGCATGCGTTAAGACGCACCCAGAACTTTTCAGTAGCGCGCCCACCTGACTCATGAAGTTCGGTGTCATTGTGTTCTTCGACGAGTCTGCATTCCCTTCCACGAGTCGTAGTTTTTCCAGTGCAGGAAGGATCAGTTCGGAAGGCAAAAACAGCGGGTCCGCCGTGCCGGAAAGGACGTCAAGCATATGAACAGCAGGGAGAATGATACTGCTGCCGCCGTTCGTCGTATCACTGGGAAGGCCTATAGGTCCACTTTTGGGGCATATCGTCAGATGTTCAACGTTGTTTACAGAACGCAGAACATGAAGGAAGTATGACATGTCACGGAAGCCACTCAGAATGAGCTTCCGGATCTGCTGCCATGGGAATACTAACTGTCCCTGTGAGTCACGGATGGCAACTGTGCGTAGCCGTGGGGCTACATCAAAAATATCGGGGGGGTACGTTGATCTATCAGAAGCAATGCGCGCATCGATGGAAATACTTTCTAACATCGGCATACGCCCTCTCAGGCGCTGGAGCTTGTCGCAAAATAATGCGCCACCATGAGAGGCATCGAGATATGCGACCTTCCATCGAGGTGCATGATTCAGAAGTATATCAAGCAGCCCTACGTCTTCGTCCGACATATTTTGTGGCTTCCACCTGCCATTTTCAATGTAGGAAATGACTAGTGGGACATCTTGAGATAGCTCAAGCGTGCGACCTATGCACTCCGCGTTGGATGCTCCTTTGGAAGTGGAGTGCAACCATTCGAGTTCAGGCATTGCGATGAAATTGTATGGTCGTGCAGTGTAGGCTCGGGTACCGGTAGCGACATGTATCTTCGACCAAAGCATGGGTGTCTGCGTGGCGATGTCTCTCCACTCCGTGCATGTATGAGTGGCAATCCAAGGAAAGTCTTTAACGTCCGCTGCATTTGAAGACGCAAGAAGGAAGATCTCCCGCATGATATCAACGGGTAGTCTGCGTATGGGAGATGATAGAGCACGTCGGTGGCGCTCAATGAGGTCCTGAACACAGGCCTGCTCTGAGAGCATTGCCTCGCGGAAATCCTTGTAGTTATCTAGAATCAGAGATAACTTGGCAATAGCTTCATCTTGTTGAGCGATGATATCGTCAAGATGGGCAGACTTTGCGGATAAGGATGAAAGGGAATCTTTGATCAAAGCACAGTCGTCGTGCGATGGGGCAGCATTGGATAGAACGAATGATTGTAAGGAATATTCCAGGGAATAGGCATACGTTTTGCGGGCGGCGGAGTAATAGTCCAACTTTTGGTCCGCATTGCATGCTGGACAAGCCTAGAAGAATCGTTCAATACGAGGGAGTCGAAACTTGAACGCCTAGTGAAACGGATCATGGCTCACCATGGCGGAAATGAACAGATCTCTTTACAGAATTATCAGACAATTCACTGTACAGGCAGTAGATGGAAATGTTGGCAGGAATCTTTGGATCGATGGGGTCTGGTAGCAACTGTCGAAAGTCGTCCAAAGTTGCCTCGTGGGATAGTGGTCACCGTGTGTGATTGATCCCACGATCTCTCCTCTTAGTAACTAATTCCCACCCTGTTAAGGGGTCGGGATTTATATACTGTCCGAAAGGCCACACGTCTGGCATACGTCAACGCATTTGCTTGCGTACGCGAGTCCACGACTGAAAAAAAGTTCCTCCTGGATACGAGCTTGAGGGCCTCATTTCACTTTGACTTTGATGATTATTTACCAGCGAGCAAAGGCTATTAAGTCCAAACCATGGCAATTCGTCAACACGTCACGTTCGGCCATTTCACTGTAACTGAATGTTCTACGTTGTCGTTGAGATCAGTGCGTGTGCCCAACATGCAGCCGATTCTTATTATCTCATTGCCCCTTTCTACGTATGTTCATAGACTCAAGTCATACACCGAATGGAAGCATTGCTGATTCGACCATCGTCTTTTATCCAGGATCCACCACCAAGGATTTCAATTCCAAGTCGACTTTTGGAAGCATGGTCTAGATATTTGTTAAAATGCCTCGCTTGGACGCTACTCATGGTGATATTTCTAGACCCGAATGGCATCTAGATCTTCTATATGGGAGAAAATTAGCCATTGATATATTTCCCAGATATCTGACTTGGGATAACTGCACCTCCCGAGTCCGCAATTGATCTGGGAAACTAATCGTCCATTCTTGTAACACCGTCCGGAGCCACCGAGCAACAACACTTATCCCCTCGATCAAGTTTAGGCATCCAACGGCGCCTATGATCTCGTGGAACCATGGTTAATCCACGCCGGTAGCCTCATCGTTGGTACCACGTTTGTGATCATGAAATGAGGCTACATAACCTCCTTCAATTCCATAGCGGAACCTCCATCAATTTCTTTCCGCCGTTTACAAAACGATATACTTGACATATTACTATGCCTTGTAACATTGGATTCCTTTTTCCCTCCGACCATGGTGAGTATCGGCGCGTTCATCGCCTCGAGAGCTGGATGCAGCCAGCACAGAAAAGCGGATTGAGGCATAATATACAGGATATTTGTTGAATCACATACTCGTATGTCTGGTGCAGTGTTAGAGGCAATACCCGTACATGCTCTTCTATAGGCGATTGAAAGGAGACCTTGCATGACCAAAACCACTCCTGATGATAAGACCTCATTAATGCATTGCGTAAAGAGCCGCGAAGTCCGTAGATATTTTCACCAGTACCCTGCAGGCTGATATATTAACGACTGCTGTATACTGTAATGCGTGAAATACGAATCACCTCGTTGCACCACGAGTGTCAGATGTATCGCCTGCACTGGCTTAACAAAGGCATCAAAAATGGTGCTTTTAATACAGACCAATCAATTCTGCTTAGTCTGCTATCTACGAAACTCCAGCTCATCGTTGTCGGCGACGTACTCAACCTTGAGTGTGAGTTGTTCCGCATCCCATCCCGACGTAGATCCAATATCTAATTTAAGATCGTGTTCCATCCTCGTCGATGGTGATGACGGTGTAAGACCAAGCATTTTCGATTCGATGAATACTCCGATACTGACTGATGTGATGGTTGTAGAAGTAAGGCGCGGGACAAGCGAGCCACTGGCAATTAGATAGTATATGGGCGAAGCACAGTTGTATCTACAGCGGCCGCCATCTGGGGACGAGGTTCGGTGAGAGTCGACAGGGAAGGAGGAGGGAGCCTACAGCTCATAGAATGCCTCTCTATCCTCCACTTGCTGGCGACGATATAAATACATGGCTGTTAAAAACAAAGAGAGCCAAGTTCACTATGAATTCTGCGCGCGCGAACATCTTAGTCGGGAACATCTCTTGTGGTACTCGGTAGAATCGAATATTGATATTGGAGCAAGAGAACATAAATGAATAGGTGTAAAAGGCATGGTCGCGACGCGACATCTATAAGTGCTATGTTTTTTCAGGCTGATTTGTACATGGCCTCCAGTGTCCGCAAATCAAGGAGAACGACGTCGTGTACCAATCGCAGCAAGGCAAGTCCACCTGTTCTGCTTTTGTAGGTAAACGTTCGACGACGATGATCGGGCACCCTGCGTTCGAGCTGAATGGGCGGGGTGGGGTGTCTCGACAGGGAAGAAAATGTTCGTACGACGTCACTGGGGGATGACATTCCGCGAGAGTCAACAGCGACGGAGGAGGGAGCCTACGATTTATAGAACGACACTCGCAGCCAGGCGAGTCCTGGACGATGATGATACTCGGGTGCCCCGTGTTTTGAGCCGAATGGAATGGGTCTCTCGGCGGTGAAGGAAAACACGGTATGCCGTCATCTGGAGATGACGTTCAGTTCAGCGAGAGTTGACAGCGATGGAGCAGTAAGCCTACAGTTTATAGACCGCCTCTCTCCCTTCCGTGGGCTCCACTCTCTCACATCCTAGACACGCCCGAATCGTCTCCGAACACTCTCCTTCGACGCGCATTATGATGTTCGGCCTCAGCAGACGCGCCCACGCCGCCCTTATACCCTCGCCATCCACCACAGAGGTCGCATTCACGATGAGGACCACCTCCTCCAACCGCGAGCTAGTATCCAGCATCCTCCTCGTCCAGTCCAGCACGGATATCGCTATGTCCACCGCATTAACCTTGGTTTTCTTGGGTATCAGAGCGCGACGAACTTCGTAGCGGTCCCTATACGACAATGGAACGAACACGGTGAGGGAACGAAGGCGGCTGATCTCGGGTATCGGGGTGATATCTTGGAGGGCATCAGACCAGTCAAAAGAGATGATGGCGTGACTTACGATCTAAGTTTTGATGAGAGCCTCTCCAATCCAATAGCATTGCCCTCTCCAACCTCGGCGCTCGGCCGAAGAGCTCATGTACGCCCGGCATCCAGCTATCCACCTCCGACGTCACAGGAAAGACCAACTCTCTCAGATTCACCAGCGAGATGATGCCGTCTCTCCCAAAAAGGAAGCGCATCCACGTGGTTTGACTGGCCTCGTCGATGAGCCTCGTCCCAGGACCTAGAGCACCTCTCCGTCACCTACCCAGATAAGCGAATACTCCATTCACGAAGATTTTGTGTCGTCGGTCGGGAGTACACCGATGTGTGCGTCTAGGGCACGTTTACTCTCAACCAGCCTGGACCCTCATGATAATCTCTCTACTCCGAAAACTGCCCCAAGTTCAACGATATGAGCCCAACATGACCCCGTACCCACGATATAGAATGCGCGGCGGAGAAACCGTGCACCGACCGATGGTGATTACTTACTCCTTTATAAATGCCCATCGTCTCCTTGGTAACGATCGGGACCGTCACTCCTCCATCCAGTGTATTTAGGACGAGCACACAGGAGTGTTCAGCTTTGACTTGAACGTTCCCGTTCGAATTCTTCCACCCCCTTGGAAGAGGGACGCACTGACCGCCTAGTGTGCGGGTCTTCGTAGCATTTCCGTCCCCTACTTAGAGTCAAATTTAAAACCTCGCACCCCCCGGACGCTCTCGCGGCTCTCCTCTCACATGCACAGATGGCGAGTAGCTGGCGCCCTTTCCCAGAGCTACAGGGAGTGAAGGTGTGAATAGTTCCTCACCGTTCCTTACCGAGAGAGTATGCTGATACTAGATTCCGATCGGAGCCATAGCCGTATCATCCCGATCGATATCCTCTTCTCGAGATTTACTGATATTTTTGGTTACAGCCTCTATTATTGTCTCCGTCACTTCCTATCCCTTCATGTCCACTACGTATCTGGTAAGAACTTTATTCTCGATGCGTAATTCACGAACACCTAGGATCTTACTCGGGCTTAGGTCGCAAAGCAGAGGGGTGTGGGCACAGCGTCCATTTTTTCTGAACAAGTCCGGTGGAATTCGTCTCTCACTCTGTTGACCGATAACCCCAATTGACGTCCAGCTCAATACAAGACACTTCTTCCTTTCGTCCGTATTCTCCTAAAATTCACCGCCGCCCTCATCATATGCGATCAGCGTGCTTCTCATTCATATCTTCATTACCCGCCCGTTCGATAGAGACAGAGCACGCCAACCAAGGTTGTTGCCGAACGCACAAAATACAGCAAAGCCCTTCTCTTACCCCGTTGATTTTTGTTCAGCTCCAAACACGACCTGGGCACATAGAATTCTGCGTTTGCGTTTGCGTTTTCACGCATGCGTTTGTCACGTCTGCGTGAGTGTGACATGGATGCGTTTGTTGGCCGTCTTGTGCGTTTGGGCTTACAAACACCTGTTAAATTGTTTTATTAGCTACAGTGTAAGTAAGACTTACTGCTTATTAGATTTATACCAAGTATGACATCGACACCGGCCATAATTAACTTTCTTTGTCATGGTAGAGTCTCTGTACAGCTGAGTCCATTAATGTTCGAGCTGGTATTTTAAATGTAAGAACATTTGGAGGTTTTGAGAGTGTTAGTGGCCATGAGGTATGATAACCGTCAGTAAAAACCACGGCACCATCACCATTTTGTTGAGGAACAAGTTGAAGAAACCAAGAAGAAACTGAGCCAAATCCTGGCTCAAAAACGACGACTTGATGGCAACCTGGCTATGCACGACTAGAATACATCATAAAAATAAAATACCTGCCTAGAATGAGTGACTAGAAGCAATTACGGGCGGGATAAATTGAAGCGATCATAAGTCAACTAGTTCAACTTGGAGTTGAACGCATCAAACGCACCGAACGCAGATTTGTCACAACACTGTCACACATCTGCGTTTAATCTCGGACGCATGCGTTTTAAAAAGGAACGCATGCGTGCGCTATCTGAACGCTTGCGTTCAATGTTTGGACGCATGCGTGACTTATTTTTGAGATGCTTGAGTCTTTGCGTTATTTTTAGAGGTGCCTGATTCACTCAAAATCGAGAACAGCATAAGTACTTCGACACCAGAGGGTACTATATTCATTGTGATACTAGAACTTACTAACATGCATGCATTTATAGCCTTTCCAGACCATTCCACCTCATTATTGAGTCATAATAAGTCATGGAGATATCTCCAGGAAATCCGGACAAGTAAGTTTAATTTCAACAGAAAACATAATTACGATGTATTATTGAAATGACACTAGCTATCAGACGACCACGCATCTAAACGCATCGATCAGGGCACAAGCGCACGCAAGTTGAACTTACGCAAACGCAGACGAACGCAGTTGAACGCACGCACGCAGGGGTCGAACGCAGAATTCTCTTGGCCCCACGACCTTCCTATCCCTATCGAATAAATTGTCTTTCCCTACTACGAAAACCGACAGTAATTAAGGTGGAGGGACAGCCGACGCTGAGAGGTATTACTCCTTGCTTTCTTTTATGTATGGTTAATCCGCCTCTAGCAACTATTCAGCATGTCTCGAGTAAGCAAAGGTCGCGCTTGAAAGGAATAAGGAGGCCGTGAGGAAGGCCTGAGCTCGGGTTCGCGCGAAGAGATTCGGGGCTCGACTTGGGAAGCAGGAAGTCATGCATTCGGAGGCATCCTTGCATGTGTCATACAGCGTACTCCTTTATCGCATGTAAACCATTAAATTCAGTTCTATTTATATGATCCCTCTAATGCCAAGCCTAAGGAGATTATCGATAGCTACGTAACTGTGAATTCATCACTGCATTCACTGCAAGACATGAAGTACTTCCTACCAGCCGAGCGTCCGATCATAGCTATCAGTCTCGGCTCAGATATGACGATGGAGTCTAAGCAAAAATCGTCGCTTTTATATGCAAACGGAAAGAAATTCCGCATGACTGCAGGAATCATAGAATATAAGGTTTGTTATTGCCGCATTCCTTCGCAGGACGTTGATTCGTTGTTCAAGGGTCAGAGGCTGTTCACTTCTTTTTTCATGCCTACACGTCTTCGATACAGCATCCTGGCATTCGAATATTGAACGCTTGTCTGGGGGCTCGGAAGTTCGAACAAAAGTCCGAGAGGATAGATACCTGGCCAATTCGCTGTTGGATTCGGTTTAATTTATCTAATATCTAGAAGCCTGGGCGTTGGCATCTTCGGGTGGGCGAGGGTATATTCGCGCATAGAGTATATATTTTCATATATGACCTATAAGAAGATGTCAAAATTTCAGGGGAAAATGGAGGGAAAAGTAAGACGAACTTATCGTATTCAAGAGCTAAAAATGGAGGCAATGAGACGCTGCTTAAGTGTAAAATAAGACAATCTAACCTGTGTACAATCTCCAAACCGAACTTTGAACCTTCCGTGTCAGGGCTTGTCGCGGGGACATCATATCGTATACGCTCAATCTCCAGAATATTGGTCAACATATCCTTGCTTGAGTACGAGGTACGTCAAATTTTGAGCAAGTCGAATTCTGGAATTTACTCACCTTCCCTTTTTTTTGCCATCACATCGCTACTCGGATCAGAGCGCACCTGACACAAGGCCCGGGAATTCTGACGCTTTGGACAACTTGCCAAAAGAATATTAAGTTCTACGAGACCTTGTATCCAGTGTCTGCACACCAGAAATGAGGCCGAAAGGAACTAGGAATCTAAAATAAACTTTACGAGTCCATCCTAGTCCCGTTGAAGAGCGAAAAATAATACCGACTCAATATTAGAGCTCCATGCATAATTAAAAGCTGTCAGTACCACGGGGCCCGGTGCCCTAGAATAGAGGAAAATCAAGGTCTAGGTGGCCACGAAATCGAGTCCCACCGGAGTTATCCCCAGCGGCGTTCAGCTTCATCAAATACGCCACATTCAGTCAATCCAGAGTACGCCAAGGTTGAAGAGTCACCAAAGGTGGTCTTCCATAACAAAGGCATTCCTGTACTGTTGCTGAAGAACTGTTCGGACCATTGACACTGACAGGACCGAGCGGCGCTCACGGAATATCTGAACAACGTCAAATCAAGCAAGCGATTCTACATCGCACGAGGGCTCGAGGACACTTCGGGGTGATCTGTCGAAGAAGAAGATTATCGACCTCGCGATGGGAAAGAAGAAAGATATCGTCTATTTCAGGACGCGTCATGGCATGTGCCACGAACCGGGAACCCGGAGTCCAGACCGCAATTTCGCTACTGTCGTCCCTTTCCTTGCCCTTTCCCTGACCACCTTGCTCGGTCATTTCATGGCCCTCTTCACCTGATCTAATTCTAATAACAAGGCGCCCGAGATTTTGCTCCCTTCTCAGAAAGCACAACGAACCAGTCACTTCAGCAGCCAGTATAAATGACCGCGCATCACTATGGAGCCGGTTTTCTGCCATTATTGTAGATCTGGTGCGTTGAACCCTTCTACAGTAATAACGAAAAAGCCATCACCGTAAAAAGTTAAAGTCAGTACTGGCCACATCGACATTAGTAATCGCACCCTGATTTTGGTCCACCATCTCTGACGCAGTGACACTGTGTCTCAGGATGTGAAGGAGTCTATCGCTCCTCTACAGGGTTATCGAACATCCATCACCACGCTGCACTTTTCAACCCCCGTTCGTTCAGGTCAACCACGTCGCTGAGTCTGTAAATGTGAGATATACCGACACCGGAATGGACACTGCTAACGCGTTATAGCTCGACGTCAGTCACGTCAGTGCGGACTTCGGGAGCTGTTTCAAACTTTGAAGCTAAGATCGGATATGTACGTGGCGCTAATGGATGACTTGATAAGGTACGTAATGTATCCTCCCGTTCCCTCCTGGCTATTGACTAGTGTGTCCAGTGGATAGCTGAAACTGGATCTACTGATGATACCATCGTCAGGGATACTTCTTTCAAACAAGAAAGACATGCCCCGCGAGGTGAACTGTGAGACCCAGGTGTTCCGGGTATCCTGATTCCGAATTGTTTACAAGATACGGCATGTAGTCATTGATCCAATTGATCCTGTCACCCATCTGATGGGACGGATGAAGATTACTGTCTTGACAATGTACGTTTAACCCACATTCATCCATTCGCCGAGCATCCTTCACGTGTCGCTCTCCACCTACACCTCTGTGAGTACCTGCTTCTTGGCGTGAGGTAGCTGGCTTACTACTTTATTCCCTTAGGCGAACTGTTTTCTTTGAAAAAAATTCTTTTCAATGTCCCCTCGTCTGACTACTTTTCGAGCTGTGAGCCTTGGAAGAGATATCCTCAGAAGCCTTTCGGGTGATTCGAGATCAAAGGGTTAACATTAGCCCTTCATCCTTACTTGTCTGAAGGACGACCTAATTCCGATCGTTCAAATGCTGAAAGTACTTCTTGATGCCGAATGGTGAGCATCAAAATAAAAGCAACAACCCGAAGGATGGAAGAAGTGTTGCACTCCTGATTCCTTGGCTTTAATTCTTCGCCCAGCTTTCCAGCCTCTAATTGCGTCGCTCGTCTGCGAGGATGCAGGGTCTCAGGTCACACAAGGGTAGCCGAGACGCGATCTCAGGACCTTTTACCGTAGGCACAATAGACTTGAAACCCCGCATCGAACCGTACAACACAGGCGACATTCGTACGGCCACTTGGGAACCAGTACAAGCTATGATATGAGATATGGTGGGTGCGATGGGGCACGTAGAATTCTGCGTTTGCGTTTGCGTGCATGCATTTGCGTTTTCACGCATGCGTTTGTCACGTCTGCGTGAGCGTGACATGGATGCGTTTGTTGGCCGTCTTGTGCATTTGGGCTTACAGACGCCTGTAAAATTAATTTATTAGCTACAGTTTAAGTAATACTTACGGCCTATCAGATTCATACCCAGTATGACATCCACACCGGCCATACTTAACCCTCTTTGACATGGTAGAGTCTGTTCAGCTGAGTCCATTAATGTTCGAACTGGTATTTTAAACATAAGAGCATCTGGAGGTTTTGACAGGTGTTATTGGCCATGAGGTATGATAACCTACTGTAAAAACCGTGGTACCATTACCATTCTGTTGAGGAACAAGCTGAAGAGACCAGGGGGGAATTGGGCCAAATCCTGGCTCAAAAACAACAACTTGATGGCAACCTGGCTTTGCACAACTAGAATACATCATAAAAGTAAAATACCTGCCTAGAGTGAGCGACTAGAAGCAATTACGGGCGGGAGAAATAGAACCGATCATAAGTCAACTAGTTCAACTCGGACTTGAACGCATCAAACGCACCGAACGCAGATCTGTCACAAGACTGTCACACACTTGCGTTTAATTTCGGACGCATGCGTTTCCAAAAGGAACGCATGCGTGCACTATCTTAACGCATGCGTTGAATGTTTTGACGCATGCGTGACTTATTTCTGAGGGGCGTGAGTCTTTGCGTTGATTTTGGAGGTGCCTGATTTACTCAAAGTCAAGAACAACGAAGGGATCACCAGTATTTTGACATAAAACAGTACTATATTCTTTGTGATACTGGAACTGACTAACATGCATGCATTTATAGCCTTTCTAGACGATTCCCCTTCATTCTCGAGTCATAGTAAGCCACGGAGACATCTCCAGGAAACTCAGAAAAGTAAGTTATTTTCAACAGAAAATATAATCAACAGGTATCGTTGAACTGACGCCGGTTATCAGGATACCATGCATCTAAACGCGTCATTTGGCATATAAATGAACGCAAGTTGAACTCACGCACACGCAGACGAACGCAGTTGAACGCATGCACGCAGATGTCGAACGCAGAATTCTCTTGGCCCGGTGCGATGCTGTTAATTTTTTCGCGCCTTATTTCATATAATGATGCTTCTAAGGACAAGTCAACCTTTCTTAACGAGCAAGGCATCCAGTTCCCTCTCGCATTCTTCTCGCCAGCTCCAGTGGTTCCAGCCCTGTCCTTCCGCCAACGAGGAGGACAACAAGAAGTTAGCACTGTCATGGTTGTTTGGCAAGTGGCTATACTGTGTGTTTGTTTACGTCTTAAATCGATACAGGAAGCTGTGAGATCTTACTTCCCATATAAAACAATGAAGTCGCAGATATGTCTGCGACTTCTCTGTTAATATATTTGAATCAACCAGTGACCATGATGCACAAAACAAGGGCGGTGTCATCTGACGGCACGGGTGCAAGATAGAGAGTGAGTGTCGAGCATCTGGATAATTATTACACGCCATCTCCGAGCTTTGGTTCCAAAATGCTTGCGGCGACTTTGCCCCCGGCGTGCCATGTAGGTCTAAGGGTTAGTCTTTCAAACCGGAAGAATTAGCGTGATCACGGCGTCTAATGAACAAGTCACGATCTTCACATCCACACTTCTCTCTCCCTGTTGACCGATAACCTAGCTCAAATCCAAGATGTCTTCGTACTTTCTCCTTTTCACTGATCAGCGTGTGTCGCCCTTCGCAGTCATATTTGCCGCTTTCGATGGAGCTATAGTTTCTCTTTCAGAAGAAGGAGACTATGATATGAGAGCTCCTTGATTGCTTCCCGCCGAATCGGAAATCCTCGTATCCAGCCACAATGGTAACTGAGCGCAGGCTCGGTGCAGTTATAAACTAGACTCTTCATAGGTCTATATAGCTTGCATGTACTATAGGCATATACGTAGGGGGCAGCACAGAACCAAGAATTTTATGTCGCACTTTTGCGTGTCAGCATCCCTTTACCAATACCAGCCAGCCATGCATCTATGCAAATTCCAAAGACTGCTTCCATCTAGTTCTCTTTCCGTTCATGTGGGAGGAAAGACGGTCACCTGGAATAAGCCTTCTGTGTTTCGGTTTCAAAACACGGACAATTCCTGAGATAATCGCTGCTTACCTGAGCGTAATTGACATACCCTCCGCTTTCAACTCTTCCAGAGATGCTTTATCCGTAACACTGAGAAAGGGTATGTATGGAAGTTGTTTTATATCTGCCTTTAAATGCACCGACCCCTCAAAAATCCTCAAGCTACTATGTTTTCGTGACAAAGCCGTCTGGACGAACCGCTCTCCAATACATCGACCATCTCTTGCAAGATTACAGTTCCTAAAAGCAATTTTCAACGTCCGAAGTGCAGGAAGCATGTTTGGCCGATTTATGAACGAAAACACCTCGTCGATGTTCTCTCTCGGAGGAGTAAAGCCTATATCGAGGTACGTCAGGGTGGGGCACTGAGAAATGACATCTTCAAATGCGGACCCGAAGACCACGATGGGCAAGAGTGTTGCATGCGTTAAGACACAGCCAGAACTTTTCAGTAGGGCGCCCACCTGACTCGTGAAGTTCGGTGTGATTGTGTTCTTCCCCGAGTCCACATCTCCTTTCACGACTTGTAGTTTTTCCAGTGCAGGAAGGATCAGTTCGGAAGGCAAAAACAGCGGGTCCGCCGTGCCGGAAAGGACGTCAAGCATATGAACAGCAGGGAGAATGATACTACTGCCGCTGTTCGTTGTATCACTGGGAAGGCTTATAGGACCACTTGGTGGGCAGATCGTCAGATGTTCAACGTTTTTTACAGAACGCTGAACATGAAGCAAGTATGACATGTCACGGAAGCCATTCAGAATGAGCCTCCGGATCTGCTGCCATGGGAATACTAACTGTCTCTGTGAGTCACGGATGGCAACTGTGCGTAGCCGTGGGGCTACATCAAAAATATCGGGGGGGTATGTTGATCCATCAGAAGCAATGCGCGCATTGATGGAAATACTTTCTAACATCGGCACACGCCCTCTCAGGCGCTGGAGCTTGTTGCGAAATAATGCACCATCATGAGAGGCATCGAGATATGCGACCTTCCATCGAGGTGCATGATCCAGAAGCGTATCGAGCATCCCTACGTTTTTGCTCAACAGCTTTTTTGTCCTCCACCTAGTAGGTTTCATGTAGGAAATAACTAGTGGGACATCTCGAGATAGCTCAACCGCGCGACCTACACACTCAGCGTTGGATGCTCCTTTGGAAGTGGAGTGCAACCATTCGAGTTCAGGCATTGCGATGAAATCGCATGGTCGTGTGTAGGTTCGGATATCGGTAACGACATGTATCTTCGACCAGAGTATGGGCGTCTGCGTGGCGATGTCTCTCCACTCCGTGCACGTATGAGTGGCAACCCAAGCAAAGTCTTTAACGTCTGCTGCATTTGAAGACGCAAGAAGAAAGATCTCCCGCATGATATCAACGGGTAGTCTGCGTATAGGAGATGATAGAGCCCCTCGGTGGCGCTCAATGAGGTCCTGAACACGGGACTGCTCGCAGAGCATCTGCTCACGGGCCTCGTCGTAGTGATGGAGAATAAGAGCCAATGTGCATATAGCCTCATCTTGCTCAGCGATGATATCGTCAAGATGGGCAGACTTTGCGGATAAGGATGAAATGGAATCTTTAATCAAAGTACAGTCGTTGTGCGATGGGGCAGCGTTGGATAGAACGAATGATTCTAGGGAATATTCCAGGGAGCAGCCATAGGTTTTTCGGGCGGCGGAGTAATAGTCCAAGTTTTGGTCCACATTGCATGCTAGGCAAGCCTAGAAGAGTCGTTCAATACGAGGGAGTCGAAACTTGAACGCCTAGTAAAACGGATCATGGCTCACCATGGCGGAAATGAACAGATATCTTTACAGAATTATTAGACGATTTGCTGTACAGGCAGTAGATGGAAATGTTGACAGGAATCTTTGGATCGGTGGGGTCTGGTGGTAACTGTCGAAATTCGTACAAAGTTGCCTCGTGGGATAGTGTCACCGTTGTATGTGATTGATCCCGTGATCTCTCCTCTTAGTAACTAACTCCCACCCTGGTCGAGATGTATGTACTGTCCGAACGTCTGGCATACGTCGACGCATTTGCTTGCTTACGCGAGTCCACGACTAAAAAAAAATTTCCTCCTGGATACGAGTTTGAGGGCTTCATTTCACTTTGACTTTCAAAACTTTGATGATTATTTACCAGCGAGCAAAGACTATTAAGTCCAAACCATGGCAATTCGTCAACACGTCACGTTCGGCCATTTCACTGTAACTGAATGTTCTACGTTGTCGTTGAGATCAGTGCGTGTGCCCAACATGCAGCCGATTCTTATTATCTCATTGCCCCTTTCTACGTATGTTCATAACTCAAGTTATCCACGGAATGGAAGCATTATTGATTCAACCATCGTCTTTTATCCTGGATCCCCCGCTAAATATTTCAATTCCAAGTCGACTTTTGGAAGAATGGTCGAGATATTTGTTAAAATGCCGCACTTGGACCCTACTCATGATGACATTTCTAGACCCGAGTGGCATCTAGATCTTCTATATGGGAGAAAATTAGCCATTGATATATTTCCCAGATATCTGACTTGAGATAACTGTGCTTCCCGAGTCCGCAATCGATCTCGGAAATAATCGTCCATTCTTGTAACACCGTCCGTAGCCATCGAGCAACAACACTTATCCCCTCGATCAAGTTTAGGCATCCAACGGCGCCTATGATCTCGTGGAACCATGGTTAATCCACGCCGGTAGCCTTATTCTAACCCTAACCACGAGTGTCAGATGTATCGCCTGAAGTGGCTTAACAAAGGCATCAAAAATGATGCTTTTAATACTGACCAATCAATTCTGCTTGGTCTGCCGTCTACGAAAACTCTAGCACATCGTCGCCGGCGATGTACTCAACCCTGAGTGTGAGATGTTCCGCATTCCATCCCGACGTAGATCTTAAGATCGTGTTTGTTGATGCTGATGACGGTGTAAGTGCAAGTCTTCGATTCGATGAATACTCCGATACTGACCGATGTGATGGTTGTAGAAGCATGGTGCAGGACGAGCGAGTCACTGGGAATTAGATAGTATATGGGCGAAGCACAGTTGTATCTACAGTGGCCGCCATCTGGGGACGAGGTTCGGTGAGAGTCGACAGGGAAGGAGGGGGGAGCCTGCAGCTCATAGAATGCCTCTCTACCCTCCGCTTGCGGGCGAAGATATGAAGACATGGCTGTCAAAAACAAAGAAGATTTCCAATGTTCACTATGGATTCTGCGCATGCGAACATCTTACTCGGGAACATCTCTTGTGGTACTAGGTAGAATCGAATATTGATATTGGAGCAAGAGAACATAAAGGAATAGGCGGTAAATGCATGGCCGCTATGCGACATCTATGAGTGCTATGATATGGGCTGATTTGTTCATGGCCTCCGGTGTCCGGGAATCAAGGAGAACGATGTCCTGTACCAATCGCAGCAAGGCAAGTCCACCCGTTCTGCTTTTGTGGGTAAATGTTCAACGACGATGATCGGGCACCCTGCGTTGGAGCTGAATGGGCGACAGTAAAGAAAATGTTTGTATGACGTCACCGGGGGATGACGTTCCGCGAGAGTCAACAGGACGGAGGAGGGAGCCTACAGTTTAGAGATGACACTCGCAGCAAGGTGGGTCCTCGACGATGATGATACTCCGGTGCCCTGTATTTTGAGCCGAATGGGATGGGTCTCTCGGCAGTGAAGGATAACACGGTACGCCGTCATCTGGAGATAACGTTTAGCGAGAGTCGACAGTGATGGAACAGTAAGCCTACAACTCATAGAACGCCTGTCTCCCTCTTAATAGCTCCAGCCTCGCACTCCCTAGCCACGCCTGAATAGTCTCCGAACACTCTCCTTCCACACGCACCAAGACGTTCGGCCTCAGCACACGTGCCCACGCTTCCCTCACACCCTCGTCATCCACCACAGAGCTCGCGTTCACGATAATCACAACCTCCTCCAACCGACTACCTGTATCCAGCATCCTCCTTGTCCAATCCAATGCGGATATTGCCGTGTCCGCCGTATCTACCTTGGTATTCTTGGGTACCAGAGCGCGATGAACCTCGTATCGGTCCGTATACGCCAGTGGGACAAACACGGTGAGGAAACGTAGGTGACTGATATCGGGTATGGGGGTGATATCTTGAGAGAAATCAGAGCAGTCAAAGAAGAACAGACGCGACTTACGGTCAAGGTTCTGATGAGATCCTCTCCAATCCAATAGCATCCCCTTCTCCAACCTCGGAGCGCGGCCGAAGAGTTCATGCACGCCTGGCATCCAGCTATCCACCTCTGACGTCACCGGAAAGACCAGCTCTCTCAGATTCGCCAACGAGATGATGCCGTCTCTCCCAAAAAGGAAGCGCATCCATCTCGCGCATAGGTACCCGATACCGATCTTGAGCGTCTCCAGCTCTTTGCAAAGTCCACCCTCGTGACTATCATCGTCATCGCCGTTGCCAACAGTGATGACGTTGACCGCCAGTCTCTTCAGACGCGGCGTACACCCAAAGAACGTTGCTAATTCCGCGAGACTGCTAAAGAACACGCCATCCAGCGTAACGCTCGTCAGCTGCGCCAACACCCCTTGTACGCCACTTCGCACTCTATGCCTGGCATCCAAGTACATCTGTCCAGAGAACATAACCCTCCGAAGCGAGACGAGCAGAGGTAGCACCCTCGGCAACGCCTCTGTCCACGCAGCCGTGCGCATGCCCTTATTACCCGGCAGCCTTCGCTCGAATATTGTCAGCTCCTCGACGAGTGGAGCCTTGTCCACGAAGAATCGTGCACATCGATGATTATCTGGGTGGAACGTGATGTGCCGAAAGAGATGGTGTTGGCATCGAGGGAGGAACACGCGCGAGACGAGGGAGCAAGCTGTGAGCGCTGGGGTGTCGTCTGCGAGGTAATCGATGATGAGGTCGTATAGCTCGGAGTAGAGGGCGGCCATAGCGAAGGAGGAGCGTTGAGGGCATGGTATATGTATATGAGTGTTTTGGAGTAATAATGAGATGGCGGGAACAAAACGAGCTGTCAAGGTCTCGATCGTTACCAACGAGACCCTGACGCGTCTTGCTCTCTTCTCGAATGACGACCAGCCCTCCTATGGATCGCCGTTCATGAAGGGGCCGTCCTGTCTGTCATTCTGTTGCCGTCTTCAACTCCTCCTCCTCAGCAAAAAAAAGATAGACGTCAGAGCATCGTGCTATCATATTCGGCTCCTAGCTTGACGATTTCTTGTTGGAGAACCCTGGACATCATGAGAGTATAAGGTACCTGTCCAACAAGCATTAGTGTCATACATAACCGAACAAAGTCTTCAATATTGCGTACCAGCGTGCCTGCTAACGAGAATTCATCGCGCATATATCCGCCAACGTTATGGTGTAAGGAGACAGACGTCGGCATTTGCCGAGATCATAAACTGTCGGGTAGTTCCCGCGAGCCTTCAAACTTACGCTTTTCGTCGCACTTTCATCTTCAGCTCGAGTAGTTGCGTACCTATAGCCTTGTTTATAGAGTTGTTCTCACCTTACGTGCAGTCATTTCCTTCAGCCAAACGCCCTAACTAGTCTCTGGCATACTTGACGCCATTGCACCCAGGTCATAAAATTTGATTCGGTGATCAGCGCAGGGTAAATATATCACAGCGTATGTACGCAACATTTATCCTCCAAATTCGCTAGGCTCTGACATTTCGACTAGCCTCGTCCCAGGACCTAGAGCCATCCCAGATGAACGAATCCTCCCATTCGCGCGCTGTTCGGGAGTACACCAAAGTGTGCGCCCGGGTCCGCACCTCGACCAGTCCTACGCGTGCCCTTCCTACTCCCAGAACTAGGGCAAAGTCCAACACTATGATCCCAAAGTGAGGAACCACGGCGCAGTATGCAAGGCGGAGAAATCTTGCACCAACCAATGGCGATTACTCCTTAATACTAATAAATGCTCGCTCCCATCCTCGAAGTCAGGGTCCCCTTGGTAACGATCGAGACGATCACTCCTCGTTTGGAAGGAACATACAGGAGAGATTGTCGTCTACGTTCATCAACATCTCTGACACTCGAATCCCTCCCCCCGGGACCTAGCATACGGGTCGCCTTGGTGTTCCCGTCCCTCCTCAATGACAGATGTCGCGGCTTTGGGTATACGGCTTCGCAACATCTATCCTTCAAGGCAGGTAACGGTGTGATGTAGATTACAACTCGGCCCTCCCTCTGCGAGGAGCGACCTCCTGATTATAACGCGACGCATATTCTCCCCTGGTGAGTAGAAGGACCTCACCATTCCTTACCGAAAGAGCACGCCGACCGATGGCGGGGCCTGATATTCAATTCCCACTGGAGCCCACTGTCATACCAACCCGATCGGACATGATGTCTTTTCGAAGTACATAAACTTGTCGGTATCATCTTTTCAGGCTTTACTGACATTTTAGTTACAGCCTTTGCTCTCGTCTCCGTCGATTCCTATCCCGTCACACTACGGGGTCGTCTGGAAAAGTGGCGTCGTGCGTTTCTCTTCTCGACGCGTAAATCCACGAACACTAGTCTTTCAAACATGAGCTTAGGAGAGTGTACTCACGGCGTCTAATGAACAAGTCATCTGTCTCATTCCGTTGACCGATAATCTTGATTGATGTCCAACTCAATACAAAACGTCTCTTCCTTACGACCTTAATTGACCGCACCGCCTTCATCTTGTGTGATCGCCGCGCTTCTCATTTATATCTTCCTCAGCTACATTGCCTGCCCATTCGATGGAGAAAGAAAGCATGCCAACCAAGGATGCTGCCAAACGCCCAAAATATACAAGTATATCTATCACCCCGTTGATTTCGAAACAATACCACTCTCACCCTCTCTCTCCTACTCACTGATCCCTCGTTGATCTTCATTCGGTCCATATGTTATCTCGTTCCCCGAGAGACAGCATACAAGTTAACTCGTGTGGTAATCGCCGTTTGCGGAACGAGTTGTCCTTAACACATAACATCGAATAAATTGTCTTTCCTACCCCGAACAACGGCAGCAATAATGCAGGTGGAGGGAGACTCTACGTATCACTCGTTGTTTTCAATTATGTATGGTAATCCCGCTCTAGCGACTATTCTGCATGGTCTCGAGTAACCGAACAGGAGAAATGACGCTGTTGAGAGGAAAAGAATTCCGAGGTCGTGAGGAGACAGCGTGAATGCGCATCGAGAGGACGAGACTCGGCTCGGGAAGCAGGGAGCCATGCCCTCGTGGATCTGCATCCCACTCTTTTGAGTACGTTCCTTCCCGCGAGTCTAATATCAAGTTCAAGGAGGCTCTCAATGGTCAGGTTTCTGCGGAACTATAATCATCAGCGGATTCGTTGCAAGAAGCGTCAAATATTCCTACCAGTCTAGTGTCCGATCACAGGAATCAGTATTGGCGCGTTCACCGACTCAAGATAACGTGTCGACAAAAGCCAATGGCTTGGATTTGAGCTTGGGAAAACTTACCTTGACTGTTCATTGTGTCCAATTCTCGCTTGAAGCTGTTTCGTCCCATTGAGTACGACCAGGATCCACATTGCGAGGCCAAGTGCCCCGGTTAGTACATAAAATGAGGCTAATAGTCTTTGAAGAAGCCGGTGTCTAACGCGTCGAGTAAGCGGAAGTCACGAAGACATGAGTTTTAAAAACTTGGCAAACGACCCACTGACCATGATAATGAACTCTATAAAGCGCACAAGTCAGCAGTGAAGGAAACTACTTGGGCCTTTACCCCTAAATTGAACACTGACGGGAAGAAGATGAGAAAACGGAATAGAAGGGAGTGGGATGTGATACGATGATGGAGCCTAAGTGAAAACCATCGCTTCTATATAAAAACGCGAGACGATTCGGCATGCTGGCAAAAAATAAAAATCAGAGCTCAGGAATAAGAGGACATCGGGTTCAATATTTCGGTATTTATTTCATAACATTGATTCGTTGTCCAAGGGACAGAGCCTATTCACTTCTTTTTTCATGGCTACGCTTCCTCAGTATACCAGCATTCAAATATTGGACGCTTGACTTGAGACTGGGAAGTTTGAACAAACGTCCGAGAGGATGGATACCTGGCCAAGTAGATGTCCCGATTTATCTAATATCTAGAAGCCTGGGCGTTAGCATTTTCAGGTGGGCGAGGGTATATTCATACATAGGGTACATATTTTCAGACATGACCTTTTGGACGATGTCAAAAATTTAGCGAAAAATGGAGGGAAAAGTAAGAGGAACTTACAGGTAGGACGAGCATACTACACGCATTATGACACCAGAAATGAGGCCGAAAGGAGCCAGGAATCTAAAATAAATCTTACGAGTCAGTCCTGGTCCCGTTAAAGAGCGAAAATCATACCGACTCCATATTAGAGCTCCATGCATAATTAAAAGCTGCCAGTAACACGGCGCCCGATGCCTCAAAATAGAGGACAATCAGGGTCTAAGTGGCTACTACGTCAGGGAAAACGAGCTCCACCGGAGTTATCCCCCAGCGGCGTTCAGCTTCATCAAATACGCCGCATTCAGTCAATCCAGATCACGCCAAGGTGGAAGAGCCGAAGGTGATCGTCCATAACATAGACAATCCCGTACTGTTGCTCAGAGTTGCTGAAGAACTGTTCAGACCATTGGCATTGACAGGACCGAGCGCCACTCACGGAATATCTTAACAACATCAAAATAAAGCAAGTGATTCTACATCACATGCGAGCTCGAGGACACTTCGGGGTGATCTGCCGAAGATGAAGATTATCGACCTCGCGATGTAGGGTTCCGTAAACAATTATAGGTCCGTGTTTAAAACAGGTTATAAACATCCTTTCTAATTGGGCAATTTTAAACCGAGGTTTCAAACCTGTTGGTAAAGTATGTTATAAACCTGTTTAGAATGTATTGTTGGAACATGGCAATCCGGCATCATGCCGAGCTTGCTGATTAAGGAAGAAGAAGGAGGAAATGTATAGAAAGTTCTAGTAAAATAGTATTTAGTATAAAAGTAGGTACTGTAGTGTACATCCTCATGCGTTTGCAGAGCTCAGCCAAGCGCAATACTATTGGCTTGACACCGCGCATGTCTATACTGGGAACGAACTGATCCCCCGTTTTACAACATGTATTATATACAATGTTTATAACATATATCTTGGCAAGATATATCTCAGAGCTACCATGCCCAATCTACGGCCATCGGAACTCCACCTGTTGTCTCTGAGGTCTTTTGAGAGGTTGACTGGACCTTGTAAGTTGAAGTTGTTCGCAACAGATACCTTTTCCACCTCCAATAAGAAGTCCCCCAAAATGTCGGCATTTGCCATCCAAATATTCCTTTGAAGGTCTCGTTAACTCCAAGCTCGTCCCGGGTCCTCTCAATCAGATCTGCAGATACCGAAAATTTCGTGAATGGATACAGCGTTTTCGACGAGTCTGAGGTGTCGGGAAGAGAATCAGCCTGTGGGAAGTGTTCTAGAAGGGTGCGGAGCCAATTTAGCTGTTCTTGCAGGGATTTCGGAGTGTCCATTGCGCACAAGTGGGTTGAAGTGGCTAGTAAAGCAGGAAATCTTTCAATTTTCGCCTCCCGGAATATTCCTTACACATTTAAAATTATTAACAATTGTAAACATAGTCGTTTTCACCCCTTCGGTTTCAAATATGTTTGAAACATGTTTAAAACAATGTTATAAACACGATGTTTAGAATTGGTGGATTTCTCACGGAACCCTATCGCGATGGGATGAGGGAAAGAAAAAAGATGTGACTCGTCTATTTTAGCACGCGTTATGGCACGTGCCACGAACCCGGACCCGATTTCGCTACTATCATCCCTTTCCCTTGCTTTCCCTCGCCATCTCGCTCGGCCATTTCACGTCCCTCTTCGCCTCGTTTAATTCCAATAATCTGGCGCCTGAGATCTTACTTTCTTCTCTGAAAGCACATTCAAGGAACCAGTCGCTTCAGCGGTTAGAATAAATGGCCGCGCATCACTATGGGGCCGGGTTTCTGGTATTTTTATTATTGTCTGGTGCGTTGAACGTTGAACCCTTCTACAGTAGAAGCAAAAAACTATCACCGTAAACAGCTAAAGTCAGTACTGGCCACATCGACATTAGTAATCGCACCCTGATTTTGGTTCAGCATCTCTGACGCAGTGACACTGTGTCTCAGGATGTGAAAGAGTCTATCGCTCCTCTACAGGGTTATCTAACATCCATCACCACGCTGCACTTTTCAACGGGTGTTCGTTCAGGTCAACCACGTCGCTGAGTCTGTAAATATGAGAGATACCGACACCGGAACGGACACTGCTAACGCGTTATAGGTCGACGTCAGGAATCACGTCAGTGCGGACTTCGGGAGCTGTTTCAAAAACTTTGAAGCCAGGATCGGAAATGTATGTGGCGTTAAAGGATGAATTGATAAGGTACGTAATGTATCCTCCCGTTCCCTCCTGGCTATTGACTAGTGTGTCCAGTGGATAGCTGAAACTGGATCTACTGATGATATCATCGTCAGGGATACTTCTTCCAAACAGGAACGACATGCCCCGCGAGGTGGGTTGTGAGACTCAGGTGTTCCGGGTATCCTGATTCCGAATTGTTTACAAGATACGGCATGTAGTCATTGATCCAATTGATCCTGTCACGCATCTGATGGGACGGATGAAGATTACTGTCTTGACAATGTACGTTTAACCCACATTCATCCATTCGCCAAGCAGCCTTCACGTGTCGCTCTTCACCTACGCATCTGTGAGTACCTGCCTCTTGGCGCGAAGTAGCTGGCTTACTACTTTATTCCCTTAGGCGAGCTGTTTTCTTTGAAAAAAATTCTTTTCAATGTCCCCTCGTCTGACTACTTTTCGAGTTGTGAGCCTTGGAAGAGATATCCTCAGACGCCTTTCGGGTGATTCGCAAAGGGTTAACATTAGCCCTTCATCCTTACTTGTCTGAAGGACGACGTAATTCCGATCGTTCAAACGGTGAAAGTACTTCTTGATGCCGAATGGTGAGCATCAAAATAAAAGCAACAACCCGAAGGATGGAAGCAGTGTTGCACTCCTGATTCCTTGGCTTTAATTCTTCGCCCAGCTTTCCAGCCTCTAATTGTGTCGCTCGTCTGCGAGGATGCAGGGTCTCAGGTCACACAAGGGTAGCCGAGACGCGATCTCAGGACCTTTTACCGTAGGCACAATGGACTTCAAACCCCGCATCGAACGGTACAACACAGGCGACATTCGTACGGCGTCTTGGGAACCAGTACAAGCTATGATACGAGATATGGTGGGTGCGATGCTGTTATTTGTTTCGCGCCTTGTTTCATATAATGATGCTTCTAAGAACAAGTCAGACTTTTCTTAAAGAGCAAGGCATCCAATTCCCTTTCGCATTCTTTTCGCCAGCTCCAGTGGTTCCAGCCCTATCCTTCCGCCAACGAGGACAACAAGAAGGTAGCACTATCATGGCGGTGTGAGAAGTGGCTATACTGTGTTTGTTTATGGCTTGAATCGACACAGGAAGCTGTGAGAACTTACTTCCCATATAAAACAATGGAGTCGCAGATGTGTCTGCGGCTTCTCTGTTAATATATTTCAATCAACCAGTGACCATGATGTTCTCGATGATGCACAAAACAAGGGCGGTGTCATCTGACGGCACGGGTGCAAGCTAGAAAGTGAGTGTCGAGCATCTGCATAATTATTACACGTTATCTCCGAGCTTTGGTTCCAAAATGCTTGCGGCGGCTTGGCCCCCAGCGTGCAAGTAGGTTTAAGGTTCTGTCAAGCCAAATCTGAATTTTGGGGCAACTGCGTCTTATTTTTGATTACCAACACCAAGGTTACGCATCCACAGAAGCGCCCTGATCGTGGCTTCGCTTGACGATCAATGAATAGAAGAAGTACATAGATTGTCCATCAAAGAATAAATCAGCCATCTCTCGCTGATTCAGTTTACGTTACTCCCTGTTATTAATGTCTGTTATCGATATATGTTGTCGCCGTCTTTGCTGCATCTGACTGACTCAAGTAGGCACGAGGGTGAACACTCGAAAACGGATCAACGGCACGTCTATTCATACTATATCCGACGACTAAACAACAAAGCGACGATGAATGTGGTGTAAGCTTTGGACTGGTTTTATCCGGCGTCCCGGTGTCATTTTACTGGTGATAGAAATTGAAATCAGGCCTCAATGAGTTCCAATGAAGTCGACTATCCTGGTCTATGATGCACTCGACAGCCTCAACCATACCACTATGGAACAATGGCCAGTCTCTCCCTGTGATTCCAGGTGTGTACTCAGCATGCTATTGAAATAAAAATACATACACAGGTGGTCACAGACCCCGTATGTATGCATCCATCTGATATGGGACGGAATGGCGTGATGGCCCTAGCATCTGTAACATTCGCGGGTTGCTTGAAACTATAGTAGTGTCTTACGTTCACTATCCGTATGTGTCTACTTGGAGATATGGTAGGGCGCCTATCTTTTGGAACCGCAGCTACTAGCAACACAACGGTCTACGTGTGCCATGTGGGCACTGATTACGACGTTTGCTTCTTGGTATGAGGACGGCAAGACTTAAGCTTGTTCATACCCCCCATCTTGGTACTCTCAACATCTCAGCTATACCTGGATTGACTTACTCTTGTACGTCTAGTTGTGTTATTTTCGACGCATCATATCCTCATCCAGTCATGTCTAAATAGAGCTCAAACTTCCTATAGAAATGCGGGACCAGGTTAACCACTATGCTTTAGACGACAGAGGGCGACTGGTAAGCATGTAATACCATTCACAGAAGGGCAGGGAATAATGTGTTATAGGATTATGGGAAACTCCCCGAGGTCACTCTGTCTGCCTACGATGAGAGTGGCCGTGCGGAATGTGTACCAGTGCTGAAGCAACAAGCCTACACTGGTAGGGTATTACCATCCTCTGTCGCCAATATTCCCTGCATCGATCTGGGTGTTGATAGAATGTTGGAGAAGCTTAACCTCCCAGCCTGCACTTCGGAAAACCACCTATACAAGGCGTACAAAAAATTCGTTACAGAAAATTACGATCTCGGCACTGCCTATGCCTATTTGCGCCCACATCTGCAAGACATCATTGTTAACGAACATGTTAGCGATTCCAAGAAAGCATTAGAGGAGGACAGAGCGATGCGACAAAATATGCTCGCCAGCAGAAAGATCTTGGACGGAGATGTACCCCCTCGGCGCGTCTGGGATCTACATGCTAATCGGGTCGTGCCTTGGTGGGTTGCCCCTAAAGTTCCATGGGCGATCTCGCATGCATGGGTGAAGGAGACGGATCTTAGAAGCAACATGACACCGATAAATGGATATGAATGGCCCGTGCCAATGCCAAAAGACGCCGATCTTAATCTCATCAGAATTGAGATGCTGAACTTCGGTGCGGAGTATATCTGGTTGGACGTTCTGTGTTTGAGGCAGGAGGCTCCCGGGGGTGACGACCCACGTGGTACACCAAACGAGCTGGAGTGTGGACGTAGGGAGGCTCTGCGCCAGGAGGAGTGGAAAGTCGACTTGCCAACGATCGGATGGATATATCACAAGGCCAATCGGGTGGTGTACTACTTCAGCGGGCTGGGTCTTCCGCTGAGTTTCAAGTCTGGCGACTTCGAGAATGAGCGATGTTGGTTTAATCGAGGGTGGACACTACAGGAGATTAGGGATAATTCCTGCATTGCAGGAGAGACCCATTACGGCGATGGCACGCTCGTGGAACAGGGCAAGAAAAAGAGGCCCAAGTTCCGCAATTGCAACCGCTGGATCAAACGACTGTGGCAACCAAAGCGGATCATCGACGACCAGCCAATTTCTGCAGAGTCCAACAGCGACGACATGTTCTTGACAGTGGACATGCGGAGGCTGCTCGAAAAAAAGCTGGCGTCTTTGCTGCAGGTGCAGAGACAGGAATCGATATTTCACATCCTGTCCCACATGCAAAGACGAAAATCAACCAATCCTGTCGATAAAGTCGCAGGGTTGATATACCTGTTCTATTCGCAGTACATCCCGATCTACGATGCGAACCAGTCCGCAGAGGACGCTTGGACGGAACTCGTTAGCGTCACACAGGATTGGTTTCGCGCAGATTTATTCTTTTTATACCCTGGACCTGGGAACGGAAACAAATTCTGGCATCCATCTTGGAAGCAAGTAATGACAGAGATGCTTCCTAAATCATCACTCAATAAAGATCTTTATACCATAAAGGTTTTTCGGACGAGGGAAGATGGAGATAAATACTATGGCCTCCGCATTGGCTCATGTACTGTGGAGGGGTTGGGTGCCATATCGTCTACAACGATACCCCGACATGGACAGTTGCAGGTGAAAAATTGCACCTTTAACGTTGTCGCCTACCATGCATACCTGATACCCGATGGCAAGTACACGCTCATAGGCACTGCCAAACATGGCTCTACAATGGAAGGAGTTATCTGGGTCGTAGGGAAAAAAGAGAGGCTTAGGGTTCAGAAGAAGTTCAGGAAAGTGTCGGTGTTTAGTATGGCAAACAAACAACAGGAAGAGGGACTTTGGAGGATAAACGCTCACAAGATCACTGAGACATTACTTCTTTGATGCGTTGATGTAGTTTGGCCTACTAACAATGTTAAGAATATGGGTAGTCAAGCCAATATACGAGCGGGCAAATACTCCAAGAAAGCCTGATGAGAGCGAGGATGTCCGTAAGCTGAGTCCGATTAGCAAGAGGGATCCGTAAGTTTGTTAACGAGCGCTAGGTGTAGTTAACGAGGGTGTCAGCAAGCGCTAGGCGTAACTGACGGGGTTTCCAACAAGCGCTAGGCGTAGTCGGAAGGCAAACCGAACGGCAAGCGCTAGGCGTAACCGATCAGATATGCTTAGATCACACAGTTAAGGGCCCGTTCGTGTGCCTCTGGCTAAGATCTGTTGTAAATATAACAGTGGGAGGCTTGCAGTAGGTAAATATACTGAATTGTTAACTACTAGAGCTCGGAATGAGCTCCTTAAATACTACAGAATGTATCTAGAATATTCTACTAAAGTACCTAAATATATCAAAGTATCGTGACAAATGAGTAAGCCGAATGTTCGGGAATCTTCCGGCATCAGCTTGAAGTTGTAAATCCCAACAAGATCAGCCGGAGGGTTATGAGAAGATTAACCGGAGTGGTCACAAATTGTCACAGTCATCGGGTAATTTCGGATGATATCCGAAGGACGTTGGATGTCAGTTGTCGTTGTTCCCCTGCCCCACCGAAGGGCATTGTCACTCCCCGCCTATGCCGCTCATTGACCGACACATCGGTCACAGCACTTATCACAAATGAGTTCATTTTACTCAACATTACTTGTAATGAATATGTAGTCCACTTTTGTGCCATTTTCCTGATAATGTCGTGCTCATCACATATGATGAGCGGGAAGACAGTAGTCGTTGGCCGGAGTGAGCACAGCATCGGCACAGGGGCGGAGCGTGACAACGGGACTATATGACTCCGAAACTGACTTAAGCTGACCGTTTAAGATTTTGGCACTGGAACGGATCTAGCCGGAGGCACACGAACGGGCCCTAAGGAGTCTTTTACAGTTCCCGATTCAGATCGTTGGCTCCGAGTATCATGAGACTCAGCATTGATGCCGACTTTTCAGTAAATTCCGAATGCCGCTTCTTGGCAATAGTGTGATTTTTCGTGTGACTAATAAAATGAATAAAAATAATATTGCTTACTGTTCACTTGCAACCCCTGTAGTGGGGATGCTTTTCACGTATGAACGGAAACAATTTCCGTGACTGTCGGTCAGCTTTTAAGTTGGTATCCACCCCTGGAGAATGCATGCCAAACTGCAATGTGAATCCCTCCGCTGAAGAAAAGAATGCATACAATCTGTCCCCATATTCTTTCTGGTGCCTTGCTACTGTTATCCTCTGAGGGCTGCCATACAGATGGACACTAGCGCATACTTCACATATTTCTAACCAGTGCTGAGAGTGTATCATAGTTTAATCTCTGTTAGACCCAAGCTCCGATCTAGAGTAGATAACGGCTGTCTCATGTTTGGACAGTCACCGCTAAATCTCTTTGATTGAAAGGAGATAAGGCTAGGCACTTAGTCCTTAGCAGATTAGATAATGAAGTTTGGTATAGATTAAATGTTAGCTCGAAGCTGGGGTATATACAGTGAGAGCTACATCTTAAGTATCACGAGTGAGGGTCTATACATAGGTTGTCCATGAGAGATAGAAACCAGAGCATGCAATAGCAAAGCAATATCATGTAGTAACGAAGCGATAGTGTGTGTGTATGAAGTAGCTTGTTTGGTTACCCCTGTGATGGACAGTCCAGTTGGTCCAGTGAGATAAGATAAAGGTAAAAAGTGAATAAATCATAACATTACCCCCTCCTTAAGGCAGGCGTCCTGACTGCTGTTAAGTCTGTTCTCCCCTGTTTCCTTCGACGTTGTCCTTTTCCCAGTTGATATCCCAGAATTTGTTGAATAGTTTGGCATATTGTGGTAGTTCATGTTCGTAGTACTATGTTTCCGCCGCTGGTCTGAATTGTGGGTGCCTCCTGGGTTGTATAAGATACTTCCATCCTTCTCGTGGTCCCCAATGTTCCCTGTCTGGTTGTTCTGCTGTGATGATAATGGTTGCATCTGGGCTGTCAGTTGCGATAAGGTCGATATGTTCAGTAAGGAACTCTTCAACAAGTTTGTCTGCGTCCATATCATCCTCCCATACCCAACTGTTGGATTCTGGTCCATAGCCCTTCCACTTGATGAAGTAGTCTGTTACCGTTCTCGGTGGTTCTCCCTGTCTTCCCTGAACTCTTTGTTGTCTACTGTTTAGGACTTTTTTGACTTTGTAGTGTTCTTCGCCGTCTATAAGGTCTGGCAGAGGTGGGGGTGGTTGTTCCTGATTGGGGATGCCGGAGGGATATATGGAGTAAGTAGTGATTCGTTAAAAATGGGGTGAATCTTCCAGTTGGTTGGGAGTTTTAACGTGTATGCTGAGGTACCATTCTTGTTCTTGATTCCGAAGGGGCCTGTTCGTTTATCATCAAGCTTCTTCTTTGGTTGAGGAAGGTGGAGATTTGTCATGTCGAGCCAGACTTTGTCACCTGTCTTGTATTCGACAGCTGGGCATTTTGTCTTGTCATATTGGGAGTTCAAACACATGCCGCAAAATGAAACAATGATGTAATCAGTACTTTTAGTATGTGATCGACCACGAGAAATACTCACCATATAAGGAAAGAAAATACATGAATTCTTCTATGTAAGGCGAAATCCTGCAGGCCATTGCCACAATATGCAGGGGAGACCCCCACAGACCCCCCTGCCCTCGCCGGGCGGCCGACTCCATTGAGGCCCCTAGCCAGGGAGGCTCACTCAATGGGATGCTTGCCAGCTCACATTGTTTCACAGGAGAACTCGACAAAGCTCGCTCGGCGTACCGCCAGCTCTCATTGTCTTGTGTTCTACATGCCCTTCGGGCATGATAAAGCACTTTACCATAGACTGAATAAATTATATTATATTATTACATTTGTATTGACACAACATCAGTAAGGCTGAAATCTAACACACTTTCTGAATGCTGGAACAGGGATGACAGTTGCCGGTGATGAAGTATTTGGGGCGAGAATAACTGGGGAGATAGATGCTGCACTGCCAAATGGGATTGATTTCATGCTGCATAGCATTTCAGACTGTTCCGGAGTGTCAGGTACAAGAACATGAGGTTTGTCAGGGACTCGCTGCGATTTACGTGGTGTTGACGGTTTTGGCTGGCTCCCCCTGAATGATTTCCACTGCAGTTTACGGGGTGTTGACAGCTGTGGATGGCTTTGCTTGTACGGTTTTCCTGGTGGTGATGAAGAGTACTGGGGAGTGCAATGAGCATACTGTACTGGGCAACTTGGAGGATGTGGGCAAAAGTATTGCTGCAGTGCAATACTAGGCTTCTCGGGTGAGGGATATCTTGTTGCATGCAGCTCCTCAAGGCGAGTAAGGCAGTGAATCATAGTGTTATGTCTGTGAATAATTTATGTGAGTGTCCAGTAGTTGATAGGCAGAAAATAGAATTATAACTCACACATCTTCAATTTCCATTTTTCGTTTGAATGGTGATAATTGGAATGGCGATACAGGAGGAGGCTGGGCACATGTTGGTGTAGAATAATGATGCTCGTAGCCATCAAGATGCTGTATAATGTTGCTTGAATTGAGTGCTGGTCCTTCATCAAAAGGCAAGCTTTCCCATTGGCCATCTTCTTTGAATCTGTGGCACATTGTAGCTCCTTGGCTGGTTTGAGATGGAAGGGCATGATAGTGAGATGCTGATTTGAGCAATGTTGCTCGATCAATGTTGATCAATATGTTTGATCAATATGCTATTTTTACATATGTCTATCTCAGCAATTACCTCAGGCCTCCTTTCTCTTCTCCTTGACCATTGGAGAAAATTTGATTAGCTTCTTCCGTGAATGGTGAGCAGGACCCAACTCAGCCTCAACTTCATTATCTCCCTCACTACTAGTAGTAATGCAAGATTGCTGTGGCTTGTCTGGCGATGTAGAATAATCTGAAGACAAGATTTGTATTCAATAAACAATAATATCATAAGATATAATCATACCATTTAACTCTGAAGGATCTTGATATGATCTGAGTCGATCCTGCATTGTCACAGAGATATACTCATCCAATTGACCCGACTCCAATAGACTGGCATCAATGTCAAGTATATTTCGTAGAGCACGGAACAAAGTATCATCTGCTCACTGAAGGTCCATGAGTGCTGTAGTAAGCTTAGCATCATGAGAAAGCTTGGCCGATGACACATTAGAGGTGATTGAGCTGTCATCGAAACTGCTAATATCATGTGTATCATATCTGGCTGTCACATCAATTGAAATAGAATTGTCGCTAAGCACAAAGTCAGTCTGAGTGGCTGGCCTAGACTTAGACACCATATGAACTGGACTTGATGGCACTGATGGAAAGATGAATGATGTCATTGGTGTTTCGGGAATGATTTCAAATGACCGCAAGCGATGTAAACGCAATGGAGTATCTTCTGGCTGGGGAAACAGGTTGCCAATATCTGTAGATAGACACTCCATGGCATCAACATCAGGACCAATACTAGCTTCATCCATATCAGTATCTTCATCGTCATCCAATTTCTGCTCTTGTGCTAGCCAATCTTCCATGAGATTTGTTTCATAGTCTACACCAGTAGATTGTGCTGAAAGAGAAGAATCTGTTGTTTGAGTCAATGTCCGAAGAGAGGTGAGATAGTTGCGATTTGCTTTGTTGTCTGAAAGTTCCGTGAAAAAGTTGGGCATAACACGTGTGATGATGAGAAGAATCCACATGTCAATTCTTGGCAGTCGGCCGCCATGCATATATGGTGCAAAATATTTGCCCTTGATGTGTCCATTGAACGATTCTAAGGGATTGGTTGTATGAGCAATTCGATCAAGTGGGACATCCAGTAGTTCAGCAGCCTGCTTGGCGCCTGCCAGTGACCAAGATTTCCAGTAGGACTCCAGGGAGATATAGCTATTGAAGTAGTCCAGAAAAGTGATGGCAGCTATACCTTGGAGCTTTGGTACTTTGTTGCAATTTTTTGAGAGCTGAGTGAAATATTGGCGCTGGTCCTCATAGAGCTGTTTTGCCTCATTGTATTGATCCACTTCCTTAAGCAGCTTCATGAGAAATGAGGCAAGATGTCAGTGAATATTGTTTCTTGCATCTCCTTTGGGTATACGTCATAGATTCTTGTTGAGTCCATTTCACCATGCCTGCCAGACATGGAAGATGCACAGAAGAAGAAATATGCCAGGCTAGTTCGCAGCCAGTGCCTTGCGTTCACAGGCATCATTGTCTGTGTTTCCAACTCGTATCTCAAATGCCTCGCCTCTCACATTTGTACCCAGTCCAGACTTGAAATGTTCAAGGAGATGATCAAGGAGCTCGCTGTTATAATCAGCATGGACAGCCTTTGCATCCTTTCGAGTGCTAAAGAGTATGAAGCCGAGAGGGATGCCACACTTGTTCTCATCCATAGCTAGAAGGATTCCCAAAAAGACGCGTGATGATGAGAATCCAAATGTCAGATCCATCAGAACCTGGTTTTGATGACCATAACGCCAAGCAGCTTCTTGTTGTTGTGGGGCAGAGATGATCAATTTGAAGTGAGATTCGTGCCCATTTTTGAGGAATACATGCGGCTGGTAGTGAAGGCAAGCCATCGTCAGAAGAGCAGAAGGGGGCTTCGGATTCTTTGCTTGGAACCATAGCTCGATGTTCTCTTCAGCAGCGGAATGTTGCGGGATTCCATGCTCTCGTGCGAGTGTTCAGTACAGAGATGTAGAGTTGTATGATGTTAGAAAAAAGTGGTGTATCTTGTCACCTTGATGAGAACCCAGATTGTCCTTGGTATATTCTTTACACCTTGAGTGAACAACATGCATCAGTATGTTCTGACAAAGAAGGCTAAGAGTGAGGTCACAGATATTTGGGTCAAGAGGAAGGCGTGGGTCTCGAACCATCTCAGTTTGTTCCAAGCAGGATTCAGAGTGATCAAGGATGCCAGAGAGTTCGATAACAGCCACAATGATACCGTCTTTAGAAAGCAGTGAATTAAGGACATGATGTACCGCTTGAAATTAAGAAAATGACTTACTATTCCACTCATCATGCATAGTGATGAGTCGTACATAGCTCAGGCATCCAACATTCCTCCAAGGTATTTGACGTTTGTTCTCTGAGGCTGCAAATCTCCCTTGCATGTGATCCATGCCGCACTGACATTGATACACGTGCTCAAACCTCTTCCATCGCTTATCTTCATCTTTGGATGCATTCTTTGATTTCGACTTCTTGGAAGTATGGAACTTGCTGTCGGTTCAGATGATTGAATACTTGTTCTGGACATCACGCTCGTTATGTGTAGGTATATATAGGTCAAGACAGCCGATCAGATTCATAGCTGCAGCTGAAAATGCTGTTTTACATCCTGCTTTCAATCAGCCACATGATCTGCTTACCTTGCTGTCCTCATGTATAGTCAAATCTTCTTACATCAATTCTGACTGCCTCCACATGAATGTCTAACTCCACAAGACTCTGGGAGGATAGGCGCAGGATATTTCTGGGAACGGAAGGTGTGACACTATTCTTGGGCTTATTGGGTGCAGGAACATTCTCAAGTCCTGGAACAATGAAGTTGCTGAGTGGGTCAGATAGAGACAGGGAGCGAGGCATCATTGTATGCTTGTAATACAGGAGAAAAAGGAGTGATCGTAGTCATGTCGCATCCACGCCAATGATGATATCACTGCCACTTTGATGGTTTTTCATAATGATGTCACCGCCTTCAAGTGAACTACCATGCTGATTACAATATTCGTTCCGATAACCCCCTAAACTATCTATTGTGCACCAGCCCTATCATAATTCCACCCCAAACCCAGATCTCACAGCGTGAGTTTAAATTCTGTCATATTGCGCCTTCATTTGTAAGGCAGCTTTTTCAAGCAACTTTTTGGCAGAGGCATGGATTTCCTGTAACTTGGAGGTAAAGGTATCTGCAGCTGGGGTACGGAAAGGTGTGGCATGTTTTGTTCCTGGTAGCACAGCGGGGTTATAACCATAATTAACTTCAAATGGGCTTTTACCAGTGGAGGAGTGGATACAATTGTTATGTGCAAACACCATGAGAGATAACCATTCCACCCAGTCTGTTTGGAGGTGGTTGACAAACATGTGGAGGTACTTCTCAATTTCTTGGTTGACCCATTCAGTTTGTCCATCTGTCTGGGGGTGAAAGGCGGTCGAGGCATTACTTTTAATGAGGAGAAGGTCATAGATGTCCTTCATGAACTTTGAAATGAATATGGTTCCTCTGTCTGAGATGACAACTTGAGGCATTCCATGCTTGGAATATACCTCGTCACGTAGGATCTTCACCCATCCTTCCGATGATAGTTCTGTGCAGCATGTGACAGGGATGATTTCCTTGGAAAAGTGATCCACAATCACGAGGATTGCGTTGTAACCATTGCTCTTTGGCAGCCCTGTTACCATGTCCACTGAGATGTGAGTCCATGGTCAGGACAGTATCTTGTTGGGATGGAGTGGTGCTGCCTTGGCTTGGTTGCTGGCTTTCATTCGCTGGCACACTTCGCAGGCTCGAACATATGTTTCAATATCCTTTTTCATCTTTGGCCACCAGAACTCACGTAGTATGAGTTCTTTGGTTTTTTTGATGCCTGGGTGTCCAGTGGTAATGTGGTTGTGAGATCGGGCAATGATTTCTCCTCATATGGTACGATCTTGGGGAACGTAAATTCTGCCATCATACCAGATGAGTCCGTCATTCATCTTCATGCCATGGTCATGATTAAGAGAGCCGGTTACGGTGTTGTCCCAGAGATGGACATTTCAGGTAGCAACCTTTACATTCCGATGGGTTTCCTCAATCGTTGGCATGATCATGGCATTGAAATGCTCGGGGGCCAGAACTATCACTTGATTGTTGTCATCCTGGCCTTGGTCGTGATTGGCTTGCCTAGATAAAAGGTCTGCCTTTTTGTTGGCGGTACCAGCTTTGTGATGAAGGGTGAAGTGATACTCGGCGAGCTTGTTGTTGGTTTACTTTTTGGGGTTTCCGGAAGTATTGGAGATTCTGGTGATCGGTCCAGATCTCAAAGTCTTGGTAAGCGCCCATAAGATAATGTCTCCATTCTTCGAGGGCGAGCATGATGGCCAGAAGTTCCTTGTCATAAATCTCATAGTTACGTTCAGTAACTGAGAGAGACTTTGACAGGAATGATACAGGTCTCTATTTGCCATCCTGTTCTTGAGAGAGGACTGCACCAATGGCCCCTTCACTAGCGTCCGCTTCCACCCGGAATTTTCCTTCATTCATTGGTATCACAAGTACCACATCCTCTGCCAACTGCTTTTTAAGCTGTTCAAATGCCTCCTGCTGAGCTTTGCCCCACTTCCATGCATCATTTCCTGTTAGCTGGGTCATAGGCTTCACAATTTTGCTGTAGTTCTTTATGAAGTGTCAATAGAAGTTGGTAAATCCTAAGAAGGATTGGAGTTCCTTCTTTTTGGTAGGCATTGGCCAATCAAGAATGCCTTTGATCTTCACTGGGTCCATATGGATGCTCCCTTCGCTGATGATGACACCTAGATACTCCACTTCTAGGACCTCAAACTCACACTTCTCGGCTTTAAGGAATAGCTTGTGTCTTTGGAGGGTGGCTAAGACTTCTCATGTGATTCGGCGATGTTCCCCTTTGGTTTTCGATAGAATGAGGATGTCATCAAGATAAATGGTCACCTTTCCCGACATGATGAGGTCTTTGAAGATATCGTTCATCATCCACTGAAAGATGGCAGGTGAATTTGTGAGGCCAAAGAACATGACTGTGGGCTCATACAGGCCACGGTTAGTTCTGAAGGCTGCTTTCCACTCATCTCCAGTTTTGATGCGAACATTGTTGTATCCCCAGCAGATGTCGAGTTTGGAGAAGTATTTAGCACCATGCAATTTATCCATGAGTTCTGAGATCAACGGGAGAGGATAGCAATTTTTAATCGTCATCTCATTGAGCTTCCGATAATCCTGAACAGGCCTTAGCTTTCCATCCTTCTTCTTTATGAAGAAGAATGGCAAGGCCATGGGTGATTTGGAAGGACGTATTCTGCCGCTCGACAAGTTTTTGTCAAGGAACTTGTCGAGCTCTTCCTGCTCTGCCTGATTGAGTGGATAGACTTTGCAGTCGAGGTTGGCATTGGCATTTGGAATAAGTTCGATGGTGTGGTCCCAGGGTTTAGGTTCAGGGAGTTCATCAAAGTTCTCCTTATCGAAGAGGTCTTTAAAGTCTCTGCACTATTTGGGAACCATTTCTTCGAACATCTTGGCTTTCTTTTCCATGTTGGCCTTTGCTGCTAGATCGTTTGCTACATGCCTCATTGCTCTAATACGAATAGCTTCTTCAAAGCTTATCGCAAGGATAGTTTCCCCTTCCTCAGCTCTTCATCCCACTTGTCATATGGATCTGTGTCTGGTAGTGGTACCAGGATATAACAACATTGACATCAGGCAAAGGTCATTTTTCCTGTCTGCCAGTTGATTAGCAGATTGTGCCTTGCTAGCCAGTCATGCCCTAGGAATACATCTTGGTCCTTCAGGTCAGTGACAGCTAGATCAATACGCTCGGCATGATCTCTGATAGTGATGTGTACTTCTGCAAAGGCGGTGATCTGCCCTGCACTATTTTTTGATCCATCTGCATTATAGACCGTAATGGGCGCTACTGTCGACCGGGTGGGGATGCTATGTTTTTCAACAAATGCGTGATTGATGGCACTGCTGGTGCAGCCACTGTCAACCAGAGCGGAGGAGGTAATGTGGGTGTGATTTTCTAGCGTCTCAATTTGGATGTCAGTTGTCAGCGCTTTATCGCTCCTGCTTACTTGGCAGATATATCACCTATGTTGTCGTAACTCCTCCATCCACTCCAATGCATTGATGCGGGTGGCTCCTCATAATCCCTCGAGCATCTCGTCGACCACCTCTTCAACTCACGCTTTATGAATCCAATTCTTTAGGATTGCCTTTGCTTCCAACTCTGTCTTGGCTTCCTTAATCCCTCATAATGTCCATTTGGCTCCGAATGGTTTGAGCCATTCTGATGGGACCTTCTCAGCCTTCGCGCCATGACCTATTGGTTTGGCTACCATTGGCTGGGTCACCTCAGGAACTATGCAAGGTTTTAGGTTAGTATTCTGACTTCGCCGGAAACTTGTATCATCTTCATCGTCTGGAATCTCCTCTATTTGTACTCAAGGCCCCCTTTTTACCGCCTGGGTGCTAGCAGCTTCCTGTCCTTCAGCAATCGGGGCTGTTGCGCATCCAACAGTTCTTGTCTCATGAGTTTCATCAGGATCGCCCGGGGGAGTATTGGTTTGTAGTGGCAAGTTCGGCTGGACCTTGGAGCCGCTTAGAACACCACAAGGGTGATCAGAAGCAGTGGGCTCAACTTGTGCTGAATAAACGGTCTTATCAGCCCAGCCATTTTCCTTGGGACTCCGTGAATCGTTCCGCTCTCCTTTCCTGGGGCCTCCGCTGACCTGGTGCCAACCATTGTCTTGCTGTTGGTTAGCGCTCCTGGGACTCTTGCTCTGCTGCTGGTCATCAGACCGCACAATTGGTCCACTGCGCATGGTCTTGTCATCATTCTTTGTCGAAGCCTCTGACTTGCCAGGAGATTTAGACTTCAATGTCCTTATGTGAGACTCCATTACCAGGGGAGGTTTCTCCATGGATATTCCCTCTGAACCGCCCATGAGGTGGGGGCCCCATGGAGTCACTTCACCAGCGGGTGAAGCCATTTTGTTAGAGTCAACATGAGGTGTTTTGTCTGTCCCCTCTGGTGACACGCTTGGAGAGCGTTCACACGTGTAATTTCGCAAAATGTATCAATACATACATTTTATAAAACCTGGATGCCAAGGCAATGAGATATACCTTAGAGCACAATGTCCTAAGTGTGGGCAATGAAATACCTTGAGTGATATTCGGTGGAGCACATGGCTTAACTGTAGAGTGATACTATAAGGGTCACACTAAGTATAAAGTCCCAGCACTTGACACTGAGTGCACCGACAATGCACAGACAACGCGCGCTAAGAATAGAACCAGAGAAGCTCAGGAGATAATTAATACTTCACATAGCCTTGATCTATGATGCGCAAGGCACTGCCATGCCAGGAGCTAGCACTCTAGACCTCAGAATGTATAGAATTGCAGTAAGACCAAAGTTCCTGACTTCGGCCGACGTGCGCGAGGTCTAGACAAGAAGCACATTGCCCTCACTACAATAGAATTCCCTATGAGAATACTAGGAAGTGAAATGAGAGTCGCGGGGTAGGCTATAACTCCGAGGATATGGTAACCAATGTCAATACACGTGTAATAGCGGTGTAACCGACATTGCGCAACTGAGAGACCAGGATCTGGCCCCGAGCCGGAGCTCTGAGTAAGCGCCAAGCAATGGCGTGATTATGGCAACATGTGCGGGACCCAGGAAAGGAAGTTCCACAAGCCAAGAGTTACTATTTAAGGATGTATTAAAATGTAGAGCGCATAGTATATAAATACTGTAGTATAGTAATAGTGTACAAGTTTTGGACCCCCGCTGTAGACGCGCGCAAGCCTCCAGCTTAGCGCTCTACCTTTGGGATCAGTTTGTAGCTTCGAGTGAGAGAATAGAACCTTTATTGATAACATCAGAGTGACTTGAGTAGCACGCGAGGCTTAGAAAGCTAACACGGGACTTGTGTATTGTTTGAGTGATTGGTTGACTGCGCTCTAACCTGAGAATAAGAGATTTGTGTCATTGTGGACACGCTCTTGAGTTTTGAGGTTTTCTTGTGACGCGCGGTGCTACAGGCAGCAGAGGTTCAAACCCTTTGGTCTGGTTAGTATTCGTGCAGAGGCCTTCATTGTACGCGCGGTGTTACAGGCGGCAGAGGTTCAAACCCTGTGGTCTGATTAGCACGCGCTTGAGGGTTCTCATTTCTGCAAGCGGCAGAGGTTCAAACCCTTTGGCTTGTTGGACGGGGTTTATTTGGTTATTGTGTCTCTGGATCGCACGGGTTTGAACCCCGTGGGTCTATGATCGGTTTGGAAGCTTGAGCGCGTAGGTTCAAATCCTGTGGCTTGAGTGGACATTTTGTGAAGGGTTTCTGCTTAGAGCGCGAAGCTTTGAGTCATGTGTAGTGTGTTTTGAGTCATTTGAGGTCACCCCACATGTCGCTCAAGACTTATTGAGGGTTTTGTTGGTGTGTGGTGACGAGTTGTGTATTGCAGTACACCTTGCCTTGAGGCCCAGTGACATCTGTCGCTCCTCTTGTTATAAAAGCCTTTGGACTTAGAGAGATCTAGATACCCTATGGGTGTGATTGCTATATGTGTGTATCGTATATTCTGAGAGTTTAGTTGTTTTGCTTCAATCTGCTTCTATCGCATAATATCCCCCCAAGAACTTGAGGGTTTGTGTGTGTAGTGTTGGGTGTGGTGTGATCAGTGTCTTCGACGCTGTTGCATTTCTAGCCTGTGCACACAGAGTCTCTTCACTGGTTGTGCCTTCGTCACCATGCATACTCTAATAGAGTCACTCAACTGGGGCGGCACCGTTAAGAGGGGTATCACTGCAGTGGGTGATTTTTCGTGTTCAGCATTCGCTCGTGATGAGTTACTTGCCACACGTTTAGCCGGTTGCGCAATCCCAGGGACGGTGGCCCCGGTTGCCTGTTTTGATTCTTCCTTAGTTTCTGCCCTGGTTAAGTCGCGAATGGGTATATTCGAATGCGTATGTTCAACTACAAAAGTACAATAAGCCTGACTAGCAGGTGATGAGGGCATACCAGATGAAACTAAGTCCTTGGCTGAGTCAGTCAAATTGTTTACTGCTCGGCCCCATCTTTTACCTCTTCAATCTTTGAATCTGTCTTCTCCTGTGTAACGACATGATCCCAATAGTAATTGAGTCGTTGTATTGCTTCTTCCTTCATTTTTGGGGATTTGGGATAATCCCGTTTGAAGTGTCTGAGCTCGCCACATCGGTAGCACTTCGCCTTGGAGTGCATCCTGTCGACTTCCATCAGCATGCTCTGTCCTCTGTATATTGTGCCAGATCCCGTTTTCTTCTCCGGGACACTGGTCTGCTGTTGGTTTCCCTTTGTCATGGGAGTCATCTTCACCTGCTGTTTCCATTCTGTTACTTTGGCCCCTGCTCCCATTTCTGCCCTTTGTGTTCTCCAATTATGATCTATCTGAAGTATTCATCGTTTCCACTCTTGATAGGTAGTCGGGACATCTCCATCTGAGGCATAGATGATGTCTTTTGTGGAGGATTGACAGGCTTTCTTGACCTGCGCCATCATCATCTGGTCAATGCTGAGAATTCCCACCTCGAATGCAAGTGACTCGAATTGTTGGAAGAATAAGTCGCCATCAGAGAAGTTGCTCTGTTGGAGCCTCTCCCAATGTGCAAACTTTATTTCGGCATTGGCGTCCTTCCAGAATTGTCACCTGACTTCCTCCATGAACTGCTCGTAGGCTGGATACACCTGATCCCCATTGATATTTCTTCCCAACTCTCTTGCACATAGTTCCCACCATACTTGAGTGTCCTTGCTGAAGCGTGAAGTGCAAAAGATGACTTTGTGAGGGTGATCTCGGAAGTACTGATTATAGACGGCGAAGTACATATCACATTGTGAGAACAATTGGGCAATATTGTTGGAGTTGCCGTTGAAATTCTCAGGTTCCTTGACCATATTGGGTTTCAGCGCCGCCCATGGCCCCTGATCAGTGGTAGTAAGCACCCATGGGTTAGGTGGATCAGGTGGTTTGGGCAGTGATGGGAAGTGGGGTGGCACCCATCTCTGAGGGACGGTAGGCAGCCCTGGTGGGGGTCCAGATGGAGGTTGTGGTTTGCTGGGGGGCTGGGGTAGATTAGATGGTCCCATGCCATTGTCGGCAGTGGCAAAGAGTCTGGACAGCCCTTGTGAACCAGGTGGTCCATATCCCCAAGGATACGCATAGCTCGGTATCGCGTATGCATAGACAGGTACGGAAGCTTGCTGTGGTGGTACCAGTGGTTCGTCTTGCATTGGTTTGGGGGTGTACATAATTGGGGGTAGATCGAGCTGTGGTCGTTGATAACAATCAGGGACCCAGATAGGGTTTTCCGAGTGAATCATATTGTAAGCCTGGCTTCCTCCTGTAGGATATAGCTATATCCATAATAATTATAGTCCAGTCATTATCCACTACTAACTCTTCCTGGAAGTGATTGAATAAATTGATTAAGGAGGTGCAAAGGAGTATCTCGGGGATCCTGGCCAGTTTGCCTGTCGATAGAAGGTACAGGGCCCTAGAGATGGTTATCAGGGTGATCGGCCAGGAGAGTGTTGGGGATTGATGCTGTTGGTATTGGGGACAGGGATGGGCTTTCTCCGTGGACTCCATTGACATACTCCACCTCAGGGAGTAGCTCGGTACTGGTGTCAGAGTAGTCCTCAGCGGTGTATTGTCATTTATCAACTGCTCTGAACGTGGCTGCTTGCTCCTGCTCTGCCTGTCTCCTGTCTCTGCCTTGCTGGTTGAGTCCCTCGCTGTTGATTGAGGAGGAGCTCCTGTCTTGTCATGGAATACCAAGCCACCTAGTTGGCTGCTCTGGTCAGGGCTCAAACTCTGGTGACAACTCTCTTGGTGGGGTTGGTGGCTGCTCTGTGATTTGGATGGGCTGGTCCCAGTGGATGACAGGCACATCGGGATTAGGGATCCACTCTGGTGTTCGCGGTCTTGCGCAATAGAGATTGACTTGTCAGGGATAGAAGGCTGTATAGGGGAGGTTGAGATTATCCCAGAGTATGTTAAGCTTGAATGTGGAGTCGGCTGGTGCAATTGGTGTTCTGCTACCCCTAGGATGATTGCAGGGAGGTTGCTCTGTGGCTGGGGAACCTCGCTGGCCTGTTTCACCCAGTCTGAGTTGAACAAGGTATCTCGCCAGGTCAGCGGCGTTGTGGGAAGGAAGGGGTTGTGCTGGAGAGGGGGTATGGTCAGTGGTGCTCATTCAGTGGGAAGAGTCAGGAGAAAGCTGGATATAAGGGATTCTTGCTCCAGCAGTACTTCCATCGCCTCTTTCTTGAATGCTGACTTCCATCTCCCCAGGAAGGTTTTCTTCATTTCTCCCATGGAAGCAAGGGTACTCGTCAAGCATCAATGCTCAGGGTGAGAGTAGGGGTGTCCTGCGGTGGATCACTGGTGGCTGCCATGGGAGGACATGGTTTATGATGGGACGATCGTTATACTGATCAATGTGAGTGCAGGGGTATATCCCGTAGTGATGCAAGATTGCTAGTACGATGGTTACAGCGAATAAGGCAATGCTGGCACCAAGGAAGGTGGCAGAGAGGACTGTCTGGAGTGTTACTGACATGTAGGCTCCAGTTAAGGAGCAAAGCAAAGCTTTGAGCTAAATGTTAGACCCAAGCTCTGATCTAGAGTAGATAACGGCTGTCTCGTGTTTGGACAGTCACCGCTAAATCTCTTTGATTGAAAGGAGATAAGGCTAGGCACTTAGTCCTTAGCAGATTAGATAATGAAGTTTGGTATAGATTAAATGTTAGCTCGAAGCTGGGGTATATACAGTGAGAGCTACGTTTTAAGTATCGTGAGTGAGGGTCTATACATAGGTTGTCCATGAGAGATAGAAATCAGAGCATGCAATAGCAAAGCGATATCGTGTAGTAACAAAGCAATAGTGTGTGTGTATGAAGTAGCTTGTTTGGTTACCCCTGTGATGGATGGTCTGGTTGGTCCAGTGAGATAAGATAAAGGTAAAAAGTGAATAAATCATAACAATCTCGCTCTCAAAATCCTAGTCCTCTTGTTTCTGCCTCATTCAAAGACTGGAGCGACAATGCCTCGACTTGGGCTACAGAATCTTTTGAACCCAACATCTGATGACTTGGTTTTCAAGCCACCCTTGAGTTCATCAGCAGCCCCATCTCATGGTGAACAAACCAGCCCACAGATTGATGATGTGACTACCCTCAGCTCATCATTGTTGGCCTGTCTTACTGAATGGAATATCCAGATTAACAGAAGGACATGTCTGTCTCGTTTATACCATTATACACCAGGGACTCTAGTTGAATATCCTGAGATGACTGAGAGTGACAAAACATATGTTGGCCATCTTTTTACTACTGATCCTGGAACAAATGGCTCTAGTCCGACTCAAGACTTCGCTTATTCCCTTGGTACACCTGCTGGCAAGGTGTATGATGTCCCCTGTGCAGCTCTCCTAGATGCCAAAGGGCATGAAGTCCCATGTGATCGCACCTACCTAACATGTAAGCCGATGATGAGCCTCCAGGCTCTGTATGCTCAGAATTTGTGGATTTATCCATTTATCGCACAATACCTTTGAAACAATGCCATTATAATCCCCACACACTCCATAATACTGCCAACACTCAATAATACCATGGATTTTTGCAGTATAGGCCACCCACACACAGATACAATTCTAAACCATGCCCTTCATACTCCTTCAACACTCCATTGATGAACCTAGAGACTCCTGCAGGCAGAAAACACAAGACCTGTAATGGCTAGTGTAACCAAACACAGAATCTGAAGGCAGGTTCTAGCCAGTCTAGTCTTGCACCTCCGTGCAATGACTGTAGCTTCCTGGTGGTGTAGCGAAGTATTTCTATGCTTGGTATGATTCTCTGAAGGCTGTTCAGAGGCTCAAGGTATGTACGCAAACTTTCTTGGAAGGGAAGGGATGCGTAAATGTGGGTGTATGCTGAGCAGGGGTGACCTAGATGTGGCACGAACTATTTGGTATCGAAATCCTAGCTGCAGATTCAGTTGGAGAACTCTATGTGAGTTAAGTGGTGCTGGTGCTCCAGGTGTGAGTGAAGTTTTGTCCAAGATAAAGTACGTGCAAGCAAGATATAGCTCTAAATGATCCTAATATCAAGCAAGTCAGTATCAATCTTGAGTCGAGTTAAAAGGGCAAGGTTAGCGAACTTTCCCTCTATGAGAAAGGTAGCTAAGGCCCCAGGTGTCTAACTCTATAAGAGTTAAGTGGTGTTGTTTCCTAAGTTCAGAAACGGTAGTACTAGGTTGTTAGTGGCTAAAAGCTTCAATTCTTGCTGCGGATTGCTGTTTAAAGCACACAGGTATGTAAACGAACTTAAAATGTCGAGGATGGTTCGCAAGGGTAACCAGTAAAGGTTTCCTAGCGAAGTTTTTGGAGCAGAGGTAAGCATGCGAAGTTATAGTTAACTTTTATTAGCAAAGGGAAAGTTTGCTAAGTGTTATTTCTCTAATGAACAGTAGAGAAGTAATAACTTCGGGTGTGTGTATCGGATTTAGGACGTGTGTAAGGTAGTGTACTTGTGGGCAAGTAACTCCCTGGTGGTTCGTCTCCTTCTCCTTTTTTTTTTGTCATACTTTTAGTTAGCTACTTTTATACTACTTTGAGAATTCCTTGTAGGTAAGCTACATTTGTCCTTGCCCTGTTAATTCGCAACCCATGCGAACTATTTACTGTGCAATAGAGTATTCTTGTCCTTTCTTTACTAATGCTGAGTCAAGATCTGTTAGCATCTGTGCAACTCCAAGAACTACACGACTGTGCATAGCTGTGCATAACTGTGCATGTAGCTTCAGTTACTGTGCAAAGCTGCTGCAAAGTGAACTTGCTGCACATTTACTAAGCTATGAACTGTGCAAAGTAAACAGCCTTGGTAAGGCTTTAACTGCTGCTGACTGTAGTGAATTATAATAGTTCACTAACTTGTCATTAGAGTTGCGTAACAGGATTCAAGTCTTTTACAGCTATTCCAAGTGATCTGGAAAGTCCAGGATGAGGATTCAGAATGGTTTGATAGGGTTCATGATCAAGGTGCATGACAATCATGGCTGTGCTTTGATATGGAGGTTTGGAAGGGGCGGAATATTACTGGATCATTATAGATCCACAAATTTATGAGCATACAGAGCCTGGAGGCTCATCACCGTTATCCTTCCCAGCTCGCTGCACATCATAATTACCGTACCCCATCATGGCAAGGCACCTTTGATTGCCAATCATCCAAAACAGGGTTGCTACATTACTCAGAAGCACCTAGTTGATTTGCCCATCAATCATTTAATGAAATGATGTGATTGACATGAGTATGCTTCCAGCTACAATAATTACAGCCACAGCAACTACAGACCATGTTTACTAAGGCTGTTACAGTACCAAGACTTCAAATTATCATTGACCCAAATGTACACCTCAGCACTGCAACTGCAGCTCAGTAATCCGCAGCTAAACAGCACCTCATGATCCACTCATCGCTCAATAAAAACACATGGTTCGCATCCATACACAGCAACATCGAGGACTTGCTGTTACTTTAGAACCACAGATTCCATATGTTTACTATGGCTATTACAAAAGCCAAGGACTTATAGCCTTACTAAGGCTCCGAAGAATATTCTATTTATAAAATTGTACTTGTAGTATAAAAACTAGGTAGATACTGTATTTTTAGAGTGAGTTCTTACCCAGTTGACGAGACTATGGCATTCCAGTCAGCTACAGTTACTCCAAGTTATCCCTCACCGCTTGCTTTACTTTTAATGTTGTTGGTTCACTTTGTATATTGCACCAATACATGGAATCTCACGTCAATAACTTGCTTTTGTCTTTAATGCCACAACATTGCTTCACCTTCACCACATAGGATTGTTTTATGGCTTTCACCTTCTATGTTGCCATCATTTTCATTGCCCAGTTCAGTATTGCCTCCATGTAGGCCCAGTTCAGCACCATTCTCCATAGGATTGCCCTCGTCTTTATCATTGTTCAGAGTTGCTGTGCATCTATTGCCGCAACACCCTACTCAGCACCACAGTTGCTACGTTTTCTCCCAGTTCCAAGGCAGTTTCCACACATTAATTGCCATTGTTTTGACTCAGCATCACAGTACACCTTCAGGACACATTTTCTAGTCCTTCCCCACAATTTCTAGCTCGTTGCTATGATTTCTAGTGCATTGCCATGATTTCTAGAGCATTGCTACGGTTACTAGAGCTATTTTCATGCTCTTTAGCTCATCCCCATGATTTCTAGACCGTTTTATCAGTTTCCATCACCGTTTCTTGGTATTCAAGTCATACCAGATTCTGTTCCATCTCATTTATCGAGATCCTTCCCGGCTTACAGGCAATGTCTACTAGTACTCATTGACCAAGAGTACTACTTCGCTGACTTAAAGTCACAGTGTATCTTGTGTTATAGAGGAATTGACTGCATGGAGGTGCACCAAACCACTCACACACACTTTGCCTTGATTGCTGTGTTGCTATGTTAATTGCCTAAGCTCTCTCAGAGTTTTGGGTGTTGCCATTGCCATGGAAGTCTAGGCTTATCACCATATCTCTGTATATTTCAACACTCAGTGACTTAGACTGATGCGATTTTAGGCCAAGGGGTCAAAGTTTGCCCCTACATTGATATTGACTGGGTCTCTAGACCACATACTTCAGCTTCTCAAAAACAACTCCTGCTTCAAATCGAAGAGGAACATTCACAAATACGAGAGCCAACCCCATCCCGGCAGATCTTTCTAAAAACCCTTGCTCTTTGGACAACTATACATGACAATGGGTGCTCCTTCGAATGACAGGAGGCTACCTCATTTACCATGGCTGAAAGAGTTGAATACAATCAGACACAAGCATCACCACATAAAGCGCAAAGAGGCCAGCAGGCAAAGACCACCTGTGAGGGATGAATCTCTTTAGTTCAGATCTCTGATGGCCCTGTAGTAATTCGGTATGTGATTCAATTAAATCCACTCCAACTACCTCCTCATAGGTACACAAATTAGATGCGAGCATTTTCAAAACCACTCCCGTAAACACCTCAACATGGATGTAGAAACCCATGGTTCATACAACCTTGGATACCTTCAAGCTCTGTTTTTCAGAGATGAAAAGGCCATCTGTGAAAAGGAGTTAGAGGCCTCCAGAGATGAGTATGGGCCATTGGTTCCATGCCATACTGTCAGAAATCGAAGTTCAGTAAAGTTTGATTGTGGTGCATATGTGGTCTTAGTTGCCATTGGTCTTTGTTAAATTTTTAGATGAGGCACATTGAAATACACTCGATGCATCTATGCTCCGCACACCAATGGTTCATTTGAAATGCAATAGCAAATATTGGGTCTACCGTCCACAGAAAGAATACTGACACAAGTGCCCACATATCCTTGTAGTATGTCACACAGCCCATACCCATTCTTTTCACCACTCTAGAACACATACAATCCTCATTGCAGGGAATTGCTCAATCTCTAGACCACAATCTTCCTGATATCATGCTCTGATGCTTCATGCTTCACTCTATTTTGCAGGCCTTTTTACGGAATAAATTTCCCCACCTTCAGGAACCCATGCTTATGGATTTGCACCCTTTGCTTGCTAATTTAACTCACCTCAGCTCCATTATATCTGCCATTGCAAAGAAGGAATTTCCTAGTGGGATGGGCTGGTCTGGTATGTTGTGAAACATCCATAACCCATAACATTGTCTCAGCATGATATGCCATGCAGCTCTGAGGCTATTAAAGCAGCACCAGGATACAAGTTTGCCACCGGACTCTGAAGAGCTATATATCTGATATATGGCAGAAATGCCATGGGAGGAGCTAGTTGCCGGTGTTGCTGTTGATTCACTTGTTGACAAAGGTGAGCCAGTTCCACTTGACTCAGAAGATACCTCATTTCACATAGTTGTCTGCATGTTCAGACAAAGAAGCTGTGATCTTCTCAAGGCCAAATATGTGATGAGAGACATCTCATTCAAGCATCTCTCTGACTACAAGAAATTCGAGCTGGTGGGCTACAATCGGGCAGGGACCATAAGTATGTGCATAATTTTTCTTCAATAACTTTACTGGAGGTTCTTCAGGTGTTGTCTTTTGTTGAGTCTTGCTTAACTCGCAATCAGCTGCAGCTCACAAACACCTGTTTGACAAGATACAGTACCTCGTACTCCAGGATACTGGGGAGCTTCTTCGATACCAACATCTTCATTCTCTGTCGCTCTCTGATCACTGTGGTATTTTGCATTGGGCAGCAGATCAGGATGGAGGGCAAGCAAAAGGTGGGACTGCTTTATTATTTAAACATATGCGGAGTTGTCTCAAAGGCATGAAGGTCTCGGTCTCCATCTTCAATAAATTGCATGGACAGAAATCAACCAAGATCACATGGATCTTTTTGAGCCAAATAGGTGGCTGTGTGATCTCAGTCCTTATGAGCATCTTAACCGCATTTATTGCCTCTGCATGGCTCATCTGTCTCACAATATTCAGAGCTCCAGTGCACCAGATACTGCTAAACAACAGATGCAAACACTGATCTGCATGACCCATCCAGCCTGGGATTCAACTGTAGCAGAAATACGGGCATCAGGAAAGGCAGGAAATAGTGAGTGAAGCATGTGCAATGATGCCTTCTCTAACATAAATGGGGGTATAGATTGGGTAGAGAACAAAGTGCAGTCTAGGTTCACATTCAAAGTCATGGCTTAGCATAGAAGCAAAATTCCTCATAATATCTGGGAGTCCGGTGATGCCACCACTAATATTTCAGAGGCCTTACATGCCAACATCAACCATGAGGGAACACAGAATTCATTATTGGGGGGAATTATGCATGCAAGATACTTTTACACAATGAGAATGAAGGTGCAGACCATAAGTTACTAGACTCCTCGTTAGCTGAGACTGCATTTACCTCACATGCACAGGCAGGCCGTGAGTTTGGAATTGCTCCAAGTAGCCGGCCTAATACCCTTACCACTTCAACCAGTCATGGCTTGAAACACAGTGGTATGTATGCAGTGCCATGAGTTCTTATCTTATAAATTCTGAAAGGCTTTTGATGGCACTGGCCAAAGCATCAGAACTCGAAGATGCAGACAAGAAGATCATTCAGCAGAATGAAAGACTACAGACAGCATATGATAAGTACTGCTACCGACAGTAGGAAATAGATAGCAAAACGAATCCTACAATCAAAAATACTGAAGGATTATCTTGTCTCAAAAAAACTTTCGACAAAGAGTGGGTGAGGAGCACTGAAATGGAGAAGATACAAGGCTCAGATGCAGTGAAGATCTTATATCCAAGTTAGACATAGACTTACTGGGGCTCAAAGCTGAATATTGATGAAAATGACATTTATTTTGATGTGTGTTCCACTTTTGCAGCATAACCCCCATGTGCCACACCTAGAGACAGGAGCTCAAGTGTGCTCTCAAGAACACAGCCGGCAGTCATACATGCTAGGGATCCCAAAATGACCTTGTGGATGGTTGTGACGGTAGGCATTGGAGAAGAAGCCTCATGGTGTTCTGAATGTCGATCACTGATGTGGTACAGGGCTTTGTGGGGATCAGTGGGTATGAGTGCAAATTGTGGAGCTTGGTGTGAGGGTATGTTATCAAGGTCATTGAGGAGGATGTTGCAAGTGGGATTGGTGGTGGTGGAGAAATGCTATGTTGACGATCAACAATGAAGCGACAGACCGTGATTTGATCACATGACTTAAATGTGTGCTCCTTAAATAAAAATATGTCGAAATGTGGTATTTATTGGCAAGAAGTTGATTGTTACAAAAAATCTATCAAATGGCTGTACAGGCCTATTTCCACCCAGCAAGAGGGCATGCACCTTCTTCACAATGATACTGAGCATAGACTTTAGGGAAATAATAGGAACACTTGTTGCAGACATCCCAAAGCTTGTGGAAGTCGTCAGAATGGGCCCCGTATGATGTAACTAAGTGAAGAAAGGTTTCTGCGTTGAAGAGACTCTGTGTGTGCAAGCTAGAAATGCAACAGCATTGAAGACACTGGTCACACCCACACCCAACACTACACACACAAACCCTCAAGTTCGTGGGGGTTTCTGATGCGATAGAAGCACAATGAATTAGAACAACAGGACTCTCAGAATATACAATACACATGTATAGCGATAGTGTGCAGTAACTATCTAGATCTCTCAAAGTCCGAAGGCTTTTAATAACAAGAGGAGCAATGTTCATTGCTGGGCCTCAAGGCAAGGTGCAATCCAATACACGCAACGTCGAGAGACATACACAAAACCCTCAATAAGTCTCAAGCAACACACGGGGTGACCTCAAATGACTCAAAACACACTACACACGACTCAAAGCTTTGCGCTCTAAGTAGAAACACTTCACAAAACCGTCCACTAAAGCCACAGGGTTCAAACCTACGTGCTCAAGCTTCCAAACCAATTGTAGATCCACAGGGTTCTAACCTATGCAATCCAGAGACACAAAAACCTTATAACACCATCCGACAAGCCAAAGGGTTTGAACCTCTGCCACCTGTAGTGCCTTGCGTCACAAGAAACCCTCAAAGTGCAAGAGCGCGTCCACAATGACACTAAACTCCTCTTCTCAGGTTAGAGCTCAAGTCACCCAACCAATTAACAGTCACACAAGCGCCGCGTTAGCTTTCTATGCCTTGCACGCGACTCAATTCACTCGGTATGCTATCAATTCTAGGTTTATTCTCTCGCTCGAAGTTACAAACTAATCCAGAAGCTACGGCGTCAAGCTGGAGGCTTGCACGCGACTACAATGGGGTCCAAAACTTGTACACTATGGTTACACTGCGCTATTTATCTATTCTACGTCCTACAAATTAGTACAACTATATATAGTATTATTTTGGCTGCGGGGCTCACTTGTCTGCATCCCGCGCATGTCGCAATTATCACGCCATAGCTTGGCGCTGACTCAGGAGTCCAGCCCGGGGCCAGATCCTATTGCCGAATGTCGTGACGTTGGTTAGCCATGCTATACCACATGTATTGGCGTCGGCTACTACCTCCTCGGAGTTGTAGCCTAGTGCGTGACTCTCATTTCTCTTCATAATGTTCTTTCAGGGAATTCTCTGGTCGGGAAGGCAACTAGTTGCTTGTCTGGGCCTTGCGCGCTTCAGCCGAAGTCAGTGACTTCAGGTTTTACTCCCAATTCTGACATCATATGGTCTAGAGCTCTAAGCGCTGGGGCATCCGTGCCGTGTGCATCATAGATCAATGTTGCGCGAAGTTGTTAATTAATCTCACCAGCGTGTCCTGCTATACTCACAGCATGTGCGTGTCATGCCTTGTCAGAGCACTCAGTGTCAAGTACTGAGACTTTCTACCTAGTACAGCCTTTCCAGTACCGTTCTCAGGTTAAGTCATGTGCTCCACCCAGCTTTACTCTGTTGATTCTATTACCAGCATTATCATTCATGCGCTCTGTGGTGTTTCTTGGTTCCTTAGTATCTAGACACTGTAGCATGTATTCCTTAGTAGGAAATGCAAAATTACATGTGTGAATGCTTGCAAAGTGTGTCATATCCCCCTCACTAAGATCTGGACCTTCCATGGACCTTCTAGTGTATTCCTGTGGGTTTGTGTGGGTCCAGGTTACCACGGCAATGCTCTATTTTTGTAAAAGAAGCACGTGAGTCACTTCTCGGTGCTTCTGCTCTCACGCTTGTGTGAACTTTTTCAAGAACACGCTCGTTTACGTCAGGCTGTTCTCTGGGCCTTAAATTTTCCAAGTCACCATCTTTTCCCTTTCTTCCCTTCACCGCTATTTTCTCTGCCATCCCTGTGTTACACACGGGAGCGCATTGTTTATCCCAGTGTTTTATGCTGGTGTTCTCTGCTTCTTTTCTTTCCACGCCCTCTATCGTCTTGCCTCGCCATGTACGATGATTCCGACCAGGTCCTCACCCACACCCATCATGTCAACCTCGACGACATGTGTAGCAATCTGCGTGCAGCCTGGATTTATACCGCCGCGTACTTCGAGGCTGGGGCTCTGAATTGTGCCTCAGTTGGGGAACTGGTACAGGCCGTGTCAAAGGCTCATGCCTACCTGGTGTGTTATTTTTCCTTGGCACACTAAAGATTTTTCTTATTCTGTACTGCAGGATGCCCACATGGCTATGCTTGTCCTCTTCAAGCTTATTGACTCTTTTTATGGTCTCACACTGCATAGTCAAATCTACCACGTTACTCGCCGGATTCCTGCTGCACAGCGTGTGAGAGCCTGGAAGGGCTGGGAACTGACGAGCTTCAAGCGCTCTCGCAACGTGGTGAGTCTCTCTCTACTAGTCCCCGCTCTTCTCATTGTTGACCCATGCATAGTATGACTTCTGCAAGACTTTGTGTATCCTGGGCGATTCAGGCTATGCTCCCGACGATGACTCGAGTGTTGGGGAGGCCAACCTCCATCCTTTCTGTCTCACTGTCGTGCCACCCCCCATCAAGCCTGTGGCTACTCCATCTCTGTCTAAATCGGGGGATGTTGCTGGGCCCTCGACTTCGAGGTAGGCTTTTCCTCATTTGTTTTTCTTTGTGTGCTTATTCCCGGTCCCTTGCGCAGTCAGAAGGTCCCAAAACCTAAAATGATTTGCACCCCTCAGGCTCCCAAGGAACCTAGTAAGTTGCCTTCTCCTCTGAGTAATTTCCTAGGGCACATGTTTTATCCTAGCATTCGCTTCCCCCACCAAGAAGCCAGTTGCTGTGGTGTTGCCATCCCAGAGCGCTAATTCCATGAGTTTTTCTTTTGTTTTGATTGTTGGTCTTGTTACTGAGTGTGTGCACCAGTCTCCTCCTATGACACGCAAATGTCTGCGTGCCCCAGAACTGATCAAGCCCATAGGTATTCTTTCTAGGCTTCACATTCTGGCTCAACATTGGTTTAGGCGCCCACTCGCAAGGCCAGTAAGGTGCCGCCCGCTAAGTGAGTTTTGTCTTCTTGCGCATGTCTCGTATCTTTCGTTTGCTGACCAGTCTCTAGTCCTGCGGCTCCCAAGCCAATCGTTCAGACCCGTGCTGCTTCGAAGAAGGCTCCTGCGGTTAGGAAGCCCGTCCTTGCAGGTAAGTCCTTTGATTTGTTCTTTCTAATTTCCTAAATCATCCAACCTGGTTTCTCTCAGATCCTTCCTCCGACAGCGATGCCGGTTCGGAGGACAAAGATGAGGAGGGTATGGGGGAGGCGCCAGAGGAGGAGGACTGGCTGAGCGATGAGATCAAGGCCCCTCCCGTGAAGAAGCCTCGTTTGGAGCCTGCGGCGGGCATCACCCCTCCACCCCCTCATGCATATCATCCTCGTACGGGCGTGCCCCTTACTGGACTCTTATATTTTTCTTCTTCAGCACCTACTGTTCCTGTGCTGCCGCTTCCTTTGACAGATCCTTCTACCACAGCGAAAGGCAAGGGAAAGGCTGCTGAGCCTTCTTCCCCTGCGTCTCCTTCTCCTTGTGGCCAGGTTACGCGGAACAAGAAGTCTCCCCCGTGTTCAAGCAAGGATCGCCGAAAGGCCAAGAAGTCTCTCATTCCTTCTGGAAGTAGGGTTGTGGCTTCTGCCACCCCCGCGTCTTCGTTATTGGCCGACAATGTCGACAAGACAATTTATGTGCGAGCGTTCCACCCTCAGGTCGACCTGCAATTCCATGAGCCTCCTTCACGTCAAGCTCTGGAGGCTATGAAACTCTCCATGCTGCCTTCCGCTCCCAATTCTCTTACCAAGTACGTCCTCCTCTTTCTCCTTTCCGTTCAACTCCAATAAACCTCATGACTTAGGGCCCCAACCCAGATGCGCAACGGCCGAGAGTATGTGTATCGGTGTCACTCTGACATCGATCCCCACTTTATTCATCCTCCACTGGTGACTATCTCTCTTTCTTCTTCTTTCTTCTAGCTTATTTTACACCCACGCCAGCTTACTTGGCCGTGCTACAACTGCACCTTGTCTGGTTACCCTGATGAGTGCGAGTTTGAAGGGGGTGTCGGCGAGGAGGTTTGCACCAAGTGCAAGACCGGTCGCCATGGTCCTTGCTCCACACGCTGGGATGCAAATCAACTGCGCCATGCTGCTTCTCTCTTGGATCCTCTTACCCTGAGCAGTGATGGAGGTATGTTTTCTTTTCCTACACGCGTCGTTTCTTATTGATCTTATTTCTCTTTTAGCTATTCGCCACGGTGTCGACGGTGTCGAGCACATCAACGCCGAGATCGCTTTGCTTGGCAGGGCAAAGCATTGCTTGCACAAGGATCACAAGAAGATTGTTGGCGAGTTGGCTGATGGCCTCAATGCCATTGCTTCTCGCGAGCATGGTACTGAGATCATCGATGCCTATGCGCAGGTCTCCGATTTCCTCAAATCTTTTGTGGTTTGTCTTGGTGAGGATGCCGGGGATTCTGGTGCAGAGGGTGGGGCTTCTGACTCTGGTGATGCATAAATATCATTGTATTCTTTTGATATCTCTTGAACGCTTTATTTTCTTATGTTTTTCCGTTATCCCGTGCCAATGTGTTCTTGTAGATACAGTTCTTCTTTTATTTATCATAGCGCTCAGGGTCTTTGAATGCAGCCAGCAGTCGCCACGCATATATAATTATCCCGCGTGTCTCTCTTGTGGCTGTTAGACCCGATATCTCAACAAGGGTAAATACACGGTTGTATCACGTTCGTACAATCACCGCTAAGTCCCGAAGAGTTAAGATGTCAAGTTTAAGGCTTTAGTGCTTAGCGAGTAAGAGAGTGATTCGGTATGATTAAACATTAGCTCAAAGCTAAGGAATATACAGCTTTGAGTAAACTACTTATATACTAGAATGAGGGTCTAATAATAAGCGCACTGTGTTAGAAAGTGAATAAGCCAAATACACGGTGACCGAGATAAAGTACACGTCCGTGGAGTTATGACGCGCACAGTGACAATGTGAAGATTTATGAAGGTCTGGAGTAGGTCTGGGGTTGCAGGCCTAAAGATAAAAATAGATAAGCGCTGAAGATAAGATAAGATAAGAGGTGCTTAGGTAAAGAAATGAATAAATCGTAACATTACCCCCCCTTTAAGGCAGGTGTCCCAACTGCTAGTAGCTTTGGTGTCCCTTTCAATAGGTCAACAATGATAGAATTTCCTTCTGCCTTTGCTTCAGGGTATTTCGGTTGGTTCGAACGGCGATTTCGTATCTGTCGAAGGATCGTTGTGGCTGCCAAACTGGTCCCAGTCTAGTTCTTGGTTGTACCAAACTTTTCATCCGGTAAATGGGTCCATATAGGATTGCCAATCTTCAAATGGCATCTCTGTATGGTTTACCTTCTCAGCGAGGTAATCGTCTACAAGTTCTTCTGCATCCATATCGTTTTCTCATACCCAGCTGTTTGACTCTGGTCCATAGCCCTTCCATTTGACGAAGTAGTCCGTGACCCATCGCATTGGTTCCCCGGTTTTTCCCCTGACTTTGCGCTCTCTATGATCGAGGACTTTCTCGACTTCATAGTGTTCTTCGCCGTCAATGAGATCTGGCAGCGGTGCAGGTGGTTGTTCTTGGTTTGGGATTGCGGGTGGTACGTATGGGGTAAGGAGTGATTCGTTGAAAACTGGATGAATGCGCCAGCCCATTGGGAGCTTCAGTTTGTACGCTGATGCTCCCACTTTTGCGAGGATTGGGAAGGGACCTGTTTGTTTGTCTGCGAGTTTCTTTTTTGGACGTGGCAGACTAAGGTTGGTCGTATCGAGCCAAACCTTGTCTCCTACTTGATACTTGACTGCAGGTCGCTTCTTTTTGTCATATTGGGCTTTCATTTGGTCGGCAGCTTTTTCGAGGGCTTGCTTGGCTTCAGCATGGATTTTCTGCATTTGTGAAACGAATGTGGTAGAGGCCGGTGTTCTAAAGGGTGCTCAGGGTTTTGCACCAGGGAGGAGGTCAGCATTATAGCCGTAGTTAACCTCAAAGGGGCTTTTGCCCGTAGCAGAATGGGTGTGGTTATTGTGAGCGAAAGCCACGAGAGAGAGCCATTCTGCCCAGTTGTCTTGGAGATGGTTGATGAAGATCCAGAGGTATTTTTCAACCTCTTGATTGACTCGTTCAGTCTGACCATCTGTTTGTGGGTGATAGGCAGTGTATATGTTTGCCTTGATCTGTAGCAAGTCATAGAGGTCTTTCATGAACTTGGAGACAAACACAGAGCCTCGGTCAGAGATGACCACCTGAGGCATTCCGTGTCTGGCGTAAACTTCGTCGTGTAGGATTTTGGCCCACCCTTCCAATGACAGCTCCGTGGTACAAGCTATCGGTATGATCTCCTTGGAGAATTGGTCAATGATCATTAAGATAGCGTCTTGACCGTTGCACCTAGGTAAACCAGTGACCATGTCTACGGAGATGTGAGTCCATGGTCGGGAGGGTATGGCATTCGGATGGAGAGGCGCTGCCTTTGCTTGAGTGCTTGACTTCATTCGTTGACACGTCTCGCAAGCGCGGACATAGGCCTCTATGTCTTTCTTCATCCTAGGCCACCAATATTCTCGTAAGATGAGTTCTTTGGTCTTTTCAATGCCAGGGTGTCCCACTGTCCTATGGTCATGATGCATCGCAATTATTTCTCCTCGTAACGCATGGTCTTGGGGAATATAGATACGGTGATTGTAGAAGATCAAACTGTCATCTAGCTTCATCCCTCAGTCATGGTTGAGAGACGCAGATACATTCTTGTCCCAAAGGTGGTGGTCAAGCGTGGCTTGCTTGATTTTGGTATGGACTTCCTCGATTGTGGGCATGACCATTGCCTGGAAGTGCTCGGGTTTGAGGATGATAACCTCATTGTTGTCCTCCTGTCCTTGCTTGTGATCTGCTCGTCGACTGAGTAAGTCGGCTTTCTTGTTTGCCATTCCTGGTTTATGATGTAGGGAGAAATGGTATTCGGCAAGCTCGGTTACCCAACGCGCTTGACATCGGTTGAGCTTTTGGGGCTTTTGGAAATATTGCAGATTCTGATGATCTGTCCATATCTCGAAGTCTTGAGCTGCTCCCATTAGGTAGTGTCTCCACTCGTCCAGGGCTAGCATGATGGCCAGCAGTTCTTTGTTGTAAATTTCGTAATTTCATTCCGTGACTGTTAGGGACTTGGACAGAAATGCGACTGGGCGCCATTTTCCGTCCTGCTCTTGTGACAATACAGCACTGATCGCTCCCTCGCTTGCGTCTGCCTCTACGTGGAACTTGCCTCCTTCTGTGAGTATTGCCAGTACCACTTCTTCAGCTAGTAGTCTCTTCAACTCTTCGAATGTGTCCTGCTGCGCTTTTCCCCACTTCCATGGATCATTTCCCGTCAGCTGGGTCATAAGTTTGACGACCTTGCTGTATCCTTTGATGAAACGTCGATAGAAGTTGGTAAAGCCCAGGAACGACTGAAGCTGCTTTTTCTTGGTCGGAACTGGCCATTTTGCTACTCCTGCGATTTTAACTGGGTCCATGTGAATGCTCCTCTCGCTGATGATAACCCCAAGGTGCTCGGTTTCCAAGGTCTCGAACTCGCATTTCTCCGCTTTAAGGAATAGCTTGTTCTTTTGTAAGACCTTTAGAACCTTGCGCTTAATGTGATGATGCTCTTCCTTGGTTTTGGACATGATCAAGATGTCGTCGAGGTAGATGGTGACGGCGCCTGATGCAATGAGGTTTTTGAAAATGTCATTCATCATCCACTGGAAGGTGGTGGGCGAGTTAGTAAGCCCAAAGAACATAACCGTGGGTTCGAACAACCCCCGATTAGTTCTGAATGCCGCCTTCCATTCGTCACCACTTTTGATGCGCATGTTGTTGTATCCCCATTGAACGTCAAGTTTGGAAAAGTACTTGGCACCTCGTAGTTTATCCATCAGCTCCGAGATGAGTGGAAGTGAGTAGCGATTTTTAATCGTCATCTCGTTAAGCTTACAGTAATCTTGTACTGGTTGCTGCTTGCCGTCTTTCTTTTTTACAAAGAAGAAAGGTGAAGCCATGGGCAATTTGGAGGGCCCTATTCATCCACTTGAGAGGTTCTCGTCCAGGAATTTGTCAAGTTCAGCCTGTTCGTTTCGATTAAGAGGGTAGACCTTGCAATCGAGATTGGCGTTCGCATTTGGAATAAGTTCGATGGCGTGGTCCCATGTCTTTGGTTCAGGAAGTTCATCAAAACTATCTTTGTCAAATAGATCGCTGAAATCCCGACACCATTCTGGGACCATTTCTTCGAACGTCTTCGTTTTCTTGTCTGCATTGGCCGCGGCAGCCAAGTCATTAGCATGATGAGCGTGTATGAGTATAGCCCATGTGAAGTCTATTGCAAGAATTGTATCTCCCTCCTCCAGCTCTTCATCCCACTTGTCGTCGGGATCTACATCGGGTAGTACGAATGGGTTCTTGTGGCATTTGCACCGTGCAAACGTTAATCCTCCTGTCTTCCAATTGATGATCGGATTATGCCGGGCTAACCAATCGTGGCTGAGGAAGATCTGTTTATCGTCGAGATCTGTTACGGCTAGATCTATTCGTTCCGAATGATCTCCAATTTTAAGACTGATCTCGGCGTATTTAGTAATTGATCCTCCTTGGTTTTTGGTTCCATCAGCATTATAGACCGGGATTGGTGTGGCTGTTGCGTGAGTCGGGATGTTAAAACGTTCGACGAACATTTTATTGATGGCGCTGCTGGTGCACCCGCTGTCTACCAACGCAGTTGTGGCGACTCGGGTAAGGGTTCCTGGTATCCCGATTTCGACGGGGAGAACCAGGTCCTTCCCTTCATTGCTTAGTGCGCTGATGTATTGTTTTGGCTGTCGTAACTCTTCGAGCCATTCGAGTGCATTGATTCGCTCCATCCCCCTCATTGCTTCAAGCATTGCGTCAACTACTTCCTCTGCGTGTGCTTTATGAATCCAATTCTTTAGGATTGCCTTCGCCTCCAACTCTGTCTTGGCTTGTACTATGCCGCGCAGAGTCCACTCAGCTCCGAATGGTTTGAGCCATTCGCTGTAACTCTGGCCACTAGTATAAGTGCACAAGAGTTGCGGGGCCTCTCTAGCCTTCGCATCGACCTGTGAGGGCTCAACTACTGTTGGCGAGGTCACTGCAGTTTCTAAAGGGGATATTAAGTTAGCCTTCTTGTTCATCATGAAACTGGTAATGTCCTCATCGTCAGGTACTTCTTTGATAAAAGCTGCCTGATGCCCCCTTTGCACTGCCTGGGCACTAGCAGCTTCCTGTCCTGTGGCTTTCTGGTCAGTTGTGGAACGGGAGGTGCGTTGCATGAAGGAGTCACCCCATGAAGGGGCGACAGGTTGGGCTGACGCCGTATTACGGTCGCCTTCACCTGATTCCTTCGAGCCTGTGTTCCTTTGCAGGTCTCTCGTTTCATTCGGCATTCCCCCATCCTCGAGTTGCCCTGTGTCTCGACAGGCATTGGCAACTGGTTGGGGGCCCTTACTTGAGTCCGGTTCGTCCTCGTTCATCGTCTTCTGGTCGTCCATGGCTGTCTCCAAAGCCCCTTGTCATGTAAGGGATTTAGACTTTGGTAGCTGTACGGTAATCTCTTTTACCAGAGGAGGTTTCGCCGTAGCTTTTCCCTCGAAACTCCCAGCGAGGCTGGGACTCCATAGAGCCGCTTGGTCAGGGGGGGCGAGACACTCCAATGGAGCCGCTTGTTCCCCTGGGTCCTCCAGTCGCACTCGTACCACTGCGCACGCTCCAATGGAGTTGCTAGGTAATGGTGACGCCATTGAGAGGAGTGTCACTATGGTAGGTGACTCTTCGTCCGATGCTTTTGCCTGTAATGGGTTACTTGCTGAACGTTTAGTCGTTGGTAGTCTAACTACCATGACATCCGGTACTGGGACAGAGAGTTGATTCTTGCTTAGTTTCGAGTCTGATTGCGAAGTCGCGGGTATATTCGAATGCTCGGGGGTAACTACAACAGGTATATAAGTACATTGATAAAGCGCAATAGGCGTACCAGCCGAAACCAAGTCCATAGCCGAGTAAGTCGAATCATTTACTCCTCGGTGCTCTCTTTTACTTCTTCAATAGGGGCAAGCTTGTCCTGGGTGTCCCAATATGCATTGGCGTGACGTAGACTCTCTTCCTGGGTTTTGGGCGCATTGGGGCAGTTGCACTTGAAGTGGCCTTTCTTGCCACATCGGAAGCATACTGACGCTGCCCTGGCTGCGTCGACATCCATCAGCACGCCACGCCCCCCGTAAGTTGTCCCTGTCCCCGTCTTTGTCGACGGTATGGGAGCTGCTGGTTGACCACCCTTAGTAGGTGTGGTCGCCTTCTGTGGTCGTGTCGGTGCCACCGTAGATCCCTCTGCCTGTTTCAGGTGCCAATTGTAATCGATTCGCACGAGGCGAGCCTTCCAGCCTTCGTAATCAGTTGGTACCTCCCCATCAGCCGAGTATATAGTATTTTTACTCATCTGGCGGGTGGCCTTCTTGATCTGATGGAGCATGACTTGGTCATTGTCACGTACTCCAGCATGGTAGGCTAGTTCTTCGAATTCTTGGAAGAACCGGTCGCTGTCCTTCTGATCTGCCTGCCTAAGCTTCTCCCACTGCGCATACTTTAGCTGCGCGTCGGCATCCTTCCAGAACCTCCTGCCGAGCTCCTTCTTGAAATCCTCATAAGTCGGATAGAGCTGTGCCCCAGTCGCTGGATCCTTTCCTATGACCTGCACGTTCAACTCCCACCACCTTTCGGCATTGTCTGCAAGTTGTGAGACGCAGAAGACGACTTTGTGAGGGTGGTGGTGGAAGTGTCGGTTGAACACGTCAAAGTGCAGTTCGCACTTTAGGAAGAATCGGGTGATATCATTAGAATCACCCTTGAAGTCGTCGACCTCCTTGACAATCTTTGGTTTGAAATCGTCGTAGGGGGCGACGGCTCCGTCAACTAGTTGCCAGGGTACTGGCGGGTCTGGGAGTGGTGGTGGTGCGGGATGGAGCGGGAGGCTGCAGTGGTTGTGCGCCGCCACCGCCGCCTCCTTTGGCCCCATGACCGCCACCAGCAAATGGTCGGTTGAATGGTAGATAGCCAGGCTGGTAAGTCTCCAGTGGTGCCTGTCCCCTTACATAGGAGAAGGCTCCTATTGATGCCTGGGGAGGTGCCGTTGGTGGTTCATCTGCCAGTGGTTCCTGGATCTTGATTTTGGCTGCTTCTTCTTCGTAATCGGGGAGCTCCTCCATGGGAGCATCTCAGTGTATGTTGTTCCATAGGAAGTGGGCATTTCGCTCTGCCTCGTATTGGAGTATGTTGTCAGATGGGATTCCCCTCTGTTTCTTCATAAAAAAGTCATTTCCGGCCTGGGTTTCTCCCCAAGCCTTATCAAAAGGGAGTTCATAAGCAAAATAGGTAAAAATGTCCTGGTAGTCTGATTGCCTGAGAATAGCTGGTATTCCTACATCTAGGTCATCGATCGTTCTTTCGTAAAACCTAATCGCGTCAGCTAGAGTCATCGGTGGGGGGTCTGGGCGTGAGCTCGCCCGACGACTTGGTGGTTGACTGCTGCCTCCCATTGATAGTGATGACTGGGTACGGGGTGGAAGGATGGGGTGGACGCTGTGGCTCGATGACAGTCTCTGAGGCACTTGACTCGCGCACTCTGAGGTGCCGGGCGAGTCGCTCCCAGTGCATTTCTTGGCTTCGCCGACTGTGGCACGCTGGGGGGTGAAGGTAGGTGGAAGGACTGGCGATGGGTCCCTCGTCTCGTACAGGCTTGGGTGTGAGCTCCCGGTTCTGGATGGGTTGGTCCCATGTTCTCCAGTTTCTGTCTCCTGCTGGGGGAGGGGTACGGTGCTCGGGTGAGCTGCAATCGGAGGGGAAGTAGGCGCTGTAAGGAATGTCGATGTTGTCCTAGAACTCTGCTGAGGCAATACCAGCCGTGGGTGGTGGAGTGGGATACCTATCTGCCCAAGTATCGTAATTGGTGATGGGGGCGATGGGTCTGACATCGCGGCCCACGTCGAATCCCCCGACACAGGTGGCAAATCGGGCGTACGTGCTGGGTGAGGGAGTTCGAGGGATGTACTGGGTATATGGGGGAGAGGGAGGAATGGAGGGGTGGACAAATGTCTGCCTTCCGGTAGGGGGAGTAGCTGCTCTTTCCGGGATGACGGGAGAAGTCGACTCAGGAACGACTTCTTCTTCTTCTGCGACTCCTCCCCTAGCGAGCTCGTTGAGTGGGATCGGTCGGCATGGTATGGGTGCGAAGATTCAGGGTGGCTGCTGCTCAAGCAGAATGGCATTGACATTGTTGGAGAGGGTTGGGGTAGTAGAGACTGTGGGGGTGGTGTGGGGTGCCTCAATTCTTTGTGGCGGTCTGCAAAGAGTCCTGAGCGTGAGAATGAGAACAAGAGAGATGATGGTAGCGCTAGGGATGCCAAGTGCGATGGCTAAGTCCTGGGCGGTACTGTTAGACATGAAGGATCTTGGTTAGAGATCTAGAAAAAGCTTTGAGCTAATTGTTAGACCCGATATCTCAACAAGGGTAAATACACGGTTGTATCGCATTCGTACAATCACCGCTAAGTCCCATGAAGTTAAGATGTCAAGTTTAAGGCTTTAGTGCTTAGCGAGTAAGAGAGTGATTCGGTATGATTAAACGTTAGCTCAAAGCTAAGGAATATACAGCTTTGAGTAAACTACTTATATACTAGAATGAGGGTCTAATAATAAGCACACTGTGTTAGAAAGTGAATAAGCCAAATACACGGTGACCGAGATAAAGTACACATCCGTGGAGTTATGACGCGCACGGTGACAATGTGAAGATTTATGAAGGTCTGGAGTAGGTCTGGGGTTGCAGGCCTAAAGATAAAAATAAATAAGCGCTGAAGATAAGATAAGATAAGAGGCGCTTAAGTAAAGAAATGAATAAATCGTAACACATGACCATGTCACTGCTGGGCATCCAGGTATCGAGAAGACCAAAGAACTCGTATTACAAGAGTTCTGGTGGCCAAACATGAAGAAGGATGTCGAAACCTACGTCAGAGCCTGTGAGGTGTGCCAGCAAACAAAAGCCAGCATCCAAGCCAAGGCAGCACCGCTCCATCCTAACGAGGTACCGTCCCAGCCATGGACCCATATCTCGGTAGACATGGTAACAGGATTGCCCAAAAGCAATGGCCATGACACAATTATCATAATCATTGATTGCTTTTCCAAGGAAATCATTCCTGTCGCATGCTCCACTGAACTGTCATCAGAAGGGTGGGCAAAAATCCTGCGCGATGAGGTGTATTCCAAACATGGAATGCCTCAAGTCGTCATCTCCGACAGGGGAACCATATTTGTCTCAAAGTTCATGAACGACCTCTATGACCTCCTACAGATCAAAAGCAACGCCTCAACCACCTACCATCCTCAGACGGACAGACAGACCAAACGGGTTAATCAGGAAATTGAAAAATACCTCTGTATGTTCGTCAATCACCTTCAAACGGACTGGGCAGAATGGCTCTCCCTTGCTGCGTTCGCACACAACAATCGCACTCATTCCTCCACTGGTAAAAGTCCATTCGAAGTCAATTACGGATATAACCCCGCGGTCTTACCAGGAACGAAATCCACGGCTCCTTTCTGAACTCCTTCCTCTGATGTGTTTGTCTCTAAAATGCAGGAAATCCATACTACTGCTGATGAGCCTCCAGGCTCTGTACGCTCAGAATTCACGGATTTTATCTGCTAATTAACACTACTAGCCCTCCAATGGCCTTTCAGTAAACCAATAATTACACACACGGCAATACCACTTTCACCCTACGGCAACTACTCTTCGCGTGCTTTGTTAATCCATTCCATCTTGCCACGCATCATAATTGCCATATTCCATCACGGCACAGCTCCTTCGATCACAAATCGTCCTAAAACGGAATTAGCGCATCACTTCTCATAGCCTCATGGAAGCGCCAATCAATCACTTAATGAAATGACATGATTGCCGTGGCCACTCATCCATCCAAGATATTTCAAGCACACGGCAATTACAGACCGCGTTTTACTAAGGCTGTTACCTCGCCAAGACCTTGAAACAACAGACCCAAGCATGCACCTCAGTATAGAAGCCATACCTCACCAGTCCGCAGCTAAACAGCACCGTGTGATCCATTCATCGCTCCATGAAACCATATAGGTTTGCGACCATACGCGGCAACGTCGACAAGTTGCTGTTACTTTAGAAGACAAAGTACCATATGTTTCCTATGGATTCTAATAAGCCACGGCCTTACAGCCTGACTAAGTCACGCATGATTACTCTATTTATAATTTCGTACTTGTAGTATAAAAACGAACTAGAAAACGTAGTTACAAGCAGTTCATCTCTAGTTGACCAGTCTACGTCAATTCTCGTCACACTCTAGTCTATCGCTAGTAACCACGTTTATTCGCCATTCTACGGCAATATACCGTTTCACTAGCATATTCTCGATTGCACATCAACCCTTGAGCTCACCAGAGTTTATTCCACGGTTTTTAACTGTGAAGAGTCTCTTGACATCCACTCTTCGCTCTTAACACTATTGGTACACGCTCATATTGTGCCAATACATGATCGCCGTGCTCTATCTTGTCCCCATTATCTTTTATAGGCCGACATCATTTCACTTTCACACCATTGGAGTTTTTACAGTTTCACTTTCGCCATTGTTATCGTCGCCCACTTGGGTAGTCTCCGAGCAGACTTAGGATCAGTTTAGGACCATTTTCAGCAAGTTTCGTATAGTATCAGTCCCTCGAGTGGACTTGAAGGTTAGTTTGACATAGGATAGGATCGTTTCAGCACCAGACCAGTTTTTGACATTGACACAGTACTCTCGCATCGTATAGGACCAATTTCATCGCCAGTTTTCATAGTCCCACGTTTTCTCTCACCAGTCTACCCCAGCACATCGTTTAACGTTTTCTCTTGCCACCCGTTATCTCTACTACATTTTTCCATCGCCTCGTTCACCCATAGACTATTGCCAACCATTTAGTCGCTCTACTATCGTTCACCCAGCACAGATTAATGTCTAGCGATGTTTTCTAGTCTCGTCGCATGTTTTCTCATACAGATTCGTGGTATTCACATCATACCCGCTTCCGTTCCCTCTCACTTCGAGAGATCCCTACCGGCTTATAGCCATTGCATCTATGTTACGATTTATTCATTTTCCTTATCTAAGCACCTCTTATCTTATCTTATCTTCGGCGCTTATCTTATCTTTAGATCCGCAACTCCACGGAGCCTTCGTAAATCTTCACATCATCATACCGTCATCGCATCGTCATACTTACTCCAGACTCACTCCGCGTGTGTTTTATCTCGGTCACCATGTAATTCGCTTATTCACTTTCTAACACGGTGTACCCATTATTAGACCCTCGTTCTAGTATATAAGTAGTGTACTCAAAGCTGTATATTCTTTAGCTTTGAGCTAACATTTAATCATACCGAAACATTCCACTTCTCGCTAAGCGCTAAAGCCTTAGTCTTGACACTTGAACTCTTCGGGACTTAACAGTGATTGTACGAACGCGATACAACTGTGTATTTACCCTTGTTCAGACGTCGGGTCTAACAATCTAGTACTCGACTACCAAGCAGTACTACTTCGCAGACTTAAAGTCGCAGTGTATACTTGGGTATAGAGGAATTGATTTACTGCACGGAGGTGCCCCGAACCCACTCGCACACACAATCACCTTGATTGCTGTGCTACTATGTTAATTACTCAACCTCGTTCCGAGTTGGTGTTGCCATTGCCACAGAAGTCTAGGCTCATCACCGCCAAAAAGTCGCTCGAAAAGGCTGCCCTCCAAATGAAAACACAATATGACAGGTCAAAACGCCCAGCTGTCGAGTACAATATAGGAGATAAAGTCTGGCTCGACACAACCAACCTCCATCTTCCTCAACCAAAAAAGAAGCTCAACAACAAGCAAACAGGCCCCTTCGAGATCAAAAACAAGAAGGGTGCCTCAGCATACATGCTAAAACTCCCAGCCAACTGGAAGATTCACCCCACGTTCAACAAATCATTACTCACCCCGTATATTCCTCCGGCGTTCCCTAATCAGGAGCAGCCACCTCCACTGCCACCAGACCTTATTGACGGTGAAGAACATTATGAGATCGAAAAGATCCTAGACAGCAGACAGCAAACTGTCAGGGGAAGACGAGGAGAACCTCCAAATAGAGTAATGGACTACTTCGTAAAATGGAAGGGCTACGGGCCAGAATCAAACAGTTGGGTATGGGAAATGATATGGACGCCAACAAATTGGTCGAAGAGTTCCTACATGAGAATGTCAATGCAATAACAACAAGACCTTTACAATGTTACACAAATGCAGTCACCGGGGAACAACTATGGTATTGGGAATGGTACGACAAATGATTCGACAATGGAGATTGGGATTGGTTGGGTGTACATGATGATCCATCGACGGACACAAAATTGCCCTGGGAACCGCAGGAGATACCTTAACAGCAGTCGGGACACCTGCCTTAAGAAGGGGGTAATGTTACAATTTATTCACTTTTTTCCTTTATCTTATCTCACCAGACTGCCCGGACCGTCTAGCACAGGGGTAACCAAACACCTGCTTCATAACCACACACTATCGCTTCGCTATTGTGTGCTACATTTCTATCAGTTTCTATCAGTTTCTATCTCTCACGGACGACTTATGTATAGACTCACAACTCACAGTATTTAAGGCATAGCTCTTGCTGTATATACCCCAGCTTTGAGCTAACATTTAATCTATATCAAACTTCATTATCTAATCAAAAGCCCAGAACTAGTGCCTAGTCTTAGCTCCTTTCGATAAGAGACTTAGCAGTGACTGCCTGAACATGAGACAGCCGTTATCTACTCTTGACAGGAGTTTGAGTCTAACAATGGCAAGCAAAGTGCAGGTCAGGTTGGTTTATGGTGCTTTGGAACAGTCAGTGGAACGACTTTGGGGGGATGGAGTCTCAGTCCATAACGAGGCCCCATCTTATACTGACTGCCAAAGTTTTGCTGCACTGTGCAAAGAGGTCCCACCTATATAGCAGGATACTCATGCAAGAATTGAAGCCAAGGGCATCCTGAGTACATGACAGCATCCATGGGACAGGAATTGTAGGAGGAAGAACATATCTGAGGGGATCGTAAGGTGGGCTATAGATTCAGTTGCAAAACCAAAATGAAAAGAGCAGTGTTTACTTCACTGATAGCCATCCAACCACATCTTCACCAGTGTTATGCCTTCCAGAATGGTGTTGCAATGTGATGACTGACCATCTCGATTGGGGCAGGAGAAGCATCAGGGTGCTGCATGTGAACACATCAAGTATATCCCATACTGAAGACATTTATTCATTTTGTGACATTTTGAGTTTAGGTGTATTTGTCTGCACCATTGTTGTTGCTGACTGGCAAGCTGCCAGCTGCAGCAACCAGACATTATGGGCCAAAAATCTAGATCAGGAACAGTAAAAGATAACCTAAGACTCCACAGTTAAGTCAAGGGGGGTACCGGGATGTTAGCCCAGCACACCGGTAAAGAGACTCTGTGTGCGCAAGCTAGAAATGCAACAGCGTCAAAGACACTGATCACACTCACACCCAACACTACACACACAAACCCTCGAGTTTGTGGGGAATTCTGATGAGATAGAAGCAGAATGAATTAGAACAATGGGACTCTCAGAATATACGATACACATGTATAGCAATAGCATGTGGTAACTATCTAAATTTCTCAAAGTCCAAAGGCTTTTAATAACAAGAGGAGTAATGTTCGTCATGGGGCCTCAAGGCAAGGTGTAGTACAATACACGCAACGTCAAGAGACATACACAAAACCCTCAAGAAGTCTAGAGCAGCACACAGAATGAGCTCAAACAACTCAAAACACACTATACACAATTCAAAGCTTTGCACTCTAAGCAGAAACACTTCACAAAACTGTCCACTAAAGCCACAGGATTCAAACCTATGTGCTCAAGCTTCCAAACCAATCATAGATCCACAGGGTTCTAACCTATGCAATCCAGAGACACAGAAACCTTATAACACACTGTCTGCAAGCCACAGGGTTTGAACCTATGCCACTTGGGAAATATATACCCTCAAGCGAGCACTAATCAAGCCAAAGGGTTTGAACCTCTGCCACCTGTAGTGCCTCGTGTCACAAGAAACCCTCAAAGCACAAGAGTGTGTCTCCAATGACACTAAACTCCTCTTCTCAGGTTAGAGCTCAAGTCACCCAACCAATTAACAGTCACACAAGTGCCACATTTAGCTTTCTATGCCTCATGCGCAACTCAATTCACTCGATATGATATCAATTCTAGGTATATTCTCTCACTCGAAGTTACAAACTAATCCTGATGCTATGGCGTCAAGCTGGAGGCTTGCATGCAACTACAATGGGGGTCCAAAACTTGTACACTACAATTACACTGCACTATTTATCTATTCTACATCTTCCAGGGAATTCTATGGTCAGGAAGGCAACTAGTTTCTTGTCTAGACATTGCACACTTTGGCCGAAGTCAGTGACTTTGGGTTTACTTCAAACTCTGTCATCATACAGTCTAGAGCTCTAAGTGTCGGGTCATCTGTGCTGTGCACATCATAGATCAATGTTGTGTGAAGTCTTTAATTATCTCACAAGCATGTCCTGCTCTATTCACAGCGTGCATGTGCCATGCCTTGTCAGAGCACTCAGTGTCAAGTACTGAGACTTTATACCTAGTACAGCCTTTCTAGTACCGTTCTCAGGTTAAGTCATGTGCTCCACCCAGCTTTACTCTGTTAATCCTGTTAATGGCATTATAATCCATGCGCTCTGTTGAGTTTCTTAGTTCCTTGGTATCCAGACACTGTAGCAGATATTGACTAAAGGCAAAAAAAAAAATAGAGTTCAGAACTAACTCAAAATCAATTAACAGCATGACTACTGAACAATGGGAGCCAGTAACTGAACAATGGATAGTCAGCAAAAGTTTGTTTGATGACAGTGCTGATAAACCAGTGTTACTGTCTCATCGGAAGTGCAAGTCAAGGATCTCTGATACCTCACCTTTGGTATTGATCAAACTGGCATTTACCAAGAAGGGTTATATTGTGTCTAGATCTGTGATTCTCCCAAATAATGCTAGTGCCATCCTTTATGGTACATGTTGGTTGAACAACAGTTGTGTGTTTGATATGTTCTTCACTGTATTCTTTAACATGTGGTGTTCAGATGTAGAACAATTCAAGGTTGTTTTCCTCATCATTAATCCCAATCACCTGGGCATGCTGTCAGACTCCTTCCAATGACATCTAGCAGGAGCTTATGATTTGAACCAGGTCAGAGACCTATATTGTTGAACATTGCACTGGCTACACCCTCAATACTTTGTATGGGGACAATTTACTAGCCTTCTGACAATAATTGACTGCAGCCTGAAGTCAGCTGAACCATATGTAGAGTCACATCTCGTTTGTTCTGAAGGCCATATATCTGATCTGGGTAATACTGTATGCAAACTTACTATATTTAAAGTGTCCGGCACCAGCCGGACCTGAAAATGTACTATTTTAAGCACATACTACCTCTGCAGAGGGCTTGTTATGTGTTACAAAATACTGAGAGCTTCACTTCACAAGGCCCTGTTATGCGTTATGTGAATTAATGATTGAAATAGTACAGTAGTTATGTTCCTGTTCTAGATATATCAAATACTGGTGTATGCATATCTGGCTTACAGTCATGGATACTTGCTGGATCCCCCAATCACAATGTCAGTAGGACTTGCACATGTGGTGATCAGCAGGTCATCAGAAAAATGTGCTTTCTATCAACACTGTCCTTGATTTGCTTTGAAGTGGGAGGGACAGCAAAGGTCAAGATAGAATGGTGCTTGTGCATAAGTACCGATGATGTGACTGCTACATATGATTTGGTCAGCCTGTTTTACTTTGGCCAATCTCATTTTGTGGCTCAATTTGTAGATAGACATGGTGTATTGTGGTTCCAAGATGGAGCAGCAAATGGTAGGTTGTTTGTCAATGAGGGATATGCAGAAGATCACTATTCCAAGTCCATCTTACACCAACAGAGTATGGCATTGGCATCCCTGGTCTACCTGAAAAGGGGTAATGGACCATGGTGATTCTAAGTCACAACAATCTTATCCCTGATTCTTTCTGAGATAAGGAGGAAACAACAGAGGGTCTACTAGGAAGGATAACAACCATCCTCCTGCCAACTCGTGCACCTAGGGGTTAAATTGTACTTATTTGATGTCAGCTGCATCAATGAAAAAGGGAACTCCCTGCTTTTTTAGGTAACTGATAAGATAGGCCAGAACTACATGTCTGAGTGTGTTAGTAAGACTTGGACAGCTGATTCTGTCGCACTCTGGCACCTAAGTATATATTGATTCTCATTGGCTCAGTTGCATTTCTCTCAAACTTGCACAAGGCAAATATTTTTGGAACGGGGTTATAAAATTGCTTGCCTATCTTCGACTCTTCGTGCTCTTGGTCGGTTAACGTGAGTTTCTGTATTTATCCAGTGTCCATGTTGGCATGGTTTGGAAGCTATATTTTTTATTGTGTGTCAAATTCATCTTCTCAGCAAACCGGACAGAAATCTGCACCTTCTCATAGAAGTTATGTCCCTGTTATGAATCCATGTAATTCTTCATTCAAGAATCAAAAATGTGTACTTTGTACCTCAGGATAACAGATGGGAAACAAATAATACATTCTTCAGAGGTGGTTAAGATGGGTTTCAGAGAATACTTAATTCATCACATTAAAAGGCATATATTAACTATGTGTGTATGGAGGGCGTCTCAAGGTTTCTGGGAAGAATCGGGGACCCGGTGCGTGCACCGCTACGATCTGTATTGGATTTGTAGATTTGTAATATATATGATGTAATACAATATTTGTAATAGTAATCAATCGAGCATTGTTGGCCCTCCCCCATACAGACGCTGACACAGGACTCGGATATGCCACGCTCCGCGATGGCCCTCCACTTCATCCGTCGTGTAAAGTAACTTCCCATATAAAACAATGGAGTCGCAGATGTCTGCGGCTATATATTTCAATCAACCAGTGACCATGATGCTCTCGATGATGCATAAAACATGGGCGGCGTCATCTGGCGGCACGGGTGCAAGATAGAAAGTGAGTGTCGAGCATCTGGATAATTATTACACGTCATCTCCGAGCTTTAGTTCCAAAATGCTTGCGGCAACTTTGCCCCCGCATGCCAAGTAGGTCTAAGGTTCTGTCAAGGCAAATCTGAATTCTTGGGCGTCTCATTTTTAATCACCAACACCACGGTTACGCATCCACAGAAGCGCCCTGATCATGCCTTTGCTTGACGATCAACGAATAGAAGAAGTACATAGATTGTCCATCAAGGAATAAATCAGCCATCTCTCCCTGATTCAGCTTACGTTACTCCCTGTTATTAATGTCTGTTATCGATGTATGTTGTCGCTGTCTTTGCTGCATCTGACTGACTCAAGTAGGTACGAGGGTGAACGCTCGAAAACGGATCGACGGTACGTCTATCCACAGCATATCCGATGACTAGACCACAAACTCGCCATAAATGTGGTGTGAGCTTTGGACTGGTTTTATCCGGCGTCTCGGTTTCATGTTACTGGTTATAGAAATTGAAATCAGATGAATGGGTCTCAATGAGTTGTAATGAAGTCGACTACCCTGGTCTATGATGCACTCGACAGCCTCAAGCATACCACTATGGGACAATGGCCAGTCTCTCCCTGTGATTCCAGGTGTGTACTCAGCATGCTATCGAAATAAAAATACATACACAGGTGGCCACAGACGCCGTATGTATGCGTCCATCTGAGATGGGACGGAATGATGTGATGGCCCTCGCATCTGTAACATTCGCGGGTTACATGAAACTATGGTAGCGCCTTATGTTCACTATCTGTATGTGTCTCCTTGGAGATATGGTAGGGCGTCTATCTTTCGGCACCGCAGGTACCAGGAACACAACGGTCTATGTGTGGGCACTGATGACATTGTTTGCTTGTTGGTATGAGGACAGCAAGACTTAACTTGTTGATACCCCCCCATCTTGTTATTCTCGACATCTCAGCTATACCTGGATTGACTTACTCTTGTACGTCTAGTTGTGTTATTTTCGATGCATCATATCCTCATTCACTCATGCCCAAATAGAGTCCAAACTTCCAACAGAAATGCGGGACGAGGTTAAACACTATGCTTTAGACGACAGAGGGCGACTGGTAAGCATGTAATACCATTCACAGAAGGGCAGGGAATAATGTGTTATAGGATTATGGGAAACTCCCCGAGGTCACTCTGTCTGCCTACGATGAGAGTGGCCGTGCGGAATGCGTACCAGTGCTGAAACAACAAGCCTACACTGGTAGGGTATTACCATCCTCTGTCGCCAATACTCCCTGCATCGACCTGGGTGTTGATGGAATGGTGGAGAAGCTTAACCTCCCAGTCTGCACTTCGGAAAGCCAGCTGTACAAGGCGTACAAAGAATTCGTTTCAGGAAATTGCGACCTCGGCACTGCCTACGCTTATTTGCGTCCCCATCTGCATGACATCATCGTTAACGAACATCTCAGCGATTCCAACAGAGCATTAGAGGAGGACAGAGCGATGCGACAAAATATGCTCGTCAACAGAAAGATCTTGGACGGAGATATACCCCCTCGGCGCGTCTGGGATCTACATGCTAATCGGGTCGTGCCTTGGTGGGTTGCCCCTAAAGTTCCATGGGCGATATCGCATGCATGGATGAAGGAAATGGATCTCAGACGCGAGATGACACCGATAAATGGATATGAATGGTCTGTGCCAATGCCAAAAGACGCCGATCTTAATCTCATCAGAATCGAGATGCTGAACCTCGGTGCGGAGTATATCTGGTTGGACGTTCTATGTTTGAGGCAGAAGGCTCCGGGTAACGACCCACGTGGTAAACCAAAGGAGGAGGAGTGTGGGCGTAGGGAGGCTCTGCGCCAGGAGGAGTGGAAAGTCGACTTGCCAACGATCGGATGGATATATCACAAGGCCAATCAGGTGGTGTACTACTTCAGCGGGCTGGGTCTTCCGCTGAGTTTCAAGTCTGGCGACTTCGAGAATGAGCGGTGTTGGTTCAATCGAGGGTGGACACTACAGGAGATTAGGGATAATTTCCTCATTGCAGGAGAGGCCCATTACGGCGGTGGCACGATAATGGAACAGGGCAAGAAAAAGAGGCCCAAGTTCCGCAATCATTACAATCAGATTAAACGACTGTGTCGATCAAGACGGATTATCGACGACCAGTCAATTTCTGCAGAGTCCAACAGCGACGACATGTTCTTAACAGTGGACATGCGGAGGCTGCTTGAAAAAAAATTGGCGTCTTTACGGCAGATGCAGAGACAAGAATCGATATTTCACGTCCTGTCCCACATGCAAAGACGAAAATCAACCAATCCTGTCGATAAAGTCGCAGGGTTGATATACCTGTTCTATTCGCAGTACATCCCGATCTACGATGCGAACCAGTCCGCAGAGGACGCTTGGACGGAACTCGTTAGCGTCACACAGGACTGGTTTCGCGCAGATTTATTCTTTCTATACCCTGGACCTGGGAACGGAAACAAATTCTGGCATCCATCTTGGGAGCAAGTAATGACAGAGATGCTTCCTAAATCATCACTCAATAAAGATCTTTATACCATAAAGGTTTTTCGGACGAGGGAAGATGGAGACAAGTACTATGGCCTCCGCATTGGCTCATGCACTGTGGAGGGATTGGGTGCCATATCGTCTCCAACGATGCCCCGACATGGAAAGTTGCACCTGAAAAATTGCACCTTTAACATCGTCGCCTACCATACATACCTGATACCCGATGGCAAGTACACGCTCATAGGCACTGCCAAACATGCCTCTACAATGGAAGGGGTTATCTGGGTCGTTGGGAAAAAAGATAGGCTTAGGATTCCGAAGAAGTTCAGGAAAGTGTCGGTGTTTAGTATGGCAAACAAACAACAGGAAGAGGGACTTTGGAGGATCAACGCTCACAAGGTCACTGAGACATTACTCCTTTGATGCGAATTAACAGTTATTATATCTACATCCTACTAGGCTCAACAGGTGGTTCGTAGTAATTACCCAACCTCGGGACAGTTCCTGTTTCCATCTCTGTCCTTGTGCTTACTCCTCTTACTTTGCTACTAGTAACTACAAGTATTCTAGCATTGGAATTTTCCAGTTACGCTATGTCCCTTTCCTATCTCCATGATAAGTGACTAAGATTGTATCTATTATAAAGGGGTTGCTAGTCGTTTGCTGATTCTGGTCAAACGTGCGTCCATCTAACACAAAAATGAGGTGAATTCAAAGGACTGCCACCCTTGAGTTTCCTTTGGGAAAATGTCACATCCTGGAAGAAAGACGTATTCAAAGCTCCGACAATTCCATAGATATTGCTGCTTACCTGACCGTAATTGACATATCCTTCACCTTCAATTTTTCTACAGATGCTTTATCTGTAGCTCTGAGGATGGTTGCATATAGGACTTCTTCGTCTGCTCTTTGATATGTACTGATACGTCGAAGATCTTTAACCTATCTCTCCGAACCGTTGCCATCTCGGCAACGGTAAGAACATCGTATATGTGCGTTGATCCGTGGAAGGGGAAGGTAGTTGCGATAGAAATGCTCTCCAACACCGGTACACGTCTTCTCAGGCGCTGAAGGCTATCATTAATTAGTGCGCCACCACGCTCGGCCTCGAGACAGCTACTTTCCATCGAGGCGCATCATCCAGAAGTATTTTTAAGCATTTCGATACCTTCCTCCGAGAGTCCCCATCACTCCCAGCTAGTAGGTTGAATGAAGGAAATAACACATCTCGAGATAACTCAAGCGCGCGAGCGACTGTCTCCCTATTTGATGCTCCTTCGGAGGTAGACAGCAACAATTCGAGTTCTTGCATTTCGATCAAGCTGCACGATTGTGTGATCCGGGTGTCTGTGGCGACGTGTATCTTGGACCAGAGCATGGGTGTCTGTGTAGCGATGTCTCTCTATTCCGTGCACATATGAGTAGTAATCCAAGCTGGGTCTGCCAGTGTAGCATCGGCTGCATTTAAAGATGCCAGAAGGAGGATTTCACGCATGATATCAATGGATAATTTCCGCATGGGAAATGGTAGATCCTGTCGGTGGCGCTCAGTGAGATCTTGAACAGGGCACTGCTCGAAGAGCACTTCCTCACGGGAATCCTCGTAGTGCTCGAGAATCGGAGATAATTTTGCTATAAAACAGTCGTAAAGTAAGGACGAACCCCTCAGGGGAGGTTCATTGAAGGAGCTCGGTCTTCGATCAGAGCCTAGAGGTTGGTTTTTTTCCAGTTAGGTTCAAGGGGCCGAATCGATGGACGGTGATGGTGTGAGATAGCACGAGGTGACGCAGTTTCGGTACATTTTCATAGTCCAGTGTCTACACCGATATCGTAGACGCGCTGAATGAATTCGATAATCATCGAATTCACAGTTTCCGGGAACTCATAGAATGGCGCATGGCCGCCTCCCGGAATCCGCTGATAGTCCAAGTTGTCACCAAAATGTCTCTTCATAAACGCTTCATGCTTATCCTGCTCCATCAACTTGTCCCCTGTGGCCTGGATACAGAGGATCGGCAACTCCTTCGACACAGATAGCAAAGCCGTCTCATCCTGCGTACGCGAGATGGAGAAGGTCCTCGCCGCAGTGTTCTTCGCAATTCAATCAACGTTCACACCAGAACGGCGATGGATCACAAACTTACCATACTCGTCGCACTGCCTATCCAAGCGCATCTTTCCTCAAATGATACCTTCGCGATATAACCGGGAGAAGAACGAGCCCATGAGTTCTTGAAGTGCATTCTGGAAACCAGGCAAGTCTGAAGAGGAGAGCGGAGGAAGAATCTTGATAGAATAAGGCGTGAGGATCTCCGGAAACATGGAGCGCCATGGGATTGCGTTGAACATAATCAGACCTGCTACGGGAAGGGGGGAGGTACCGAACCGAGTAAGGATGTCAGGTACGATAATGCCGCCTAGAGACCTAGGTTAGGAAGGTCAGAAATGCACAGATAAGGGGGAAGCTCAAAGTGCATACCAGCCTACGACTACCGGCTTAGAGACTCCGAAAGCGGCACATACGGCCTGAAAGTCTTCCGCGTGTCTTGCGGAGACGTAGGCATCCTCCGACTCCGGCTGGTCACTACGGCCATGCCCACGAGTCTATTCAAACGAATCAGAGGATCTCGAAGAACAGTGACTTGTAGCTCACCTCGTATGTAATCTGGAAGTTTGGGCGTTAAAACTCTGAATATATGGAGGGAAAATACAACCCTATAATATACAGACTCTCCAGCAACTGCCTATCGCCGAACTGACGAGTCCAGTTCAAGCTCGAAGTGAGGAACCCGTGAACAAAGACCACTGATGGTTTTCCTGGTGTGCCGGCAGCATCAGCCCAGATATGCGTGCCGTCTTGAGATGTGATGAATTGACCAGACATTATACGTGCAGAATTGGCCTTGGGGCAGGACCGGCTTTAAGTGGTCAGTATTACCGCTCATGCCCGATATTCTGCATAAGCATTACGATGCTTCCTGGCGAAATGACTCTGGATGTGAGCTCTAGAAAAAAGGAATCGGTTGAACGGAAGTGGTTTCTGTTCTAAATATGAGATACTCCCACCGCGAGAGTTGAGACACACCGACGAGGGACTGCGACTGGTCCGATTAAAGTTCATTTCGCTCGATATCTAGTATCTACAAACAAACGAGCTAGACATAGGTTGTTTCAGTGCATATCACATGGCCGACAAGAACGAGAGAACGTACGGTTGTGGGTCATCCGTATAGTAATGCTTAGTGAGTCTGTTCAACGAATTACGATAGTTCGTCATGAGTTCCCGTGAATCGCGCCTCCTGAAAACTTACCTCATCGGGTGAACGGACACGCGCTTCTGTTTGTACGAACATATGTCAAAAGGGCTGCGAGAGTCACTGGGAAAGAGAGTTGCGGATGAGGAGGACTGTGAAAAAACATGTCGACTTCCGCCTAAATTCTGGCGTCAGTAAAAGGAACGAATTTACTGAATGCAATGCACTTGAAAGGCAAGGAGACGTACAAGCTCATAGATAATCTGAGCGTCGAGCACGACCATTTCTATATAGCGAGATGCCACCGGCACCAAGTGTAGCAATTCAGTCGCTGATCTGCTGAATCATCTAGCGGATCATACGCAGATGGGATATAGCAGATGACTCCTTGTGGCATGATAAACGACTAACTCGAGGTGAGTTCGGTGGATGTCGACTTAGACTTCGACGGCTGGTAAGAAAAGTCAGACTGATATGAATGAAATTACAACTTACAGAGAAAGCAGTTTACGTGGGAGAGATATTGACTCCTGTATCCAAATCGATGACGCATGAATTATGGCAACGTTACATCCGCTTAAGTCAGGCCCAATTCCAATTCCCATTAGAGAAACTTGAAGGATAATTAGGAAGTATCGGCCATAAGGAACGCGAATCTGGAGATGCAAAGATAGATGTTACCGTACTTGTTGGCGTGAGGCACCTCTCCGTTAGGCTTTTGCTGGAGTTATCTCCTTTGATCGAGACCCAGGAAGTAGTCTCCATACTACCGTCTTCAACCTTCCCGTTTGATGTAAGGCATGGTGATTAGGTTTGATGCAAGACAGTTACCTGGGTCATGCCTCCCTTATCAGTAGGTCATGAGCGACTCCATCGTGTAGGTCCCTCGGTGAGCCTGAGGCACAAAGTGAGGCACCCAGAACAAAAGCATTGCACATCCCGAAGCCCAGGGTGATTTCGGAAGGATCATCTGCCGCTGTACTCATGTTGATATGTTAGGTATATCATAACGTTATTTGTAACGTCAAACCTGAGCGTACTTAGCGGCGGCAGGCGATGGTACGATTTCGTCCCCAAGTATACCACCCGTAGGAAAGAAGGTGCGGTAGATTTAATATGCGAAGAGAAGGAGTAAATCATCCCATGTAGCATCTTTTGTTTAGCCTCCGTTTCGAGGGCGGTTTCTCGAGGCGTTCCGGAACATAGATGAGCAAGAAGATGAAGAAACTCACCTCGCATGTGACTGGTGCCACATGTATCATAAAGAACATATAATTTCCAAGGAAGCCATGCAACATTTTCTTCAAGGTTCGTCTGAGTATGCCTAACACGGAGTCTGAGAATCAGTCGCAGAATATCCGAAGTCCTGTCCACGCTCCATGAGGAGGATTTGGGGCATTTTTGATTATTAGAATACATACGAGGGGCAAAATATGAAATTCAATCATACGACGAAGGCATCTACAGGGGCAGAGTGCAGGTTCGATAATGCCCTAGAGGCTAGCCCTCATGATGAGAGGACCGGGATTGGCGTACATTGCCGTCGGGCTAGTAAGGTTAATTGCACGACGCTCAGGGCATGTTTTGGGCCACAACCCTGAAAGGTCCGAGTGCGACTAGAATCAAAATCAGGTTCATGAGAGGAAAGCTCGACTAAATAAAGTAAACCTTGAGGGTAGCATTGTAAAGCGGGCTAGGACCGGGGACTGGCAGATAATCATAAGCCATCAGTGGGCAGCTGAACAGCCGATGCAATTGTGGCAGGTTGTCGTCCATCGATATCAACGTCGTTTGCCTTGATGCTGTCGACTGGAGGTACCGAGTCATAATCATGGAGGCGCCGCGGACTTCTGCTACATTGATCCGTCCCAATTATCTAGAAGTACAGATAACGTTGTCAGCATGACCCGCAACGCGTCAAAATACGTAAAAGCTCCCCCGATTCCCCAAGCTTTGTTAATGAGATAATTTCCTATGAGTCGAGTTACGATTTGGGTCAGACAGGAGGACGACGCTAGAAGCACGTACATGCCGGACGTTACCACAAACCCGCATACTGCGGTGATCAGTAATAAATATTAAATTGCGAGGAATCCTAAGACGAAAGCGGTACGGAAAACGAAACATAAATTCTTTTACCTCATTCAGCAAATAAAGAACAAACATACCGTATATCATACCACCCCGTTCTCTGTGTCAACGAGAAAGAAGAATTCAAGGAAGGACGCGAGTCATGTGAGCGACGGCCTATTCAGTCGTGCCTGACACGAGCCGGTGGTCTGCGATGTCGTAAATGGCGAACTCGGATCTCCTTAAGGGCGACCACCGCCATCTCCACCTCGACATGACGTCGGTCCCCCGCCGAAGAGGGAGCGACTTCTAGGGGGTGGAGAACAATGGGACTAGCAAACCATAAGTCTGGGCCATTGAAGGAAGCGCGTCGGTGTTGGCGTTGAGTGGATATATCAGCCTTGCGTGTACGGGATCGTCATCTTTACTACAAACGCGTCGCTGAAAATGGTATGTTCAAAGAGTTGAAGCCTGAGAGGAAATTACGCCGCTTATTGCCGCGGGGAAGGGGGATGGGGATGTGCTCGATGACGCCACGTTCCCAGAAATTCGAATGTTGCAAGCTATTTTTGAAGACTGGTGCACTGAGTCATACATACTTTGGGACGTTCAAAATAGAAACACAGGATTAACGGAAAGGCTGGATGGGGATGGATACATAGCGCGAATCAACTTATTCACCGTCGACGATTATTGTGGCGAGGGGGAGATAAGAAAAGGCATTGATGGTGGCATGGCGGGGTCCAGACTCAAGACGCATCATGCCTAAAAGCTCCCGAGCGACGGTACACGTGTGTCGACCGGCGCAAGACATACTCGTCTCCGTATGTGAAGCAGGTGAAGTCTGGTGATCAGCTGAATGTATTTCTTCATCAATTTGACGCGCGATTGTCGGAGGAAGGTGGCTGAAAAACATACCGCTATTATTACTTTTGATTGCAGGAGCACTATCCATATACTCGGAGCCTTGACGACCGAGAAGATCATTGGGGCACCAAATTCCAGGAAAAAGAGGTGATACTGTGAAATATATGACGCGGTGTCAATCAAAATTCACCATATGGTTAGGATAACATGTTCTCACCGTGACCCACCCGGCCTCTAAATACAGAGTGCGTTCTGAGTCAGTCCGCAGCTGCGTGAGAGGAAAAAACCGGAGACGCGTGTTACGACATTCCGAGTGATGAGTCTGATGTCCCTGACTCCACCGGTGATCTCGCCCAATATGGCATGTCAGAACAATGCATCTTCCAACATGAGACTCAATGCTTTACTTCATACCTGGCGTTTCAGTACGGGTCTTTCCGTGTCGTGTACCTAGGATGTTATCCAGGAAATTCCAGGGAGGTGTTGCATCATGTTTTCCTGAAGAATTTATTTTGAGGGTGTTTCGCGGGAGGATTGTTCCTGCAGAAGCACGGAGAGTTTGCGTCAGAAGGGTCGTTAATACAGACGGCGGAATATGGGTTACCGCGATATCGGTAAGCTTTGGCCATCAGGGGAAGACAATTGGAAGGCGGTAGCGAACAGCTCTTCCTCAGTATGACTGGCTATTCAACCCTAAGGCTCAACCAACTGGTATTTTGGCCAAGAGTAATTTGATACTTCCACAGATAGATGATACGTAGCGTTCAAATAACTTCTCACGTACCAACAGAGTCAGCCTGCCCTTATAGGCTAAATTATCTGTGGATGCTCCCTGAAATGGTGCACATGCATCAGCGAGAGTTGCTCTAATGGATACGCGTACGGGAAAAAATAGACAACTACTATTGAGAAAGGAAGACTGAATTCTGCCTTTCCTTGTGGTCTAGAATATCCTTGACCCCCGGTAGAGCATTCCTACAGATCGAATGTATCCAAGTCAGTTCGATGATCGCCGCTCACACGTGCGAGCAGCATATCGGTATGGGTCAGTACATTGTCTGCTTAGAGAGGAAATTGCTGCCCAGTCTCTGCATCTCGACATGTATCATTGGCATCGCGGGACACATCGAACGTTAAGGGGAGTGATCGCGTCAACGCGACTGTCGCATCAGGTTCGCTTTGGAGTTGCCTTCTTAGGTGCGATGACTAGGTCTTTATCGCGGGACCGACGCGTCAAACACCGCCCGTGTACGGTATGGTGTCGTACAATGCTCCCATCCTTTTACATAGGCATTTCCAAAGCCTTACACGGGTTATTGCTATGACTCTGATATTATCATGACAGGCGTACCATTACTTCCGTCCATTGTCCGCCCATTGAGGATAAGTTACTGATCATCTTGGTTCTTGCTTGGCACAGGCTTGAAAGTTCTTCTGGCATCTATTAGAGAAGCGTCACGACAACAACGCTTTACTCTATAATTTCACTGTCAATGCGGCGATCAGAAGCGCGTCTTGAGCGCGTCATCGGCTGGATGTAAGATCCAAGCTGTTCACAGAGCCAATGGGGTTGGGAAGGCCCACAAAAACAAAGAGACTCACGTTTGCTGATATAAGACGCGTAAGAACACGCGGTTAGACCGCTATCGAGGGGAGGACATCGGTGGAAGGACGCGACAGTGGCTGTGCAGGGTTTGTCATCGGCCGCCAAGAGCCGACTTCGGACTCCGGCTGCCAGCTGTACAACGACCACCATGACCATATTCAACGACGCTCCACGGGAAGCGTACTCTCTTCCTCAAGCATTAGAAAGCTTTTTGTGCTCTTAACGTTCATTCAGGTGTCGAATCGAGCTCGGTAAGCGCGTATAGGCCCTGACACTTTGTTTTGGACCTAACAATTTGCCTTTTTCACAGCTTGATCAACAATGGCGGGTCCACTAATATTTTCTGGCATGCGATACTGAGCACGCCAATCATGCATTAGAGGCTTCGGACTAGTTCACGGTGCGTAACATAAAATTCTGCCAGATTTCTTTTTCTAACATTCGAGTATCAGATTTTATTTCCGTCGCCAAAGGCTATGTGGATGGTCCACGGCTATGCGTAAATGGTCCTAGATGACCATTTGCAACGTGAAGGCACCAATTCCGAAGTGCGTGACTTGGTCTCTCTGCGAATATTAACCTAACTTTTGTCGGAACATAAGCTCCATCCGTAATATCGTTCGCAATCCAACATTAAACCCAAGGTCCAAATCTCCTCCAAACCGCACTAATACGACTCGATGAATCGGTATGTACGCCGCATCCTATGAACGTTTGGTCCTTCCGATGCTGATTCCTGTTTTCTATGCTTCGCCTAGCTTGCTCACGTGGATTTGAAGGCATCTGGTCTTTCCACCCATACTTGCTCCCTTGAGTCGGACGTTGGTGATCGACTGTACAATTTCCAAAGGTACCTGTCGTTAGCTGTTTCGTTCCTTCCCGTTGACTAAAGCTATGATGCAAAGAGGGCGTGAAGGCATTTGCTCCTGCATGTTCAACAAGCAAATAGCGGAGGCTCGTAGAGATGGCTATCTGCTGTGTTGCTTATGTGTATGTATTCGTCACTCGGCGAATTTTCCATGCAGAGGCTGCGATGGTCGCCTTCGGATGTCGACGCCAGAACTCCCTTCGTCACTGCGGCTTACTTCTGAGCTACAAGTCTGTCAAGTCAAACAGCAAGTATCGCTTGGTCTTCGTGACGTATGCCCGTTCCTGGATCAAGGCCTCTCGATGACCCGCGTCGCAGTGAGTATTTCTTCTCTTCTTTCATTTGTATGTTCTATTGTTGACCGACAGCTAGAGCAGCGCCCTTCCCTGTCAGGGAAGTGCGACGCCGATCAGAATCGAACTTCAAGGCTTTCCCCTCAGAATTAGCACTTTGATGGACCCATATATGTACACAATGGGTTGTCAAGCTGAAAGTGATGCGTCTTCCTTGATTGACCGAATCCACGGCATTTCAAGCTTGTGAACGAAACTATTCAATCAGTCGTCGCCGATAAATATCGGTCTGGCTGGCCTGTCTTCAGTAAGAGTCCTCATCTCTTTCCACGATATGCAGGGCTAAATGGTGCTATGTCCCGAAGATGTTCTTCGAGGTCGTCGATCAGCTGAATCTCTTTCATTGTTACGTCTCAACGTTGGTTTTCACGAGTTGCGTCGCTCCTCAGAATGCTCTCTTCCGCTCGGTGATTGATGGTATTCGCTGATAGGGAGCTCCTGGATATTCATCCAACTTTGCCTATACAGCGCAACTTCAATGCCGAAGTCACCACGCCGAGCTTCGCGCACCTACGTTGCTTTGGTAGGGAAGACTTGGATGTCATCAAAGTGTTAATAATAGGTACTGATTATCGCGGACGTCTCCCGCTTCAGGGCTATATATAAATAATCAATAATCAACCCTTACTACTTCATCCCCATACAATGGCGACGACGATCGCTGACGTTATGTGAGTGTATCTTTTGTTCAGACTTGCACAGGATTGATCATTTGTTGCCGCAATGACGTTCCCATAACAGTGTTGCGAAGTGGATATTTTGTTGCTATGGTCCGAGTGACAGGTAGCCTATGCATAGTAGTATGGTACAGTCGTCGTGTTACTATCGCAGCACTCTTTGTCTTCTCCAATGTTTCATCAGAGTGGGGAAAATGAAGCGGGTACCTGTTCAATGTGGACCCACAAGTCAAGTTATGACGTCGTCGGCGCTAAGCCAGGGTGCGATTATCTTTGAGAGCATGTGTCCTATCTTATTGTCTTCTTGCTGATAAGGACATCTTCAATCCTGTCAACGTCTACTCCTCCATCATTTAATTATTTGCGCTTGGTCTCGACCTCTTCCATCGACACGTCCTGTCACTTCGCAGTTGACATGCATCAGTTTATGGCCGGATAATCAGAAAACTGGAACACTGGGCGCTCTTCGTATATTTCGCGAGATAAAATGGTTTACATGGACCCGTGCGCCGAATCATTGACAGTCTCTCTTGTTTTCTTTTTCCGCCAGCTTGACATTCACCTCCAGGATGCCGGCCCGGGCCGCTTAACAACCACATACGGTGTGTTTTCCGAAGTTGGTCTGGTTCACCGTCGCGGAGTACTACCTCTCTACTACCACTATGACTCCCCGGGGTGTAAATAGACACAGAAGCGCCTTTCCGCGAGGTGTTCTTTACTTTGCTGTACACTTGCGACTGCTGTTCTGATTATTCACATTGCTAGGCAACGCTTACTGATCTCGCCAAAGTGTGTCAGACAAATAAGAGATCAGAAGGAAACGATATGCTGTATGAGTTCGGGCCCGAACATTGGTATCATCGCTCATGAAGTGCGTGGGGACCGAACTAATACCGGAAAGCAGCGTACGAATAATTGTACAGAATGGATGGGCGTCCGGGTATCACTCTGGGTTTGCATGCACGTGCATTTGTGGGATAATTGATATCATAACTTTGGAACCACCTAGAATTATCTTGTTCTTACGTGTCGCCGAGATTTTTGCGCAAGCGGCGTGAGATGCATACAAATTCGGGGTCTGCTCCTAGATAAGATGCAGAGTGGATCTGTGGAATAATCAGAAATCTCATAGACGGTCCCTAGACGCCTTCAGGCTCCCAGGCAGTGGTACTTGAGGAGGCACCGTAAAATTTATAGAAGGACATAGAGAAGGAACGCTTCCTCATAGATGTTGAAGAAGACCTTTTAAGAATTATTATGACACTGCCAAAGCGAGTGGAATCGAGAGTATGTCCTCAATGCTTTTCTGATCGAGCAACAAAGTTCAAATCTCTATGTATTGAATCTTAATTCTGTACGTAGATGGCCTAGTGGCCACAGATTCGATTCAAAGTGGATCTGTAGAACAATCAGAAGAAGCTATGTTCTCAGAGTCGGGCTACCCTGATATCCGTGGCAGTGCTTGAGTCCGTCTGTTTGGCGATGAGAAAGATGAATGGTAAGCATATGGGAAAGGATAACAACCAATAGATATGCTTCCGGGGCCAACAGAGACTGTTCATAGACTCTGAGGAGATATTTAGCGAGCCGAGTCCGAGATCAAAAGTGAACTGATTCCCGTCCTTGTAACATCCTACTAAGAACTCAGAAGGTGGTTCAAGATCGGATTATGGAAATTTTTCAGGAAGAAAAGATCAAATGGTCGACAACATCAATTATTTTCTGCGCCTGAGTTGATGTCAATAGTTGAGCGATTACCGTAGTGGAACTAAACTTTGAATCACTTTTAAAGTTCAATTTGTCCACAGGAAACGATATTTCAGACAGATATGGCGAGCAGAACGATAGCAATGCATATAAAAAGAAACATCTTCATCAGTGTATTGTCGCAACTCGATCTAAATAGCTCGCCTTGAGCTTGGAAGCTCGGTTCTTCGGACCGGATCACCGCTGAGTGCACTGCAGTGTGGCTGTGCGGCGAAGTTTTCCGCTGCCTCAAGTCTGCTTTCATCTTGCCTTCATTCAACTTCATGTATTTATCAGGATGATCTTGGTAATTTTCTACTACAACTTTGGAAGGCCGTTACTCCAAACGTGTGAAATTTTCTCATGAAATGTTAGTAAAAACTTCAGATCATGGCGACATCAACTCTTGCTCTTTCTACATGCTCGGATCAACAGAGCAGTACGCCCTTTCCATGCTGAACAAACCGTGCAAAGACCATATGAATGAAGCACCGTATGAGTGACACTGGCTGGTCTTTGCAAAAATTGAACTGGTCCTGGCAGCTATGCCGTCGATGTATCTAGATCATGGCGGACCCACTGGATACAATATCTGTCAACACCCAGTTCCATTCTAGTTGTCAAGGCAAAGGTAACGCGTGCGTTGCCCGATCGACGGCACGTTTCTCGTTGACAGTAACTCCTGTTTGAAGCGCGTGTGGTGCGCCTATTGTCTTCGAGACATACACAAGACCCGGCGGGAGCTAATCTTCGCACAACCACTCTCGCGTGCAATCATGTCCTGCCCGCTCGGCATCCTTCCGATGATCATTTCTTGGCCATCGTTTCAGCAGGCAAGCTCCGATGGATCGTCACCTCGTGTCGACTACTTTCAGCTACCGACTGACGTTTCGGAAGATGCTTCCTGACCCGCCGGTAGATGATCTATTCTTATGATCGTCGCCTGACCACTTATACGGTTAGGATTCTACTGCTCCACTGCTTTTCATCGGTCACGAAACCCCGGTCCTTAGAATCGAGCGCCATCTATTCGAATGTTTATCCTCCATTAACTCTCGACCTACGAATAGGCAGCCGAATTCCTGCTGAAGTTGCTATGGGAAATAAAGATTCCCATGTCTATAATCGAGATCAGCACTCCAGCCACGCTGGAATATTGCGTTACAACTAACAAGGCGCCGATCGTAGAGACCCGTACACAGCTGTCGATTCCGTTCTTCCGGGCTGTACAGTGTGATCAACCCCTGCGAACGGGATGTTTCTGTCGTTTCATCATTCATGGGAATGTGTACTAATTTTCTTGCTGGATATCAGTAGGTGTTTCGGGATTCGAAATTGCCAAGTGCAAAGGGCTTCATGTGTTGATTGTCCTGGCGCTGATTATCCTCCTTATCCCAGGTAGTCGGTGGAATCAAATCAATGAAACCTCGGGCTGCACATGAAAGTATTATGATCCCACCAGCTACTCACAGGACAGGTAACATCTGATGGATTTGGTTAAAAATACCAAGTACTGCGCTAGATAATGTGCATGCTCTGAGAGTCCATTCCTAGAAAGGAGCATTTACTATGTTCTACCGGCACCATGAAGTCTTGAACGTACCATCTAAGTATACTTGTTTCATTTTATCAACAACCTTTCCTTGGCGAAGTCTAACTGAGTGTGTAATATTTCTAAGTTCTCGGCCCTAGGTTTCGTGGCGCATCTCCTATGGTGTTCGAGTTTCTACTAAATGGTTTGAGGCTGTCTGGTAGGTTTCCGCCGTCCGGCCACGTTCATGACCGATCCACTAATCCCTTTTTGACCATGGGCCGTTTCAGGTAATTTAGGAGCGCGTGCCTGTATATCCTTGTTCTTATTCACAGCGGAACCTAGAACTCCTCGATCTGTTGCTGGTGCATGCCCTTAGCTGCTGGTGCCAACAGCTATCATTTATTCGACGCCTCAGTGTGACTTCGGCCCCTTTCAAAGGAGATACTATTTTCTGCAATCAACTCAGGATATATCGATGTTTCCACTGATTATATGTGTGCCTTGAGATTTACCCACCGCGTTACTCTCGAAATCCCTGGCGTTCCTGCAGCATCGGCGGAAAGTGCCGCCGAATATCTTACAGCATCCCCTAAAAGAAAAGAAAAGCTTTGACAAGCCTGAGAGCAGAAGCCGGGAACGACAGCTTGCCGGCTTTCCTTTGTGCTACGAAGCTGATGGACACAGGGCGCCATAGCACGAGGCTCTCATGTCCATGTGGGGTAAGTTCCTTTGTCAGATAGGCATCTCCTGGCAGGATTGGGGTGTTACCTGAAGCCGAAAAGCGGTTACCTGGCTCTTAGAATGTTCTGATGGATCATCGCCATGCGAGGGTCCATCTACTGAGAGGGATATCGATACGATGAACTGTCACCACAATTTGATGGGAACGCGATAGCTAAGACCGCGGATGATATCACAGTGAAGAAGATGCGATGTCGTCATTCGTATTACTTGAAGGAGGAACGGAAGGAAAGAGTGAACGCAAATATCCATCCCCTTCAGGCAACTCGGTCAAGTATCTGGAGAGAACGAGGCCACCGGCGGAGAAGGATAGTATTGAAGTGAGACATTAATATTCACTGATTAATTCATTATCGATTGAAATTGATACGCTTTCCTCAAGCTTAAACCTTAGTGATTTGATTCGCCAACGGCCAGTTTTCTAACCGAAAACTTCCTTTCTTCCTAACAAAGTAACAAATGCCTAAATAATTCAAGGCAGACAATGAATTTCCCTTCCGATTTCCCCCGCGTCCAATCGATTTGGTCCCGGTGACAATGTGAAGAAAGAAGGGACCGGCGGCTTTGATATTTCATCGAGCCTCGAAGGAAATAGGGTTCACACGACGTTGGCCCTGCACCATCTGATCTCCACTCCCTCGTTATATTGTATACCTAATGCGCGTCGAGGACGGGCATAGCCAGTTCACACGAATACAAATCGTTTAATCAACATCAGAGATGATCAGAGGGGGACTCGAACTAGCGAAGGTTTCGCTCCGAGACCATTCATACAAGGTGAATGTGAAATGCGGCTGTCCACAGTGTTCGTAATTCCAATGTGATACCGCCGGTGACATTGAAAGAGGGGGCGGATAACTTGTCGGGGACGTCGTGCCCGAAGGTGTGTTTTCTAGTCGGGCCCTGCACTCCTAACCCGGAACCCACACAATTCCAGGTGTGACAAAATAGTTAAAATGAGATATCAAAGGATGCTTGGACCCGGCTAGAAGCAATACCGTGAAATTAGCGGTTACCCCAGAATTGAACGGCTAAAGGAGTATTTTTGAACGCCTGGTCACGGAGCTGAAGAAAAGAACTTGAAATCATATGGCACCTGGATCTTAGCTCTTAGTAGTAATCACTACCTTACGCAGTTTTCATATGGCTCGTTCAGAACAAGACACACGTGTTATGGAAGGCGTACGGCTGATGTACCGACTGAAAGAAGTCTGATGAAATCGTTGCCTAGTTATAGGGATACGACGGTTAATTAAGACGAGATGTGCAGCCCGAACACGAGAGAGAGGTTGAACAACACTGACAGAGCAAAAGCAAAATCGAGATACACAGGGTTCAGTCAACGAAGACACGAACAAAGTTCAACACGTAGCCTTAATGGATTCCAGCGTCTAACCCGTTTGGGAGATAATATCAATTTTCCTTCCATTCAAGACTTCGTTTCTCTCTTTGCGCAAATGAGTCAAATGACCACATCCAGAACCATGGTTCCTCTCACCTCTTCATCGACATGCCATCGAACCCGTCCTGCCCTGACGCCTGCACAGCGATCCCTTTGCGCAAAAATAGCCACCCTCGATCTTCCTCCCCTTGCTCATCTGATATGCGAGCCGAACATCGGAGTCGCTCATTCATCACTACGCTAGAAGAGATAGTATGAGAAAATTCAAAGCACCAGAGACTCGAGGCCGCTTATCAGAACACAAACATTGTTTCAGAACACTAACACTGTTCATTTGACGATGGAATTCGTGCGGCATCACCGGCCCGGATGGAAATTGCCCATCGAGATCCCCTGGCTTCGTCTTCGAGCACTTCCCATTACGTTTAGTCCTTCCCCGCACTCGACAACGAATACGATAGCTGAAGCTATCGCTCCTTCTCTCCACGAGTAGAATAAATATTGATCAATAGTGCCGTCCTCAAGGTTCACATACGGCTAGCAATGCGAAATCGAGAATCTAGTGGTCTGCGGCGAAGAGGTGATGCCAGCGAGTGCACAACTGGAAGTATGGAACCAGATGAATGGTTCGGAGGCACGCGAGACTGGCTGGGAGACGAGGAAATTATTATGGAGGCTTTGCGACGCACGATTCCGTCAGGGCTTGAACCATGATATCTGGCCTGGATGATTACTGCCATCGCCCCTCCATCTCGTATCCTGCAAACGGTCAATACGGTTCAATAAGCTAAGATGCAAAACACGCACGAGGTCCGACGTGGAGCTGAGATTACAAGTTGTCGATGGTTCGCAACTTGAAGTGGTACGAGCTACCTGGTGAAAAGATGGCACCTGATGATTCTATCGCCGACTTGCATTGTATCCTGAGGTCCGCAGCGGGAAGAATCACAGCTGAAAAATCGTCGACGTTGACGCCCTGCCCTTTGTTCTAGACTGATGTCAGTGGGAATACTACGCTGCAGAGGGTGGGTGTGGAACGACTCACATAGAAGAGGCGCTCAAGGCTGTTAATATGAAGGACGCGTGTATCATGGAAACACAGCAACGTCAGCGCCACCGTCGCAATGTCAGCTCTTGTCACGAGACCTGAGAAAAAGGGCGGATCCCGGAATGCCTCGAGTCGAGGGGAGGGAGACAGAGAACCCGGCGGTACAGCTGAAGAATCGTTCTCCTGACGGCGGCGGCGATGATAGAGTTACGCGTGTCGATACCCGTTAGGGCGTTATGAGGATTTCATCTCCAACTCGTGGTCCCCACTGTCAAGATCGGGGATGGAGAGAGAAAAAAAGTCTCCGTGGTGTCGTGTTGAACTTTCCTGTTTGGTATGGGATGCAGTGATTGAGTTTGATTCGGCACGACATGGGGACAGATACCTGGGTCAGACCTGCCCTTATCAGATGGATATCGTTGATTCCAAGGTCCGGTTTTGTGGGCGCTAGGTAATCTAGGCTTTGCATTTTCAGACAGAGAAGAGGAATATCATGCGGAGGGGGGATGAGTCAAGATCCGCTGTATAGACCCCGCGTCTCAGGGATAGTAGGTCCACAAGAATGAAGGGTCATCAAGTAAGTTCCCGAGGATGATGTGCTTTGAGTTGGCGGCGGCAAAAGCTCGCAATACGAACGAATCGTATTGAAAGGAGATTTTCCTGCACCGGGGAATGGAAGAGAAGAGATTATATGGGAAAGAGAGAGCACAGAGAGGAACCTGTCGCTAGACTAGCACCAAGTGGTTCCACTTTCATTTCCAGGGTGATATCTAGAGTTATTCGAGAACAGGGAGGGACTACGAGGGAGCAAAATCTTTTACACGTGATTGAGAGGCGGTGACGCATGTTTGATGATGGCTCGTGGAGTTGTCAGGGAAAAGGCACAACATTGTCCTCGAGGTGTCCGTTGCACGGAGCTTAGGACAGAGGATTAGCCGTAGGATCTACACGTTCAGAGGTTAGTGTCAAACGTCATAGTTCATGGCGCGTAGCAGTGGCAAAGGGTGATGATACGAAAAGTTGTCATATGGACGAAGACCGGGCTGCGCGGGGAGTAAGCTATATGTAGGTGAGGTGATAGAACAGAACTTTGGATAGCATTTGTTACGGAATTAATAGTAGAGAAGTTAGAATTGAATGTCGTATGCTCTGAGTGGGGGACTGCGGTACGATATCATCTACATCCCCGTCTAGCGCTGAACCCGCAAGAAGATCCGTGTCCTACGAATTGAATAATTTCAGCAACTTGCAGGCGGCGAACAATGTGATGCAATGCGGGGTAAAGGCTCTCGGGGAGGGACAACGGCAGAAAGATAAGATAAATAGGCCCGAAACGCAGGGATGACGTCAATTTGCTATGCCAGCCGTTGTCAAGTTGCCGCGGACTTGAGCGTGCGTTGATCCGCCTCGAGAACGGAAGGGGGATATCCCGAATGGATGTCAAGGCCACTCAATACCCCCGGGGTGTCGGGCACGATGCCCTCTCGAAGCGCCAATGTCAACCTCATTGCAAGGGTCGACAGAGAGGCGGGAAAAAACTCACCCACGCCCTCACCCACCGCCACGTTCAACGCGCTCGGTCATGTGCCACCTTATGCCGTACGGGACTCGTAATTTCCGATTTCGGGATTCGATTTCGCACCGACGTAATGCGGACATATCCGCCCCACCCGCCAGCGGAGGGGAGGGGGGGGCGAGTCATATAAACACGTTACTGGATATAGCATGTTGAAAGAGGAATCTGCCGCTTTTCTCCCGCCCGTTGCCAAGCACCATGGAGGAAAAAAATTGGCATGCACGAGTCATCGTAAGCTCGGAGGTTCCAGGAACCGCGATAGGGAATAGGCGTGCGCATCTGAGAAGAAGAATTGACGGAGAAAAAGAACCCAGTTAATTATTGACGCCAGTCGAGGCTCTCCCGAATGACGCCACACGTGTATTGACGAGCGCAGAGCCCCCGCTTCGCATCAGTGCGATCATCCGGGAGAAACATACGGCCAAATTGAAAGTTATTGCGAAAATATGATCTGTGGGATCACCTCGCCGAGGATCTACGAAACACCCTCCAAAGACTCCCAATCGTGCACATGTGGGAAAGAGAGAGAGGACGAGGATGGAAAAACCGACAGCGAGGTATGTGGTTGTCAAGGACCCTGAGCGCCAGTCGATCATGATCCCAATATGGCATGTCAGAAGCAAGCCCATCTTCCACCACACACGACGCGCCTCCCTCGAGTGCCGTACTTATTTGATTTTCAAGGTGAAAACCAAGGACGAAAAGAAAAAGAAAAAGGCCGTTCTCGTCCGAAGGCGGGCTTGACGTCGGGCCAACTTATTTCGCGGGTGAAGCTTGAGTGGTGATGAAGAACGACGGGGCTAGCACGTATGCCCGACCTTTCTTGATCAAATACACGCGCGTGTGCGGGTACAAAACGTCAGGAAATTTTTGACTTGCTAGCTCGGGACGCGCCATCATCTGTTCTCACGCACCGAGCGAGTCAAGTTGCTTCTTTTGGGTGGATGGTTAACTATCGAGGATCCATACATTCATAAAATTGCAAGAAGGGAAATTCAGACCATGGCTCTGGGTCTTCTCACGTAGCGACCGAGTCAAGCTTCCTCTCTAGGTGATATTACCTGCCTGCGGGGTCGGGCACAATACATATAGACAGTGTACCCTTCGCACCGCATCTTTCCCTTAATATAAAGTTGCATATGCCACCTTGGGCCTAACCAAAATTCGACAGTCAAGCACGAAATCCCTTGATGATCAGGGTTCATTGTCCTCCTAGAGCGGAATCCCGCGTCTCGTAAACCCCCCCAGCGCGAACCGACGCGAAGTGACAGTGTTCTCGCGACGACATTGCCATATTGAGCCCCGATGACTAGGACGCGGGACCGACGCGTCAACACGCTCTTGACGTCCTTCGCCTTCTTCTCTTCCCTGACCCGTCACACGAGGCGACCCCCGATATACCTAACTCATTGTCCGCCCTTTTAGGATACAACCTTCCAGTCGTCGTTCTTGATTCTGGTCTGACATTTTTTTTTAACTTACATGAAAGAGATGAACTTCCTTCGTTTGAATGTACATGAACATTGACGATCTACGAGCGAGACAGACAATGGATAGACATTGTTCCTCTGCCACCCACCCACCAAGATAGCCGTCCACCGCAACATGATATCATCTAAGATTCTGATTCCTTGACGTCACGCCTTCTCTCATCTCACTTTCCAAAACCGTCGAACAATGCGAACACGCAGGAGGTGAGGGCAGGGCCTCGCGCTTTGAATTTCCCGTGGCAGTGAAATACGCAACCACCCAGTAGTCTCGGACCCTGTTACTCTCGTTACGCCGCCGGTTGAGGAAAATGTCTCACATGGCTAGATCCAGATTATCGAGATGCGCCGAAAAGGGCCAAATACAGACGGCCGGGTCTCAACTTCCCGAAAGGGAAGGTTGAAGGAAAGTTGAAGGAGATCTGAGTCTTCTGTGCCCCGTGACATGAGGATTATAATTCCGAGGAGGAAATGGATGCGATGCGGTTGAATATGAAGAGTATTCATCTGGGAGGATGGGATTAAAAGGTTATCGGCGGAATAAGTAGGAGTAACTATATAATTACCCACCTCTTAGGGGGTGGGGAGGGCGGGAGATGATCCTTACGTGGGTCAAATGATGAAATGAGCGACATCGCCAAAAAGATAACGGAAACAATAAATTATTTCGATCAAGCCTCTGACTCGCCTTTGGATCCCGGAGCAAGATAACCGACCGAGAAACAATAACGCCACGACTCCATTTCAGGACACACGCCCCCTCATCCGAATTTAGCGTGAACAATGAAAGAAAATGCAGGAGGCCCAGACTTGCGAAAGTATAAAACCGAAGGCTCGTAATTGTCTTTCCAATTGTGCCCCGCGAGACAAAAAACTTGGCAACTCTCCTCTCTCTCCCTCCCTGGCGACACCTATACTACAGGGTATTATCGTTTCTTCTCTTCGCTCTCTTCCTTACCACCAACATCGATAATGCCCGCTCTTCGCACCCGCGACGCCCAATGCCAATCCCGATGTAAGTGCAATATCAGTTCGCGTTAAACCACAGAAACAGAGATCCTAACCTTCAACCCAGCACTCGAAGTGACAACGGACACCCCCCAGCCACCCACCCTCGCCATAATCTCGCCCACCCCCCGCGCCTTCACGTTCCCTACATCCCACAACCTCACCGACAGTCCTTACTCCTCGCCCTCCGCCTCGCCCTTTGAACTCGCCTGCAGCACGCCCCCCTCCTCCTACCGCACCCTCTCCCCCGCCACCTCCTCCCCCAGCCCCACCTCCCGCCGCCCCAAAAAGGGCGACGAAGACTACATCAAGCGCCCCGAGAACGCGTTCATCCTCTTCCGCCGGAAATGCTGCGAAGACCGCCAGGACACCGCCACGAAGAAACAGCGCCAGGCGGACCTCTCCAAGACGATCTCGCAGCAGTGGAAGGGCCTCTCCGCGGAGGAACGGCAGTACTGGGAGCAGCTCGCGAAGGAGAAGAAGAAGGAGCACGAGCAGATGTACCCCAACTATGTATATCGGCCGCAGCGCACGAAGAAGGCGGCGGGGGCGGGGAAGAAGAGTGCGGGGGGGAGGCGGGAGAGCGTGGATTCGGAGTACATGTCGTTTGTGCTCCCGATGCGCCAGCATGGCCGGTCGTCGTCCGCGCCGAGCCCGTACCAGTCCATCCAGGTCCCGAACGTGTACATGCCAGCACCCTCGTGCCCGACATCGCCCTCGCTGCTGCCCATGATCAGCGCCAGCAGGCGCTCCTCCGACGTCGGGTTCGACTTCCAGCCCGCGACGTATTACGAAGCAAGTCTTCAGGTGAGTTTCCGTCCGAGTCTACCCGAGTGCGCTGAGCTGACCGGTGCTGTGTTAGCCCCCAGAATACGTGTACGACGGAGGAGGAGGACTCACGAACACGATCACGAACGAGCTTCTCCCACCCGCGCAGATCACCTCGCCGCCTTCCTCCATCTGCTCATCGCCACGCTCCGGCCCGTTCACGCCCCAGTACACGCCCCCCTCCTCGCTCGAACAAGAACAGGCCGAGCTAGATCTCACCATGCACCTCTTCGACTCCAACTCGTGGTGGGGCTCCCAAGACAGCACCTGCTCGTCTTTCGCTCCAGACGACTTCGACATGAACGCGATCCCGCCGATAGACCTCGGCATCCCAAAGTTCCACGGCGTGGTCGACGACTATCCGGGTTCGTACGCGTTTGATTTCGACAGCGGTGCCGGAATGTTGCCAGTTGATGATGGACAAGGTCACGGGTTCGGGCTTTGAAAGACGCTGCGCGTCCTTCATACGTTTTATTTTATTTTCCCCTTCTTCTCCAGGTTGTGGTGTGGACTACTTTATTCCCTTCATTTCATCTTCCCCCCTTTACGCTCTGCGTTGTACAACTCCACCCGACCTTCACGTTCTGTTGTACCATCATTGCTTGACACGTTTTACGACTATTTTGATTACGAACCGTACTTACCGTTATTCCCCCATCCCTTCTCCATACCCATCTACCTCGTACACTTATTCCTAAGACAATAAAGTCAACCTGTTCAAGAACGAACAAAAAACCATCGGAGAAAACTCGGCCCTGGGAAAACAATTAAAAAAAAGTCAAAAGCCAAAAAAACTCCGACGGATGCCCCAAAATCCAGATTAGGAAGGTACAAACAAAATGTAGAGAACGTCAACTCCGAGTGAGTGGTTTCTCTTGGGAAATGAATTCCAGTGTGGCGGACGATGGTAAGAAAAAGGAAATTTGAATGGAAAACTTGAAATTAAAAATGAAAATGAAGGAGACAATAACGTGTCGAGTCGTGGGCGGGGCTATGGTCGGGCATGACTCGACTTGAGCCTCGTGCCATAAAGGGTGACTTTGTTTATCCTGGGAATCAAGGCACAGAGAGTATCAGTAAAGGAAATCTGAAGGCCAGAGGCGTACGGCCGTCTAAGGACCTCTCGTATTGAGGCCGACGCGAGTCCACAGAAAATAGTGGGGGGACCCTGCCCGTGAGACTCCCTAGCTTTGGAATGTTGCATTGTTGATGGTGGTGGTGGATTATCCCGAGCAGGAGGATCCCGAGTCACTAATGCCCTAAAGCCATGCTAATGAGCGGAGGCGAACGAATGAATGGTGCCTACCGATTTTGTATGAGGGACAAGGAAAATACCGGTCGCAGGAGACGGGAGGCGGGTGAAGGGAAGGAAGCGAAAGAGCGAAGAGACGTCCAACGACCTCGCCTTCATATACAATGCCCACGCCTTGACCGCGTGGTAACCGAACGGAACACAGGCGCTGACGACGAGCTAATAATGGATCCTTGACGCCGGGGCAGAAAGAAGGAAAGGACCTGCTCTTGCATCGAACAAAGCGCCTTTTGAGGTATCCAAGAACAAAGGAAAGGACACAAAGGACGGAACAAAGGAAAGCATACCTTCCCTGCACCTCATCGACATCGTCATTGTTCTCCAAAAACACAACAAAATGGTTTGTCACGAGCGTACATACAACAAGCACTACGCCTGCTTCGGCTGCAGACAAACCATCAGCCACGAACCACACAAAAAAGTGCATACACACACCTTGATATCATCCCCCAGCCTCTTCACCGTCAGCGCCGGTCTCTCCGCCGTCTTGGCCCCCACCTCGCCCTCATCCCACGTATACGAACTCGCAATCGCCAGCCTGCTCCCATCACAACTAAACGCGACACTCGACACCGGATTATTGAACTTGTTCAGTTGCCTCAGCCGTTTCTTCGCTTTCGGGTCCCAGATGGAGACGATACCGTCCGAGCCTGCCGAGGCGAACATGTTATACCTACCAGGGAAAAGAAGGTTGGATTGAAAGAAACGGAGAAGGGAAAGCGAATGCACGTAGGATGGAAAGCCAGGGCGTTCACAGGCCAGACATGGTCCACACCCTCAATGGTCTGCCTATGACACTTGAACGCGTACTTGTTCGCCTGCACCTCTGGCGACGCATCGAAATACTCCACCGCGATCCTCCCCTCCGTCGACGCCATCGCATACCCTACCCCGCCTCCATCAATAATACATCACAAAAAAAGACAGCCGCACTCACCTTCCCCATTCGCCATACACGCCAACGACCTCGTCAAATACTTCAAACTGCTCTCCCTCTCCTGCAACGGCGCCTCCATCCTCCGCGTATCATATATCCTCACCAACCGGCTCGCCATCGCCAGCACGAGCATATGCCCCACGATATCCACGTGGTACACCCGCTCCGGCATCGTCTCGCACGTCTGCTGCGGCGCGTCCGCGCGCGGGTCCCAGAACCGGAGCGTGCGGTCCCAGGAGGCCGTGATCAGCGCGCTTTTGGAGGCGGACCACACCATCGAGGAGATCGAGTCGTCGTGCGCGCCTAGGGGGGTCGTCTTTTCGGTTTCTAGGGCTAGGCTAGTGGGAGGGGGGGTTAGGAAGGGGAGGGGGAGGGAGAGAGGGAGGGAGGGAGACGTACTGCCGGACGGTGCAATCCAGCCCACCGCTATACGCGTTCGCACCATCCGACCAACAACAGCTCAGCACCGCCGCCCGATGGTCGAATTTCGCTTTTTGCTCGTTCGGCTTATCCGTATCGCCCGTATCGTAGAACCGCACTGTCTACAAACCAGCCTTAGTCGACGCGCGGAGCCAAGACGCGACTTACCGTGTCCCAAGACGACACCAGCAGGTGCTCGGGGTTCGTAGGTGAGAACCGCACTCGGGAGATACTGTCAAAGGGGGGCGATTGGAGCGTCCATTGGGTGGGGTCTGTGGGGCGGGTCAGTCGGAGTACTCGTGGGAGGGTGGACGCGTTTTTTTACTCTACCTGCCATGGAGGTCGAAAAGATGAGACTGTTTGGGCATGTTTCGAATGGGGCGCAAAAGCAAATAGTGGGTACGGCCAACTCCGGTCCGAGAAGCCGGTCCTTAGTCCATCTTTCTGCGATGATTATCTTGTTCTTGTCGTCACTATAGCACTCGTACGTGCCTCCGTCGTGGAAGATATGTTTGCTTTACAATTCTCCCTATCTAATGTTCTAATCTACCTCGCGATGACATACTTACTACTACTTTCCGATGGATCCTCTTCTCTTCACTTGCCAGGTAATGATCAACTTGCATCGGTATCGCCTAGTTATGTATGGACTCTCCAATGTCCCCCACGTTTACCGTCCCTTCCAGAGCCGGATTGATCCCTCAGTCTAAGCTTCCTACTGAAACATTCCTTCCCTCGTTCCTTTCATCCATTGACACCAAGAGTCCTGTAGGAGCTTTCGATATAACAAGCCATACTCTGCAGTTTCGTTATTTTCTGTCCACATTACCTTCCTGTGATTTGGAACCCCTACTAACTAGCCCGTTCGTCAGTATTTTTAAAACCTGACTCCATTGATGAACGCTCGAGTCACTCCAAAAGAGTCAGTATCCCTCTTCGAATTGGCGCTTTCGTTCATCAGAGCTGGAAAGATATTCTCCCTACCCAACACGTTTTCCCTTCGCTGATTCTACGAACTCGAACTCAGAATAGGACAAATTACCCACCATCATTAGCACGAGACCCACTCGTATAGGATTTCTCTTGATATATGCCTATATTCTGTGATGTCCTCCACTTTTATACTCCCTTTCATAACGAGAATATTGGCTTCATCGGATTGCTCCCCTCCAGTGCCTCCACGCTTCCTACTGAAATATTCCTTCCCTCCTTCCTTTCTTCTATTTTATTCATCGACCGACATCAGGAGCCCTGTGAGCTTCCGATACAACGAGCCATTCTTCTCAGCCTCGCTATCTTCTTCCCGTAATGGCTTCCAAAACGACGTGGTGTGGAAACCCTGTTTACTCCCCCCCCCTACAGATCCCCCGTTCCTCTGTATTTTAAATCCTGACTCCCTTCTTATTGTACTTATCCTACGCTCTAGTCGCTCCAAAAGAATAGCCCTCTGCGAACCGGCGCTTTCATCAAAGTCAGATGACTATTCTCTCTACATAACACTTCTTTCTGTTCATGCAAACGCGACCTCAGAATGGGACAAGTTACCCACCATCAAGAACTCCTTCTCATCCTTCTCCATTCGTCTCGGATTTCTCTTGATATAGCGTCTCCTTATCTCATCGCAAACTACTCGGCTCTAATTAACCCCCTCGCCCAGGGTCTACATGGGGATCTTGTAAATCAGGGTAACCAGAGACTGAGATTCGTGCAACCTTCCATACAGCACAGCATCCCTGTTGAATGAAATTAATGACCGCCACACCATCTGCCGCTACCTCCGTGCCCTTCCAAGAAGAAACCCACTCAGAGCACATATCCCAAAAGAACTCATCGCCTCCCACGAACAGTTTCATTACACCAAAACGCTCGCTCCCGAAAGCTCAGGGACAACTCTAATATCAGAAAACCCCCTGCCTTTTCTGATCGTAGAATCATCCTTGCAATCAGACTTGCCTCGTGTTAATTGACGACAGAGTAGAGACATACATTGGATTCAGAGATAAATGTTACGGCCATGAAGTTCGCTCCCGACACTCAACGGGTTACAGAAAAAAGAAACAAGTCAATGCGCCTCGTGGAGAGGGTGATAAACGAGGCACAACGGCAAGGCAGCGAAAATCAGGCTAAACGCACGGCAGTAATATTCCAAGTTTCAAGCGGAGCAGAGCTTGTTGCGTTGACATGTCGGAGGAGATCATCCTTATCTGCGAGAGGACAATAAGATAATACACACAACACAGAGGGACCACTTGCGAACACACCTTCGCTTCCACGCTCGAGACCTTATCAACACGTGGCAACAACGAACAATCCAATCTTATCTTTGTGTACTTGTTCAAAAAACGAAACACGGCACCAAGGTTGATCGTAACTCTAGACATCCCTGACGCGGGGAGGGGGGGGAGGGGTCCCACAACGGCATGTAGGTCCACGATGATCAGCGTTCTATTAGTAGCACTAGCGCCCGCCACAGGGGATCTCGGCTGGGCTAACATCTAGGCGCCCAGCGGGAGATCGACATACCCAGAATGGACTCATACCGACAAGGCGAGTATAAGCAGATCGACGACCTCGACGAACATTTTCTGAAGACAACGTCATGCGCGGAAAGACACTGGAGACTACGACCGACACTGAGACTTGCACAAGCTTCAAACGTCAGTTTCGCCTTGACGACGTTGTGTACGAATATGGGCGCTTCATTCTTGGGCGGCGCAATCGGGGAAAGGAGCTTGATCGGCATCGCGCTTCCCTGACAGGGAAGGTCAGCAATAAAACATGGAAATGAAAAGAAGAGAGCTACGAAGCGGAGGTGTGTTGTAGATACTTGCTGCTTGACGCGTAAACCGCAGTGAGGAGGGGAGTTTCGACGTCGGCAGCCATCGTATTGTAGCCTCTACATAGAAAATACAAGACATTCACGCACGCAACACAGAAGATTAGCCTAGCCATCTCCACTTGTTGCATGTTGAGCGAATTCCTTCACGCCCTCTTTAAATCGTAGCGTCAATGGGAAGGAACAAAACATCTAACGAAACGTACCTTTGGAAATGGTACAATCGATATCCAACGTCCGAGTCAAGGGAGCAAGCGTGGTTGGCAAGGCCAAGTGCCTTCAAATCCACGCGAACAAGCTACGCGGGGCCTAGAAAACAGGAATCAGCGTCCGAAGGAAGAAAGGTACGTAGGACGCACCGTACAGACTGATTCATCGAGTCTCATTAGTGCGGATTGGAGCAGATTTGGACCTTCGGCTTAGTTTGGGATTGCAGTTCGAGAACGAGGTGAAAAGAGAACGATATTACGGATGGAGCCTATGTTCCGACGAAAATTAGGTTAATATTCGCAGAGAGACTAAGTCACGCACTGCGGAATTGATGCCTTCACATCGCGAATCGTCATCTAGGACCGTTTATGCATAGCCGTGGACCATCCGTATAGCCTTTAGCGACGCAAATAAAATCTGATACTCGAATGTTAGAAAACGAAATCTGGCAGAATGTTACGCACCGTGAACTAGCCCAAAGCCTTTAGTGCATGCTTGACATGCTCAGCCTCGCATGCCAGAAAATATTAGTGTACCCGCCACTGTGCTGTGAAAAAGGCAAATTGTTAGTTTCAAAACAAAGAGTGTCAGGGCTTCCCCGGCTCGATTCGACAACGTTAAGAGCGCAAAAAGCTTTCTAACACTTGAAGAAGAGACTATCCTTGCGGCCGTGGAGCGTCGTTGAATATGGTCATGGTGGTCGTTGTACAGCTGGCAGCCGCAGTCCGATTGGCGGCCGATGACAAATTCTTGCACAGCCACTGTCGCGTCCTTCTACCGCCCACTACATATGTCGCTCGATAGACTTAACCGCGTGTTCTTACGCGTTTTATATCGACAAATGTGAGTGCCTTTGTATTAGCCTCCATTACTAACTCTACCGACTCCGCGAACAGCCTCACCCGTATATCCAGTCTGCAACGCGCTGACAGGGAACTAATGCAATAAAGCGGCGTAGTTATGAACCTTCACTTATGGTAGCCACAAAATACTCAAGCAACATGGAAAGCCAGAATCAAGATGATCAGTAACTTATCCTCAATGAGTGGACAATGGACGAAAGTATTGATTATATCAGATTCAAATTGGTACCTCATTTAAAGCTGTGAAAAACACGTAGGGAAGAGAGCTGAAAGCGCGAACGACGCTTTATTGTACGTGGGCAGTGTTTGGCGCGTCGGTCCCGCGACCACGACCCAGTCATCGTACCAAACAAGACCACTGTGAACCTGTAACGGCAGTCGTATTGACGCAATCCCCTTTCTCAACGTGTGACGAGCTCCGCGGCCCCAACGATTACATGTCGAGATGAAATGACTGGGTAGCAACTTCCTCTCTAGGCAGACAATGCACTAACTCACGCAGATTTAGATTTGCCGCTCGAAGGGCAATCAGCAATCACCCAATTTATTTGGATACATTTAATCTATAACAAGGCACCGGCAGGGATTGAGAAATTGTATACGAAGGGAAAAGTCTCGCAGGAAGGCAATACATGGTAGGTACCTATTCTTTCGGACGCACCTATGAGCTCGAGAACAGGTCTGCACGTGCAACATTCCAGGGAACTTAACTTCGTGCCGGAGATAATTTGACCAATACAAGTAATCTGACTGAGTCAGTACGTGAGAAATCACGCGCCCGCTACACACCATTTTCCTGCAGAAGAACCAATTATTCTTGGCTAGAATATCATTGGTCGAGCCTTAGGAAATCGCGCGACTGTTAGAACGGCAATCTGCTCGTTATTGCCATACAATTGATTCCCTCCCGATAATCAAGCTCACCAATGCCGCGACGTACCGCACTCCGCCGCCTTAAATAATAGACCCCCCACCCCTGAAGCATGCTTCTGCAGGAACAATCCTCCCGCGAAATCGGAAATACACTACGAAAACAAATTAGGCCACACCAATCCCTCGTAGTTCTCTTGGATGGAATGTTGGTGCACGTCGCGGAAAGAACCATTTCTCAAGTGCCAGGTCTGAAGGAAAGTATCCAGTCCCCCATGCTGGACGATCAACTGGAAGATGCATTAATCTGACATGCCATATTGAGTGATACCACCGGGCAGAGTCAGGGTCATCAATGATCACTCGGAATGTCATAACACGCGCCTCCGTTTTTTCTTCCCACGTCGCTGCAGAATGACTCAGAACGCGCCCCGTCTTTGGAAGTCAACGAGTTAAGGTGAGAATATATTATGTTTGCCATATGATGCTTTTGATTGACACCGCGTCATATTTTTCACAGTTATCACTTCTCCTTCCTGGAATTTGGTGCCCCAATGATCTTCTCGGTCGTCAAGGCTCCGAGGTTATGGATCTACTACTGCAATCAAAAGTAATAATAGGTGTGTCCTTTTGTATTACCCTTTATCCGCGAGTCGCATGTCATTTTGATGAAGAAATACATCCAGCTGATCATCAGACTCGTCTGCACACTTTCGGAGACAAGCATGTCTTGCGCCGATCGAACTTCACCTGTAGCGTCGCTCGGGTGTTATGACGCGTCTGGACTCCAACGTGCCACAATCAATAAGTGCACCTGGGCTTATTTCGTCTCCCTCGCCACACCGATCTTCAGCGGTGAATTTATGCCGCTGTACCGTCAGTCAGGGCCTTATCCCCCTTCCGGAAGTCCTGGTTTTTTGTATGACTCGACGGTGCGCCAATCGCGGATGGATTCCAAATTAGTTAGCAGCATTCTGCTCGAATTTCCTGGAACGTGGTCTCGCTGAACACATCCCCATCCCCGCATCCCCTTTCTGGCGGGCAGTAAGCGGCAGTCTTTATTCGAGGCGTCAACTCTTTGAACATACTCTTTTCAGCAGCTTGTTTATGATGTGACGATCCCCTGTTCGCGAGGTTGATATATCCGCTCTTCATCAGCGCCTTGCAAAATCCGGATTTATGGATCTTATTGTCCTCACCTCGTAGAAGCAGCTGTTCCATGTTCAGCGGGGCGTTCGACGACATCTGGGCGGCGATGGCGGCGGTGGCGTCATCGAACTCTACACCATCGACGCGAATGCTATCATCATTGAAGCGTGCCAGGCACCAAATAAGTTGTCCGCCACTCACATGATTCCATCATTCGTTCTTCTGGAGGCAGTGCACCATGTTCATTGTCAACGATGGCATAGGCGTGTTGATTTCTCCTTGTAACTTCCAGATATGGGGCAACTACTAAATGTTACGTTTGGATTTCCGTACTGGCTTCGCCATGGAGCTCCCCGACTTATGTTGTTAATCTCCGCAGTATGCGGCTTTGTGGCGACGTCTATGTGCATTCGTTTCTAGAGGTATTAGTAATCCCGCCTGAGTGCAACTCTAGCTTGAATCGTAGGAAGTCCTCTCGCTCTGTGGACGTTGGAGAACTCTTACGTCTTTAAGTCGTCCGGGTCTCGCTTACTCTGTTCTCTTGTTTCTAGATACTTTGGCCGGATCAACGGAGCCCAAGTCCGCGGTGCTCTGCAATGGCACCCGTCGCCAGCATAGACTCGTATGATGTCGATGAGTCTTGACTGGATGTCAATTGTTCCGCAGCTACGGTTCCTTATCTGATCTGCCCCCGTCCCCGAGCCAACCCCGCATTCCAATGCCACCATCAGGGCTCGCTATGTTCACCCTAACCTTTCCCTGCTTTTGGTCAGATTCAATTCTAGCCGCACTCAGATCTTTCGCGGTGGTAGTCCAAATACACCCTGTACCCCGACGCCAACTCCCGACTCTCTCATCAGTACCAATTTGCATCCGTTCTCTCTATCCGTACTAGCTTCCTTCTAGGACCCTACGTGACATGACTATTTCATTTCACGTTTGCTGCTTGAATGTTGATACCCTAATATTCAATGTGGCTCTCAATCTTGCCTCGACCGTCATATGAAGCTTCAACATGACGTACTAAACGTGTAAAGAACACAGAATATTCTTCATCTGCTTCTCCGGTTAGTGAGCCCTTGACAGGTATACTGCGTGTTTTCCTTGGAAATGCAACGTGTCCCACCAAGCAATGAACATGTGCACTGTAATCACATGGAAACTCGTTTCCCTATCCTCTCTTTGTATGTTCCGCAATGTCTTCAAATTTACCTTCAAAGTTCAATCGAACGATAAGATTTCTTCCTTCCTTTGCTCCATCTTGCACTCTACATTGTACAGACATAATCATCTCCCTCAATCTACATGATAGAATTGATATTTTCATCTGATGTCGCTTACTTTACTTAGGTCCGTCCGTATGATTTATTTCTTACGAAAACTTCACTCTCCCTGACATATCTATACAGCGGAACCACATACGACTTCGCGTTCATGATCCTTCCGCAACTTCCCCTGTTCTCGGGTCGGGATGGCATTGTATCTATTCTAGACGCATCATTCCGTGCCTCAGGTTTGCGAGGGGACCCATACGATGCAATCAACGATGGTCTTCTGATAAGGGAGGTATGACCCAGGTAACTGTGTCGTATCAAACCTAATCACATACCCCAGACTAAACAGGAAGGTTGAAGGCGATATCGTGGAGAGTAATTGCTGGTTCTCGATTGCTGAGATCCGCCAACATAAGGCCCAACGGAGTATCAACCTGAAGTGCAATGTTGTACGCATAATCTTGCCGTATGGGTGCATCGTCCTTCGAGACATGATCGCCAAATGATCTTCCCCTCATCGGAGTCTCTGTCTTCACGGCCGATAGTCCGAAAGGTAAATCCGACTTCCTTCGACGAGGCTCTGATGCCAGGACTGATGGTGCGATGATGCCGCCATAATTATGCCTCACCAATGTTAGAAGGAGAAAGACTTCCTCCTACGTAACGCAGTCTCCTACAGGTTGTAACTTTCATTAATGTGGATTTCATAAGTCCGTAAGCTTTACCGATGTTTGCCGACCCATTCCTTGTAACCGAATTATCCCCCGCAGCAAAGTTTGTACCTGGTCCACAGACTGTGCAGCTCGTACGTTAGGAAAAAACGAGGTCAGTTGATGCATGTCCTTGTACGTCCTGATAAGTTTTGCTTCAGAATAGAGGACCATGGACAGAAAGGCCCCGTTAAGCTTGGTATGCATGTTCGTCGTCTTGTGCATCCGTTTATGGATCTCACTCAGTTCTGCTTATAGACACAGGCACTGGCAATAGATCTACGCATGTTATATCATTTGACGTCATAGTACTTCTTTCGCGTCTGATTTCTGTGCGTTTTGGTGTTCCCCTAACATTATTCAACAGGAGATTGAAAAGTGTTTAAGGTCTTATATGACTATGTCCATCCTAATGGCCTGGTAGGAGTTCGATCGTGACTCGGAAGTCGTTATGCATTACAATTTTTAACGAGCGGCAGGTCTACGAGTTGCGAGTACAAAAATTCAACTTGCAGAAGAGACCTGACAGATTCCTTTGCTCACTATAGTGCCAGACATATATTTCCTCACTCGTGGAGGTACTGAATTTGACAACGTGAGTCTACTTTGTCCAAGTTCACGCTCGTTTTATTTAACATCAGATGGTGCGCCCACGACGCCATGAAGGTTCCTGACAGCAGTACCGTGCCTGCATTGGTCAACTTTCAAGTCCAAAATCAGATACCGGCGATTCCATGGACATTACTTTTCTAGCTTCATCTTATCTTCGTTGTGCTCATGACTGGCTTTCAAAAATAGCCATCTCGCGGTCCCTGAACCTCTTCGTTCCTGGGGCGTAATCATCTGATGTTGAATGTTATTACTTCCTCCAACGATTCGGATTCTCTACACCGCTTCATCAGCGATTGTGAATGCCTTGATAAGACTAAGACCTACCACCCTCATGGGTACTGAAATCAGCTTTGCTGCAGAAGTCATCGTCGTATTCTCTGGGACCGCTTTGTTCCCAATGACATCCTCTTCACTATGCGAGTCTGTCACCAATCTGACCCCGTAAAGATTACCGGAGGATTATTCAAAGCGAGTGTTTCGCACCCCTCTGGGAATGCTCCCACCATGAAGGGATTCGGGAACAAAGGCATATGGCTCAGAGACATTAGCGTGCGAACCTACTATTCTTCGTTCGTCTACTATTGTCTGCCCTGGTCGTCGCTCGTGATTTCACCAAAGCCGCCGAATACTTCAATTATTACAGAAATAAAAAGCTCACGCAGTGTCCTCCAGAGCCTATACTATTCTGTTATGTCCTTTGTTTGCTTCCTTCAAATCAGCGAGGCGATTACACACTCAGGCACTATCCATACCAGCACATCATGCAATTGTGCTTTGCGACGCAACGGCTCCTTGAAGGCAGGGAAATCAGCGACGCTTGCTCCAATAAAGGACTTGACTTCAGCAATTGTTTGGTACTTCAGTCTCGAATCTGGTAAAGATGGCAAATACACGTGGTCCATGACTATCAGAAGTGAAATTGTTATTTTACATCTCCACGAATCTAGGATTTCGACAATTACAGCATAGAACCCCTGCGTCATGTCTTCCGAAGATCAGGATAAAGGACAGTTCATTATCAACGATGCTACAGAGAAACCCACGCGTTAATCAGAATGCCAATAGTTTATTGCCGGCCGTATGGGTACTCCCAACCCCGAACAAGTAGCTTTCTCTTCCCAGAAAGTATCTGTCTCAGAACCTAGAGGGAATCATGCTCCGTATGGACATGAGAGCCTCGTGTTATCATCGCGTGTGCTCCATTGCCGAACAAAGATTGGCCAGACTAACGACCATTCTCCAAACAATGTTTCGGGATTCAATGTACGCTTTTCTCCAAATCTGTCTGAGATTTTACCCAGTAAGTTCACCGGGGACTTTTGCAGGAGGATAATAATATGAGTCGAACACTCGGTGATTGATGGTATTAGCATACGTTTTTGGTTTGTCATGAGATCTGTAACAGGGAAGAGCAACCGATTCGTGCTTCTTCCACATAAGCATAGTCTCAATGTTCCGATGTTGGGATATGGGGAAGGATGTATCTCACATACGTGCGGCGGGCAATCAATTATTAGAATTTAGAGGGACTGCCACAGAAAATGGCGGTATAACGGATAGTAAAAGTTCTCTAACGGTAGAGATAATTGGTTGAAATTAGTTAAAACGGGTATGCAAGGGGTATCACGATTCGCCTTCGCGTTAGTATCTCTACCAAATTTCGACATAGAAAACCAGAGATAAGGCCAAAAAAATAAAAGGTGAAGGTTTTGTATTCATCGCATCGCCTGTTTGAACCGGATCCGAGCTGGAGCTGGAGCTGGAGCTAGAAGGCGCGTATACAGTCGCAGCGGTGTCGTTTGACACGTATCGGAACAACTTCGGTACAAATGAGACTCGAGGTATTGCGCAAAAAAAAGATATGCATTACCTTGTCTATTCCTGCTTCGCTACTCGTCATGTCTTCGTTCGAGTGAGATACACCCTCGATCCAATCGACAGTCGACAAGGCAGGTATACCGCCGGTCAAGTTCTGCAACATGGTAACAAAATTCCTTCCCCTTTCCAGATGGGTACGTCCTTGTGTCTGCAAATAATGGCAACTATGAGGCAGACGAACTAATCGAGGTTGTAAGACAGTTGCTCACAAACGCTTCACAAGAAATATCTCCAGGGCCGTTATCTGCCTATAGAAGACGAAAATAGTAAAGATCAGTAGCTGATAGGGGAAATATTTCGAGAATAGCTCACCGTTCCCCAGGCATAGTTCAGATTTCTTCCGTTGTATCTCGAAACGATGCCATTCCGGCCCAGCTCATTGGTATCCGTTGTCGCATAAGCCGGAAAATTACCGGCTAAGCCGTACTTATATTGGTCTGCGTCAGAGCAAGAGCTATTGGGAATCGGTCGATCGTCAGTCAACCAGCATAGAGAGCCTGGGTTGGCTGGAAGGACACCACGAGGAAAACCTATTTCAGCAGATGACAGATGAACGAAACGAAGAACCCACCGATCCAGAAATGCAGTCGATTATCGTTCTCGGCCGATTTTCGTAATGCAGCGTAGCGTTGTGCCATTTGGCCTCCAGCAGAATGACCCCCTACGACGACAGTCTGCAGATGGTTTGTAATGAACTGAAGCCGGATGGTTAAAAACTCACGTTCAGGTTTGGGTAAGTGCCTGTATCCATGTAATACGCCACCAACGCGTCAAGCACATCGAAACTGCCGAAGTTCGGTACGGAGCTTGGCAGAATATTTTCTTTTCCATCTATCCAAGTCGTCACTCCCCACAGCAGTACGTCCTCCTGTGCTGCGCCTGCCTGCATATCCGGCTGGGTGAAAAAGCATGGGGCCATGACGGAGATGTGTTCCCGCCTTATGCTCGAGTCGTGATATGTGGCGTTGTACAGCGCGTTGTTGATCACATTCCAGTCTGGTTGGCAAAAAGATCGTTCCTGTGAAACGGAATAACTGGAAAATGCTTACAGTACCAACAATCTCGGTTCTGTTTTTTGCTACATGAGGAACACGACGAAGGGCTGCAAGGAAATACTCACCCTCCCAGGTAAAATAATGACTGCTCTGGTTACTTCAGAATTGTTGAGTGCGCTCGTTTGATAGAGTGGCTAAGACTTGAATGTTAGATTCAGAGACGATGGTTAGGAAGAGGGACAACCGAACCAGTTTAGCGCCAACGTCTTGATTCACAACCCAGCCAGGGTACGCGGTAGCGTCGCTCACTTGAGGGAATTCCTGCCAGCCATTGTCGGGATCACCGCCGACGGTAGGGTTCTGGTTGACCTGTTGCCGCCGATGGCGCACATTGGCAGAAGCCAGAGGCGCAAGGTGAAGGAGAAATGAGAGTAGCATGCAAAGGCGTCTTCGGATGGTCGACGGTTCATGTCCTTTCATATCGACGTTCAACCCTAAACACTTATGGCAATGCCGTATATGAGCGGTCCATAAATGAATGTCGGCAATTGATGTCCGTGGATTTCTGGTGAGAAGCTAAGCTGTCTCCCTGTCAGCGGAACAAGTACCTGGAACGGTTTCACACCGGATAACTCGGTGAAGGATAGCTGCTTTTCTAACTAACAAATATGCAAACGAGGGTCAAACCCTTAGAAATCGTCACGTCAGTTGGGCTGCGGTACCGAAGAACGAGAATACTTGCTGTTTTCGGCGCACGGGCACCCAACACAGGCCACAGAAGTCCGGAGAATCTCTGTGGGACAGAGAGCAGTAGAGAAATAGCCGACGGAGATATGCATTGTCATGCCGAACATGTCGCAGTGTCAACAAATTATCGCCACATTGTAATCGAACCTGAGCGCTAGCGCTGAGCACACTTGGCTCTTTGAAACACAAGTTCTACGCTGACTTCTTTCACTTTGTTTCTTGTTCACATATAGTTTGTCACTAACATGTGTTTTGGGCTTGAGAGGAGAGTGATTTGGATATCATTATAAACCACGATTTAGGGACTTGATGAAGCGTTAGTGGCTGGTTTACGGCTATTTCGGCGATCTGTGCTACCCTCTCGAGGCTCTCGTGCGCTTGAAGTCCCTAAAAGATGATTTATGTCGAAGTTCCAGCCTTCTTTCATTGCCACGAAAACAACCTGACTGTAAAGCTGTATGTAGACGGCTGTAAAGACTCACAGAGGGCACAAATTCCGTGCTTTTGATATATTGGTACTGGCACAAGGTCGCAATAAGGAACGGCAGGGTCCATGGCGAACCATGTGCTGTGGCCACAGAGGTGGAAACAGGAAGTTGACGGGAAGGCACGGTTGGGTGGCTGTGCGATATTGTGACGTGATGCCTGTGTTCAGCCACTCGTCCAACACTCGTCCGACTCTCTCCTCACTGGCTATATTCTCATAGAGATGGTGTCGTGCTATAGCACAATAGTAATGTTGATGTATCCCTTGAATAATACTTATTGCTCGATATGAAGCAGTCTCAGGAGCGCATGGACTGAAACATGGGCGGCCATGGCGAACGACCGTGAGCCGTGACGACGTTGCGGGGGTCTCGGATTACCTTCCTCTTCCTGGCCTAGCCTAACCTCTCATCTGAAGAGTCTTTCATAATCACCATCTTCGGCGAATTGCCTCTTCAATGGAAATCAGCGTCACGTTCAGATTCTGTGGTCCTCTCCGGTGCTATGTAGATGACTGTCAATACTAATGCACCAGTATATTCAGTCTCTGACAGAGGTTGATGTGCGGATGAACATCCTTTGAAAGTCATAGACTATCATATGTACATTGTATCCATTTGTATGAGCGCTCGTGGAAGGGATTAATTTGTACTTGTTGTTTGGCGCGTTTCTTTCCCTGGCGCTGGTTAGTAAGTATAAGTACAGGTACGGTAAGTTTTTGCGTCTGAGTGATGCGGTCGTGCGTTCAATGTGTCGCGTAACATCTAAGTACTACGTGCATTTGCGTTATTGTGCATGCGTGGGAAAAACGCGTTGTTCTGCTGTGTTCTTCTCCGTACATGACAAAGAAAAGTGTTGTATAATGTTCGACTGGAAATTTACTGTTGCGACTCGGGTGTTAAAAATGTCCTATTTAAAATCTGAATTTCAGGGAGGCTTTTATGCTTACATTTGTCCGTATTGAAACGCATGATTTTGATGAAGGCAAGCACGAGAAAAACAAGAAAATGCGGGAGGAGGTGTAGGCCCACATAGCCAAGAATGAGCTCTAACTTAAAGCGGAAGGCAACATCAGTGGCCACCGAGGCGGGCAATGCAAGATAGCAAGGCAAACCCAAGTAGGCGACCGATAAAATGCTCTCACAAACGACACGAACCGAAACTAGTGCTTGAATCCGACAGTCCCAGTGCCGGAATCACCGGTCCCGGGTGGGCTGGAGCCAGAGCTGTAGTAACAATGGCATCAAGGACTTTGGGGAGATTGGAGTCTTTTCGTCATAAAAGAGGACTAGTAAAACCGAATGATTTTTAGTCTCAAAGTGACGCACCGCTGAATGTTGTTGTTAGTGTTGGTACCGGCACAAGGTCCCAATAGGAACGGCCGAGTCCACAGCCCTAACGTGGTCTGTGGATAGCCGGTTGGTTGGACGCAACGACGCTCCGATGCTTTACAACACGTGCGTTTTCTTCAGTAATGCCTGCGTGAAGTCCTGCGTGGTACGCAATCAAAACTTGATTAATATGCAAGTTGTCATTGAACTTACCTGTTGTTCTTCTCTCACAGAACGACATTTGGGGCCTACGCCAAGGTCCTTCACAACGAATGTCATGGAGTCTAGTTCTGAGGCCAGTTATCGTACGGTAAAATGAAGCTGGCTGACAAGCCAGGCCTTTACAGGAGGGTAAGTACGCAATGTTATAATCTGAAACACTATTAGGTTGACTTAAATGCACCCAAACGCATACCAACCAGATACACCAAACACACGAAAACGCAAAAATGCATCACAAAAACGCGGAATTCTCCCAGCCCGTATAAGTGCCAGGAGACCATTTCGCCGCTCCTCGATGAGGGCTGAATGCCAAACTGCATCTCAACTTTCGCGATATCTCTGCTGTATCGTATTACCGCTTGCGCGACTTGAAGGCTGCATGGAGCTGCATCTTGCGGACAGCTTAGTCATTTCGACATGAATGTTCGGCGTTCTTCACGTTCTTCAGTTGATCAAGGATAATGACAAACTGACTATATATTAGCACATCTTCCTTACACTCACAGAGCCGTAGGACACACGACGAACAGTTCACTATTATCGCATCTATCCAATTAGAGGCCTGTTCCTTCGTAACGACTCGATGAACGTAGAAATCCATTGCTCTTCAAGTTTCTTCATAGTACCAGAATAATCCATTATCTTTCTCAATGACAGAAACATGGAAGCTGAGGTTTCCGTCCATCGAACTTTTATCAAGTTCATGCGGTTGTATATTATTATATAGGGTACTTCGTGCGCCGTGCTACTAGATCGATTCTGCTGCGCCTATTAGACAAGCCAATCCCTCTATATTCAGGTGCGACCCGTGATGCGGATCTCGAACGGCTTTACGTGACTGTGGTTGGCGTCTATCGTCAGGCGCTGATACCGGAGCGAAACCAGTGCACATTACCTAGTGATTCCCGATGAGAATTCAATATCCGGAAGGGGCTTGACCGGACAAGTGACGGTAAAATGGGAGAGTATATTAGACATTGAAAGAAGCATGGACACTTCGGCGAATTGAACACCTAGCATCGGAATGAGCACTGCACACATCCGCGGGAAAGAAACCGATGATCCGCACCTGGACATGTACGTCGTCCATAGCCGAATGCAAATAGACGAGGATCTGGGTTCACAGAGGAATCACTTGACTTTGGTTCGGTGTATCTGCTCGGGTCGAACTCAAAAGGTTGAGGGTACAGCTCAGGATCATGCATTATTGCCCTATCGAAGAATAGTTACGTTGAGCGTTTGCTATCCACAGTGCAATAATGAACATACCAAACATTGGCTATTATCGTCGCGTCTTTTGGTATCCGAAAGCCCCGATATTCGTCTTCGCAAATTAGTTTATGGGGGAGTGCTAATGATCGAGAGCTTTCGGTCAACAGTAAATACGATTAGACGAGGGTACTGACCGAGGTTAGCGACGGGGGCAAATCGAAGGATCTCTTTGAGAATGGCAGGTAAATATGCCAGTTTGGAAAGGTCGGTTGTACGAGGAGAAATATCTCGTCCAATCACGTCATCTATCTCAGCTTGAGCTCGCTCTTGCACCTCAGGATAACGAGCCATAAGCATGAGGAATGATATCATAGCCGAAACGGTCTGTGAAATACTACGTTAAGTCAAGCTCGTAAGAATCAGTCCCTACTCACGGTATCCGCAGCTCCCGCGTATAAACCACCGGCGCACCATTTGATAATATCGTCCACTTCGGGATCACTGCCCCTTTTTGAATTGAGGAGACGGGAAGTGAAAGACTCGGTGTATCCGCCCAAGGCCTATTACAGTTGATGAGCCGTTGTATTGTTTATGTTTGCCCGTATGTGAATACACCGACCATTTGTTTTTTGACCCATTCGTGTGGAACTCCGGAGAGAGAATCTAGACGCTTCTTCCACTCCGCGCCTTGACGTTTGAACCCAGTAAACGGTAGCCAAGATGGGAGAAAGCGAACTGTTTGGGTATTTATCATCACTGCCAAGAGAATTGTAAAAAGTAGACGTACCGATAGGATAGTAATCGACAAGCCATCGACCAGGAGCTAGTGCCTGTGCAGAAATCATAGCCGACTCTTCAGCGACGCCAATGAAGTCGTCATTTTCGGTAACTGTATATCCGTATGCCACTTTCATAATTATTGCAGCAGAATTTCTAGTCGGTGATGGTGGATGGGTAAATGTCACCACGTAAGTACACAAGGGGGCATACCTCCGTAAATGATGAACATATTCTTCAGGGTTTTTGATGAAACCCTCCACCATCATATCTGCCATAGCATCTAGAAGCGACGAATATTGTTGCGTCGCTTTTGCACCGATGCCTTCTTGAAGCAGTCGTCGATACTGTCTGTGGCGACCATCCAAGGACGAAATGTTGAACACGGATTTTCCCCGAGCACATATCTCATGATACATCCATGCTTTCGGCCGGTCCGAGTAAATATTGGCACGCTTGTCAAGTAGGTCATGCACGGATTTGCTGTCATTGAGCACGATGACGCGACGATTGTATACACGGAAGGATATCACCGAGCCTTAATGATAAATGACTTAGAAATGTCAAGGGTAACATGACGCGACCCACTTTCGTAATGCGTTGCCCATTGAGCATATTGCTTCCATGGTGCAGAACTGGCGAGGCGATTCTTGACACCAAGAAATAAGCTCCCTCGGGGTCCAGGAGGTAGAGATAGACGTCGAAGAGTGGAATTATAAGCTCGTACAATGATTAAGACGAGGAAGATTAAGATAAAGACAATGTGTGGGGAAGAGAGAATCATCGAGGGATTAGTTTTGAGAAGGCCACTTGAACTGACCTTTATATATGGAGGAGCCTTGGTCGAAACGGCAAGGAAATGTTCTGGGTCACAGCGTAGCTATCTGGAGAGTTAACACAGGATGACGAAATCCAAGAGCGGGTAACTTTACCCCGCTGCTGCGACTCATACCGCACAAGCTGTAAAGATGATTAGATTCTGGGCTATAGATCTCTGTTTCATGTGAACGGTGGCATTTCACGGTCAACCACGGGGATAACTAACCTCGGAAGGGGCGTATCGGTAAGTGCTGATAACATGATAGGTGCTGAAGCCACCAAGCGCTTGAAGGTTGTCAGGCTCACAGACGTCCAGACGGACCTGATACCTAGCAAATGAGATGTCAGATATGAATGGTGGTGGTCAATTCATCCAGTGTGACAAGCAGAATGAATTCAAGATACGGAACTAAAGCATCTGCCGCCGCCGGCTACTTGCCTTGCGTTGATGGCCACGTCACTGGTGATTTAAAGATATCCGCATAGCCAGGATCATGCGCGGCAGAAGCCCATTCTGACTCTCCTTGATCGTACCGAAGAAGCCGGTCGCCTTGATTGCGAACCAGCGAGAGAAAGCGATACCGAGAAGACTGCTATTTCTTAGTAAGTGGTTCACTTTTAAACTGATAGTAGGACTCGGAAATACGGAACCATCGGCCTCGATCGCGATTCGTGTATCAACAGCCTTTGAAAACTGTATGAATCAATTCTCAACCATTTATTCGCGTCGTCCACGTGGAAGAGACCTGGCGCTAAAAGATACTAGCACGTGCTGTATCGGGTTCTGTGCCTTTATAAGTCCTTTGATAGGATCAGAGTTCAACTCCCAAGACAAGGCGTAACCACTGGATTATGCTTACACCGGCCGCGTTCCTTTGTACACGCGGCTTGGGTAATGTCCCCATCCTCTTTGTTATGTTTCATCGTCAGCTACATAACGGTTGCCGTCAGTCCCATGTTTCTAGTAGTAGCGGATGGATGGATGTGGGCGCTATTAGAGAAGGAGGCAACTCCAGAAGGAAAACGCTCACCTGACCATCGTTGAGATAAGACCCAAATATTAGGGAAAACCTGAAGTGACACTTCGATCTTTGATCTTGTCTTCATGGTCTAGACGAACCCATGACAAGTACATCGGTCTGAAATCGACCTTCGTCGCAGGTCAAGGGGTCAGGTCCACATTAAAACGGTGGCGTGATGATCCTCATAGCCAGGTAACCTGTATGGAAGTTATTGATTCCCCAGAAAGATCTGACGGTGGGGACATTAAGGCCATCGGACGGGGATTCTAGTGCGAGAGACCAGCGTAACAACGCCCAAGATGGTCCAAAGAACACTTCACATGGCTGGCTATCGGTCACCGTTTGCGTTATCATACGGATTTGTTGAAGCATTTGGCTATTTTTGATGAGTATGTTGTTCAGCCAGTCGAGAAGACTGTTCGCTTGTGGTCCTTGGACCATCCAAGAACCTAAGAAGTTGCTTTCAATCATTGTTTAAAATAAGCGGCCCTCACAGGGACGCTGCTGACTTGAAGGGTCGGGGGTCCGATCGTCTCCTGTTATATGACGATAACGGAGCTGAAGAAGTTGGCGTCGAGTTGAAGCGTTTGGAAAAATGACGAAGTTCTGTAAAAGGCGTTGCAAAAGAAGATTCGGCACTCCTAATTATTATCCGAACTTAGGATCCGAGACCGATATCGATGTGCTTGAGAAATGCTACAGATCGAGCCCAAGGATGATGTGGTGTTGGTGGTAAACGGCAAAAAGGAAGGAACTTCCGGTCCGCATCATCTGTTTCATCAATGCACCAGGTATACGTACTCCGCTTCAAATTCGCGTCCCGCATTTTGACAGGGACCGATTCCGCTTCCGCCCCTTGGATTCGCATTACCACATTTCCTCCAAGATGATGTCAAAAATTACGCCTCAGGGCCACCGGATATAGCCCCACCGAATTCAAAAGTCAGGAAAAGAGCGTGGAGGCTATGTGCCCAAGTGCTTATTGAATTTTTTTTTTTGGTCAGCAGCAGCTAGGACTACTAGTTTCTTCGCTTTCATCTCGAAAGTTCTTTAGACCGGCCTAAAATACCACCCTTTCTTCGTGAATCATGATGCGATGGAAATTTTCGATGCTGTGCATAAGATGTCATCTCGGAGCGTGGATAAAAAGCTCCGTCGCGAGGTCAACAAACTGCGTTCTTACAAGGCACGAGGCATCGAGGCGGTCAAACCTTATTACATTCGAGGCCCCTACTTGGTATTTGCGAAATTTGTCTGATTTCTCTCAGAGATAAGATTAGATCGGAACGCACCGCCCGCGATCGTGATCACGGTCTCTACGGTGTTGCCTCCTCTTCCATTTTCACCGCCATCACGACATGTCCGACTCAGCGCCAGCAAGCACACTGCCCTACCCGCCCGTCCATAAGGACAAAAAATTCGTTGTTCTATCCGATTGGTTCGAAATCGTAATCATCGGAAGAAGGAGGTACTAACGTGCCTGTGCATAATAGGGATGGCACGATAACGACATGCGATTCGAACGATTGTGCGTCCAGTATATGCCAAAGCTGGGGAATAAGTGTGCTTACTCACCGCTGAGAAGATATGACTGATAATTTGGGGTATGGCAAGGAGAGAAGGAGACAGGGGAATCTGGATATTCTTACAGGGAAAGCTACGTTCAGGTACGCTTGGCAGAAATACCAGCAATCGCATCGATTTATGGACTTACTTCAGGGACGCATTTCGGGAGATGCTATCTAGTATCGTTGCCAACGGACATTCATTTGAAGAGTGCAAGGACGTTTTGCGCAAGAGTCGGTCACAGTTTACCATTCGACGCCTAATGAATAACATGCCGCTCAGATATACAACTCGATTCTGGATTCAAGGATTTCTATGCGTGGTGTAAAGCTAACGACATCCCGGTTATTATCGTGTCTAGGTCAGCCTAGCCTCCCCGTACCCCGCACTGTTGATCTAACGTGACTCAAGCGGTATGGCCCCATCTATTCGTGCCGTGCTTTCGAATCTCCTTGGGGAAGAGGCAGCCAACGAGATCGAAATCATTTCCAACGATGTGGACCTCCACGAGGACGGGACATGGTCCATTAAATTTAGACATCCTTCCAGGTCAGTTTCTTTCCTCGGTCTTTTTGTTTTCTGATGTCGTCGTAGTGGATTCGGACACGACAAATCTTGGGCGATTCTTCCCTACAGGGATCTCCCAGAGCCGCCGACGCTGTTTTTCTTTGGCGACGGAGTATCAGGTGAGTGTCTACACGCATGGGTCTTGCAGTGCGCTAATATTAATCCTGATAGATATGTCTGCTGCGAAGCATGCGGATGTTCTGTTTGTAAAAACGAAGGATCAAGGAGATAACGACTTGGCGGCGTATTGCACTCGCGAAGGGATTAAGCACATCCTCTTCGACGATTTTTCTAAAGCAATGCCTGTCGTACAGTCCGTTGTTAGAGGAGAATTGACTGTGGAGAAAGCTCTCTCCATTGGTCAGGCTTAGATGATTATCATGTAGACGCCTAAGATAGAAGCACAGAGCTAATAGATTTCAGTACCACCGTTGATGGTCTGCTGCTTTGATCTGAATGGGACCGGAAAGAAATATGAAAGGAAAACTATGACACGGTGTGCTGACAGGTGATAGGACACGTCCAGAGGGCTTAAATGGCTTACAATCTAGAGGTCGTTGCGGTTAGCGCGCAGCTGCAACACGACGCGACGCGATCGCGCCTCGAGCCACATCTCCGCGGGCATGGTTAGAATCCGTTGAAGCCTTCCAACGCGAGTCCCGGCGGAACGGGGCGCCATCGGGGTGATAGTGCTAGTAGTAGAGGGAGCAAGAGGTAGCAGTATATTCAAGTTCGGCACTTTCGGCGACGCTAGCCGGTACCGGCAAACATTTCGGGCTGCGTCAGTGACCAATTCGATTATGACACTCCCACAATAACCGAAAAAATAGACTTGGATTGGAGGACGAGCATCGGTAAGTTACCAGCAAGCCCATTGTAGCCAGGTTCCGTTGCGATTCCAATAGGGAATATGTGTTCAAAGTTCCAGTTCAATACCCATCTCGGCGTCCCGTACCCGTCAATCAAAACTCAACAGTCAGTCAAGAGTCAAGACATACGTTGCCCAGTACCGACCGAGCCTATATTATAATTATCTCACAGTCAATCTCACCAGATGCAAAATGTTCTAACATCTCACCCATAAAAGAAATTTAGTTGGATGCTATGTCATGGAGGGCCACCCGGGATTGAACTGGGTGCCTCCACATTATATCGTAGCGAGACGTTTAAATTCGCTCTACCCCCCTGCCAACTGAGCTACGTCCCCATCCTTACTCCAAGAATCTTCCAGTCTAGATACCTATGGAAAGCTTAAACCTTCATTACACGCGACGGCGGCGACGCAGACGCGTTATTTCTATGGGAAAACAGAATAATATGTGCCATTTCGAAAAGTCCAAGTTTTCATTTCCCCAGTTCATTGGTCTAATTGATTTAAGTTCCTCCCAGCTTTCCCATAACTGAGGCATGGCGCGACTGATTCTCTTAGTTCCAAGGCAAGGAAACACATATTCACAGCGACGGCTCTATACGTATACCTTGTGACAAATTCTTATCTAAACACATTACTGCCCTTGGCGCGAACAAAGGACATGCTGTATTGGTCTGTTAATTTATTAAATTTCATCACGTTACGACAAAACACGGTCACGAGCGATTTATAAGCAGGAAATAGCCAACTGTCGACCCAATCTACACCCACCATCACCCCTAAGACCAGCAGCCCTTCATTTATTTTTCTTTCTTCAAGAAGAACCGATATTGACGCCATCGTCGCCTTCCCAGCCCAACAGACACCAGTTCCCTGCTATTTCGAACGCGTCGTCGACACTGATATTTTCGAGTCCAGCGACCGCCACCGCCGGTATATCGTCGAGGCCAAATTTTACTTCAAGTTCTCCCCCAATCAACAGGTACCGTCAACATGGGAGGTCAACCCTACTCCGAACGTGAACGCGCCTACACGATCGCATGCGAGCGGATCGCACCCAGGATCCAGGGTAAGCAGCAACAGACCACCACTGATCCAGAGTCTGGGCCAAACGATCCTGAATGCCCTGCAGAAGACACCCCACATGAAACGAACACGGTAGGTCGCGGGGGACGAGGAGGAAACCGTCAAATCCAAGATGATGACGATGGAAGAAAAGTCCTTTTCGACAACAAGCTCCATATCCGATGGATCGAAGCAGCAGGACGCAAGCCTATCTTCGCGAATAACGCGCCTCCCGTTGTTGCCACCTCTCCCATGGGAATACTCAAGCCTCGGCCCGATGATCCGTTCACCTCTCCAGCACAAATCCCGGCCAGGTTCGAGCATGGGAACCCAGCACTGGTGGAGATCTTTTTGACAGCCGACCCAAGGCTCCAAGGTTGCGACGACCGGAAGGAGCATATCTGCACTCCCAAGGTCAACGGCGCAGTGATTCTAGTCAATGGTCTGCCAAATCCAATCGAGATCCCAGCCAGCGAGGGTCGCTTCTTGTCAACGCGCCGAGTGTTGAAGCTTGTGCATTCGGAGTTGATGAAGGATGTCAGGAAAAACTGGTGGATGTTCGTTGAAAAAGAAAGGAGAAGGGATATCGCGAAGGCATGGGAGAATCGCGTCTATCGCGGCTTGGAAGGGGGAGAATCCACCCCGAGTGCGCCTGTCAAGCTCATCGACTATTTGTTGGAGAATATCGTATTTGACGGGTTCACATTCGTGATGAGGGACGCTTCTGGACGGACGTGGTTAAAGATGCACACCAAAGCCGGGCGGCATGCCTAGGCCGGGGTAAATCGGAGACCTATCTCTTATCAGGACAATCTCATCCAGACATGTCAGCCTACACACCGGTTTGTATGTCACTAGGTATTGCTTCAATCGTCCAATATTGGCATCCTACCCACCATCTGAGTGATCATGTATCCGTAGTGGGATTACAGTGTCATCTGTACAAGGCATTAGAGTCTGAAGAAACTCGAAAAAAATTTCAATCCATACCTGCGCCGTGCAGCCATGCATCATCGCGGAGGCTAACTGAATATAGCAGGTCTTCGGTCAAAGGGAAGTAAGATATAGCGGATTCCAGCATCTAATAAATGCATAGCGAGCGAGACACTAGGAAAGAGAATACAGTAGGGCCGCTGAGGACGTTGTCAACGGAGGGAAACGGTAGGAAGCAAGAAGCGTCGTATAAACAACGACATATATATCGGGAAAGTCCGCTGTCGGCATGACGGCGCGGAACACGGTCCGCATCGTTGGTCCTTTTCTCTCATGCTTCGGGCTAGCCTCGTAGATACTAGACAGAGGATGATACGTCGATCCGTACTCTTCTGTACTGCTTCGGTTCGCCTTCATTATGTACTAGTGCCACGTCGACGCGTCCTCTATACTTAAAATTGACGCGATTCATTTTCCCTTCCCTTTTAGCGCATGTTACTTCCGTTAAAACGATATCCCTCAAACTCCCACCTCCCATCGAATACCTCGCGTTCTCGGCTTGTCTCTTTCACATTGCTTTCAAATCAACTAGTCTCATCTAACCAGGTACTATTCTTGGTAGAGATTTAGACCTCTAAATCTCGGCGATAAGATCTACCGCCACTAAGTACTAAATCATCCTTCACAAATGAATCAAGAATAAGAACGAGCTCCGCCTACTATCTAACCTATGTGCTTGTCTCTATGATGTCTGTTATGCGAGGTGCGCCTGTTTCATCTGGGCACTCCAGCCTGTCAGACCATCTAATGAAGGACTTGATACGCCATCCTCTTCGTCTCTCTCTGCACTCTAAGCTGGTTCGATCGCCCAGGGGTCTTCCTCTCGCATATCGGGAATCATCATTCCTGACGCCTGCACCCTCAGATAGACAGCTCCACCGATCTTGATGAACTATGTCCGCCTGATTCTCAGCTCCCAAGACACAAGACCACATTTCTCCACAAAGAGCATAGTAAAGGATTCTGACAACCCTTCTTCCCATATGCCGCTGCTGCTTCCCAAGATATGCGAAAATTCAAATGACCGGGAACTTTGGTTATGGCTTTCAGGCTCATTTAGTCGATGGCTTTTTGACAAAAAATTTGAAATGAAGCGGTAAGACATCAAGAGAAGCACCTATCGGCTCGAAATAGTAAGAGGCTACTGTAGAAAAGAATGAAAGAATTAATTGAGTACAATAGACTCGGAGGAAGATCACTAGGTAAAACAATTATACTGATACAATTCGAGGTGGTCAAGATAGCAACAACTAATACTGGCAAGGGAGCGATACATGAGAGGTAAGAGTAAGAAAATAGAAGGTGCGAAGACGAGTGACCAATATCAGAGAGGTGATCTATCCGCTGCTCTGGAGTTGCGCCATTCCAGAATTGTAGGCTTTCGAGGTAGCCTCGTGTATGGCGAATAATCCTCCCTTTGTGGAACAAGTATAGACTCTTCGTCGTGCACACGGCGTTCAACAGTCTTCTTGATAGTTACTTCGAGCTACGATGCCAAGGGTATCAGCATCTCTTTATCATGGTGACTAAGAAAACATACTTGTCGCATTTTCCCCCTCGGACGATAGGCAACCTGTTCAAGAAAGAATTAGTCAAACCCTACAAGGATGGCGGATACGCATGATCCTACCTCTGCATGACGGGGTTGGTATTGCGTGTAAAAGTCCTCTGAGGAAAGGACCGGTAGATCGCCCCATGCTCTCACCTTTTCGCGGAGTTCGCGAAGTTCCTTGCGCGTATTCAGCGAGGCGAGGACGGAATTAGCGTAGACTGGTATAGATTAGTCAAATAGCAAGCCTCTACATGGATGAACTATCTTACGCTTTTCAATTACGAAGTGAAGGCCGAGGAATACGAGGTTTGTGGGCATGACGAGCCACTGTCCGCAAGGGGGGTCAACACAATAGAAGACGTTGGGACGGAGAACCTACACAAATTAGCGAGGCTGTTGTTGCTACACTGCGAACAAATCGGTTAGTGTTCATTGGCGAATAAAGAACGAAATTGCCCTACCTCGTAAGAAGTCCATTCTCCAGCGTGTAGAGTGTTAATGAATCTATGACTTGTAACATACTATCCGTAGAACACGTCAGGCACCATGTTTTTCTTTATGGTGGGTGATGTACGTACGAAGATGGATCATCAATCCGCCGTCGCAGCAAGTGCAGGAAGTAACATAGCCAGGCCGTAATAAGCACGTCGACGGCGGATGATAGGGAGAGACCAGTAGTGAAGATCCACTATATTCGGACATCAGTTTGAATTCTGTCTATTCGCAAAAACGAGACTAACACCAGGATAGTCCTCGTTAAAGGCGGAGAATCTGTGGAGTCGTATCCTGCCGTGGTAACTCAGGAATGGATGATTAGATGTGAGAATGAAGACCCGCACATTTCAAAAGTTGAAACTGTATATCGCGATTCAGTATAAGCATCATTTGTAAGAGAACGTCAGCTACGGTGCTTACCAGATGCCGCTACTAAAACACAGGGAATGGATGGGTCAAAGAGGATCTTTATCACAGAGATCGATATCGCTCACCGAGCCGGAAAAAGGCTAGAGCAAGCTAGCGGGATAAAAGGTTACGGGCAGCCGGCTCCGAATACTGTGGGATCCTTACAATAGGAACGGTTATAGCCCAATTCCGATCACTAGCTAGAAAGTTTAAATGTCAGCAGCCGGTCCCGGTAACAGTAGCCGTATTGCATACATTTATGTATCTTTTCGGAGAAATAACTGAGGTTATTAGTGAGCTTCCAACACAATAATCCAGATTTGAGGGGCACGTACCAATGCGCAATCAGTGTTTGCATAGCCTGAGGTCCTGCTTGAGCGCCCGTCATATGAAAAAAATGCAGTATAACGTACCGTAACTACGATGGTAAGCTTGCGATAGGAAATGAGCCCGAGATGCACAATTACGAGGGGAACACGCGCTTACTGCAATGGACCTTGGTTTATTTGGGGCATGAGTCAATGTTGCAGGGACATAAAAGGCTCCCACTCACCAATGAATGTGATCAGTCCTATCCTGAACGCCAAAGTATGTGATAAGATAGTCAAAAAGAGACACGAAAATGAATGTGGAGTGGACAATATCGAGGATCCTATTAAGGAATCAATGATAAATACAATCCCCGGAAGTACCGTCGAAATCAGGGCATACCAGACAGTTAGCACCTATTTTGCATCGCCAAATCAAGCGACTTTCCAAACAGGAATGAACAAAATGCGCACCATGAGCTTCTTCCGCCAGGAATCTTGCATGTAGAGCCTGAAGTAGATGAGAGCTTGTATAGTGACGACGCCGCTCAACCTGAGCACCGATATCAGCTATCAGGAGCAGCACCCGAGATAATACGTGCTCACATCGCTGCGACAAACCCGCCCGCCAGCATCGCTCCGTAGGTCCCCAGTACATCCATTGGTCGCAGTCTGGAGAACTGTGAGAGAGCAGCCTCCAATTCAAGGCTGGCCTGACTAATATATATAAGGCCAGGATGCCGGAAGGTTGATAGGCTATGTCTCGAGCGACGATCGCGTAACGATCGCATTCCGGTTACTTCATGGGTATTGTGGCGCCCGCATGTAACCATAAGAGCGCAAGTCTATTTCTGCGTTACGCCTGTCAAGTCTATTCGTCAGTTTTCTTGAGTGCCCATGGTTGATATTCTGGTACTTGAATGGCCAAGAGAAATCTCCACGAGGAAATGCCACCCCAACAAAGTTGCTATGCTATTTGTACATTGGATTATTCGCAATTTCTACGGTCCACGTTAACACAAGAATCAGACTTGCACTTAATTATACATACCAATCACCATCTTATCAGCATCCACCTCGGACCGTTGCCAGGCGTACAACGGCCATTGTCATCAAAATATGGCTTCCTAGGGTTAGCTTCGCCAATACTCCCACCCCAACTGTCATATAAGGATCAGACATGATAACATTCCATCATTGACACCGAGCCACTGTGTCAGGTATCATTTGTACTTTGCGGAGAAAGAGTCTAGAATCGTTGCTTCAGTCTTCGAACGGGCGTCCTCTTCGCACTTCATAAGCTTCATAATCGAATACAGAACCCCAAGTGTTTTACTATACACTTGGGCGTATCGACGCGGGCGCACGCTCTGTTACGAACCAAATGGTCGACTAAAAATAAACCAGACGGGAAAGCACGATTTAGAAGGTTTCGTGAAATCCAGACTTGAAGTGAGAAATGCAGAAAGATCAATTATGGAAAGACGCACATGAATCATTTCTCTTCAACACCGTGGATATTCTTTGCCACATTTACAGCTTTTCCATGCCTATATTCTTCTCAGTCTTGTGGTGTCAAATACGCACTTCTTTTCGCGACGTGAATAAAAAGGCGCCGATAAGCGCAGTCACTTCAGATGTGCATCTGCAACGCAGGAGGCGTTTCAAACCCAATAAGTAGCTATTCAATAGACAAGAGAGCGCCTGCGGAGTCAATATTGGTGTGAGGGGCAACGTGGATTACGTACCGGTTGAACTCTAAGCAGTCGAATCGTCTCTCGATATAAGGCAGCTATGAACGGCGAGTCCTTCAATTTTCTATCAATAAGAGAATGCTTTGAACCGGCTGGGAGCCACTATGAGCGTCAAAACGAAACAGTCGTCGGTGTCAAAACTCAATGTACATGCTGGACTCGGAGTGATGTGATTCCCGGGATAACGACATGACGATCAGATCATCTGCGAGCCCTTGTTGAAGAAGAATGGTCACTGAGCCAAAGTGAAGACAAACAAGACTGTCTCCTGCCGGATAAAGCGCAGGTTATCTGTAAAACCGTTGGTAGAGGTTTTAGAGAGAGAGAGAACTACAGTATCGTCGTCCTATGACTGTGACAATCTGCTCAGCGCTAGCCCTGAGTTTCATGTTGTTCAATGTCACCAAATTGGTGCAGACGTGAACACGTTCCAATGCTAACCTGGTAGGAGAAAGGAAAAACTCGACTGATCATAGTGAACGCTCTTTAGATCGAACACGCGTGCCTAGTTCAGGAACGAGTCTCCTGTTTGCAACTAAAGCAGAGGCTGCGGCAGTAGGGGTTCCTGGAAGGGTCATCAGAATACCGTCTTATAACCGGCCATTGGGACCATACCACCAAGGACTGAGTACTGAAACATTCAGATTAAACTGGGAGCACACTCACAACGCACTGCGGGACGAGTTCAAATTTCCCTGCGCTAGATCTGAGATACAGAAATTCAGAGTATCCTATCATGCGAAACAGGTAGTAATAAATGCAGAAAGAGGAAAAGAAAGCCTTCGACTTCGACTTGGCAGAATTTTTTCTCATAGCCCCCGCGATAATGGTTAACAAGCGTTTAGCTTTGACAACTGGCGGGATAAGACTTGGTATCTGAGTTGAGATTTTGGTTTTTCGGTTCATTGTAATGTAGTCCAACGAGCGTATTCAAGACAAACGAAAGCACCTGAGGGGAGGAGGCAACAAGGGATGATCAAGAAAGGACCGGCAGGGCGGCCCGTCACGTCACGTCCAACTTAGAGGAACATCCACGACGATATAACTCGAGTCTGGTTATTTAGCACTCTTCTCTCGCAATCGCCATGTTCGTTTGATGTTCGTGGTATCAAACCAAGCTACCGTTACCCCGTGGCCCTGTAATTCGGTTCCGAGTTAATCCAGGACAAATCCAGGACATTCTATTGACCATCGTTCCTTTGTTCTAAATGTCCACCACATCTACAAACTACACCACCAACCTTGCAAGAGGTCAAGGAGAGGTCAGAGCATGGTTGTTCTGAAGACTTTGTGTCGACGTCACTCTGATGTTGCTGCGACCGCGTTGCTACTGTTGGAGGCCTATCATTTAGACTTATTTTTGATACCCTACATCATATTGACATCAAACTTAGGCTTGAACAAAGGTCAAGGCTTTCGTCACAATAATTCTAAGAGTACATAATATTAATGTCATGTAGCACGTCAAAAACACAGGAAAACCGTAATATTTTGCGGTATTCGGATAGTAGATATTATTATATTGTCATAGAAAGTTACTACACGTTTATGTACATATTCAAATACGAATAATGAAGAGTCAACGCACTGGGGAGGAGGAATTCTTGCCGAAAAGTTGTGGTTATATTGTCGAAGAGACCAAGAAGAGACGACCGTGTAGGCAACTGCAACAGGATGATGTTCGAAGATGGACCGGCCCAGGGGAATACCATATACTTCTTAAAGGAGCCCTGGCAAGCTAAATTTCATGCTCTCATTAGAGCTGCGAGTGATTATTGTCGTATTCAGATTTCGGGACTGCGTTCAATGACTTAGGACTGTAGAGATGAGCTGTCATCAAATTCAGAATTAGGGAGTTAGGGACAAGTTATCACGTACATCATGTCTTGCTCTCAGGATTAAGGATATGTACCACTAAGATATGAAAGTAGTGAGAGTGGCGACGAAGCCGAAAGGAGCCTAAAAGACAAAAGTTCAGTTTATCACAGCAGTATGGATAGTGCAGTATACTCACCACATGAGGATCAAGAAGTCGCGTCAGATGCTGAGTGCAATCTCTGAGTCGTCGTTTCTTGTGCATGTGTCCTGAAATCTTCTTGAGTTGCGCCTCCTTGAGTCGTGTACTTGAGAATATTTACAACAGGACTGTCGACTGTAAGGATAAGATGGTAAAAGAACAGAAACAGCGCACATTCAAAACTCAGATTAGAATCATCCTGCGGGGATAGAATCGCTATAAGATCGCTGTCCCCAACCCAAAACTAATAATCGGTAGCTTACCTATGTCTATGTTTGGATTGGAGCGCGGGAGAGCCACGGCATCCCCATCCAATCCCCATCAGTCTCTGAGGCCCGAGTGGGAATTTTTTTCGCGATCAAAGTCTGAATACAAGTCGGAAGTTGAGAAAGCCACTGACATATTTCCAGGACTTGCAATCTACTGATAAAATTGCTGCCACCCGCAGTTCCGGGCGCTAAATTCAATACTGATACTTGAATTTGAGCGCTTGATTAAAGTACTTGAGTGTGCTCGAGTGCACGAGGTAGAGAGTCAGGAAGATGACGGACGTGGTGATGGAGATAATGGTGTCAAATAAGACCAGCAGGACGACTTTCCCCAGAAATATATGAGGTGTGTGCTTGGCCTGGTTTGTTCGACGACATCAGTATAGAGTTGCAACAGTCGAGTCAACATGATAAGGCAAGAACGTTGACGAGACGTCACGCTGCCATGGAAGTGACATCACAGTCTCGTCGTCAAAGTGATGTCAAACTTCATTCGTTCTCAGGTCAGTGGAGAAATTGGGTACTGACGTCTGGACCGTGATCTTTGACTGACCTCTCATCAGGTTGGTGGTGTAGTAAACACTGGTCCGATATTTTAGGTGAGTGGCTCTTTTCATAATCCTTGGCCTAGTAACAAACATAAGTTTTCGTTTTGCCTGGATAGTCGCAAATCCGTTTTCTCCCCTATTCGATGTTCCCGAGGAAATACTTCTTCGAATATTCAAGACAGGATCAGATCATTATGATGACAGCACCCCTCAAGCAGGCGCCATGGGTATTTGGCTATGTCTGCCATCACTGGAGGGTGTTCATGCGTTCCTCGCCGTCATTATGGGCGAGTCTCTATGTAGATTTGGCATCGCCACCAGTCCGCAATCTCCTAACAACATTCCTTTCCCTGTCGACAAATGTTCCATTGGACATCACCTTGAATGTCAAGGAGATCGGAGACGAAGGAAAGGAGGTCTTATATAACGATATCATCCCTCTTTCTCATCGCTGGTCAAATTTGAGGATAATCGTTACCAAAGACACTGTTTTCGAGTTTTTGGCCCATCACGGATCGGTTACCAATACTCAAATTCCTCCATATTTCCGTGTTTCCGGTTGTTGGCCTTTCGCAATCTACCAACAGCAGTCCCATTCATATGTTTTCAGCTACACCACTACTACGATCAGCAACGATCTTGGCTTGCCAGCCTCTTGACATAGCGCTGCCGCTATCTCAGATTACCGACTTGTGCCTCCTGAATAATCCCATCTGGGCCTTCTCACATCTGACGGTGGCTACAGCTCTCAAGTCGTTTACCTTTCACTGTTCAGATTCCGCCGTCTTCGATGATAATTCCTTACCCCAGTCTCTGATCCACGAAAATCTTACTAGCTGTCTAATCCTCCCAGCGATCGTTCCGTCGATTCCTCCATAGATGGTCCATGCCAAACTTGGAAACACTTGAGCTCTATCGCATGGGGCAAGTTCCATACTCGGCGCCAGAACTTGGAGATGGAGGGATGTCCCTCATACTTCAGTTCACGCGGCGCTCGAGGTTTCGTCTTCGCGTACTCAGGATTTTCGGGCCTGTTCACGTGTCAATCCTAGGGATTTATTGAAGCAGATATCGTCGGGACTATCAGCACTGGTTATCACAGTCAATGGTGCAACGGGCAGCGAGCTCTTTCGAGAGTTGGGACCGACTTCTGGGATACCATTCCAGCAGGTCCGCGAATTTACCTTACGCATCTCAGATAGACAGGTATTCTCCCTGTTTGAGGATGACGCCTTGGTCCGACTTGTCTCCTCAATGCATTGCCAAAATTTGCGCTACCTGGCGATAGAATGCTGCAGCTCGCAAGAAACGCACTTTTGCCCTGATGTGATGGAAAGACTCACGTTTTTGCTCACGCTAAAAAAGCAAGGCTTGTTGGCGTCTTTGACTATCGAAGGCATCGAATTTCTCGGGGACGATGATAAGTTCCATAGTATCTATCGTCACTGGGCGCATGCCGCGTTGTTGTCTCAGTAAGAACTCTACGGATATAATTATTGGTAAGTTCTTGGAACGATTATTTGGAGGCATTTTACTCAAAGTGGAAACAGCAGCGCGACAATTTTATGATTATATCCGACATACTGTACCATTTGAAGCTGAATCATAGAAGCGGAGGATACCGTCCAATCGCCAAGGGTGTATATACAAACAAGAAGCATATCAACAGTAATCAGTTGAAGACTCGGAAAAGTAGAACGCGCAGTTACAATTGCGCAGAAAGAACGAGAGAAGCCCTTGCTTCGATGTGTCCAAGTTCTTTCGTTTAACCCTCTCGATAATGGCAGACAATCATCGTTCAACGTTCAGCCTTGACACTATCGCGACGTTTCTTAACTTATAAGATATCGAGACACGCCCCGCATTTTCCCGCGACCTGCGCCTAGACAAGGAGAAGATATAGTCTTTGTCACGTTAGACAGACTCCATCACAACATGACTCAAGTCTTGCTAGCAGGATAGATCCTCAGTCTCGGTGTCGAGGTGATTAGGTGGCTTTTAAAATCAATTCACTAGACTGCATATTTCGGAAGACCACAGGAGCACAGAGGAAGGACGAGATGCAGAGGGATGAGGTAAGGCTTAAGTACATTATCGATTGCGGTGTAGTCGTCGTAGTCCAGAAAGTGAAACCCGATGAGCTGAGCCGAATGGACAATACACAGCCACAAACTCTGCTTAAACATCTACCATGACTACGCAAGCATCCACTACTGGTTCATCGAATTCAGCACGGCCAATCCTCTGCCTTGAAGAGACGCCAGCGTGTATCGATTTCATACAACCATTACAGACGGTTTTGTTGTTATTGCCGGCTTCGCCGGTTAAATTCATGAAGGTCTCCTGTCCAGAGTGCGGCTTCTCTGAGCCTTCAGCCGACTATCAGGTTCTTACAAGTCTCCTACGGTCCGGCGCATCATATGAGGACGTCGATAGCGCTATCTTACATCACGAAGCCGTCCATCTCGAGGCAGAACTTGCTGCTCTTACATCTCTGCTTGATGAGACGCGTCGCCAGCATATAAAGGTCAAACTTGCTCTCGACAGTCGGAACTCTCTCATAAGGGCTCACATACGACGTCTTCCTCGAGAGCTCCTTCTCGAAGTCTTTCACCATCTACAGAATGAAAGCGATAACGGACTCGACTTTATGCAGGCTCCATGGATTTGCGCTCAGATCTGCAGCTTTTGGCGTGATACATGTTTATCATCTCCATCATTATTCGCTATAATCTCTATTGATAATGAATGCTCCATCTATCCCATCACTCATCTGGTCTCAGAGGCCCTCAGACTGGCTAAAAGCTACCTACTGACTATAAAGATCCACCGGCGCTTCCTAATTAACTCCTCTTTCGAAGATCTTTTCGACCGTCTTGCCCTCTCTTCAGAATATTGGTCTCACGTGGATATCAAAATAGCGGAAGGTTATAATTTACTACGTCTATTACAGGGTCCGCGTCCACTGAGGTTGCGCCATATGACTCCAGAGGTTCAACACCCCTTTCCGCGAACCAATAGGCTGTCTTCTTCTCCGCTTGAGTATTTTTCACACAATAGCTTCCTATGTGTTGTGCCTATTACTCTCCGACACCTTCGTCATCTCAGTATTCATATCAGGGATAGCAAAGAGTTTTGGGACGTTGTAGATGCTGCGGCGAGTCTCGAGATTTTCATCGTTCTAAATGATCATTTCAAAGAAGAAACACCGACAAGCCGTCACGCAGAGCATCGTCGGGTCCTTTTCCGACCACGTCTCCGGCACCTAGAATTCCGTCAATCATGGATCCCATTCGCCCTCGGTAACGTTACTTTTCCTTCGTTGGAGGAGTTCTGGATCGTATCAAAGCCATCTAATTGGATCGGGGAGCAGGGCAATTCTACCCGTAGACTTGACATGATCACTGAAGCTGAAGTATAGCATCTCGTTGACCTCGTACACCGCTCTCAATGCTCCCTTCGTTCTTGTACCCTCGATTCCCCTATTCTTATCCCGAAATATGGATCCATCCTCCTCCCTTCTCTCAGCTCTCTTGAAGTCACCTTTAATGAAGAGTCCTCTGAGGTGCCTTTCTTTTCCCTCATGATAGATGTAATCAATGTTATCCCAAATCTCCGCTGTCTTACTATCCATGACAGGATAATCCGGCAATTGGGCAATGGGCTTGTGTATTTACTCGAGGACGGATTTGCAGCGATGGTTCTATCAAGGGAGGCAGGTTCCGCATCGTGCCTGCAGCAGTTGACGGTCGAAGTCCACCATCGATTCCCTAACCTTTATCCCCTTTCTTTAAGCATCACCGGTTGCCAGGAGGCTTACACTGTCTGGCAATGCAAAAAGGATGGCATGGACGCACAGCTCATATATGGGGGTTTTGACATAATGTGCAAGCTGGTGGGGAATTGACTTATTTCAAAATATCGCGTGTTTGCTTTCGTCGACGGCAACCCAATCATTCAGGCAGCATCATTTTCTGACGACGCTTCCGTCAGTAACCGAGGATCCCCTATCAAGCATGAGTAATACCCATGTCGTTAGCCACTGTAAATTTAGACTAGTACACAACAAAAAGTACTGCGAAACTCTCATTGGCTCCAATCAAGTTAAAATAGTGCCGGTGAATTATAACGCTCATTCAGATGATCGCATAGAGGCCACGGGTACCTTTTTAGCAGCCCTAGTGCCGGTTTTTTATGTTGCATGCTCCATGCATCCTTGTCTACGGCACTGCTAAGTTGTGACACGGTTATATCGCAGTATGTCGACTAAGTATCCGGGCTTTCCTCCTCAGGCTCCTGCTTCCTACAGATTCCTAGGAATAATGGAATATAAGCTGGATAATTCCGCATCCTGAACGCACTAGCTAGGTACGCCTCCAATTATCTTGCTTCGCGCCCAGATGGCGGTTACGAAGAGTTGGCGTGAGAATTTCCGGTCAATGCGGAATTCGGACCGCCATTCCGGGACCAAACATCCGCAACCCATATTTCCGTCTTGCACTCTTACCATGACGAGCAGCATTCATGGTTCCCACTACTGCGATGTACCAAGTCTCGTACAACTCAAGAACACTCTGTCCTAGAATTCAATATCGGACTCAACGCCCTTGCGAAGGTCTGTCGGATCGAAGGAGATCTTGAAGTGGCAGCAAACGCCAGCGAATTAGGCGCGTTACCTTGGTGTTCAGGTCGTGAATTATGACCTAACTTCTGCAGCAGCTTTCCTTCGACGTCTTGAGAGTCTGTTATGCAGGAAAACTCGGTTTACGCGGTGTATGTGATAGAATTGTGCGTGGCCTTTTTTCGTATTAATTTATTTTCTTACCTCATTGTACCAGTCGCTCGTCGGACTGCGCTACATATCCATCATCAATCAGTATGAAATTCAGGAGCAAAGCAGACACAGAAATAGATCAGGCAGACAAACATCGCTCCCCACATCTATACGCTGATATTGGAAGTGAGCGTGTTTTCTCTGTGACACAGGACGTCGCCTGATGATTTACCTCAGGTTTGGGTGATTCTTTCATGAATGGATGAACCATCCTCCATCCTGATTGCGGAGCCTTTGGATATCTTGGTTTTGAGTGATGTACATAGGTCCTTCCTGCTCAGGCTGCTCAGGAAGCGCACTAATGTTGAATTTATCAGCATTACCCTGATCTCGCATACTTAGTCTGTCCCGCTTTCTTCGACGGCAAATTTCTCTCCGCCCACCGAAGAGTCTCAACTAGTCCATAATGGTGCATTTATACTTCCTCAATTGCGTCTGAAGGGATACCATGGATATGGCCCTACCAGCAAGGATACCCTGGGTTCTGCACAAGCCGACGTCGTAATTGCTACAATCTGTGCTTAATGTCCCACCCCCGTCTCCATCGAAGGTGGGCATAGTTTTTCTTTCAACCGAGAGGGCACACGCTCAGTAGCTTCAGGTCTGGACGCCTTTGCAAGCTGACAACGAATGGTGTCGTGTGGTCATCATCATGCGCTTTCTTTCTCACTCAAGTACTCAATTGCCGTGCTTTGATTGCTCCACAAGCTCCACCTGTTGAGAGCTACAGGAGGTTCTACTCTCGATTGATGTCCCGTGCCATTATCCTGTTGACATCTTATCTGTGCGGAACCACGGCCAACCCGCTTGCAAACGACGCTTCGTGACGACTTGAAGAATATCGAGCGGCACCCTAGTCCATCAGGTGCAGTGTCCTGTCCCCCGTGGAACTCAGAAACCAAGACGGATACTGTCCTGCTAGGGAAGAAAACCCCAATCCACGCTTGATCTTATATCGGGCGGAGGTTTCGGCCCTCGGTGCTGGGGTTAGGGTTAGCCTCAACAAACTCAGAAAGAGCTGCGATGGCATCTGACTCTGTGCCATTTCACGGTACTATCTTGGCTATACGCAGATGTTGACTATTCTGCTGTATTTCCCAGGATCGGCTGGAATTATGGTAGGTTTAGTGCTCTCTGCCATTCACCGACCTCTCTAATCTATTTTTTTTTGTCCTTGGGCAGATATTAGGTGGATCCCATCTCATCCTGTCCCCATGCACTGGTGCGTACAAGTACTCGATGTTCGGACGCACCAAGAAGGCTCGTGATATTTACCACCGGCACTCCGGGCCACTATTTCCGCATCTGGTATCGGTCTTATTCTACCTTCTTGGTGATGAACCTTCGACGTTTTGATCCCCACGCTATAAAGCCAACGCCAATTTGCTGCTGTGTCCTTCTCAAAAACCATTCACTGACGTCGAGACATATGGGAGTACCAGTTGTATCGCAAGACGCACTCAGCGCTATCGGGCGCAGCGGGAGAGAAGGAATGCTACGTTTTTTGATGAACACTAGAGTTTCGCGTCAGCGCACCTGTGAGGTCAGGGCGGCAGGTCTCGGATTTCGTCTTGCTGCGAGTGACGAGCTCGGAACACTGCGGGAAGGGCTCGAACGGACTGGAATAATGTCCGTATACTTCGGTTTCGTCACGGTCTATAACTCTATCAGCGTTTTGAGACGTTGAAACACCAAGAAATTGCCGTAAGTTGAATGCTGTCTGATTTATCAGCCTTTCTAACGCAATTGGTCCTTTACACAGTGATTGTCTGCACTCTCCTTCCTCTCGTATGCAAATGCGGTCGCTGCAGCACTCGTCCTGCCACTACGCATGAAAGACTTTAAATGGAGCTGCGCTCATGAACGGGGCTGTGATTATCGTACGTTGAAGATCGGAACGTGGCTAAGAAATGGAGAGGGTGGCGTACTTCGAGTAACGTATTCGAAGTCCCGGCCCCACGGAGCACCTAGCCTCCGTCGCTTGTGCTCCTCGACAGTTCTATGCGTGGCCGTTTCGCAATGACGATCTAAGCTTCTTGTAGTTCTTTGGGTATCTACAATCCAATCGTCGCCATGGAAAGTAGGAGAAGCAGGCGCCATTTCAATGTGTAAGTCCTTGTTCAATTTACAATTGTCCCAGTGCTAAAGACATGGCAGTGTCTTTAGAAGCTGTGACGATGATGCTACTACTAGTACAGTGGTGGTACATTCCAGTTACGTATGATCCGTTCGAGTGTACAACATGCCTTGATTTGGTTCTTCTCTGGCGTCCGTGCCTATACTCTATACCTTACCCTCCTCAAATGCATCCGCCACTTGTTCTGGTCTCCGTTGCTCCTCACGCTCAAGCCGTCAAACATCGTCGTAAACCCGCTCCTCCTATCGACAAGCGCCTCACAACCGCAACCGCACCTCTCCTTATAGCATCCGCCTGTCACCCCCGGCTCGAGGCGCTCCCGTAACACGTTCTGCAGCCGTGCAAGCACGTCGTTCACCGTGACGAACCCGCCGCTGCCAGCGTAAACTTCCACATTGAATCTCTCAACCCTGTCTATCTCAATGAGGATGAAGACCCTCCCGAGAGGCGGGTTGGACGCAGATTCAGAGGCTATGAGTGGGTGGGGCGCGATGCGGCTTGAAGAGAAGAAGTCGATGGGCTGACAAGTCCCCAGACGAAGCGCACGATGGACAGAGAGATGCACGGAAGGGAGCGGAGTTCGGGTAGACACGTACGGTGAACGCGCGCTGTTGTGAGGATGCGAGATAGAGTGACGGCGCTGTCGAGGAGAAGGCGAAGGGGCTCGAAGAGAAGTGCTGGGCCGAGGGGTCTGCATGCTTGTGGGCCGACGCGAGCGCCTTGGTGTCGCTGACTGATGGAAGGGTGTTGGTGATGGTGATGGTGGGCGGAGACATGGGCGAGGTGCGGGAGATAGCCGGTGTCGAGGAGATGAAGGGAACCGGGCTGGTGATTGAGGAAGCTGGTGGGAGGGAGGTATCGGGCTGACGAGGAGCGTCACATAGAATGGTGACGGCGCTGCGTAGTGGTTGAAGTCGTCCTCCCAATGGACTCGTTTAGTGGAGACTGGCGACATGAAGAATAGTTGAGTACTGCAGTGAAGATCGCGTGCCCATTTATATTCATTTCAATAGTATATACTATGTCCCAGGAGGCATCATCGTTACCGTAGGTAGCCGTCCTGTTGTTCCGAGCTTCATTCTATGATTCCGTCCATCCGTTCCGTCTTCTGCTAAGTTTGATGGTCGCAAATCAAAGAATGAAATCCTGCGATGAGGAGTCCCACATTCAGGAGTTCTTGTATATTTTCCTCGGAATGCAGTCTGTTCGCCAGTGAAACAGGTATGCGAGTCTCTGGCTATTAAATAATCTACGGGTTTCCCAGCTTACTCCCTCTTAGGTCTCCTACCCTGGCATGTTTATTTCCTAAAACGAAACAACTGCATATTGATGGACTCCAAAGAAGAGATGCCATCGTTCCTATTGACGTCAGCTGGGGCATTATCACCTGCAACTACAGGAAAAGAACACATGATGTCAAATTCTCCATCGGTCGTTGACGTTGGGAAAGGACCAACACGCGTAAAGTGTTCACCACGAGGTTCAAGAGATCCATCATGCTGCTAGAATATAACAAATCCGGTGTGTGGTTGATTTGGCACGCTCTGGCAGGCGCTAACTATAAGTTCAGCGAACCCGAGCTACGAGTGGAAGAGGTCCAAATGATCGACATAGCGATCCGGGGAGACGGAGGATAATGATATTTCATCTTATTCCTCGAAGATTCCATTCGCAAAGATGGAATCAATTTAGTCCGGCCGTATGACGACCGAAAGCAGTGTCTGGTCGCCCTGAACGACACCTGCACTCGCACAGCATTACTTCATACGAAATGTGTCGTATCTCAGTTATGCAAACTTGGTATAGATCATAGCCTGGCGCCACCCTCGTAGCCACGCCTGGTATCATTGACAATGCGCCAAAGAGCTGGTGTTATAGGGGACAGACGACTGGGCTTTATCTGTCCTTGTTTTACGGATGTCTCTTGAGAGCACGGTACAGCGAGAATCGAGAAAGCTCTCATAGGATTCACCTTCAGTTCGAGAGAAACATCAAGTTTTGTTCTTCACTCCATAATGATACAATGTCAGGGCACCCTCCGAACAAATCGACAATTCTCTTTCCAGCCGCCTTTATTTCTGGTTAGCAAGTTATCATCCTCATAAACAATGCTCACCAGTAACCCTGATTCCACCTATTGCATGATGCTCTTCTATTCCTTGCCTTGCTTGCAGCCAGCCATGCCCGAGTCGATTTAATCGGCCCGGGCAACCATAGCCGGGAGGATAGCGAATATATTCAATGTGTCGTTACATCACGCGTGAAACGGGACGGAATCAGTCCCGCGAAAGACAGACGCGCCTGGAACTGGGTGCCTTTGGACCCTACCGTGGGTCCTTGTCGGACCTCTCTCTTCTTCCAAACGCCTTTTTTTCTGTCTAGTAAGAGGTTGGAAATCGAGGCAAAGATGAGACGATGACCAGAATGTTTCTCACCTTCTCTGCTTCTCCTTCACAGATTTTGTCTGTCTTTGCTAGGGCTAACTTCAGTGCTTCCTTCTAGATGACTATTGGAGGAGGCCGACCTGGTGCGTGAGCTGGCGACTCGGAGGCATAAGAGATGTGACGGTGTTGGAGTGCGAAAACCAGGCCGTGCGTTAAGAAGCAATATGAATGGGTGACGTAAGTAATGAGCCCGAAGTCTCCCCGCCTTAGAATTGATCTGTCTAGAAGAGGAAAGTAGAAGAGGGGGTCCGAGAAGCTTTGGTTCGAAGTCGTCATAGACTCATATTTTGGCCTCCAACCTGCTAAAATCGCGATGATCTGGGATGTTCTAAACGGAGACTGTTAAATGCGATTTTTGACGGACGCTTCTTGTCTTTTTCCGGGACAAACCTGCCCGGGCATGTTCTCGGCAAAGAGGCAGTAACGCGGTAGCTCTTCAGCATGAGATCATCTAAACACAACACGACATGGGTGAAGGGTGGGCGAATATCCATGCTCACAGCGGAGGAGAAAACGAACTCGCCTGCGAAACAAAAACATGATCAGTTGTTTCGGGTTCATCGCGAGGCTGATACCTTATGTATGATAGACTTCACAGGATCCTCCAGGTAGAATAAGTCCCCTTCATACTGATGCTATACAGTGAGTAAGAGGCACCCTTCCCTCTAAAAAAATCAAATAATTTTTCGTTAAACGCCGGCTGAAATGAGACGACGACTTATCATCAGTCTGAAGATGCGATACTCACACATTGGGACCCAACGATGAACTCGCTATTATCACGATCTGTTTCCCTCCTTCGTACACTGTACTTTGATTCGCATCTTTTTCGTCTTGAGGGATGTGGCTATCGGAACGGCTAGGTTGCCTCGTAAGATCGTTCGAATTCACTAAAAGAGTAGATTAAAATGATTATCAATTATACCGGACGCAGGCCTACACACACATGTTTAATTCCATAAAGCATATTGCAACAATGGCCACGGATGAGGACATATTGTAGACTACAGCGCCCCATGAGGTCAGTGAAAGACGCACGCGCAACAACGAAAAGGCCCAGTGGCCACAAAGCTGAACGACGCCGAGGATCGTGCGCCGAGGATAAACCAGCATGCCCACATGATCAATAGCAGACTCAAAGAATAAAAAAACAGAGGAGCACAAATGCTAGTAGTGAAGAGAAAGAGCTCTTCTACGACGGCCTTTGTCCTATGAGATCTGGATAAAGGCACTCGGTCGAAGACATTTAACCCAAGCCTGGCGGTACTTTGTCTACTTGAGGACTGTTGGCACAGATGGCCTGTGATGCAGATATCAAGCGCATTCTGGCAGGGCGTCGGCATGTAACGGAAAATGTCCTAGATAGAGAACTAGCCCAGAGTCTACAGGCATGTCAAGGAACATCAAAGGGATTAAAAATACCGATGAAGCCAGGGTATAAAAAAACACCGCATGGAAAGCAGAGCCAACACACATGAAAAGACTAAATTGATGTGAACTCGTTTGAAGTCATGTTGATAACACGTCAAGTTTACCGACAAGGGATCCTAGCGGTAATCTGTAGTCGAAGGACATCCCAATATTTTACACAAGCAAATATTGAGTAGGCCGACCAGAAAGAGCGCTGAATAAAAAGTAGGATGGCGCAATGGCCTGGGAAAAAGTCCAGGATGAGGCCGGACCAAGGAGTCTGGCCATCCGACCAGTCCGACCGGGAGTTTTTCTCTCTGCGACTTGCCCCGAATTTATGCCTACAGTTAACGAAATATGATTATAGATGGACGCAGCAAAAAAGGTGCTCAAGTTACATTGCTTCCCGACTTGGTTGGTACTTTCGAGACTCGCCTACGAGCTTTTGGAAGTACCAGGTGACTATGCTAGATACTAGGAAAAGTTCATGAATATGTCGGAACATCATTTATCAAGGAGAAGGAACCTTCAAGGTGACTTAAGAGCCCTCGATTTCGCTTTCCACGTGGCCAGTCTGGATCAATCCGAACTCTAAGCGAAAACATCTTCCCTCCTTCAATTAATAGCCCTAAAGTCAACCGTATAATAGAGGGAGGGAAGCATAAATACCAATAGGACTTATCTCCAGTGCTTCAGCACTCGTGCCTCTGCTGTAAGAAAAGATTCAGCGATGTCCGTACTCATGGTCGGACTCGGACTGGTCAGATGGCCGAACTCCTCGGTACGACCACATCCGAAAAGGCAAGATCGAAAGCTTGGGATACCGGGCCGGTTTTGTCCGATTGTTACGTTTGCCACTTGTTCACAATCTATATAGCCCTTCCAGTATGACGGACGAATCCAAGCTTTTCTCCCGCAATGTCCGGAAAATTCGTCGCCTCTCAGGATGGTACTCGCATTTGGGCAGACGCTGCTGGCACCCCGGGAAAGCCACCCGTCGTCTTCATTCACGGTTATCTTTGCTCAGCCCTGGTCTGGGTTAAGCAGTTCGACGACAAACAGTTGCTGGATAATTTGTATATGGTATGATCTTCCCCACCATCTCAGCAAGATTTTGACATACGTACTTCTTCAGATCAAATACGAGGTAATCCAAAAGCACATCTCTGGGAATTCCTCTCATCCTTTGGAATAGACTCGCGGCCACGGTCGTAGCGACCAGCCAGAATCAGAGGACGCCTACGCTTCTGAAAAACACGCAGAGGATTTTCAGGCCGTGTGCGCCGCTTTCAATGTCACTAAACCGACTGTCGTAACCTGGTGCATCCTTTACCCTGTTTCGTTGTTCTTCAATCCTAATATTTTCAGGTCACTTGGGGGCGTTATTGTGGCCGACGTGTTGTCTCGATACGGCACGTCCCCTCTTCCCCTCGCTGGGTATGTGATCCTCAACGGGGGACCCTTGATCTCTGGGACGCGGGAGGTCCCCACTTCCCAAAATACTGCCGTTATCTCTTCCCTCCTGTCTCCACATACAACCGATTTCCAGAATGCGCTGAAAGCATTTATCAATGCTTTCGTCGCTCCTGGCAATTCGATTACTTTTGAAGATAAATGCGCATGGATGGGCAGTGCGGCGGGTATGGTGGGTTTGATTGACGCTAAGCATCTGGAAAAAAAATACTGACTGAAGGGCAAAGAACACTGCTTCACGGACGTTTTCGCTTACACGGGCGCAAGATGAAACGGCCATACTCTCCGTGGCTAATGAGCTGCCGATACTCTGTATTCAGGGTACAGACGACGTGCTGATAGACTCGGAGAAACATGAAGAGCTTATGAAGAAACACTTCGGAGACAATATGGAGTATCGGAGGCTTCCCGGGGCAGGCCACGCGGCTTTCTACGAGCTCCCGGAAGCTGTGAACCCGATGATCATCCAGTTCGTTCAACGTGTGTACGATAGCTCGTCGTACTAATATGGATTCTTTCTGACACTTGCAATGCGGTGAGGCAACGGAAGATCGGGTCAAAACGCATCATTCCGCGTGGGTCCCCATGTCGAGCTGCAAAATATTCCGTCCATTAAGCGAAGCGAACCTGTTTCTGTCGCGTGTTGGATTGTTCCTTAGAGCATGGTGCGTCGCTCTTGAGCCTTTTAAGTTCCAAAATCATCGTTGAGTATGATTGTCATTGATATGTACTGACGCCTGCTTTGTCCGTGCTTCTGGTGAATTCAGGTTCGTAGGGATGCATTTGTGGTCTCATAGCCTCCCTGATGTCCTCCTGATGGCGCTTGGTCAGAAATGATGGAAAACGCGTAAAATCAGCATAAATGACAAATGTAGGCTTCTTTTTGTTTCAGTTTCTCCCCCAATGTCCGGCCAATTGGTAGCGTCTCAGGATGGCACTCGTATCTGGGCCGATGCTTCCGGCACTCCAGGAAAGCCTCCCGTCGTCTTCATTCATGGTTTTCTGGGCTCGGGCATGAACTGGGTTAAGCAGTTCGATGACAAGCAGTTATTGGATAATATGTATATGGTACACGCCTCCCCCCCACGTCATCAGTTTTTTGACGTCGATATTTCTAGATCAGATACGAGGTCATCCCAAATCGCGCCTCCTGTAAATCATCTTATTCCTTTCATTAGACTCGTGGACACGGTCGTAGCGACCAGCCTGAATCAGAGGAAGCCTATGTTTCCGCAAAACATGCAGAGGATTTTCAAGCAGTCTGCGCTGCTTTCAATGTCACCAAACCGATTGTCGTAAGCTGGTACGCTCTTTAGTCTTTCCCTCCTGCACGTTGATCTTATTATCTCGAACCTAGGTCCCTTGGCGGTGTCGTTGTACTCGACATCTTGTCTCGATACGGCACATCCCCCCTTCCGGTGGTTGGGCATGTTATGATTAACGCCTTGGCCTGGATCTCTATGTCACGGGAGATCCACAAACCGAACGACGCTACCGGCATCTCTTTGATTCGGTCTCCACATACAAGTGAATTCCAGAATGCGCTGAAAGACTTTATCGGCACTTTCGTCGCTCCTGGCAATTCGGTCACTTTTGAAGATAAATGCGCATGGATGGGCAGTGCGGCGGGTATGGTGAGTTTGATTTACACAAAGGATCTGACCGGAAAAGCTGAGTGAAGGGCAAAGAACGTTGCTGCAAGGACGTTGTCACTCTCGCGGACGCAAGATGAAACCGCCTTGCTCTCTGTGGCCAGTGAACTACCGATTCTCTGTATCCAGGGTACAGAAGACGTGCTGGTAGACGTGGAGAAACATGAAAAGTTCATGAAGAAACATTTTGGAGACAATTTAGACTATCGACGACTTCCTGGGGCCGGACATGCACCCTTCTATGAGCTCCCAAAAGTGGTTAACCTGAATATTCTTCAGTTTGTCCAGCGGATCTATAGCAGTACATCGTAACGCGAATAAGTATCTTTCTGAAATTTTGAATATTCTTCCATGTTGGGCGCGCAAAATTGTATGGAAATTACGGTTCCAAAAAAGTGTCTAGGCCACAGTTCTTAAGCGATGCAAAATGCCTATTCATACGCTTCCGTTTGTGGGAGGAATGCAAACGATGATTCATCGTCTATCGTCTTCTCTCCCTCGTCGGATGCGCTACTCATGAAAACTCTGGCTGAGCCAGAGAGGAAAATCTCGTCTTATATTGTAGAATGGTGGTGGCCGGCGACTTTTGTTAAGTGTATACTTCTTGATCCTCATTATTTGAGAAGACGAGAACCCTAACCTTAGTACTTCCCGCGTGGCTTACTAACGATCAATCTTTGGTTTCTCTCCACTTGTCATGTTCTATGTATCATCTATGCCCTTTAGTCCCGACACAGCAGTAACAGCAGCAGCAGGCACGAGCTTGATTCGAAAGGTTGATACACATCTTAATCCTTGTATCATTAAGATCTGAATTTTTTCCAGTACTGAAATCCTTGGAGCCGTGTACGTAAGGGGATCTGAGAATCATGCAGTGCTAGCTCCCATTGGCAGTGGCCCCAATCCTTCTGTTGTTTCCACGGCCTTCGCTACGCCGCTGACAGGGACAATGTACTCACGGTATCAGCGGTGCCGACAAGCTTCCATTCCATCGACTGCGGAGCAAGTACTCTAGTGTCTGGAGTACTGGGATCGCCCTCAGTGGTGCGTTTGGTTGTTCTTTTTGTGTGCTTCCCGTTGAAGGATATCCAATTAATAACAGTCAATGAGCCTGAGGCTGTTCCTGTCGTCGAGTCAGACATCGGAATTGAATTTCCGTGTGGCTTGACATTGTATTCTGTGCCAGTCATTCGCTATACAGCACTTCCCAACGAGAGCATATTGGTGGGAATTTGTCATCCTGTGGACCTCGTGCTATCTCCACATTTCGGGATCTCCTAGCCTCGTGCCTTTCGAAGGTGTCCCTAGTCGGTGTATGTGGGTCCTGCAACGTGTTCTGCGTGAGGCATCACGGTCAGGTGAGCCCTTGGAGGCGCTTAGGTGTTTCTTTCTCCAATGGAGCTCATCCGAAGAATTTTTCGTATCTAGTCACGTCACCCAAACCATGTACATGGTTCTCTCCTTCCTAAAGGTTGCCTGCATCGTCGGTCTTGTGGCGGGCAAGGATAGGTCTGCACGTCAAGGGGTATCGCCACCAATACCAATATCAACACCAGCGCTCCTCTCAGTGAATAGACGGCTTGATATCTTCGGTCTCCCTTCCGCGATCTCCTATGTGCTTCGCTTCTTACATTTGGCAGGGGTGAGATTTGATTGCGCGCGATGTTAGCCTGCGGGAAAGCAGTTCCGCAGTCATACCGTCCTCCTTGGGGTGCATTAACATCTTCGATTGCGGTGGCCGACGAACGTAGAACGTGTACGTCAGACGTCATCTGGGGCCGGAGAACTGCGCTAACCAAGCAGTGTCCATGTTACAGTGCGTATCTTCGTCTGCATATTCCATTTAGGGACATCCGATCGAGCTGTGCACTGGGCGGGACACTGCCTACAATGTCATATCAGTACGCGTCAACAACGAAAATCAAGACTATTTAAAGCTTGGAGTCAACGATCTCTCTTTTCATTCCCCTCTCTCCTTACCTACGATGCCAGTCAAGCAAGTTCGCTTCGCCCTCGACCAGACCTACAAGGTGCCCTCAACACCTTCCCCTGCTAAAACATCCTCGACATTACGCTCTTCTAGAGGATCATCCTCGCGACACGAGTCTCGCCTTCCAGGGCCGACTCCGTACGCCCCTCCCAGACCAAAAGTCCGCGTCCACCCACAGGCGCATTCGCTACTAACAGTCGCGAAGCCCCCTGCAATCAACTACGACCTAACGAACCATCCTTCCACCGTAACCACCTCCTACTCTACCCTATCTTCCAGACCCAATGCGCTCTCTGAGCCTGCCATTTCATCGCCAGTCTCTCACCTAACGCTCACGTCTCCCCATCTCCCCTGGCGAATCTCTGTCCGTCCGTTACTGAACGGCACCTACGTGACTGTTTCTGACGTCCTCTTCGCGATGTATAATGGACTCCGGGAGAACATTTCTCCCGCCGAGTTCTACGGACTACCTTCGAAGACGGAAATGCGGAGAGTCACGGAGGCTTATGAGCAGAGATACAGGCGGATAAAGAGCCGGAGTGGGTCGTATGAGGAGAAGAAGGCTGGTGTCAAGCGGGTCGACTTTTTCATGGGACGTACGAGATTTGGTGGGCTTTCGCCTAGCACCAAAGGCCATGATGTCTGGGTCATGAACATCCTATGATTGGGATGTCGCCCTCGAACATTTTCGTTTCATTCTCTCAAAAAGCTCACGCATCATATTCCGTACATTATTCTGTTTCCTTTCCAATCATCGCGCACTAGTTAACTTATACCCACAATTATTTACGCATCACTTGTAGCACAGTCGTCTCTTCTCTTGTTCCCTTATGACCTATGTAGTTATGTTGCCTACATTATGCCCACTTGATGATTTATGACCCCACTTGGAGCAGATCAGCGGATCTTCTACTATGAGCTCCAATTACGAATTAGTTCCTTGAGGGCTGTACGATTTCAGTGCGGCGTATCAGGGAGCGGGCATAGCCAGATAAAACACAATGAAGAGCCTGAGTTACAATTCATGTCGACCTCGGATGTAGAGACAAGGCTCGCTAACCGAGCCGGAGAAAATAGCCCGTGTTCTCACCAAGTCATTGTAATTCGTAACCCGGTCGACTGTTGAGACGATGTCACTGAAGACTGGCGACCAGCCAGCGCAATCAGTAACCTCACAACAATGATTGAATTGCTACGCAACTCCTGGGACACCCTCCGCGGAAATAAGTAGGCGCAGTAGTTTGTTGGTGTCAGTACTCCCTAGTTCCGGCGTACATCTAGGTGTTGCTCGACCGTCCTTCTCCGGAGCCTGGAGCCGTTCATTCCCTGCCAACACAAGCTTGGCAGCTAGTGGCCAGAAGAACTGGAAGGGTCTTGGAAGAACTAGTCATTCAAGTTACGCTCAAAATCCCAGAGCACTGGAGAATACGTGCATCGAAAGTGCCTAACTGACAAAACGCACAGCATCAATATCACCATCGTCTGATATTGATATATATAAGAGTTCATCAACGAGGGCTAACGACACCAAAACCACGAATGTGTGCGCAGCACTACCAGAACATATGCTAAGGAAGCAATACGATCATAACTGTAAAGCGTCATGAGCTTCGGACCGATGGAAGGTGCAAACATCTATCTCACCCTTCAGCGAAGTCCCTATTATCGTAGCTCGCTTTTCTTCCAACTCTGTATTCAGCCTCCGATTGAATAGAAGCCGAGATGCAGCAACTCCGTGAAAAAAGCCCGCTGCCTGAGCTATTTTTATAACTCCCCGCGCAAATTGCATCCGTGGACACTCGTTGATGTCAAGGGAATTGGGGTGGTATCCAAAAGATGACGCCTGGCAGCGTTGCTCTGCTTTTCTGGTCACATCTTTCTCTGTTTGTCGGATGAAGACCTCGAAAAAGGATGATGATCAAGACGCGTCTGGACAACTGCTATCCAAGCGGCGATGAAGTGTCAGGTAAGGTTGGCTTCTCGAAGCGCCAACAGGCATAGCATTGGTGATGCTGGTGTCCTCAGCGGTCGATATATGACCTTCAGAAGGGCCGAAGTCAACACAGCACTGCCATTAAATTTTCTGTGGATTGCCAAGAGGACGTCGCACTTATCTAAGAAGACTTCAGCTTCAGTCGACGAATGCGGCAAAAGAAACCTCACCCTCTAGCAAGTACCTGCCGATAGTAGCTTCCGTTTTCTCTCCGCTAGCTCCACGTTCATCTTCACTTCCACTTCCTTCCTCAATGCGACCCAGTCTGGCTCCTCGACCTCTGCAAGATACGTACCCTCGGTAGCGTATCGATCTGCCTCCTCATTCCCTTCGATACCCGTGTGCCCTGGCACATAGTCGAGAGCAACCTTTCGCCCGAGGCGTCGCACTCTCTCGCGGAGCTTCGCAAGGTAGCGAATGATCGGCTCGTTCTCGATCGGTTTGCCTTTGCTTCCCATAAAGCCATTCAGTTGCCAAGTGCGCAACCACGTTTCCATGCCTAGAAAGACGGATCAGGATACATTGCAAAAAGAGAAATAAGATAACCGTACAGTTGATTGAATACTTTGAGTCTGTCTTGATGATGATGGGGGTCGTCACATCCATCGTTTGCTCGTGGACACGTACGAGGGCCTATCGAAGGAGTCAGTGAAATCGACTCAAGCAAACGGATGTTATCCACTGACTATTAATTCTGCCCGGTTGTTGGATTGCCTTCCAGGACAGCGCTCCGAGATATTTCTAAGATATAGGTTTCCATCAGTGCCGTTCTGATAGATGATAGCCTGCTCACCGTATATCACCATGGCTCCACCAAACACCTACACCAGCAATAGCGCCGACCTTTCCGTTCCCTCTACAGGCACCATCGCAGTAGACCGTCACAGCATTACTAGCTGGTCGTACCCTCAATAATGCACCCGGCCCAATGTAATCCTCTGCCTCACGCCTCGTTGGGAATTTTTTGTACTTGCATCCTGAGAATCTGAAGATCTGCCGCTGACATTCGGTCCTGCGCACAAGGCATTAGATCTCCATTTCCTTGTGAAAGGATCATTGAGTCGTACCACGTCGTGTAGATACCCTTATTCCTCCCTACCTTCACGGCGTAGTACCCGGCTAACTTTTTCGAGAAAGCACTGTGGGTGACGCCTGCGAGCTCACGAGTGGAGACAATATATTCTTCCGCATCCTGTTTGACTCTGAACTTCTTGTACTTGCTGCCAGGGAATCCATTCGTCTGTAGCTGGCAGTCATTCCTTTGAAAAAATCACGCTAAGCCAAAAAAAACTATTGGGATATCAGGATAAAACACACCATGAAGAGTATATTCCCTTAGTCCTTCCAACTTGAACGGCGTAGAACCATGATTTCACCTTGCTCATCGAACAAGGTGGTGTTGGTGTTGGTGTTGTTACCGGCACAAGGTCCCAATAAGGAACGGCCGGACCCACTAGTGAAGAAAAGAAAACATTTGAGTCACAATGGCAGACCGGTCACATCGGTCACACTGCCAGGTGTTTCGCTAGTTTCGGCCGGCGGCGAAGAGCGACCCTTCAAGCTTCAAGTAGTAACCCAAGCCAAACCACCGCTCGACAAAGTTTGAATGAAGTAGCGACGGCCCGGAACTGCTCTGGACTCAATTCCATCGCTGTGCTACTCTGGCTTGGAAACCAGAAAAGAAACAACGTTACTTTCCCCGTGTTTTACGACCAAATACCCCAAAAACATTGCAAAAACACGCTTCTCCCAAACTTCTCCTTTCGAATATTTCGTTTATACAGGGATAAGCCTCCACGAAAATATGCGAAACCTGGCTCCTCGACTCAAAATCGAGCATTCCCGCTTCTCAACAGTGTCCTAATAAGGTTCTTACACCCCCTCGTGACCCGGATCCAAATGCCGAATCGACAGCCATTGATCTTCAGGTAGGTGTTCTATTTTCCATACATATTCAACGTTATCGACTTACTGTCACTAATGGACCATACATATCATCCCATGAGCATCTCGCGTCTTCACCTCGGTCCTTCGTGTCAATCCTTTACAACATCGCCCTGTGACTATGTTGAGACATGGCGCCGACTTCTGTATTCTTCGAATACCAGTGAGACATCACCCATTCCAGAAGGATAGCAACGAATACGTCGATATCATTGAACGTGTTTTCGGCATGGATCACCACTCGAATGCGCTCCTGGCCCTTCGGTACGATGGGGAAAGGAATCGCTTGGGCGATGTATCCTTTTGAATTGAGAAATTCTGCGAGCTTCAGCGACTGGCTTGTGAGCAGGGGGAATATCGGCGAGACAAGAGGATCTTTGCTTCTATCAGCCGCACACATGGCCAGGACAGATTCTGGAATGCCCTTCAAAGCTAGCCGAAGTTTGGTAGCGAAGTACTGGCTGCATTCGTAAACTTGCTTTCGGAGCTATAACGTACGTTTTTAGTAATCTCTTTAAAAAGGTCGGACCGTGATGCTCACCCTATCACCTTCAGGTCCCGAAATGAACTCGAACGTGCTTTTGATTGCTATCAGGTGGAGATGGGGCATTGAAGTCGTGTAGATCAGAGGCCGAGCATAATTGACAAGGTACTTCCGGACAATTGGGGACGTGAGAATGACGGCTAACGATATCGTTCAGGTCACCGTAAAGTCTATGCGAGGAAGAAAAAGCCTCACCTCCCGTCAAGCCTCTAGCTTTGCCGAATGTGTGAAGGACCGTGTCTACCTCATCCTGCAATCCTAGACGATCCACATACCCTCGCCCCATCGAGCCATACAACCCAGTGGTATGCACCTCATCCACGACCATATGACAATACGCCTTCGGTATATGGCAATGGAGACTCTCAACGATCTGTGGTAAAGGAGAGAAATCCCCATCCATGCTGTACAAGCTTTCCACCGCGACAAATACCGTCGACTTCCCAGCCAAAATCTCCGGGCGTTTCTTCAAGAGCCCTGCTATGCAACTCTCGAAGGACGTGACAGAGTTGTGGGAGAAGGGGTAGGCGTTACGCGTCCGCGCTGCCGCGATTCCGTCCCTCACTGACGCGTGGACGAGTTCATCGAAGACAATGATGTCCCCTTCCTGAGGTACACACCCGAAGAACGCGACGTTGGCGTCGTAGCCGGATGTGAACATGAGGGCTGCGGAGGCGTTGAAGTGGGACTGGAGATACTTCTCCGTCTCTGCATGACTTGGACTGTTCCCGTTTAGCAGACGGGAACCGGTAGAGCCAAGCAGTTTTTTCGATGGGATGAGCGCGTCGAGGACATTGCTGTTAAGCTTAGGATTGGTGGTGATGGAAAGGTAGTCGTTAGAGAAGAAGTCGGGAACGTTCGTTGGTACCGCTGGGCTAAGGAGGTCAGGCACTGGCGCGCCAATTTTGGCCCGTTTGTCGAGGCTCTTTTGCAGCGAGATCTCGAGTGCGGTATTCATGGCGAGCGGACAGTGAGGTAGGCATTGTAGTAAACTCCGTATTTGTAGTGTCACCTCATTTTTTCTTAGGTTCTCCAACACAGCAAAAAAAAAAATCTTCGCGGTGACTATCAAACAGCCGATGAGCGTATGTTTGGGACTCGAAGAGCTGTACTTGCTGGATTATCTACGTGATGAGATGATGTCGGGAGACTCGCAGATACCCGAGCTGATTCGTATATCAGTTCTACGTTCTGATCTTATACGCTCTGCAACTCATGACTATCAGGGTTCCGTTGATTGGGGATATTTTCTTTTGCCCCAAAGAAAGTTACGTCTGCTTCGAACCATCGACTACTGAATTGAGGTTATGCCGTGACAAAGGACTACAACTTCGAGGGCTAGAGTCTGCGTCTGCAGAGGACGAAGTCGTTGAAAGAGGAAGTCTAACCATTCATGAACGTTGGCATTTTTTAGGGTGCTCAGATCTACCACATCACATTTATTAGACTGATTCTCTTCATTTGCGTGGTCGACGGGTACTTAGCCGTACCAAACTAAGATGTGTCTTTTTTCCGTATCACTTTCGAAATCCATGTAGTGGACTTTATTTTCAGGGGTAACCAGTGGTTCCTTGCACTGAGTCTCCCTTCTGCAGGAACGAACTGCCAAAGCGGCAATTTGTTTAGATCCAAGATGGGCGCGGACAATAGGTACTTCTCAAACACGGTCATGAGAATGAATTGAGGTGCTCCAGTGGTTTCCACTCAATGGTCGTGGGCGGCATACTACGGCCCATAGATATAGTTAGCATCCACATTTTTGGAGCAATACAACAGAATCAGAACGCTTTTGCTATTGAGGCGAAATTCTGCATTGCTCAATGAATTTGATACATATCCGTGACTGACGGAAATAAAATAGAATATGAACTCATAACGGGCTTTGAACTATATGGCGTAAGTGCGCCTCCCCTTGTATGCGCGCGGTGAGCTGATGCAACAATTGCGGTGGGAGCTCGATCGGTCGGAAGGTAGGTAGTATTGCACGACAATGTCCATAAAGAATGTGTTCATGCTCTCTGTTTCCGCTGGCCGTGCTGGCACGTTGAATGGCAGTACCAGTTGTGATTCGATACTTTATAGGCAAGAAGATCCATCGTTATCAAGGACCGAGAACATATGATACACCACAGAAGCTCTTATTTAAAAAACACAATTATACAATTATACAGCTGGTGATGTGATTTTATCAGCATCATCCCAACCGTCAGCACCAGAAAGACTCCGTGGTTTTCCATCAATGATGATCTCCTCAGCTGTGCTTTCGAAGCCTGTTGGTCCACTAGTTGTTTGAGTCGTAGTAGTATGCATTCCAATCTTCATAGGCTGCATCGGGTAGGCCATTGAGGTGCCCGAGATTATGCTTGGTCCATTGCGCCTCCTTCGATTTCTCTCGGCCCACTCGGGATTATCCCGTGTCGTCTGGTCGAAAGTCGAGATAGCAACTTCAAGGGTAGATTGCAGGCAGACGAGGGTGATGATCAGAGTGGGGTAGATGGCCTATGTACATCAAAAAATGAGCCCCATATAGATTGAGTATTTAGAATTAAAGATTTACCGTGAGCTGGGAAAGCATATCCACGACGATGTAGACCCCGTTGTTCCCACAGATAAAGGCGATGATCGCAACAAACTATTTTTTATTCAATTTCTCAGCGACTTACAAAACACGGAGAGGACGGACGTACCCAGGTGGTGGAATAAAAAACGCCTGACTCAATAAGCAATGAGAGAACGCCGTTGTGCCTGCGAAATCTCTCCCTAAGACCCTCTCCCGTGATTTCGCGAATAATTCTGCTGTGCGTCCTTGGATCGGAAATTAGGCAAGAAATTGGAAATAAATATAGACGTACCAAGTGCGATATGCTACGAGTGTAGTGGCCCAGACATTCGTTACCAACGTAGAGGCGATGAAGGCAATTGCCCACGAGCTCAGGCTTTCGTTGTTGAAGACACTGATCCCCGGGGGTGCAGTTGCAAATGCTCGGACAAGTCCCACGGCAGCCGCTTAAGGAAATCGCGCTTGTAAACGTATATATTCTTGAGACCAAATAGAATATCCACCTGTTGTTCCGGCAAGAAGCGTCGCAGATGTAAATATCACCCATGTTTTCCGACTCCATAATGTCCAGGCTCTCCATATCACGATGCTGTCGCCAAGCACAATCTACAGTCGGACCGTGAAACAGTGCAACGAACTCGTGGTGAATTAATGTTTACTTACGTTAATAGACTCCAAAGATAGCTGCGAATAAATCGTCGGGGAGGCATTGTCTTCGAAGACGTCGCTACCTTCTGCTGCATGTTGCTTCAGAAAGGCGACGTAGTTCTGTTGAAAGCTGACGGACATATGGGACGTCGCCACGGCCCACATGATAGAATTCAATACGGTCATAGCTATGATGACCTTTGTCTTTTTCTTCTTCATTCTACGACCTAATATGAGATAGGCATGGTTGTACAAAACATGTCGCTCACAATAGAAGATACATCGAAGCAATGAAAAGGCTGGTGTACAGTCCTATTATACCACTGGTTAGTTGCAACGAGCTATGAGAAGATTTAACGGTACCATTCAGAAGGATTTCAAGACCCAAAGCAATGAAATAGGCCGCTGGGAGTGACAGCGCCATGGCCAACAGATACTATTGGCTAGTAGCTGTTCGAGGGAACCAAGCGAAGACACTTGGTGGTTAATTGCAAAGTATAAGAAATACGTAGACCCAATACAAGAGTAGAAGTTCTCAGGCCTAGGGTCTGCCATAATGATGACTACAAACATCAGATAAGGTGAGCTCGGAGCGGACAGTTTGAGCTACTTTTAGCTCCGATTCACCCAGGTCATCCCAGGCCCAATCGACGAGAAAGCCGGCGAAGGAACAAGCACATCCACAGTGGATGGCAAGGCACAAGGTAACGCGCCTTACTTCGAAGTCGGATAGGCAACCGGCATTGACACGCATCGTCCTCTTTACATTGAAAGTGCGATGATAAGACGGTGGAAGGCAATACAATATGGTGGAAGGTTTTGCTCACATGCCAGCACAAACTTTCTTTGTGGAGAAAATCACCATACGCCATCTTTGTAGAGATCAACACTCGGGAGAACCACGGACGGCTAACTGAACCAAGCGTGGGAAGCTGTGGCTCTGTTTAGGATTTGCACAACCGTCTGCCATCATTTTACTTATTGGGACCTTGTGCCGGTAACAACACCGACATTATGATGTCTACGGGATGCACTTTTTTTGCATACCTGCTTGTGTTCTGGTTCTACTTGTTACCAGAATGTCTTCACCCCCCGAGGCAGCCTCTGGCATAAATGTCAACGTACGTATAGCTACTCGAGACGATGTCGAAGCCGCTGCTACCGTACTGATGCGCGCTTTTTCGAACGATCCTGCCATGAACTGGTGGGGATGCGTCAAAAGAAAAAACGAAGTGACAGACTGTAACTCACCAAGTCCTTCAATGGTGCAGACAATGGGACGTCTTCTGAATTTCCAGCGCTGCCTTGTCAAGATTACCATGCTTGTCGGCGGTATTGTTACGCTCGCTGTATTACCGTCGAGCGACGGAAAGGGAGAGCGCGTTGTTGCAGTTTCTCTTTGGTTAAAACCAGGACAGACTTTCGATCTACCGCTGACCACGCTGCTCAAGGCGGGAGCCTGGTCCATTGCCATGGGTTGGGGCATACGTGGACTCAAAGTAGGTCATTTTGTAGGATTAATTCAATCTGAATTGAATTATTGATTATTGGCCACAGCGTCTCTTTGTGGATTTTACTCCTCGCGTGGAGGATACTCTCCTAAAATCGTACAAAGCAAGGAACCTTGACCGCCTTGATTCGTGGCATTTGCTCGCAGTCGTTGTAGATCCAGATTGGCAGGGCAAAGGTTCGTCCTTTCTACCCCTTGTTGAAACCTTCGACTCGAAGCTGATTTGATTATTGTAGGCATGTCTTCGCTCCTCATGAAAGAAGGATTCGCTCGTACTTCACCAAAATCTGTCCATCTCGAAGCGACAACCGTGAAGAATAGAGATATATACGCCCACTTTGGATTTGAGGTAGAATTCATCCAAGGTTTGTTCGCGCAAGTGTACTTATCTCATGCCCAGATCGACGAGGAGCATTTGTTTGGAAAAGGCCGGGTCGACCGCCAGGGACTGGCAGCCAAAGGTACAGCGGCTACTGGCTATCCGGAATGGGTGATGACGAAGGTAAGCCAGAGGATGTTCTTGGCGGTTCTGGCTCTGATGTGTTTTTTTGTTAAGTGGGAAACATAGGAATTCTCTAAATTATCTCGCATTTCCCTGTCCCTTTTTTCAGAGTATTGGGGTGCCTGCATGAATCATCGAAGAATCTTGTTGAAGAGTTTAGCGTTCTATAATTAACCCCGTGTCATATTCGAATACGAGTCGTCTTTTTTGGATAGATTATCACCGTCCCTGGTGGTGTAATTGGAATTTGGCAGTGGTTCACTCCATCTTTATTGTATGTTGAGAGAGACAACGTCAATATTGGTGTAGGTAAAAGTTGACGGAGAGTATTTATCGCCAGAGTGGACTGTGATCTTGAAATCACGGAGATTGAGAAACGTTAGGTGGTCTTGTTGCTACTAGGCGAAGTGGGAATTGCTGATCAGTAGGGGTGATTCTGTTATGGGTCCGCTGACCTCCAGTCTTGTAAAAAAACCGTGCCCAACCGAAGAGGAAATTGTGATGGGCATGATGATGATATGATTTGAACCCAAAAATCTGGTCCAAAGAAGAGGGATAGTGTTCCGTTTATGTTACCGTAAGATGGCTTCGCTACCTGCGAAACCCGAGCGCTGAGTACCGAGTTTTGAATACATATTCAAAATGATTGATGCCAACAGTTCTGGTTCCTCGAGAGCTTACAGATCCTCATAGCGCCCACGGACCTGTTCAAAAATTTAATGAACATCCTAGTTTTGGTTTCAACTCAACTGACAGACCCCCTACTATGGTGCGCCTGGTGGTGGTGGTGGTGGTGGTTTTTATTCTGATCAAATGTCCCTGAGGACACCTTGACCTTTAGTTTTATCTGGAAATACTGAGCTCTGACTTGCTGTGATCTTTGATTTATGCTGGTCCATCTCTCCACTGTCTCTGCTATCTACATTCTCTAACCCTTGTGAAACAATATGGATTACATCTGTTTATTTCGTGAATGATGAAAGAAGGGTCGTACTGCATCATACACCGGGTTTGGGGGACTTCGGGCGCATCTCTGAGATCCCCGTAATAGCAATAAATCATGTTTTCAAAATCTTTCTCTTCTCTCGCGCAAACACGTGCTATTATCAAACTCTATGCAAAAAAACTGTTAAGATCGCTCACTATCATGCCGCATACGAATTTATGGATGCACTTGGTACATCGGCCTGTGCAATGCGAATCACGATCATGAGACGTCACCCGCGACAATAGGAAACGAAACAAGGGCGGAGCGCTTCAATTCAGTCTTCCTCGTCAGTGAGGCATTGAGACGCACAGAAAGGTGTAGCAAGAAAACGCCAGAATACCTCGCTTGATGTCATAGCAAGGCCCCTGAATCTGCCGGTACCAATACCACGATGGGAGAAGAAACAGTCTAGTTAAGGTATCGTTGATTACCTATATTACCTGCCTAATAGCCCGAAACGGCGGGAGGATCCGATAGCTCTACCAAAAATAAACTGTAACCACAGGTAAAAGAAGCGAAAACCAATATCACCCCTGGCAGGTGACTAACTTGCAGGCAAAATTCAAGGAAATTTTTGGAATAGAGATGAAAACTTGACACCCTCTTTCGACCACAGCAAAATCCGTCGGGGTTACCATTAAAGGAAATCCCGACTCATTTTGCTACATGCGTCTAAATTTCGTAGGTTATTAACCTATTTTCGCCGGATTTTGTCTGACTCGAAATATGTTTCTACCAGAGTATCCGTCAGAATTGTCCTGCATCATAGCCGCGGTACATAATCCGGCTCCTGGAACGTCGCACATTATGCATCCAGAGGATCCCTGATGATCACTGCGAAGGAAAGTTCAGAACATTGTTAACGGATAGGACGCCGATAAACCGCAGGTATTGGGGAATGCTTACCATGTCAGGACTATTGGGTCAATACGGTACCTGAAAGCGGCATTTCAATCATTGGTGATATTACGGATCCTGTAGTCGACCCAGAGCGTGATATTGCGAGCCCAGCTCTACAAAGAAATTTGAGATAGGGATCGATAGCACCTGAGACCAGGCTTACAATGTTCGCGCTCCCAAAAATCCTCGACGTTCTTCATCGGTATATACTGAAGGATTATTCCCCTTTGTCCACGGGATATATGGGCTCATGGGTTCAGGATATAGAACTCTGATCAAACAGCGAAGTCAGATCCTCCTATATGTTCAGCACTTCGCACGAGACTTGATTATCCGGCGCTACATCAGCCCCCATTCTGGCCGAAGCTGGGACGGCTCTTCAACGTCACATCGAGTTTGAAGGGGGAGATCATGAGACATAGCAGTCTGCGTTTGCCACGCTGCTGCCAACAGGCTTTGCCCCGAAGCTCAGCGCAGTGCCGAAGGAGGTGAAAATATTGTCGCCACGATTTTTCATACACGGCTAATGATCCCGTCCCTCCTCAGCAATGAGCTTTGTGCGACACAGACCGTTCCTCATACATCCGTCCAGGGTGGATCATGCCGATAATACCAACGACATTCTAAAATTGCGGGTCTGGGTCGACTGATGATTGATTCGCATGGAACATGCGTGTGATGCGACCATGTAGGAAGATCACGCTTCTGGCACTAGAATGATGGCGTGAACAATGCTATGACGCGGTAAGACCGGTAGTCGGGATGCGTAGAGCCGAGAAGGTGCTGTTGGCAGCGGTATCACCATCAGAAGTCCTTCGATACATAATATTTGGTACGTGTTTCTGGATTGTAAGAACGCGCACTGAAATAGACCGTTAGTGCTGGATTACACCCCATGAAGGTAGCTTAGCTTACTAGAATAGCCCACGAGTTTGATCCAGTGAATTGGTTTCCACACCGATGTGAAAAAGCCTGAAGAGCATTCTATTCGATAAGGCGATTTGTCAGATATTGATTCAGGTGCATCCACCACTAGCATTGGAATGATACTGTCCTGAAAATTAGCGCACGCCGAACATCCGGGCAGAGCATCGACCTACCAGTTTCACATGGTTGCAGCTATCGGGGGCTAGCGCGAGTAAATGACGCTGGCGGTGACTCTGAGTTTGATAACGTTTTGAACTCCGCGGAATGCAACATTGTGCATACGAGCACAACGACGATCCAATAGCACCTGCGTTGCCGCCGAACAGTATCACATCGAAACCCGCAAGTACGATCGAGGTTCCCACAAAAACACTGGGACTCCGTACACACACAAGTATCCTTTGCCGAGGGGAGAGAAAGCAACAGGATTTGAGTGCAAAGTGAACTAACTCTCGAATATATACATTTTCAGGGAAGGGCGACAGTAGGCAAGGACTAGACGCATGTTGGTTGATGCCGAGATCAATACGCAATCGTGTCTACGTATGATACACCTCGCTAGACGGACTCGGGCTAATGAAGAGAGAAGTGGTAATATTTCCCTAGAAAGATTGTTTAGAGAGCGGAGAAAAGAGAAGAACACCAGCTTTACCTCGCTTTACTCAGGAACTATGAGGTTGTAGGCAGCTAGATCGATCATTTTGAGCGGGTGAGCGCAAGAACGGATCCTAATTGTCCGTCAACTGAAGATGAGAGGGTCGAGCTTTCCAATCTCGCTTCCTTCGCCGGTCGCAAAAGCCTAGTTTACTTCTGTAGACCCAAGCATGAGAAGATGAGTCGGATAGCGAGGACTGCCGCCTTGAACAAGCATTCGCTCTGTTACAGGAGCGATATGAAAGGGGACAGCTAGCCTCGCCTTCGTGTATCCAATTGCTGTCGGCTTTTCATCATCAGCACACGTTCATGGTGTCTTTTGGCAAAAGACTCACCATCCCTATGAGCCGATTTCTACATGATATGACGCCTTGTCACGGTTGCTCGCACGCCGTGATTCCCAACAGCAATTCCCGGGGCGATCTGCCGAAAATGTCGACACATACTCGAATCACGAAAATTGGCAACCCAAGTGTGGTCATTTTCTCCTTTCGACAAGCTTGCGAATGACCATCGGGACATTTAACTCCGCTCCCGGTAAGATACGGCATAACCCAGATTCAGGATGGCGAACACGTTTCAAAGAAATTGGCAGCCTTCCGGACTCGCGGTGAGTGTTGAAACCCCGCTGGTACAAGGCATTTCCATTGCGAAAACTTCATCGTGGTCATGGCATAGGTCCATCTTGGTCGATATAAAGTCGCATCTGTTATGAATGATCAGCCGGTACCGGCAAAAGAGCGATGCGACACTTACATTGACATTGGCCACCCTCTAGCAGCTCAACGGCTTCCCCTCGAAGCCCTCATCCGTGTACCGAACTCTTGCGACCTGCCTCGCTAAAGGGTATGTGGATTGTGGATGGTGAGCATTAACGACAAGCAGAGGCGCCACACAGGTGATGAAACACCGGATCGGTTGTGACAGTCGTAAGATGCAGCTCGAAGAATATCGGCCTGCTCTGCCCGTAATAGCGCTCTGTTCTGTGTTCTATTACGTCTGCATAATAGACAGAATATCAGCCATCAGTATAACATTCCGCTAAGAACACGCGCACCTTTAAGGCGAAGAAGGAAAGACCATCAGCGAGCGTAGACTATGCTGCACAAGGGCCAGCTTCGCGCGCAGTCACCCTCGATTCTCTCTTTCTGATATCGAGGTCTGTGTCACTTCCTCGGATATTCATTTGGCAATTCAAAATCACGAAGCGTGAAATGAAGAAGCGTGAATCTGGGGCATTTGCGTATACCCTCACATGACATGAAGGGTACTGGTGACTATTAATGTCATCTTGTCACTTCGAAGACGGCTTGAGGAGTCCGGAGAGCACGTTGTGGGCACACACCTGGTACATTTTCATCTTGGAAGACGGCTTCAGCAAACCTGTATATACTGTCGCTTGTTAGCTACCAATTTTATCCGTGAACACGCCAAGCTCACCGGTGCTAGTTCAGTCATACGGCCGCTCTAGTGTAGCATTTTTTGACTTGGATCCATGGTATCATAAAAAATATCGCTCTTCTAGTCTCAGTCCGTATTACTGGGCGAGGAAAAGTGGTCCAGAGGAAGACCTGTCGCCTCATCAGGACCGAGTACGTGATTAGGAAAAGACAAGTATTCGCACCTGCAACCATATAGGGCATCGTTCTGGCCCATGAGTGAAAGAATTTCGAGAACAGAGCAGAGAAAAGACACGGTCGGCCGTAGAGGTTGCTCGATGGTGGTGGTTGGAGTTTGAAAAAGGAACTCGGCCCGTGATCCGGAGACGCATCACAGATTCACACTGGTTGGTACTTCCTTTGGACTTTCTTGTCACCCAGCCATCTTGACCTGCTGCGTCTACGGCCCACTGCTTCACATCTGATGCCCATACTGAAAGACCACCTTCCCATGAATTGCCTCTGCTCTTGTCTCTTTTTTTGACCATTTAGATTTCTTTCCAACTTCCTTACAGAGTTATACTGCTGGGAGGTGTCGCCACAAACCCATGAAGAGAAATTGGTCGTTCCTGCTTCACCATATGTGAGCATCTTTCGTCATCACTGCTTCTACTCGTACCTTTTTCTCAATGGGAATACACCGCGGTTCCGAGTCTGGTCATTAATACCTCACGTGTTGTAGCTAACTTTTCTATTCCCGTCGGCCTGTAACGTCAATTTTGCCTCGGAAATTCTTAGGAACCATGTCCGCTCGACCTGCTGAGTGCCTACCGACAAGCTAGACCGTGTCGAACCCGTGCAACACAAACATGCGGGTGGGCGCCTTGCGAAATTACAGTCATGGGATTCCCAGGCCGTCGTACATGAAGTAAACGACCTAGCGAACTTCGGGGAACTGACCTTCTCATCCGGGAACGCGTGTCATTATCTCGCCATCCGCCGTGGAGTGTGAGCAACTGTCGTCAAAGCTATCTCGTTTTTCTGCGCTGCCAATCAGGCTTTTTAATCTTAATCTACGTGCTTTTAGGGCTGCTAAATGCTAGAACCCGCTGCTATTTTTCAGTCCAGACAAGAAAAGTGATGTAGATGATGCGGCGCAATACGCCAACCCGTTGAAACTGATCTTCCCTATCCGTCTATGTAGTGGATACAGAACGTTTTTACATGAACCGCACGTGAGGATCCCCCTTTGCTAGAACGTTCGTTCTCGCAAATATGCATTCAACCGGTGTAGATGACGTTACAAGCCAAGCTGTAGGTAAGGGGGGATCACACAAGAGGAGATGCTAAATCGACACCACAAGCAGTCCTTGCGTCATCTATCGATCGCGCATGCCAGAACAAACGAAACGCCATCCGGTGATGTGGGAAGAGAACAGAGCGCCTCGCGCCATAGCTCGCCAGAGAAATGCGATGTAGCGAGGCCATATTGACTGCCGCTCGCATTCCTGACCTAGAGGTGGGTGCAGATCAAGTCACGAGCGCCCAGAAAAGCCATTCCACAAAGAACGGCCCCCAAAAAACTGAAACATCACGCGCACCCCATCAGTTGCGCAACATTCACCTCTGTCTGACTGGTCAAGGAACAGATCCATGCATGCCTGCCGCACCCAGCCGGCAGCACGTTTGACCGCAGGGCACACGTTCAATGTTCTCTTTCCTTCCTAAGACGATGTCTCCGTGTGAAGAGAAGCCCAGAGCTCGGGAAAAGGGGAAAAACGAAAACTTAATTTTCCCCGTGACGGTCGCGGAACGACGATGGAGCGTTTTCTCCGTTGGAACAAAATAAGCTCTCGACTGGGAGGGTCTGAAGTCGCTCTTGTGATCACCCAGAATGGACGAAAGATTTCGCGGGCGGATCCACTTTGCCCACCAAAAGGAGCCCATTGTCTGAGGAACATAACAGTCGCAGTCACGGCGTTTGAGATGGATCTAGAATGACCATATGACAGTCCTAAACGTGGCCTTATGACGGCAAATTATTGCGAAGTCTGAGCGTAACAAGAAATTCAAAAGGCGTCACGCCTGATTGCCCTCGTGTAGCGCCATCGCACTAACGGTGACCTCAAGTCATTTTTCCTCCTCCCTCTACCATCGCACCTTCGTTATAAACCTGCAGCCATGGAGAATCAGACGAAGCAACGACGCTCAGAGGCCTCCCGCGACAGAGAAAGAGGCATGTCCGCTCTCGGCGCCAAGATCAACCGAGCCCTTAGTGGGGAGAGCAACAAGAACAGACCCGGAGACAGAGAATCATTCGCCAGCACACTCGTAGACCAGCCTAGTGAGTCCTAATATTTATTTTTTGCGCGAGGAAGTGGTGGTAAGAGACAGAGATTAGGACCCGAAGCCTTATCTCTGCCCGCGGGCGTCCTTATCGCTGCAATTTTTTCCTTATCGCTGGCTCTTATCATCAAACGCCATCTCGTGATTTCCTCTATTTCATGCACGTATGCTTACAGAGCTGTCGCAGGCGTCCCTACAAATGGTCGCAAGCCGCTAGTACGTGTCATTTTGCTCGCACTAGGTGTAGGCGCTGATTCTGCCTTGGCAGGCCTCATTCGGCCGCGGCGGTCTAGGAAACATCCGTCCTCAACCCTCACCCCCAATTCCACAATCTCCTCCGGACGAAGCAGAGCTGCGAGGCAGAGACCGTACCGTCAACCCCCACATCCAGCACCAAAAGGTAAGCAGGCTCATTTTTTCCTGATGCGTTTGAGTCTCATATTTGCAATAGCTGTTCTCCACAGGTCGTGGAGGGGCAGGGAATTTCCGCACGGCGTCAAACTCCCCGGACGAGGACATAAACATAATCAGGAAGCAGTCGAAGAGCAACGAGGGAGAATCACGTTCATCTGGCCGGGGCGGATTGGGGAATATCACTCGTATTGGCGGAGCTCCTAGCACGACCTCCAAAACCACTTCCACTGCGAACCGTTAGGTAGGCGACATCAGTGTCATATCGCTTTTTTATGCTGATTATACGGTCGTCAGGTAGGTTGCCGCAGCTTTAATCATATCTGTAGTATAGAAAATCCATGTACAACGACTGGGTAATTTATTTAGGACAACTCTTCCCTCTCCACCAAGCCATCTCTGCTGAAGTGTGCGCTTCATAGCGGACCGTGTCGGAAACAGCTCCGGAGCTTCGTTTAAGAATCAAGATGAGCGAATAAATACCTGGAGAAAACTTACGCCGGTTGACATGCGTAATGCCTTGAATCTGTCCACTCTGGAGCACGCTAGATATCTGATCAGCGCATGAACCAGACGCATGGCAACATGTCATGAGGTCGCAGTTGGAAATAGCGGCATTCCGACAAAGCGACTTTTCCGGATCGCGTGGGTCGTGCGACAAGTGAATTCGCCTGGGAGGAATCTGTGAAGCAACGAACGCCTCCAGTCAAAAAAATAATCGCACGAATTCATCGACTTACGAGTCTCAAGCCAGACAAGGTGTTAACCTCCTGGCTACGACATTTGTAAACACGAGGGTTTCCTGACACGGATCATTGAATAATGTCTTGCGATGTCGCACATGTGAACAAGCCACAACGTTCATCGTGGGACTCACGAACAGCGGAGTTGCCTGTGGTTTGCGTAAGTTTAGCATCAAGTGACCGTAGTTCCGAAAACCCAAAGGACTCTACCTGGTACGTGTCAAACGTCCAATAAACGTCGTCATGTTGTTCTACAGCTGGTACTGATACTTATCTCTCCTGTCTATCAAATTCTAATCTTTCTTTCTTCAGATGAAGAGAGACATTTCAGGGAATCATAGGTACTAACGAGTCGTCGATGATAATTGTCTGTTGTCGATGCGCATTGAACGGTTCCAAAAGGAGGATTTTCCACCAATTTGCAACGCCCACGCGGCGAGCTGGTCCGGTGGTTCCGGTGGCTTTGCTTACATACGATGCTTTTCCGCTCACCGCCACCATGTTCTGCACTCTATCGACATCGTCACGATTAACTACGTCTAGTCGTGCTGCCTGCCGTTCATATGAGATAGAGAGAGGGCTACTGTTTCGACGACGGCCGCTATGGACATCTGACTCGTGAAAATAACGGAAATTCGCAGGAACGAAACGCTGGGAGGAAATACAAAGATGGTGAGCTCGCTCAATCCTATATGATCCCTAGCTTATCGATGCAGACGGACCACTGTGCTCGAGGCGCTACAAAATGGCGAGCCCTTTGATGCCGACGACCAAGGCTATCTCTTGGTGGCGCGCGCACGTTGCCTGGAGAATGTTTGGAACAAGAGATTACCCACGGCTGATAGAATGAAGATCTCGATGCATTCAAAGATTGTCATCGATGGCGGCTTCTTCTAAAGGTGAGGCCTTGAGGCGGCACGTTGGTTTTTTCCCCCATCAAGCAGAGATTCATTTTTTTCTAGATCATCCAAAATTTGACTTCATTGGGCGTCGTGTCAAATTTCCCGCAGAGTTGGCTGAGCCAAGTATGTTCATTCTTGTAGTCGATGTCAGTTTGCCGACAATTCTCACTCCTCTTTCAGCTTTCACGCAATATTATCTCGGATTGAGGTCTGAGAGACTTGGCAGACTTGGCGTAGAACGATGAGATGAAGTGCTGTATCGGTATGTTGACAACGCACCACCGTTGAATGTTATTGATCGTATGATAAGGTTCTTACGAGTAATCCGCTCAGAGGACACGAGAGACTGGGATCGACTATCGTGGTGAACTCAAGTTTTATTCAGATAATTAGAGGAAAACAGCGTCAAGAGGGCCATTGGATGGGAAAACTGCAAGGGCAGACTCCGTACTCCACGCCGATATCGACTTTCTGTGGGTTTGGTATACATGCAGTCAGCATCGGTGGAACAGTCGAATGGGATGGGGTTGACGTCGAACGTACTGTTCTTATTATGACAGCGCCCGTAAAAGGGACGCTCTTTCGGACGTGGGTCTTTGGGGACCTATAGTGATCTACAGTGGGGAGGCTATCATTGCAGCGAAAGCGGTCTCTAGCAACATTCTCAACTGTTGGTTAGAGGCCGTGCAAAACCCGAGCGGAACTGATGGTCAGTAGAGAAAACATTTGTTGGCTTGAGTTGTTCTGATGACTCCCTCGATAGACCCTGGCACGCGTACACGAGCAAACAATGAATATGACGACTCCCTTCACCACGGAACAGGCTCATAATACTCAATCAAGTGTATAGTTCCCTGGCTCCCTTTTGGTCGCCCTGCCGTCATACGTCACGTAGCTATAGAAACATAGACCTGGCAGCTAGAGGCTTCAAACACAAGCCCATCGAGACCATGCCAATGATTACTACCTCACGACGATCTGCGAGAGTGCGGCGTCGAACGAAGGTCGTCCTTGAATACGTGTCGGGGTCAGCCAAGCGACGGGCCGGACTAGATCGCTTTGGCTTGATATCAGGATGAATTGGCCGCTGCGGAGAGAAAGCGAAACCAGGACCGATCGAAACACTGGGAGGGTAAGGGTTACGTGCGTATTTTTGTTGACTGAAGCTAACGTCCTCTCATAGATAAGGTGACGTGGCGATAGAAATTTTCATGGTAGTGCTGCATAAATTCGGCCCCTTTGAGGGTACAATCAACTGCGGGCCAGTGTCATCAGCGCCGTGCATTTCGGTGCTATGGGTCGCCAACCTTATCTGGCATCCAGTGCATTCCGTGAATTTCTCCATGCCGAATTCATCTCAAGAAGCGCCTTGTCGTCAACCCATGTCGATGCCTTTATCTGAGGAGCGGTGAAGGATGCCCGAAAATACCGGAGGTCTATTTCGCTGCCAGGTTGATAGTACATATCACAGCTTGGTCGACATAGGCAGTGCCCATGCGCATTCTGAGTGGGTGATTGTTGAGTTGCCAACTTGCAGAAAAGCGATATGACGTAATATGGCTCAAACGATAACGCAAACTTCCTTGAAGGGTGAGAGTGATGTTCTTATTGAACTGAATGAAGCTCCTGACGCTTTGCAGATTGCGACCTTGTTCTCTGAGAGCCTCGACGTTTGACATGGTTGTGGTTTCGGAATCGGTGGCCATACCTCGACATACATATATGATATTTTCCCGCGCTACAGTTTTGACATCGTACGTGTATCGGCAGGAAATAGGAAGCAGTTGACCGTTTTCTGGGAGAGGTACATTGATCTCTAAGGAGGCCCGACCGATCGCTTGACCTTTGACATTGTTGCTCTGTGTTGGTCAATTTAGTGAATTATCGAAAGGAAGTTGTATTTATGTACTATCACCATCAATTCGTCTCGTCCCAATTGTCAACCAGAATATGTATTACCATAACTTTCGGAAAAAGGCATATCCGCTTGGGCTAAGTAAATACCTCCGCGCTGAAGATCAATGGCTTCCCATCCGACCTTCTTCGGTTCCTTATCCCCGGTACGCCGAGCAAGATCGTACAGCCCTTCAATCATCTGACGTGCGAAAGATAAGGCTCAAGCGCTCAAGGCAGAAGATCCACAGGGTCAGGGTCCTGCGATCGCAGATACAGCCAATCAGGAGGTCATAAATCATCAGGTTCACATAATGGTAACACATAGGTCATAACAAACATAAAAGGAACGATGGCTGTTCTACAATGTGAGGTGTACATACTTGCGGGTATAAGTTAACAAGTGCGCGACGACTGAAGAAAGATGAAGGTATCCGATGCGTTTTGACTGAATGAAAAAATGTTCGAGGGCGACACCCCAATCATAGGATGTTCATGACCCAGATATCATGGCCTTTGGTGCTAGGCGAAAGCCCACCAAATCTCGTACGTCCCATGAAAAAGTCGACCCGCTTGACACCAGCCTTCTTCTCCTCATACGACCCACTCCGGCTCTTTATCCGCCTGTATCTCTGCTCATAAGCCTCCGTGACTCTCCGCATTTCCGTCTTCGAGGGCAGTCCGTAGAACTCGGCGGGAGAAATGTTCTCCCGGAGTCCATTATACATCGCGTAGAGGACGTCGGAAACGGTCACATAGGTGCCGTTCAGTAACGGACGGACAGAAATTCGCCAGAAGAGATGGGGAGACGTGAGCGTTAGATGAGATACTGGCGGTGAAATGGCAGGCTCAGAGAGCGAGGTGGGTCTGGAAGATAGGGTAGAGTAGGAGGTGGTTACGGTGGAAGGATGGTTCGCTAGGTCGTAGTTGATTGCAGGGGGCTTCGCGACTGCCAGCAGCGAATGCACATGTAGATGGACGCGAACTTTTTGTCTGGGAAGTGCGTATGGAGTCGGCCCTGGAAGGCGCGGCTCATGTCGCGAGGATGTTTTTCTGGACGAGGAAAGTGCCGAGGATGTTTTAGCAGGGGAAGGTGTCGAAGGCACCTTGTGGGTCTGGTCGAGGGCGAAGCGAACTTGCTTGACTGGCATAGTAGGTAAGGAGAGATGGGAATGAAAAGAGAGCTCGCTGACTTAACGCTTTATATAAGTCGAAAGACGCGTATTGACCTGATTCAGAAGCAGTGCCCCGCCGGACTTCCCCGAAAAGGTATGTACAGGCAATAGTGCACACTTTATCATCTACACAGCCTGGTCAGCGCGGTGTTTTGGCAGCAGATGACGTCTGACGTACACGTTCTGTGTTGGCCGACCACTCCAATCTGAGATACTGACGCAGCCCAAGATGGACGGTATGGCCACGGAACTGCTTTCTCACCTACGGCGGAATGAGATCTCGCTCCTAAAAAATGTAAGAAGCGAAGCACATAGGAGATCGCGGAAGGAGGACGGAATCCTTGGAGACCGACCGAAAATATCAAAGTTCCCATTCACTGAGGGGAGCACTAGGCGATACTCATCAACTATGGAGACCTAGCCTTGCCCGCCACAAGACCGACTCGAATGTGTAGGCAACCTTTAGGGAGGAGGGAACCACGGACATGGTTCGAGTGACGTGACTAGATATGAAAAATTCTTCAGATGAGCTCCATTGGAGAAAAGACACTCAAGCGCCTCTAAGCGCTCACCTGACCGTGATGCCTCGCGCAGAACACGTTGCAGAACCCAAATAGACCGACCTTCGAAGGCTAAAGAGATCCCGAAAAGTGGAGATAGCAGATGATGACAAATTCCCGCCAATATACTTTCTTTGGAAATTGCTGTAGACCGAATGGCACAGTATACAATGTCAAGCCGCACGGAAAACAGGTTCCGGTATGTGACTCACGAACAGCCTTGGGGTCGCCTATAAGATCTTGACAACCAGTGGATACGTCCTGAATAGAAGGCACGATAAGACCATGAATAGCTAAGCGCCTTCAAATTCATTACGCAGTGGAAGGTATCGTTCAGCATCGTGTCCGTGCCAATATGAACAGCCTTGTGCTTAGTGGCCCGCCTAAGCAACTGAGTTTAATAAAAGAAGGCAAAAAGACAATAGAACGTACGCGTATTCATCAAAAACCTAGTGCCCTGCAGTCCTTGTTCCGCAGTCAATACGATGGAAACAGGGGTCGGTACGGCTGAAACCGTGAGTATTTCGTCGCTTCTTGCGGAGTAGCGAAGACCGTAGAAACAACAAAGTGACATTTGGACCACTGCCCATCAAATTACTAGCACTACATCGCCAGATTTCCTTGCAGATGCAACTCCGTGGTTTTCATGACTAAGAACTGCGATATGTGATGATCAGACTCGTAACCGTCTCTCTGATCAGAGAGACTGGTAAATCTGACTTTGAAATCCCAATGCTGCGCGGGTGGCTGAAAAGAGGTCATGTGAATATCACGTGTGGGCTCGGACCGAGACGCGTCCGTCGTGAATACCGTCGTTTACACGTCTCCCTCCTCTATTAATACTATGAATACCTCGCGTAGCTCCCTGAATATTCCACACACCTATAAATTGTTCCTCGAACTCGTCATGAAGACCCCAAGCAGCCCAGGAGGATTAGAATTGCCCTTGAGGGCAATTCACGAAGGTTGATGTATCAAAGCGAAAAGATTTTGTTGGTAAAAATATGTTCAGTGGTGGAAAAAGGTCAGTAGAGGCAGAAATGGTCAAAATAACGGTGTTATATTGAAGAGGCGTTCGCGTTACATTAAAGTGAAAATAATCGGCAGCCGGTTGGGGTCGGTCCGAACCCACACGTGATATTCACATGACCTCTTTTCAGCCACCCGCGCAGCATTGGGATTTCAAAGTCAGATTTACCAGTCTCTCTGATAACCCTTTCTTGCTTGCAACGTCAAGGGTCAGAGAGACGGTAACCAGTCTACTTTTATAATACAAAGGGCGCCGATTCATCCACATAAATTTAGACAGTGCGATATCCAGTTTCCAGCCCACGCATCATCATGGCCGCTGTCTCGCATCTACGAAATCCAAATAGTACCAGCGAGATACTTTTCTTTACTCTACATCTTTGCCAGCTCGGTTGCTTATCGGTAAGGAACGCCGTTATGAAACCCATTCTTAAGGCTGACAATTGCTTCCAGGACTAAATCAGCGTCTGACACCAATTAACGGTGCCACTTTGCAGCGCTGGATATATGAGCTAGCTCCTCACAGGCAGCCACTCCATCTGCGGCCAGTAACATTACACCAATTTGAAATAATGGCGTATGCTATAAAGCCAAGCGGGCCCTCCATTCCCGAGAATTCGTTAGAACCGCTTCCAACGGGCAACTATGGCTTGTATCGTGACGTAGGTAAGTCCAAGTCAAAATGTATCCCTGCATTATCCTAAAAGCCACTACGCTGTACAGATGGCCGCGAATCAAGATTTATACCCAAATTGCCACTGTGCCTAATTCTCCTTCTTTTGCGGCCATGATGCAAACTACAATATCCCATCCAAACCCAGAGACGATAGTGATTTTCTTTGTACCTTGAATGGATGCGAACTCACACCAATTCACAGTTCGATGTGCTACCGTCGGTGGCACAGGCGGTTCAGGAAAGAGACCGCAACCGATGCTTCATTACTGGAACTTCACTGCAGGGAGACACTGATTTAGTATGGATGTTCCCTCCCACCTTTTATCACTTGGTAGGGCCCATCTTCTCTGTATTCACTCAAACGGTACAACTTTTTGTAGTGTCCTTATCTGCCGCTCAGGGATGATTACAAGCGCATACCAGAATTCTTCGAAACGGCGTCCAATGCCGCATTTCTTCACAAAGACCTCATCCCGGTTTTTCTTGACAACACCTTCAGCGTCGACGTCGACATAAGTGCGCCTGCCTGCCTGCCTGCCTGCCTGCCTTCAGACTGCTGAATGAAATTTCAGGATCATCATCGCGTTTTAGTCTTTCGCAATATGGGGCCCGCTCAAAAACTTCTCCCGTCCCATCTCCAAGTTACCGCCAACGAGGGGCCAGACGACTGGTACCTCAGAGAACATTTTCGGATCTCTCTCAAAGTAAATCTTCGCGAGGATTAGCCTCCGGCTGCAGTTCTTGACATGATGGCCGATCTTGGGGTTGGTTCGACAAAGCACTGGAGCTGGCACCGATGACGGATCATCGATGGCCAACTGTTCTGGGGAAGTCGATCTGGGAGACCGTATTGGAGACCAGGATGGCTGCGAGATATGTGCCATCGGATAATTCAGATGAGGAAAACGAAGCAGATCCATTGGATACATAGTTCGGTTGAATGTGCAGTCCTCGTTTGATAGACGACTAAATGTGTTAAACCTATCATTCCAGTGTCTAAGTGTCTTTGTATCGTGAAAACTGTCAACACCTCAACAGTAGCTCATGTTCCATACCAGTATGGACATAATATCGGAATATTCGCCGTTCGTCACGCACAAATTTTGTCTTCTGTAAGATCTTTAATTCGTAACATCGTACCTAGAGCAGAGTCAAGGCCTGGCCCCCCTCATTGAGAACTTTCTCTCGGATACGCTATTCCTTTCCAGGCTCACAGTGCTGTAAGTAATTTATTTGGCGCATGAAATCGACGGTAAAACTTGTGGACGTGGTGAAGAATCGGTCCCTGCAGAAAAATAAAAGGTCACTCTGAGAAATGAGGCGCCTCACGTACCTGGAGGAGAATGCGAAAGGCACCTCAAGGCACCTCCGCCAGGATAGTCGAGACGTATTCTGCGGAAGGCCCCGTACTCCGAATTCTGGTGTAGCATTTGGCGCTCGTAAATTTCGGCGCGGTACCGACATCCCTGTTTTGTGCGACTCTCCTCCATTAGTCCTGTGGCTTAATTGCGAATAAACCGGCGGTGATATATCATATGAGGAAGATTTTCAGTGGGAGAAAGCCTGAGGAGACAGAAGCTAGAAGTTGGCCAGAAGGCTATGATTAAGCGCGCCTATCAGGGGCTGTCCTTGAATATCGGGAGATGAGTACCAAAATATAGAGATCGTAAGAAACTAGACCTAGTCGGTATAATAGTATTGGCATGTGGACTGAATGCGTCTAGCGGCCCGAGCGGTGCAATATCCGATGTGATGCGAAGCTGTTGAAGTATTCGCGTCCATGATAGAATACATGGTGCTGTGAACCTGTTTGTACTATTTCTGTGTAATAGATAGTCACCAGCGGTCATGAGCGGGTCGATTGTACCAAACCTTTGGTTCGAGAATGCCGATAATAACTAGTTATCAAGATATTGAGTTAGACAGAAGAGCTGTAAGTACCGAACTCCAAGCAGAAAGTAGTCGTCTTGACTACTGACCGTTGATGCATTCATACCCTTTCCCGCAGAAATTCTATATTTAACGCTCCACCGCAGTGCTGCGAGAGCTCCAAGTAGCCTTCTCTTGACATAAGCTTCTACTTAATTTAAAATTTCTTGGCTATGCGGCTGTAGTTATCCACAAAGATCAAACTGGAAAACCTAATGCGGGAGCCCAGAGGGCACGTTTGATGTACGCGTAAATACAAAAGGAAGGAAGGTGACTTTATTGGTCAGTATGAATGTAGCGCGGCAGGAAAAATAGATGCAATAAATATAACACGAAGTGTAATGACTACTTAGTCCATGAATATAAACGTAACCGACTATGGGTGTATTTTAACTTCAACATACTCTCCGTATTCTAATTCTAAATGGCCTCTCGCTACGCTTGGCCTAGTTATCTTCTTATGTCGAATATTCTACATCAACCCAATGTCGCATTCTGTCTCCATATCGGATAGTTAACCACAATATCCTACACCAAAAGCATGAGGTAGGGTATACATCTCAAACACGGGAAACAACGTACAGAAATCCCACCCAGGAAAATGCAGCAGCGACCGCATCTGTAGCAGCCACGCCAACCGTATTAACCATGGGTAATATCCCTGCAATCAGTATGGACATAATGAAAGACCTTAATGCACTGGACCGTTATGAGCTTTGATATGTATCCGTGAGCAATTCGACGACGTACTTATTCGCCGCCATACTCTCCGCGCTCCTTGAATGCATGATATCTACGCCGTACGCCGATGAAGGGCTAAGTACCAAGTCGACCTACATGCCAATTTATCAGACTGTCCTAAACAATTTTGGAAGAAACTTACACCAAACCCGTTTAAGAACAAACACACGAAATTACCCATTAACCCGACTTTTCCGGGGACGTATTCAGTCAACAAACCGGATCCCAAAACAGAGAGCGGCACGAAAAATGCGGCGCCTATTAAAGTGCCGCGTAGGCGGTCTTCAGGATACCACTCTCCACCCCGGCGCTTTCGGTATCGTTTGACGATATAGTCGGAAAACCGACCTGCGGCTGGTGCGCCGACTGCAGAAAGGTATCTCGTGGTCAAAAACGAAGCATAAGAAAGAAGAGCTACTCACTGAAGTTCCCTAAACCTATTGGTATAAAGCAGAGTCCGAGATACGCTTCGTCCGTTATGTTGTACCGAGCACCCTGGACAGGTTTCACGGAAATGAAATTTGATCCAATGCAATTTGCCACTTACGATTGTATAAGGTAAAGCTGTTAAAAGAACATACTCGGCTGTCAGCACCGTTAAACCTGCCATAGTCTGTCAAGCTATATGTCAGCACCATACTGGTAACCGCAACGGACAGCCAACACACACCACTGCTACTAGGTTGGGACTGCGGAGTAGGGCAAGCGAGCGCATCGGGTTGACCCAGACGAATGGTGCCTTTGAATGTTCCTCGATTTTTAATTTATCGACACCACGAACGCCTGGGTGGCTCGTTTCCGAGAAGAACAGGTACATGCAGATAAATGCACCGAAACCTACACCGCCCAAGATGAACTGCATCGTCCGCCACGAGGAAAAATGCGCTACGATGCCTGTTTGAATAGGTAAATGTTAACGAACCAGCAGAAGACGGGCCTTATCTTGCCTGCAGATAATGGCGCCAATGCAGGACCAAGGAGACATGCCTAGTAGTCTACGTCAGAGACTAAGAAATGCCTGAATTGCAGAAGAACGAACCCCGAAGAAGATACCCATCGCTCCACCTCTCTCCTCTAATTTGTATATATCACCTATAACCCCTGCACCGACAGAGAGACCTGGTGACGCGCCGAAGGTTTGCAGGAATCGCCAAACCATAAGCTGAGATACCGTCTGGGAGAGAGCAACGCCTAAAGACCCCACACAAAGCAGCGGAAGACCGACAAGATATACAGGACGACGCCCATCTGGGTAAAGGCGGTTCTGAGATTCGGAAGGAGAATCTGGAGTGTGGACGTACAGAAACTCGAATACGATGCAGCAGCTAGGGAGCCAATGCTCGTTGCAAGGACCGACAAGCTGACCGCAAGGCTGGAGAGAACAAATATGAGACATCTGGCGGAGGCCAAGAAAGAGCACCCACCTAATAACTGATCCACTGGAATCCAAATCCCGCGCTATAGCCGGGACGGAAGGAAAGAAGGAGCCAGATATGAACACTGCCATGTTCAGTTTATATACCACAGTTCGTTTGAAACGAAAAACGTACAGGGTAGAAGCCCACACCATGAAATCAACGCGAGGATACCTCTCTTCCTTCCTTTCGTGAACCGCTCATATACTCCCACTTCATGCTTATTCAGAAGCGGCGTCTGTTCGCTAATGGTCATGGTGTTGGTCACGGTGTCGGTAAGAGAGGTATCGACGTCGTTTAGGCTGCTTTAAACTGAAACTGACAGGTACGTGCGAGACTTCACGCCAGGAAGAGTGGCGGAACCGCCCGAGCCGAAAGTGGCTGAGAAAATTGCGGAGTCTCAGGCCCGGTGCAAATAGCACCGGTCAATTGTATACCGCCGGCTTCACAAGAGAATCCAAAATCTGAATGGCAGTCTTCACAGGTCCAAAAAAGGCTCGAACATGGCCTCAATTGCAGCCTGATAAATTGTCCAGGCGTTAGAAGGACATTCAAATTACGAATGGTTCTTATAAACACGTCGGACGAACTGGAGTATCATCGGATTCACAACATCTGGGAGTTCGTAAAAGGGAGAGTGGCCCGCTCCAGGAAGCCGCCGATAATCCAAGTTGTCCCCAAAGTTCTGCTTCATGAACTCTTCATGCTTCTCTAGTTCCATCATGGTATCTTCTGTAGCCTGGATACACAATATCGGCAATTCCTTCGATACGCGCAACAAAGCCTTCTCATCCTGTGTCCGTGAAAGGGAAAAGGACCGTGCAGCAATAACCTTCGTTCGATCCAATCAGCACGCGAAGATTAGAATCATGATAGACATGAAGGCCCACCATATTCGTCGCACTGCCCATCCATGCGCACAGATCCTCAAAAGAAATCATTCCCAAATTGTCGGGAGCGACGAACGAGCTCATAAACTCTTTCAAGCCATTCAGGAAATCGTCAGTATGCGGAGAGAATAATGGAGGAAGGATGGTGACAGTATACGGTTTGATGATCTCCGGTAATATGGAGCGGCAGGGAATCGCGTTGAGCATGATATGCCCGGTCAAGGGGAGCGGTGATGTACCAAACCGGGACAGGACGTCGGGTACGATAAGTCCGCCAAGGGACCTAGGTTCGACTATTTAGAACCAAAATTCATAGAGAACGGAATAAGCCACGCACCAGCTCACGACAATCGGCTTGGTGACATTGAAAGCCGTGCACACGGCATGAAAATCTTCGGCGTGCCTTGCAGAAATGTAGGCCGCCTCTGATTCTGGTTGGTCGCTGCGACCGTGTCCACGGGTCTATTTGAAGAAAGACACATCTTAAAGAGGCGAATATTCGAAGTATCGTTTGCCTCTAACCTCATACTTTATCTAGGAGTCGTGAGATTCACGAAAATGGTATGGACACTGCGCGTACCATATATAGGTTATCTAGCAACTGCGGGTCGCTGAACTGTTTAGCCCAGTTCAAGCTTGAACAGAGAAAACCATGAACAAAGACGACAGATGGTTTCCCTGGAGTGCCGGCAGCATCAGCCCAGATGTGGGTGCCATCCTGAGAGGTGATGTATTGGCCGCCCATAACGCAAAACGCACGGAGAACACGGGAGGTCGAATGGAGAACAAATGGGGAACGTCGGTTTGAGTATTCTAGACTTACGCATCGGCTAGCTTTTATATATTACCGTCATGATGGTCGTCATTACACGGCACGGTAACACTCTTTACACGGTGCGCCGGTACCACTCATTCCCACATTTCTAGCTCGATTTAAATATACCGGACAGGGCCATCGCGGAGGCGATCCGATAATTGAATACCTGACAACTAGAATGTTACGTCATCCATTGAGTCAAGTCCGATTGAGAAAAGTACCGTACCTTTACAGTCATGAAGCGACTCCACGAGAACTTGCTGGCCAGAGAATCAGAGCAACAAAGACGCACTTGACATCGCTTATAGGTGAGTGACCAATGAGCCTCGGCCTTATGCGGCCCGATCGTCCGATATTTTTTTGTTTGTTACGTCTACGCCGATTAAAAATAGTTTCGCTCTTATCCTTTCTTTCTATTTTAACGGCACAAATTTCGATGGGAGCTAGCCCAAGATTTAGAAATGCCCAGCACAGAGGTGACATTCAACCGTAACGAGCAGCTGGGCTCCCTTCTTATCAGTCTGGTGGTTTCGGGCGTGTACACAGTTCCTCGTCGTGTTTTCTCCCGTATTTACTGATTATGTTTCGTTTGTAAGGATGTATGGGATCATCTCCTTTCAGGGTACGTTTATCGCGGTTCTCGATTGACATTCACAACGCTAATTGTTGGTACTCGTTTAGTGTATGTCTTCTTCAAGCAAGACGATGATAGACCCAAGGATTCGAAAGCCACGCAGGGATTTGTACGTTTAAACGTGGCTATAACTTCTGTGCTGGCTGATCATTGTCCCAGGTGCTTTTTCTATGGTACAGCTTCACGCACATTTTTTCAGACGATCGTTGTCTCTAAGTGTAGGTACTTCTACAGGCTCCTTGATACGCTCCAGCAAGCGTTTGTTATGGAGGGAACTTACTGGTATCTTGTCACACACTTCGATGATCCCTCCAGTCTCTCGTATTCGACGTGGTATGATAACAGTGCGTTTTTCAGGGCTATAAATTATTCACAGTGTTTGCAGAGGTCATACGGTTCGCACGAGCTTTGGCTACTTGCAGAGACATTCTCTGATACGACTTTCATGAACACAGTCTCAGGTGTTCATTACGGTATGTCTCTAGCACCTTTCGTGTGCTTGATTGGTGCTAACGTTCACCGTCAGGCTATCATGGACATTCTATGCCAAGGGTACACCCATGATCTCTCTCCTGATTCGATTGTAGTCGATACTTACTGACGCCAATCTTTAGTTTCCTCATACGGCGCATCTGGCTTCGTACGTCGTCTTCTCCCTCTGCCAATCGCAAGTGATATTGATGTACTCTTTCAAGTCACTCCGCCAGAGAGAAAAAAGATGGCAGTATGTGCTGTGTGCATTATAACCACTATTTCCCTTGTATCCTTCGGTGAGTGGTCACCATACTTACAATCCCCAATTTCAAGAGGACCGTTATCATGACAGTGGCGATGACGAGTAAGTTCAATCCTCACCCATTGGCTCTCTGTTTTAAACACTCCTCAATTAGTGATCGGTGTAATTTTCCTTCAAACTACGGATATGTCCCAAGTCGCAAAGCCGAAGCCAAGGGTAAGTCCTAGTCTTCCCGTCTGAACTTGAGAAAATCAATGACCACCAGATCACCTTCTACACCACCCTTGGTGCCGGTATGACAGCAGATATCTGCATCGCGAGCTGTCTATGTTATCAGCTCTCCCAAAAGAGACCAAGCGTTCCAAGGTTGGAGCTTAGTTTCGTAAATGACGCGTAGAATTCCTGACATCATTTGCGATCGCAGGACGAAATCCGTTATAGACAGGGTTATTCTGTACACGATCAATACATGTACAACCTTTGACTTCGCTGTTCGTGGAATTTACTAACGCGGGTGTTATTTCAGGTGTGCTAACCAGGCATGACTCACTTCCATCTTCACTCTAGTTTTGACCTGTTTCTCAGCCTGATCGCCGCGGGGTCCTTTATTGCTGTACGCCTATTTTTCTGCTTTCTCCTTTCGCCGCTCAGCGACATTTCAGTTGGCGATAAAGCCATTATCTATGGTCTTTGTCGCGTTGTTTTGTCTCCTTCCAAAATGTGCGTACAGTCGAGCCTTGTACACGTTCCTGCCTCTGATTTACTCTGGGCAGTCTACTTCAACACGCTCATGGCTACGTGTATGCTTCCTTCTCTTCTTCGATCCGTCGTTTCTGATGCGCCTTTCTGCCAGTGAATTCCCGTATTGCCTTGCGTCGTCGTCTTGAGGCTCCTGCATCCATTTCCCTCAATTGGATGCATAACGACGAAATAGGAAATGGGCAGAGTACCATATCAACTTCAAGTTTATCAAGAGGGAAAGAAACCCGTCGTCACAGTGCTGATCTAGTGATTTCTTTGAGCTCTGATATAGAGTCTGGGTTGAGGGTGAGCTTTGTTCTTCATCGGGATCTATGGCCTTATTCTCGCCATTTTAGCAGTAATGGAGCTATGAAGCCGCTGGAAGAAAGGTCCCATAGGGCGTTTGCGCTGCCTAATTCACGCCTCTTGACGGCATTTAGGAAATGACTTCCGCTCCATTTTACCTGAGTAGTGAAGTTAGAACACGATTATCGCGTGGTTTGTGCATATACCTACAGGGTTATTTCAGAATATAAGTATTAGTAATAGAATACCATGAGAAAATATCTCTCGGCATGGAACCACGGGAGAAGAGGCGTCCGTGCAGCGATATTCTTTCTTCAGCACGGCAAGCATTCAATCCGCGATTCTCGCTGCCAGGGACGACCCCAAACACACCAGTCTCGGGGTTTCGAGGGGGAGTCAACACCCTGATGACTCGTACACTCTTTCGATGTGATGTATTCTATTTGAAGAACAAATTTATCGACGTGAACCCAGACAAGACGGCGAACTCACGACTGTCAAATATACGGATTGGCACATACCGTCACCACATGAGCTGAAACCGTCCACATTACGGACGAATATAATCCCTTGGTTACGATACCTATATCAACCCTTCCGTAATATCGTAGATACAGGGACAATACACATCTTGATATAGTATGAACGCACCGGGGACCTAAGCTAAAAGGCTAAAATTCAGAAGGTTGACAGGGAGAAAATACTACATCAAACACCACTATAACAATCGATTTCGTGATTTTTAAAGCGGCGCAGGCGACCTGAGATTCTTCTGCGTGTATTGTTGGAAATGTACACGTTCGCCGATTGCTACGGTCGTGGCCACGGGCCTGTTTGAAGAAATGCCATGAGGCGTCTGGACGAGTTAAAGACAACAGTCTCAGCTTTTGCTCGTGTTAATCAAAATTTAAATGGCAGCATTCCTAGGCATTAAAGGTAGTAGCTCGTACATGACATCGATTACAGGCTGATAAATCATTCGTCGTTAGAAAAGTATTCAAATTACGGATTGTTCTTATAGACACGTCGGACGAACTGGAGTATCATTGGATTCACAACATCTGGGAGCTCGTAAAAGGGTGAGTGGCCTGCTCCAGGAAGCCGCCGATAATCCAAATTGTCCCCAAAGTTCTGCTTCATGAACTCTTCATGCTTCTCTAGTTCCATCATGGTATCTTCTGTAGCCTGGATACAGAGTATCGGCAGTTCCTTCGATACGCGCAACAAAGCTGTCTCATCTTGTGTCCGTGAAAGGGAAAAGGACCGTGCAGCAATGTTCTTCGTTCGATCTAATCAGCAGCATCATCAGACCCTTGATGTAATATCAAAACTCACCATATTCATTGCATTACTTATCCATGCGCACCGATCCTGAAAAGAAACCATTCCTGAATTGTTTGGAGCGACAAAGGCGTCGATAAACTTCTTCAGCGCATTCTGGTAATGGACAGTATGCGGAGAGGACAGTGGAGGAAGGACGGCGATGGTGTACGGTTTGATGATGTCCGATAATATGGAGCGGCAGGGAATCGCGTTGAGCATGATATGTCCAGCCACGGGGAGCGGCGATGTACCAAATCGGGACAAGACGTCGGGTACGATAAGGCCACCAAGGGACCTAGGTTCGAATTTTTAGAACCAAAATTCATAGAGAGCGGAATAAGCCACGCACCAGCTCACGACAATCGGTTCGGTGACACTGAAAGCCGTGCACACGGCATGAAAATCTTCTGCGTGCCGTGCAGAAATGTAGGCCTCCTCTGATTCTGGTTGATCACTGCGGCCATGCCCACGGGTCTATTTGAAGAAAGATACATCTCAATGAGGCGAACGTTAACGAAGCATGTTCCCTAACCTCATACTTTATCTAAAGCAGTCACGAGCTTCAGGAAAATGGTATTGATACTGCGCTTACCATATATAGGTTGTCCAGCAACTGCTTGTCGCTGAACTGCTTTGCCCAGTTCAGGCTTGAGCAGAGCAAACCATGGACAAAAATGACTGGTGGTTTCCCAGGCGTACCAGCGGCGTCAGCCCAGATACGAGTCCCGTCTTGAGAGGTAATGTATTGACCGGGCATAAAGATATCCAATGAGAAAAGTGGAGGTCAAGGCGAACGATAATTGCCTGGACTGCCTGGATGTTTAAATAGTCTTGGCTCCTCCTGGTAGTCATTCATATATCTTGTTGCCGCATTCGCGGCCTTGCTTACGCCTTACAGGGTCGCCGAAGAGGTTACATGAAAAGATAACCACTTTCCGTAAAATTCCAAATGTGCGTCGTCCATTTAGTCGAGCTCTGTTCTGCTGGGGCCTAGAAGAAATCAGTGCTTTTACGTTTACGACGAGGTCATCAATATTTGCAAATTTGGACCTTCACCATGTCATGAAGGTAAGGGAAAACGAGTTTAACATGCATTTGTTCTATTGGGTTTAAACCTAACCCTGCAACGCAGTTTTGGAGTAGAAATCGAGCTACGGCCCATGCGGCCCGACGGCCCGCTTTACCTTCTATATACTGGTACTTACAAAATTTGCACACTGCAAATTCTGCCCGCTTACCCGACATTTAACAATGTTCAGCACCAAAATGGCAGAATAGGAAGCACCTGGGTTTGATCTCTATTAGCCCTGTAGTTCCACGACTTCTTCTTGTACGCAACTTGTACCCAGCAAGTCCGTCCTCGTGCACTTCACTTATCAGATTTTATTTGGAACGAGGTGATTTACGACCTTTCGGAGGAACGTCTCACTGCGATTCTCGGTGAATTTTCAGCGTCGTGATTAATGTACTGCCATTGGTGTACTTTGAAGCATCACAAGCCTTACATTCTGCGCGCTCACTGCTGTATCAGTAAGATTCCAAGATTCTACGAGGTGCGAGTGGTTCTGTCCCGGTAGTTCAGCGAATCATAAATTCTCTGGTTTGGTTTATTATTTGAGAAATCGATTGGTATCCAAGACGCAGAAAGAGCACCTATAGGGTCACAATTAAATCCTCAGTTCGAAGCTGCAGACCCGGTGAGCAAACTGGAGTGTCACCTGATTCACTACCGCTGAGAGGTCATAACCGGGCGGTCTCCTGTTTCCGATTCACCAGGGGTACGATGGTACCGCGTCGAAGTCCTTCCGTGCCCGAGGCACACAGCACTGATTTATAACCCATTTTCCACAGAAGCTGTCCCATCCGTGTTGTTAATCAATACAGTCATATTCACGAATTTATCATGGACGTCCAAACTCCAAGGGGGCGAACAATGCGGATCTTCTGCTACCTGACCCCGTTCGACTCCTCGGTTCTAACTTACACGTTCTGAGGAATGAGGTCGGCCATAGCTGTTGTAGTAAAAAGGAAAGCCGAAGAAGACAACGATCCAATTACGATAAGCCACTGGATAGTGTATTATCCCGCAGAACCATCGACTCGAATTCGTTCCCTTTAAGGCCGTCAGAACGATTTCAACCACCATATGTCCTTCCACGACCCAGCAAATAGGTGTCGATCCTCGGTGCGGCCGCGATGATCGTAAGAGGTATATGGAGATATCTGAGCGTGGGTGACGAGACCAGCCTGAGGGTACTACAGGGGGGGTAAAGGGATTAGTGTGAGTGTCACGATGAATCGGCCGGCGTCGACACCACGATATGCACGGGAAACAGGATAAACAGGGAACGGCTAAACTTTCCAATCGCCTCGACTCGTGCTTCGGGGATATCGATACCACCATTTATGCTCATTCTTGACCATGGTTGACGGTCCTATCGGAGAAGCAACAAGGCCTTGAGACGATCCTCTCAAACTTCTCGAAATTTGAACATCTGTCATTCTATCTGGCATCTTCACTGTTGCCTTCTCCTGCTGATGAGGGCTCTGGGACTCTGTAGTATGCGGAGAGGTTATCGTAAGCATAACGGTAACGTTGTACGGCTTGGAAATTTCCCGCGACGCTGAGCGCCAAGACACCACGGCATACCAGCTTACGACAATCGGTTTCGTGACTTCGAAAGTGGCACACACAGCTCGCAAGTCTTCTGTGTGTCTGCAGAAACGTAACGCCTCCTCTGATTCGGGCTGATCGCTATGACCGCGCCCACGGGCCCACCAGTATTTGAAAGAATAGGAGATTTCGACCCTGGATCAGTAATATTGCTGTTCTGCGGGATATTCATCTTCAACGAAGGCCCCGCATGCTCAAAGTTGGTAAGCACTGAACATTCCCAAAACACTGTAGTCGTGCTTGTGTGGGATATCCACTGTTCGAGGTCCACGGGCGGAGGGGATTCGCATCCCCAATCGCTGGGTACTTATGGCTACGGTCTCTACCTGAGTTTGCTTCGAGGCGCCCTGGCTTAGTCGTTGAGAAGGAGCCACCCGGTTCGATCCCGACAGAGGCACATGAATTGAATGCCTTGACATCTTCTTGATGGATCACATATATCCTCCGAATCTCGTCTGGTGTTATCTCCTCTTCGGCTTTCGGGGAGCCTAGAATATATCCAACCCAACGTTTTATCCAGCACCAACAAGTTCAACGTAGGAAGACCGATAGCCCAAGGCGGTAAGTACTATCGAACCCCTACCAAGGCCTTTGTTTCATCTATCCAGCCTACCCGCTCAATCGTCATTCAACAATGTTGACGTAGCACAATACACCAAAACCACCCAGGCAGAATCTGTCAGTCGATAACGACCCTCATCTTCCCTCGTCGACCCAAAGAGTCAGACATGACGTTGGTCGGAAAATATTTCATTCCTTCCTGGTGCAAGACAGCTACGATGAAGCTGGCAGGCTGGAGAGGACGCCGGAAGGCCGGGCCATGACTTCGTGTCTAACTTCACTCGTATTTCCCCGCCAGCAGTCTCTGCTTTTGTCTGTCGCGTCGACTTGATCCACCCCATCTCCTACCATCCTACCCGCGCCCAGAAAATCGATGCCGATATTCAGTGACGTCTTCTCTGCGTAAATCGTCGTGAAGAAGTGCCTGCAAGTGTCTGAGCGCCCGGGTAGCGAGCCCAAGAGCGTACGATTGATGTCCTGAGGTATGAGGCCTTGAGATATGAAGCTTGAAAGGGGAAGTGTGTCTGAGAAAAATCCATTTTGTGGCAGCAAGAGGGCTAATATAGTACGACTCGTCCCATTTCGGTGGCACCAGGCGGGACTGGCGGGACTCTGTTTCCTCGGTCCGAGTCCAATCGTACAGATTTGGACTACACCCGGCTAGCGTGGGAGGTTGAATCTGTACACTGTCGAAATGAAGATGACAGTTCTGTTGCCTTGCGTTTTGTTGTAACCACATACCAAGTTTTCGCTTGGATCTTGAAGCGTTTCCTTGACTTCCACCCAACAAGAAGTTGCCAGACTACGTCTACTGGCACCATTCGCGATTGTCTACATCCGGAATCATCTGCGTTGACGGTTAAAAAGGAGGCCATTCAACAAGGGACAGCATTCAAACCTGTTCGATGAGCACCTCCCAGCCTACCGTCGCGCTACCATCATCTGAACTGGTCCAAAAGTGGGCAATCGTTGGATACTGCGCCTTCGCCTCGATTTAAATGCATTGTAGAGAGGGTTAGAGTTGTGTGTTCAGAAGGTCCTATCTATCATATGTTCCCTTTCATTCCGTCAGATTCCGTCGTAACACCACCAATGGAAACACGTACCTGTCATTTCATTCCGATATCATGCTCGGCCAGGTCTTCTTCGGCTTCTGTACAACTGTAAACCAACCCCTTCCCTCACACCCGGTATCCATGTTATAGATCACTTGAACAGTCGCATATCAGACGGATGCCTGCGGCTAAAAGCAAAGGACACTTACACGTTGCTCCAGATCCCGCCAACGTTATTTGTTCTATTGAACGAAGTTATTCTAAGAGCGACCAAGACGCTGCTCAGACTTAGAGCGCAACTGAATTTCCAAGTGCCGCGTAAATCCCTCAGCGAAATAGTGAACAGTGGTCCTGTCAGTTCCTTCTTCAGCGCCTGTTGACAATGGAGGCGGCATCGACGGCGCAAATCTGTAACTATTATCAGCAGTGTTCGTCGGCACGATAAAGGAAGCTGCTTACTGCACTTCTCAAGAATTCGAATGAGGCCACTACCCCTCAAATTCGGGGTCAGCATGAACCAGGACATTGTACACCGCATGGCAGAGAAGAAAAGAGTCGGAATTTTTGGTAGGCAAGCAGAAATGCATAGAAGAGGTGATTGTATGCGCGTGGAGAAATGTGCTGGAAGCCAGCCAGTCCGGACTATTTGGTTGTTTGGGTTCGGAAGGAAAGAGGGCAGTCAATCAGTCCGGTGTCTAAACTCCGATTTCCCACGGACGGCTATTAACCGGAACCTGCCGACTCGGACTGCAGTCTGCCACTGCTCTCCACTGTTATAGCCTACAGTACGTCTAACTACTCCTACCGGCAAAAATCGATATCATGGCTATAATCCATTCTATGGTTTCCTTTGCACAAATAACGCTTGACCAGTCCAACGCCACCGGCACTAATTCTGTTTCGTCTTTTCAAGTTAGTTTGGGGTATAGCACGCGATGGCGAATTTTTTTCTCCTTTAGATCCCAGCTAATAAATGAGGGTAAAATAATCTCTGAGAAATCTCCTCAATGCAGACCGCCGGACTAAGTACAAGCATGGTGCGCCATTTGATTGTGCAATTGTGAACCTGTTGGCTTTTCTCTCACAACTGTATAGGAGCTAAATTTATCGGTGGCGATGGCACATCCCGGTTGATTCAATATCTGTACTTCTCTTGGCAAAGAAGTCGACCGCTTCGCCAAATAGGTCTGGGAAAGACGCTTTTATATCACCCTTTATATCTTGAGCGGAAGCCTCGAATACATCTCACCGACGTTGACCGGTTTCTCTCTTGCCCGGCTTGCTTAATACGGCGCTATTGGCGACTCAGGAATCGGTGGAGACCAGCGTCGTGCGATACTTATGAGGCTGCCCAATGGGACTTCTTGTGATATACACGTTTCTCTGACCTAACGTCGACTTGCCGTTACTTTGGGTATGATTGGTGTGACCAAAACCGAAGTTCTATTTTGATTGTGGATTCGAATATGTCGACAACCAAGGAGGGAGTAATCATTATAACAAGCAGCAGAACGTTTACAGTCGGCCCTCATCCAACCTCATTTCGCATCAACTTGTTTCTGGATGAGAAAAATCTTCCGGATTTTTTTCCGTTGTAAGACAGGTAGTTCCATTGCTTTTGATTTCTGATTCACCATTGCTCATTTCTCGAGCCGGCTCCCTATTCATAGCTATTTGGAAAAGAGGACCTCGATGTTTTATTTCCATTACCAAAGGTCTGCCACAATCCCCCACCAACGAGGACTGTGATACTTACTCTGTAACGTATGATAGTACAGTACTTCCTCATTTGTATTCGAATCGTTCGGCTGGTTTATATCTACAACCTCGTTAGGTTTCTACGTAGAAGAGCCAAAGAACACACTCGGCGCCAAATCCTCCCCCTCAACGTCTTTTATGCGCCGCTCTCTGAATTCGCATACACATCACCACGGGACAAATCGGGACTCCAGCATGGACGCTTTCACCTTGCTCGGCCCCTTTTATCCTCCACACAAAGAAGCTGTCCCTACTCGGTCCGGGGCGAAAATGGAGAGTCCGCCTTTCCCTTTCCGTTCTCAGAAGAGAGTCTCAGGACTAGCAAAGACAGTTGGCTTACCGACGTCGGAGAAATGGTCATCATCTTCATGGCCTCCACGCCTCTCTTGCTTTAATATTAAGCGTGGACCACCACTACACGCATCAAATCAACTTCGACGTCGACGCCTTGACATTTCCCCATGTGCAGTCTTCCGACTACGACGTTCTCCTCCCTTCAACGATTTTAGCTGTGTATCCCGCCGGAATACCACACTCCTCACCATTGACATGTTCGGGGTCGTTATCATTCGCCACACCCTTCTTGCCGCAAGACCCGGCATGGGATATTCTGCCCTCGTAGGGCTTGACGCGTCATCCCTCTCTCGTCCTTGGTACGGACAAGGAAAATGTTATAAATGCTACGCTCCATGCGGAGCTGAAGGAAGACACAGTCTGTTGCATTGCTCAGGAGGAATGGACAAGAATCGTTTGAGGAGGGACTCTTCTTCGGAAGGTATAAATGTAAATTGTAGTCGCTCGTGACGACGGGATGATGTTAAACGCAGAAAATAAACGGTGTTTTTCAGGTCAACATCGCAAATGCTATCTTACGCAGATACACTATGATGTTGTAACAGTGAAGGAAATCGAAATCGTGCTACCAGGTAAACCGCCCATCCGGGAAGTGATGAACAAGTAACGAATTGGTCCGAGAAGCATGGGATATTTCTCGTTTGAGCTTTAAGCTCGACTTATTCTTGATGCTATTTCGACGTGCGTGTCTTGAAGCCTGAACCTCGCTGCCATGCTTACGAGGGCTCGTGCTCTTTTGGTATTTTCCTCAGCGCTAGATACTTTTCCCTCCCTGGCGTTGGAATGCCTAGGCCCTACACAACTATATGTGGTGTTGTATCTCTGTTTAAGAGCTTGGCAATCAAAGAGTGGATTACCGGACAAGAATCATCTAACGCCTTCTTCAGTACTAGTCCGAGTAGGCTACAAGTACGACTCTTAAATCTCGGGCAACGCAGGTACGAACTAGAGAGTTCATATATTGAACCTGTTCTCAACGCTAAAGACCGCATAGCACTTTCCTGATAGATCCAATTGAGCACGTATGCTGTTGGTGGCAATCAATGAGCTGTTCACCCGGGGAGGTGATGGCTGAATACGGAAAGACGGTGAACCCGAGAAGCACCGGAACTTTCTTCTTTGAGTTTTAAGCCTGAGTCGGTCTTGATGGTCGCATATGTCGCCCGAATCTTGAATTAGAGCCTAGTATGAATCTCTGTAGACATCGCTGCCATGAATACGAGGGTGACTGAGGGTATGCCAAGCGTCAGACGCTGATATTCTCACATGCACACTGACAATGTTCAATGAGTCCCTCGGCACCAGATAACATTTCTCGTCTACGGTCTCCCATAAACACGATACGGTAGCATTTCATCTCCCTTTTTTGACCAGAATTTGAACATACTGGCATTACCTCCAGGATAAATTGTCTCCGCGGCTTCAGGCTGGTCCCGACGCCGAAGCGATCCCTATCCTCTTACCGAGGAAGGAACGACGTGCCAGTATTCCTTCGTCCCCCCGGATCACTATGCCGATCAATTTTGGGACTTGCGTCATACTCGCCACTGTTTGAAGAAGACCTAGTCACCTATTGCCTGTATGCGCTATTTTATGAGTGCAGTACAGCACCCGGTCAATAGCAGAATGGATCTTTTCTCCTTTTTGTGGTATTTCGACGTATAAATGACTTTTGTCTGAGGTTTGACCCCTGTGGATCCTCCTCCTTCAGTGACTAATTTGTTATTCCGACATACAGATGATATCATACATGGATAGCCGCAGCATGTGCTCGTGGTCCACGTCACTTCGAACAGGCATACCCGGGAGTCTATCGGTGTACATCGTCGGATTAGGCTCACGATTCCGGCGGCAACGTTAACAGCCACAGCGGTGCAGCAGAAAAGGAAACCATACCGGGATAATCAACAATGACTCTTCCTGCCAAACCCCATCTGACTTCTGAGTACCGCTTCGCGAATCCCCCGTCTAAATATACCCAACAAATGCTACTGCTCTCTATGCAGTATTTCGCTCGCTGTTTCGCAACCATCAAAGTGAGTGGAAAATGGAACCAATGAACGAATGGACCTCTCGACAACCGTAAAAACATATGCAGCAACGGCAACTCAATCCAGGAAATAATACCGGCAGTCTGAGCACATATAAAACGGGTGCGCATCTTTCATTGGATTCATTACCCATTATTACCATGTCACAAGTGCCCACCAAACGAGTCCACTGGGAAGACGACTTCGACCGTAACTGCGTCCATCACCGCGCGCCCTTCTACGTGACATTCCTCGTCGACCCGACACCTCCCTCCCAGGGACAGTCGCTTCCCCAATCCCCCATCCCCATATCATCCCCCAAGCACCGGCAGTCGCCTCCCCCGCGTCCATGTCTCCGCCCGCCAGCGCCTTTCAAGCAACCACCCCTTCATCGAGCACCCTCGCCCTTCCCAGGACCCCGCCGTCATTCGATACTGCATCGGGACGACACGGAACGAGCGACCCGAACGCCCCTCCCGTCCACGATGCGTCTCTCCGTCCACCGTGCGCTTCGTCTGGGAACATGCCAGCCTCTCGACTTCTTCTCCCCCAGTCGTGTCGTCGCGCATCCCCAAATCGCGTACGAACCCGCGTCCAAACCCGCCTTTCAGAAGGTCTCCATCCTCGTCGAAATAGACAGCGTCGAGCGGTTCAACATAGAGATCGTCCGCAAGGACGGGATCCTCACAGTCGAAGACATCCTCACGTGGGCGCAGAAGGTGCTAAGGGAACGCCTCGAGCCGAGAGTGATGGGCGGGTGCTATAAAGAGAAGTGCAGGTGTGGCTGTGGGCGGTATGTCGATAAGAAGAGCGACTTCACGACGGTCTTCGATGGTCTAAGTGTGAGGGGCGGCGACGGGGAGCTCAACAAGTGGAGGATGCACTTGAGGAGGGTAAAGTCCAGAGTATAGTCGCAGAGTTTGAAATCGAAGATGTTGTACAGTAGGTGAAACCGGATCGCATTGGATACCGTATACGTAACAGGAATGTACCACCACTGTAACAGTAGTAACACTATAGGTAGTCACGAATTTCGAGGAAGCACAGTTATGAACTTAGCTTGATGTGACTGAGAATCGAACGACTTACAGAATGGAAGAATGCCCCTTGCCTTGCAGTATGTCCATAGAGACGCCCATCGCCTGGGCTATGGATAGGAGCAAGGATAGTTGCTGCGAAAGCGACGATATATAGGGCAGTTCCCTTGCGCAGTCGGACCGTCGATTCGCTTTAAGTCTGATATCATGGTAGCACCAACCCGCCGTATACACCATCGTCATCATTCTGGGGGTCTACAACTTGTTGCTCATCGACGTATGATGGGGCGCATTGTCGGTAGTGTCCTAAGCAGGCAGGAGTCAGTAGCCTGCGAGCCACCTTGCGAGTCGGGCAGGTTGGCGTTTGAAAAGTGAAACGTCCATCCGTTATCACAATGGATGGAGGGTCTCCGAGCTGCTCAGAACCTAAGGCCTAAGGCCTAAACACCGTAGTAATGATCTTCAGAACATATTTGTTTTGATAGCCGAGAGTCTACGAAGGAGTCAAATATACGACGGTCACATACAGACAGAGCATACCGTAGTTCCATACCTTCCTCAACGTCTAAGATCGCACTTTCTCCCAATACCAGATACGCGATATCGGTGCTCGAGCGGTAGAAGAACCCCCGAAATCAATCGGCGACCAAACCACCAGACTACTTGGCAGGGTATTGAATGATACTGGATGAAAGGCACATTAATGTGGAGCTGAGAGACGCAGAAGGGCTAGTCGTACGGGAAATTTTTTGAGCGAATCTATAATTTGGTCTGCAGCTGCAAGCCTTTAAGAAAAATTTGGACTAGAAGACTTGGAGGCAGGGTTCAGGGTTCGGGAGTCGGAACGTGGTTCCGAACCCTAACCTCGAAAAGAAAATCCGGAAGAATTACGATTGCTATAGTAGCACCGAGCCTCAGATACGGGGACATCTCTTGCAGATAGTACTGACTACATACCGAGATAAAGCTCCGGAGCACTGAAGTACTGGCCATGCTACTGCAAATGTGTTTGAAATGCGCCCTTCGGCGACGAAGAAGCTTCCAGTCCCGCCGCATTGTGTCTGAGAAAATCCAATGAGGGCCACCTAAGACATCAGAAAAAAACTCCTCACCTTGAACCAGATCATCTTGCAGAGGATCCACCAACAACCCACCATTGCCGCGCACCCTTAGATAATCAGACGTTTAATTTGAGCTGGAAACGCGTGTTCCCTCCAAGCTGTCTCGCTCAGTCGCCTGTCATTCAGGTGCTCGAAGCCAATTCTGTCGCGTGGGTGACCAAGTCCAGTAACGCTCCTGAAGTCGACCGTGACGGACGGCAGTCATCCAAATGCCGGCTAATGGTCAAGGAAAGACGAACGCAAAGCCAGCATATATGCGCTGCTACTGCAGAGATTGGCGTACTTTATCAGAGTCGAAAGAAGGAGTACGTGCGATGGCTGTCCTTTCCCGACAACTGGTCGGACCGAGTTGCGCTCTTTGTGTTGAGGTGCTGCCTAAGCATACGCAAATCTTTCTCGTCGCAGCCAGCACCATTTCGTAATGCGATAGCGTATTGTTCTGCGCCTCCGGTATTTTGTCGTCCCACTGTATGAATCTAGCCTTCCCTATGCCAGGAGCAGCTGATCATTTAAGAAAAGGAAACGAGCCCTGAAGCTCGTAGATGTATTCTCCGCGGAGGTAGCCATAAAATGATGGAATCCGATTATCCTGCCTTGTGGTATAGCTTCAAGGAGGGAAAGATGCTGTGGGACGATCCATATGTATCCGCATTGGCTGATCGGAGATAAAAGATGTCTGAGAAACTGAAGGAACGTTTACACCATTGAGAATGGAGCAGTCAGTATGTAGTTGTCTGATAAGCAACCCATCGTGCTAGGTCCTTGAGAGAGGCTGGCAAAAGTCGTCGATACAGCTACGAGTGGTACAATTTCGGGGCGTGACGCGGGACCGAGTCGAGCCCAACGCTGAAAACGTCGTCGAGAACGACTGCAACGGAATGTCAGAGCATACTCGTTGAGCCCCTGCTCGTCAGAGTAAGCCAATGTCATACACGAATCAGGCCTATCATCGACGCAGGCAATGTAGCGCTGTGGCTGTGGCGACATTAAACGTACAACGGCGCTTCGGAATACCTCAGTACAGGCGTAAGGATTTCCTAGTGCATATGAATCAGTGTCCTGATATGAAAGAGTCAGTCCAAAGTCAAAGAATCGTAACCCGTAAGAGAACCCACCATATGATAGCTTCGGCTTCAATTCCTTCACTCCGTACTCAGCAACAGCGCGACCATTTGCGCATAGAACGGGTATAATGCACGAGAATAAGGAAAAACTTCAGGCATGCATGGGAAGAAAAGACCGGACCCCCGAAGGCACCTTTGCCGGTGTGAATACCGCGAAGCCATTGGTGCCAGCTGGGTCATATGCACTGCTCTCGTCGGAGAATGAGAACAAGGATATTCGTGGAGCAAGACCAAAACTGTGCCGTTGCTACTGTCTCCTTAAGAGGGATCATTCGCTCGCCGCATGGGAGAATTTTGTATTCTTCTATCTTCGTTGACGCATCTAAAATGAAGATCAGAAAAAATGAAAGCGACCAGTTGAGACCCACGTACATCACCTAAAGTTGGGTTGGCCAGCATCAATAACGTCTGAGCATGTTTAAGAAGATATTGTTGTGGGTACGTGATGAGTCCGCCGCCTCCTCTCTTCAGCAGAAGCGACACCGTACACGCGTAGAGCCTCTCAACAAAATGACTTCTCGCGGTAAATTATCATAACACTCGCGAATCGTCACAAGTTCGAGGGGAGCCTGGCCGTCTTGCGAGTAGAGGCCCAGCGCATACCCTTGGTAGTCCGGAGAGCTCGTAGCGAAAAAGTGGGAGTGCAAGGGTTGTAGGACTGATGGAGCGAATAGGTGAATGTCGTATGAAGGTCTCGTCTAAAATCATCATTTGTAGCATGACAGGGAATGTCCTTGCCGGTGATGATTTATAGCGAATCCGCGAGTTTATTCATTGTCATAACGTGCAGACTGCCAGAAGCGCGCGAATACGACCGTATGTTCTGGGCGCTCTCGACCGAACATGACAGTCATCCACGGTATTGCGCCATTTCCGGAGGGTGCCGCATCATTCGCTCGCTGTATGGGTAAAACTTGAGTTCTCCTAAAAAGAGCATCAGAACACTGCATTGCGAAGGAGTCCATGGCTCTAACCTCATGTCGAGGATGGTCGCCATGCGGGAAAACCCGAAAGTTCATTATAATCGAGAGGTAGGTAATCTTCTCCTTCATGCGGTCCGAATTCACGAATCCTAGCAGTGATAGTGTTAGGGAATATGGGAATTCTCGTTGGATTCATCATTAAAATTGAATGATTTGTTCTATAGAATAAAGTACCGTCCGAGGCGGTAGCGATCTGTTCCATTATTATTGTAAGCAATGTCCAATACATACGGGCAAAGTTAGAACTCGACGTACCTGGCAATGATATCTCACTTCAGCTCGCCCGGGACCTCGTTCCACATCCTAAAGCTAGGGTTTGTGTACCAGATGATAATGCACGCGACACCATAGGTGATAAGGCAGGGTTGACAGGAGCAAAACATAGCTAAGCTTGGGAGGCACGTCGGGACGAGGCGCTTACGGAACGTGGTGTGGTGTGGTGATGTGTGTACCGGCACAAGGTCCCAATCAGTGATGACAGTGAGGAAGGTTTTCTGTTTGTCCCTGTTTGTCTGACACCTTGCTCGTTTCGATTGCGTAGCTTGTGTCTTGCGCTGTGACGATTCCGCAGAATATCATTTCCCCATTCGTAATTCCAGGAAAATACAGGGAGAGAAAAGCCTACCTCCCCCCCAAAAGAAAGAAAGAATGACTCTGCTTTCGGCTCCTAGGTTCGCAAACGGTTGAACGTACGTCGACGAAGAGTCGAAGAGTGACAAGCTGACAGACGCGAGGGACCCAAAGGGGTGAAATATTGTGTGACGTCATGCGTGACTGTTACCTGGCACTAAAGCATGCGATTTCTTTTTTAATACTATCGGGTTCAGCATGAATGTGTTGGAGATATCGCGGGAAGCCACGAGAAGAGTGTAGAAGGTTCAAGCCGGCATGATGCCGGGTGACCTTTAGTCAGATAGTTTCCGCATGTGGACGAGTTTCGTAGAACTTTTGTAGAATTTTTTAGATACTTTCGTAGTATAAATACAGGCTCTGTAGGAGCCAGAGAATACAAGTTCATTGGTCTGGCCACACCAGCCACTAGTCTACCCACTGCGAACCTACAGTTTCCAATAGGATGTTACAATTCTAATAGGCTGAGTTTGTTGCCATTGGCGCTCGACTTTGAATGACTCGGCTTCCGGATGGCCCGGAAGCCTTAGTCTATTGTTTACAGCGGTTTTCATAATTATGTGGGGCTCGATACTCATGCTTGGGGGTCGCTACTGATAGCAACTGCTACCGACCGGAGTTTGAACTGAGTCGGAATTATGCCGGACTTTCCCGCTTGAGGCGTGATGCCGTTGGTCTCGCAACTGATAGTTGTTGCACTGGCTGCCTCCTGCTCTCTACCGCAGCCAGATATTTGCCAGAGATCTCTTTGAGTGATTATATCCTCAGTACTTGAATATTTATGAATCTCCCTCATTTCGAGGCCATAATTTTTACTTTATTTTATCCATGAAAGGAAATGGCTTCAGTCTCGCGAGGAGAAAATTTTCTGATATCAAAAGTCCATTTACTGTAAATTACCCTCAGGCAAGATCTAAATTGAAGGTGCCGACAGCCAGTCGGTGTTGAATGCTCTCACTGCGACAGCGAGCACCGATAAATCACCGCGGCAGTGAACCGCATTTGGCTGAAATTTCAAACTCCGGTCAGTAGCAACTTGGCTGCTACGATTCGCAAAAGGCCCACAAATTATTTAATTGCCCGGAGGGCCCGAAAAATTTAGGGTGTATTCTATGTGCATGAATAAGCTTGAATTAAAATTTCGAGCACCAGAGACTGAATGCATCCCTTGTGTTTAATGAATCCGCTACTGAACGGCAGGTCTGCCGCTTGATGTGGCTGTGCCTCGGGCATCAGAAAGGTCCACAGAGCGCCGTTTTTCACCACCCTCTTTGACTTCGCGTTTCTGACACTCAAAAATTATTTTAGAATTCGCAGTTAGGTCTTCTGAAACTTTCCTCCTTTCCCTTTTCTTTCTCTCTCTTTCTTCTTTTTCTTTTTCTTTTCTTTTTAATTTTTTCTCAGACTGACCCACAAGCATCAGTAGCGAGCCTTATGTGGAATCCAGTTTTGAAAAATTTATGTGGTCGTATTTGGATCCCAAGGCCCTGGCCCAATCTCTTACCACCACTCAGTCGTGCCCCACAAGAGTGCTGTCTATTCTACAACGCCGTGTCCTGTTTCGGTGAAATAAATGTCATTTATTGACACTATTTTCTCCTATGGCATGCTGCGTAATCCCATACAGGCAGGAGCGAGACGTACTTTTCAAGTCAGGACTCGGATGCCATCATGTCCACTCAGTGCTCAAGCGCTCGCTTCCAAGTCAGTCACTGGCGCAATGCCCTCATATAGGATAGGCTGCTGTGCGCATGCTTCCCTGAGCTACTGACCATTATCGGACTCTGCCTCTCTCGTGACCACTGACATCGGTACTGGAGCGACTGCACGATCGCAGCAGTCTGGTACCTACTACCAAGAGTATACCATCTCTCCTTTTCCTTACAGCCGACTCATGCTGTAGCATCTACCACCTGATGGGTATACATATATTGACAGTATAAGATACAATAGCATATATTAAGCATATATAAAGCATGTTCTGAAACTTGTCTGAAACGACAAAAACTTGAAGCACCGGGCCGACGTGCGGTGCATAAGGATCACATAGATTTTCAAAACTGGAATTCCACATAATTATGAAAACCGCTGTAACGCGGGGGGGTTTACTTGCAACCGTGTTATTACAAAGCATGACATAATTTGATTGCCGTCCATCGGCACTGCGCCAAACTGAATCGCATTTGAGGATACCGGCGGCAAGTTTAGAGTGCCGATTCCAAGCCGGTCGTCGCGTCTGGACAGAAAATAATGCATGTACCACCTTTCCCTTGATAATAAATTCATTTTATGCGATAAGAGACGCTATATCGTAGGTTTATAGCATTATATAGCTTTCAAAGGCGTCCCAAGGCCGTTAATAAGTCAATTACGCGCTGCCGGCTTCCCATCAAATTAGTAATAACTGGGTTGCAAGGCAGATGGCCCGATTAAGCAACAGACTACATACAGACCGTCCCTCCCTTCCATCAATAGGTCTGTATCGTTGTCTGTCTACGAGAGACTACGGAAGCCTGTCAAACTGTCAAAGAGTCTTTGACTGCGGCTCAGCTCGGCTTCAAGCTGCAATCAAGCTGCTGACTCCATAGTCGACTAGGAAGGCAAGCAAGGAAACGTCAATAACAGATGGTAGATATACATCTTCAAAGGCCTGTGAATATGTCATAACCACCCACTAACCTGAGAAAGTACTTACTTTAAATAACGCGGCAAAAACGCGGCAAATTAGAGTGCCGTTTTCCCACTTTGCCCCAGACTTTCATCTGCCGCCGCTCACCGAAAGGGACTCCTGTCATTGACTCTCTGATGCAGCGCTTTGAGCCCATTACTTAGGCCAAGGTACAGACAGACCTTCCAAAATCGGATGGAGTCCTTGACTTGAATGACTTCGGTCGGCTTCAAGCTATAAAAGTCGAGTCGAGTCATTTTGGTGACTCGAGACCGAGCCGTAGCCACACTAGTTTCGAGGTCTACCTATAACGGCTGGCCCGCCGCGGGCATTTATCACCATTGTCAAGGCGAACGGCGACCACCATCGACATCTGCTAGATGGCCACAGTCACTGACAACTTGAAGAACAACAGTTGGGCGATTTTATCATCTAATGATTCGACTCTAGAATAGTCCCGGACTCAGATTTCTGTCAAGCTAAATAGTGACTAGTTCTCCAAGTTTGACTTCGGACGTTTCCAGAAAGCAAAGATTGTGCCATCGCTTTCCCCATCGCACACATGGCGATACCGAGGAACCATTCGAGCGTACTATCTCCTTGCGTGGTCGCAAATGCGCCGTGGACGCAGAACGATGTACCCAATCATTTGCCAGGCCGTTATCTCTCTGGCAACTGAATCTGTATCTGTTCTCTCACAGCGAAGTGCAGCTGTTACCCACAGTGAGACTTTGTCATAATTCAATAATCAACCCGACCACTGGCAAGACTCACTTCCTCCATCATAGACCGCCGTTCTCGTATCGACCCGGATGGTTATCCACCATCACAAATCACCAGTTTCATCGATGACCGAGTCCCGTCTGTTCGTCAACCACCCGACCTAAATACCCTCCACTAAATACCCATCTCTTCACTCTTCCTCTTTCTTTGACAATGCTTCTGTTCCTCTGTACTCTTCCATTCTTCGTTTCTGTCGTGTCAGCGTCACATAATATTCGGTTTTTAAACTAGTGAGTTATACCCTCTCTTCTGGACATGGATGACTAAATCTCTCACAGCTGTGGGTCCGGGACAGTAAGTTTCACACCGCTACTCCCCGCTACCCCATTGACTTCCCCACTCGGCAGCCCACCATCTTCACTCATGGTAAACGGACGAGCGTCAACAGCAGAACCACTTATTCTAGCAACAACGACGGCGATGGTGGGATTCATACGTAAGTTCTCGTCCTTCCATGCATTAGATCCATATCTCATCTACATCAGGTTTCTAGAGCAGGGTACATTGAATTACTGTCCCTTGAGATTGTATGATTGATCCGTGCTAAAATTAAGGCTCTTGTGGGAATGACGGAGTAAAGTGCACGACTGTGGGTGTCGACCTGACTATACCTGAGGCATCCCTCTCCCGGTACGTTCCCTGTCTCGTTCCTTTCCTCCGTCAAGACTTCATTTCGCTGCAGAACGGGCAAATATTCGGTCCCTCTGTCTCTCCAGTGCGTGCCCCTGTCTTCTCACGCTTGTATTCTCCTCGTGACATACACATAGGTATTCCTGTGCTAATGGTAGCATCTACTTTGCTCAATGTACGCCTCTTCCCTGTTGTCCCAGCCTTCTTATTCTCAGCCCTCCTAGGCTACTCCTCAGACTGCGCGCCTACGCCCATATCATGCGATTCTTTTAGTAATGTACGACTCCTCTTTTCCCATCTTCTCACAGTTCAGCTAAACCGAGTCCCAGTCAGAGCTCATTATAACATTCTGCCCGTAAGATCTCCTGGCCTCATCCCTGGCCCTCCTAATCCTTACCCATACCTCAGATTAGGTTTCCCCTCAATAACCGAACCTAACGACTCCTCGCCATCCTCGACTCTCAGCCGGAAGCTCATAGCTCCCATAGTCATTATCATTATCCTGGTAATAGCCCTCGTCGGCACTATCCTGTTCCTCCGAAGGAAGAATCGACGAGTCCGGATGGATACTGTGGAAGCGAGGCACAATATTCTAGTCAGTCGAGGAAGTAACCCGCCTTTCCTTCGGCGCCCCGAACGTGCCAGTATCCTCACCGTCCCTTCATACCAATCAACACGCGTCGCGAGCACGATCAATAAAGAATCATGGGAGGATTTCAAGAGCGGGTCTTATTTCGTCAAGCTGTATCCTACCGAGTCGGAGATGTCAGTATTCGAGGATTAGCCGTCGTTATTTTCTGGAAAGATTAACGAGCTAGGATGGCTCCCCAATTGTGCAATTACGCCGCGAGTATCAATCCCAGGTTTCGATGTTGAGCACGCTCGTCGCGATTGTTCCTAAGTCTTCGCTCACCTAACTTAAATGTTTCTTTCGGTCTTGGCGGCGGATTGATATTGGACTCTATGGATAGATTATACTAATCGGTCAGACCGGAGACTGAGAATTGTATGGGGCACCCAGTTGAACATAACCGGGGAGTCGTAAATTGTCTTTGGGCGTTTCTCCTGCTTCTCCAGTGAAACAGTGAATGACGCTCAGAGATCGCGCTCGAAATTTGGCCGACTCCACCATCGGCGCTCTGATAAATCTGCAGTCGTGCTGGTATGTTGCCTTTCAGCTCGAGCCATAGCCACGCAGTTCAGCTTCTCCAGCCGAAAAATCGACGCCGACATCTCTTGAACAATTGTACGAGCTCCACCTTGAAGCCTATTGTTCACGGCGCCGGGCAGCCGAAATGAGTGCACATGTGTCTCTGTAATAAGGCAGGAAAGACGTTCAGGTCGTGTACATCTCTCTCAGAGTCAGCAAGATTAGGATACTATTGTCGTACCTTGGTATTCCTTGATTACTGTCTGTGTACTCTTGCTAAGTCACTCTGTAGTATCATTTTGCCTATCGGCCCTGTATATCCCTGCGTCTTCGTGGAGGTATAAATCCCATCCAAGCTTCGGGCTTCGTGTTTTGCGATACATAGTTCCAGGTCATCACTTGAAGATAAGGGAAAGCAGGGGAATCATTCGTAAGGCGAAATGCGGCAAGCAGCCATCTCGAAGAAAGATATCATATGCCATGTTCCATTTACGACTGAAAGTGGATCCTTCTGCCTACGTTTTCCACGGTTCCTCGACCCTCGAATGACTTGACGAATGGGTCTAACTGTCGTGCCCCAATGGAACTCATGCTACCTCCCTCAAACCCGATGAGTTTATTGTCCTTCTGAAACCCGACGATGTATCTCATCGCATCACTGGCACTATTGAATGTCATGTATACCAAACCGTGGGAGAGACCCTCGCTTAAGATGATTCTCAATACCACGGAGGACCCGGCAAGGTAACGAAACACGCACCTGAATTGTTCTGATATTTTGAGACCACCAGTATGGTTGGACGCATCGAGATACTCTTGAATGCCGCATCGCTGGCTACAGTGCAGGCGGAGGACAACGACCGGAGAGGCACCAAGGTCGACAGCGATAATCGTGCTGCGAGGCATTGGTTTACTCTGAGGTTTCAGTGACATTCTAAAACCAATTTCCTGCGCCGCAGATATGTGCTTTCTAACGAACTCTCGGGCAGAGACCGAAGTAGAGAATACCATTTTTATCAACTATACAGTTGAATTGTCAAGAATGCGACAAAGACCAGGCAAAGAAGACAAAGACATACATTCTCTTCAGGGTAAAGACTGTAGAAGCGGTCCGCTCAATTCGAGGTCACGGATCCATCCTCGAATGGGGCGAGTCATGTCTATATTTGCGACATATTGGATATTAGAATCGCACGCTTCACGTTCCTCTGGTCGATGTCCTCTTCAGGGTACCAGTTGGGCAGCAAGTATTCATCCTTGTCTCGTTGTTCAAAGGTTAACCCGACTTCTCTGAAGTAAGGATGATTGAAGATTTTTCGACGAGCCTGCCGGAAAGATTGAACACGGAAGAAATGGTACAGTGAATCATACAACGTTACCCGTAACGCTTGCCATATATCAAGGAACCCAATTTTCGCCTGCCGTTCTATGGGGTCGAACTGGGCGCACTCCACTTCTCGCGGGACTATATGTTTCCTCAGGTCTTCTTCACAAAGATCCCGAGGCAAAAATATCAGGGTCATCTAGCGTGACAGGTGAGAGTATCCGACAATAGCGGCGACGGCGTAGGCATTGAACTTCGGCGAAGGTTCTTCATCTAACGTCGACGACCACCCAAGGCCAGCTCCGCCACCAATCTTCACAGACTTTCTTGTGAGTTCTTCACTCAGAAATCGAACGGCAAGCTAGTCATTGCCCGGTATGACTGCTTCAACAGGATTGGCTTTAATCGCGCCAATGACATTGCTGATATCGTATTCTTGCGGAAAATCACAAACGAGAGCTGTGCGCCGAGACCCAGTTTGGCTCTGTAAATCTGAAAAGGACCGTAAAGTACTGCCGGCACGAATAAAGTGGCGGACACCAAGAGGACGCTGGAGGTTGAACATGGTGAAAAAAACAGAGCCAAAGGTTCCCACGCCACAGACGCGACGCGCGACAATACTAAGTATATCAAAAGTATATAGTTGGCTCATTGTGAAAGGCAATATTTACTCTCCTTTCTTGCAAATTGATATTTAAAATATTTTAGGCCCTGGATAAATGCTGAGAGTGACCTGTGATACGCGGCCTTAAAACTCGATTCATTGTCAATCAAGGGGGTACCGGAATGTCGGCCCGGCATACCGGGTAGGTAGGTAGGTTGGGCCGGCAGGCCCGAAAAAAAAAGTTGACCTCCTTTATTGGGGCCCAAAAATGACTTGTTGGGGAATTTTATAGATAAATTTCGATGTAATATATACCATGGTACATGATATTTACCTCTGAGAAGGTGATAACGGGTTTATAGACGTCTTCACCAGCACTCTTTGGCATCAATGCTTACTGCATCATCATGATGTCACACACCTTAATAAATTTTTTTTTGCAATATACGTCCAATAGAATGTGTTGTAAAACGGGGGATCAGTTCGTTCCCAGTATAGACGCGCGGTGTCGAGCCAATAGTATTGCGCTTGGCTGAGCTCTGCAAACGCATGAGGATGTACACTACAGTACCTACTTTTATACTAAATACTATTTTACTAGAATCTTCTATACATTTCCTACATCTTCTTCCTTAATCAGCAAGCTCGGCATGATGCCGGATTGCCATATTCCAACAGAATGCAGACTGTGTGCAAAAACATCAGGATATCTATTAAACAGGTACTTTTGGGACAAAAATGGGCCAAAAAGCGTCAAAATAAGCGTAAATTAGGTAGGATGACATCATACAGGTCACATGGAGGTAGGTAGGTCCAGCGCCGATGCACGAAAATATTTAATCGACCCCATATCTTTTTTTTTTCATATTCGGATCCCCTTGTTGTCAATTCACCAGAGCAATCTAGATGGCTTTCGAAATTTTTGATTTCGACGTGACATGGCATTCATCTAGTCGATACTCGCGAAGAGAAAATATCTATGAAGCAGCACTCCATATAACTGACTTAGCTTTCAGAATAATCCGCCTGATTGCAAGGTAAAATATGCGCAAAACGTGTAACCAACGACGCCGATTAAGGGCGATTGCGCCGCCTGAAATAGCTGAAATACAGAGACCTATCCTTAGCCCCGAGCGGGAGGATAGCAGTCTTCAGAGGGTCAAGCGTTAAGGCTCCGTTCAACGGAGCTACATCGCTCTAATTTACACTTATCGATTCTGATTCTTACCGCGAGATACACGGGCATTAGACTGACGGAGGGAGGAAGAGGCTTTTATTAGCCATCGGTACTCCTGAACAGAAGCGTAACGAAAGTAATAACTGCCAGGGGACCTCAACCATGCTCTGCCGCTTTGGTGAAGCTCACTATGAATGCTCCCTCATGGTATCGGTGATGGAGAGACGAAACACTTCTTGAAAACCCTTCCCGAGTCAAAATGATGGGACGGATTTTCGTAAGGAAGGTATGTTGTATACGTAGCGAGCGGTCGACTCCCGCTCGATGAGATCTTTCGATGCGATCAGGCAATGGAACATTGCAGATATTGCATCAGCTCACCATGCACATGCAAGGGGAGGCACACTTCGCGCTGTATGGTTCAAATCCCTATTATGAATCCATATTCTATTTAATTTCCGTCAGTCACGGATAAGTATCAAATTCATTGAGCAATGCAGAACTTCACCTCAAAAACAAAGTGTTCTGATGCTGTTGTATTGTTCTGGAGCGCATGTGGATATGAAAAATATGGTCGCCAACTATATCCGTAACCACAGTATGTCGCCCATGACCATTGAGTGAAAACCCCAAGGAGCTACTCAATTCGTTCTCGAGAAGTACCAATCGTCCGCGCCCATCTTGGAATTGTAGATAAAAGTCCCCTTGGCAGTTCGTTCCTGACGAAGGGAGACGCAGCGCCAGGAACCACTGGTCACCTAAAAATAAAGCCAACTACATGGATTTCGAAAGTGATGCGGAAAAAGTCACATGTTGGTTTAGTACAGATGAGCGCCCACCAGTCACGCAAATAGAGAGAGAAATTGTCATCAGTCTCATAAATATGATGTGGTAGATCTGAGCACCTCACCAATGCCATCTTTCGTGAATCGTCCTCTGCAGACACAGAATTTACCCCACGAAGTTGTCACGGCACAGTCTCAGTCTGATATTCCACGGTTTGAAGCAGATGGAACTTTCTTGGGGGCAAAAGAAAGTTTCCCCGATCAACGCAACCCTGATAACCATAAGCTGCAGAGTGTATAAGATTCAAGTAAAGATCAGAAGATAGAACGAATATACGAATCAGCTCGGGTATCTGCGAGTCTCCCGACATCATCTCATCACGTCGATGTTCCAGCATAGTAAAACTTTTCCTTCTCGCATCCCAAACATATGCTTCATCACCGATGCCCGGGAACACCAGTTGGCTAGTTGATGGTCACTGCGATTATTTCTTTTTCTGTGTTGGTGAATCTAGAAAATGAGGTGACACTACAAATACGGAGTTCACTACAATGCCTACCTCACTTTCCGCTCGCCATGAATACCGCACTCGAGATCTCGCTGCAAAAGAGCCTCGACAAACGGGCCAAAATTGGCATGCCAGTGCTTGACCTTCTTCGCCCAGCGGTATCAACGAACGTTCCCGACTTCTTCTCCAACGACTATCTTTCCATCGCCACCAATCCTCAGCTTAACAGTAATGTCCTCGACGCGCTCATCCCATCGAAAAAACTGCTTGGCTCTACCGGTTCCCGTCTGCTAAACGGGAACAGCCCAAGTCATGCAGAGACGGAGAAGTATCTCCGGTCCCACTTCAACGCCTCCGCAGCTCTCATGTTCACATCCGGCTACGACGCGAACGTCGCGTTCTTCGGGTGTGTACCCCAGGTAGAGGACATCATCGTCTTCGACGAACTCATCCATGCGTCAGTGAGGGACGGAATCGCGGCAGCGCGGACGCGTAACGCCTACCCCTTCTCCCACAACTCTGTCGCGTCCTTCGAGAGCTGCATAGCAGGGCTCTTGAGGAAACGCCCGGAGATTTTGGCTGGGAAGTCGACGGTATTTGTAGCAGTGGAAAGCTTATACAGTATGGATGGGGATTTCTCTCCTTTACCACAGATCATCGAGAGCCTCCATCGTCATATACCGAAGGCGTATTGTCATATGGTCGTCGATGAGGCGCATACCACCGGGTTGTATGGTTCGATGGGGCGAGGCTATGTGGATCATCTAGGATTGCAGGACGAGGTAGACACGGTCCTTCACACATTCGGCAAAGCTAGAGGCCTGACGGGAGGTAAGCCCTCTTTCGTCTTTGCGTAGACTTTACAGTGACCTGAACCACATCATTAGCCGTCATCCTCACGTCCCCAATTGTCCGGAAGTACCTTGTCAATTATGCTCGGCCGCTAATCTACACGACTTCAATGCCCCATCTCCACTTGATATCAATCAAAAGCACGTTCGACTTCATTTCGGGCCCTGAAGGTGATAGGGTGAGCATCATAGTCCCGACCTTTTTAAAGAATGCTAACAACCTACGTTATAGCTCCGAAAGCAAGTTTACGAGTGCATCCAGTACTTCGCTACCAAACTTCGACTAGCTTTGAAGGGCATTCCAGAATCTGTCCTGGCCATGTGTGCGGCCGATAGAAGCATGGACCCCCTTGTCTCGCCGATATTCCCCCTGCTCACGAGCCAGTCGCTGAAGCTCGCGGAATACCTCAATTCAAAAGGATACATCGCCCAAGCGATTCCTTTCCCCATCGTACCGAGGGGCCAGGAGCGTATTCGAGTGGTGATCCATGCCGAAAACACGTTCAGTGATATCGACACATTCACTGCTATCCTCTTGGATTGGGTGATGTCTCACTGGTATTCGAAGAATACAGAAATCAGCGCTATGCCTGAGCATAGTCCAAGGGCGATGCTGTGAAGGTTTGGCACAGAGTACCGAGGTGAAGACACAAGGTAGTATTCATGGGTTAATGTGTATGTTCTATTTGTGACAGCAGGTCGATAACGTTGAACATGTATAGAAAATAGAACATGGTTTACCTCTAGACACTAGAAGAGCGTGAATGATCAATGGCTGCTGAGTCGGCATTTGAATCTAAGAACCTTATTGGTTTTTAGGTCAAGAGAGACTCACTGGTACACATGACCTCACTATTGAACGAGGAAAATAGGTTGGGTTCGCCAAGCAGTAGCAACTCAGTAAGATGTGCCACGATGATGTTGAGGACGTCGTCCATGTTCTCTTTAGGTACAACTGTGGCTCTGCTGTTCAACCGCGTCAGTCCGTCATGAACAGAGCTGTTTCTATCCCCCCACATTGGCGAGGTTGAACTCCCCCGAAAGCGTGGGTAAGGGCGACTCGATGAGCAGGAACGCGTACATCCAGGTAAAGGCGAAACATGGCGGAGGCCGCCTGAGACAGGACAAATTGATCTGCGAGGAGGGAGGTAGTTGGTGAACCTGTAATGAGATCGACAAGTTCGCATTTCCACATACAGTCAATCGATGTGACAAGTTCATGCACACGACCAGAGTACAAGAGCTCATTGATATCGACGACGGTGGGCGGAACCGCAGGCGACTGGAAGTCTCAGATTCACCACGGCTCGAAAGTAATACGGTTTTATGGAACGACCAATTCAGATTTTAGTACATCAGAAGAAAGAGTTTAGGGCAGTTCGGTTGATACCGATTGTACATGAGCAAGTTGACAGCTACTAATAATATAATTCTATGCATAGAAATCAGTGTAGTTAAATATAGCGCTGGAACCATGCTTACGACACAATCTGATTCTGATCATTCTTCTGAATCCATCAGTGGAGATGGACCTCCGCAGCCTTATCGACTGACGTATAGAACATTTGAGACACGGTCCTTTGTTCACCTTCTTGTGCGACCCTATTTAACAGAGTGAAAAAGTAATAAATGTACGCAGTAGATGAACCCACTTCATGCTGAGACTGATGTAGGTGTGTATCTGCGCAGGGCCAGCTCGAATCCTGAACTTCATCGACCTGGTGACATCAACGAAACCAGCAACGATACCAGCTTCCTATCGACATATCAATAAATGTGAGGGCGGGTATAGAAGATATAACATACCTCATCATTAATGAGTTCCTTCCAATTGATATGCACATCCTGTACGACTCCTGCGCCGAATTTCTTGGCCAGCGATTTCTTAAACTGTTCGACAGATACCTGAGAATGGTTCACCAGAACCTGAGCGTCTGCAGTGAATACAGAAACTTCTTCAAGTTGATTCCCTGGTTCTTTGAACAAACTCGAGAACTGGGTTTGGGCCCATTCCGTAAGAGAGCTCGGTGATGACATGGTGGTTGCAGTTAAAGGTAGTGGCTTAGACTTGACGTCACTACCGCTTTTATAGTACGTGGAGATATAATTTTGATGAGGATTTCGACAGATATATGGCCCAAAGATTGGTAAGCGTCCTGAGGGAGAACAATTAGTGCATCGTGAAGTTAAAGCACGATGCGTCGTGACGGTACGAAGGAACATTCGGATTCCCGGCCCGCATGATCCAAGTCTGATTAGCCGTTTGAGTCGAACCATAATTTCTCACAAATGATACCCGTTCTAGTACATTCTGCTACAAAATAGAGCGAATTTACACATATAATCATTAGCTTTGGAGACCAATTGACAATTATGATTTTGTCTGGATATCGGCCCGCTCACCGATGCGACACACGTGGCATCACCGCTCGGAAATCGCTGCGCGCAGTCTTCTCATTCCTCCACCATTCTATTTTATTCTTTGCTGCCATCTTCATATAGCGCTCTCCCCAATACTTGAACACGTTTTAACACTCGCGTTAACGCAAAATATTTGGGCGCAAATCCTGTTACACGGGCGAAGAATATGTCTACGGACCCATATCATGCAGTTCAACAAGAGATACAGACGTCGCTACAGGCCGCGACGCAGCTCCGCGCATCCTATATTCGAATACGGAACATGAAAGGAGAAGGGGGGGAAGAAGGAGAGGAGCTGGTGTGGGCGAGAAATGAGGTGTGTTCAAATTTCCATCCTACTTGACTCATTTTGCTCTTCACCAATTTCTATCTTTATGTCTTGGGTTTCTCACAGAGTAATAACCGATTGCTCCTCTTTAGTTTAAGGCAACCCTCGCAGCATTAGAAGCCGACCTCGAGGACCTAGAGGAGAGCGTCAAGTACGCCCTCCCATTTTACTTTGGCGCCCAACTAAAGACCAGCTAGGATCGTCGAATCTACGGACCCACGAATGTTCGCCCTCACACATAGCGAAGTAACGGAACGAAGGCGATACGTTGAGCACGTTAGGAAAGAGATACAAGTATGTTGTACCTCCCCCTCGTATTATGATTTCGGACTGACGGGAAGTTGCGGTGGAGAGTATGCGTGCGGACGTCTCCGGCGGACGTCCAGCTCCTGGAGTCGCTCCCCAGCAACGTGAAGATGAGGTTGAGGATGACCAGAGCGCTTGGGCGAGGGAAGAGCAGCAGGTTCGTCTCTCATCATGGCTATTTTATTCTAGCTTGAGCTCAACGATATTGAACAGATGATGATTAGAGAACAAGACCGGACGATTGACTCAATATCGGGTACGCTGAGCAACCTGGCGCACCAGGCTGGACTTATGGGTCAAGAAATTGTGGAGCACACCGAGTACGTTGTTATTGTTCTCGCCCGCTTTGATTTCTCCACTGACGGGCCTTCTTTTCAGACTGCTTACTGACCTAGAGTCAGGTGTCGACCAGACAGACAGCAAGCTGAACAACGCCATGGGGCGTATGAGGCGGTTTATACGACAGTCGGAGGAGCGGGGCAGCGGTTGGTGCATCCTAGTGCTGATACTGGTTCTGTGTATCTTGCTGGTGGTAGTTATCTTGATATAATTGTGGATATGTACGCTTGGTTAATTCTTTTACTTTCATATACCTCCCGCATACTAGTTACACGGCATCTGTACATTTGATTTATAACATGGACATTGGAAATCTCAGCGTCATGGCTAAATGCGAAGAGTACAACGAATGTCTTTCTACAAACTCTGGATGAACAGGTGTTCATCCGACGGAAAGTTTGGAGTATAGAAGATTTGGAGCACCATACGCTCAGGCCTCCCTTTCCAAGGTATAACAGACCTTGCGAGTTGGGACTTTCCCTTGTCTGAAAGATCAAATAACTCAGGCGGCATCTTTTCCCCCGCCTCTTCCTCGATATCTTTAGGCGATATGATCTGGAATGCCCAAGGTAACTCATTGTAGTCGCAGTTGATTACAAGCCGCCTGGCAGGGAACCCTTGGTGTGTTTTCAAGTACTCCCTCTTCAAGTCATGGATATGGCGCGCGCTAGCTTTGAGTTCTTCGATGATGTAGCGGCGGATGTAGAAGTAGTCGTGGTCGCCGACTGGTCCGGGGGCGCCATCTATTTATTGTAGGATCAAGTAGCATAAATTCTGAATAATTAGTCACCTTTCCGTTGTTGTGTCCACTGATGGCATTCCTCACGATGCGCTTTCCAAGCGACTTTTTGGCATGCGCGGGAGCAGTATAAGGTGATCCAGCAACCAGTGCACCGCTTGGGATGTCGTCCGACCGAGTCCTTGGGACACTGTCATGCCGGGAGTTAATTGATAGTGGTGAGAACCAAAGCAAATGTACCTGAGAATTATCGCACTGCAACTCGTCGTCATAATTCGAGGTGCCGTAGTAACTCTTGTAGGCATGGACGTGATGCGCGCATAATTTCATAGCTAACCAGGCATCCCTAGTGGCTCCCAGCCTCAAATCAGCATCCAAGCCAGACTTTTCAATCTTATTCAAAGCCTTCCGAACTCTCCTTTCCACACTCCGAAAAATTAAGCACTTGTGGACGGCGTCCACAATACCGACAAAGACATTGGACGACCAAGGAAAGAGCCTTTCCAACTTGAGCACCGTATGCAGAATGTCAGCATCAAGGGCTTCGCTCATGTATTCGGGGCCCGACAGGTGGAGCTGATTACCAAGATAGGTTAGGCCCATCTGTAGGACTCTGTCTCCGTACTTGTATGGATCCTCAGCTAAGATCAGGGAAAAACACGCCATGCTTCTGCATAGCCAGTAAATGACCCTGTTGGCGAGGAATATGCGACCGTAGTTCGGAGACGATCTAGAGACGATCACAACGAAGGTGTGGACGTGGAACCGGTCTCCAATAGTGACCGTAGGATCCTGTATGAGTGCGATCGACCGTCGGAAGCAATCCATTATGGTATCGTGTGGCACGTCGGTATAAAAGTTTGTCAGTGGAAGTCTCATAACATCTTCATTTTCATGATAGTGCACGAGTAATAGGTCAAGAAGGAATCTCAACCGGCTGAGATTGGGATGGTGGCTTTGGATCACTATGAGGTAGTGTTGGGAAGCGATAAACATATGAGGTCCACGGTATATCTCGGGAACGCCTGCACGAAGAAGAGTGAGGACGAGCTCGTGGAGCTCCTCTAGGACAGGCCAAACTGTGCAATCGTCGAGTTGATGGGAATCGTGCGCACGTATGATATCTGAGAGTTGGATACTCCACTGCTCGATTATTGACCATAGCCTCCAAAAAGCGTCGTTGTTGTCGTACTGCCCTAGTATCCCACACTTCGTACCCATAAAAAGGAACGTGAGCCCATGAAGATATGTTTGAGGAAGGGCCTGGGCCTCTGTGTCGAAGAGGAAAAAGTCCGTTAAAGGCTTTTCAAAACAACCATGCATGCTACTGCACATGCTAGAAAACTGGGACCAGTCTCGCAGCACCTTTCTGGTGAGAGTCATGAACTTGGATCCGTGAACCTCGCTTGTCTGCATTTCTGTAGAGATCGGATATGTATGGATAATGTAGGATGCTGATAGCAACTAGACACACCTGCTCGGTAGATAGACCAAGATATCTTTCAGATAGGTGGAGATGTCCTGGTAGTTGACGACTAAGTTATACCTGGGATGCAAACAACACCAACACCTGATTCGGCCAAGGCTTGTGCCGGAATCATGCCGAATGATCCCAAGGGAGATTCTCGTATCCAAATCCGGGCATCATCATCTAAATGCACTGGCGGGACCAAATATCGACACCTGTTCGTGTCACCTTAGGTGTCAGCATCGTCTCAATCAGTGCAATTGGTCCTCTAGCATATTAATGGAACTATCCTGCCATTGCAGTGGAAGGCTGTAACAATGACGTCCTAAAAACAGAATCAGTTTCTCTTACCTACGTAAAAATGGCATCGGTGTACAGACCCAATACGGACCAGGCATGGAACATTTGAACTCGAAAACCCCCAGGTCCTTTGCTAAAATTAGGAAGGTTACGCGAATTAGACGAGTGTCGAGACACCTTAGACACGTTATTGCATAGTGCACTTGAAGGTTCAAGGCTAGCAACGACGAAACACCGGGAAAGTAGAACAAAGGTATCTTTAAAAACCCCGGATCAACAGGTGTTCATCCGAAGGGTAGTCTGGAGTATACAGGAGATGGAGAACCATAGCTACCGACCCTCCTTTCCAAGGCGTAGTAACGAGGCGTATGAGCTGCGACTTGCCCTTATCCGAAGGATCGAAGAGCCCGGGCGTTGTCATGGCCGCCCTTTCCTTGATGTCTTCAGGCGATATGGTCTTGAAGGTCCAAGGTAGCTTCTCGTAATCACAGTTGATTACAAGCCGCCTGGCAGGGGTGTCTGGGTATGTTTTCATGTACTCCCTCTTGAGATCACGGATGTGACGCCCGTTGGCTTTGAGTTCTTCGAGGACGTAGCGCTGGATGTAAAAGAGGACATGGTCACCCATTGGTCCGGAGACGCCACCTGTTGGGTGTTAGATCAAGAATTGGAGGAGAAACAGGTAATTACATTTCCGCTGTTGCACCCATTCATGACATTGCTCGCGGTGCTCTTTCCAAGTGGCTTTTTGACATATGGAAGAGCAATATAGGGTGATCCAGCACGCGGGGCACCGTTTAGGGTGCCGACCGACAGAAGCCTTGGGACACTGACGCGCCGAGCGTTAGTCAGGATAGTAGCGTGAAGAAACCGATTTGGCGTACCTGATAATTACTGCACCGCAACCCGTTGTCACAGCCTAAAATGTTATAATATATCTTGTAAGCGTGGACGTACTCCGCAAGTACTTTTGTAGCTAGCCATGCATCTTCAGTAGGCCCCGGCTTTAAATCAGCTTCGAAGAAGTGCTGCTCGATCGTATTCAATGCTTTCCAAGCACTTCTTTCCACTCCCCGAAAAGTCAAACCTCTCTGAATGCCATTCAAAATACCGACGAAGGCCTCGCAGGCCTGGACAAGCACCCGATCCAACTTGAGCACTGTATTCAGAATGTCTGCATCAAGTGCCTCGCTCACGGATTCCGGCCCCGATATGCCAAGCTGCTCAGCGACGTTTCAGCTAGGATGGGAGGGATACGCGATAAACTGAGGCATATCCAATAAAGGGCCCTGTTGGCGAGGAAGATGCGGCTGACTTGAACGAAAGTGTGGACGTGGAGGCGATCGTCAATAGTGATGGTGGAGTCTTGGATACGTGCAATCAACTGTTGGAAGCAATCCATTATGGTGTCATGAGGCGTGTCAGTGGATGAAATCTTGTCATTGGAGTTTCCTGGACAATCTCAGTGTAGCGCAAGAGTGGCATTTCGAGGAGGAAGTGCAGCTGGTGGAGATTGGGACGGTGGCTTTGGATTACTTTGAGGTACAGCCGTGAGGTGGTGAGGATATGAGAACCCCGGCATATCTCACGAACAATATTTGCGTCTCCACAAATGAGAGCGCAAATGAGCCGGTAGAATTCCTCTAGGGCAGCCCAAACTGTGGAATCGTCGAGGTAATGAGAATCCTGTGTATGTATGATATCTGAGAGTTGAATGCTCCACCGCTCGATCACCGACTACAGTCTCCGAAACGCGTCGCTGTTACCATATAGCCCCAATATAGAACACTTAGTGCTAAGGAAAACGACCGCGAGTCCTTGAAGATACGTTTGAGGAAGGTCTTGGGCCTTGGTGTCAAAAAGAAATGATTCTGCTGGAGGCTTTTCAGAATAGCCATGCATGCCACCGCATAAACTAGAAACTGGAACCAGTTTCGTAGTACCTTTTGAGTGAGCTGCATGAAAGACCGTTGTACTTCGCTTGTCTGCATCCTGTAGAAGTTAGAAATAAGTTACAGACAATGTGAGATGGTGGTGGAATGCGCACCTGTCCGACAGATATCTTTCAGAGAAATGAAGATGATGTCCCGACATACGAAGGAAATCTTATATCCGCAAAAACAATGACTTGACTTTGTTGCTGTGCCCAGCCACTCATGTCTAAATCTGGCCATCACCATCGAAGTCTCGATTGGATCTGAGGACAGGGATGTGGACAGGTCACAGGTGGCATAGAAATTCCGGCCGTCTAGGATACTTTGAACGAATAGTACACGCTGGTCTTGGTGGACGTCTTATAGAAGAATTAGATTTCCGCACTATATCAAGGTGTCGTATACAGACCAGAGGTAAAAGACCGAAGTCTTTTGTAGGAAAATAAGGGGGTGATGTTATGCGACCAGATGAGTGATTAAACGCGTTAGGCGCGTTGACGCATGCAGCGCCATGAAATAGCCTGTGATTAAATATGTCCTGTAGTCCTCCGACAAAAAAAGCCGAATAATGGCAGGAACTATGGTTCATTACCTTTGCGCCCGCCTCACCTCTAGTCACAATATATTTGATCGTAGAAACTTCGTTTCGTTGAATGTCCGAGTCGTTACTGTGATCCTGTGAGGTTCATAGGAGAAGGGATCGATACAATCGCGGGGCGAAGGCAACACGCGACGAAAGACAAACAAGTGAAGCAAAAGATCACGACACCCGCAAAGTCGTCGACGATAGGTCCTACAATGACACTCGGGAGGATCGGCGGAGATATCGTAGGAGTTCCTTAGGTAATAAATTGCAGTGGCACCTCTGCTACTCGCTCCTTACTAACCTGGAGCTTTTTTCACGATAGCCATGAAGCCATCCATTACTTGACGCAGCACTAGCAGACCCAAGCAGAAGACGGAAAAGTTGTTAAGGAAAAGATCCCGGCAAATGCCGGATTGTCGATAGCAGTGCACAGCCATTCCCTTAAATTCGGTTCTGGGATCTTCCACATACAACGCCAGCCGATGGAAAGCCGAGGAATCGATCTTTTGGTTTTTCATTGATCAAGTATAAGGTGAGTATATACTTTTCTTGAATACATGTTGCTGATAAACGAAGAAGCCCCTTTTGCCTCCCAAAATGCGCCTAAAATGAGCCGCCCTGATAGGCGACCCCGAGGAACGTTCCATGGACCACTCTAAAGTGCGGCCATCCGCTATCGATGATGGCAGCGGGTAGATTGATAGTCGGTAGGGACACGCCTAATGGTTTTAATCAGCACGCCCGGACGAACACCCTTCCATTTCGACCGCAAATCATCACGACTACTGACGCGTCACATCGTACACGATTTCCCCCCAGTCTCAGCTGCTGACGTCCAGCTGTACTGCGAGGTCGACAAAAATGGATGTAATGATCGATGATTTGCCTCCGCGCCCTGGCCCCCTCGTCCCCTCCTGAGTCTGATCCGCACCCCTGGGTTTCTGCGTTGCCCTTAAAGTCACGCGGGGGGCCGCAGACTTGGAACGAGTTGGTCCCTCCCCTTTCTCCTGGCGTGAAATTTCCTGAAATCATGGCTACTTTCGCCATTAATATGCTGCTCGCTTCGAACACGGTCAACAGTAAAATACCATTCTCAATGGAGACAATTCTGCGTATCGGCACGATTGCGATATGCATCTACGAGTTGGTTTCCTATTTCTTGGTTGATCGCGGTGCACTCAAACATCTCTTAGCTATGTTCGTACCATCCCAGCAGAGTATAAATTTTGGAAGGACAGAGGTCCACAGATACGTCCCAAGTGTGTTCCTTACCCTTTTCTCGTCTTGTCCGGAGATTAATCCTCTGATATTTGGCAGTCTCGTATTGTTCGTCCTTATCAGATACATCAGCATGGCCATGGTTGTAGTCAGCAACGTTGGCTATTTCTCGCTTTCCTTCACTCCAGAAAGTTGTCGGAGATACTATATGATTGCCGTTGTTTTAAAAGGTGTTTCTTCTCCTCGACTCGTGGGCACAGTGACTGATGTTCTAATAGTACTACAGGCATCTGTGTGCCAGTTTGTCCTTGCACTTCGAACGTACAGTATTTCGAGGCGCTCGGAACGCGTGAAGATTTTTCTAATCGTTTTTACGCTGATCATTACCATTCTGGAGTGGTTCACTAACTTGTACGGGAGGGTCATGATCCAGAGGAACGGAAAGTGAGTCTGTTCCCTGATATATTTGTAGTGCAACCATACTAACGAGCGTTTGAAGCTGTACTTCCGGGAATGACCCCACGAAATTGGTGAACTGGACCTTCTACATCTGGGCAATGGCGTATGTGGAATTCATTTCATACTTTCGCACTCCTGATTTAGACTCTCAGCTACGACATTGTGACTCTTGGCCTCTCGACCTATTACTTGATCAAGGCTGGTGGGGCCGGAGTGTCTTCGTGAGTGTTTCCCTATATAATAATTCTTGTCGAGTTTTACTCTATGACTCCTTTCAGTATGACAGGCCTGGTGAAGGCTATGGTTATGGATGGGCTGGGATATATTGTTATCCTCACCAGTAAGCCCACGCATCTAAAGGTTCGATTGATGTTTACCAGAGTACAGTTACGAATACACTTAACCTCGTTCTATATCGTGCATCCCAACTTGATGCCCAAGCTGCTGCGTAAGTATTAATGTCCTCGCCTGAATTTTACTTACGCTCCCGGCCCAGGGCAAGTCTAGGATTCGCCTTCACATGGATTATGACACAGAACATCCTTATTAAAACCCGCGGTATGACGTTCTTTTCACCTTCAATGAAAAGCCCATCTGACCTCCTATCAAATCAGATGCAGGAATGCGCTCATTCAAATCCCTCCAGCCGTCCAGTGGGCGGAATCCGTACAGCAGCAGGTCGGATGACCAGGCGAACATGCCGGTCACGACGCGAGGCATCGAGCTTGAAGTTCAGGTCAAGATCGACCGCGACCGTACACTGGACGACCGGGTTAAGTGGGATATGGAGGAAGTCGACCTCAAGTCTGATTTGGAGAACCAGAAGATTGTGGGTTTGACCAAGTCTAATTGATCCATTGACGTGATCATGCGGTTTTTCTCTATTCTCTCGGGTTCTTTGTGGTTTATAAATTACTAATTTCATCCTTCATGCTGTACGATATTGGTAGACAAGGAGGAATTAATAGTAGATCACCTTTCCTTTCTTTTTGTTATCCGGATAAAAACTCCACGCTCAATAACATTTGGTTTATTTTTCGGTAACTCGGTCCGAGTCCGTTTTCGCTCTTGGCATAGAACCACTACGACCGCGAACTGTGACTATTATGAACTCTCGTCGCGGTCCTCATCACCGACAGCATAACGTGGTTGCTGTTAAGAGATATTGTGAAGGACATTCGCTGACGACGTCATGCCAGCAACTCCGCAATACGAGCACCACGGTTGAAACTGCCGGCGCTCCGATCATAGTTAATACCGCAGATCCCTAAATACAACAATAAAGAACAAATGCTATTATATCATCTTCCCTCCGAACAAGAAAAAAACCCAGATCGTTTTCGTGCGCTCATATAAAGTCAGATGTCGTAGACGTGGCTCCATTTACCAAGTTACATGTTACATAGATGCCTGCCATTAACCGACGTCGCGGAAGTGGAAGCGCAAAAAGCTCTAACCGCGTCGTGTCGCCACAGATACCTAAAGGTATGTATTTGGATGCTGCCGTCATGTCAGACACTAACCCTGATTTTTTGGAGACCCTCTCTATGAAAATCAAGAATCCACCAACCAAATGAAGATGTGGGACACTTAGCCCTGCGGCTTCATTGACGACTGAGATAAGTCACAGGGCTCGTCGATGATAGGATCAAACTCGATGTCAAGAAGTACATTGCCAAGACGGCGACGCGCCGACGCAAACATGGGTTCTTTGGCGGATCATGGTTCTCTTCTGCAGGGCACCAGCTGCGCCACATATCGGGGTGTCAGCAACCTCGAGGACTGGGATATATATTATCCGTAAGTACTTCAAACCTGGGGCTGAAGCGCTTCTCAGCTCTGACACGACGGCTGGTAGAACGGCATCTCTGTCATTAATGGATTCCTTGCTTCCAGGCCCTTATGTTTCTCAGCACCTGCCCACGCTCCTTAATCCCGGAGCTGATGCGGACTTTGCAGGATACTCAAACGCTGAACGTCAATACCAGGAAACAGCGTATATACCTATTGCTCACAGATGTTTGGAGCAGGAGGCCAGAATGATATTGCCGAGGTCGAGGCTGCCTTCAGCCTCAAATTTTAGCAACGTCGACTGGTCTGAGGCCGAGAACAACAGCAATGCTCTTGGAGCAAGAATTGGAAGTTCCAAATGCACTGCCGACTTTTCGGCATCGCTTTGTGTCCCTCCAAGGATTCGCGTATACAAATGTCCATATTTGGGCTGCGATTTTGAAAGTAGGAGTTACAGGGGACTGTCTGTAAGTGCGATTTCTTCATTAAAGTTTTTCTTGCGATGACGCTGATTGGTAGGGTCACAAGTCGGTGCACACAATAGGCGTCTTTCCTTGTCCAAAATGTGACGTGGTGTTCTTCAGAAGTAAAGCACTTAATGTGAGTATCAGCCCTCAGTATTTTTCTCCGAATATTTACGAGCGAGATGCTCTCAGGGACATATAAAGGTGCACAGGAATCCCAATAGTAAATGTAAACAGCCGATGCAAAAGCATTCCTGTCTTCACTGCGGAAAGAAGTTTGTGGATAAACGAAGCTTAGAGGCGCACGAGTCCAAGAAACATGCCTCAGATGCTCATCGTGCTAACCAGCTCATGAGTACATACTAGGCTGCAGCACAATACCTGTTGATCACTGCAACGACTTCTCGTGGTAACGTGATCGTGTTTAGTAACGAAAAAGGCAAGCCGCCGGGATCCGGCATTCAAATAGATCGTGATCGGCATGTTCGTCTCTTAACTATCAACCACCACTGTCTCTATCCTGTCCTATCCTTGCATCCACTCCTACGTCCACGAGACAACCACATTCCTTGCAATGGCACCACGTTCTTTCCAACACCTTACTGTCATTCTCTGTTATCTTTTGGCTGCAAGTTCGCAGAGCGCCTTGGCTTCACCGTTACGCGTACACATACGAGATGATCCAAACCTAACAGACCATAACGCCCTTGGCTCTCTCATATCCTCCTTCTACAGCGCCCTTTCGTCTCTCTCTCCTGAACCTTCGGCGAGCAAACGGATGGCCGATGCGCTTAGTTCGATTGAAACATCTACGACCATTACCCTTACTCCAGCACAGGAAACCTCGGTAGCCGAAACCCAGTACTCGCAGACGATGACACCAGACCCTCAGAATGTTCCTCAGACGCCGTCACCAACTCAAACGTCGGATGCCCAGGTCGAGCAGCCAACAAGTCTGTCACCGACGGAATCGGCTAGTCAGGATTTTATCGAAGACGTTGTATCTACCTCCCTGGAATCGCCTAGTACATCGAGCGAATCGAGCGATTTGGAGGAAAGCTACACTGAATCGTCTAGGCCGACTCCGACACAAGATACAACGAGTAGCATTGACGGGCTGTCCAGCTCCTCTTCGACGGTACCAACGCCTACCAACCAAATGCACTTAGGACCTGGCCCGGCAGTCATCGCAACGTCTATTTCATCGACCGAACAGCGAGTCGAACTTGGTACTATGTCTCCTGCTGCTACTCCCGACCTTTCGTCCCAAGTCCCTGTCGGTCCTGCGCACACACAAACGCCACTGACGTCCGCTAAGCACTATCCTATCCCAATCCGACAGCTACTCGTCATTGGCTCTGTGTTTTTCGGTTTTATCGCTATAACACTCTTTGTCTATCTCGTACTCAGCAGGCCGTCCATCAAAGAGTGGTTAAATGAAGCCCGGGGCATCAAAGAAGGGAAAAACGTCAGGTGGGACTGCGTTGACCGGGACAGCTTGGTCGAGGAGAAAGAGGAGGGCAAACGCGAGTCCTCGTTCAGCTTCAACGTAACACCGCCAACGCCAGCCGTACCTCCTACTGCCAAGCTGACGCCCGCTTTAAAATCGCCTTGGTTGACGCTTCCCTCGCAAACGAGTCCCAGTAATGACACGTCAAGATCTTCGTTGGCGGTGTCTGATATCAATGGTGGTTTCTCAGCTAGCCGGTGGTCGGCATATTCTTCGGCGTGCACCTCCTCTGCCCGCTCTTCTTGTTCCTCAGGGTCATGGTACGGTGATGACGAGTCGATGCCAGAGGTGAGGAAGAGTGTACCTTTACTATCGCCGGAGGAGTTCTTTACCCTTCCGTCGGAGTACTCGGAGCCTAGGAATTCGAGACGATCAAGTGCGCCTGTTGACTATCGAGTCAGCAAGATTGTTGGCAAAGATGGCGATGAAGGGGGAAGGCGGCGATCGAATTCTGTAGGCGTTTTGACGGGGTTATCATGATAGCCGGTGTTCGTCTGTTTGTTTCGGATATCTTGATTAGTGTGTCGTGGTATAACCTTAATAACGTTTTTTCACTCCCACCAGTGTTGCGTTTACTCTGAACCTTGAAGACCTTGCGATCAACGTAATCTGCAGGAACAAGGAAAGTCGAACCAAGCGTCAGGTATACGCAGTAGGCCATCATTGGCTCGTTAATACACCCGATCTCCTGCGTGACTCTCGGTCAGAACAATGGACGCCGACTTCCTTCAGCCTGCAAACTGTGGGGAGCGGCGTTCTCATACCCTGGATCGTGTGATGACGGGGGCAACTACTCAAGGCTACAAAGATTGGTCCATTCCAGAATTTGTTTAGAATCATTGAGAGGATTCACCAATAGGATATCTTGGTGTGATTCGCGCATCTCCGACGGAGCGGTTACAATAAAGTAAGATTTTACGCAAATAGGCAGGAGCTACACGCTATAATGGCGCGCGTTTTCGGTCAAAACTGGCGATGATGTAGGTGGTGGTGGTGACTTCCTTTGAACTGAGGTCGGGAGCGATGTTCCTATACCCTGGACTGCGATGATGCGAGGAACAAAGAACAATGTCAGTCTTGAGAAATTCGGTTAGAGGTGTGGTGCCCTGGGTAGTTCCTCACATTTTCCTTGATGAAAGCGGCGACCAAGATGAGCCATAAACTTGTCGATGGCGGCTTCACAAGCTCTGATAAAAGCACACGGTTACCGGTCGGGATGGTAAATTTAGACTTGGCGGAAGCAGCGTTAACATACACCGAGGTATTATAAGTGCGAGTCTACGGAGAATTAGGATACTCGTTGATGGCATGGAAAACTGATTGTTGAACGTTAAACCCCGGGCCAGGGTGGTAAGTCGTCAACAATGGCGCGGATTTGCTATATTGTTGGGAGAAATTTAGATAGTGTTTCAGAAATAACAACTTGGATCTGGTGGTCGAATTGTGTAGCGATATTTCTCCGACACTCTCAACATCAGTGATCATTGTGAAATCATTGTAGTTTCTGATAGAATGGGAAATTGCACGCCTGTGAGTTTTTAGAGGACAAGGTCAGCGCATGGAGACGTACGTATCTCAGCTTCTCATGATTGTGACTTATCGGTTGTGTATCACTGTTGATTGAGCGACACACTTAGAGGGTAAGGCCAAGGGTGGCATTGGGGAGGCAAGACGGGACTCCGGCCCGACTCCTTGATTCTGAAATGAAGCTGACTAAGCATCACAGATTCTTCTTTTGTTACCACCATTGCTGGGCTATTGTGACGCTGCCTTGGGTCGAGGGAATTTCTTCTTGCACAAGAAACTGAGTTTTTAGGCCATGTAAGCTGTAGTTGTAATGTAGCCTGTAGCTACTGCGATACTAACTCGGTCTCTAGCAGGCGTCAAACTTTCCTCGGAACCGTGAGCTCGGATTCACCGGCCGTTAGTTCTAAATTGAAAGTAATTATTCAGGTGCGACCCTGTTTTTATATTATATTTGCAGAGCTTAACCTATTCTTGCAGAACTCATGGCGACGCGTCTACCGCAGGAGCTCATCGACAAAATTCTCGACGACCTAGATGGAGATCCGTTCTCGACGATCTCCACCTACAGGTCAATCTCACTGACAAGTGGATATTTCACTCCCTCTGCGCAAAAGCGCCTGCTCCGGAATATCAAGCTTCTCCGGCGATCCTGCAGACAATTCAATGCACTCCTGACTGAGTCACCGCATGTCGGGCAATACGTAAGGAGGTTGCACGTCTACAGCCATTCCGTTACTCCCATTACCGCCGAGGTCCTTCGTCGCCTCCCCAACCTTCGTACACTGAAAATCGACAGTGATGGACTATCGTCTGTGGCGGATCACCTGGATACCGGGTTGAGCAGTGTGAGGTGTCTGGATCTCTCGCTCATGCAACTGAGGGACGTCTCGACACTGCTCAAGGCCATCTCACTGTTTCCCTCACTGGAGCTCCTCAGATTGGAGCGGGTCGGCTTGCAGGACAATCGATCTAAAGAGAAAACACCGAGGCTCTCTGCGGGTACCGGCTGGGACTGGCGATTCATCGTTTCCCTAAGTATCTTCAATCATGCGCCCATTGATTTTGATTTTGTAGATGATCCCCCCGTTGATCGCAATAACGAGGATCCCAATGCCCAGATCGCGTTTGAGCCTCCGACGGCGTGGAAGATGCCGTCGTTGCAGGCGCTGCAGATACGCGTGGATGATAATATCGTGCAGTCGATCTTACTGAACAACCTTAGTGGTGCAACCCCTGCGGCGCAGTTGGGCAAACTGCGTGCTCTTAGGGTGACCGCGTCGGCTTTGACGTCGTTTGAAGTCATACAGCGGCTTTTGGATAAGGTGCCGACGACGTTGGAGGAGCTGGTGATGTTTACCCATGCGCTGCCGTATAGTGAGTTGTAGCCTCAGTTGGTGCCTTTCGTTGCTTACGGGCTGGTCCATTTAGCGGCGCGACATATTGACATGAGCAAGCTCACGAAACTCAGGTCCCTGTACCTACAAGTATGGATGAAGTACCCACGCTCTTCGACACCCACACAAGACGAATACTTTTCATGGCTTGTCAACATGTTCGCCACCATGCCGGACTGCGTGCAAGATGTGTACATGAACGTCATTTTCGGAACCCAACAAGAAGATTTCCCGTTGAACGTATGGACCAACCTTGGCAAAATATTTGCCCAGCAACGCCGTAAGACGAACCTACATGTGGTGTTTGGCGATAAGGAGTTGGAGAACTACGCCCATTATTTTCCGAGCCAGACGTATTTCCAAAAGTCGATGAATAGGTGTCTGGGCTCGTTGAAAGGGCAGGGACGTTTGCAGATCTGGACTGCGCAGGAGTTTATGTATCGCGAGAAAGGTGTGTACGTTTTTTTTGAAGGAGAATGTTTAGTGCTCATGGGCGACATATTCTAGGCACCAAGAATTTCGCCGTGTTCGTTACGCCGGAGTTGATTTTGTCTGCGTGAATGTCGGGATAGAAGTTTTCTGGTTATTATGGTTACGGCTCTACAGCTGTCGGGCCGCCTGATTTTCCGTGGATGGGACAGCTAATTGGGTATTTATACTTTTTCACATTTTTCAATTGGAGATCTATCTCTTCATGTATCACTTATGAATAACGTACTTTCATGCCCTTTTCGTGAATGAGACGACTGAGCAGGTTAATATCTGTGGTGAAGGTTTCCTAGGGTTAGGGTCAGAAGGCGGGCTGACGATGTTTGGGCAATAACTTTCAATCTCCGCTCCGTGCTTCTCTTACCGTTACGTCGACGCGACCGACGGTTTTCCCCTTTTATTCGCAGGCGCGCTGCGCAATGCTCAAGGAATTGACGCATATGGACCGTATAACGCAGCTTCAGGATGAAATTGAACAGGTACTTGCCTCGCCTCGTCCAGGCGATTCGCTGACGACCAATACATCACCAAGCTCCTTACTATCATGTCGAACAGCCTCGTCTACCTCACCTCTCGGTCGAATTTTCTTCAAGTCAGCCCGGCAGTTCCTGTTACAAAGTCCAGGAATCCGGAGAAGTATGATGCTGCAGAGACCTATGAAGGTACGAAGGACGTTTGCTGCGACTCGGCTCTGTTCGTACTCATCCGAATCACAGGCAATAAACGGGAGCTTGTTATAGATTTGATAGCAAAGGCGAAGCAAGTCGAATATCTCATACAGTCCTTGCCACTACCGGAGGCAGAGGAAGAGCAGGTATGAGGTCGGCGCTATGCCTCCATCCACTGGTGTTCACGAAGACATAACATAGGCGAAGAGATTGCAAAGGCTTCAAGAAGAGATGAGCGTGGCTGACGCAGAATATACCGGCGCTCTGAAGAGGACAAGTATGTTTTGCTCATGCCATCGTTTCCCCTGCTCACTCTTACCAACAGAGAGGCTCCATGCGCAGGTTTCTGAAGTTCTAAAGACGATGCTTTCCGACAACTATAGCCCTGTTCGGTGAATTCGTTCCCTAATAGCTGGATCGAAACGAACTAGATGTGCCTCAGGTGATGTCAGAAATCACCTTTGCTGAGGTAGTGTCCTGTCGTACCTCTCGTACCTGTACTGTAAGCTAATAGCTACAATTCACAGTGGCCAGGCCCATTTGCCGACGCGGGCGGTACCGTACTTCTATTGACGTATGTACGGTAATCCAATACGGAGAGAGAGCGGGAAATGTTTACCGACGTCGCACCTCGACTTCAATCAACTGTGAATGTCAATCTTGCTATGTGCTTGGCGAACGGTTAAGCGACGTCAGTACCTTTTCGGTACGTCGGTGAAAGATCCTGTCTCTGCCCAACCGCAGTACGGATCTGGCGGCTCCGCTCTCTACGCGCTCAATAACCCGAGCAAGCTGTCGCCGGTAATCTACTACGACATCCTTAGATGGCGTTAGAGCAGCGGCCCGCTCAATTACCTCCGTAGCCTTACCTCCATTGCTCCACTATAGCGGCACCGATTACATGTCAATCTTGAACACCGCCCATTATCGTCCGCAGTCATCTCGAACGATCTTCAGGAACCTTTTGTCACAACGCCGGCGCAGGATCTGGCCGCCCTTAATTGAGCAAACCCGCCGCACTGGAAGTGCAGTACAGTGCAAACAGGTAATATAGGGTTCTTGTACTCCTTTGGGTACGTTCCCTTACTCATGATTTCTTTTCTTCACTAATGCTTTGTGACCAGCTTGCACACCTAGACAAAGCTTCCGGATGGCTAGACCTCTGCCAGTGACTGCATAGCAATCCAGGAAGGTGGGGCATGTTCTTTTAACCGTCACGTTCCTTTCTGACTCTTTTCCAATCAGAGCAATATTTCATAGGATTGCTCGTGCCATATTCACACAAGTTCCATATCGGACGTCCAGGCCGCCCTTTCAATACCATTGTATACAACCGGTGGACAGATTGCCGACAACGCTTGCGCCAACGTTGGCACCTGGCTCAGTTTGTTCAGGACTCAATATAATTTCATTCTCCTGCACCGCACATCTCCAGTCAATTTTTATTTTGAAAACGTGCCAAGACATCGCGCGCTCACTGTCGTGGCTCATTTGAATCTTTGTCCAGTAATATTACATACCAGCTTCCTGGTACAACATGTGGCGCTGCTGGTTGGTTCCAATGGCACAGGAATGCTTCGAACATGACCTATATTCGTGCCTGTGGAGCTGCTTATTACCATGATGCTTGGCACAGGTGAGCTCTGACTTGTCTGTTAATGAAAATTCCTCTGATTTATCTGTTTGTAGTGATTGGTCCACTTTAGCGACTATCTCCGGGCTCTAGCTGCATACTGTACCTTCGCTTCTGCATCTTCCGTATGCAGCTACGCGAAGGCGCACGACATCCTATTTCGATGGACGGCGACGCTCTAACTGCTACCCATTGCCCTTTTCCCTGAAGAGATGTACCCTGTACTTCTTACTTTCTGCCCTCAATCTATTCTAAGCGACCTCGGGAATCAATCTACTTGCGGGTCGTTCCTATTCACCGACCGGGCGATTGTTGGAGCGGCGGTCCAGTGAGCTATTTGTTTACTCTCGCGACGTATTTCTTACTAACGTGCTTCCAGTTTACACGTCATAGTGATGTTTATACCCTCGGCTAGGCAATATCACTCGAGAAGTCTTCTCCTTCCAAGGCTCGACCTGATTTCGGTCCCGCAGGACCGTACTGAGCCACTAGCTTTCCTCAGTTGAGCGTGCGTGAGGAACTGTCACCCAATTATGATGTATCATCCGCTCCTCGCATTCGCATTCCCTTCGCGCGAGAAGCCGTCCATCTTCTAACGCGGCTACCCACTCTTCTTCGTTCTCTTCTCATCCAAAGAATGAGTATGCCGGAAGCTTCCTTCTCTCCTAGTCAGACGGACCTCCTTTTACAGGATGCCCTCGAGTCCTCAGTACTTCGTACCTGGGTGCGCCGGCGCCGCCCAAGAAGATGGCTTCGCCTTTTGGTCGCTTTCGCTTGGACCGCTCCCCAGCTCTGAGAGGCCGTCGTGTGAATCGTTTCACATGTCCTCTCGGCCACTCGATGCGCAGAATGCCGCTGATTGGTATTCATCTCTCAGAGCTATTTCTAAATTGCTTGATCATTCACGTTGTCTTGCATCGCTGGCTGTGCGGCACGATAGTCATCGTCCCATAATGATCCCCGGAATCCTGTATATCATAACATGGCTTTACTTGTTCATTATGGAACTGGAACTCCGTTGCTTCTATCAGTTCGATCCGCCAAGCCAACCTCCTGATCCGGATGGCGATGGTCGCGCCGTGCGGGGTGCTATTGAGCCTCGTGTTGCCGAAATTGTGGTTTTGGGGGGTGTTTTCTTCGTACACGCGGCTTGCTGCGACGGACTTCAGGAGGACAACGACGTTCGATGTTCTTCCTCAGCATACGACCGTCCCCCGGTGGCCTTTAGGTGAGGACTCTTTCTCTCCGCTTGTCATGTCCTCGAACTCTGAAGCTCATGACCTCATTTATTCAGGTTTTATGGCATACACCAAGTAATTTTAGGCCGGGAATCAATGGCCATGTATATTTCACCTTACATTCATTGAGCCCTGTGCGACTGATGCTTATCGGCAATCAAGTGTGGGTGGACCTTGCGAATGTATGTGCAAATTTTTGCAAAGGGTTCGCTTTTTCTACCATGATTACTCATATATCAGCCAAGGCGCGTCGATTACATTTTTCTGATACTCTGGGCACATGCAACTCTAGCGCTTCGGAGTCCGGACCGAATTCCCTTTCGAAAATACCTCTCTAGAAGCCGACCGTTCTCTCTAATTCAGGCTCTGTCTGAATTCGAAGAGGAAAGGCTTGTGCCGCGTAGAAGCGGAGGCGACCGCAGGGAATAACGGAAATGTGGCATTACATCGTTTACATCCTGCAGTCGTAACTTGTTTGTTCCGACCATCCTGACGCGTAATGATTGACTGATCACCTGTGTAGTCGTTCGACCCCATCGTGTTCAGAATTCTCGACGGTTTCGTGAAGAGTAAATCTAGAGCTTTCCAAATACACCTCTATTTCGTGTCAAACAAACATGTGCCCCATCTATTTCAGTTTCGAGAGTTCCAGCTCCCGGTAATCTATCACCGCTATCAAAGTACCCCTTACACTTCTTTTCTGGGTGGCCGACGCTTGCAGCTATCACGTACTGTGTACACCATCTGTACCTCGGCGCAGATGAGCGCAGGGTTCAACAAAGGAAATCAGACCAGACGAGCGTCGGGGGGTGTGCGCAAGGTTTCATCCCGATATATAGACTTCTTGTGCCTGACTGGGTTGAGGGGACGAAAATGGAGGGTTGGATGATAATGCTAGTGTCCTTGCGTTTCTTGCCAGGCGCGGCGCAGTACGAAAGTAACCTAGATACGACAATTGGCGGTGAGTCATTCTGACTCGATAGCAGTGCTTGTGCACATGTACATTGCGCTGAGGCTGTATACAGTGTTGCCGAGTCTCGGGAATTTCATTCTTGGGGCTGTGCCTGGGATCGTCCACCCCGAGGGGTAGGTTTACACGCACACCAGATTTTCTATTCGGACCGGTGGTTTTCGTTCTGCCAGTGGGGGATCTTTTCCCCTTCATTTAATCTCTCATTCAAGTTCAAGGATCATTGATGGCTCTCCGATGAATTCAATAGCGCGATTGCAACTTCACAGGGCGCAAGTCTACCGAAATTCAGCAGGGTCGCCGAGTTCTGTGTGTATTCGAGTCAGAGAAAGCATGACGACCCTGCTTGAAGATCGACATGCTTCGTCGGCATCCTCCTTCTCTTCACCGCCGATGCGTAAGAATACTGAACTCATTATTCATGATGTCAGGTCATGATTTCGTTTGGTCGGTCTCTCCTCCCCAGAGTCACCTATCTGACCGCGCAAATTCGGCTAGCCAATGATGTGTACTACATGCAGTGTAATGTTGTTGCCCTGATATCTCGGATCGATATCAGGTACATGGTTTCATTTCTCGCATGGAGCTGGACCTCCTACGGCTTGTTAACCGAGTTGCCGTCCACGCCTTGGTAACAGAGGGCACGGGGAAGTCTTTTCACGATTTCATATCATAGTATGGTGAGTCCACCCGAGAGCAATTTTTATTGGCGGTACTAGCCTTTCGCCGAGGTTTTCTCATCACTTTTTCCACGATATTGCGGTTATCAGTACATCTCATTGAACTCAGCGGTCTGTAAAGTCTATGACCGTCGACCGAGTTGCTAGTCCCGGTTTTAGTCGAGTTCAGGGGACTCAGTAAAACCACCAACCGATATCGGCAATGAAACACTTTATTAGTCGCGAACTGACAAGCTGAAGAATCAGAGGCAATGACACATCTAGCCAAAGTAGTACTCTAATGACAAGTGGAATGTTACTTTGCTCTCTTCGTGCGCATTAAGCAAGTCCACAGCGTGGCATTCTCCCGAGGGCGCAGCCCGATAGAATGATCGAGGCTTGGAAGATTGGCAATGCATGCCGGAGAGTGGCCGCCACTGACGGCATCACTACCTCCGAATCAATGATTCTGCGGCTTTGCGGCAACCCTTAGGCAGGCTGAAGCCAACAGAACGATGACCAGAGGACGATTTGTTGAGAAGATATTCAAGCCATGATAATTCTATAATTCGTTTGTATTCGTATCGCAGTTCTACAACATGGTTCTTGGACAAAACGGGGGGAGGAGGGGAATGGAACGCATAATGGTCCACCGGGGATGGTACAGAAGTAAAAGTACATTGGGTCGTCAACAGACGTGAGTAACATTTTAAAGGGCATGTTGTAGGGTATAGATTTGATGAAATGGTATTGAGTTCGGGTGTCTGATATTCAAGTCAGCTTAAGCAGACCTGGCGAGGAAAAGGTCGACGTACCTGGGTATCGGTGCTTAACATGATTCCTCCATCTAATGATGGGCAGGTGACCGCTTCCGTGAAAACACCTTTCGAAGCCAACGGGGAGCCCATTTCTGGCTTCGACATGAGAAACTTGACGGAGAGCGCGTGAAGGATTGGTGATTGGTTCGTAAAGACATAAATGATTCTGAAACACAGGTGAGACTAAATCCGGGGCGTTGAATGTGTTGCTTACCATCGGCCTCGTTAGAGTCACTGAATCGGCTACCCCCACATTGCCCCCGTTCTGAGCAGGTATCTGGGAGAGGCCATTTGAGCTAAAGCGAAACGACAGCCGACGCAAGGAACTCACCATCTATGCTCGTGCATTGGCTCAATTTAGACTTCTGATAGCTACCGGTGGAACGTTCGATGGTCTTTGGTCGACGAAAGCGAGGCGCCTCGCCTCCGTCTCGCATAAACAAAAAGCTCCTCTGGTCTTCCTCTCGGTTCTGATTCCAGAGAGTGAGATCTGCTACCCACATGAGCACTAACCAAAACAACACTTAATGACTACTCACTGTAGTAAGAACCGGTATGCATCGTTGAAGAGAATGGATCTGATGTAGCATTGCCTGAGTTGTTCAAGGCTGGGACCTCCGTCCGGTAGGGGTCGAAGTTAACGCGGAAGCTGGAGGGAGGAGCTCCTCCTGAGCGACGAGGACTAGGCATTATGAATGAGGTGGAAGGAAGAGGACGCGGCTCGATAAGTGATATATGACCAAAGTTTGTACAGTGAAATTCAACGGTCATTAGCGAAAAGCGTGCGCTGTTATATATTTTGCAGCATCAGGGAAGAAGCCAAGATCAATACAAATCGAGCAGATGTAGGGACGCGGAAGAAGATCACGCACAATACAACGTGTTTTCTTCGATCAAAAGGGCATGAGCTCAAATCAGCCGAAGAGGCCGTAAAGAGGCTTTCATTTTTTGGCATTCGCTGTCGTCATAGCGAGATCCTGGCTGTCTGTGACACGATTGTGGTCGGCTGCGATTTCGGATGCGTCAATTATGATGTCCTGCGTGGAATGCATAGCTCATCCTTGGAGCCTTGAGCTGCCAATGCAAGCAGAGGCAGGACCATGTTTAAGACGTCAGAGTCACGGCAGAATAAAAATCGAACCCCAGATAGTTAGAAGGGGTGTACGGCTGCGGTCGGATAAAGGCGATATTTTGACGTGAGTATTGGAGGGAGAAAGGCGGCGGTATACAATTGAAAGTAGCGGTTCAAATAGACCCTGACAACTACGAGAAGCGCCACTGGCACAAGTGGCGATGGCCGGTTGTCAAATAATTGCACCTGGTCTTTCTGTGAGCGCAGAGTGAGAAAGAGAACGGTCTGCGCTATGGGATGGAATTTTGGATTGGAACGCGGGATCGCGAAATCCAGCGAATGTCCATCGTCAGAAAGGCCAAGAGAGACATGGAGAACAAAATTTACTCTCCAGGTGAGTTATATTTTCTTCTAGATTTCGGATTCAAGTCATAGGCAAGGCTCAGAAAGATTTTGCACGCTATGAGTCGCAGGAGGCGTGGCGCTTGATGGCGCTCAGGTCAAAGGGCAAATTCCAGGAAAGGTAGTCCGGGCCGGATACATAGCGAAAAAAATATTTCCCACGTACACAAAAACAGAACCGTTAAGGATGCATAGGGAAATTTGCGCGGAATCCATCGCCTAGGCCTACCATATTCTCGTTATTCTCTGTCAATTCCCGGGCTTCGTACACTTCAAGTTCGCCTTCAGTCTTTCGTTACGATCGTTCCGGCGGCTTCAAGTTCTTATCAAGGTGAGACGTTTCTACGGTAAATGCGCCCTCTGCCCATTGTCAATGCTGGCAGGTGCGACTTTTTGTCTTCGCTCTCGTGAGTGACTACATAATCTGATCGTTTAGTGTTGCGCCACAATGATATGATATATCACAAACACACGATCTTACTTCCGCTCTACACTCCTGTAGAGGTTGTTTGGACTCAAATATCAGCTTTACCGTAATTTTAGTGGGGGATAAGTATTACAAGCGGTTTTCCAGGCACTGGGAGGTACCGGGTCATCGCATCGTCTGTGTATGCGACGGTGTTTTTGTGTTCCTGTTACAGTGATTACGTTCCGAATTCAAGCGCACTGCAAATATCCAAAGTCCGGGCCCATTATACATACCGTTGAATGTCACTCTGAATCTGACGCCCGTCTCATTATAGAATCTGTATCAAGTCTATATCAATTCCCAGAGCAATATACACAATGGCCTTCAAGGTCGGGACGGAAAGGCGATTGTCACGTAAGCCTCCCCTATCACTTTTGTACATGGAATTGCTAGAATTTTTCTGTCAGCGTCAAGAACGTCGCCCCCGGAAAGCTCCCTACTCCACCTGAGGCTTCTAAATCCTAAGTACTATTGATATGAATCACCTGATGTGTTCATTTGTAGTAAGCCCTGTATACTAGAAACTCAGTGTATATCGCTACTGATATGGCGTGTTGAGGTGGCGCAAGCACTCTTTCAATCGCCGTCTTCAGTTCATGCGGTATGCATATGCTCATATATAATTTTGAAATCGTCAGGCAATAAACTGGACTGAAGAACTGTGACTCAGTTGACTTTCTGGAATTCTGCCGCCGCTACTACGTTATGACGGAGACAATTGGGGTAGGAAGAGGACTATCGGTAGAGGATCTTCTCTGTCGTTCGAGGATACTCTATTCTCAATTCAAAGGGTTCGATCGTTAAGACGTAACTTTTTCCGCTTGCGTTCGAAACGGTACAATTACTCAAACCGTAGAATTCGACGAAGATACATAGGTTCTTGCGGACATACACCCTACGGTTCCTTATCTTGGGCTATTCTGCGCCTTTTCGTATGTCAGGTGCTACGGTCTCGAAGAGTTTACCTACGTCACGTTCAAACAGATAATCAATGCTTTGGGCCATAACATCGATATATTCGTGACAATTCAGAATATTCAGGACATCCCGTCATGATTAAGGGCATGTATTATCGGTAATTACAGGGAACGATCCGTGCTCCGAATCAGTGCCAAGTCAACGTACTTGAATATGAACAGCTGTCTACATTCGAAACCTGTCTCCCCGGTCTTTCGGCGGTGACGCCTTCCCGGGAATCAATCCTGTCACAGCAATGAAACACTTTTCAATGAATGTAAGCAACCACAGAGGGTATGATCATATTCAAGCCATCCTGAACAGATGCTGACGAAACCAAGTACGGTGACCTTTCTACTCCACCGAAATGCAGAGTGTGTGGGCGAGGAACAATCACGCCGAAATTCTCGGAGTGACTCAAAAGTGAGGGTGGCGGGCTTCCATCTCTATGGTGCCTCCGTGCATGTGAGTAGGCAGAGAGTAATTCTCTCAGCCAGCGAGAGAGTCGCAAGAAGGGGATAGGGAAGATCCTCCGTAAGGATCACAACATGTCAAAACCACGCACCTAGGAATGACGAGAACGCTCCATGAGCCGACGTATGGCAGAGAAGGGCTTCTCGTTGCATGAAAGATATTGATACAAACAAATGTCTATAAAAGAATAAAATGAGTGTACAGCACCATCGCGACGAGGTGCTACTACGTTATTAGTTCACGAGTAGCGAAGCCGTCAAGAGATTTATGCATCGGTGATCTCGAATATTCACCAAGGTCGAACAAAGTCAAAATTGTATTCGATCCGGTCCTCGCACGGTAAGTCACCGGTTTGGAGGTTTGGACATGGGGCGTCTCTGGAGGCCCGGTCCGCAATGAGAGGTAGCCTTGTACGTACTGGTGCCAAAGAAGAGATGTGAGTTCGAAAGTATTGACGACCTCAAGCGGGCGAAGCTTGGAACGAGGCCGAGTCTTCAAATTCTCCTGGCCTTCGATCTTTTTAGTATCCGTCCACCTAAAGCAGTGAATTAGGGCACCTCCAATCAGAGAACGGAAGACAGACAAACTGGGCCAGATCCGAGAATCTCTGAGGGAACGGAGAGATGCAGATTTCGGTTGCGTCTCGCAAAGCAATAGATAATCGATGGTCGCCAACCGGATTGACAACGAGTGTTATGACTTGATTTTGTGTCGTCATTATGAATGTCGATCAACAGATGATTGGCCGAGTACCAACTGCGGTCCCAGATGTCGCACGTAGCATTTCTCACCGAAGTTGGAATCTGTGATGAGCGAGTTGATAAATAACCGCAGCACCGGAGAAAACGCCACCAACCTCATTTAATTGTTGGAACATAGCGCCTCTTTGCTGGCCGGAGTTGAATGACAACGATGCGTGAAGGTCGTCTTCAAAGCTGGCCTTTAAAAATGAGAGCTAGAGAGCATCTTAGAGAATAAGCTAAGGCAAAACGTCGAAGGGAGATAAGGCGACCTCGCTCACGTACCGACGTCCCTGACATTGGAACCGGATCAACGAGTCATATAAGTACTATGAGCGTAGACTAGAGTCATCCGGGATCTCAGCTGGAGAGCGAGACTTCATACATTGCCAGGCAGAAAATTAATAAACGCCATAAGATGCACATAGAGACATACGACGAATTTTCAAGAACCATACATTACGAGAAATGTGTGCCGCTTCTATAAGGGCGGGTCATAGACTATCGTATGAGGTCAAATTGGAAGTGCGTCAATGTGTTATCCTGCTCCAAGTTGGATATTGATAACGAAAATTCGAATATGTTTACGCCTTGTACTGGGACAAGTTGACGGGTGTGGGGAAGGCCATGTCAATGGTATCTAAAATGTAGGGACAGCGTTCAGGCCTAGTCTGCGTCAGAGAGTTGATTATTACCCTAAAATTTGAAGAGTGTGCCATGAGATTAATCGGATGATTTGTGGCTTTGGACACTCCACCGTCCTAGTGTAAGTATTTGATGGTACGAAAGAAAGAAGTGGCGCGGGACGACCCTGAGAATTTCTTCATACAGTAGCAGTCTACCGCTACGGCTAGATCATCCTGTCAACCTTAGGACGACGATGAACACCGGCATTTGGAGTCGGGTCCGAGGCACAATGAAAGCTGGCGGAAGATCTTAGCACGAATATTCTTGTAATGCGCATAATACGGAACCTTCTGAAACTTCTCTCACCTCAAAAGCGCCAGACACACGAAAGGTCAGGTCGATTTTCTCTCATCGACAACAGGTTCTTCGCCTAATTAATGTTGATACCCTCGGGCGGGGGCAGCTCACTATCAATCCTCATTGTCTCCGAGATCGATAGGCGCCACGGCAACCTAATGACATGCGTCTATCACCCAAGTGGCTTACCCCCGACTGATACAAAGTAGGGAGGGTGGTCAAGTCGATGGACGCATCGAATGGTTGAAATTATTGATGAATTTGCTGAGAACAGAGACTGTTCTATCCCGCTTGTGCATTCGAGCTTCAGTGAACAAGGACCAAACAAGGACGCAGTACGCTCACTTGTGAACTGTGCGAGATCACACGACGTGCTGCTTCACCGGGAATCCACCGGGGGAATGGAACATTTCCAGTAGGCTTTAGATCTAGTGAGTGTCAGATAGGTTAGAGATGATGTGATGTCAAACGACCGGCTCGCTTTCGGGTCTTATCGTTGCATCATTCCGAGTCGCGAGTCCAGTCCCTATCTACGACTAGCCGAAAAAACTTCAATTTTTGAGGGTTGTGGCACACGCGGAAGCTCGCTTCTGTCTGTGACTTAAAGGGTTGCGCCCGAGCAAATATATAGAGTTGTCGCGTCGTCGCTGAACAGCGAGGTCAGACAGGGATGTGCATTACGGAAGGGAGACTTCCAGGGAGCCGTAGGGCGTAGCTAGAAGCAACGCCTCGAGGGCACTGGCGAATTTTGGTTCGGTTTACGACATTTTCTGGCCGATCCCTCACGGCGAAGATTCTGGCGGCTGTAAGGAAAAGTCCCGTAAACGAGTCATTGAAGGCTGGTAAGCACAAGTTCTCCTGCAGTCCAGAAAGACAGCCCAAGTCACGTCCGGATGAATCAGAACTTGACAATTTAGGTACAAAGAAGTACAAGGAAAAAGACGTGGTCGACTTGGAAACCGATAGAACCTTGATAACACCCAGTTCGATAAGCTTGACATCGTTACACTTGATAGTATTGATCTCAATATAAAGAAATGCCTTCCAGAGACAACGAAAAGACCATGCATGATCTTAGAAATGCAAGGGAAGCAACGAGCTCCAAGATCCAAGGCAGGAGACTGTGTTGTTCCGTTCAATTGCGAATTCCCTGAGAGTAATGATGAATTCAAGATAGTAGAGGATTTACGGAGGAGATACTGCTTTGCCGCTATAGCATATGCTTCCGCAGGTCAGGAATCAACAAGGAATCAGGATCAAAAAAATGCAACTCGATCACGTGCCAGATGACATCATAGTCCAGAAAAATTCGAAATTCAGACCCTTGCCAGAAGGTCCTGCGTCCTTTCGAAAAGCTAAGTCATGCATCTGGGTGCTAGGACATATAGTATGATTTATTGCGCACGCCATTGCTCACAGGAGAATCCGGTCTCCCAACCGTGCGGCATGGTTCTTGTTCTGCCGCCTTTCTCGGGCTGACCCTCTTTTTGGTTATCGTCTAAAGCGCTGTAGAATCATTACCAAGTGACGGCATCGATGGAGGGACCGCGCGTACATGCTCATATCACGGCGAACTCGCAAGGGATTACGGTTGTACTTGAGACCGTACGTTATCGTCACTGTTCGTTCTCGGCATCAGTGGAGCTGGCTTCTATTAGTTACTGGTTCCGTTGGTGAAAGAGTGGCGGGAAGGAAGCTGTAGCTCAAGTGCTGCGTTCGACTTGGGACATCACCCCCTCAGGGATTGCCTTTTCTGCCGGCCTTGTTCGTTAATTTCCCTGATTGTCGACGGTTGCTCCCCCTACCTGGGCCTACTGTGTACGTGTGCGCAACTCTGTTTTACATTCCAAACTGACGTTAAGCGAGCCCAGTAACATATGATGATATTTGGAAGAGGTCGCCTCTGGAGGGTAACGTCACTGGCCGAGAACTTCCTCGACTCGAACAAAAAGCACCATAGCCTCTCGATTCAAGTCTCCCTCCCGAGAGGCTTGAACCTAGTTTTCAACTTCTCAATTCATAAACGGGAATCAGCTTGATGAATAACTAAGTATCATTACTTGATTTATACCACAACATGACAAATAGTGCTTTTCAATCCACCGACGAATATCAGAAGATCGCAGCTTAGAAATTCGGCGGTGGTGTTGTTACGGTTCCTGTGGACCAGAAGGAAAGCGCTCAGAGGGCGCTCGTACGGACACAGGAGACGGGTATCACGAATCATGAGATTGAGGCGGTCCAGAATTCAAATTGGCCCTGCACAACGCATGGCCGCCTTGAAGTTGTAAATACAACTGAAGTCGTTCGCGATGTATTCTCCCGAATGCGAAATAGAATTATGCGAGGAGATTTGAAGAAACCACAGTTCCACTGATGAAGTGTGTAAGTGTACAACAGCAAAGGACAAACAGATTCATATGTATTATGAAAGCTTAGCACAGGGAAATTGTCCCCCCGAGAGCGGTACTCTAGGGAGTCAAGGACAGCGATGAGAAACAGGATAGTACTTGTAGATACGTATACTATTAAACGGAACGATGAAACTCGCACGTTAAACCCTCTTTAATCCAGCCACTAATATCATGAGCTTCATTCGTCATGTGCGAATACTGTTCAAGAAAATCGTAGTCGGTGTCTATTTTTACCGACTTCAGACGTGAGACTGGTTTTGAAGAACCTTCTTTGAGAATCCACCGTGAATGAATCATATCGACCAGAAGACATACCCCCGCTTTTGCAACACCACTAAGATGGAGAATGCGCAGTCGCGGGACATTTATGTCACCGGAAGTGGGATGGAACATAAATGCTTTGACGACCTCGGTCGTAATGGTATCTTGATCCAATCCGGTAAGCTGGAAATCTTCCAGCGTATGAAGTGAGTAGATGACATGGCATAGGTCCTTCATAGCAATGCCCTCGCCACAGAAATGGAGGACAGTGAGAGGAGGAGGGGAACGATCAATGAGACGACGGATGGCAGCGAACGCGCCCTCATCAACGTAGTCAGCACTACTCTCTGGGCAGGCAACTCTTAGTTGCAGAAGTTCAGGCAATGTGAGCCTGTCCATGACCTGCCGAAGTGCAATCTGGCCTCCGTCATCGCAGTCGGACCGTAAGTCTAAAAGACGATACTCCCGACGAAGGGAAGGGTTTATCGCTCTGTTCGTAAACGGGATCGGGGATGGTAAGCTGCATTGTAAAATGCAATCCCGGAGGTGTATCATCCGTTCGAGGTTTGAAACATGCACAGACGTATCTGGGCCCGCGTTGCGATAGTACCAGCACCTGTAGTCGGTAATTTGCTTCCATGGAAGAGAAAAGTAATGGGTTGGATTGTAAACGTCCACAAACTCGAGTCCTCGTAGTTGGGGACAAAATGGGAACAATTCTAAAGGTTCGTTGATAATGCCCGCGTCCGTAGAAAGGATGAAAAGAGTCTGTAAGGATGGGAGGGAAAGCCCGAGAGAAGGAATAGTTCTGAGCATTCTCGATGGAAGATATAATCGAAGATCTCGAATACTGTCTGAAAAGGAGTAAAGCATCATGACCAACTGAGGCGGCAGTTCGTCAAACATGGAAGTCGGGTCTGTGCAAGAAATGATGATTGACAATGGACGCTTTCCTGAGCGACTCAGTTGTTGACCGAGCCGCCGGACGTATTGGTGGGCGTTAGGACCAAAGTTCGAGTCGGTAATAACAATGCTGATAGAAGTCCACAACTGAGGGGAGTCCAGAACCACGCCTTTCCATTTCCTGCATACGCCTTCGATAGCCCAGAGGGGGTTCTCTACCGCATGGAAATTCCAACGAAACCTAGGCATTGCACCAGGACGGACATCCGGCGTCCAGCTTGCACTTGGGAATGTCGGAAATTCGACGGTGTCATCAAATATGCGCGACCATATTTCGGGGGGAATAGACCGGATGGGGTTGAGAAGAGGTTTCCATTCCTGGATCTGCGCGTCAACCTGAAGTTGCTCTTTCTGCAAGGCAATGATTCTCTGCTTGCTCGAAGAGATACGTAGTTTGAGGTCCACGATAAGTCTTCTCAAAGAAGATTCTTCCTCATCGAGTTCCTTCCTCCGCCCTTGGCATGATGACATAATACGCCTCAAGGCGTCTTCTTCGCCTTCGGATGGCGCTTTGTTGGATCTTTTCAAATGTGCTAGATCGACCATTGTGGGGGTGTCCACAATTGAATGAGTCGATATATCGCGACTCAACGAAGTGATTTTGAAGTGGTTAGGGCAATCGCACCCCGTGCATGGAAGGGACGAGGAAGGTAGAGCCATGGCTGGAAGCAGACCAGGATGAGACTAATTTGTGGACTCCGGAGGATAAGAATTCACTTACAGAATGCTCAATGGTTCGACTCTAGAGGCCAGAAAAGATGGGACAATGGTGGTCGAGGGAAAGAAGGAAGGACCACAGCTTTAGCGCTTAGCGCTTGGCCTTCCAGTGACTCAGAGCCTGATCAATCATCAGATGACCTTAAACCTAATTGATGTAAGAGTCCTTGGGAAATTGGGAGAGAAAATTTACTATGAAGGAATGATGGAAAGATCGCCCTCAAGATCGTCAGCCAAGCGAGAGTAAAAGGACAAACTTTGTTGGTTGGTGGTGGTGTGTACCGGCGCCAGGTCCAATCAGAATGGCCGGTCTTAAGACGCTAGACCCCGGAGCGGCCCGCAATATCCGGATTCGGGCGGTAATTCGCTGAACAGTCTCTCAAGGTGTCCTTCTCCTTCGTACGTCGTTCATCAGGAAAATCGGGAAAATCTTTCCCATATCTCCAAGATAATACGGACTGTTTTTTGCCTAACGCCGGCGGCAGGAGGCGGCAGGACTGAGCAGTACATATTTAGCTTCCATTTTAATTTCAAGTCTGGAGGCATTGGACAGATGGGCCATATATTGTAGCCTTCTTATTATCCATATGTTAACGGATATAAGGGCACGTTACAAGTATTTACTTGCTATTGGCTGCCTACGAAAGAAAAGGCATCGCGTCTGTGGCGTGGGAACATTTGGCTCTGTTTTTCAACCATGTTTATCCTGCTGTGGTTTCGCATCCGTTACTTAGCTCGTACCGTCACCACATTACGGTCCTTTCCAGAATTACAGAGCCAAGCTGGATTTCGGCGCATAGTTCTCGTTCGAAATCTTCCTCAAGGATACGATATAAGCCATATCATCAGCACAATTAGAGCCAATCCTATTGAAGCGATCATCCCGGGCGATGACCAGCTTACCGTTCGGTTTCTCAGTGAACAACTGGCGAGAAAATGTGTGAATAGTGGCGGCGGCGCTGGTCTTGGGTGGTCGTTGACGTTGAATGAAGAAACTTCGCCAACGCTCAGTGCCTATACCGTCGCCGCTACTGGATACTCTCGCCTGTCACGCTGGATAACGCTGAGAAATCTGTCTCATGACCTTCGTGAAGAAGACTTGAGAACGCATTTAATTCCTAAAGAAGTCGTGTACTCCCGCCTTGACCCCATAGAGCACCAGGCGCAAATTGGGTTCCTTGATTTACGACAAGCATTGCGGGTAATGTCATATAATTTACTCTACCATTTCTTCTGTATTCATTCTTTGCATCAGGCTCGTCCTGAAATCTTCAGTCATTCCTACTTTGAAGAAGTAGGCCTATCTTTTGATCAATGACACGAGAACCAATACTTGTTTCCCGACTGGTACCCCCAGGAGGACGTCAACCAGAGGAACGTGGAGCTGCAGTTCGGATATCCAATGTCACTAGTCTTGACATGGATCATACTATTCGGAGCTGTGTCCGTGAATTCGAGGAGAGCGCAGCGCACCATGCTCTCTTCTACAGCCTTTACCCGAAAAAGAACGTACTTTTTTCTGTTCTTTGCCGCGTTCTTCCTGATGAATCGGTGTACAGTTGATCCAATTCGTGTTTGCTACTTCGATCTCCGCTCGGGAATTTATTGAGAAATACATGTCTATGGCGGAGCGAATCGATGCCCAGTTGTTACTAAAGCCTCAGAGGGGGCCACTGCCTCTCAGTAAAATTATCGCGGCCGACCTCGGCACCCCTCCGTAGCACTCTGCATTCGCTTGCATCGAAACCAGAGACGCAGTCTTCCGGAGTACCACGAGTCCTTCAACTATAGCGACGATCTGAAAATATCGGAAGAATTTAGGTGCGTGTCGCGTTGCTTCATACCAACCTTCAGTGACATTAATAGCCATCTTAAGAGAGGACCTCTTCCACGGATGGGCATTCCTGACATTCAATAGCGTCAATAATGCAATGAGATGCATGGTCGGGTTTTAGAGGGATGAAAAACACACCGAGTTTGAGGGTTGCGGAGATAAATTTCATTGGCGCACGGCACTTGGCCCCATTCGTCAAGACATATAAGAGACGCGGTTTGCAATTGTGTTGGAGGTGGTACGAGATACGAGCAGAGAGGACTTCTTCCACCTTAAATGAAACGTGGTGTATGATATCTTTAGGAGGGCCGCCTGCCGCATTTCGCCTGCTCTTCCTTATCTTTAACAGTCGACCTAGAACTAGGCTTCGCAAAATACCACGCGCGAAGCTTGGCTGGGGTTTGTACCTACACGGCAACTCGCTCTATGGTTTCTGTTTCGACAGGTAAATTACCAATTAATTCGATTAAAATCATAACATTGAACAACTCTGCTGATACTTAGGAAACACCGTTGTACAAAGGCACTATGTACTTCATGACGGTCGATCCCTTAGCAGGTTCCCTCATTGGGGTCAGCGGTGTACTCGATTCCGTTGACGGTCTTCTTTCCTCCCTGTTTGTTCATTCATCAGCTATCATTCCAGGGGAACCATAAGAATTGAAACGCACATTTTCACAATTCCCATTGACGAACATCGCCCCAGCACAGTCCGTCTCTGTGATCGTCCTTATCGAGCTCTTCGTATTCAGTGCCCGCAGATCACATTTATATCCCCTCGAGGTGTCATAGCAGCGTTGGCGTCGCTCGCTGCCACCGAGCTACTCTCCGTGTCAGTGTTCTGACAGTAACATAATGGCGACGTTGTGACACTCACTTGACCGCCATTAACGGTGATCATCTCCTTGCAGAACAAGTATGCGGCGTCGTCGCAGCTTCCTGGCTGGCCATTGCTGAAGCATCCTTCTGCAGCGACGGAGGAAATAGCGGCGAGCGCGATGATGACGAGAGAGGCAATCTGGTATCTGGTGACAAGAGTGAGTGGGCTCATAGCGTGGATGTGATGCGGCTACTCACAAACTTCATGTCTGGATAGGCTTTCTGGGAGGTTATTAGGTTGACACTTGATGAAGACTGCTGCTCATTTTCGGCTTCTTATACTGGAGAAGGCCCACGATGAAACGCGAGCACGAGAGCTGGGCTTTCCCCCGAGGCGCATGACCTCAAACCCTGCTGGGCGGGTTTCATAAATTCCATAAATTCATCGTTCGAATGTACGTGTGCGTTTGGTGAGTCTTGTGACACAGCAGGGTGCCGTACTGACATACTTTTATTTCTTAGACCCGTGTAGTTTCTCGAGGGGGGGTCTTGATTGCAACTCATCTTACAGGCATATTTTCTCTTTGTGGTCGATGTAAAACCTCTTCTTTTACTTTTGCTCTTTCGAGCCCCTGAGGTTGAAAGCCAGACCGTTCACTCAGGCATCAAATGCAGTATGTGGCACGTCCGCTGATGTTTCCTACACGCAGAACATCCGAGTCTCGAACATATGCGGTTTCATCTCCAAGACGAAGTCATTGTCCTTGAGTTCTGCTACGGCTGAGTTTTATTTGCCGCATGACGATATCAAATAACGCTCAACGCGTTTGATTCGGAATTGAGTCCGAGGAGTCCGAGCCATCGTGACTCGAACGCGCTTACTTTTCCCCTAGTAACCTGTGCTCTTTGATTAACGATTTGGGCCCGCCAGTGTCTGGACACTGGCATTCCAGGTCACAATTGTGGTGTCATCTAATTGTAGTCTGTAGGGTTCCCCTCGCCGGTCCAAAAGCCTTGGCAGAATTCCCGCTACACAGCAGCGACCTCATTATTCGGGTTCCTGGGCAAATGATTTGTCTCCGTTGTTCAAATTTCATCAAGTTTGATCACTGTTGGGATTCGTGGCTGACGCTGCGACTTTTGCGGTGCCCTACCTCGCGGTCAGTGACTTGCCGCTTTCCCAGTGCGTTTAATGCAAATGAAATAGATCAGGCCAACTGGCGTATAGCCACTGTCCATGGTTTTCATGTAGCTATGCCGTGGCGAGTGCCACGACTTAGCATTCACGGTCGACACTGTCCCTAGAACATGGAATTTCGTCTAGAGCGTGAAACCTCGCTCTGTTTCTGCCCTCATCCACGTATAAAGACGGAAGTTCCTACCTCCAAGATACATTCACATCCTTAAGCTTGAACAAAAATGAAGTTTCAAGTATTTCATTACGGCTTTTATTTCGTAAAGTCTGCTCAATCCTGTCACATATTTTCTCTTCATCACCCTCGCCGCCGTTTCTTCTGTTGCTGCAGAGGGCTGCTTCACCGGTGGCCAAGCCAGAAGTTACGATGACGCTGTGTATCTGTTCTGCAGGGAGATGCTCAACATTAACGGCGGTCAGGTGAGTGTCATGACGTCGCCATTATCCTATTGTCGAAATACTGGTAGGGAGAGTAGCTCGGTGACAGTGAGCGGCGCCAACGCTGCTATGACACTTCAAGTGGGATATAAATGTGATATGCGGGTACTGAACAAGAAGAGCTCTATGAGGACGATCACAGAGTCGGACTGTGCTGGGGCGATGTATTGTGACAATGTGAGTGTGCTCGCGCTACGTCCGGAGGTTAAATATCAACACATTTCTTCGTCTAGGGAGGGAAGAAGACATTTAACATTTAATGGGATCGAATATACCACCGATCCTAACGAGGGGGTCTGCTAAATATAGAAGATGTTATCTATCTATCCCTCCGGGGGGTATGATTATTTATGAATTCTCTGTTGAATAAAAACTGTCGCGTCACAGGATAAAATTTTTTCGATTTCCCGTAAACAGAAATGCTGGACACCACAGCTCTGGTCAATCCTATGCATGCTAATTTAGGCATCGCAATAACCAAAATACGCGTTGCTGGTTCGCAAAGCTGCTCTTGTCAGGCACCGCCTACGTATCTGCTCTGATTAAACGAAGCTGACTCCCTGCTTAGTGGGTCGTCCTGGCACCTCCGTTGTATCTCTGTATTAGCTAGAAAGCGATGGGACCAGTAGTCGCTAGTTAAGTGCTCCTCTACAACCTTTCTCTCGGCGATATTTCCCGACTTTATTGAATCAAAAGTAGAAGTATGGGTGCATATAGGCCGTCAATCCATAGATTCGGACTTACTGTGGCCGCACGTACCTAACACTGCCGTGAACTACCAAACTCACATTTGAACCTCGCCCCGAGCCAATAGCGTCGCTCCGGGTCCATGAAACGCTCCCCCACTACAGTGTGACGAGGATAGCTGTATGAACACGGAACGGAAAACTGGTATTCCACGCGGAAAACTCGCTTGCTGCATCGACACGCCACCACCTGGAAGCTTGTCAGAAACTCCCCTTTCATAGCCCTTCATAGCACATATCGATGAAAGCGACAACACTGATAAATCCAGTACTGCACAACACAATACCATTGCACTTTTATGGCTAAATAAACATGATACTAACGATGATTTTGTTATGAAAGTAATAAACGTACAGAAGTACTAATAGACTAATAGGTATACCCAATGAACGTCCTGTAGATTTCGCAGCGTAAACCATCGCTAATCCACTGGCCTAGATCAATAAATGTTGACAGGCTAGCTCTGACACCATTGTAATCCTCAAGACGTTGGGAGTCACCAACTATCTCCACCGACCTCAGACGTGACACATCTGAACGTCCTGCCTCCAGAATCCACCGTGACTGAATCATATTGACCAGAGAAGGCAATCCCACTTGTTCAGCATTGCTCATCCTGATAGTGTGCAATCGTGGGACATTTATATTGCCGTAAGGATAATTCCAAGTGAGCGCAAGGATGATTTCCGGCGTAATGGCGTTCTTATTCAGTTGGGAAAGTTTAAGTTCCTCGAGAGTGGGAGTTGTCCGAATGATGTGCAATAGATCGTCTGAATCAATGTAGCCGCGCATAAAACATAGGTGAGTGAGTGGGGGCAAGGAGCGATGGATAAGACCGCGGACTGCGGAGAATGTATCCCACTCTGCCATAGGAAATGGGCGTACTACGTCGAGCTTCCGCAGTCGGGGTAAGGTCAAACTGTTCATGATCTGTGGTATCACTGTCACGCCTCCATCACACCTAGCGTTTGGCCAAAGATGCAGACTATGATAGTTCCGGCAAACGGAAGGGAGTGCGACATCATGGAAAAACGTCGCAGGGAATCGCGAGTGACAGTCTAACACGCAGGACTTTAAGTTCACGAGCCATTCCAGCATTCGAATGTGAATTGATGCTTGAGAGTGGCGAATGCGAAAGTATCTGCACATATAATCATTGATCTGGTGCCAGGGGAGCGAAAAGACACTTGGATCTATGATATCGACACATGCGAAATTGCACAGGCTTGGGCAAAACGCAAAGAAGTCTGAGCGCCGGGCGATCCCGTTTCCGTCAGTAGAGAGGAGGAAAAGGGTATGCAATGATGGAAGAGAAAGTTGCAAAGATGGGATAGATTGAAGCTGCCTTGAAGGGAGGTTGAACCGAAGATACTGAATTCTGCTTGAGAACGAATGAAGCAGCATAACGAGTTGAGAAGGGATTGCGCCGATGCTGGCAAATGGTTGTACACTTGGGGTAGAAATAGTAATTGTCAACGGATGGTTCCCTGAACGATCCATCTGTCGTCCAAGCTTCCGGACATAGTTGTTAGCGTTTGCCCCGAAATTCGAGCTTGTCACGAAAATTTGTATGTTTGACCGCAGGCTTGGGGAGTTAAGTAGTATGTTCCTCCATTTGGAGCATACACCTTCAATGACCCAAAGGGAATCTTCTGTCGGCTTAAAGTCCCAGCTATGATTGGACGACGTGCCAGCGCGTGGGCACCAACTTGCCCGCAGGGACTTCGGTGGTTCGATAGTATGATGAAATATTCGCATCCATATCTCGGCCGGCATATGCCGGATAGGACTAAGAAGGGATTTCCATATATGGGTCTCCACTTCAAGCCGCAGATGCTCTTGTCGCAAAGCAAGCATCCTCTGCTCAGACGTGACAATCCGACGTTTCATATCGAGGATGACTTCCGCCAGTACTGATTCTTCCTCGTCAATGAGATCCATCCGCTGTTCGCTTGAGAATATCATGTCCCTCAGTGTGTCTGCTTCCTTTTCGGTTGGCGCGTGATTGGAATTTTTCAAATGCGCAAGATCGGTTTTGGCGGAAGTGAAGTCAAATAAGGGAGATGTATTGTGAGGGAAGAAGTGATTAGGACAATCGCAACCTCTACAAGGGAGAGGTTCGAGGATGGATGCCATGGCGGCTGGAAAATAGACCCGGGTCAGGAAAACCGTACAGATGAGAACTCTAACATGTTACTTACAGGAGCACCTCTAGAGAATGATTTGGAGAGCTGCACTTTTGACTTGAGAGCAGCTACGATCCTATGATGGCAGGGAGGAGGAGGAGGAGGAATTTTTATTCTGATCACTGTCCCTAAAAAGGAAGAGGAAGAGAAAGACGAATGGACGACCGTGAGAGGAAGCGGATCAGATGATCTCATCGAATCATCAGAAGACGTTTTAGTAAACTCGGGTGGCGAACCTCGATGGGACTATTAGTAGTATTCATCGCAAGTCCTCGGGTATCCGATCGCAATGTACAAATGGCTGACACATTCTGTTCGGGGCCCCAGCAGAGTAGCACCACTGATTTACTAACCTAGCTCCGACTTAGAGATAGATGTGCTCTTTCGGTATAATATGCTGACGTCCTCCAAGCGCGCAGGTATGAAGTGTCGCAGGGGACGGCAATGGTACGCTATAGGCTTGAGTTGGGGGTTCGTTGAAATCCTATCCTGGAAGCCGACAAATAGCATCGGGATCGTGACAAGCAGATACGGCGCCGCATCAATAAATATGTCCTGGTTCCTAAAAGCTTCATTATTGGTCTCAGGACCCAGCCATCGATTGCTCAAACTGGTACATTGGGTCACTCGGAACTACAAAAGATTGACGACATGGAGTACAAGCGTCTAAGCGTGCGCTGATTACGAAACAATCGTTCGTCTCAAGCATAAGGGTCGCGCCGCAAAGCCGGACCCAACGAGTATTTTGTGAAGACGAGCCAACATCTTCCAACAACAGCAAGAGAGAAATGATGGCTGGTACAAGCCACAACAGCCACATAGCTCTTGGTCAACCCCTGACACGATCCGGAACGCCTCACGCCTCACGCATCAAATTCGGCTTGGACGTACTAAAAAATAATATCGACGAGGATCTGAGAAAGGGCTTTCACTTGTACGGCATTGCGGGCACAAGGTCAGGAAACGAGTCCCCTCGATGTTTGGCAAACATGAGGGATCTTCGTGGCTTTGAGACGAGAGTAGGGCAAAGAAAGATATGCATCATGATATTTGCTAGGAGCACGGCGACCTGTACGCCAATCTTGACCTCCCAAAGATCCATTCCATATTTTAACCACAGGCGCCTGTGTACAGGCGTTACAGAGGAACGACGGTGGGCGAAACTATCGTGCTGCGGATAGCAAGGGAGGAGCAGTGCGCTGATACCGTCTGGCTTGGAAGCGGAGCAGGGATTGCGACCGGTGGACAAGGGCACATGCGCAGTAAGGCAGCATCAACAAAACGGTCCTGATTATGGAAAGTCGGATTTCCATCCCCACGTCGATCGCTCATATCGTATCTGGCTGTTCTGCATCGTCGCAGATCAAAGCAATCAAGGCGGGTGGGTGGTTACGAAACCAGGGCATCAACATCGTCCCAGGACAAACTTTGAACGGCACGAAGTCAATCAACGGCTAGGTGGTAAGCCGAATGAAAGATTTGACAAGACGAGCCGATGCCTCAGGGGCCAGGGCCCAGCGGCACTGGGTTCCAGCAAAAGCTAATAGCTAATATGCCATGGCAATAAGTTCCCATGTGCGGGAAACAACAAGACCATAGTTTTCGAGGTAGGATGATCATGGAAGGAATGGAGAAGGGCTGCCCCTTATACGTATCACGAATGATTAGGTGTAGCATCTCTGTCGACGTCTGGTAAGCACGGAGAATCTTCTCGTTCCGTGACGAGAGATCGTTCTCCATGGTGATACGAAAGATAGTACGAAGCATTAGAGTCGTTGGGAGAGACAGCGGTAAACTGATATTGAATGGAGGCCGCGCTTGCGGTGTCTTGTCATGGAATGAAGACGACGTATCTTTGACGCATGAATTCCGCGAGTACCAGGCAAAGACGAGACAAGTCCCCTGACAGGGTATGCGTAAGCTTCACCTAAAACGGAAGACAGCATGCACAATTTCTCACATTAAGGCTGGTCAAGGATGTTGGAGAAAGATCGCCACGTATCACTCAGAGCGATCTGGTTTCAAAGATTAGATGACAGGTAGAAACATTGGAACGAGTACACTCACTTGCCGCGAACCCACGTTGTTACTAGCCGGGGACCCCTTTGCCACGTTTGCGGCAGAACAAGAAAGTAAATGGCGCTAGGGATGCACACCGTACCGTATATGGTTACAGCTGTGCTGGGCATCCCTTTGTCATTCAAGAAATCCCGTCGCCGAGTCACGCTGTTCCACACTGCAGACAACAGTTTCAGAGGAACAGCCTTATGAGGCCACGACTGGAGAAGAGGTATAATGCTGAGAAAAATTAGTCATACGGAAGCAAGAAAACAGAAAAAGAGCTCACTGAATATTGATACATCTTCTCTTTCTCACCGAGCTTCAATACAACCATCCTTTGCCCGCTCTGGCGGCGCATTCCCTCTATTCAAAGGCCCTTATAGATAGTGGGGAAGAAGGCCGGGTGAAAGACACTGCTATCTTAAACAACATCAGACCTAGCCGACTTGACCGTTTTGTCCAGCGTAAGCGTCAAGGATTCGCTTTGGGTTACGGTTGTCGCAGGATGAGATGTGTCAATGCAGAAGCATGTATGGATCCGATGCTGAAGTCGACGCCTGCAGTTGTCGCCAAGAGAGTTTGTAGTGTTCAGCGTCTCTGGTAAGCGAAGGACGGAGGAAAGAAACCCCGAACCGGTTCTTCTACCATCCGGCAATTCCATAACAGTGTGAGCTTTGAAGTTGGTAGGTGCTGGGCACTGGCATCCAGGCGAGAATACCGTTGAAATCGATGGCTGCTCGTCGTGGGGCGGCACCGAGCTACTTGAAATCCGGGTAGTATCACATCGCAGGAATGGAGCTACTTAACCAAATGAGCGCAACCAATATAACAGGGAGAAAAATACGCAGGACAATTGTTTCTACTGGCCAAGTTGTCCATCTCATGCGCATGTAACGCCCTTTACTTGCTAGCTTCAGCTTCAGACCTCGCCATCTAGCACTCCCCATTTCCAGTTGATCTCGGCGAAGTATAGCTGTGTGGCGAAGATGCCAGACGGGCTAGCTGCAAGGGCAAGTTCTTTTGCCTTTTCTTGAAATCCACGAAGAGAAGACAAGTTATCGCTCCCAGTCGGTGACGGTGGTGGAAGCTAGACAAATGGTCACGCGCGCGCCATTATCTGGAATGTGTATCATCGTGGGTACAAAAGGCATTCTCGAAAAATACGCCGGTTAGAAAAAGGAGATCCACTAAGACCAGGAAGATGTCGGAACTCAGAGAGGGCCAAGGAATCTTCGGAGCCACGTGGACCGGCTATTCCCGTATGGGTCCAAAATAGAAACCATTTCCCATCGGCCATCCTTTTTCTTTGACTATCATTCTCACGGAAATAAAGTTTCTTGCAAATACACGCATGACATGTCCAAGGCTAAAGGATATTATGGTATCACACTCTGTCATACGGTGACTGTACGACACCTTCAAATCCGAATACAGCACGTCGAGAGGCTCTTACACGCTCTACCGCAATCCGCTGATGTCCCTCATCATCCTCTAAGAGCATAATCTGCGAACCATGGCCATTAAGAACCCAAGGCATACAGTTTCTGGAAGACATACCACCATTGTTGCCTTCAGCTTGGAGACGGCCTTTCGGTACTCGCGCGCCGTCTTCCAGGTATATTTCGCTTGCGACGCGTAGGTCGTCCAAGAGCTGGTGTCGGTAATGCTGAAATCCTGATATGCTCGGAGGTACCGTCTGGTGAGCAAACTTCTATTGGCTTTCAATCTACGGAACAATCAATCATCAGATGAGTATTAGAGAGTGTCATACTTACTCTCGCAGCCTTTCTTCCAACGTTACCAAGACATCCCGGTGTCTGTCGAAGAGAACTGTACTCTCGTCAATGGCGATTCTGAGGCGACCTAGGACGAGGGAGGGCGACAAGAGCGGATGGATAATACAGATGCACAGTAGGAACGCCCAAACAACAGTGTATTGTGTCGCTCCAGACACAATTGAATGGCATGCAGCTAAGACAATGACAACTACACCCATGGCCTGGCGGTGCTGTCCCAGTGGTATGAGGTTGGAATCTGGCATTGGTCAAGAGGACGGGGGAGTGAAAAGCACTGCGCTTTCCTAAAAGTTACCGGGTTATATTGATTTTCATGGTGTTTGACCCTGGAGACATACGGAACTGCCTGACACTTTGATCGGTGATATGTAGAAGCATTTAGGGAGGGCAAGGCGAAAATCCTGATCGGCCATCATATTTTCAACGTCTGTTCAACACAAAGACGACTAAATATCCATAACCGGGTAGTTGCCGAAGGACAGACATCGCTGTGCCTTCCTTTTTGGCCAAGCGAGACTCGCAATCATCACAGTCTTCACAGCCCCCCGCCTTGCTTAGCAACACTGGACCGGTGACCGCATCAGGCATTTAAGGCGTTCAAACAACAACGAACATTAAGTGTTCAACACAATTAAGCGTTGATTTTAATTTTTGGTAGGGTACCGACTGGGAACTCTTGGAATCAGTATCAAGATGTCACGACCGCGTTTTTTGATCTATATTTTTATTGCAACTCAGAGTACTTCGGGGAGACGCGTCTGCTGGACGGTCACGTGACCGCGACATTGAAACTATCAAATTTTGAATTTCAAGTTCAAACTTGGGCAGCACTGCCCGAACCTTTTTGAACATCTTGATGCAGCTTCCTCATATATCTTGGGAGGTTCTGTATGGTCTGAGGATATCTTGCTACTTATTCTTAATGAAGTCTTGGTGATGATGACGGTGGTGGGTACCGGCACAAGTACCTAGAAATAACCAATGTCGGTGTCAAGCAGCGGCTGATGGCGCTGCTGATTAGCTGTTGATCAGTTCTGATGCAAAGGGCATTGCGACCGGACAATTTTCATGTATAAAATTTCCCAGAAGCTTGACTGCTAACTTCGCCCTAAGACTGACCTCTGCGGCCAAAATTTCCCTCAATTCTGGAACTAGTTTTGTATTTAAAGTCTGGTAAGTCATATCTTTTGGATACCAACGTGTTTTTGTTTCTGCCCGTGACAGGCGGGCCATCTGGGGGTATGAGTGATGTGGCATGCCTTCCGCATGTGTGCGAACTCTCGCGGTTGCTAGGCTGTGAAGTCCATTTTGGATATGGCATCCGGGAGATCGTTGAACGTTCTGCTTCGTGGTTTACTAGTAGTTCTTGTTTGCTGCTAAGTATTCTAGCACACCGGAATACTTAGAAGGAAGTTCCGGTAGTCGAGTTATCCGTTTTTTTCTAATACGGATTGATCGTGGACGTATTTAATGCTGGGCACGGCCCGGTCCCTCCGTGACTACATGCAGTTTAGGGCAGGATTCCATTTACCATACTTGTCCTTAGCGCCGAGTGGTTGTCCGGCGACTATCTAGCATTTTCCCTCTTGGACCTAGCGAGACGGTTCCATGCGTGACTCGATGACCCCTTTGGATTTGCATGCTTTTCCCATCCCTTGCTGCTTTGACATCCCTTTGTCACATTTTCTCTATACTCTACACTTGTGGCCTCTACCAACCTCTACTCTAAAGAAGAAGAAGAAATCATAGAAGAAATTCACAGCTGTCACTGTAGCCACCGAGGCTATTCCGCAGCACGAGCACGACACGACAACGAATTATCACCTCAAATGCAGTGCCGGCATCAATTTTTACGTTCCATAAGGTAGTTGAGACTGCTGGTGGACGCAGTGAATGGACGGTCCGTAGCAGATTTTTACGGAAAGATTAGACAAAGACTTTCAGCTTTGCTAGTACGTTCTCTGCTGGTTTACTTCAAAGTTTCGGCTTATATATAACCCGTCTCTAGTGCATGATATCTTTCGATGCTCAAAGCTCGAAACGAATCTACTCGTCAAGCAGGGATGCATGACGATTCACGGTCTGCCACTAGCGAATCTCAAAATTGAATATAGTATATTTATGCGTCGCCATTCTGCCATCAGGCCTATGCAATAAATTTGACCCCCTTCACACTTGCAGAGTAAGAGAAAGCGACGTCGTCGAGGCCTAGGAAACCGATCTCGCTGGTTCTTCCAGTGGCAATCGGACGACGGTCATTCAGGTCAGACCTTCCTGCTCTGCCTCTGGTGAATACAGTTGGTGGTTTAGAGGGCACAAACGTCGTGGTTATATCTTCATATCCTTCAAGTCCTTCGCTACGTCTTCGTTCGCTCCAATCTCAAAGAGACTCGGTGATCATAATTCAATTTCGACCAACCATTGTTGCTCATGGTATTCATTTGCGACGTTATCCTCAACTTGTCATCATTGAGGTTGAGCAATGTGCTCTGTGTTCGGCTCACTGACATACGAACCTACGGTGCCGGAGCGTATGCCTGCATAATCGGGGATCGTAATGGATATCCCCAACACGTGAGAATTCTCATACTATCTTGTGACTCCGTGAGTACCACTGCCGCCATTACATTCCTAAAGATCGTCGCAAATGAAACCGAACTGAATTTTACATGAAAGTCACTGGTGATTGGTCCGTTTGCAACAACGAATACTAAAGGACACACATCTCACGCTCCTGGCAGATGACTAGTTCTCGGCGGGCACTAACTGTGATAGACGGACAACGGTTGGTATCGAGATAACACATCAAGGCGTTCGTGAACATGACAAAATGGATCCCTGTTATTGCAAAGCCGATATATTCTGTCGTCGTCAGGACTCGAATCTGGCGGGATGCATAAACAAATTTATCTGTTACCACCAACGCATTTTTGCTTGGATGCACTGGCCCGAAATGGTTTCTTATCAGGAAGGCATCATGAAAAATGGAAACCCGACACACAGAAGCATAAAGCTAAGAAGCAACATGAAGGGGGTGGCGATCCCTTTGCGATAACATATAATAATAGTACTGAATAGGCAGGCAAATCAAGCGGCATTACGGGAGCGGGCTTCTTGAGACGGCGTAGCCCCGTCCCATAAGCGCTTAGATGCGAACGTGCCGCCCAGTGATATCTGGTCTACCTATGGACTCAAAGGCAAGATAACCTTGGTTCCTTGGAAAGCGATACTCGTGCTGGACGTTTTAGCCCAGCAACTCCAGCAATGGATTTGATCTTGACTGATCTTTAGATCCAGCTCGCAAGTAGCACAGCGGGATCTGTGCGGTCAAGCTCGGGCTTGACGGCCTGAGTCCCACGACCCTGGCCCGGGCTCGAGTTCGAACCTTTTAGTTCAAGAAGTCAACAATTCTCGGGGAAAAACATGCGTTGAAGAAGTTTATCAGGCAGCTTGAAAGATTCCAGTGCGCGGAGCAGATTTTGCTTCCATTTCCTAGTACACGCAAAAGGAAATTTGTGTCCAACTTTTCAGATCTCCGTTGATTTTTCTGCGCCTAGTACATTTTTGTAATGCAGATTGTGGTCTTTGAAGGATCCCTGACTCGAGGCTACCCTGTGGGCTGCAATGTGACTAGGTGTTCCTTGAAAACCGTGGTTCAGATTCAAATCACAAAGTACTTACAATCAATCGTGATGGTACTTACGGCGTATGAACGGCGAGTTCCTGGATCCTAGGAATCTCCTCTCCTTAAAGCTGAAGCTGAGAGGAAAGACGAGTCAACCTGTAGCGTATGACGGCAAAGATTGTACCAATTATTCAAGCGCTACCAGTGCCAGACTCGGAAAAAGTTCTACACACCGAAGGCGTAAACACCCGGGAACAAAACTAAGTAGATTTTCGTATAGAATCTATGTCACCGGCCGCGGCCTGGGCACAATGCCGTGAATATGAAGCTTACTGGCTTCGAGAAGTACCCTTCGTGACCAAAGATTTACGTCCAGAAGCTGACCCAAAAATTTGCATGCTCCCAGGGTAAATTTATACCTTATCCTGGCCTCAGATTGGTGGACTAGTGGTCCTTGTGACATATCCGTGCTCATTCCATCCGTGTAACATTGGTGCGCAGGGTTCAGTCTAAATGAAATGCCCAACTACAGCCGTATCGTGGTAATACCTGCAAACAAGAAATAATAAGTACAGTTAAGCACCATGAAAAGCAGGCAACCCCCCTCGACAAAACTCACTGCTTAACATAAAAAAAACTGAACCTTTCAATGGAGTCAGATCTACCAAACCGCGACCAACCCCGGAGTAGGATGATAGTAACATTCACCTCGGCGGTCTTGCAAGCCGTAGGGGCCGGAACGAAGGAGTACACAATCGTTTATGGCGTCCTCTTTTATTTTTTCTTTATCCACCCTCTCGTCTCTCCCCGCAAAATCATAGCACGGCTCAAGATCACAGTCGACGATACAAGCGTGCTGTTTAATGAACACCGCGACATTTTAATCACAGAGGAGTTGAGGCTGACGGAGTAAGCATGGTCATCCCAGAGTATAATATCTCTCCTCATTGAGCTCCAGATTGCGAGCGGACGTACTTACACTTGCCAGAGAAGATCTTGAAGCGTCTCAGCGGGTTTCTATCACCAGCGGACACTACTTAATCATCTACGTATCCGAATGGAAGAATACCTGGAAGAAGGCGCGTCAATATGACAAAGATATCAACGAATTGAAGACAAGAATGAAGGTACGTCCTTGAGTAATGAGATGCAGTATACTCACATTTGACGGTTTATAGATCATGTTGCTCAAAGATGCTGAAGAACATGAGCGGCTCTCAATTGAACGTTACAGAATTTCTAGGCAAGGTATTTTAGCGCGCGCAGGGCAGTTTTTCTCTGTTATGTGAAGGTGAGTGAGGGGATGGATTTGTGATCTAAATCGACACTAACAAGTATCCCATCCCGGCTACAAACAGTCGAAACATGTTGTCAATATAAGTACTAAACGGCAGGACCCATACTAGTACTCCCTCTCCGACATGATCTCGGTACTCGTTCAAGCCCGCATCTTGATCGCCCTTTCCTACGTACTTAGTGGTCTCTAGATACTTGTGTTAGCCTCAATTCTTTTATGTATGATGCGGATCGTACCTTTCAGATATTGTGCACCGGCAGAATAGTCATCCACCTCCCTAATCCACCCTCTCCCCGTCGATTCATGCACGGCGGAGCTATATTGCATGAGACACATCGAAACAGGCCTTAGGAATTATACTACAGACGATGACACCGGCCTCTTCCTTCTGGAAGTAAAGACTATACTATGACGCAGGTACGCTTGTAATAGTCAAGGACAGGCCTTCATGCGGCGCTAGTAAGTACTGGAAAACGGCCTGATAAGACAAAGACAACAGTTGATACAGCCGGCGACATTGTTCGTTACTCTGTATCAGTCTGGATTCTGATATTTCTAGTTAATGGCAGCGAGTCAATGACGGGAAAGCGAATCTCACCAGTAGACGGTACAGCAACGGTACAGTCGGTACTGGAGCAAGCTGTGTGTGAAAAACGTTCAAAATCAAATTGGGGCGGTGCGCTGACACGTGACTCGGCTGCCCCGAACTGTGGATCCAAATGGGTCCTGCCTTCCACTTTGACGGTCCCCAGCAAGAACATAGGGCTACCTCGTGGGACTTGCTTCCTACCGTCTTTTACAGTGCTAGGCTGGTCTCTTCTTGCTTCCTCAAATCGTTGGACACTGGCTTTTCGAATCGCTAGCAGTTCAAGCCTGTTCAATCACCACCAACAATCCAGTTTATTACCTCGCCGCTTGCCGGCAGAATGTCCCGACCTCGGAAGATCTCTTTCAATGACAAGGTTGAAGAGTCTACCATGCTGGTCTAGATGACCCCACGGCCTAGGTGTGTACCATCACACCGTCCTTGTTTTGTCTTCCCCCTCTAAGTTGGCCGGCCAGATATCGTAGGACAGCAGCAACAAGCGCAATATATCGACGGCCGGTTCCATAAACAACGAATACTTCAATGACTACTCTATCCGATCACCATAGGATCTGCCTTGGTCCCACAAAGGCCGAAGTTTGTCGAGGCGAATTGCGAAGATTTACCTCCAGCATTGTCATGGGAGGGTAGAATATCTGGCTGTTGACGAATCAGGTGGGCTCCGCTTCTCTGTGGCCTTTAATCATGTATGAAGATTTGGACTTCACATAGAGTTCACCTCGCTATCATATACCGACATGAGATTGCGACACCTCCGAGTCTCATCAAAGACAGAATTGCGATGAACACCATCCACAGTGACCTGCTGAGGATGTAATACTGCAGGTCACAGAACGATACTGCAATGGCAGGTCATCTCATCTGGTCCTCATCACCAGGTACTCGTGGTTGTTGGTATGAGCGTGTGGTTGCTTGCTTGACCAGATCATAGAAATCGGCACAGTTCTGCATTGGATACAAGATGCGCCTCTATAGTATCTGTGATTGGAATCCAACGGGATGATAGCGACGCCTTCTCGCCAGCGCTTAGTTGGATTCCGCAAAAGATTCGATGAGTCACGTCGGCAGCGCGTCTGGAAGGAATCTGGAAACATGTTTTGGAAATAGCGAGTTCTCATTTTGTATCTATGTCATTATCATTCTTATCGGCATCTCTAGGTATTGAGTCTTGGAGTCCGGATGATTCGAAATTCTCTCTTGGAGCACTATGAAATGGCTAGCATTGTGTCGACACTGGCGTAGAAAAAGAGTCTTTGAGAAGAGATGAAGTGACGCTTAGCAAACTCCGGTGGTCTGTCTGCACGGAAGCATCAAAAGGAGCGAAGGTACATATAGTTTCTTATCCAAACTCTCCTTCCTTCGCCATCGTTGACATACATGGCTCAGGGCTAACTGTTACCATGGATGCTGAATAAATCAAACTGGTCGCCGTGAAGTCGTTTCAATGTGCACCACTCGTCTGTGTGCTATGCCTATTTGGTCGAGCTGGGTGCACATATAATGGGTTGGAATCCCGGGAATAGCTTAATGGAGATCTACATTCCTGCTTTTTTTTCGCGGTCAGCTCGAGAAGTAGTAATACTTCACGACTACCTAATTACGACGCATAATCCGGGCGGCAAGATTGGACATACCCAGCAGACGCCGGCATGCAAACTTCGGGCGTGGCTGGACCTCGAGGTTAGTTGGCGCGTACAATCGTAGGCCCGACCGTTTTTAGATCGGTACTCGTTCGCAATCCGCAACTGCGATGATCCCAGTATGCCGCCACCAGAAAGATGGCGATAGCTTTGACACGGCTCGTTCCGATATCATCACTATTCACTAATAGAGTCAATGATGTCCAGTTTATGCTGCGTGGGCGGCGGCATCTTGCAGCCGAAAGACATCCCGACAAAAGACTGGCCATAATACAAAGACGATCAACCTTCGCCTCCATGAATGATTCGTACATCTGTTGCGCCGTTGGTCGCCTCAACGACATGATTACCCTGCGTCTTTGAATGTAATGACCGGGAAGGCACTCGTGGTTTTATCCCTATTCCCTTCGTGTCTAATACAGTATATCGTGCAGAAGCAATGGGCGACGAGCGTCAGCAACGCTCTACCGATAATTCGGTCGAACCAGGGACATTTGCCTGTCACCGCCGATGCAACCTATACTCCCCGCTTGCTATCTCGTCCTGAGCAGGGTCATATATAAATGCCTTGACCTCTCCTGCCGTGCGGCACGCCGTTATCATTCCTTTTCTCTTCTTGACGCATGGAAATCAATCAAGTAGCGGAGGTTCATCTCAGCCCTCTCCACTGTAATGACACTAATCTACATCGCCGCCCAGTGTGATGGTGAACTGCGTCGCAGCCTTCCCACTTGAACTGTTGCGATCACATTCCGGGATCAATCGAGGTGGATAGTCCAATCTATCTAAGATTCCAGCAGAGAGCGCGGCAGCATCGTTGTTCTCGTGATTAGCTTCTGAAAGCATCCGACAAAGCTGTTGATATGTGATCGGCGTGCAGCCCGCTGGTACAACAAGCAGCGACATTATCAAGAAATGTCTTGAAATAGTTGCTCCAGACTGATGGGCCGTGTCTATTTGAAAGTTGGAGCTTAGTTTGAAGACGTGTAGCCTTCCCATCATACCATCATCGGGCGAAATCCGAAGTCAAGCGAAGCAGATATGATGTTCCGTGATGCCCGAGGGAGCTTGAACGGCGTGGCGCAGGCCAATGGCCAGGAGAAAGCTCCGAGTACCCAAAATAATGACGCACACAAAGCTTTGAGCCTGTCCCGTGTTACGTTTGGACACGTGCTGGTAAGTATTTAAACAGCAATGCGCGCTTAAGCCTTAATTAAGTGTTCTGTTCTTCTCCTGTAATCTACTACCAGCATTCAGCGATGGCGCCACGACGCACTCGTGTAGGCAAGCTCCAAGGGATTTTATCCATGCCTGTTGAGATGTGGCTCGAGGTGAGTCTGCATGTCGTCAATCCATTTTCATGCGGCGCTTAACTCTCTCGCTTGTAGATTTTAAGCTTCCTCAGCCCCCAAGACGTTCTACAGCTCGCACGATCCTCGAGGGATCTTCGCTCGATATTCATGAGTCGGTCGTCGATGGCTATCTGGAAGGCCGCTCGCAGGACGGTGGAATGTCCCTCCCCGATATCGGGTTTCTCGGAGCCAGCATGGGCGAACCTGCTGTTCATGAATACGTGCCATGTACGTTCATATTTCTCTGGTAACCAGCTACGACAAGGCGCTCAATGTGTTGCCAGTTTTGTTGGAAGAGCGTCGTGCGCCAGATCGATTTTGTGTTTCGAACGCGAATATGCTCAAAATGCACGAGCAAGCAGTGAAGTATTCGGCTCACTTCTTTTTGGCATAGTACTCATACATCCACACAGTGTTGTGTCTCAACCAGAGGTAGATGCCAATGAAGACCAGCTCACTTTGATCACGACGCTCTTACCCACTAAAACGTTGTCAAGTAAGTTTCATGTCTTTTCTCACCGAGAGAGCAGATACTGAATTGACAATGATCAGTTCGACGGCGTGGATGCCTACCCCTTCAATATCTACGAGAAGAATTCGAGGCGGTCGAGGCCCAGTTTCTTTTTCTTCCACAAGAAATGAAGGAGGGTTACTGTCTAGAGAGGCAAAGATATGTTGAGGAAGTGACCAGTGTACGTATTATTCATACTCTAGTTCATCTATCTATGACGATATCCAAAACTAGTTCGTATCCGCTGGTAAAGCATGGTGTCTGAAAATGGAAGACGAGCGCCTAGCAGAGCTTCAGCAGGTGAAAGCGGATAGAGCATCTGCGTAAGTGCATTACACAGTATACTCTCTGCTCTCCTAGATAAAGGTTTAATTTTAGCATAAAAGAGAGGCTGAAAGCACTCGGTTACGGAAAGGCTTTTGATGACCCGGTTTTTACATGCAGTTTTCATTTCCACCCTCTCGTTCGGCAGCCGAGGGCCCTTACACGGCAAGGTGAGATCTCCCGTCATCATATCAGGGAATGACTTGGTTAGTAGATATACAGGCTGGTCCAGAATATCGGATACCCTCATTCAGCTTGCAAAAGACGCGAGCGAGAAACAAATACACCAAGAGCGCGTATCTCAAGTTCGTCAGCGTATCGACATGTCTCGAGATTGTGCACGTCAGGGCAGCTACCGTTCTGCGAAGAGTGCTTTTGAACACGTTTTGGCCGTCAACTCTCGCTTTACCCTAGCCAGTTCCGTCTTTGAGACGTTTTTCCCACCTGGATCACCTCATTCCACCACCATTCCTTCCCCTATGGATTTCTGCTCCTTCCGCCTAGTCAAAAATATCCTCGACCTCCCTACCGACGCCATCGTCGACAGCCAGAGTTTTGTTCCGCTTCTGGGATTATTTCACCAACAATGGATGGAGCGTACGCACAATGAGCTCATCAGAATCTCAACAGATTCTATCGACCCGAAGATCTTAGAGTCTATGGAACAAAAGACTGCCATTCTCCAACTGGCTCGTAACGTGTTTATCTGCCAAGGATGCGAGGCCCGCGAGTTGTTCTACCCAGAGGTGCTGGCACACGACTGCTGCACGCGCCCACCACCATACCCTCCCCAAACGGTCGTTTCTGACTTGGAGCGGAGGTGTGCGTGGAATTCGAATTGCCTGTCTCGACACGAAAAGCTAACATCTTTTATGCCGATCTTGACGAGGGCGGTCGGTCTTGACGCAGAAACAGCGACAGTCCAAGATATTGATACTTTGGAGCACTACTACCTCTGTCTCATATGCCACAGGGCGAATCTTGGTTCTGGAGGTTTCAAGAATATATATGGATGGCGCTCATTTGTGGTTATTCCCCTTATTTCGTTCACCGCATGGCTGATATCCACATTATCAGATTCGGCATATGGATAGCCATTACTACGCTGAGGTAGGAAACGCCCCTTCTTACCCTGGCGATTTCGAGATTCTGCCATCAAAGAGTGTTGAGTCCGACACTTCTAATGGTGTGCAGCTTGATGAGTGCCGTTGGCGATGCGTTCATTGTCGCGAACTTCCGGAACCAGGGGTCTTTGACATAATTCGAAAACATCTGCTGCTTAAGTAGGTCGCCTTTCTAGGAATTGCGCTCTTGCATCTAAAAGATTCATCAGACATTCGGTCCGCGAACCGATGAACATAGTGGATTATTATGAAGATTTTGGTATATGTCACTCGAGTTTTAGAGCGACCGCCAAGATAGGGATCAAATAGGGATAGTGCGGTCGTGAATCATATTTCCTTATTTCACCTTGTTTAAATAGCGGATCGCCCAATCTTTCATTGTCATTTACTTGAAAGCAATGGAATTATTATCTCGGTCTGACTGCTCGATACATCTTGAATCTGATGAGTAACTTCCATTAACATTCTTTCGCGGAGCAAATGCACAAATTTAATGAGCGTGGCGTCGGGTTGAATTCGATGATCCTCCAATACGGCCTTTCAAGTATTAGGCACTGGTAATTATATGATGTTACAAATTTTCACCCACTTCATCGCAGTTCCATTGTTCCAAGCTTCAAGTTCCATTTACTTGGTTATAATTTTAAAAGCAGGCTAAGAAAAAGATAAGCTTGAAATAGCCCCTTTCGGATTTCCACCGACAACTCAGCGTCTTTACTGTTACACCAAAGGGTCCTTACCTGGTTTCAGAAATGCTACCTGGATAATAGTTTGAGCGGTGGAGATTTACCGGTCTCAATCAGTTAAGAATGAAGCGCATCCGATTTTACTAAGAGTCAAGAGGAAACGAAGAGATAATGTTGGTCGACTTATAAAGACGTTCTACACTCGCTGATGTCGTCCATCGAGCTTGAACTGTCGAGCTCGTCCTACTCAGTAACAAATGCGCGGGCAAGAAACACTACAATGATTCTCCCCCGACCAATAACTGTGTGATTCTTCGAGTAATACAGTTGGCTGCTGCAAACGTGAGCGAACAAACAAACAAATCTGTCGCAATGATCATTTATGGACATTCTCGGATTTGAACCAAGATCAAGATACGGCGGCTACGGTTAAGCCAAAGGGTCTCTTCCACATGCTAGGACAACGGCACTTTCTCATTAAATCGAGGGACCGCGCTTCGGGTCTAGACCGTCTAACCGAGAGAATCAAAATTTAGCGTAGTGAAGATGTAGGCGTAGGTAAAATTATCCCTTCACAAAAAGACGCTCGTCCAGGAGGAACGTACACTCAAATGACTTCAGTAAAAGAAAACCATACGACAAATTGCAGATGGACTCCCTCGGATTCGAACCGACCAAACCAGATGGTGTCGCAAGTCCCAACGTGCCAGGATGCCTGGTACTTTTACCCCTCATTAACAAACACTAATCCATACGAGGATATGGAAGAATCAAGGGACAGGCACCTGAGTTCCACAGTTTTAATGCATATTTGGAATTCGTATCAGTAATACAGCGTTTCCATTGAGAAGCAGCTGATCCGAGTATCTAGTCCACAGATTTCTCCGGCAAAGAAGGGGACTGCGAAAAAAAGCATACTTGCAGTTATACAGTGGACACCCTCGGAACCGAACCGAGATTATGAGCTCGCATATACGATTGAACTGAAGCGTCCATGGATGACGACCCTTTACTTCCCAGGTAGACGGCGCAAAAGTCATTCTGCCGGGCACGTCATGATTTTTGTTGATAGCCACATTAGCGACATAGCAATACGAGTGATAAAGCTGGTAGTCTAATGCGGGTTTCTCCAAATCCGAGGCACCGATGCCGCCGAAATCATCCTGGGAGCGGGGTAAACTCCGAAGAAACACTTTCATGCGCGGACTTTTGCCGAGTATGTGGGAGATGTCGAAGAGGGACACGACAACCCTTTGGTACTGGTTTCTGCCCACACCCGGACCTGAACACCCGCCCTCGCTTCAATCCTGCGTTGGACCAAGACCGGTAGTGAAGGGGACAGGATTGCCCAGGAAAAGATACTCGGGAAAGGAAACTTGGTTGGACGCGAAATGAATTCATGCGCTCTGCAGTAAAAGATGGTGCCAAGAGGGCGGACGAAGGACGTTGATACATCTTTTCTCCCTCGTGGCAGGACTCTGCACAGAGAATACGAAGGAAGGCGCTCTTCCAAATTTCCTCTCGAGCGCGCCTTCGACACCGGTGAATGCTCTATCCATTGGCGTAGCTTGTGCTCCGACGTGGTTGGGAGCATGGTCCCGAAAAGGGTATACGTTCGTCACCGGGGATGTGGCTCTGATCCGGCACTCGGCTGCATGGCTGACATCGAAGAATTAATAAGCGCTACTGGAACAAGTCAGACGCCAGTTAAATGGAGCATTCGAAAGAGCATACCTACCCCGTGTGAAGTCGGCCGCTCTTCTCATTGTCATCTCCACTTACGTTTCCTCCGCCAGACGGTGGGAGAAGGCGACGCGACATGGCGCTTAAATTCCGTGCACCAAACGTGGTGGTCTTGGAAGGTTCCTTGCAATCCGCTCTTGTCTCACGTCAGATGGAAATATACTAGGCGCCGGTAAACGAATGAACACGACGAATGTGCGAGAACGAAGGATTACTCACAACAACGTCGACACGAGAGCCGCGTCATTCGTTTCTTCGTCGTCTGCTACTGGTCTTCCGACCAGGGTGCTCAGATACGCCCTTTCCAGCCTCCAAGCCACGCTCCTGATGTGAAGAGTTTCTGGACGCTCTTACTTCTAGACTAGAGTGGTGTTGCGTACAGAGCATAGTCAGAGTGTCCGACTCCGCTCCATCTTCCTGCATGCATCACCCTGTCACGAATACGCAAGCGCCATGGTAGGATCAGGTCGACGGATGTAGTGAGCATGATGTACGGGAAATGGACGACATGGCTCAAGATGACGAGGCTTTTTTTGCGACTCAGCTGGCGCTGGTGCCCAGGTGGGAGTGAGCATTGAGGGTTATCGGTTGCTCGTAGTCCAACCCCATGGAATTTTTGTTCCTGCACCGAGCTCCACGATATCGGCCGCGGAGAACGAAATGATGGCGTGTCACTGGCCGGTGACAGTCGAAGGTCGAGCGAGGTCGAAAGTGAGCTTGGCCTCGAATGTTACTCGCCATCCAGTCGCGATTTTTTCTGACGAAATAAATACCGGGCGCGGGTGCTAGAGAGCTGATGAATACGACGAAATGTATGAGAATGGAATTTACTCACAGCGAGGGTCCAAACTGTTGGGTGCGTCGCGCGTCTCTTCGTCGCCCAATATTTCTACCAGCACGCATATAGCCACCCTCCAGCCCCCGCTCTTCTCGGTGTGTGTGTTAGAAGGTAAACACGCTTCAAGCGTCCTCTAGCAGTGTCGTCCTTGCATGATTTCGTGCTCGCTGGTGTCTCCTGGTATTCTTGCACGGGATCACAGTCGTCACAGGACGGCACAGACACGAATGTACCTTGGCGACGCTAGGGCTGGCGACCACTGGACGTGCCGCATGGGGGGCGAGCGAGTGTCGAGAGGGCCGTCGTCAGCTCCCCAACGCTACGAAGCGATTCGTTCTGCACCGGGCCAAACAAAGACAGGATTTCCTGGCATATGGTAGCATTTCTGGAGAATTGAGCCACTGCTACTGAAAACCCAATGAGCACGAGGAGAGATCGAGCGAAAAGCTGACGCACGAATTATCTGGAATTTCTCCGCTATCCCAACCTTGCATATTGCGTGCATCCAGCAATCTTTCTTCCACCCCTTCGACTAGGCAGATCGTTCCCCTCGTTCAAGGCCACTGCCATGAAACCCACATGGATAAGGTGCCGGGTGACTGAGGGGATATGCAGACGCCCAATGAGCCGGCATAGCAACCAAGGGCAGTCGGTGAGCTTGACTTCGTTTCTTGCCAACGAAGTGCGCTCATTGTGGAAGGCAGGTAGTGAAAAGGCAGAAAATGGCGCTTGTCCATGAAGCTGAAGTGTCGCTAGTTGTTGTCGAGGAAGCGCCGGGGTGCCAAAAGGCCAGGTGTGTATCATTATCGAGCGTATATGATCATGAATGTGGGAGCGATGAAAATGATTCCCATCCACAGACAGTACTGGAGCGAATCGTACGAGGTGAAAACAGGGAACGAGGACAGGTAACCACGTGGCTCGGTTGGAATTGTTGATCCAAGTGGGTCCTTCCTTCCACTTTGTCAGCCACCGGCGTAGGGCTGCTTCCCGAGGCTTGTCCTGCTCTTCTCTTTCGTTTCTCTACCTTGCGACGATAGTCTCTTTCTCGTTGAACGTTGATGTCCTCAAACTGTTGAATGTTTGCCTTCTGAGCGACACCACCGATAATCCACTGGCCTACTCCTCGCTGTCCGTCAACAATTTGAATACTCGCGCCAATAGAATCTCTTTCAATAGAAGAAGAGTATACCATGCTGGCTAAGATGAGGTGTGCATTATCAATTCGTCCTTATTTTGCCTTCCCCTCTAAGCTGGCTGGCCAGATAAGCGGCAAGCACAATAGATCTAACGATTTGTGCCGGAAAACATAGTAGGCTTTGATGTCCCCTTTTGCCAAGCGCCTTCATGTCTGCATAAGCCTAGTACAAACACTTGTTCCTCGCCATGTCCGACGAGGATTACCCTGCAGCATGATCCTGGGGGCGTATGTGAACTTCTACATATATATGGCTTGCGTCTGATGATTTGGACATCGTATAGCGCTCACCTTGCTATTCTACACCCCGCTCTGCGAACTTGGCTTCGATGTTTTTACAAGGGGTACACGACGATAATACGACGACCAGTTACCTTGAAGTCAGTGTATGGCCCTCGTCATCTGCCTGTCCTGATATCCCCCAGTCGACTTTTCGCATATTCAGACTGCTCGAAGGGCCGTGCTTTCATGGGCCCAGGTTCTGCTGCTGCGCTTTTTCTTGGATGCGACTCGGTGTTTTCGTTTCGTTGGTTCCGTTCCTGCTGCCACGGTGTTCCTCGAAATACTATGCTGCAACATTGCGCGTCCTCGGTGCTTGTGTTTGGTTTCGGTCGTTCCTGCCCTGCCATTGTTCGTGGTCCGTGCGTATGACTCTACGTTTCACACTGTCTCACACCCATCCCCAACGAGCCCCTTCTTTCATCGCAACCCGGTTTTCTAAACTCTAAAGACTCTCGTCTTCGGCTCGTATACTATTATTTCTATCCGACCCTTTTCAAAGTACCCCGCAAAGTGTCTCTACTCCGCGAGATGTACGCACTGGTGCGGCGATCAAAACGGTATGAGGCCACGGCGCATGGCAGGGCTGTGGACCCGGCCGTTCCTGGCGCCGGTACACACAACCGTTTCTTATTGGGACCTTGTGCCGGTAACAACACCAACACCAACACCATCGAAAATGCCTGCCGGTGAAGAAGGTCAGAAAAGATGCGTCTCCTGGTTGTCGGTAGGCATTATTATTGCGCCGGCATCTGAAACATTGTGAATTTCACTGGCCTTCTTTCAGAAACCCGGTGTTCCTTTTTGGGACCTTGTCCGGTTATTTATCGTTTACACGTGCTCGCGCCGGGTTTTTTTGACTCTATATTTTGAAACCGCAACCCGTAATCTATGTACAGAGACACGGTGGCGCTTGCTCGTGGCTTGCCCCAGTAGCTAATGTGGGTGTACGTGGGATACTCGGTGTCTTAATGGTATAGGTTTCTAGTATCTTTGTGCGTTGAGCCCTTGGTGTGCTCGCGCCGTGTTGGACATGCCATATTAGCGGCAACGTGACTATTGCCATCTCATCCTTTGCTCTTGTGACAGTTGCCTACCATGTACGAGTGTCTAGACCGCCCCAACCTTTACCCCCGTATTTCTCATTTGACAAGCACAAGGGGAAAGTACGGTCCGCCGCAGGACATGTGATGTGTTACGTCGTCGCTACAACCGACTAGGTTCATATTTACCAAGACGCCAGAAGGGACAAATATTCGTGCTCAGGCTGCGGTGCTAGCCCGCATCAAGCATTTGGGCTTACAGTTCTTATCAAAGGTCTGACCATCGGGAGAACTTGAAGGTTGGAGTGTGCCAGCTCATGGCTTTCGTGTCTGATTAAGGCTGTATCCTGACAGCACGACCACAACGGCTATCAGATTTTCTTTAGTTCTGATCACAGACTCGGGTGTACATTTGGCACAAATGTAAGTATATTAGGTAAGTGTCCTGCTACAAGACTCTAAGATTATATTGGAACTAATGTAAATACTAGTCTTTGACGACAGAGAACGTAAGATACAGCGCGAAAGCAAAAACAAGTCCAAGCTGCGGCTCATGAGAGCTCGTAGGCCACCATCAAACCATACCATCGGTAACTACTATTTGTCTAAGTGCGGTCTGCTCATTAACTTCTGCGTCTTCGAGTAATTTAACCTGCCAACCATATGATATAAGCGCAACGCGGCACATTTCTAGGAACGTACCTCCATCTTTGTCTTTAGGTCGGTAATTCCTTTGCGGTACTCACGACCTTTCTTCCAGGCATCCTTCACTTTAGATGCATACGCTATCCAAGAACGAACATCGGTAATCGAGACGCGTCGATAGGCATCGAGATGACCTGCGGTGAGCATGTATGTCTCGGCTCGCAATCTACCAAGGATTTCATAAGCTAAATACTCATAGCCAGGGGAATGGACATGCTTACTCCCTCAGTGTCTTCTCCACCGTAACCAACAATGTGTGGTGTTCATTGAAGAGGACGGTAGTCTCGTCGATGGTGACCTGGAGCCGACCAAGGACCATGAAAGGTGAGACGCGAGGATGGATAAAGAGCACGTAGAAGAGGAACGCGTAAACCGCTGTGTATTGTGACGTTCCTGCCCCGACCGACTGCAGCACAACAGATATGAATACCGCTACGGCTGTACTCTTTGAATGTGCGGATAGTGGAACTGGTGGAAAGCTAAAGTCCATCGGACAATGAATTGTCGACATTCTTGAGAGTGTACGCTTTTATACTACGATGCAGCATCCGAAGAAATAGGCGCCAGCTGCTTCGAAGTGTACGGGATGCGTTTCTTCTGATGCCATCGTTTAACGTTCATGTATCACCATAGTTGATGGTTTCTCTCGGTCTTACCTCCCAGATGCCTCTGAAGCGAGTCCCTTTACAGAGCATGAATGAGACTTTTCTTCGGCGCTTGCTTGCCCTGCCGAATCCTTTGCGCAGAGAGCAATACGTATTCTGCACCCATGTAGCGCTACGTCAGCGGCACTGATAGAATTATCCTTGAAGGAAGGTTCGAGTAGGCGTGTAGACCGCCGTCGCCACATGTTGTGAAGAAAACTTATGAACGATGAGTCGATATGAGCAATTGGCATCACAGACATCAAGGTGGTGTGGTGTCACAGTATGTGTACCGGCGTCAGGTCCCAATCAGGAACGGCCGGGTCCACAGCCCTAACATGGTAAGCCATGCGCCGTGGCTGGTACTCAAACATACTTACTGGAGAGACAAGCCGGATTATCACTGGGCCGATTTGGGCACAGCCACAGTGCGTCATCTTGAAGATCCTGTGAAGATCAGGGCGATCTGAAGGCTCGGATGGTCTGGGCTCTTCCGTGGCCCGCGGATGCAAACTATAAGGATCGCGATAGGCTTGGAACGTCTGGAGGAATTTGTGAATAGCTGTGACCGGAATGCCTTTTGAGGAACCCGCCATGTGGAGAGTTAGAGTTTGCCCAATCAGGAATACTGGTGTTCTGTGCTTGCCACGAAACGTGTTACGTCGCTACGGTCCCAGCGACTTCCAAGTTCCTTTGTAACACTCCTTTTTCCACTGTCCCTCCATCATTCTGGTATAATCATGCACCTGACAAGCGCCCTGGAGCCCTGCATCGGCTGTGCGTCGTTCCTCGTCGCTGCCCTCCGCTGAACTCGATATCAAGACTGTAAATGTATGACATTTCCATCGCCGTCTTGGGAAACTTTGTGGTGTAAATCTAGCTCACCTCTGTTGGCCCTGTATCTGGTCAGGCTTGTCCTTATCCATCAAGATTACTCCGCTTGAGCCTTCAGGAACTGCGTCGACAGCGTACAATTGATCAACCGGATTCTTTTATTTCATCTCGAACCACTCAGTCTAGAATCCTTGTGCCGCCTCGTCGGTGGTACCCTTTTGAATCAACCCATACATAACATGGCGAAGTTTGTACTGATGTTATGGTCTGCGTAGCTTTATTCGAGTGGGCTGTCTCCACGTAGTGCTTACGAGGATCTGCCGCGGACAGACATGGAACCATGGCGCCAGACATAGTCACGGAGGCCATGCAGCTCGGCTTACTCGATGCAGCTATCATTGCTACCATACTCCTACAGTGGGCGCAGAATATTGATTGAATTTAGTGTATTTTTTTGGACAAAGCGGACGGTTCTTTTCGTCTCGTTTTCTGGACAGAGTTAGTACTGTATAGCTTTCTCATAGGGAATGCATCTAGAACACTAGATCAACTTGCACTTCTTGTATATATCCACCTAGTATATTCGTACCGCAGTTTTATTCTTTGACTGTTGTTAATACAAATGGGGCATCGGTACTATCTTATGAGGGAGACGCGAATTCCGTGCCCCAAACGGGGTCGATGTCCCTCGCAATCCGCTCGTCTGGTGTGGGATGATGACGAACTAGGCACTAGCAATGAATGAACATGACTAACATGATAGAATGAGGAATTACTCACAGTAGCGTTGATACGATTCATGTCTTCGTCGTCCATTTGTTACATCATGCTCGCTACATCCACCGTCCTGATCCAGGCTCGCATACTGGCCACGATGATACCTGCAGGAACATTATACATGACGGGGTCGGAGTCAGCCGGCGATGGTGTCCAGGTGGGAGCGAGCGTTGAGGGTTATTTGATTCGTCCTCGTCCGACCCCATGAAATATTTTGGTCCTGCACAGAGCTCACGATATAGGTTTAGAGGTGCAGAGAATAGAATGCGGCGAAACTCCAAAAATTTGTCACTGGCTGGTGGCGGTCGGGGTCAGGGCGAGGTTATAGAAAGTGTCATTTCCTGCAATTGCGAGTTGGACTTCGAAGGTTACTCGGTATCCAGTCGTGATTCTTCTCTGGCAAGATAAATGTCAGGCGTGCGCACTACGAAATGGATGAGAATGGAATTCTACTCACAGCAAGGATCCATATCGTTGGGTGCGTCACGCGCCTCGTCGTCGCCCACCCTAAGCCCTGCTCTTCTCATACAAGGTACTTTGTGCAGGGAGTATGTTACGAAAACAGGCCTCGTCCACGTCCTCGCTGGTGTGTTATGGTATCCTTGTACGAACTCAGGATGATACAGATATAAACATGATTTTGCGAAGCTGGGGCTGGCTACCATTGGGCATTGGGGTGAGAGCGAGCGTCGAGTGGGTTGGGCTATCGTCAGCCTCCAACTATGAATGGTTTCGTTCTGCGCTGAGCTACACAGCAATAGGCTTTCCTAGCGATGGTGAACTTTCTGGGGAATTGAGCCAAATACCGGGCTGTAAAACTAATGAGCACGAGGACAAGAGACACAACGAAAAGGACGCACGAATCATCTGCAGTTTCTTCACTGGCTCAATAATATTCATCATGCACATCCAGAAATCTCTCTTCCGTATCTCTTTGACCCTTAGATTTTTCTCCTCGTTCAAGGCGATTGCCCTCAAGTTCACGACAATAAGGTGACGAATGACTGAGCGATATGCAGACATCGAATGAGGCGGCAGCCAAGGAGCAGCCGGTGAGCTTGAATCTGTTTCTTTCCAACGGTGTGAGCTTTGCAGAAATCGTGGGAGGCCGGCAGTGAAAAGGCAGAAAATGGCGCTGGCCAATGAAGCTGAAGTGCTATTGGATGTTGTCGAGGAAGCGTCATGGTACAAAAAGGCTAGGTGTGTTGGGCCTATGCGAATTCAAGACGACGTATGAGACAATGATTCTCATCAACGGATAGTACTGGAGCAAGCCATACGTGGTGAAAGGAAGAAACAAGAGGAAACAAGGAGGGTGCGTAATCACGTGGCTCGGTTGGGTTAATTGTGGATCCAAGTGGGTCCTTCCTTCCACTTTGTCAGCCACCGGCAAATACGCTGCATCCTGGGGTTTGTTCTCATCAATCTCTTCCATTTTTCACTTGTGATGGTAGCATCAAAGAGTGGCCGAGATAATCGCAAAGCTTATGTGTGCCATCCCTCAGGTTTTGTGTTCCCCTCTAACTTGACCTGGCAGATATCCTCAACAAGCTGCAACAAGCACAATATGTTGAATTTTTTGGTTCCAGAATGAATAAATAGTCTCTCCTGCCCGCCACCCTTGGCCCCACCATCGTCGACCCGCCATGTCTGAAACAACAAGGACTTGCCCGCAGCGCGGTCGTGAGAGCATGTAATTGCTGGTTGTTGACTGGCTCACGTACGCGTTCTTCACCGTGTCTTTCGCTAGCATCTGATGATTTGAACATCGAATAATGCTTACCCTGTCATTCTGCACCGCGCTCTGTCATACGATTGGACCCGTCGACGAACGACACATTTGGGACATAGCTGCTGTTGTCGAAAGGGTACAGGATACGTTGCTCGTCAAAATGATTGGTCATCTTGTAGGCTAGCCTTTGCCTCAAATGGGATCTACCTGCCGCTAGGGTGTTTCCTGACGCTCCGTATGCTCCAACAACCTGGCATTCCATATATCAAGGTTGCGCTCGAGCCTCGAAGGGTTGAAGCAAGGACATTTGTCGAAGAATATGGCGTGGTTTCAATATCTCAGCAGCTTAAGACAACGCGTTTAGATACATATCAAAGATCTACATGAGTGAAGGCATGTATGATCCGGCGACTCAACGCTAACGGTTTCTGCAATAGTAACTGCCTGTTTCATGTTTCTTTCGCTCGAATGGTGGGGTGATACGTCCGGCCATGATTCTTCTTCCCCGGTACTTTCCCTCGCAGTCGGCCGCTGCCATCTATAACATGATGTCCCACACAATACGAACAGAATCACTCGTTGATGATTTGATCGTGCGCCTTTACCTTGGCTCTTCTCTCACCGAATCGAGTCGTATGCCTGGTAATCTGAGAGTCCTCAGACGCTATTACCGTAAGCTGTGTGGGAAAGGTCACAATCCCAGTCCTGTGGCTGAGGGTGAATAAAAGCCTTGCTCTCCATCATCGAAATGCCTGCCGGTGAAGAAGGTCAAAAATCATGCGTCTCCTGGCTGTTAGTATCGGCGGTGGCATAGCCTTCCTTCGCACGCGCTCGCGTCGTGTTGGATATGCCATATTAGGGACAACGTGACCGTTGTCCTCCCCCTTGTAACTGCCATGTGCGAGTCTCTACACCAACAAGGCTGAAGCGCAGCCTTTGCCCCCGTATCTCTCATTTGACAAGCAAATCAGGAGAGTACCGTTCACCGCGAGGTGTTGCTTCGTCGCTACGACCTACCTTGCACCATTCAGGCCTAGGTGCATATTCACCAAGACGACAGAAGGGACAAACATTCGCGCTCATGGATTTACTACTGCGGTATTACCATGTATAAGGTGTTTGGTATTACGTTTCTTCTCGTCAAAGGATCTAATCATTGGGAGAAGTTTGGAGTGTGGCTCACGGCTTTCATGTTTGAACATCATGATTTACTACGTCCTAACAACACAACCACAACGGGTTCTCTAATACTAATTACGGACTCAGGGCGTACACACTATTTTTTTCCTTAGTTCTTACAGTGCTGTTTCTGGCAGCGGCTGCGCCTACGCGATAACAAAACCGAGCGTCAAATATTCTAGATGTCTCGGCCTCGGGCAATTGCGATAACGGTTCAATAATGACGGGTGCTGCCATCACATCTATTTATATTTAGCATTGTTTCCCAGACGATGACCTTGCAAGCGCGCATAGACTAACGCCCATCGCGTCAGCTATCCTGACCATGTTACTCCCCCCAGAGAACCAGTGAAAGTTACTTCAGTCACTGTATTATTAGTACTGTTCCTTCGCCCTCTTCCAACGGCCGGTATCCAATCAGGGTAAGACTTACATGATGGTTGGGTTAGCTTTGAATGCACGCCAAGGCCGTTCACTGGTGCACAAGTGTAACTATTTTAGGTAAGTGTCCTCCTACAAGACCCTGGGATTATATTCGAACTAATGTACATAGCATTTGACAGCAAAGAAAGCAAGACACAACGCGAGAACAAAAAGGAAGTCCAAAAAGCTGTGGCCGTCGAGAGCAGCCCGCATGCCACCATCAAACCACACCACCGGTATGTACTATTTGTTTCAGCGCGTCCTTCTCATTCAGTTCTGCCTCTTCGAGTAATTTAACCTGTCGACCGTGAGATTTCAGTGCAACGCACATTTCTCAGAGCGCACCTCTATCTTTGTCTTTAAGTCGGTTATTCCTTTGTGGTACTCGCGCGCCTTCTTCCAGGTGTCTTTCACTTTAGATGCGTACACCATCCAAGAACGAACATCGGTAATCGAGACGCGTCGATAGGCATCGAGATGACCTGCGGTGAGCATGTATGTCTCGGCTCGCAATCTACCAAGGATTTCATAGGCTAAATAATTATATCCAAGGGAATGGAGATGCTTACTCTCTCAGTGTCTGCTCCACCGTAGCCAATAAGGTGTGGTGTTCATTGAAGAGGACAGTAGTCTCGTCAATGGTGGCCTGGAGTCGACCCAGGACCATGAAAGGCGAGACGTGAGGATGGATAAAGAATACGTAGAAGAGGACTGCATAAACCGCTGTGTATTGTGTTGTTCCTGCCCCGACGGATTGCAGCACAGCTGACATGAATACCACTACGGCTGTAGTCTTGGAATGTTTGGATAGCAGAAGGCTAGAGTCCATCGTAGATATCAGCGGACAATGTTTTGTTGACATTCTTCAGAATACGCACTTTTATACGACGATACAGCACCCGAAGAAATAGGCGCCAGCTGCTTGGAAGTGTACCCTCCGGTATTGATTCTGGTATAATTATGAATGACGGAAGTCGACGATGGATTTATGACGTCCCTCGGTCATACCTCCGTCGAGGCGGTGATGGAGATTGTAGTAGTGATGGTGGGGATTGCCGCTTGAGGGCATGGGGTAGGTACTAAGTACAGATTAGCAGAATGATGGGAAAAGTACAGCGCTTTAAATCTTCGCATTGATTGGGTAGGATAAGGAAACGTGGCTCATTAATGCTCATTCCTCGATTTTATCCTCGTGGTTTCTTGGCAACCGGTGACCGGTCACTGACACCGCAAGGATGAGCTAAGGATACCGCCGCGGGAGTGTTATAGTAATGGGACACGACATATTCAACAATCAGTAAGTGCTCGTTAGCCCTGATTGAATTATAAGTGAATAGAGTAATCGCATAGGCCACCACCACGGTGTGGCAACACCCGGGGATGCCACTGATGAGGTAGAAAACTTGTGAATCAAACACAGTAATGAGCAAGTATCATGCGGTTGTACGTCAAGACAAAAGAGACCGACCGACTTGGTGTAACGAAGCACAGTATGGCATCTTAAAGATCTACACACAGATTGGGCAGAACGGCCATCGGTGCCGGGATCTTCCGAATGCGTTTTAGTGAATTAACTTTTAACAACATAAGCCACGATCGCTTTCGGTTTCCGGTTACCACCCCGTCACCTTCTGCTTGTTGCTTGCGCGTCGCCGTTCCCGAGTTTTTGCATGTTGTCAATGACGTCCGTCTCCTACTCTGGGTTAACATGCCCAAATTGATCATCTGGGCAACTCCTGCCGATCCATATGATTGATTTATTCTTCTTGTCTTACTGATGTGCAACTATAGTAGGCTCATATCTCGAGTATACCTCTATGGCTCTAGCTATTGGAAAACGCTTCTTTAATGCCGTATGGCAGACGCCGCAAGGATAACCGTCCTGTGATCCTACTAGTTGAACAAAGTAATTGTCGCACTTCACAGCATCTCCAGGCTTCACCCAGACCGCCATTGATAACGTCTGCTTGGTTATTTTTTGTCACGGGTTTTATGGGTCCGAGCACCACTTCTGCACGCTTGTCATTTCTTGGACACAGTGGGCTTCGTTCACGCAGTTCTTTTGTCTTTTTGAGCACTAGCATAATTTCATAAATGTATCCTCTAAGCTCGTGGTCCGGGCGTATGTCTCTGTATGCTTCACACTGTTTCACCGCAGATGATGTGATCATACTTTTTAACTCACCATCGTCTCCACAGTCGGCCTAAAGGACGGAGTACAACGATTGCATCTAACAATCACAGTGTTGAGATGAGAAAACCGGAATTCACAGCCGGAAATTCGAGGACCTTTTGTACGGTGCATATCTTCACTTGCCCATGAAGTGTCTCCACTTCGGGGGTGAGCGATCAGCACGGTACGAGCTTGATTGTAGTCGGGGCATGGGTTAGGTCTGTAGACCCGACCGCTGTTCCTGATTGCGACCTTGTAAGTTGTGCATCGGCGTGCCGGTATCAATACCAGCACCACCGAGGCTCTTTTGAATATGTTTTACGATATCCAATCTATGACCTCTATCGCCTTGATGGCCATAAATAACCGAACCAAATAGAAACTAGCTAAGTAGAACCATAGGGACTTACGGTGCTCCCAGGACATGTACTTACTCTGGTGGCTGAATCTGACAGTCTTCCTAAGCAACGGATAACTAAGCGCAGTCTGACGTGAATGGGGTTTGAGCAGCTCGTACTTGCATCCGACGTCCGACGTCCACTGAGTTACAGTGCCAAGTATTATTGATGATGATACTGACAATGACGTAGGCGTTTATAGCAGATCGTAAGGAGTTTTCCTAGCCTGGAGAACGATTGCATCTAAGCACAGCATTACCCGGACTATCTGACGATACCACCTGTCCAGATACTCACATGTGCATCTCATCATGGATCTCTACTCTGCCCATAATTGGTGATTCTATACATCTCGATGCAGGATGATGGACGTTTCAATTTCAAAAGCACCTCGGGGTACCCTTGGTGTCTGTGCCGTAATGCCGGTAGCTCTACGCCGGCACGTGGTCGACTGCCAGTTCTTCGACAGCTTTCTACTGAATGATGCTGTTGTGCACTCCTTACTGATATTCTACCTGGCACAACTTGTATGTCTATCCTCGGAAACACTCTATTCGAAGCCCGGATAAGAGTGGTGCTATTCTTTGGACGATTGCCAGACCATTCCGATCTCGTGCTAGCAGCCTTGCTTATGCTGGCAACATTACTTCTGTTGAAAAAAATATCATCGGGCGGGGAGCGTTTCTACAATCGATTGCGGATGGTGGGTACGAACTTTTCTCATCTTTGACTGGATCATGTTCGACTTACGTTGTGGCAAGACTCTCCCCAGCGAGGACAGCTCGACACCATCTTCTTCCCGAGATTGCTTATCTATTGTATGTATATCGCCATCTGCATGCTGTGACCGACGTTTTATTTAACTTTTGACAAAGGGAGACTCGGATCAATCTGAGATTGAAGAAATCGACCGTCTAGAAGAGGATGAGCAAGCGCTAGCAAAGCTGTACGGGTTGGACGGCGTCGACTCGGTAGAAGTTTTCTATGAGGCCAAGTCAAGAGCACTGTCAGGAAAAGATGATCATTCTGTCGAGGCTTATGAAAAACTTCACAGACTCTATCACCTACGACTCAAGTTCGCGGGCGTCCAACGAATGCAAAGTTTGCGACTCAAACCCTCTCTTGATCATCAAATCGTATGTTTACACCCCTGCCATTTAGTCTCGGTACTGACACTCAGCCATGTAGCCGGGACACCGTCTTGACGGATCTAGGTTTTGGGCAGTGCTCATAGGGATCGACGGATATAAAACATCTCCGCTACGCGGGTGCGTGTCGGATGCCTTAACGATGGAAAGTTACCTTGTTAAGGACCTCGGCGTTCCAAAAGGACGCATCCAGCGCCTGCTCGGTCCCACAGAACGCAGATCTCTAAATGATTCCCTTTTTCCTTCCCGCGCCAACATAATCTCGTCTCTCCTCAGTCTCGTTCAAAATCCCGAAATCACCATGGGAGACAACATCATCATATACTTCTCGGGACACGGATCGTGCTACTCCCCGTCAGATCTTGACTACAATGCAGGGATGGGATCAATCGAAGCCCTTTGTCCTATAGACCGTGAAGATCTTGACGCCAACGGCCCTCCGATCCCTGATATCAGCGACAGAGAGATCAACTGCATCCTCAAGGAGATCTCTCGTAGCAAGGGGAATCATATCACGTTCATCCTAGACTGTTGCCACTCTGGCAGTGTTACCAGAGGTATAGACGAGTCAGGAATACGTACCATGCCTCCACTTCCACGCGCTTCGCTCAAGGGGATGCTCAATACCGCGGAAGAGACGATGAAATCTTTCGCTGGCTATCATTCCATCTTAGCGGAGGACTGGTGTCCTGATATGACATCTCACGTCGTTTTGGCGGCGTGTAAGGAGTACCAGTTTGCGAGGGAGGTGAAGGGGAAGGATGGATTCAATGGGTTTTTCACGCAGGCTCTCCTTCGCACTCTTAGGTCGAACAGCTTGACGGAGGAGTCGACGTATATCGATCTTATTCGGGCTCTGCCTTGTGCTACGTACCAGTCGCCGGTTGTTGCTGGAAGACATAAAGACGCACGTCTTTGGTATCAGTGACCTAGACCTCTAGGGCGAGTTTAGTCATATATTCAGAATCACGCATAGCACTGAATCCGTCCAACGCAAGATTTCCTATATCTTTCTGCATTTTGTTTTCGTCAAAGTTAGAGACTACATATAACCTCTTCTGATGTCTTTGCTTTCAACTCTTCCGCTATGTTCGTTTTCAGTTCTTGTTGTATTTACTATCAAGTCACTCTTGTATAAAGGCTTATGCTCTCGACCGGAGCTTTACGCTAGTATACTTACTATGACCACGCTCGACAAGAAGTTTCATGAATCTCATGTCACCCGCGAAGAAAATAGGATTTAAAAGTGGTACCTACTTGTATTGACGGACACGTTTGTACAGCTGAGTCACTGTGAGAAGGAAATAGTAGGGGTTCGAATCCCCTTGGTTCCATAGTGCGTGTTCTTTCTTTTTTCCACGCTCGAATAAATGCACTCGGAGAATGGAGTTCACAGAATAAAAACCGGTGTAAGTTTCGGCATTGGGCGCTTGTCGTGAAAGCCACATGGGCATTTGATTTTCTCTTTCTTCTTCCTCCTTTTCAATGTAGCAGTCGCCTGGATGTATATAAAGTGCATATGCATATAAATCAACCATTTAAAGTAGTACTACGAACATCGTTGTGTACTACCGACCTGGAATCAATAACCAATAAGTCCAATACCAAATAAAAACCATTTCCTTGCCTCCAAAAAGACGAGACAACCACTATGAGTGTAGGCATCCGGAATCGAACCGGAATCATGAGAGCACGTCCCCACTAAACCAAAGCATCCTCTCTGCACCGTAACTGTAATATCTATCCCATAAGAGAGTATGTCAACCCCGTATGTCCAGTAGAACCCACAAGGCGATTCTGCCTATGCTGCGAATGCACATCATAATTCGCTGTAACAGCAACAATGACCAGTGTTATATGTAAACAGACAATCACCCCGACAATCCTGGGCGGGTCTCTACTATCCAAAGCCCGCCGCATCGATTCCGTCGCCTACATGTCGAAGTAAGGAGACCTCGGGCAGAGCCGCAGCAATTCCCTGACAGTGGATGGGAACCGTGCTTGATGTATTGTCCCCAACCAGATTTGAGTGTTCACCCTCGCTCTAGCCTCGAAAAACCCGATGCGAACGCGGCGCTGAGAAGAATTTAGCGCGACGAAAGTGAAAAAAACGGACAAGGGGACTCACGGGACACTGAAAACTTCCTCTGTCCGTTCCTGGGAGGCGTTCTTCCTCGGCAAGCGTAGGACTTCATACGGAGCATGGGGTAAAATATGTCTCATGCTCTCCAACCGCAACGACGACATTGCGCACTCGGGAAAGTCCTAAGAACCCTTGGGCGTATCTCATTTTCTGAGACGGGCTATGCGCAGGAGGAGTCGGCTAGGGCCCAGTCTTCCGGTGGGGGTCGTAGTGGGAACTACAATGAGCGCCAGTACGTCCATCATCCGGGTATGCAAATCTATGCATAGTTAATGGGTAATCTAGCGCCAGGATACGGGCGGAGATCTATCCATGCATGTGTATGAACGTTGTCCAGGTATCATGGGACTACTAGAACCAGGTCAGTCTGCGAGTCAGAAAGCTCTCGAAAGAGCATATTGGTATGCACCTCAGGTGAAGTCGGCTGCTCCTCTCAGCACGATCTCTCCTCCAGGATTTACGCCTCCCAGTACCGACATCTCTTGCACTTCAAGGCATGGCAAAGTGACCAGGATATTTGCATTTGGGGCATCAACAGCCACCGCGGAAAGAGACACAGGACAGATCCACGGATAAGTACTAGGCGAAGGGAAGTGGGAAGCGACATGTCCTGAAATTCCAGCCATTGCAGGCTGAACTTGAGAGTATATTCGTCTAGTTGTGGTTTTGTGGTGTGATGGATGCTGGGCACGGCACTAGGAAACTGATGAACACGACGAACATGGAGAAGATGAGATTTTACTCACAGCGAGGTTGATATTATCGGCTGCATCGCCCGTCTTTTTCTCGTTGCCTGCTAAGGTATCCAAAATTCATAGAGCACGCCTGGCCCCAGGCCCCTTCTCATTCCAGATATCGCGCTTCATACACTGCATGGGCAGAATGCAGCCAGAAAAGTCGGCTAGTCTCGCTACATCCACTGGCGCACCGTATCCTATTATAGGCCTCATACATGGAGCTATATCTTGGCGCAGGAAAATCAATGAACATGATGAACAAGAAACAGAACATAAAGCACACACGGCATTTTCATTTCCTCAGCCCTACGCATCGTACCGATACATCAATCCTTCCTACAACTTCAGCGTTGGCCTTTTCCTGCTGGGTCGTCTGGCCACAAAGGAGGCGACCGAATGGGGCAGCAACCAAGAGGCAACCTGTACGAGTTCGTGTGCTGTGGATGACATTCCTCCTGCAACAACCAGGGAAGTTCGGCAGCGCAAAGGCGAAAAACTGCTGCTCGGGGCAGCAGCTCAGCCGTCAAGTGCATGTCGGTAGAGATTGGGTCGGGACATGAGGACCATGTGCGTATTGTTACCCGGCCTATGTGACCAAGTCGACGTGTGAGTGAAATTAATGGATAGACACACTAGAGCAAATCGTGGATGGTGAAAGAAGGAAGCAAACAGACGACGCGTATCCACGTGGCTCGGTTGGCTTGAATTGTGGATCCACGTGGGTCCCTTCTTGCACTTACGCCTGAAATTTTTGGGCTGCCCCATGGAGCTTACTTTCCTCTTTCTTGTATTGTCAGCTATGATCAAGATTACCACAAGTCCCAGGTGTGTATTATCAATCCGTCCTCGTCTTGTCTTTCCTCCTAAGATTTCCTCGGACCACAAGCGCAATATATCGACAACCTGCTCCAGAAATAAGGCTTCTCACTTACCAACGGACCTAGCATCTGGCTTCCCCTTTTTTTTAAAAACGATATCGTTCATCATCGTCGCTTTTCTGGAGGCATGATCCCAGTCTCCAATTGCTGGTATGTTCAAGTGCGTATATATTCTCCACTACTTTCCTATGCTCTTTAATGACATCAGAAAATTTGACCTCGCGTAGTGCTTATTTCTCAATTCTGCACCACCATTTGCCGAACGGATCGCGACGCGAGTCACGCGACTCGGACAAATTACGAGGAATTTTTGCACGGCCCGACTGACCCCTATACCCAAAGATGGCGCCCTCCCATATTCTATCTGCCAAGTCTCTGCAGAACAACAACGATACATTTATATTCTCATACACAGTACCTAGTCAATTAGTCGTCGGTGAGTGTATCATTATCTCGCGATGGTTACCAATGTCTCAACGCCCTCATTCAGCGTTCAATCAACGACTCACCCCCCTCACCAGCGCCCTCGTACATCGATGGATGTCCCTCCTAAATTCGTACACCGCGCCCTTTCACCTTTACCCAGTCACTGTACGCTGCATGGGCATCATGGCCTACGCTATAACCCACAACGGTGGTCCCCCCATACCTGAGCAATCAACTGACCCGCTACCCCCCGGCGATTACGGCTGGTATTCAACCAGTAAGTCTCGTATCTCTAGCTAATAGTGTTCCTTACATGGTCTCCTCAGGCCGATGGCAACACCGATTTCTTCCCGAACCCACTGCAGGTTTCCGGCCCAAGTCATTCTTGGTCATGAAACAGAGCGCATCTGGACGCCATTGCGATCCAGAAAAAATGGTAAGCCTCTTCGCGTCCTGGCATCTTCCATTAATTGATGGTTATCCCCACAGTTCGATGTGGTACCGAACGTGGCACAGGCAGTCATGGAAAGAGATCGACATCGATGCTTTATCACTGGGTCCGACACGAACACAGAACTAGTCTGGATTTTTACACCGTATTATGCTCGCATAGTAAGTCATATGTTAATGCATAAGAGCACTAGTTCTTACTCGTCCTTGCAGACCTATGACGTTTATCTTGATATATACCCTACTCCGGATGAATTCGAAACAGCATCAAATGCAGTCTACCTTCATAAGGAGCTAATTCCGTCCTTCTTAGACAACGCCTTCAGCATCGACGTCGACGTGAGCAAAAACCTGTATTAGCTTGACATTCCCACTACTCACCCCGTTCGCCGTTCTAGGATAACCACCGTATCGTGTCATTTCGCGATATTGGTTCCGCCCAATCGCTCTTGCCTACCCATCTCACTGGGATAAACGGGTTGGACGACTATTACCTCAGAGAACATTTCCGGCTATCACTCAAAGTGAACATTCTGGATTGTGACATCCGCAAACAGTATCCCAACGGGGTCATTCTTGACATGATGGGGGAGCTTGGCCTGTCTCCCGGAGATCCGGAGATGGAAGCTATGGTACCACTGGGTGACCCACGGTGGCACAACAGCGTGCTAGGCCAAGCTATCTGGGAGAATCTCTTGGAGATGAGGACTGCTGCAAAGTACAAGCCTTGGGACGATGAAGACGTCGCAGAAACCGATTGAATTGTAACTCTGCAGTTTAGATGCAATTTAGAATTCTACACTCTATCACCGAACAACAATTCATTAAATCAGGCACAGCTTCGAAGATGCCGGTATATCTGGACCACAGCATCACGGTACCAATCCGAACTTAATATCAAACCATCATGGCGTCCATTTCCATCGACATTGCCGCCGTCGTAGGAGAAATACGCGAAATCGTCAGCTCGATCCAAGAGAACCGCGTAGCGCAGAAAGAGAAGCGGAAGACAGCGCAATTATTGGTTTACAGGGCGCTTTCACTCCATCCCGCGCTCGACAGCATGAAGCCGCCGACAGGGATGCTCGCTGACGTTGACTGGTATCACGAACTACGAAAACCGTCATTCGTCGCTGGAATCTTTCGGAAACTCGGTATGTGATAATCATCTATAGTGTAGTTCAGCTCATGAATCGGATTGTAGGGCAGAACGAACATTTCAAGACTACAGCACTGCTTGGAGAGACTGGCACGAGAGCGAGGATTATGATGCTGTTGCTCTGGATCATCGGGCATCGCCTTTCGGAGGACGAAGTCGGAAGGTTACTCTCACACACCCTCGGTGACGCTTTCCGAGCGACCAATAGCCTGAGCGTTACTTCCGCCACCGAATTGATGCAGCTTGATTCTGTCAAACCAATCATAGTGAGCTTGAGAAAGATGATAAAAACGAAGTTGCCTCTACCACCAGGTAAATATTTGAGTAACACCTTTGCGTATGATTTGCTGACCTTTTCCTATAGACCGCAACCCGTTCTTAGGAGAGGACTACAATCCAGCAGACGAGGACAAGCCGTTACCTCGTGCAGAACTCTGGGGGTACGAGCTTCCTGAAGAGCTAAGATATGAATATGACATTCGTCGGAACCCGTCATTGCTCCTCCGGCCGTTACCAGGAAGCGTGATTATCCCTCAGACAAAACTAACTCTTCTGCTCATACGCTGGGCGTCGTCAAATTTTGGTCTGGGGAAGAAGGTCTATTCTGCAGAGGAAATTGACCCTACAGCGTTTTGGAACGCGGATCCGCCAGAGGATGATGAGGAGGAGATGTTGCCGACGGACTGGTCCTCTGACGAAGAAGACGATAATTATGCCTTCGAAATAAACGATGGGATGGCAGCCCCCATATACGAAGTCAGATTTGATGGGCCTCTTGAAGATTGGATTCATGACCGTTTTTGTGCTGTATACCCCGTGCACGGATGGGCTCACAACAGCTTTGCTCGCGTTCTACTGTTTAACACGTTCTGCAGTACTCAGTCATTTCCAGAAGAACAAGTTATCCATTCTGCGATTCACGCTGCCGATCAGCTGTGTCAGAAATACCCTCTCGAGGTCATCCTCTACATGCAACCTTTCATCGTAGCCCAGTCCCTGCTGCTATGGAAGGAGAACTTCGAACGTCAGCCTTGGGTCACGAATTTCTCGGAATGGACAAGGCGTCAGCGAGGGATGGCTTTAATATTCTCTGATCCGGTGAAGTGGGATATGGAGCAGAATGTGATGGACGTCGATCTTGAGGTTTTTCGCGAAGTTAGGGAGTTCCTTTTCGACCCGCTGAGGTCTTGTCAGCATGTTGGGGATATTCTTGCCCTCCCCCTCCTCAGTGAACTACAGCAGTCTTCTGTGGAAGAACCACCCTCCCTCGATTTCTCTGGGTGTACATGCGGCGAATGCGCCTCCATATATTCTTCCTTCTCCTCATCGCTGCAGACCTTTCATCAGCATTACTATTTTGTCGCGGAATCCCGTCCAGATGGATGTACGGCATGGGTTGATGCATGGGAGCCCGCACTTCAAGAGGCGGAAGATTGGTTCGGCGAGTTGACCTCACGGATAGAAAGTCAGTTTATGCTCTATCCAATCCTCGATGAACAAAGGGCAGGCCCGGCGGTGCTGGAAGTGTGCCGGAGAATGGGAATCAATGTGGGCGGCGACATCTCGGACGCTGACCTTCTTCGGTTTTTGGTGGCCCTCGCCACTATAGGAGACTACAGGCCAGATTCGACGACAACGCGCTTGTCGATGACGACAAGTGTATCGCTTCCTGTTTCTCCAGGAGATTCGGGCCTGGGATACGTGGTAGGCAGGCCGTGGGCTGAAGACCGAGAGGAATATCGTGACGAGGAAAGTCCAGTGGATCATGTCCTCTTCGTCACAGGAGGATGGTTGTATGACCTAGTAGGTATTGATGGGATCACGCTACTTCATTCACGGGACGATGTTTCTATCTCCCACCGTACCCGCTTTCCCGGAAAATTCTCTGCCATTTGTATGCCTAGCTTCCGACCCGACTTTCCCGGATGGCTTCCTCAACGGCACGACGAGGAAGAACCACAAACTTTTGATGCTCCCCGAGATTATGGCGATGGCGATCAAGGACATACGTGCATATTCCTCAGCAATTTCAAGGGCGAGGGATTTCCTCTGCTATCAGTTTTGGACAAAGGATCGACTGCACCACGCGGTGCTGTCGCTGCACTTATACAAGTGTGCGTGCGAGGAAGGATTATCGAGACGGCACATCGTCCAGTCGTGAAGTGTGGGAGCGCATGTGAGCATCGCGAGCGATGGGGGCGCATGACGCATTGTGCCGTTACTTCATATGAAATCCTAGAGCGCGTTCTTCCTCCTAGCGACGACGAGCTATCAACACCCACAACTGCTGAGATCTTTGCATTAGAACGCTCGGAGGCAGGCGAAGAAGCATATATTTTGCGAAGGAGAATGCAAGTCATTTCTGATAGACTGATAAAGCTTACGGAGGCTGGCGCCCCTCTGGAGAGAAACAGAGCTTGTATAGTCCGATGCGGTGCTAGAGATGGGCCTATCGATCCTGTGATTGTGTTGGCCGCGTCGTTGAAGAAGAAGGTTTATGTTATCCACCGAAAGTGAGCTTGATCATTCCTGTTGTTTCAGAAACACAGCGCTGACTGTGAAAACAGCGAGTGTTGGGACTGTGCAGTTTCTAGGATGCAAGAATTTGAGTGCACTGTTGGATTAGCGGAGGACATCAAAGATGTAGTGTGCTGTCGCGACTGTTTCATACCAAGATAATTGAATTCCTTTTCCTTCGTAAGCTTGCAGGAACGAGAGAGAATAGGCATGTGCCGAACGGCGAATCCAAGAAGGTAGCATCAGCCAACGAGACATTTTAGTCTGTCAGTCTTCGAAGACCGTCGACACCGCAGTGACTCGAACGAGCCTTGCTACAAAATACCATTTATTTAATATATATGCTACCCTAGGAACTTAGAAGGAAGAGGTGTTTGTTACTACGCATCCCATGCTATAGCCTCCCAAGCCCAAATCTGTTCCCCGTCTAACAAAGACTGGAATCTTGGGCATGTTCGCATTTCTCCGAAAAAGTGCACGATTCTCCAGGGTTATGTCTGACTCTTATTCGAGCTGACTAAACAGCCGGGGAAAAATGAACTCATAGTTGCACACAGGGCTATAGGGATTCGAACCCTTGGCGAATACTATTTGCGCCGAGTCAGCTTCGAAAAAGTGCCCGATAATGTGAGCAGGTACTTCCTTTGACGACACCTTTTTGCCGCATCAATGAAGAAGACAAGTCCTACTTAGCGTAACACTGAATGACAGCACGGAAACAAACGACAGTACAGAGAACAGGAACAAACTTCTACACAACGGCAACTTGTTACAGAACGGAAAATGAACTGAATGAGGTAAACAAAGGACTCGGAAAAGAGTATTCCGGCATCGATACCGACTGTAAATAAAAAATGCAGAAAAAATGATGGATAGATCAGGAATTTATCTTGGGGGAAGATTTCAGCTTCACACATGGTTCTGAATACAAAATTGAACTCACCCCGGGTTTCTAGGCCACTGATACCAGAGACGTGCATCTTTATGTCTTCCAGCAACAACAGGCGCCTGGTACATCGCACAAGGCAATGCACGAACAAGGTCAGTATATGTCGACTGCTCCGTCAAATCGTTCGACCTGAGAGTGCCAAGTAGAGCTAGTGTGAAAAACCCATTGAATCCGTCCTTCCCCTTCACCTCCCTCGCAAACTGGTACTCCTTACATGCGGCCAAAACGACGTGAGAAGTCATATCAGGAGGTCAGTCCTCCGCTAAGATAGAATGATAGCTAGCAAAGGATTTCATCGTCTCTTCCTTGCTACGAGAGATTTCCTTGAGAATGCAGCTGATCTCTCTGTCGCTGATATCAGGGATCGGGACGCCGCAGGCGTCGAGATCTTCATGGTCTATAGGGCAGAGTGCTTCAATTGACCCCGCCCCCGCATTGTGGTCAAGATCTGACGAGGTATAGCCCGAGTCGTGTCCCGAGAAGTATATGATGATGTTGTCTCCCATGGTAATTTCGGGGTTGTGAACGAGACTGAGAAGAGACGAGACGATGTTCACGCGAGAAGGAGCAGAAGAATTGTTTAGAGATCCGTGTTCTGTGGGTCAGAGAAGGCGCTGTATGCATTCTTTTGGAATGCCGAGGTCGTTAACGAGATACCTTTCCACCATCAATGCGTCCGGTGACACGCAACCACGTAGCGGAGATGTTTATATGCGTCAATCCCCATGAGCACGGCCCAAAATCGAGGTGCGTCAAGATGGTGTCGCGGCTACATTGCTGAATTTCAATATCGCAACTGACGGGAAGCAGACAAACCTATGATTGAATGATCCGGAGAGGGTTTAAGTCGCAACATTTTCATCCGTTGAATGCCCGACAACCTGAGACGGAGGTGGTAAAGTCGATCAAGCTTTTCCAACGCTTCGGCTGAGTTACTGCCTCTGTCAGACAGTGCCCTGGCCTTAGCCTCGTAAAAAAAACTTCGGTCCCATCCATCCCGTATTGCTTTGCCAGCGCTCGTTCATCCCCTTCTAGGCGGTTAATTTCCTCAATCTCCGAACGTTCGGTGTTTTCCTTTGTCAAAAGCTAAGATGCCAACACCAGAATGTGCATGGATTTATATGCATACGAAAGATAGGTCATCTCGGGCCCAAGGTGGCGGCGAGTCGTGCGCCAACGTGTCAGTCGAAAATGGCCCAGCCAAGGATGAGAAAGGTTCGTACCTACCATCTGCAGGAATCGGCTGTAGCCGATAATCCCTTTCTTAGTAGAAGTAATGTCGGAACCATAAGCAAGGATGCTAGCACGAGACCAAAATTGTAGGACTCGATGGTCAATCGGTTAAAAAAACAGTAGTACCGCTCTTGTTTGAATTTCGGAGAAAATATTTCTGAAGATAGACATGCAAGCTGTGCCACGTGCTGTAGACAAGCTGTAGAAGGCGTGTCTCGCCGACCACGTGCGCAATCAGACTCAGCGCGGCTAGGTGCGGCCCGCGATACCGGGGTCTCTTACTCTCAAATCTTAATTTGCCGTCCACCGTCCTGCATTGAGACGTATACAAACGCTAATCAAGAAAGGGAAGAGTAGCTATTGAGAGCGATATGGTCATGTGAGTTTTGGGATATCATCAGAGTCAATGCTGTCTTTAAGTAGATGCAATTGGTGAACTTCTTTGTTCTTCAGGCTGGGGAAGTTAGTACGCTCAGTCTTTGTTCGCCCTTAGGAGTCAGGAACGTTTATGATAGCTGAGACTGCAGTATTAATGCACTCTGGATTATAGATCGCCTAGAGGGGCACAAATACGGAACAGACATAGGAAATGTAAACGATGCTGAGGTTTCCTAAGAAGAATGTGGTCATTATGATATCATGTAAGAGCACTGTTAGAGAGCGTAAAATAGATATAAGAGGAGTTAAGATGAGGGAGTCTGACTTGAGGTGCTGAGAGCCAAGCTTCGACACTGCTAGCTGCGAGGAAGGAGTTAATTCAGGTCGCTCCGACTCAGAGGACTCCATTTTTTGTTCAAGGTCGAGGGATAATTTGGATGTATGGAGAAAGAGTGAGATCGCTTTAGTGATCGCAGGCATGATTTTCTCAGACTCTATTCAAAAGTAGGGTGTCGAGTTTGAACAGCACAGGCCAGGGCAATGATTACAGGGCGGTCACCGGTTGTCAGGGCTACAAAGCTAGGGGTAGTAGTCGGGGTCTCCAGACTCTGCATGATCGATGATCGCCGATCGGTTAGATAGATCTCCAACCTGTTGTTGGTGTTTTCTCAAAATATTATTTAATCACCGACTGCCCGCCTCAAGCAGTCTGCTCCCGTAGCCTTCGCATCTTGACAGTTTCGAAGGTAAACACTGTAGTTGATCACACCGGCCGGAGAAATGTGCAACCAGTGATTTGTTTCACCGTAGAATCACCGTTCCTTGTCTAGTCCTTGTCGGGCATACAGAGCGGTATGCAACTTGTATGTAATACCGGCAGGCCTTTGTATGTATACTAAGCTCGGCTCGGTCCGATCGTTCCGTTCCGTCCCACTCTCCGAGTCCCTCCCGAGTCATTTCACTACGTCAATGAATGTTTCGTGACATCTCAAGCAGTGAGATCTACAGGTCGATTGAATTTGAAGAAGGTTACGTTGAAATTTGATTGATTTAATTTTGCTTCCGGTTTTGATCATACCGGAGGACTCATAGCCTTTATATTTCATTGCATCCGCACCGCAAAGGCTTTACTAAAGTGTGATTTCTATAGAAATTTAGCTCTTGTCCATTGTTCCAGAATATCAGGACCTGGGGTCAACTTCGTCAGTGAACGCACCGATACGTCTTCAGAAGCGGTGAAAGAATATCACTGAAGAAGATTTATGACGATCGCGCAAATTGAAAAAGGCTCGGGGGTGTAAACACAAAGAAAAGGAGGGGGGTCTCTTGCTCATCTTAGAGCCTCACATTTCACGGATGTTACAGGGGGTTCGTTGAAAATGCAAATCAATTGAATGATGTTCTAACAATACATACTCAAGGGTAACTGATCTTGAGAACGGCTAGGGCTTCGCACCGTCACTGTATAGTACGGTTATGTGACGGATGCCGTCGTATGGGTACCGCACCCGTGCCATCATGTCAGTTTTGGACCATATGGGTCCTATACTGGTACCTGAAAACGGACAGGACAGTGAGTTTTTTGAGCGGTGTGAATGCAAAACGACAAATACTGACCATTTCCACTATATTCTTCCCTGCTATACCCTCCTATATGTGACCGTCAAGCCACATACGGTAGTGATGGCCATCACTGTCACCGTTCCTTCATGGCCGAATTTTCGATGGCTGTCAAACCGTACACCGTATACAGTACGGTGCGAAGCCCTAACTGTCAGTCTGAACGGTGCGCCGAGTCTGGACGATGATTGTCACCGACGACCGCAAACAGGACAACAGATATATTGGCAATGGCCAAGGGATGGCCTTGAGGGTGATAAACGAAACTACCAGGAGTCTGGGGCAGTGTCTGAGTTAATCCTGAGAAAGGATTGTACATGGACGAAGACGACTTACAATGTGCCTCCGGTATATGGGCCCTCTCGATCACCTTGGATTCGCGCCGAACGTAATTCACCATGCGACGGAGGCCATGCCAAAGCAACATGCGGAACCACATTTCACATGGAGAACACTGCTCGAGTCAGTCAAGTAGTTGAATTGAGTGAGGGTACCACATACAATTCTCGCAATGCCATCAGATGGCCAGTCCTCCAAAATAAAAAAAACTCCAGCTAGCATACCCAGTCACCTCTGGTCGGCCGATGTTATCGATGTCGTCCCTCATCCACCAACGTTTCCGCAGGCCTTGCCATGTTGAACACCAGGAACGATACTGGTCCTGTTGATAGTGCCTGAAACGTCCGCTTGTGAAAAGTGGCAGAGGACGTTGGTCCTCTTAGTTTGTATTTGCGCTCGTCGAGTTAAGGTCGACTCGGAAGAACAACAAATGGCTGCGAAGTACACAACGAAAGGGTGCGAGTTTCCGCAAGTTACCAGAGATACAACAACAAAACAAATGTTAGTTTCACATAGAATGCGTAAATCTGGGGTATGTACTGAAATGGCGGCGATGCGATTCATGTTCAGCGTTGAGCGAGTGGAAGCGGGGTTTGTTGTGGGGTCCGAAAAATTCAAGGTCACGATCAGGCACAGGAGATTGCCATATAGATTCCTATGATGTCATAGAGGTAGGTTCCCTTTCGACTTGCTTTCGACCGTCTTAAAAAATTTTGACCCCATGCAATAAAATAAAAACTTCGGGCCCCCTTGGTCAGCTGTGTGTTATAGGCAAGGATCTCATTTGTGCCTGTCAAGGGGTTCGTACTTCAATAAATTTTTCGAAGCCCTTGTTCAGATTGCTTAGTGTTTGTCCAATAAGGACCTGATAGTTTTACTTGCGTGGCCTAGCTCAGAGTTGAGGGAGGTCCGGTCCGCACTTCTGCGTACAAATCTCGGTAGCGGCTTGCCGATCTGTGCTTACGGAACATTCTATGTGAGTTGATCGAGACCCCGAACAGTGATTTGACAGTGATTCGGAATTCCCCAGTATTGAATACTGTGCGTACACATACCCTTCCGAGTCCAACAGGCAGACTAAGGTGTTAATTGAGGCGATGTATCTGTGCTATAAAGGACCTAGTGGACGCAAATACCCACTAAAATCGAATGGATTCCATCCTTCCGCTATCTAAACATTCGAAGAGTACTGCCGTTGTGGTATTCATGTCGGTGGTGCTACAATCGGTCGGTGCAGGAACGATACAATATGCGGCCGTCTATTCCTTTCTCTTCTACATCCTATTTATCCATCCATACATCTCACCTTCCATGGTACTGGTTCGGCTGCAGGCCATCATAGATGAGACTACTGCACTCTTCAATGAACACCACGATTTATTGGTTACGGTGGAGAAGACACTTAGAGAGTAAGCGTCTGTTTTTCCCCTGGTTATATTCATCTTATAAAATCACTGGTAGATTACGAGCTGAGACATACACCCTTACCGCAGGTCATCTCGATGCCTATCGACACATCTCAGCTGCCGACATTCGTTCCTGGATGCTGTATGCATACAAAGTGAAAGATACTTGGAAGAAGGCTTACGAGTACCACAAAAGGACCACCGACTTGAAGACAATGATAGAGGTGAGCAATGAGATGCATATGTTGCCTTCACATCTCATGTTTAGCAGATCAAATTACTGGAAGCGGCAGAAGTAAACGAAAAGACTGCGCTTGAACATCTTGCACATGCTGGTGATATTGTCGTTTAACAGTCAGCGAGCAATTGAATTCGTGAGCTTGATAAACTCTCGCAATCTTGCAGGTCTCAAAGGATACCGGGGACGGGCTTTCGTGAAGTACAGACTCTTTGACAAACATATTCTTCCCATATTGTGTATTCCTTTACATCGTCTCTTGTTTTCTCCATTCTCGAATACTGACCGCATTACTTCAAATACGATGATATCCTAGGAGTTCTGTTGCACTTTCGTTGAATAGATGTGTTCCTACACCAATGAACAGCCTCGGCGAGTGCTGTAAGTGTCATCCTCATCTTTCAGCCAGCAAAAATAGATCTGTATTCGGCTTTTTCCTTCTCATTACCCCCCGATCAGATACCGGCCGTTGGGAGCAGGAGAAAAGGTGCACAAATGGTTTCACTGTCAGAGGCGAAACTATGGGCGCCTGCAGGTTCACAGCCTAGAAAATGATGACAGCTGATATATATATATGACGGCGTCAGAAGGCATGTACCATCATCGGGCCTTCAAGCTTCAAGCGCCTACCAGGGAGGCATGGGCATGGCAGGGATAGGTCATTTGACACTGGTTGTCGTTTTTACGTGTGCACCGCCAGAAACGGCCCCTCGCCAGGGTTAAGACAGCCGATTGCGCGACCCCGTCATCAACATTAAAAGGATTCCGCAAATCATGACTCTCAGAATGAATGCATCCTTCAACGTTCTCTCCCCTTTCCCCTCCGCTTTTGCGAGTCGTGCTCGATCTACTCCTACCTTTCACATCTCTTCATATTCGCCCAGAGATGCTAGATATGAACCAAACATGAGGGATGGAGTGGGTCAAACGATCACCAAGAGACCATACTAGGGAAGCCGACTGGACACAGAGGTGAGGGAGTGAACAGCGCATCGAAGTAAAAGTAGCGTGGCTCGAACTTGCGCCGGCCTTTGATCTGCAAGACAGATTGATGCGGTCTTTGCTTGGCGCCGCAAACGAGGTCTAATGGATCTCCTTTTTTGAGCCAGAAAAGAATGACGCTAACCGTAGTCTAGCACGGCTGAAAAGAGAAATCATGATAGAGGCTATTACATAGGTAGCGGCTGCGTAAGGACAAGTGGTATCATTCAATTCTGAGACGATATTGCGTCCCCGAGATACTGAGCGCCGGTGAGGAGCAGCCGTAAAGTTCCAATGGTGATGCCTTCCTGTTTTCCAGCAGTCGTTTGGTCGTTAGTACAAGGACCTAGGTTGCCAAACTTCATCAACACTGTCAACATTACCGCATGCGATGGCTGTAAAATGCGTTTAAGAGAGCACCAAAAATGTAAGAAATTGGCGTAGAACTCACTCAGCCGGCGCCTATCTCCTTCTTGTTTCCATAACATTGCACGAATATATGCGGGACAATAAGCCCTTGAGATTGGCAGCACTCGGTTGCATGATTAATACCGGACGGTGGAGGGTCTGTATTTTGCGAGCGAGATAAGCAACCCACGAAGTTTTTCTGGCTCTTGCCAGAGTGAAGGAGTCTGCCATGGTGTAAGATAAGCAGTGGTCGTTGACAAGGATGAGGGCGTAGTAACGGAGAGTCGGCGCGCACGTACCCAAACTTGAGGAAGCGAGAGGACTCAAAAAACAAAAGCAATGAGAGAAAGACAGGAGCAAAACGCAAGCGCCAAACAAGCGCCGGCGTCGAAGTCCACCATTTACAAGAAATGACAAGGGCGCAGCAGCGTTTCTCAGGCCTATGAAAACCACAAAAAGAAGTCACCAAGCAAGCACCGGCGTCAATGCTGACCATTTACAATGGCGAGCGCAGCAGCAGCGGAAGTCGGGCGCAGGAACACAAGAAATGACAAGCTGTGGTAGAAGAGAAGAGTCGTATTGGTGGCGGTGGTGTCAAAGTGGAAGGAGGGACCCATGTGGATCCACAATTCTGGCCAACCGAGCCACGTGATCATGCACCGCCTCTTGATTTCCTTCTTCCACTAATGAGTGCTCTAATAGCTGAGAATCATTTCCCCGTCACTGACGGCTGCCATCTACTCGCACAGTTCGAATACTGACCTATCTGGCCTTCATTTGTCCTCGACGAACGCCACCAGCCAGTGACAACTTTCCGGACTACTGTCGCTATCTTTTCCTTCCCAGCCCTTTTGCCAGTAGGTCTGGCTGACGACGTATGATTTCAAAAAGACCCAGGCGCACCTGACTTCGAGACGATGGGGGGCATACTTGTCCGTTCTTTTCTTCTGTTCTTCCTTCATCGTGCTCATTGTTTGTTTTCTAGCACCTGTATCTCACTCCACTCCTCGGAGGTGCCCTATATTCTAGAAATGTCAGTGTCGCGTAGCTCAGCGCAGGAGAAGAACGGATCAGACGTCGGGGTGCCAGACGACCCTCTCGACGCTCTCACCCAAATGTCCAATCGTTATCGTTGTCATAATACCACATTCCTATCCATAGCATCCTGCGGCAACTATGCGAGCCCACAAGAATACCAGAGCACGGAATGCCAGCGGGCACGATGTCCTTGAAGGATGACACTGCTGGAGATGACAAGGCGTGTGACAAGAAGCGCAGGACTTGGAGAGTGGCTCTATGCGAATATCAGACGAAGAAGAAACACGACGTAGAGGATACTATCGACCTTGCTGTGAGTATAACTTTGTCCTTTTCATTTTCGTCGTGTTCATTCATTCTCTAGCACCCCCCACTCGGCATCTATCACTACGACGAGATGACTAGTATTCTTTTAAGTCTAGCTTGCACGATGCTTCACACATGTCACTCACTGCTTCCCTTCGTATCCTGTACACAAGGTAAATATGCTCTGCCGAATACTCTTCCCAACTGGAGATCTGACATTGTTCTGGCAGCCCAACTGTAGTGTTGTTTACTTTCTTTGATGTCATTTCTGGCTTCGCTGGAAGTGACAAGGCCTGGCTTCCACGCAGGGCTCACGCATACGTGCAGCCACGCCTAATCCAAGCAATCTGGATCAGAACACTCCGACTATGTGGACGGTGGTGTGTCGCTGGACGATAGTCGTGCAGTACACTGTTTCTAGTTTCCTTTCTCTCTGGGCCCATTCAACCGCGACGCTCAGTTCGGCGCTAACTGACTTCGACGTTACCTCCTCTTGCGTATAAACCTACGATACTTGCCTGAGGGCCGGACATAGAGTGTGGGGTGACGTACTAAGCGGAGTGTCTGTCGTTTTATGCTGTTCCAAGCTTGTAAGAAGTCTTTCCCTCGTCGAGGAAAGTTAGAGTCCATAGGGGATTATCAACGTTTCGTGAGTCGTTATCCGTTTTCTCGTCTTGGTTGGGCTAATTTTTCTCAGGACCGCGTGTTTTGCTCCTCCGTGTCGACATTCTTTACGATGGCCAATGCTTTTTTCGAGGCTGGCGTGCGTGGCGCGCGCACCCTCAGAATCCAGGTCAACACTACCAAGCGTCTTTTTGTCCAGCGACGACGCCACTCTCCCAGCCATCTGTATGCTATGCAACACCAGTCTCATCGATGCTTTTTCTCCTCGATGTGAACGTTGCGCGCCAAGAACTACAGATTTAAGGCGAGGCAGAACCTTTAGGTCCAAATGCTGCCATCGCGATACATAAGCATGGTTCCCGTCCGGTATCGGAGCTTCTGTGCCTCCCCCAACTACGACCTCGTTACACCGTCATCGCAGACAGTATTTTTCATGCTCGCCCTTCCAGGGCGTATTCAGCCGAATTTGATGTGGCGGATATAGACGGTAGAAACACACTATAGACTTTGAATTCCCTACTATGGGACCGTGCCTTTATCCGTTTTCTGCCTAAAACCATCCTCGGATCGTGGTATGCGCTATGTCGTCGTTGTGGCTTTTACCACCAACAATCATGTTCCTTGCTCTGCAGTCTGTCTGGGAAAAATAATGGTAGTCGCAGGGATGAGCCGAAGAACAATTCGCCGTCGCACCCAACTTATTGGGCATGTATGATTCTGTTGTGCTGAATGCTCGTATTTGACGAGAAGCACAGTGGCAACTGGGTGTATCGATGGGGAAGGCAGACTTTGAGGACTATTCCATCAACAATATCTCCTCGCCATCGGCCGATCTGCGTTCCAAAACGCCGCAGAGTCTATTTCCTCTGCAGCATATTTCCTCGTCCCCAGACTGTTTGTCTAGCGAGTGAGCCACAGCTCGGGTTTTGTCTGAGGGACGCTAATGCTTCCCGGTAACAGCCGGAGGAACAATTGACGAACGTCGTGCTCGTACCACAGCTCTTCAGGAAACCCATAGCCCCAGAGCCCCACACGAAGTAGTACCTTGTCATCGTCGGCTGAATCGCAGTCCCGCTTCTAAGAACAGGTTACGGTCTGCAGGGAAGGTCGGCCGGCTACCACACGCAAAGGTGTAAGCCAAATATTCAAATCTCCGCCTGGCGTCAAAGGTAGCTTCGGTTTGAACATCTTTCTCAAGCTAACTGGTACAGATCTGATAGAATCAAGCTGCATCAACTTGGTGGCCAAAGTAACGTTCAGGCTGTTGGTCGCGTCGCCAAGGATGTGAGAGCAACCAGCCGACTTCGTCCTCTGAAGGCGCTGTCCAATGATCTCGAGTAACAGCATCACAATCCTTGTGTTGTCCTGTGCCTGCGACTCTGCATTGATCATTGATTGCTCTTTACAGCCTGAGGGCCTGTTTTCTCCTCGAGACGATGACGTGGAAAACGCAATGGACTCCCAATGACATGAACGTGTTCGGCCACAATTCGACTAAAGTTATCTATCTAGCCAAGGAATTCGTCTTAACAAAGCGCCGTTACACCTGGACAACAGCATCTCGAACTCAATACTGAATAATCTTGGCGTCCATCTGGGTGGACATTTCTGGCGTTGTAAATGACATAATGCGAAACTGTGACCAAGGGGACCCTCATGGCGAACAGCAGGAAACAGGAAACAGGACAGTCATTGGTTTACAGGGCCTCACCTGCCAGCGCTTGATAAGATGGATACGCCGACGGTATACTTACTGATGTCAACTCTTTAACTGGTATCACGAACTACGGAAACCCTCATCTGATACCGGAATCCTTCGGAGAGTTGTGACACTGATAGCCATCTACCGTGCGGTTCAGTTCATGTGCTATTGCAGAGCAGAACGAAAGCAGAACAAGACTACAGCACCGCGCGGAGAAATTGGCACAAGGGTGGAATTACATGCTCAGATGGGCAGGCAGAACGGATCTATGAGGACCTCCGAAGAAATGCTTTCGCGGATGGACGTCATAGTTAATGGGCCACTGTCTGGAGTCCGGACCGGGTACCGAGTCCACCCCAAAGAACACTGGGATCAACAAAGGCTGAATTCGCTCCAACTTTCATGAACGTTGAACGTTGAACGTTGGTACCTATACTTGGTTTTGATGCACCTTTCTGAGCGGTAGGTCTACTGCACAAGTTCATGCGGCTCCGCGTCACAGCTGCACTGATATATCTATCCCATAGGTATCGGGTTCCGCGCCTCACAAACATTATTAATGTCGTATTTTTAATTACTGTAATACAGCTCTTTTCACCAAGCAAAAAAGATGTGTATACATCTCAAGGACTTCGTCAATTCTCACAGTGTACTTCCCCATTTTTGAAGATATTTTTAAAGAAGACTCGATTGGATGCGAGTGAGACGTTTTATTCCCGCTCCTCCACTTTAAAATATATGTAGAATTATAATCACAACGCGCACGTACACGAAAATTGTATTATCTTGAAGAGATAACTTTTCTTCAAATTCAGAAACCCTCTAGGGTCTGACGTATCGCCGCAAACGTTTCACTCACGAATCGTCCAGAGTGACGACTGTGAGAAAAGAATAGTGCGCCCAAGGGGTCAAGGGTATACAGTGCTGTGTCTTGGTGATAGTAACCATCGGTTAAGATCCTTGCCGCTTGTGGAGCTGTACCGGATGGCTTCTGTTCATTCAGAGGCGGCTGTTTTCTCCCCGGGCCAGACGGATTGGAACAGGTAAAAGGATTTAAATTATCACAAAAATCAATATTTCGGTAATAATGGTGCAAGATATTCCCTCCCCTTTGTTGACCAGCTGCGCTAGCCAGACAAGACCGATGTCATTGCCATCCATTATTCTATCATTTGCTCCTCCGGGAACGGTACTCTACACATTGATCCTCGTTTTCCTTCCCTGCTATTTTTTCCTATACCCTCTACTACCCGCCCTTAAACCTAGCTCGGCGCTTGAAAAACTCAAGAAAGCCATCAAGGATTCCGCTCGTCTATACGGTTCCCATATCCGTGTGATGAACGATCCTGTCGCTTTTCAGATCGCCGTAGAGGAGTACGGTAATCTGTCATCAAGAGTGGACTGCACAGCGCTGATTGGACGTCTTATAGAATCGAACTTTCCACCGCTGGTCTAACCAGGGTTTACCTTAATGCATGCCACAGACTCTCCTTAACGGATCGTCGTTCCTGGGCTCGCTACTTATCAGATGCAAAGCACGTCTGGTTAAAGGCACGGGAGTATCAGCGAGAGATCGACAGCTTGAAGAAAAGGCTTGAGGTAAGCATCTATGATGCTCTATCTTTCCTTGTCAAGGAATCATTCACTACTAAAGATGAAAATAATCAAAGAGGAAGAAAGAAGAATCCGGGACTCCATTTTACGCCAGAGAGCTGTTCGCGACTGGGGTGATGACAATTACCCATTGGTCCATCGTTCGTGGTATCGCCCTTCCGTTGTTTGAGTCACGGGTTATTTGTCTGAATCGACGGGATATCAGCGCTTTAGCCCCAGTTCCTCGAAAATGGTACTTACTGTACCTGCCTTCTATATATGCACTCCACTTCCCTGTTTTTTTTTTCTCCCCTCAACCTTTACTGTTGTACGTTGTTCGCTGCTTTGCCATATATAAATTCTCTTTCTTTGCATGCAACACCAACCTATGCATGGTCAGCATCACAAGAAGCGATGAGAAATAAGTAGAAACGGATACAGAGAAGTTGTTTTATATGACTGTCAACCTGTCACTGTACAGGCGTACTCTGACGCATTGATGCTCCATCATTGATGTGGATCATGCATGTCGGCGAGAGCTGTACTACTGTCGTTAGGCGGTAATAATCCAAAACATAGCGAATCGTACTCACCAAGTGTTAAATTCGGCCTTAACTTGGTGCGGTTCTGGAACCATGATAAGATAACCCAACTATGAGCATACAAAACCTTGCATCTCAGTAGAACGATGACTCGGGCCGGCATTTCAAGCGTATCGAGACCTCGTTTTGGAGGGCGCCGACAAGGTAAAAATATCTCATGAGAATCGGATCTAGACCTTGACTTCGAGTTGAGCGATGCCCTCGTGGTTTTCTTGTGGTGATTTGGCCAACGTTCAACGTACTACTATTTACCGCCGTAGATTATACTCTGCGAACCTTTGTGAGTCACGGAACAGATCGATCCGTACACGGTACAGGTGTGAAGCATACAGACAACAGTGGGTATGCAAATGCACAGCAACGCATAAAGCTACGTCCGATCTCATTTTGCCGGAGATATTTTCAAGTTGGCGATCGCGAATGATCGGCACACGATCGACGTCGCATCTCCTATATATACGTTTCCCCATCTTCTTTTAGGAGGATATGGACGGCCGAAGGGACGAAGACGGAGGAATACAGGCGCCCTGGAAGAGACACGCCTAGGCTCCAGGGAAATCGAATTTCGAAACCAGTGGGTCACATTCATTGAGTCCCATCGCGATGAAACCTGTTACTATCCGCGAATTTCGGGGGCTGTCCCATTACCCGTGCAGGCTTCTCTTAAAGGAGAAATAAAACGATCTGGTCTCAGGTAGCTCAGAGCGACACGGTGGCAACTTTAGCGGAGAACCAATGGCGTGGCATATGTTCTTACGAGATCTAGACGGACGTACAAGGAAACGTCGAGTCATTTCTGTGGCTTCAATGATTTGCCTTCATCCCCCACTTGAGCGCAGCTCGAGTATATTGAAGTCTTGCCCATCCAGGGTATTCTTTAGGACATGTATGTTATCTACACCGATCTGGTGCTATCACGGTAATTAAAGGTCATCCCTTCGTCCCGGGGAGGCGAGCAATAACTTTAACCGACTGACCAAATCATTCCTGTCCGTGCTTGGAACCATGCTGAAAGCTCAAACCTATCCCCACTGCTACGGACCACCATAATATGTCTCAGTTTATGCCACCGTCGTCACAATTCTGGCGCTCGCCCTAAAACCCCAGTGACGAATCACGATGTCCGGGTGATAGTCCATATTGATTCTGGGTTCAGGGACCGAATGCCTGCCAATGGCGCTAAATATAACAGAGAAAATGAGGTTAGGGGGACAACTTACTTATCCCGAACGTGTCTATGGATGTCAACAAGGGTTGCAGGCCAAGAAAGGTCCTGGCAATGGACGCACCGCCAACAGAACGCGTCGAGCTGAACACTGTTCGAGGGACACGACTCCACAATCTCGGAGGGGACGATTTCGAAATCTTCAGGATAAGTCACACTGTCTCCGAAAGATGTATGCATGCCCATATGTTGAATCTAACGACGAAGAAATTCAGCATTGCATTTGTTCGATGTCGAATACTTACAAATGAGCGCCAACCATACATGTTCTTTGATCCTCTGTCGACAAGAGGCGTCCTCTGGCAGATGATGCAAAGATAATAATGTTCTAGAGAATCAATATCCCGTACCACTGCACTGGCCGGGTCGAGCCCCGTCGCCCGTATCACAGTCATCATGAACGGCGACAGAGTATCATGTTTCACCAGATCATCCGCATTCCATGCACACCTCTTCTCCAATATAGAGACGCTCGTCGTAAAGAGATCCCGTGAACGCGTACAACATTCATGCGCCAACATCTCTGGGTAGAAAAGCTCACGGGACGAGCACATTTTACACGCAAAGACATTACAAGCCAGCTGGAGGAAGGCAATTTTTTCGTCCATGGTCTCCAGCTCTACGTGAGGAATATCGAGGATGCTGATAAGCTCATCGTGCGTTCGCTCCATCCATTGCTGGTTAAATAACCCAAGCAGCGGAAGGAAACATTCCTGACTAACAGCAATGGCATCCGGAAGGTCGAGGATATCTTTGACAAGACGAAAAGTGCAGAAATCCATACTAGAAGGGATAGCGGTGGCGGAGGGTGATCCGGGTGGGAGAGACGAGTTGAAGGCCGCCTTAGCAAGAGCTAAGCGGGATTCAACGACCGAGGCGTGTTCGCAAGCAACTATCACGGAGCGCTTCCAGCCCCGACTTGCACACATAAAAACGGACTTGTATTCACGATGTCGGGCGGCCTCTTCCAACTGGACCTGCTTTTTGCTGGCGTCTCTGGCAAGCTCGATGAGAGGGGCAGAGATATTTGCCCAGCCTACAAGACCGATGAAAAAAATGAGAAGTGGAGGTGATGGCCAGCGGAAGTACGCACCTAGCCGAGTCAGGACTCGTGACTGCTTAACAAGAGGGTGGCGGTGGAATTTAACAACGAATTCAGAAGAGCTGAAAGCTTTTCCAAAGCCTAGTTCGTTCAATCTTTGTGTGATACTGAGCGGTAAAGGCTGTCAGCCAGAACTGACGAACAGATAGACCGTTCAACGTACGCAGCTGCTCTGTCCCACTTCAGTTGGGCGAGCTCTCGTTCGCGTTCGGCTTCCCTCTCTTGACACCATGCATTACCGACAGGAACAAACTGGTTTCCCAAATTAGTATCAAGAAGAAAGAGAGAAAGGGAATATCATATACATTGGTTATTTCTTGAACGTGTCTCCGCCTTTCTTGGCAATACACCTCCCTTTCATCCCCAGAAAGAGAGAGGTAACGAGCTTTAACAGTTTCAAATTCTCTCCGTAGAAATTGGTATGGTAAACGACCTCTCCGCCTTGCTTATAATTGACATGAGTACTTGTTCCAATTTGAATACAGCGTACGACTCACTGTTCGTCATTTTGGTAGGCAATAGTGTCATGATTAGGGAGAGCTCAACCGGGTTGGAGGCTATCTCAGGATGGATTAAAACACTGGGCGCATGAATGAGCTCTGCCCTCATGTTACACTAACAGATGGAGGACTTACGCCTTGTCCTTGCATTTTGAGCAGATTCGTGTCCGGAACACAAAATCTATGTGCCGCACGATGCTCTTGCAGCAGAACTAGCGACGGCATTGGATTTTATTGCGTCAGAAGATGATATGTAGACATACGTGGCACACGTTTACGAATAGTAGATTGGCCCAAGCCGGTTCCGAGAAACCGACTATCGGAGGAGGACAGTTCACGGTCTTACGCCCCGCTTTCCACATAGCGGTTGATGATCGGCTCATAAACGCCCGGCGGATGTCCTTGGAGGACCTTGAGAGCTGTAGAAGGTCTTGTGGAGCCAAATGACTTGATATCTGCACCAGAAAACCGTAGCGCTCAGTCTGAATCCCAAGTAACAACGATAATCCCTACCTCTAGCCACACCTCTGGGGGCATGTCAAGGATTCCCTCGAGTTTGCCTGCACGGGAACGTCTTGGAGCCATGGGGGTGGTGGTGATAGAGATGGGTATCAAAACATCCGAACTATTTCACGACACGTGTCTCGTTCGTTCGAACAGGGAAAAGACTTAATCGATGATGTCGTAAGAGTTCATTTTACCATTGGTGGTAGTCGGTCGCTCATCTCCTTTGTCATGGATGCACCTGACTGCCAAGTCCGAGTCAGGCTAATTGGAGAACGAGCAACTGCGACCGTCGCATTGAGTCCCTAGCTGAATGGTTGTACATGATCTTGATCTGGGAACCGATAAGATTGATCGAAGTTCTCTGTATCCCATTGAGATACTTCCGACATGCGTCAGAGAGCCTTGCATGGCAGAATGCGACGAACGCTATGAGATGCCCAAATCATTAGACGTGAGTGTAAGGCATAGAGAAGTGCTCGTTCAGGACCACGCTGTAGGTAAATCTTCTTCGTCTTAGAGATCGCGATGAATAGTGACTTTTGCAGAAGTCGATATATTTTGCTTGTTGACGATATCTGGCCGGCTGCCGGCTGGGTGAAGGACGAATTGTAAATACACACCTAGGGTCTTGTGATTATCTTGACCAGCACATTAAGCTCTGCCCGCTAAGTATCGCAAGAGACTCTATTGGCGCGAGAATTCAAGTTGTTGACGGACAGTGAGGAGCAGGCTAGTGTATCATCGTCATCGGTGGTGGAGCCAAAAAAGCGAACATCCAACATTTTGAGGATATCAACGAGAAAGAGGCTGTCGTCGCAAGGTACAGAAATGAAAGAGAAGAGAAGGAAAGCCTCAGGAAGCGGCCCCGCGCATTTGCCGGTGGCTGACAAAGTAGAAGGAAGGACCCACTTGGATCCACAATTAATCACGTGATTACGCACCCTCCTTGTTTCCTGCTTTCACCACGTACGACTTGCTCCAGTACTATCCGTAGATGAGAATCATTCCCTCACACGTCGTCTTGAATTCGCGTAGGCCCAACACACCTGGCATTTTGGTACCATGACGCTTCCTCGACAACACTCCAGTTTCATATGCCAGCGCCATTTTCTGCCTTTTAACTGCCGGCCTCCCACGATTTTTGCAGAGCTCACACCGCTGGAAAGAAATAAACTCAAGCTCACCGGCTACCCCTTGGCTGCCGCCTCATACGGCGTCTGCATATCGCTCAGTCATCCGTCACCTTATCGACGTGAACTTGAGGGCAGTCACCTTCAACGAGGAGAAATTCTGCTAGCGTCAAAGAGATACGGAAGAGAGATTGATTGCTGGATGTGCTTAATGAATGCTATTTACCCAGTGAAGAAAATGCGGACGATTCGTGCGTCCTTTTCGCTGTATCTCTTGTCCTCGTGCTCATTAGTTTTACAGCCCCGGTATTTAGCTCAAATCCCCAGAAAGTCACCATACGCTAGGAAAGCCTATTACTGTGTAGATCGGCACAGAGCGAAATGATCCATATAAGCGTTGGGGCGCTGACGATAGCCCATTATGCATTAACCCACTCGACGCTCGCTCTCACCCCAACGCCCAACGGTAGCCAGCTCCAGCTTCGCAAAATCATATTCGTATTTGTATCATCCTGAGTTCGTACAAGGATACCAGAACACACCAGCGAGGACGTGGACGAGGCTTGTTTTCGTAACATACTCTTTGCACAATGTATCTTGGATGAGAAGAGCAGGGCTTATGGTAGCTATATGCGTGATGGTCAGAATATTAGGCGACGAAGGGCACGCGACGGTATGGATCCTCGCTGTGAGTAGGATTCCATTCTCGTCCATTTCGTAGCGCACGCGTCTCACGTTTATCTCGCCAGAGAGATATCACAACTGGATACCGAGTAACCTTCGAAGTCCAACTCGCAATCTCAGGAAATATCACCTTCCTGTAACCTCGCCCCGACTGCCGTCAGCCGGTGACAAATTTTTAGGCTCCCACTATCATTTCGTTCTCTGCAGCTCTAAACGTATATCGTGTAGCTCGGTGCAGGACCAGAATGTTCCATGGGGTTGGACGACGACGAATCCTCTCCTACCTGGACACCATCGCCGGCTGACTCCGACTCCGTACCATCATGTATGATGTTCCTGCAGGTATCATCCCGTGGTGAATATGCGAGCCCCATAATGGCATCAGGACGGCGGATGTAGTGATCATGGTGTACAGGAAATGGACGACGAAGAGATGAACCATATCAATGCTACTGTGAGTAATTCCTAATTCTATCATGTCTGTCATGTTCATTCATTGCTAGTGCCCAGCTCGTCTTCATCCCACACCAGACGAGCAGATTGCGAAGGCCATCAACCCCGCTTGGGGCATGGAATTCACGCCTCCCTCTCATAAGTTAGTCCTGATGTCCCCATTTGTAGTAACAACAGCATTGTTCTTGAACCGCGCGGATTTCCAAACCCGCTTACCCAACCCTTCCTGTCCCTGCCAACTACATGACCTTGTACCTCACCTTGTTTACTGAATTACACCAATAACGTCCTTACTTCACCTTTATCACCGACCCAAATTATACCCTGCTTAAAGACAGGAGCACCGTCCTGGTCGAGTGGCAATCATACCCACTAGTCGAACTACGCGGGGTTATATCGAAGCAGAAGGCCAGAGACTGGCTGCGTCTATCCCAGGACAAAGCGTCCGTTTTTATTACTAAGATCTCTTGCCGGACACTAATTATCGACACCACACGGGCAAACTCCGGGTGCCTAAAATTATGTGTCGAAAACCCGAGAAAGAAAGCAATTCGTGATAGCTCGTTTGTTGGCGAGTCGTTTAATGTGATGCTTACTTGTTGTTTCCTATGCTTTGCGGCGGCTTTGGAGCAATAGTATTGAAGTGGTGTCCGGTGCTTTCGAGCACTGCGCACTCGCAGATCAAGAAGCAAGAAGGGGGGAAAAGAATGATCCACTGAGAAGAGCTTATAGACAAGTCTTCGGAAGAGAAGTATCATGATCATAATCATGAGAACCCAGTTTGTTGAGCAGTGAATCATTTGTGCACAGCACAAGACTCAAGAGGGATCATGCTGACAACTGCGTGTCGAGACACTATTTATGGGATGATTCAAAAAGGTACCACTGACTGGACGCGGTTCCTGTAGGCTTAAGCGGAGCACTCTTGAAGGATAGTGTGGACAAGCCTGACCAAGTATAGGGCCAACAAAGGTGGGCCAGTAGACTTGTACCACAAAATCTCACAAGATGGCGATGGAAAGCCTATACCTTGTGCCGATACCAACACCAACACCAACACAATGCATCTAGTAGTATGAATCACATTGTTGATATCGAGTTTGGTGTACTATGCGGTGACGAAGAAAGACGCACAGCCGATGCAGGGCCACAGGCGCTTGTCCCACGGGAACCGCGTTGAACGACGGTAAATCAATATACCATCCAAATCTGTGGGAGAGTTACACAGAAGATCCCTTACGCTTCGAAGATAGATAGATAACCGGACGAGGCAGCTGACGTCTATTTCTTCGGATGCAGTATCGCAGTATAAAAGTGTGCATTCTGAGGAATGTCGACAACACATCGTCCGCTGATATCTAGGATGGACTCTAGCCTTCCACTATCCAAACATTCCAAGAGTACAGCCGTAGTGGTATTCATTTCAGTTGTCCTGCAGTCGGTCGGGGCAGGAACGACGGAATACACAGCGATTTACACATTCCTCTTCTACGTGCTCTTCATTCATCCTCACATTTCACCTTTCATGGTCCTTGGTCAGCTCCAGGCCAGTATTTACGAGACTACGGTCCTCTTCGATGAACACAACACCTCGTTGTTTACGGTGGAGAGGACGCTGAGAGAGTAAAAATATCCTTTCCTCTGGTTACAAGTAATTATCTTATTAATCCTTGTTAGATTGCGAGCCGAGACATACATGCTCACCGCAGGTCATCTCGATTCCTATCGACGCGTCTCGATTACCGATATTTGTTCTTGGATGGTGTATGCATCTAAAGTGAAGGACACCTGGAAGAAGGCTCGTGAGTACCGCAAAAGAATCACTGACTTAAAGACAAAGATGGAGGTACGCTCCGAGAGATGTGCGTTGTGCTTATAACTTATGGTTGACAGGTTAAATTACTCGAAGATGCAGAGGTTAATGAGCAGGCCGCGCTCAGACAAATAGTACATACTGATGGTACGGTTTGGTCGTGGCTGGCGAGTTACCCACGTAGTTCACAGCTTTTTTGGCTTTTTTTGGCTTTCGCACTGTATCTTACTTTCTCTGTTGTCAAAGACTATTTACATTAGTTCAAATATAATCTCCGAGTCTTGTAGCGGGACACATACCTAGAACAAAAGACGGACATCCAACATTTTGAGGACATCAGCGAGAAAGAGAGACTGTCGTCGCTGGGGAGAGAACGAAGAGAAGAGAACATGCCTCGGAGAGCTATGCCGGTGACTGACGAAGTGGAAGGAAGGACCCATTTGGATCCACAACTGACCCAACAGTCACGTGGTTACAGAAGCACCTCCCTGTTTCCTGCTTTCACCACGTACGACGTACGGTACCAGTACGAATTGATCTACTGTCTGTCGATGAGTGTCATTTTCGTCGCTCACACGTCGTCTGAATTTACATAGGCCCGATGCACCTGGCCGTTTGGTGCGCCGGCGCTTCCTCGACAACAACCGGCGGCACTTCAGCTTCAGCTTCATGAGCCAATGCCACTTTTTTTTTTAGCCTTTTCACTGCCGGCCGTCCATGATTTTAGCAGAGCGCACATCGTTGGAAAGATATAAATTCAAGCTCACCGGCGGCCTTTTGATTGCCATGCAGCCTCATTCGGCGGCTGCATATCGCTCAGTCATCCGTCACTTTATCAACATGAACTTGATGGCAGTCGCCTTGAACGAGAAGAAAAATATGTCTACTGTCGAAGGGGTGGAAGAGAGATTGCTGGATGCGCGCAATATACAAGGTTGAGCTAGCGAAGAAATTGCAGATAATTTGTGCGTCAGCTTTTCGCTCGGTCTACCATCCTCATGCTCATCGATTTTGCAGCATTTGTCTTGGTGCTCCGACAATGCTATCATATTCCAGCAAATCGTGTCGCTCGGCGCAGAGCGAAACCGTAGGCTGATGATAACCCCGATGCTGGCGCTCACTCCAATGCCCAACGGTAGCCAGCTCCAGCTTCGCAAAATCACATCGATATCCGTGTCATCCTGCGGCTACTATGCGAGTTTGTCCAAGAATACCAGAACACATTAGCGGGGACGTGGACGAGGCCTTGGACGAGAAGAGCAGGGGTTGGAGGATGGTTATATGCGCGATAGTCAACATATTAAATGACCAGGCGCGCGATGCACCCAACAGTATGGATCCCCGCTGTGAGTGAAATTCCATTCTCATTCCTTTCGCCGTGTTCATTGGTGCCCTAGTAACGAGTGCGTCCGACATTTATCTCGTCAGAGAAGGGTCACGACTGAATACCGAGTGACCTTCGAAGTCCAACTCGCAATTTCAGGAGATGTCACTTTCTCTAACCTCGCCCCGACGGTACCGCATTCTTTTGGGCTCTCGCCATCATTTCGTTGTCTGCAGCTCTAAACCTAAAATCATGGACGTCGGCATCAGGATCGTGGGTCGGAGGCGGGAAAGGGTTGCTATATGCGACGTCCGTGTTGGAACACTTGGTCAAAATACCAATACCAGATTACGCCAAGAGATGAATCATATCAACGTTACTGTGAGTAGTTTGTCGTCCTATCATGTTCGTCGTGCTCATTCATTGCTAGTGCCTAGGACATCTTTACACAAGAAAAAGGCGGATTGCGAGGAACCTCAAGCGTGCTTGGTGCACGTAACTCGTGCTTTCAACCGTCTGGCGTCAGTGTACTCTCGGTGTTTTCCCGGGAAATCCGTTTACGTCGCAAGAATGAGCCTGCGAACTACTTTTCTGTGCCATGAAGAACAAGGAGATCATGATGAGAAGAGGTGGCGACTTCAGATGAGGCAGATATGCTCTTTCAAACATTCTTTCTAACTCTCAATCTGACTTGTTCCATCAGTCTCACGATAGCGCTAAACCAGCTCCCCGACACCTTCCCCGGCTTCCTGGGTATGCTCGCCCAGATCTCAGCCTCGCAGTCCAGCGCCGAATCGCCCAAATGACAGACGCCTACCTTATTCAAGTTTCTGCTCCCAACCACATCAATTAGTTCAAGGCCCGGCCACATTCTTATGCGATAAGCGCTCGAGAAGTATAACCTACTCCGGCGGACAGAGCAGGGAGGTGTACGATGTGGCCTGAGAAGAAGTCTGAAAGAGTGCTTTTCATCCTATCCCGTTTCGCGTGCCGTACAGAGTCTTGCCCTACCACCAGGACGGGCTGTATGCGCGTGTTTGGATACGATAGTCCGCCTCGGAGGGAGAGAAGATGTATCAACGTCCTTCGTCCATCTTCTCTGCACCCCGTAGCGCCGCCATCTTTTCCTACAGGCCCAGATGGCGCATGAATTTATTTCGGGGCTAGCTGGATCAGTATCTTTTCTCGGGCAATCCTGCCCTCTTCACCAGTCTGGTCCTCAGTGTGAGGACCAACGCGGAATTGAAGCGAGGTCGAGCGCTGAGGTCCGGATGGGGCCAGATATTCCCAGCACGGTTACTGTCCAGTATCACAGGGCTATCGTGTCTCTCTACGTCATCATCTTGGAAAACATTGTTCGTGCTCGCCAAGGATCCGCACAAGAAATGCATTCTTCAGATTTTCCTTCGTTCCCCAAAATAGCCGCTGAGGGTCCTCGAATCTTCTGTGCTAACCTTGAAGTGTATGACATCGAACTATGATGATGCAAATCACAGAGGCGCCGAGCAGTCGCTGTCAATCTCGCCAAGTATTCAATGTCTTCAATTCGTCGTAAAACAGGACATAAGCTTGATCCTCATCATTGCTGTGCAGCGAAAACATTGACAGCGAGGCACAGGATGAAGGCGTGACTCAGCCCACCTTACGGCGAGAGGAGGGGAGGACGACAACAGTCATATATAATCACTTTTCTATGTGCGGAAATGTGTACATTCAGATAAGAGCGAGGGATGATGTCGCCGTATCTATCAAGCACGTCGTGATAACGTTTTCGATATCGTCACTACCTGAGGAAGCGGTGTAGGACATGTACGTCCATAGTGACGACGAGAACGGACCCAGAGAAATACGAACATCCAGAAAAGCCACCGTCGAGGCACGGGCCACGCGTTGTTGAGGACAGTCAAGTACATAAACAATACATAGCGATAACAAGTTCTTGAAGAACGATCCGCGAGCATAGAGTCTGAGCAACGTCAGGTCCATCTCTTCAACACCAAGCAGATTTTTCTCGTTCAAGGCGACTGCCATCAAGTTGGATGACTGAGAAATATGCAGACGCCGAATGAGGCGGTAACCAAGGTGCAGCCTATGAGTTCGAATTTATTTATTTCTAACAATGAGCGCTCTGCCAAAACTGTAGAGGGCCGACTCGGGCAGCATCGAAATGGGAAGAAATGTCGCTGGCCCATGAAATTGAAGTACTGCTAGTTGTCGAGGAAGCGTCCGTGAGGTGTGTATTGGTACCGGGATATGGATAATAAGCGACAAAAATGACAGAGATGACAAGTCGTGCGCGGTATTAGGAAAAGCAAGCGCGTGACGTGACGTTGCTAGTTGACTAATCGTGGTTCCAAATGTGTCCCTCCTTCCACTTCGTCTGTCACGACTAAGTACATCTGAGACGACAAAGATTTACCTGCAGGATGGTCTTAGGAGTATAGAATTGTTGGCGATTGACTGGTTCATGTGCGTGTTCTTCTCCATGTCTTTCCCTACCGTCTGACGATTTGGGCATCACATACAATTACAATAGCACTTACCTTGCTATTCTGCGCCATGCTCTTTCACACGAGACCCGCCGACGAACAACATATTTGGGACATAACTACCGCTCTCGTCGTTCAATAGTTCTCTATGGCGTACAGAAGATGCTGTGCGTAGTCATGACGACTGGTCATCTCGTAGGTTAGCCCTCGCCTCAAATGGGATCTACCTAATGTGCTATACAGTTTCTTGACGCTCCGTATACCTCAACTTGTCGTTTTACGTATCCGAGTTGCACTCGAAGGGGCGAAGCAAGACCATCCGTCGGGGGATAAGAATGCAATGGGTCTCATGGGCTATGGCTGTCAGCATTAGCGCCGGCATGTGATCCCACTGGCCTTCCTTTATACGTGCAGCTGCTCGTGCCGTGTTGGATATGTTATATTAGTGACAATGAAACCATTGTCCTCTCGTCTTCTCCTCTTGTAACTGCCATGTACGAGTGTCTACACCCCAACAAAGCTGAAGCGCAGCCTTTACCTCCATACACCTCCTTTGACAACCATGATCAGGAGAGTATGGTGCGCTGCGAGACATGCGATGCATCAATCTGGCCACTGCACCTACGCAGTAACAGGAACGGGTGTCAAATACCCTAGATGTCAGCGTCTCGGCCTCGGGAAAGTGCAATAATGGTTCGTCAAAAATGATGGATGCCTTTTGGTGCGGCCATGATATATATATAACATCGTTTCTCAGGCTGCAATCTTAAAAAGCACGCATGGACTAGCGCCCAGTGCGCCAGTCATCCTGATCTTGTTACTTCCCCGTAGAAGCCGGAGGAAGTTGTTTCAGTCACTTGACTACCGGTGCTGTTCCTTCGTATTCTCCCGAGGGCCAGTATCTGATCAGAGGAAAGGACGAGGGCGAGTGACAAGGCACAGCTCTGTTTTATCTCTGGATGTGGATGATGACTTGCTTAGCTTTGAATACTCACCGACTTTGATTCTCGGCACCTCTGTTTCATTCACCAAGCATATTTTTTCCCTTTTCTCCGTCACGGGCTCCATCATTGACCGAATCTTATCAGGCTCTTGCTAGGTGGCATGATATTCACCGGATGATCTGGCAAGGATGTCTATGGTCTTAATGGGTTAATTGGAATATTGACGACATCATCTCCTGATGCAAGCAGAAGCTCTAATCAGGGAGGGTTTCGCTGAACCTACTTTTGAAACCATGGTGATAGTGGTAGACAAAGGCGAAGTATCAATACAACGTTTGCAAAGTGATTCTCCCACACTTACTGAAGGGACATTCTTGGAAAGAAAAAGATATAGTAGTGACTTCTTTCTATGCTGGCAGGACTTTCTCGGAATCGAACTGTATTAGCACATTCTATGTTTGCTCTTGTCCGAATTCTTTCTCAGTCGGTGTGGGGAGATCATTTCCAAGAGTACATGACTGCCATTTCATCGTCAAACACTTAATTTGACATCATGTGTCGTAGTCGAACATGTAGACTAGTGCGACCTCAGATACTACTCAACATGGGAGTAGACTCTCTCGGGATCTAACCGAGCCTATAACTTCACGTTTGCGATTGTACCAAACCGTCCTTGTATCTGAGGCATCACTACACAGGGATGTTGGTGAACCAGCCGCCCTTATTCCTTCACAAAGGGATTTGCGCCAGTCAACACCATAGGTTTTAGGAGAACGGCATAATAATCTGAAGGTTGGAAACAACCCCGCCGCTGCGTTAGATCGCCAGTTAAGATGCGCATAGGAAAGAGAAAAAATACCTTGTCGACTAGGGATGCCTACCGTCACCGTATATACGGCTTATACGGGTACCGTATATACGGGACCGTACCCGTACCGTCAGGGCCTCAGACTGCTACTTTACGGTACTGTTTACGGTACGGGTGTGGCCCGTAAAACCCGTAGCGTAATACGGCTTTACGGCCGTAAATACGGTAGCATTATAAGTGGCTGTGCTGCCACGTACGATTCTCTTTCTTGCCACCATGTTCAGTCTCATAGATGTCCTTTACTTCATTTGTATCGCTCCAATGGCTTCTCCAAAGCCTGGCCCGCAACATGTACAACAAATAATACGATTTCTGCTTGTCCTGGTTCTCAATACCGTCTGACAAATCCTTCACGGCTTGTACTTCAAGAATATTAACGTTTCCTCAGCTCCTGCCTCGGTCATTCTGGTGATCTTCATCCATCTGAGCCTGTCCTTACTGCGGTGTACTGGATATTACCTTTGAATCCTGGCTCCTTACTTCAATCTATTGCTTACTAATTCCTGGCAACTTCAATGAGAGTCCGTGTTCAAGCTTTACTACTAGCTTCAGGTTCAGGTACAAACCTGTTCAACTTTACCATCAACCCTTACATGGTCCCTAGCCGTGCATAGCCATGATTATTTGTAGGGTTTTATCTAGGCCTCCCACTGTGCACCTGTTTCAATCTCTGGTAAATAATCTTCGGCTGTCATACAATAGCCGTCGCGTTGCTGATCGGCGAGAACGATACTTTCAGAGTCTGCTGTAACGTCGAACATGTACATCTATATGGTAAAGATTTGGAGTATTTTGAAACAGATATCATTCTTGAAAGGTGATTACCATCAACGCGCTGTTTTGGGAGGTGTTTGCGCTAATTACACATCACCTAGTACGGTTATCATACCAGAACTGTGCAACTGGCTGCCCGTATAACCCGTATTACCGTTTTACGGCCGTACCGTACCGTTGAGCGGTCCTGGCAAGACCATTACGGTACGGTTACGGGTACGGTGGGCATCCCTATTGTCGACATCTCCTCTCGAATCTATGCCTCTAGTTGAGCAGCACTTGTATATATTGCATTTCGAGGCGTAGTAAAGTCGTTTGCATATTCGCTCCTGGGGACTAGACTCGCCATGTGAAAGGCCACAGGATATATCGACGAGCAGGATGAATGAAAGGAAGCAGGAAGCTTGAAGCAGCGTGACAACTGGGCCGGAAGAGGCGAAGGGGGACGGCAGCGTGAAGTTCTGCTACGGTCATCATGGGTGGGACAAAGGGGGTATTTTCGCGTCGAATACATTCTGGGCTGTCAGAAAATATATTGACCGAAGAAGATAGAGAGTTGTGCTTATGGTTGTCGCATTAATCAAATCCATTAACAGATTGGTGGTAAGTGATCGCAGGTGGGTAGTTCCCTAAAAGGCAGTCCGCGCGCCATGGAAGACCCCGGACACACATAGCTAGACATGGCTGTGCTTTTTCCCATCGTTGTGCCCCCCCCCCCCCCCCCCCCCCCTCAATCTCAGACTGTGTGTAGATCTTCAAGATGCCGTATTGTGCTTATTCACGTCAAGTCGGCCCTGTGACAATCCGGCTTGTCTCCCCCGAACGTTTGAGTAACTGACTATCTTTTTTTTAACTTGACAGTGTTTATTCAACAAGTGATGCGGCTTACTCATACCCTGTTTTCTCTTTAGACTGATCGCAGAGATCCCGAATACATTTGTTCCCGGTAGTACTCCAGATGGGTAGTTCCACTAAAAGCAGTCCACATGCCATAGAAGACCCCAGACACGCGTGGCTCTGCTTTTCCTATCGTTCTTGTGTGTAGATGTTCAAGATGCTGTAGTAGTTCCTGTTCCCCAAAAAGCACCATGGAAGACCCCGGACACACATGACTCTGCTTTTTCCATGGTTCTGCCCAATCTTGGTGTAGATCTATGTGCCAAGTCGGTCCTGTGACAATCCGGCTTGTTGTCCGATCGGTCTGAGTTACCGACCGTCTTCTGCCGCATGGTCCTGAGAGCGTGGAATTGCTGTTTTACTGTTCACGTATGTATTCTTCTCCGTGTCTTTCGTCAGCGTCTGACAATTTGGGCATCGTATAGCGCTTACCTTACTATCTTGCACCGTGCTCTAGGATGCGGTGGTTGTCGCAATGATTGATCGTCTCGTCGGCTATTCCTCGCGTCAGACTGTATCCACCTGTCGCCTGGCACTTTGTATACACTAAGCTGGTTTTTCACATGTCCAGGTTGCGGCACTGTGGTCGAAGGACCAAAGCAAGACCGTCTGTCGAGGGATAGGGCATGGTTCTACTAGCGCAGCAGCTGAGGATAACACGTTTAGATACAAATCAAAGGTGAAGGTATGTACCATCCAACATCTGACGCTGACACTGCCGAGAGCCAACAATTTTGCAATAGGCATTTTCTGTGTCGGTTTAATTCTTTAGCTCGAGCGATAGCGATGTGATACGTCCAGCCATAATTCATTCTCCTCAGCGCTCAGGCCGATCCTCGCTGCTTTCCCTGCCGTCTCAATATATAACACGATGTACCGCACAACGTGAACAGAATTGCTTGTTGATGGTTTCTTCCCCACTAGCCCCTCGCTCACAAAAAAATTCGCATCGGGTCGTGTACCTTGTGACCTGAGAGCTATCATTGTTCTTCAGATACTATCACTGTTATCTGTGGGGGAAAGATCAATTTTCAATTGTCCCGCATGATGCGCCTTGGATTACGGTTCTTATCGCTCGAGGACCTGGCCCTTGGGACTAGTGGGAGAAGGTTGGAGTGCGGCCCATGGCTTTCGTGTCTGAACATCATGATTTACCGCAAAGTTCTGACAACACAACCACGACGACTTTCGGGTTTCCTCTAATGATCACGGGCTTGGGCGTACACACTATTCGTTTCTTCGGTTCCTGCACGGTGCTGTTTCTACCAATGACTGTGCCTACGCTATAATAAGAACGAGCGTCAAATACCTTAGATGTCTCGGCCTCGGGTTGAACGGCTCGATAACTGGGGAGGCCTTCTGGTACCACTATCAACAAATTGCACAGACATATATATATATAGCAAGCATCAAAGTTTCCCAAGCTGTGAACTTGAACTTGGGACGCATTGACTCAGCGCATTGTGTATAATCGAGTAATGGTTTAATGCTCGCCTAAACTGTTCACTGGTGCACAAACGTATCTACGCTAGGTATGTGTTCCGCTGCAAGATTTAGATATTATATTTGAACCAATGTAAACAGCATTTAACAACAGAGAAAGCACAAGCAAAAGCAAGTCAAAAAAGCTGTGACCTACGAGAGTAGCTCGCCGGCCACCATCAAACGACACCATCGGTATGTACTATTTGTCTAAGCGCGGACTGCTCATTAAGTTCTGCATCTTCGAGTAATTTAACCTGTCATGGCAATCATGAGATTTAAGTGCAACGCATATTCCCAGAGCGTACCTCTATTCTTGTCTTTAAGTCGGTGATTCCTTTGCGGTACTCACGAGACTTCTTCCAGGTGTCCTTCACTTTAGATGCGTACGCTATCCAAGAACGCACATCGGTAATCGAGACGCGCCGATAGGCATTGAGATGACCTGCGGTGAGCATGTATGTCTCGGCTCGCAATCTACCAAGGATTCAATAAGATATATATAACCAGGGAAAGAGGATATGCTTACTCTCTCAGTGTCTTCTCCATCGTAACCAATGCTTCTTGCTGTTCATTGAAGAGTGTGGTAGTCTCGTCAATAGTGGCCTGGAGCCGACCAAGTACCAGGAAAGGCGAGACATGGGGGTGGATAAAGAGCACGTAGAAGAGGAGGGTGTAGACCGCTGTGTATTGTGTTGTTCCTGCCCCGACGGATTGCAGCACAACTGACATGAATACCACTACGGTTGTAGTCTTGGAATGTTTGGATAGTAGAAGGCTAGAGTCCATTGTAGATATCAGCGGACAATGTTTTGTTGACATTCTTCAGAACCCGCACCTTTATACTACGATACTGCGGGGATCTTGCCAAAAGATCTACGAACACACAGATCAGTAATGCAGCCGAGTGTCTGGGGTCTTCCATGGCGCGCGGACTGCCTTTTGGGGAACTACCCAACTGGAGATCACCACCATCCGTTACATAATGTATTTAAATACTGCAGCATGGGCTTCTCTTTGCTCCCCCTCTATATTCTGCCCTACGACCTTGCCCACCACCCCTACATGGCCTCTCCGTCCTCGCCCGCCATCTCTCACCACCCCTACTTCACCCCTACCCCGCCTCTCTTAGTATTGGAGACTATCATCTGGACTCTTGAGTGCACCGAGCTTTTTCCACGACGGACATGTTGCATAAGGCAAAAATCGGTTTTCCGGACTCACCGTGGCCATCGTCTGGGATGGTGCTCCTTCGAATGTCATCTTCCTCTTTTACTCGCATCGACAGGATAGACAGCGACGAGAATTGCTCCTGACGCCGCACTGTTTTCCAATGATGTGCTGCGACGGAGTGGTTTTCCTGTTGTTTGTGTTCCTTGGGTGGTGATACATTGATGACCAGGAGGTCCGCTGCTGCCGCCGCGCCGTTTGCGTAGCCACGACGGGGTGTTGCCTTGCTACTTGCGTCTTGTTATTTTGTGCGAAACCTGCTGCAGCTGTTTCCATGCTAGCTCCCGTGATACGACAACTGTACAGGCTCGGTCCGCACGATATATAGGGCTGAGCCATTTGAATCGTGCGTCCTTTTCATTTCGTCTCGTCCTTGTGTTTCAATTGATTTGACAGTTGCCCGTATGTCAGGAAACGCACATTATTGTGTAGCTCAACGCAGGACAAAAATCCTCCATAATGCTTGGGCGCCCTGCCGCCCGATAGCCCATTAACCATCCCGACGCTCGCGTTCACCCAAATGCCCAACGATCAACGCTTACTCATTAAGAGCTAATGAACACGACGAAAAGGACGAGAGTGTGATTTTACTCACAGCGAGGGTCATATTATTGGATGCGTCGCGCATCTCTTCGTCGTCCAATATCTCGACCACTGTCACGCAATAGCCACCCTCCAATCCCTGCTGTTCTTGGAGTGTGTGTTACAAAGAAAACACGCTTCGTGGTCCTGCAGTTACATATCATGCTGGCTGGTGTGCTCTGGTTTACGGTCTCGCATAGACCTGAGAAGCGGTCCCTCTATAATGAGTAAGCGTTGATCGTTGGGCATTTGGGTGAACATTTATTTCGTTAAGAAAAAACCACGGCTGGAGCGAGTAACCTTCGAAGCCCAGCTCGTGTGCCTTCCTGTGACCTCGCCTGGTCTTCGACCGCCACCAGCCAGTGACAATTTCTTGGGCTCTCCCTGTCAATTTGTTCTCTGCAGCAGAGCATGGCGCAGGAGCAATTAATTATTCCATGAGGTTGGACGGCGAGCAATCGATAATTCTCAGTGCTCGCTCCCCCCCTGAGCATCGGCACCAGCAGACTCCGACTTGACACCATCATGTATCATGTTCCTGCCGGTATCATCCGGTGGCGAATATGCGAGGCTCATCATGGGATGCGAACATGTTGTACAGGAATCGGCGACATGGCTCAAGATGACAAGGCGTTTTTTTACGACGCGTCAGAAACGTAGCTTGAAGACAGGCAAGGATGCGTCTGAGCACTCTGGTCGAAATACCATGACGCCGAACGCGGCAATCGTGTCAACATTGCTGTGAGTAATTCTTCGTTCTCTCATGTTCGTCGTGTTCACCCATCTAATAGTGCCCAGCGTATATTTATCTCACATGATACAAGAACGGATTGCGAGGAACCCTCCAAGGTCAGGGCGCTTGGTGCACGGAATGCATGTCGCCTTCGCGCTTCACATCGCCTGGTGGCAGTGTACCTGAGGTATACTTCCTGGAAGACTGTCTAGGCCTCACCACTGAGCTCAAGCAAGGAGAGGGTGTCAAGGCAATCAGGGAGCTGCTACATCTTTCTGATGCCTCGATATCTCGGAAGGGATTTCTTGTTCCCGCCAACTTTTCCGCACATTGAAAGTTTTTCTTCAAGTTCGGAGTTCACCCTGCTCATCGGTGAGACGGACAGTCGACTTGGTAGACATTTTCAGTTCCGTACTTGTGTCGCTTTGGTGGATATTCATCCTATTGCGCACTCGTGGCGTTCTCCGCCTGGAATAATCGCAAACGCAACGTTGTGTGCTCGGTTCGATTCCGACGGTCTTCATACTATTTCGTGATACGAGAATTATTTTCGACTTCCCTTTTGTTCTTGGCTATACCTTCCGCTGTTCAGATATTTTTACTGGATCCTTGAATTATCCTCTACTATCGTCGGATTCGATTTCTCGCTTACTAGAGTTAGTGGGGGTATTGACATGACGTTTATTTCAAACCTGTACTGGACCTGTCATAGATCAGAGTTTCCCTTGTAATTGCGTCTACTTGAGGTTAAAAAGCACGAAGAGAGGACAGGTAACCGTGGCGCATTGGTAAATGCGGCATGCCTATGGTCCACTCGGTTCGAATCCGAGGGAGTCATAATCGATTCTCTATGACTGGGTTTTTCCCCTGGAATAGAATGTATTCCGATTCCTTGAAACATGTGGTCACTGGTCCCTTTGACGAGAGCGTTTAGGAACGCCTTTTTGTGAATGCATAGCTATTCGCACCAGCGGATTTTTCATTTTCTCCTTATCTTGTTTCAACTCCCCCACTCGAGCCCTTGCATAATTCTGTCATAGCCGTATGGATTCTAGAGTGGATATCTTCCCTCCATGACACCTAGAAGAATTGTAGACGCTCGTATGGGTGCAAGATTTCTGTTGGCAGAAACGGAAAGGGAGGCTTGCTGAGAGGACGCTCTGGCGCAATCACAAACACGAGCTTATAGACTTGGTTCTGTCACGATAGCCGCAAAATGATGTGCAGTTTTTGTCGTTGCTTGGGCTCTTACGGGTATTTCCGTTGGTTGACAAGACGGAAGGACCCATATGGATCCACAAATTCCACCGCCAGCACGTGGTCACAAGCTTGTGTCACAACGCGCGCCTCTGTCGCTTCGATCCGGTTTTCCGTTATCATATTCGCGTTGTCCGGATAACAACACGTATCTGCCCTTTGTCAATATTCGGCCTTTATCTCGACCGCAGTGACCACTGACGACTTCCTGGGCTATCGCCATCTTTTCGTTTCAAGCCCTCCAAGAAAGCACATCTTTTGAGTAAGCGGACGCAGACTCGCTGGAGCCCTCCTGGTCCTGACCCCGTTCGGAATTGGCATCTCTGTCGGCCCGATTTCATGGCGAGCGAGGAGAGGCGAAGTGGCTGAAGGTGGAGGAGAGGATCTTGCACCTGCATATGGTTGAGCCGTGACAATTTAGTGGATGCCTGGTGCGCCTTTTCACTCTGACTTGTCCATCGTGTTCATTGACGTTTCAGCGCAAGAGTATACACCCACCTTTCCGAAGTCTGCTTGGAAATCCGGTGCCAGCACAGGACCAAAACATTGGTGACAGACGACCAGCAATCGCTCACCTGGATGCCCGACTCCAGCTTGACATCAATTCATCATACCATCCTGTGGTGAGCATGTCGGAACCAATTGCAGGATACGATACAGCAATGGATGAAGCGAGCATACTGACCGCAAAATGGACGACATCGCTCAAAACAGCTAGGCATCCTTCTTGCCACGTTCTCATGAAGCGACGGTGTCTTGGATGAGGAAGGAGCACGGCGCGGAGACTTGAAAGGGCTTCTATACGCATGTCGGGGTACAATAGCAGACACGAGCAACGGAGCCGACAATATATCAACCTCTCTGTGAGTAAAATTCGGCCTCTTCGTGTTCTTCGTGTTCATGATCTCCCTAGCATCCGGGCCCGACATTTATTGCGTCACAAAAACCATGACCAGATGACCGGCCTGGCTCGCGTGCTTCTAACTTCCTGCTCCCCTTCTCGTCGACATATACTTGGCCCTTCCAACGGCAACTGTTTAGTCTCCAGGAGCGGATATACAAACGTCTTTACTACACCTGAAACCACAATGTATATGAGCACTGCGTACGATGGAGTGGTTAACTAGAGGCGTAGATTCGAAGAGACCTCAACAAGGTAAATGTTCTCTTTCGAATGATCTTCTTATACAACTGGCAACTGACATCGTTATAGCAGTCGAATCGATTACCCACTGCGACGCCTCCTCTGGTCTCTCTTGGAGCAAGGCCTGCGGATAGAGGTCGCACCTGTGCAGCCAAGCCCATCTTTCCGTGATCAAGGTTGTGTACTCGGAGAATAATCATACACTTCCTACTCCCTCTCTGCGCCAGGTACAGCCGATCCCACTCGCCTGATTCCCGGCGCCAACCGCTGCATCCTTTGCCACAGCCAAGTGAGGAGCATCGGCGGATAGAGCACTCGCGAGTGTGGGAGGAGTATAACGTCGCTCAAGATAGGGCGCTTGTCATCCTATTACATTTCATGGTGTTCTGCCCTAGGACCAGCGGACCGAGTGTGGTTGTGCGCGTACGGTTGAATACGATAGTCGACAAGACATATCGACGTCCTCTACTTGTTTTGCTGCCTTCTCGGTAACCCTGTACCACCATCTTTTACCACCCCAAATGGCGCATTATTTATTTATTTTGCGGCTACTAGCACTCCCATTTTCCTTTGGCGAGATGCTCCAAATACCATGTCCGTCCAGTGTCAGTGTGACACTTCGATGCTCGCCAGATGTCTGTACAAGAAAGTCTGGGCTTCGCTCCCGGGATGGATTGGGGGCTGGCGACAGATTTGGAGTAGCTACCTGGCGGGACTGACCAAAAATCATGGCTGTGTGACCAATATCTCTTCTGCGAAGGCACAGGGACGGCTCGTCGAGATATCTGTGTTGTAGACGCTTGAAATATAAGGACGGTTTGGTCTGGTCTGGTGTGTGGTGTGTGTACCGGCACAAGTACAATCGCAAATCCGAATTTGTAGGCTCGGTTCGATCCCGAGATAGTCCACTCTCAGGAATCTAGCACAATTTTACTCCTGTTCTTCTGAGAGCGTCCGCTATTTCATCGTTGCTCTCGTCCGAGTTCTTTCTCATTCATACGTGATTGACATCCACGCATCATCCAAATGTAGACGGAAAATGACTAGTGAACCAAGGATGCTTTGGCATAATCGCAAACACGAGTTTGTGAGCCCGGTTCGATTCCGAGACAGGTCTGTGATGAGGATTGGAGAGAATCATTTTGAAAACATCGCATTGACGTGACTGACATTTCAATCGCTAACAGTTCAGCGAAATTCTTCCCCGATTCTTTGCTTCGAGTAGGCACTTCCCGTGATGTCTCGTCCAGTGCTCGAGAGTAATCCTTTGTTCTCTCATCCTGGTAGCAGTGTACATGATGTATCTTCCTTGGAGCTGAGCCCAAGCTCGAGATCAAAGCAGGAGAGGATATCAGGGAGCTACTACATCTCTTTGACGCTCGGAAAGGATTTCCTGTGCCCGTCAGCATGAAAGTTTCTCTTCAGAGTTTGCCCTGCTCTTCAGTGCGACGGACAGTCGACTTTGTAAAGATTCTCCGTTTCGCGCTTACGTCACTTTGGTGGTTATTCATCCTGTTGCGCACTTGTGGTATTCTTTTGCTGGATCCAAAAGGGCTGTTTAGCTCACCAGCCAGGGTGTATTGTCCGGCGTACGGTCAGAAAGTAAAGCTTCAGATCCTACATTACTACGAGGTTGCTTTGGCGTAATCGCAAATGCCAGGTTGTGTGCTCGGTTCGATTCCGACCGTCTTTGTAGCATTCCCATAGGGATTATTTTCGACTCCCCTTCGTTCTTAGCTAGACATCTGGCTGCTCAGCTATTTTTTACTGCATCCTTGAATTATCCTCTGCTATTGTCGAATTCAATAGAGTTGGTGGAGGTAATGACGTGACGTTCATTTCAACTTGTTACTAGGCCTGTCATAGATCAGAGCTTCCCTTGTAATTGGCGAAGGGACGACAGGCAACCGCGGCGTATTGGTAAACGCGGCATGCCTATGGTCCAGTCGGTTCGAATCCGAGGGAGTCATACTCTGTCCCTTATAATGTCTTTTTCACTGGAACAAAATGCATTTCCATTCATTTGAACACATGGTCCTTTTGACGAGAGCGTGGAGACGCCTGTTTTGTGGCCGGATACCTATTCAATTTCTCCTTGTCTACCTCGCCCGCTGCCCTCGAGTCGTATGGATTAGAGTTTCTGCTTTGACGCCTGGAACAATCGTGTCTGCTCGTAAAGAATCACCCAGGAAGGTCTCCTTGTTAATTGGTAACTGCCGTGGTTTAGTCCGTTCGAATCCGAGAAAATCCATGCAACGGTGTGCCTATTTTTGCCTTTTTCACCGGACGCGTATCCCTCCTGAGGCTTGTGTGTAATTGAATGGATTTTCATTTTTTCCTTCGAATAAGTGCCTCGCGCTCATTGAGATTTTTCTGGTGTGCAATAGAGCTGGCAGGAAGAGGAAGTTGAGAAGGGGGTGCTCTGGTGCAATCATCCTCGCGAGATTATGGTCTTGGTTCGATTCCGGGAATCCACTATGACGGAACGCATTTAAAATTTTAGACAATCTTTTTTGGCGCACCTACTTTCAAAATCATGTTTAAGTGTGGTCTTTTGTCGTTATTGGGGCTCTTACCGGATAATTATATTTTCAGTTACCGGCCTCTGTATCTTTCCCCTTACTGCAAGGGCAGCGTATTTTAACCGGAGCTTGCAGTCATCTCATAACACGGCTTCTGTCTCAAATGGTGGCCAGACTAAGGCTCGCAGGATATAGTTCCAGTCCGTCCATATGTAACATAAGTTTTCTTACTTCAGTGCTTCGGGCGCAACCTGAATACGTGAAGTAGGTTCGGGGTATAACGGGACACCTAGTTCTTATTTGAGGAGCAGTCATAGAAGTCCATGTTCTTACACCAGTGGTCGATATGTTTCGCTTTATTTAACTGTCGAGGATAGGCATAACGGGCCAAGAAGCGGGTGGGAAAGCAGCCCAGTATTTTTACCAGGTCGACAAGATGGAAGGAAGGACCCATGTGGATCCACAAGGACGAGCCACGTGGTCACGGAAAGCCGCTCCTTGTTTTGTTCTGTCACTATGCATGTCTTGCCTCTATGGCTCAGATTCGTTTTCCCGTCCACGCTAGACCGTCACGTATTTCCGTAGTCCAGATAACGGCGCGTATCTGCATTTCGGCAACCTTCGACCTCTATCTCGACCGCTATTAGACAGTGACGACTTCCCGGGCTATCGTCATCCTCTCGTTTCAAGTGTATCTGTCGTGTAAGCGGACGTAGACTTTCATTTTGGTCCCAACTTCGTTCGGAGTCAGCAACTCTGTCGGTACCGATTTTCATGGCGAACCAGGCGAGGCTACAGAGGAGCGAAATGGTGGTAGCGTTGAAGCGCTGACGATGAGAGGATCTTGCACCTGCATAGGATTGAGCCATAAACTTAGTGGGTGCCTAGTACGCCTTTTCTTTCTTTCTTGTTCATCGTGTTCATTGATTGTTTAGCACCAGGGTATACATCCACCTTCCCAAAGTATCACCGTATGCTAGCAAATCCGTTGTCGACACAGGAGCAAAACATTGGCGACGAACAACCAGCAATCACTCACTTGGGCACTCGATTCCAACTTCACCCCGTCGTGTTCTTGCCAGCATCATTCCGTGGCGAGCATGTGAGAACAAAGGCAGATACGATACGCCAATGGATGAAGTACTACATAGCGCCGCGAAATAGACGACATCGTTCAAAATGGCGAGGCGCGCCTTCATGAAGCGATGGTATCTTGGATGAGGAGTGCGGCCCAGAGACATGAAAGACAACAAAGAAGGGACGAGCTACGCAGCTGATAGCATCAATCTCGCTGTGAGTACAATTTCGTCTTCCTCACGTTCGTTGTGTTCATTAGCTCCCTAGCACTAGCACTCATCCCCGATATTTTTGCGTAACAAAGCCACGACCAGATGACCAGCCTAGCTCCCAACGGCTTCAAACTTCCTTCCCGTCATCCCCTTACTCGTCGACATATCCCATGGCCTTTCCCACGGCGGTGAGCGATTCGAGAGCGGACATCACTCACCCTCCTTTACCCAAGGTAAATATTCTCTTTGAAATGCTCTTCTTAACTGGCGATTTGATATCGTTCCGGTAGCTCAATAATAGTGCTGATTATCCTCTTTGATATCCCCTCTAGTTGCACTGAGAGCAAGGCCACCTTGCGGATAGAGCCCACACGCGTGCAGCCAGTGCCCATCTTTCTATGAACAGGGTTGTGTTGCCGAACGATACTCGACACTTTCCACTCCCTTCCTGCGCCATCACAGCCGCTCCCATTTGTTTGGATTCCCGGCCCCAATCGCTACTTCGCTTGTGACAACCTCGTGAGGGGCATACATTACGCCAGTGCATGGCGAGTTCGGGAGGTGCCCTCAAGAACACAGGGCGCCTCTCATCCCATTGCTGGGACCAGGAGGGACAGAGCGTGGTTGTGCGCACGCGATTGACTACGATCGTCGGCGAGGGAAGCAAGACGTGCAGTGTTACTGTAACGCTTCGACCTGGAAAAGGATTACTTGTGATGTCCGCACAAGAAAATCTTTGCTCCGCTCGGAGTTGATATATGATACCCGGCAGGACTGTTTCCAGCCATCGGATTGCTATACTGTTGTTTCACCAACCATGAAGCAGACTGGCCTAAATGCGTTTTGTGAAGGGACAAGAGGTGGCTCATCGATGCATGTCCGTGTAGTGATGCTTCGGATACAAGGACGGTTTGGTACAATCGCAAATGCGAACTTGTAGGCTCGGTTCGATCCCGAGACAGTCCACTACCATGCCGAATTCAGAAATTTTTTACTTCTGTTTTCCGAGAGCGTCCGCTATCTAGCACATTTCATCGTACGAGGGAGTATCGTTTCACCACAAGTACACCGCTACGCGACTGTCATTTCAAACGTTACGGAAAGTGGCTAGTGAAGACTAAGGATACTTGGCGCAATCGCAAACAAGAGTTTGTGAGCCCGGTTCGATTCCGAGACAGACCCATGCTAAGTTATGACGATTCCACTACGATTTTGTTTTCTTTCCAGGAAAGTCCCCTCGGTCAGTGTGGGAGAATCATTTTGCGAACACTGTATTGACATTTTAAGGTTCGCCGAAACTCTCCCCAAATTAGAGCTTCTGCTTTAAGTGGGCACTTTCCATGATTCCTCGTCCGCTCGATAAAGAATAAAACCTCACGAGGATCCTGGCACATTGGTAATCCATATTATATGGTTCAGTCGGTTCGAATCCGAGGGCGTCCACTTCGAAGTGTGATGATGTTTTTCTGGCATTGCAGAAAAACGAATTTATTCGAATGTATAGACGGAGCCCTTGACAAAACCCCGTCTTTTTGTGGTACATCTAATTATACTCCACTCGTTTTTTCTTCCTCTTACTTTAGATAGCACCTCGCCTGAGCCAGGATTAGAGTTTCCTCTTCGGCGCCGAGTCCCTTGACACCTAGAATAATTGGGTCTGGTTAATGCGGGGTAAAGAATCATCGAGAGATATGCTTTATGGTCAAGTGGTAACTGCCACATGATCCAGTGGGTTCGAAGCCGGGGGAGTCTGTTTCTAGGCATTGTCTAGCCTTTTTTGCGCTGGAGCTAAATTGAAAGGGTTTCTCTTTGAGTTGCTTCGAATATCTCATCAGACGAGAGGTTCTCCACAGGTGCAGAGTCCTGGTATAAGTACATCGATGTAAGAGACGGAAAGAGAGGCTCGCTGTGAGGATGCTCTGGCGCAATCATATTCGTGAGCTTATGGTCTCGGTTCGATTCCAGGAGTCCACTATGTCCGGAGTCATTTCAGACTATCATTTGTGGCGCACTTACTTTCAAAATCATGTTTATGTGTTAGGGCTGCGCGCCGTAACCGTATTGTACGGTGGTACGGCTTCCGTGTACGGTATACGTACCGAAGCCGTGAGCCCTTTAAGTGAGGCCGTATTTATGTGGCAGTGCTACAAGTGATAAATGTGCACTCACCATCATGTTATTTCATGTGTCTACACATGCTCTGCAATTTACAGCTCGGATTTCCGCCTGTAGGATAGTATGACACCATAAGGACGACCCCTATGCCCATTCAGCTACCTAATAAAAGTCAATCCCATGGCCACAATGTACTGAAGGTGCGTTAAACGGTATGCCATGCTGTTCAATATACATTGAGGACATTATTCAAGCCAGTAATAGTGTTGTACCCAACCAGAACCAATACGGCCGTAATTGTACGGACCGAAGCCGTCAGCGAAGTCGACCTTACGGTATACGGACGGTTACGGACGGTGCGGTCGTGGAGTAGACCATGTGAAATTCAACCTCGGAAGCTAAACACTAGCACCATTCCATTCAGTTCTTGGAATATTCATTCAACACTTGTCTTTTTTGAGGCGCTGCCGTCTGCGACGAGACGTGCACGCGACAATTTCACATGCGATTCGATGATGTCTCACCGATCATCCCAGGGCCTATTGCAATTAGATCAAGACAATTCACAGAATATCAACCAATCCTCGACGCGAAGAAATAATTGCGGCCACTTTGGCTTCAAAGTCAAGCAAGGAACCCGACCTCGTAGCCACCAAATCACTAGCATCGTCTTCGACACCGAGGAGGACTTCGATATTGGCTGACCCTAATGCCAACGCCTCAGACTTCGACAATGCCGCGCGCGTCTCCAAAGCCGCCTGTTTATTGATCAGATACAAGTTCCTTAGACAGAAGCATCGCAAAGCCACTCACCCAAGCAACATCAAAGCGCACGTTCCTCACAGACCATGTACCACTGCTTCCGATACCGACAGTTACATTGTGTGCTTGTAAAACACCGATGGCATTATCCTCGCTCAAAGGAGGCCCAGGAAGACTACAATTGCCTCCTTAGACATCGTATCATTTCACAATCTTCATTTAGACTCACATTCTCCGAAGCTCCCATGTTTCTGGGAACGGCCGCGACGGTACGACAATGACGCCAATGCCAGCATATCCGATTTCGGCTGCAAGCAGGTGAGCTTCCGCGGCACCTGCGAACGTCACTCGCAACGGAATCCGGGTAGTCCTTTCTATTTCGGACTTGAGCTGTATCAACGAGGCCATGATGTCAGCATTGTCGACGTCGATAACAAGCGGAATTTTGGCCTATTAAAAAAACCGGATGAGAATCCGACCATACAGCTGTTACGCCAATACTACGTACAGCCGCGACGCGCTCGAACTGAGTCCCGAGATCACCACTTCCGCCTCCTAATAATAGACGGCGCAGTGTAGCGATCTGAGTACTAACACTGATCGGAGAATTGAGGGAAACGATGACATGCAGAGTAGTCGCGTCTTGAACCACAGCCCCCTTCTGCAGCTTGTGGGCAGAACCCGTGGAGAATGCTGCTGTCAGCCCGGATATCAAGCCGCGAGCTACAGGTGCTACGATGGCCGTGGTTACGCCGCTGCGATAGGCGAGTCTGCGTCCTACGTCAATCAACGTCATTTAACCCTGGGAAGTGAACTCACAAGCTATCTCTCGAGGCAAATTGTAGCCCATCCGAGGCCCTAATGACTGCATCGTCTCCACCTAGAATGCTTGGGACCTTGGATAGCAGGGGTCCTATGACTGGGCCATCATTGGTGCTTGCTTCACCTGAAATATGGCTTAGACCCAGTGCACTGCCAAATGATACAAATCCTGGACTGCGGAAAGAAATTCAGTAAAACTCCAGACCCACGGAGACCTGCGGACGTACGCCACCGAACCCCCGACAAGATCTACCACGACAGCGTCGTGATAGGTGTTTTCTGCCAGACAAGTAGCCTTGACACCTGCGCAGACGATTTTTCCGGCCTCGACCACTAAAACACCTGCTTCGTTGGATTGTTGAGCAGAGAATCTGCGCTTCACTGTCTGATGATCTCGTATATAGACGTCAGAAACGTTAACGAAAACAACAGTTTCGGACGTAATCTGCTTTGTCTCCAATGGAGGTAGACCGTCATGCTTAAGCGTTTCCTCAGCCTCTTTATCGAAGTTCGGCGTTTTCGGTACACTCTGTAACGCAGTTGGTTTTGGATTAGAATACGGCTTTGAGATTTGTTCGATTCCATCAATATAGACCTGTTTCGGCGTCGCGCCAATAGCAAGAGGGTGGCTATCCCAGACGACGATATCTAGAAGTAAGGTAAAAATGCTGTACTGCACTTCATTTAGAGGTTTTTACCAGCATCATATCCTTCGTTGATGAAACCTATTCTGTGGCCTTGTCCCATCACAGATGCAGGCGTGGATGTCACGGACGCTAGCGCTAGGTTATCTCCTAATCCGTAGTAGTGCGCTTGTTGAGCTTCGTGAAGAAGGTAGCGCGAATTCAAGATTGGATGGTCACTCTATGAGATTATATAAGTAGGTGAGTCGGCTAACATATGAGATCATCTAGCCTTCATGACAACATTGAGCCCATTATCTGCTAAAATACGTGGCGCAAACTCTGATCCACGATACGCCTCGCGCTTGTATCTGGCACAGGTGGCAAAAAGAGCAATCGCGGGCGGTTTGCCTAAAGAACAGTCAGCAGAAAACGCGTCCATAATGTATCTCTAACCATAAGTTTTCTTAAGCAAGTCGGGGACCAGGTACGTCTCATGTGCATGATGGAAAGCAGCAATGGAGAATTTAAATTCATTGGTGAGCTGACGGTCTTGTTAGCGCAGTCTCTTCAATGCATAGGGCCGACCTTACACGGACGATCCCATCCAAATCGACAGCTTCATAACAGTGGTTTTGAACCTAGCTCGGAGTGAGGGAAAGGACCTTTCAATCGAATAACTGCCAACCTTGACCCGACCTCTTGTTAGACCCGACGTCTGAACAAGAGTAAGTACACGAGTGTAACGAGTTGATACGAGCAAGGTAAGTCTCGGAGAGTTCAAGTGTCAAGACTAAGGCTTTAGCGCTTAGCGAGAAGTGGAATGTTTCGGTGTGATTAAACGTTAGCTCAAAGCTAGGGAATATACAGCTTTGAGTAGACTACTTATATACTAGAACGAAGGTTCAATAATAGGTACACCGTGTTAGAAAGTGAATAAGCGGAATACACGGTGAGCGAGATAAAACACACGTGGAGTGAATCTGGAGTAAGTATGACGATGCGATGACGACGTGATGATGTGAAGATTTACGAAGGCTCCGTGGAGTCGCGGATCTAAAGATGAGATAAGGTAAGCGCCGAAGATAAGATAAGATAAGAGGCGCTTAGATAAGGAAAATGAATAAATCGTAACATTACCCCCCTTTTAGGGCAGGTGTCCCAACTGCTAGTAGACCTTGGTTTTCCCCTTTTCAAGGGAATTCTGTAGGTTCGTCCGGTCCTTTGGTGTCTTGTGAAGGGCTATCGCGCCCTCCAAAGGTGTCCCAGAGTATCTCTTGGTCGTACCAGATTTTTCGTCCCGTGAATGGGTCTGTGTAAGATTGCCAATCTTCGAATGGTGGCGTGTCCGTTCTGTTTAATCGCTCGGCGAGGTAATCGTCTATTAACTCGTCCGAGGCCATGTCGTTTTCTTTTACCCAGCTGTTTGACTCTGGTCCGTAGCCTTTCCATTTGACGAAGTAGTCTGTAACCCATCGTGCTGGTTCCCCTGCTTTTCCCCTGACTTTGCGCTCTCTATGGTCGAGGACTTGTTCGACTTCATAATGTTCTTCGCCGTCGATGAGATCTGGCGGCGGCGCAGGTGGTTGTTCTTGATTTGGGAATGCTGGTGGTACGTATGGGGTGAGGAGTGATTCGTTGAATACTGGATGAATGCGCCAGCCCAGCGGGAGCTTCAATTTGTACGCTGAAGCTCCGACTTTAGCGATGATCGGGAAGGGGCCTGTTCGTTTGTCTGCGAGTTTCTTCTTGGGACGTGGTAAAGAAAGGTTGGTCGTGTCGAGCCAGACCTTGTCTCCTACTTGGTACTCGACTGCAGGTCGCTTCTTTTTGTCGTATTGGGCTTTCATTTGGGCGGCGGCTTTTTCCAGAGCTGACTTGGCTTCAGCGTGGATTTTTTGCATCTGTGAAACGAAAGTGGTTGAGGCCGGTGTTCTAAAGGGTGCTCGGGGTTTTGCGCCAGGGAGGAGGTCAGCGTTATAGCCGTAGTTAACCTCGAAGGGGCTTTTACCCGTAGCAGAATGGACGCGGTTGTTGTGAGCGAAGGCCGCGAGAGAAAGCCATTCTACCCAGTCGTCTTGGAGATGGTTGACGAAGATGCGAAGGTATTTTTCAACCTCTTGATTGACGCGTTCTGTCTGTCCATCTGTCTGTGGGTGATAGGCGGTGGATACGTTTGCCTTGATCTGTAACAAGTCATAGAGGTCTTTCATGAACTTGGAGACAAACACGGAACCTCGGTCAGAGATGACTACCTGAGGCATTCCGTGCTTGGCGTAAACTTCGTCGCGTAAGATTTTGGCCCACCCTTCCGATGACAGCTCTGTCGTACATGCTATCGGTATGATTTCCTTAGAGAATCGATCGACGATCATTAAGATAGCGTCTTGACCGTTGCACTTCGGTAAACCAGTGACCATGTCGACGGAAATATGAGTCCATGGTCGGGAGGGTATGGCGTTCGGATGGAGAGGCGCCGCTTTTGCTTGAGTGCTCGACTTAGTTCGTTGACATGTCTCGCAAGCGTGGACATAGGCCTCTATGTCTTTCTTCATCCTGGGCCACCAGTATTCTCGTAAAACGAGTTCTTTGGTCTTCTCAATGCCAGGGTGTCCCACTGTCCTATGGTCGTGATGCATTGCGATGATTTCTCCTCGTAACGCATGATCTTGGGGAATATAGATACAGTGATCATAGAAGATCAAACCGTCATCTAGAGACATCCCTCGGTCATGGTTGAGAGACGCGGATACGTTCTTGTCCCATCGGTGGTGGTCAAGCGTGGCTTGCTTGATTTTGGTATGGATTTCCTCGATTGTGGGCATGACCATTGCCCGGAAATGCTCTGGTTTGAGGACGATAACCTCATCGTTGTCCTCCTGTCCCTGCTCGTGATCTGCTCGTCGACTGAGTAAGTCGGCTTTCTTGTTTGCCGTCCCTGGCTTGTGATGTAGCGAGAAATGGTACTCGGCGAGCTCAGTTACCCAACGTGCTTGACGTCGGTTGAGTTTCTGGGGCTTTCGGAAATATTGCAGATTCTGATGATCTGTCCATATTTCGAAGTCCTGCGCCGCTCCCATCAGGTAGTGTCTCCACTCGTCCAGGGCTAGCATAATAGCCAGCAGCTCCTTGTCGTATATTTTGTAATTTCGTTCCGTAACCGTTAGGGACTTGGATAGAAATGCGACTGGGCGCCATTTTCCATCCTGCTCTTGCGACAATACGGCGCCAATCGCTCCCTCGCTTGCGTCCGCCTCTACGCGGAACTTGCCTCCTTCTGTGGGTATTGCCAGTACCACTTCTTCGGCTAGTAGTCTCTTCAACTCTTGAAATGCGTCCTGCTGCGCTTTTCCCCACTTCCACGGATCGTTTCCTGTTAGCTGTGTCATAGGTTTGACGACTTTGCTATAGCCTTTGATGAAACGTCTGTAGAAGTTGGTAAAGCCTAGGAACGACTGAAGCTGCTTCTTTTTGGTCGGAATCGGCCACTCCGCTATTCCTGCGATTTTGACTGGATCCATGCGAATGCTTCCTTCACTGATGATAACACCAAGGTACTCGGTTTCCAAGGTCTCGAACTCGCATTTTTCTGCTTTAAGGAATAGCTTGTTCTCTCGTAAGACCTTGAGAACCTCGCGCGTAATGCGACGATGTTCTGCCTTGGTTTTGGACATGATTAAGATATCATCGAGATAGACAGTGACGGCGCCTGATGCAATGAGGTTTTTGAAAATATCATTCATCATCCACTGGAAAGTGGCGGGCGAATTGGTGAGCCCGAAGAACATAACCGTGGGTTCGAACAACCCTCGATTAGTTCTGAATGCCGCCTTCCACTCATCGCCAGTCTTGATACGCACGTTGTTGTATCCCCATCGAACGTCAAGTTTTGAAAAGTACTTGGCACCTCGTAGTTTATCCATCAGCTCTGAGATGAGTGGAAGCGGGTATCGATTCTTGATTGTCATCTCGTTGAGCTTACGGTAATCTTGTACTGGTCGCAGCTTGCCATCCTTCTTTTTGACGAAGAAGAAAGGGGAAGCCATGGGCGACTTTGAGGGCCTTATTCGTCCACTTGAGAGGTTCTCGTCCAGGAACTTGTCGAGTTCTGCCTGTTCGTTCCGATTGAGAGGGTAGACCTTGCAGTCGAGATTGGCGTTCGCATTTGGAATAAGCTCGATTGCGTGGTCCCACGTCTTTGGCTCGGGAAGTTCGTCGAAACTGTCTTTGTCGAACAGATCGCTGAAATCCCGACACCACTCTGGGACCATTTCTTCGAACGTCTTCGTTTTCTTGTCTGCGTTGGCCGCGGCAGCTAAGTCATTAGCGTGATGAGCGCGTATGAGTATAGCCCGCGTGAAGTCTATTGCAAGAATTGTATCTCCCTCCTCCAGCTCTTCGTCCCACCTGTCGTCGGGATCCGCATCGGGTAGTATGAATCGGGTTTTGCGGCATTCGCACCGTGCAAACGTTAATCCTCCTGTCTTCCAATTGATGATCGGATTATGCCGGGCTAACCAGTCGTGGCCAAGGAAGATCGCTTTATCGTCAAGATCTGTTACGGCTAGATCGATTCGTTCTGAATGATCTCCGATCTTTAGATTGATCTCGGCGTATTCGGTGATTGATCCTCCCTGGTTCCTGGTTCCGTCGGCATTATAGACCGGGATTGGTGCGGCTGTGGCGTGAGTCGGGATGTTGTACTTTTCGACAAACGTCTTATTGATAGCACTGCTGGTGCACCCGCTGTCTACCAGCGCCTTTGTAGCAATTCGGGTAAGAGTTCCTGGTATCCCGATTTCGACGGGTAGAACCAGGTCCTTCCCTTCGTTACTTAATGCGCTGATGTACCGCTTTGGCTGTCGTAGTTCTTCAAGCCATTCGAGTGCATTGCTTCGTCCCATCCCCCTTATCTCCTCGAGCATTGTGTCGACTACTTCTCCTGTGCGCGTCTTGTGAATCCAATTCATTAAGATCGCCTTCGCTTCTTCCTCTGTCTTGGCTTGTACTATGCCACGCAGAGTCCACTCAGCCTCGAATGGTTTAAGCCACCACTCGCTGTAGGTCTCGCCACTAAGATAAGTGCGCGAGGGCTGTGGGACCTCCTTAGCCTTCGCATCGACCCGTGAGGGCTCGACTACCGTTGGCGAGGTCACCGCAGTTTCTAAAGGGGATAAATTAGCCTTCTTGTTCATCATGAAACTGGTAATGTCCTCGTCGTCAGGTATTTCTTCAATGAAAGCTACCTGATGCCCCCTTTGCATTGCCTGGGCGCTAGCAGCTTCCTGATCCGCGGCTTTCTGGTCGACCAAAGCCCCTGGTGTGAGGGATTTAGACTTTGGCATCCTTACGAACCACTCTTTTACCGGAGGAGGTTTCGCAGTTGCTATTTCCTCTAAACATCCAGTGAGACTGGTGCTCCGTAGAGTCGTCTCACGGTCGTGTGAGGCGGCGTTTGCAGAGTCGGCACTAAGTGCCTCGTCCGTCCCCTTCGGTCGAGCATTCGTCACTGCGGTCTCATCTCCCACTGTGCCATCAGTGTCGGAGAAGTCGGAGGACCTCGACTGGTGCATCGCCGTTGAAAGGGGTGTCACTATGGTAGGTGACTTATCGTCCGATGCTTTCGCCCGCAGTGGGTTACTTGCCGAACGTTTAGTCGTCGGTAGTCTAACTACCACGACATCCGGGGGAACTGGGACAGAGAGTCGATTCTTGCTTAGTTTCTGGTCTGATTGCGAAGTCGCGGGTATATTCGAATGCGCGGGGGTAACTACAACAGGTATATAAGTACATTGATAAGTCGCGATAGGCGTACCAGCCAAAACTAAGTCCTTTGCCGAGTAAGTCGAATCGTTTACTTCTCGGCGCTCTCTTTTACTTCTTCAATTGAGGCAAGCGGCGTTTCCTGGGAATCCCAATATGCATTGGCGCGTCGCAAAGCTTCCTCCCGTGATTTGGGCGCATTAGGGCAGTCGCGCTTGAAGTGGCCTTTCTTGCCACATCTAAAGCATATTGCCGCTGCCTTGGCCGCGTCAACATCCATTGGCTGACCGCGCCCCCCGTAAGTCGTTCCAGTCGTCGTCTTCGTTGACGGCGTAGGAACTGCTGTTTGACCACCCTTAACTGGTGTGGTCGTCTTCTGTGGTGCCTTTACTATTGCCGTAGATCCTTCTGCCTGTCTTAGGCGCCAGTTGTAGTCGATGCGGAGGAGGCGAGTCTTCCAGCCTTCGTACGTGGTGGGCACTTCCGCGTCGGCCGAGTATATAGTGTTTTTACTCGACTGGCGGGCGGCCTTCTTGATTTGGTGGAGCATGACTTGCTCGTTGTCGCGTACTCCGGCATGGTAGGCTAGTTCTTCAAATTCTTGGAAGAACTTGTCGCCGTCCTTGTTCTCTGACTGCCTCAACTTCTCCCACTTGGCGTACTTTAGCTGTGCGTCAGCATCCTTCCAAAACCTCTTGCGGAGCTCTTTCTTGAAATCGTCGTAAGATGGATAGAGCTGGGCCCCCGTCGCTTGATCCCTCCCTATTACTTGTGCGCCTAACTCCCACCATGTTTCGGCGTCTCCTGCAAGTCGAGAGACGCAGAAAAGGACTTTATGAGGGGAGTGGCGGAAGTGTCGATTGAACGCTTCGAAGTGCAGTTCGCACTTTAGGAAGAATCGGGTGATGTCGGTAGAATCACCCGTGAAGTCTTCGACCTCTTTGAGGAGTTTTGGTTTAAACTCGTCATAGGGGGCGACGGCTCTGTCAACTAGTTGCCAGGGTACTGGCGGATCTGGGAGAGGCGGTGGTGCGGGAAAGAGCGGAAGCGCGTATGTTACTGGTGGTGCTGGAGGGGCGGGAGGTTGTGGTGGCTGTGCGCCACCACCTCCTCCACCGCCAGCAGCTCCATGGCCGCCACCAGCAAATGGCTGTCTGAATGGTAGGTAGCCAGTTTGGTAGGCTTCCGACGCCATCGACCCCCTAGTGTAGGAGAAGGTCGATCCCGTGTAGGATGGTGCGATTGGTGTGGGTGGCGGTAGTTCTGGGATTTCGATCTCGGTGGCTTCTTCTTCGTAATCAGGGAGCTCTGGCATGGGAGCATCCCGATGTATGTCGTTCCATAGGAGACGAGCGACTCGCTCTGCCTCGTATTGGAGTATGTCGTCAGCTGGAAGTTCTCTGTTTTTCTTCATAAAATAATCGTTTCCAGCTTGGGATCGTCCCCAAGTCTGGTCAAAAGGAAGTTCATAGGCAAAATACGTAAATATCTCTTCATAGTTAGCTTGGTTCAAAGCAGCTGGTATACTTATATTCGGGTCCTCCAGCGTCTCCTCATAAAACCTAATCGCGTCTGCTAGTCTCATCGGAGGGCGGCTGGGGTGTGTGCTCGCCCGACGACTCGGCGGGCGACTGAGGCCTTCCATCGATCCTGATGATCGGGAATGGGGTCGCGACTCGGGGTGGACGCTGCGGCTCGACGACGGTCTCACCGGCGCTTGACTCGAGCTCCTGCTGCCGCTGCTGCTGGAAGTCCTGGAAGCGGCGGGCGAGTCGTTGCCAGTGCGTGTCCCGGCTCCTCTGACCTCGGCGTGCTGGAGGATAGAGATGGGAGGAGGGACCGGCGACGGGCTCACTGGGAGGTTGGGGCGAGTACGGCCGATTCTGGACGTGCTGGTCCCAGTTCCTGTACTGAGTCCCGTACCCGGACGGGGGAGGGGTTCGGTGGTCTGGCGACCCATCTCGGGGAGCGGGGAAGAAGGCGCTGTAGGGGATATCGACATTGTCCCAAAATTCTTCTGAAGGGATACCGGCTGCGGGTGGTGGAGTGGGGTACCTATCTGCCCAAGTATCGTAATTGGTGACGGGGGCGACGGGTCTTGTGTCGCGGCCCACGTCGAATCCCCCGACTCGTGCAGCGAACCGGGCGTAGGTGCTGGGAGAGGGGGTGCGAGGGACATAGGGGATATATTCGGGTGAGGGAGGAATGGCGGGGTGGATGTACGTAGCTCTTCCGGCAAAGGGAGCAGCTGAGCTTTCCTGGACGTCGGGATGAACCGACTCAGGAATGATCTCCTCTTCTTCTGCGACCCCTCCCCGAGCGAGGTCGTTGAGTGGGATCGGTCGGAATGGTACGGGTGCGAAGATTCGGGGTGAGTGCTGCTCGAGCGTAATGGCATCGACATCGTTTGGGAGAGTGGGGGTGGTAGAGACTGTGGAAGTGACGGGGATTGTCGGAATGACAGGTGAAGTGTTCACAACTCTTCGCGGCGGCCTACAGAGAGTCCTGAGCGCGATGATGAGAACGATGGAAACGAGGGTAGCGCTGGGGATTCCAAGAGCAATGGCTAGTTCTTGGGCGGTACCGGTAGACATGGAAGATCTGGTTAAGGATCTAAAGAAAAGCTTTGAGCTAATTGTTAGACCCGACGTCTGAACAAGAGTAAGTACACGAGTGTAACGAGTTGATACGAGCAAGGTAAGTCTCGGAGAGTTCAAGTGTCAAGACTAAGGCTTTAGCGCTTAGCGAGAAGTGGAATGTTTCGGTGTGATTAAACGTTAGCTCAAAGCTAGGGAATATACAGCTTTGAGTAGACTACTTATATACTAGAACGAAGGTTCAATAATAGGTACACCGTGTTAGAAAGTGAATAAGCGGAATACACGGTGAGCGAGATAAAACACACGTGGAGTGAATCTGGAGTAAGTATGACGATGCGATGACGACGTGATGATGTGAAGATTTACGAAGGCTCCGTGGAGTCGCGGATCTAAAGATGAGATAAGGTAAGCGCCGAAGATAAGATAAGATAAGAGGCGCTTAGATAAGGAAAATGAATAAATCGTAACACCTCTCAACACATCAACAAGAGCCTCCCACTGTAATTCTTCTGGAAATGCGCCTAGGCCGTGCCAGTTACCGGTAAGTGCTTTCGCACAGTAGTCATCCTGTTTTTCCTTGATCTGGCGAGCTTTTTCATATCTAGAGACGTTCGTGAGAATTGACTATGAATAGATCCATTGTCAGAAACGGAATACCCATTCCGGAATGCCCATATAGTGTCCATGCGTGTGCCAGAATATACCTGACCTACACAAATATTAGTCATTTTTAAGAAGGTTCAAACAGAACATACTGGGGTTTTCTCCTAGAATGCAATTATACATGTTATTATTCCTTCTGGAAAGCGTCACTCTAGCAGTACATACCACAAGCATGCTTCATTTGCCGCCACCGGGGCGGTAAGGATGGATCTACTTCAGTGCCGTTGATGGAGAACGGTGGCTCCAACAACAAAGACGATGGCGACCGTTCAGCAGTAGGACGCAACTTGATGACAAACCCTTGTCCACCAATGCCATTTGCAGAACCAGGAAGAATAAGAGCTGTAGTAACACCACCAGAGATAGAGAGACGGTAAGAGTCATCGTGACTGTTAAGTCCGTCAAGACTGCGAAGCCATGGCTGAATGATACCGTGGCGAGAGTCTGCATCGCTCGCCCCCGACAGCTGAGGTGAACTACCAACACCAATATGTGAATGAAGGTCGACGATTCTGAGATGACATGAGCAAGGAAGTATACAGCCGATCGATTACATACCCTGGAGAAATCCATGCCCCACCAACATCGTAAGTGATAAGATCCTGCACCGTATATGGAGCCAGTGCATCGGGATCAATGACTCCGACCGCCTTAATGATACCCTTGTCTAGTAAGATGTCTCCTCTGACAACTTCAAGTCCGTTTACGCGTCCAGTCCAGATCGTCGCGTTCTTGAGTAAAGTAGCTTTCGTGCCCGGTACGAAACGGTCCGAGTCAATCCGCGAGTGGAAGTCTGGTGGTGGACCCGGTGGCACATCAAGAAGTTTGCATTTCTGCAAAGTTTCTACTGCATGAAGGGGAATCTGCGTAGTTTTATCTTTTGCCCAGTGAAGCCATAGCGCCTGCGAAGCAAATAATAGAAAGCAAACAGAGATTCCGGCAAAGAGTCGGGTGAAAACCGCCGATTTCTTCCTTCCGTTGAATTGCTGGAGCGCATAAGGCGCTATCAAGGTCTTTTCAGACATGGTGGCCGGCCTTGAAGATGGGAAAACGACGACATGATGAGATAGCAATGATAAATGTATGCGGTCACGAGGAGGAGATAAGATGGCCGCCGGCCCTCAATAAGGCTATGGACCAACACAAACAATTAGCCCGATAATCAACCACGATTCCTCTGAAGGAAGATACTAAGATTGAGTTCTTACTACGCTAAACTTTATCACAATTCAATATCTGTGGTATTCTCTTAGGCGTCAGAATTCAGACTCGAGCTCATATATATTGATGAGCGTTGTTATCCGGCAGATCCAAACCTCCTTTTCCCTAGACTGGATCATACGGCGTGCTGTCGAGCGAATCAGTCGTCATCCATAACAACAAAGTACGAGTATGTCTTAATCACATAAATCAACTCGTGACAACCATCAAAATCAAAATCAAAATCAAAAGCAGTAGCAATAGCGCATGCGTCGGGGATGAGCCAGGCTACGATTTTTCAGCGCTCAGGTCGCAACAGGAGAAGGTACCACATTTTCAATTTAAATATGGTAAAGATCCAGATTCCATCACGGGCCGCCTGACAAGCCACAGCCTCCAATTGATGGTGTTGTTACGCTAACAATGGTCCCGGGCTTCACTTCATCTCACCATGGCGGAACCGACTACAGATCCGACACAAGTTATCCCTGAGCAAACTCCTTTATGCTCGCTATCGGCACAGGACCAAAATGGATGCCAGCAATTGCTCACCTGGACGTCCGACTCCAACTTCAACCCGTTATGTTCCCACCAGCATCATTCCGTGATGAGCATGTGGGTCTAATAGCAGGACGCGATACGCCAATGAATGAAGCGAGCTAAACGTCCACAAACATCCCGATGGTGTCTTGGATGAGGAGTGCAGCCCGGAGACGTGAAAGACAACAAAGAAGAGACGTGTTACGCAGCCGATAGTATCAATCTCGCTGTGAGTAAAATTTCTTCTTCCTCACGATCGTCGTGTTCATCAGCTCCCTAGCACCCATCGAATCACTGAAACCGTGACCATACGACTGGCCCAGCTCTCACGGCGCTTCAAACTTCCTACTTCCCTTCAATCTAACCCCCACTCGCCAATATATCCTGTGGTCCTTCTCATAGCGACTGAAAGAGCAAATATACAAACGACTATACTACACCTCGAAATACAATATATGCGAGTACTGCGTAGGGTAGTGGTCATCTTGAGGCGTGGATTCGAGAGGAGAGGTTACCCTCCCTCCTCTACGCAAGGTAAATATTCTCTTTCGAATGCTCTTCTTCATTGGTGATCTGACATTGTTCTGGTAGTCCAATGGAAGTGCTATATATCCACTTCGACGTACCCCATGGTTTCGCCGGGATACGTTGCGGATAGAGCTCATACACGTGCAGCCAATGCCCGTCTTTTTATGGACAAGGTTGTGTTCCACAACGAAAATCGTACACTTTCTGCTGTCCTTCTGTGCCAATCACAGCTGCTCCCACTCGTCTGAGTACTTGACACCAACCGCTATACCCTTTGCAACAGCCTTGTGAGGAGCCTACGTTATGCCAGTGGATAGAACACTCGCGAGCGGGAGAGGGACGTCGCTTGAGAATGCAGGGCGCCTCTCATCCTATTGGTATTGGCATTGGTACCAGGGCAAGGTCCATGTCTTGCGTTGGGATCAGGTTGGACAGAGCGTGGTTGTGCGCGCGCGTTTGAATACGATAGTCGACGAGGGAGGCAAGACCTCCAGTGTAACGAAAGGATTACTTGTGCTCGCCAGATGTTCGCACACGAAAGTCTTTGCTCCACTCCCGGGATTGGCGGAATTGGAGATACCTGACAGGACTGTTTCCGGCCCTCGAATTACTATGTCGTTGTTGTGCCAACCATGATGTCGACTGGTGTAAATCCCTTTTTTGAAGGACAATGGGGGCGCCTCATCGGCATCTCTGTGTAGTGACGCCTCACATACAAGGACGATTTGGTACAATCGCAAACGCGAACTTGTAGGCTCGGTTCGATCCCGAGACAGTCCATCTACATGTATGATTCCGACTATTTTTACTTCTGTTTTCCGAGAGCCCCCGCTATCTAGCGCATTTCATCGTACGAGGGAGTACCGTTTCACTACAAGTACGCGACTGTCATTTCAAATGTTACGGAAGGTGAGTCGTGACTAAGGATGCTTTGGCACAATCGCAAACACGAGTTTGTGAGCCCGGTTCGATTCCAGGACAGACCTGTGGCCAATCATATCGATTCCACTACCATTTTGTTTTTCCAAGGATGTCCCCTCGGTCATTGTGGGTGAATCATTTTGCAAACAAGTTCAGTGAAGCCCTTCCCTGATTAGAGCTTCTGCTTCAAGTGGGATTCCTCCCTGTCCGATGAAGAATGAGAACTCCAAGAGAAGACAGGCGTCCTGGAACGTTGGTAATTCATATGGTTCGGTCGGTTCAAGTCCGAGGGTGTCCATCGGCTTTGATGATTTCTTTTTGTCGGAGAAAAACGATGAGAGGCCAGTGTGCAGTGTAACGAACGCTTTAACCCGGGAAAGAACTATTTTTTGCTCGCCAGATGGAAGGCTTTACGAGTCCGCTTCCAGGATGTATCGGGCTGGCAGAGATACTGTTTCCAGTCCTTGGATTACTATGCCGAAATGATGATCCATTTGTGAAGGAACAAGGGCGGCTGGCTCGTCGACATCCCTGTGTTGTTCAGATACAAGGACGGTTTGGTAAAATCGCAAAGGCGAACTTGTAGGCTCGGTTCGATTCCGAGACAGTCCACTAACATGAAAGGAACCCATTGTTTTTACTTTTGTTTTCCGAGAGCGTCCGCAATTAGCACGTTTTATCGTTTTGAATCTGTCCGAATTCTTTCTCAGTCGTTTCGCCAGACATACGTGACTATCATTTGTACTCATTTCAAACGTTACATTTCATAGCCTCAGACAGTAGGGATGCTTTGGCATAACCGCAAACATGAGTTTGTTGAGCCCGGTTCGATTCCGAGTCCTGTCAATTAGGAACTGTTTGGCATATCTTTTGCTGTCCAAGAATGTCCCTCGGTCAGTGTGGGTTCTGGGAGAATCGTTTTGGAAACACCGTATTGACGCGACTGACATTTCAGGGTTCTTCCCGTCACATCGTTGTAGATTAGAACTTGCTCAGAGTGGGCATTTTCCTGGTCCTTGATGTCTCCTCTGCTCGATGCATGGTAGAACCGCCAAAATAGGACAGGCATCCTGGCACATCGGTATTGTTGATATGTTTGAGTCGGTTCGAACCCGAGGGGTGTCATTGCGATGTGGTCCCATTAATTTTTTCCATTCCAGAGATTTCGAATGTAGGTTGCCCTTGACGAAAGCCTGCATGACATCTATAATCCGCCAGCTCGGTTTCGTTTCTCTTTCCCAAGCCAGGCTGAGTCCGAATGATTGCTTCTGACGACAAACTTTCTAGTCAAGTGGTAACTGCCCGCATGACTGAGTCCGACGTCGGTTCGAATCCGAGGGAGTCTTGTTTCCATACTGCTTTCTAGCCTTTTTTTACTGGAGCGAGATGCATGCGCATGATCAATGTGTTGAACGGATTTGCGCCCTTGACGAAAGCCGTCTTGGATAGCTAAGTATACACAACCAGCTATACATCGACTTTTATTCCACCAGCGAATTTTTCCTTTCTCTCTATCTCACTTCAGCCTGAGCCAGGATTCTTTTGAGCGTGTCCCATGCCCAGATTAATTGGGTCTGGTTAATGAGGGGCAAGAAATCATCAAGAGACAGACTTTCTGGCGAAGTGGTAACTGCCTCACAGTTCAGTCGGTTCGAATCCGTGGGAGTCCGTAGTCATGATATTTTCAAGCCCTTTTAAGCTAACGCGTGATCCGAGAGCCATTTATGCGTTATTGGTGTCTCATTAGACGAGGTGCATCCTGACAAGATTAAAGACGGGACGAGAGGCTTGCTGAAAGGACGCTCTGGCGCAATCATAAACGCGAGCTTGTGATCTTGGTTCGATTCCGGGAGTCCACTCTAGAGTATGTGACACGTCTTCTTTTGGTCCTGGTCTTGATGCACCTACTTTTATTTAAAAACATCGTGACCTGAACATGCTTAGATTTTCCGTTGCCGTCGTCCACATTTTTACCACGGTGACCGGTGAAGCGTCGTAACACGGCTTCCAAGTCTGATCTCCAATGGTGAAGCTAATCAATGACGTCGGGTCATGGTAATATTCGGACAAGGATTCCGGATACAACCATCGATGAATTCAGCATGTCCGAAACCGGGAAAGTTCAACACTGGACTTCCCACCTTCGGGCTGAGAAGTCGACAGTAGGATAATGCTCGGCTCGACGAACGAAATCCTGCCGTAGCAATGGAAGATGCCAATACTAAATGGGAACCAGACACGTCGTTGCTCCTAGTGACACGAGACAGTCAACTGGATGAGCTGATGCTACCCACTGTATACGATAGAATTAGTGCGATGAAGTGTCTCGGGGTATAAATCGCACTTGCTATTATAAATCCACAAGAAGCAGGATCTGCATAGGACTAGTACTCACTAGGTTCATTACCGCTTAGAACGGGCCCTCCTTGGAGCAGTGAATGCATCTTCGATACAGACACTCATTTCACCTATGGACAAGCGTATTTGTTTGGTCTTCGTGCGCTCTGTAAAAATCTCTGGTGTGCAAATTAGAGTTAAGGACGGACTCAGACACGCGGGCCTCTGCCGCTACTCGGCCATCAGAGAGTTCAACCTCCGATTATGACCCTTCGTGTGATCCGGTTCCGAATTGCTCGTCCATCTCCCCAGCTTGCTTCTTTTTTGGTTCGCATCGTGCTTATCATCACTTTTACTCTGTGGCAGGGATGCACTGTCTACCATACTTTCTTGGCCTCATACAGACAAATACTTTTTTTCCTCCTCCGACCGGGCTTGGAAGGGCTTGGCCAAGAACAATCCCGATTTCAGAAGGCTTCGCTTTCCTCAAGCCGACCGTTAACGATCTTTTTTGAAGATGGCATCTTCTCCAGGCTCAGGCTAGTTCTCGTTATGGAAGAAAGGAACCTGCGTTGTGCTCCAGGCATGCCTTGGTGCGCTCGATCCGGCTACCCTTCCAACCCCTCTGAGTTCAGATCGCGAGGTCCGATCTCTTGCGCCACACGTGGCTACCTATCCCAGGAGGCCTCCACTTTTTTTCTTCCTTCTTCCTTCCCCACTAACAATTAATAATGCTCCCCGTCTTTCTTCTCCTCCTTCCCGTCGCCCTTGCCCTGACCATCTCTACTCCGGACGAACCAGTCGTATCTGCCTCGAGCCTCACCATCAAGTGGAACGCTGCGTACGTCGACGAAGCGAGCTTCACCATCGAGCTCATCAATGCTGCCTTCAATCGTCAGTATGCCATCGCGAATAACGTGAACTCGGGCTATGGTGACTCGGAGTTGACGGTGCTCTTGCCCGCGGTTCTGCCTGGGTGAGTATTCATCATTACAGCTCAGGACGGCTCATCTGATGCTGACGGGTGTGCTGTAGGACTGGATTCACGATCCAATTGGTGAACCCGGGGAATATCAACGACATATATGCCGAGTCGGGACAGTTCACGGTGGTCGATGCTAATTCGACGTCGACGACTACTGGTACTGGCTCGACAGACGCATCAGCCTCGACATCAGCGAGCTCGAGCGCCAGCACGACGGCCTCTACGTGAGTCATCCAAATCCGTTTCTTCCTTCGTCGCGTTTACCTTCCTTCAGCACGCACAGCTCGTCGAGCTCCAGCTTTGGCGTTACCCGCTCCAATACCATCACCGGTAGCAGCACTTCCTCTGCCACCTCTTCCGCTGCTTCGACTTCAAGCTCATTCGTCGCACAATCCTTCAATACTGCCTCTCGTTCAGGTGCCGATATGGGTATCGCTGGGATGTTGGCCGCGGTGTTGGGGTGTATCATCGTCTTGTAATCTTTGCTCTCCTTTCCTTTTGAATATCCACGCTCGTTTCTTACTTCGCTGCACGCACTATGTACTCCGAGAAAATGATACCTTCTGAATGCCATTGCGCAATATCGACGTGAAAGCGAGTCAGACCTTCGAGGCACAGGTCTTTTGAATCTATATTTGGCTGCTCGCCCTAGCAGGACCTCCACGTCTCCGCGGACTTTCCGGCTGAACAGAGATTAGTCGCAACGAGAGTATGCCATGTCGTCCTAACATGCGGAAGCTCCTTAGGCTTAAATTGCAGCTGCCATATCTTGGTCTCAGTTCGAACTTGAGAAGAGGCACTAACACAAAATCAGTTTTTACTGACAGGATGTTCACCAATTCGCTTAGGATTTACTACGACGTTTGAGAATCGTTGTTACTGCGAATTTGTAGGATATCGGTGTGGGTCATCTGGCGCACTCATAACAACACACTAGTCGTATACGATCTTGGTTCGATTCCTGGAACATCCCCACGTTTGAGCGTTCATTGGTGTTTTCTGTTTTATATATATATCAGCAATGTGTTAATCTTTGCCAGTCATGCATCATGGACGATGGTGAACTGCAGTCAACGCCTCACTGGCTATTACCCTGTACAGTCATGTACTCTGAGTCTGAGTACCTCCTGACTGCTGTGTCGCTGTATCGTTACCCGAATATGAATACAGCCCAAGAATCATAGTGTTCAACACTGGGCAGGCCATTTGCGTCTCCTCTAACACTCCGCCTGAACACGGTTTGGTGTCCATTTCGTATACTTAATCATAGCCGAGTCTCGGTTCAAATCATAGCTGTCAAATCCAATTTTACTGACAGGGTTGCTCCAGCATTCGCCAATTCGTTCATATACTGCAGCAGGGTTATTCATGATCTCGTATGAGCCAAAGGAGTAGGAGTAAGCAGTAGCAGTCCGTCGCATCAAACACAAAAAGAAACCTTGCGGGTGACATCAATAACATAATATACCCCATTGAACAAGGGCCCTTCGGCGCAATCGTAAACTCTTGCTTTATGATCTCGGTTCAAATCCGAGAGGGTCCATTTTCTTCTATGGTAACTTTTTTTTTTTCACCGGCAATGCGCATTGCGCATCTTAGGGTTGCGCATGAAACCTCCAGAGGGGGCGTTTTTTACTGACCCCTCCTCAAGGGGGGTGTTTTGATACGGTAACTTACCGTTACTTACCCTATCACGTGTAATCCCACATGACTGACGCGCAGCATTTGCAATTTCTTCCGAGCATCTTCACCTTCGTGTTATTTTACACTTTTTTCTTTCTCCTGAAGTATAATTCATTGAACATCACTAAGGTGCTTTGTTCTACATTGTAAAAGAAATGTAAATTCAATAGGATTCAGTATGGTGGTGATATTGCTGCTCATATGACATCACATGACAGGTAAGTTACCTCGATCCAGCGAGTGGAAAACTGGAAAACTGGATTGATTGGCCATCTCCGCTGATACAGCTCAGGTAAATAGAAGTAAACTACTCCTACCGACCTCGATGGTTCATTGTAAAAAGTAGAGACTGTGATAGCAACATTATCTACCAGCGCATGAGCCCAAAGTGATAGCGAATGTGCACATTCCCTCTAAATCCTAACAAGCTACGGTGATCCTGATCATCGCAGACCAGCTGCGCCTCGCTGACATCAGCTGCAGATGATGTCGACCCGGGATAACGAGGGTCAAGAAATATGGCTGTCACCCTGCAATGGCGTTACAGAGTGATAAATTTGCAAGGATGCGTGGAAGAAGAAGAGATGAACTGAAGGCAAATCCGCGGCTCCTTGAACGATATCACTCGAAGGATAAGACAATTCCCTCAATGACATCTTTCCTGGCAAGGAGGGACTCGTGCTATAGTCGAAATGGTGCAATGTTGTGGAAAGAGAGAGAAGTGCCATGTAAGACATAGCTGAGATATTGCAACGAGAACAGTGTTCAAAGTCAATGACGAGTTTGAGCAAAAGGGAGTGTTAGGGATGAAGAAGTAGCGAGGTATGAAGTATTCGTGGTGGTGGTTGCTCATGGAACCTTTGCTCATGTCGAGAACGACATTCTACTGGCAACTAGAACAAGGCTTCAGCAGGTGTTCCACGAGCTGTTTTAGGTAGTGGTCGCGGTGGCGGTCGTGGTAGCGGTAAGTGGTGGTGATGGTGGGAGTGGATGTAAGTTACCAGTAACTAACCGGTCCGAAACCCCCGGTGTATCAAAACCTAGGGTTTCCTGCGCAACCCTAGCGCATCTAGAGTCTTGACTCTTGACTCATAAACTTTGATGATCTTCAAGTGGGTAGTATGCACCCCACGAGCGGGTTAAAGTACGGTTTTGTTTTACCAGACCGCTGTTACTTTTGCAATTACAGGACTGAGAAATTTCGCCAGCAGCTGTATTAATTCTGTACCTTCAACTTTTTACACGTTTTCTTGACCTCAAGAACTGAAATTCGAATTATTATACAGTCGCAGGCTTACATGAAAATCCCCCCAGAGTCCAGCATGAGGTACATAACTCACCGGTAATTAACCTCGGTGCATCAAAACCCTAGGTTTAGTGTGCGGCCCTATCTTCAAGTGAGGTAAGTACTGTTTTCGGACGCCTCGAAGGTTCTATGAAATGGAACCCTCCTCGCCGTAACATTGTCCTCTTGCGGGCAACTTGAAGCAACATTGAAGTTCAAATTGGAAATTTCCTGCTGGTTGGATACAACAGGGCTTAAGTAAAATTTGGCGATGCTCAGGGCCAAACTCGAGAACAATAAGTCCTTACGTCCGCCGCATCACCACGTCCTGAAGCCTAATTTCTTTTTGGGTATCTAACCAGATGGAAAAGGTCACGGGCGGAGTCTGAAATACCCAAGGCCGGGTTCGGCTATGCTTGGCCGAAAGCGCCCGGCATAACCGCGTCAATTCGGCTTGAACGCGCTCATTAGCAGAATTCGCGTCGCGTCGTTCATATCCATTCCAGCTGTACATAAACAATATGAGGATATAATATTGATATACGTTGGCGAGGCTCTACAACTTTCAACAAGCTCCAACGCTCAAGTGCATATTTTAATGGATTAAATAGGGAAACGCGGCTCTCCTCATCGGCCATCATTTGACTCTGAAATTTTACCAGTGTAAATAGATATATTCAGTATTCCCAGACTCCCAGTCTGTCACAATTTTTTTTTCGTGCACAGCAAAGTCTGGTACGCGTGTGTACAAAGTAATGGCTTCATGCTCTGCAAAACACTACCCTGCGTAACAAATCGACAAAAGAGTATCCTCCGTTTGGCTCACAATGGGGATAAGGAGTGGCGAGCTACTTTGTTACACGTGAATTCGCGTATATTAGTGGGTGGGCGTTCGACGAGAGGACCACTCACCACCACTTCTTCTACTTTCTACCATCTTCTACCTCTACTTCTACTTCTACCATCACCCCAGTGGCGCGCAGGACTCGCCGTGGAATGCTCGAGAGGATGCTAGACATGCATGATGATATCTGGCTCGAGGTGAGATCGCGTCAATTGTATCGCAGCTGGGTGCTAACCGCGTCGTGCAGGTGGTAAGCTATCTGAGCCCTCGGGACGTCTTGCACCTCGCACGGTTATCCGAGGACCTTTATTCGGCATTCACGAGTCCAACATCGAAAGTTCTGTGGAAAGCGGCGCGTAACACAGTGGATTGCCCCGCCCCAGTGACAGGTTTCTCCGAAATGGCGTGGGCACACCTGCTGCACGTTAATAAGTGTCATGTACGTATCTCGTTCAAGTTCGCTGCTCGTCTGTTTTTTTCTGACGCGTAATTTTTTAGTTCTGTCGTGTGGCCGTCGTACGCAAAGTTGAGTTTTATTTTCTTACTCGTATCTGCAAGGCGTGTTACAAGGAACAGTGAGTAGTCTGGTTTGACTGAGGGGGATTTTGTGGTGCTCATGTACGCGTAGTGTTATTTCTCACCGTGCGACAGATACTCTCACCGCCTTCATCGCGTCGCTAGTGCCCACCACCATGAAGGGGATAAGTGAGTTTCATGATATCACTTGGGAGATTCTCCTAACTGACTATTGATATTAGCTATTGAATATTTACGGAAAGACTTTGAAGCCGTTAAAGCTAAGTACCTCTCTCTTCCTGACAATAAAAAGGACGCGTATTGCCAAGAAAGATGGGACTACCTCAGGGAAGTGGAAAATGTACGTGATCCTGCGTCCAGTCTGTTGTCTTCAAATCGTTACTTGTGAAAACCAGTTCCGTCTTATTGGAACCGTGTGGTGCGAACAGAGAGCCGATGTACGTTCAGAAGAATTGGAAAATAAGAAGACCAAGAGAGCCGTCGCGTACGTCTACCGACATCCTTGACCGTGATAATCCTTGTTGATAAGCTATTTAGCATAAAAAAGAAACTCAAAGATCTTGGCTATGGCGAAGCGCTTCTATCCAAAGATTTCTGTCATAAGTTTGATGAACATTCGGACGTCAAGAACCCTCGTCGTCTCACGGAGAAAAGTATGTTGCCTCTACACCGTCCTTATCATTTTCTAAACCAAGTGTAAAAGACTGGTCCAATATCCGCGATACTATCATCGAGATGGCTGAAAGGGCAATCAAAGAATTAGCGGACCAGCGCGTAGCACGTGTTCTGGTCGTTGAGAACCGCATTGCCATCGCCACCGCCTTCTTGGAAGGACCCGACCCTTCCCGTATCACCAAAGTGCCGTCTATTGTCGATTTCCTGGATGTCCATCGTCACAAAACTCTCATCGAATCTCCCGTCTCGATGACTCTCGGTGAGAGGGAGCTGAAGCCGGTCGTAGAAGCGTTTCGCAGGGAATGGATGGAACCAGCGCTCAATGAACTCATCCGGGTTCTCGGGGAGATCCAACCGGAGCGATTGACCAAGTACCAGAAGCGCACCTATCTCGAGCTGGCTCGTAACGTTTTCGAATGCCGAGGATGTTCGTCGCGAGGACTGGTTTTCCCGCAAGTCTTGGAGCATGAATGTTGCATCTATTCGCAGGATCCCCAGACCATGAAATTGGAACGGAGGTGCGTGTGGACTGCGAGATACTTATCGAAACAGGAATCTTTCATGTCGACGTTTATACGAGTCGTCGGTTTGAACCCGGAAACTGCGACGGTGGAGGATATCGCTTCGCTGGATCAACGCTACCGCTGCCTCATGTGTCGGGAAGAAAATCACTTGGACGGGCAGTCAAAGAAAGCGTATGAATGGCGCTCTTTCGTGAGTATCTTGGTTCTTCATCCTCAGTGTGGTGCTAACCATCCCACCGTCAGATCGAACATATAGACGGTCATATCTCAGGAGGAATCAACGTCGTTTCCTACCCAGAAGATTTTGAGATTATGCCTTTGGAAAGTATGGAGGAAGATCCTGGCTCGAGCAACACCCAGACCAATGTAGCCCGCCGGGGCTGCCGTCTTCCCGGTTGTCGGGATGCAAAGTGCTTACTTAAATATATGCAAGAGTGAGCATTCTTTCCTAACCTCATTTCAGCGCTTACTCACTAAATATTATATTTTTAGCTAGCTTCATGCGGACCCGGACGATAGGACCATGTTATGGCGATTGTATATGTACCACCACTGCGACGCAATGTGCTAAAAGTTATTCCTGTTCTGCGCCTTGCACCTAAGTTATTGCCTCGAATCGAATTGGCAAGTACCGACCACTGACTAAGATATATCATTTATCGAAGCCTTCAAAACCATGTAAGCATCTCAGAATGGTCTCCCCGGGGCAGAGCCTACTTCATTTTACAGGACTGCCTTCATTTGCGTGCATGCTACTATATGTTATAGTTTCCCTTTCACAATACTTTCCGGTCCCACCCAGATACCCGACCGGAGTCTACCCTTCGAGTGAGAATCCCACCAATCCACGATGGTTTGCACGACTTCCGCGTGCTGACCTGTATAAGTGTGGTCCGCATGTTCCATCAAATGCAAAGAATGCGTCCCGGGGCTTCGCTTGCTCAGAGCTTTCGCGTACAACACGGCGTTGTATCTAAATTTTAGTTGTCAAGACGCCATGAGGCTATAAAAGTGCGTAACGTACACGGGTACCCCTTTATCCTTCAATCCATGGATAATAAGGACATCGGTTGTCTGGGGAAACAGGTAATCCACGAAAGAATTATCAAATGCGGCATAGTCGACAAAGTCTTCTTGGTATATCTTCTCTTTAAAGGCGTGTGTGAAGGTACGGCGATTGAGAAGGTGAAACCCTTTGTCGGCTATGTTCTTCAGAAGTATCTTGGAGCTTTGGGACACTGTAGTCTGATCAGTGCAGGCCGACTGGGAGAAGTGAAGGGGATGACAGTACCGAAAATATCCTGTCAAAGGTAAGGATAAGAATATTGCATTGGGCCGCTCAGCACAGAAGTATACTTACTTTCATACGGTAAGTCGCAGAGACAATCACAAATCCCGAAACATTCTTCCCGTCTTCAGACGTACAAAGCCATCGTACGGCGAGTACGGCCCCACGGGAGTGGCCAATCACCAAATCGATTTGGTACCCAAAATGAGCCTTAAGGTACTCTGTGATGATGCGAAGGTCGAGAGCGTCCTCTTCCATTTTGTTCTGACGCCATATCCCAGGAGACTCAAAGTATCCTCTGGTATGTCAATGGTTGAGCTATTGCGTGGAACAAAAATAAACCTCAGACGAATACCGAAAGTCGAAACGGAACGCGTCCATAGGGAGGGTAGATGCGAGTTGTTTGAGGAAGAGATAGTCCTTATGCCTAACAATGAATGAATTATTAGATCAAAGCTGCTGCTGTACCGACTGAAAGAAACGAGTACCCGCCGACACCGTGGAGCACCTACAAGTCAGATGATTCACACTTTTTTATTAGGAGACTGGATAAATCTCACAGACCAGGGCGAGTTTCTTTCCTTGTGTTGAATTTTCTGGCTCCAACTGCTCTAGAATGCCATGAATTGCAGTTGGCTCTCCAGGACGGGAACTCGGGACAGGGATAAATATCGTTGACGACGCATGGGCAGGCATCGGTATCAAGAGTAATTGGCAAGAAGTAAATTTGATAGTGGCCACTACTTGTAGGGATTTCAGGTTTCAAGACGACGTTGACAGAGAGAAAGCTTGATACCCCGTAACCCTGTAGCTTATCCATTTGGGGCAGCGAGACTTGGAAGTCGCCTAACGTAACCGAAGACTGTCCAGGTCTGTCCGAGGAGTATCGAGTACTAGCGATTGTCAGAGCCCAGCTCAGCTCAGTTTTCGAGGCTTAGGCGAGGCTTGAGTAGATTCAGACTCTTCAAATTGAAAGTCCAAGCCCGCTCAGGCTCAGGCTCAGGCTCAGGCTCGGATTGGGCTCAGGCCCGGGCTTGTGTATATGAAAACAAAGACTGTAATTGCTGAAGGAGCGAGCTATAGTCACGGTTTCGTATTGAAAGAAATGTTTATCTGCTACATATCATGCTATAATATCATGCGTGAGGACACAAGAAATAGACACAGTAAAGGAAAATATGACATACCTTCTTATAGTCCAACACAAACAACGCACTTAACTTCATGCTAATTCAACCCGCTGCTGCTAAAGAGAATCACCTTTAATTTCTGCCTAAGCCGTAGGATGAGTACAGATGAGGTTTCACCACAACTGCGATAATAAATTCCGTTGACAGGAAGTAGGGAGACCGTCTCGGTGACTTCCGTCCCATCAAATTTCCCCGTGGGTCGACGATGATGCCACCAGCAGCAAGATACTTTTGTACACGCAGGAAAGCATAGCATCTCCGTACTTAGCGGAATCAAATTTCAAAAGATGCTAGCTGAGCTTGCTCTGAGCCGCCAATAAATTTAGAAACGAGACAAGCGCACACAAACCCCGGAAGGTCCAGCTCCAAAGCCCTAGAGCAGCGCCCGATCCTCAGTCATCTGGGCTAGCGAAGTGAGGTCGGCCGATCTCGATCTAGCCTCGAGGTTCCCTTTCAAAGTATTGGTAAATCGTGACGACAACATGGATGGTAGGCCTGTTGAGGCTTGTTGGTGTTGATGTTGATGTATGTACAAGGTCCCAATCAGGAACGGCTGGGTCTACAGCCCTGAGATCGCAAGGCGCCGCAAGCACTGGTATTGGTTTTTTCTACCACAGCCCGCCGATTACGTGACTCTTTTTGAGTTTTAACGTTGAAGTCGGGGCTTATTGATATTTCACGGTGACCGCGGCGCCCAAGTGCCGGCTGTAGACTCAGGCATGCGCCACGCCACGAACGCTGTTCGGACAGTTAATCCGAGATTCCGAATATCTTCCATCATCATCTGCCGACTAAGTCGAGTATCCAGAAAAGGGATTCAACTCAAGTTGCACCCTCTGTCCACTAGTTCTGAAATCGGACACTGATCACCGTGACGTTGCCACGAATCTCTGAACTACATATTATTTTTTGAGGACACTCCCGATTACAATAAGGCAAACCCACAGTTCAGCGGGAACAATTTGCTCAGAGCCCGGACATCTGAGGTGACAAACGAAGCCGTATCCCGACCTCCCTCTTCATTTCTCCGCTAAATTCCAAGAGATCTTCATGGGTATCCGGCGTGTTCTGAGGCCGTAAATCATCCAGATCGGATTGCGTCTCCACGGATCCATCTGAGCGGCGCATTATTTCTTACAGAACGAAGAGAAAGGGCAGTCGCAAAGAGCTATGGTGATTTACGTCGACATCATCACTGTCAGCCAACGAGTGGAAGCCATAATTCCCATGCTCGTTCGTCTCACAACCATGACGACGGCGAATCCTACCTGGCATGTCAACGCAAATTGTAATTCTACTTTTAAGCGCGTAGAGTGCACGTACACTCCACTGTACATTATAAACAATCTGGGCCTAAAATAAAAAGGGGTATGTTGTTAGCGAGCTGATTCTATCATCCTCAAAGTCGCTATCATCCTTATTCCAACCAGCCTTCACCAACTCTGCCTCCCACGGAGAGTTGACTTCTTGTGGTGCAGGTGGGATGGCGGTCCTGCAATTATCTACAATAAAATCATGAAGGATACGGTTAACACTAGAAAATATCAGCTGTAGTGCCCGTAGTTGGAAGCATTTCGACTCACGTATCCCCGTGCGTTACAACGCCAAAGTGTGGCGCCTCCGGTATCGTGTCCAAGCTGACTATAACCCCGGCATCCTTCAACTGTCGCATAAATCTTTCCGTATATTCCCGAGGATAAGCGATATCCCCTAGGCAGTGAATCAATTTGACTGGGACGTGTATCCGAGAAAGTTGGTCATTCGAGTACTCCCTTCGATTATTACAAAAATCGACTGTAGCTCTGTCGCACTGATCAAGGTTCTTGGGAGTAAAATTCGCCAAGGCCGAAGGCAGCGCAATAGTGACGAGCCTAAACCAACAGTCAGTCATAATGGAACGGGAACACCACTGTACGCACGCAGTTACTAAGCCATCGGGTTTATTGCTGAAACCTAATTGCAGGACGCCATAGATTGCGTGAGATATGACCTCCATATCGGGCTGGCCTGTCTTGTAGCCCTCCTTCCAACACTCTGCTACTTCCCGCCGACCATCGGCAACACATGGGAGCTACGTACAACATTAGGCTCAGCTACGGCCTAAACAGGTCAAAAATCTTACCTCCTCCAGCCCTAGCGGCGATACAAGGAAAAGAGATGCGACTTTGTGCGGGTGGTAGACGGCGAGGCTGATTGCTACAATACTGCCCATCGACAGGCCCACAATGTGGCAGGCGGGTAGTTTGATCTCATCCTGTTGCATCGCAATTCAGACACGCCTCATTGAACAAACGAGTCATTCACCATGAATAATGCGACGTCTTCAGCAGCCTCCTTTGCACCATAACCGTCGGGAAGCGCGTCACTCATCGTGCGTCCGTGTATTCTAAGATCCAATGCGACACAATTGAACCGTCTTATCAAGGGATCCTCGAATTGTCCTAGAGCGAATGTCAACCCAACTGCTGAATGGTGGTAACGACAAATGCAACTAACGTTGGAAAATCTCTTGTGCGTGGTAAACCGCATGAATGAACAGCAAAGTCGGTAGATTTGGGTCGATAGACTTTGACGATGAAGATGAGGGTGTAGATATCACGTAGTTAAATGCGATCTTTCCCGTGCTCGACTTGACCGTAGCTGTAGGCATCCTGATCGATAGAATTTGAGAGTGCAAGGAGTAGAGAGGAAGAAAGAAGACGAGACAGGTCCCTCAGGTAAGACTGCCTTTTAAGATGTCCTCTCACACATTTTCAATACGTATAGTTTCCGAGATCATCTCTGGACCCGATCTCCAAGCGCACGCGAGATTGGTCCGGGGGGTTCATGCTCCCAAAGAAGCGAAGATTGTAGGTATACACCGGGGTGGAATCCCACAGTAAGACAGTCCTGTCACAAGGCGGAGGAAACAGCGCGCTGACCCCTTAGGTAAGGGCCGATCAAAAGCCCTCTCCACTTCGAAGAAGGCGAATTGTCAGGGCGTCAGTCAACTCAAATCCATGCAGCTCCGCACCCGAGCCCTACGTCAGAAAGTCGGTGTACCTCACAGGGAATTGGTCTGGCCTCTCTAGGAGAATTATGTAATTTAGTTTTATCTGATAACGTGAACTTGCCAGAAACCGACCTGTCTTTCAATAATAAACAGCTAGCGAGTACTTCATGATGAGACATCCGGGGATATTGGGAGGCGCGACTAGCCGCCGTCGGTCCAACGCTCGAAAGAAATTCTGAAGAACGGAAGCAAACGTCTGGCAAGTCCTTACTTAAAGGAACTTCAGGGTTGAAATCGCGTGGTAAGTTACTGTTGTCAGACCACAAATCGACTGTGCCAATGTATTCAGTCACCAGTGACTCCATCCTTGGAAACGGGGACCTGACAATCAAGGAACATTTCTATACGGTGCAGACACCTCCGTTAATCGACCTTCTTGCCTGTGAAACTGATATACTGGATTGACAAAAATCAAGAGTAAAGTATACTGGCCGAATTGGTCAGCTTTGCGTTGCCAAGATGCGACTCTGAAGGAATAGTGGGAGATGTCACGTATATTGCGATGCTGGAACACATATCAAAGGATATGCATCCTCAGACAAGAAATACATACTGGAATACGACGAGAGCCTCTAATATACAGACCTCTATGTCTCGTCACTGTGGCGGATAGAATGTGCTGTTTATGAGGAGTGAGCACCGGAAAGGGAACGAACTTTCCGTACAACCGCGCCTGTGATACCGGCGCTCGTTTTTGCGGACGTAGGCCCGAATCCCTAGGAGAGTTCGGGATGGTTCCGATCTCGAACCATGTCCAAGTTTGTAAAAGAGCGGGGTGGAGGATGTCGTAACAGCGAGTATTGTATGGTGCTCCTGGAAAAGCGTAACTGAGTTACGATATATCTCGGGGTAAAAATAGGCATGATGTCCAACATATCCATAACATACCAACGAATTAGTATGCTTTCCTGGCCAGATCTTTAATCTGTGAGAGTTGATGACCTTCCACAAACATTATACATCCCAAGCGATACCGATATTGCATCAGAACATCCCGACTGAGCCGCTGCGGCTGACCGATCAAAGAGTAAGTTATCTAATATTCTTCGCTTCAGCGTAGTATCTCCAGTAAAAGACCGGCTGCGTAGTCGTCCAGCGTTAGTCATTGGCGAGGCATCGACGGATACCATTGAGCGACCGCCGAAGTTTCCGAAACGGCCTGGACGATAGGATTAGAGACCACTGGAAGATAGCAGCACCAGCAGACGCCAGGTAAATTTTCATATCGGCATTGAGAGTAGATCATTACGCGTTATTGAGCACCAAGAGTTTTGAACCAGCTGGAGATGAGAGAAGGTGCCAACTTCCCTATTGGGATACCTCGGCTTGACGTGACCTGTGGCCACGTGGGTCACCGTTTGGCCTACAGTGACTACTCTTCATAACTCTGTAGCGTCCGTGATGAATACTCTTGGCAGCCTACTTCAGAAGGAAAGGAAAATGCTGTCTTTCTAGATGTCTCGTTTGCCCATATAATTCAGTAAGAAATTGTCATGGCGATTGGTCATTCGAATTGTTCTATCGAGACTCGACCCGACCAAGATCACACTAAAATATAAAGAAGAAGGAGGCAGCTGGGGCTTCGAACGTTTGGATTCAATCTCAAGTGACAAGCACAGAAACACCAATCATTTTTCTGAGACTCTTAAACACGCTTTCACTGTACAAGCTACTCCTGTATTACCTACTTGACAACAACCAGTAGAATGGTAGAAAAGCCAGCACGATGTAGAGTATTTTTTAAGTTCTGCTATGTATACTAAGTATTAGTATTTTTCGAGTTAATGGCCTCTTGACTCCATCCTCAGAAATTCAGTGATCACGGATCCTACAGACTCCATTAACTGTCTGGATGGTGAATCTAAAAAGGTCCGTAAGAATACAGTGCTAGCATTTCATAGATCCCGCAGGAACTATAGATGCATTCAAATCTTCTCACATCATATTTATTTAGCCATTTTTTCGAGATAATGCGAACAGACGGTAACTTGCCCAATCTTCCACCAGGTCCACAAAGCGTCAAATCTCGAGACTCAAGGAGTCCATCCGTGGCTGGTATAGGATGAGTTGCGCCATACTGTTAAGCCGCAACTGTGAACGGGTACCATCACGTTGTAGAGAGTTGAGACAGGGCCCAATGGCACATATTCGTAGAATTTTTGTGACCACGAGCCTGAGGGTTTGAAATTTGACATTGGAGAACCATATTCTCTGGAAAATCGCTACTGTAAATATCACTTTACAGCTGCTTCCATACAGCTTGACGGTAACACATTTTGCGCGAGAGAAAAGACTTATTTAGATTATGAACATCGTCATAAATCATATTTAGGGACTTGATGACGCGTTCGTGGCTGTTTCATGGCTATTTCGGCCATCTTGGAGGCCCTCCCGTGCGCTTGGAGTCCTAAAACCACGGTTTATGACGAAGTCCGAACTTTGTTTCATCATCCACGATAAAAACCCCTGACGTACAAAAGAACTCTCGGAACTTCGGATCGTACATGACGTCCATCCCTGCCTGGAGTTCCCCTTCACCGTTCAACCTTCGCATGTCGACCCGTGTTCGGGATTTCCCTTCTCAGATCGCACAGTGAATAGGCCGCCCAGACAGCAGATTATTCTGTACAGCCGTATGAATTTAGTCTATAATACCTCTGCTAAGGTTGATGATTATGGAGAAACCGAAACCAACTTGATGCCATGGAGCGCTATGATTAAACGTCGTAAATATATATATATATTAGTAGGGCATGGTATATTTGATTCTATAGATTATCAGATAAAACCGACAGCAAGGATTCCACCGTCGTTATACGATGATCTTCGAAGGCCGGACTTCTTCACCAGCCAACATCCTCGCTGCTTTTCCATCTCGATTCTTGTAGAACACAATATCACCATCATCCTCAATGAAGCAACACTGTGTGAACGTGCGATAGAGTGCTCGAAAAGTGTTCTATGACAGTTTTAGCAAAGCTCTGCCATAAAAAGAAAGCTTGCTCACGGTAGTATCGTAATTATAAGCATTCCCCAGCAGTGGTCGAATAATCTTCGTGACTTCTGGCTGGTTGTAAAACGGTATTGAAGAGAAAAGATGATGCGCGACCTGCGAACAATGTTCAGGAATAGAAAAGGTGTACGACGGAGTCAAACATACGTGGTCATGGCTGACATTATGCAAAAACACCCTTCCCACCCATCCGAGAAGCGGTCTATCAACGGTGGCCAGTGCTCCGCGTACAAAGCTCCATGTGCGAGAACGATAATGCGGCATTGTTGGATCGGAGTGGTGGAGGTAAGTGAGCATGACGATCCAATGATTGGCGAGGATATATGGAACGCCATACACCCGCCCCACATGTGCTAAGCTAGTCTGGCTAGCCCACCAAAAGAGGAGAGTAAGGACAACACATAGTCCGACGTTGGAAGTGATGATTTGTCGGCGGTGATATGGTTTGAAGTGAACCGAAGACGGTGAAAAATGCTGCACGCGGCGTCAGAACGATTAAAAAAGAATTAATACTGGACGAACATTTGTTCCCTGCGGATATCGTGGGTTTCCCATGGCGTCGGTCAGAAGATATATTTGCCATCCAATGGCCTGCATGATGAGCATGCGTGAGAGGATGTACAGCGGCGCGTCTTCAAACACGTCGTGCGGGTCCAAGCCTTTCCGGCGACCAGGAAGCCCTTCCTCGTCACCTAGCAGACCCAACCGTTCGTCCTCCCTTTCATCCCAAAGGCCGTACTCCGAGCGCGTTCGCGGGACGTAGTTCTCGTCTCGTTCGACGCTCATGGTGGCCTTGTGGTGCTTCCGATGTGTCTCCCTCCACGCATAGTAAGGTGCTAATATGGCGGTATGAAGGACATAGCCAACGATGTGGTTCACCCACGCATACTGTGATATAGTACCGTGTCCTGCCTCGTGTGCGAGACACCACCAGCCAGCGAGCACGATTCCTTGGCACCACCAGTATGCTACCCAGAGGGGGAAACGGAGGACAGCAGGAGCAAGAGGGATATATGGTGTCAAGCAATATAAAGCGTATGCACAAAAGACGTCCTGCAAAACGTAGGCCAATCCTTTTGTCGTCGATTTTCGGAAGAGGTGAAGGGGGACAGCAGCATGAAGTTCTGCTATGGTTATCGTAGGTGGGACAAAGGGGGTATTTGCGCGCCGAATGTATTCTGGGCTGTCAGAAAACATATTGAGCGAAGAAGACAGAGGGGGGAGCCCATATTTGCCGCAGTATTTAAATCCATTAACGGATGGTGGTGGTCGGAAGCCAAGCGATGAAAGTGATCGTACTCCAGATGGATAGTTCCCCAAAAGGCAGTCCGGGCGCCACGGAAGACCCCGGACACACATAGCTAGACATGGCTGTGCTTTTTCCCATCGTTGTGCCCAATCTCAGACTGTGTGTAGATCTCCAAGGTGCCGTATTGTGCTTATTCACGTCAAGTCGGCCCTGTGATAATCCGGCTTGTCTCTCCCGTACGTTTGAGTAACTGACTATCTTTTTTTTAACTTGATGTTCATTCAACAAGTGATGCGGCTTACTCATATCCTGTGCTCGATTCATAAGTACTCTTCACCCCATCAGCATTTCCCAGTGGCGGTGGCGGTCTACACGCCTACTCGAGTCGCCGTCAACGAAACGTCTTATAATTCAATCAGCGGTGACGTAGCACTACTTACATGGGCACAACATGTATGTTGTTCTGCGCAAAGGATTCAACTTGGCGAACGAGCGAAGAGAAGTCTCATTCATGCTCTGCAAGGGGACTCGCTTCAGAGGCATCCTCGTAAATGAAAAGGGAACATAGATGATCGGATATGTGGTGTTTGATCACACTATAGCACTCCGCGGCGCTACCCGTAGCCAGTCCTCGCGGGTCACTAAGACACCGCAAGCACAAAAATCGAGGGACGGGAATCAATTATTCATACATTGAAGTACGTCCTGGTACGCAGCTGCCGGAACCGTGTATATTGAGTCTCACTGTTCCAATAAGTATAAGGTACGAACATACTGATTGATTGCTCGGAGCCCGGATATCTTGTTCATCTCAGAGGAGGGCCCATCTTGGCCGTCTCCTCTCTTATACCGTATCCTCAAGCGACAGCAGATTCCAATGAAATCAACTCCGGATTACCCTGCCAGGATTCTTGTATCATTTCCCTCGAACAGTAGAAGGCGCCTGCCTAGGGTGTTGATTGTTTACCGGCTATGCTATGGCGATACTACAGATACTACTGCGCTTCAAGCCAGTCAGGAGACCATCTAGATCAGAATAGGTATTCTTCCTTTCGCTTTTAGGGATACGGAGGACCCCGTTCGACTCTGGCCCCTCGAGAAAATAGAATCGGGCGAAGCTTGACTACCATTGAATACTGAAGAACTGTGATTGGAGCGCCATTCGCCGACCAAATTGAACTTCTGCTCAGGATTGTCTGGGCTCGGAGTTCAAGGCTAGAGACTATAAGAAAAGCAACTTTGCCTTGAGGCCAACAAAGAAGCATTCCGAACGTGGATTGCGTCGAATGATCAAATTCGGGGCACAAAATCACGACTTCGTCCATATCGCTGCTTCTGACCGCTGATCATCTCGTTCTCGAAGGATAATATCCACACCGGAATTCAATACTACTCGCTTGTTCTGCTACCTTAGTATCTTTGAATAAGGTATAATCGTTTCGACGCTGAGTTACTATGAGCAATACTGTCATTTTAATGCTCGAATTATGAATAGAATATGGACCAACTGTCAAGGGTGTTGCAGCTCCCTGCATCCACTAAAATGGACAATTTTCAGTAATTCGTGCCATTGCCAACTTTTGGGGCTAATCTGCAAAATAAGCTTTTTCATACAATCTATATTCGTAAACGTTGTGCTGACGACTTACTACAGACACATGTCCGCAGCCCCCATGCCACGAATCATTCATGAGTGGTGATTGTAGGACGAACCTTGTCATTTTAAGTTTCAAGCGGCTCTCACTGCCACTCTTACGCATGCGCAACCCAAATGAGCCATATGGGTGCGAGACTTATCAGAAATTTGAACAGGAATCTTTCAAAATCGACTCACTTGATGTCGCGTCTCTGTTCTTGTAAAGACAACATGGCCGCAAACTCTACCCCCGGTCACCGATCGATCATGATCAGAGGGGAAATGGAGGTCTGTCTGCGAGTTATCGTGGGGAGCTCCTAGCGGACCGCGACGAATTGTGCTTCAAACACTCATCTGATACCTATATCATAAATCAGAAAGCTGTAGAATACAATATAATAATAACTACCCGAAGTTCACAGAAGTGTTCGTTCGAACGTGTCCGAAAACGGAATGAGACACGGTCGGATTCGATATCTAATTATTCACATGCGAAGCATCTATGCAGCATCGTAACATCAGCAGGAAGACGATTCGCACAGCCCGTCGACCCTTTCGAAGTATCATTTGTTGCTCGCTCTCGTAGCGAGCGGAAAAGAGTGGCATTTGATCGAGTAGTGATCATATCGATCATGATCAGAGCCACTAGACAGCGCCAGGAACCACTCCAGCAATTCCGTTCGCGTGCAGAATAACGTGATCGTGCTGGAACATAGAATTATTGTCGCATAACACGATGTAAAGAACACGAAGACCATCGGGTGAGGTGAACATTTTTAGCTGGATCAATCAGAGACCACCGTGATATGAAAGTCATCAGATTGACGTACCGCGCGGAACATTGTGATTGTAATCCCAAAATCAGAGTGATTATTTAGTAAAATGATACGGATGACATACCGCCATGTCGTTCATGCAGTCGCCCTGTGAAACCAATGTCCAAGGCAAGTTAGCTTTTAGCATGGCAGGTGTTCTTCTCGACGATCAGAAGAGAGAAGAAGAAAACGAAGGGTGGAAATTAATACCGCGATGACGCCTGCCTGTATCCACGTGCCACCAAAATCTTTGGATCATTGTCAACATGACGCAGACCCCCGACAGTGATAAGAATCACTTTAAGCGGCTCCGATAGCGCCCGACGATATCCGTCAAGGCTTCACAGTGATTTCACACGGGGTCTCTAGGCTCCGGCAATTCGTGAATCAGAATTCTGTCCGTCGCGGGAGACTCAACCCTTAGGATTGACTATGCATGTCAAGAGTCAAGACCTCGAGAAGACCTCAGCTGACACGGACAGTGTGCACGATACAATGTCAGAAGAGGACCCCTGGCCAGAAGCCCATGATTTCAAAGCTAGAATGCCAGGTTTGACGGTGTAGTAGTTCCTCCTTTAAGCTTAGCGCTATAGAAAGGACTAAAAGGTCGATTTGTGGGTGCAATAGGAGACTCCGGGGAAGGAGTATTGAATGAGCGATCTATAGTTGGATGGTTTTGCGATCGGAATTTTCGCGGATAAGGAGACGAGGGAACGCGAAATTTAAACCATGTAATCATGGTATGAACACGACCTATCCAGGCTCAAATCAACACATGATGATACAAGGCTGGAAGAGATCAAACGACCATTATTCACGGAACGAGAGCATAGATCAAAACGACTACCGCGTACCATCTCAAGTGGAATCACGGTTCGTGGAGCAAACCGATGATGGAAGCTAGCAAAACAGCGCTCCAAGAAATTTACAGGCCTTCGCCACGGTGTTTTCGGGCTGCAAACGGGCTTGGAACATGAGGATTGATGGTAAATATGGAGGAAAGGCTCTACCACCTTGCATATGTGCCAAGATATCAGATAAGGCTTTCCCATGAGAGAAATTTATCCGAGAAGGATTTCCGTAGAAAATGCGCTCGCTGGCCTTTAATATGTATGACACCACCACCCTAAAACTGAAGGAAGGGATACCGGGGGCCGAAACATCAGAGTCTGCCACAAAGTCCGAGGAGATCTCAGTGGAACATGAGTTTCGAGGAAATTCTAGTATGAATGGCGCCTGGTATGTGCGATGAATGACTTCGCCTGTTTCAGGATAGTGGTTGTAGGAGGAAAGATGCGGGCGGAAACGGAATGATCGGGCCGAACCGAACCGAGTTGGACGTCCTTGATGCGTCATCATGGACTTCGTATCTCTGACTTCGACTTCCAACAACGCCAATCCCGCGTGCTGCTACATTCGAAGACATCTCGTGCGTCTCCATCTACAACTTTTTGTTTACCTACTGTACCAATATAACTCTGCGAAGGTGCGTGTCCATCGTGACCCTTGATCTCTCTCTTAGACAGCCAACATGGTCATGGGAGCGAAACAGGTCACCAAGTGCATTTTCCGGAATTTTGATATCGTTTCAATGCCTCAGTATTTTTAGAAAGGTACGGGAGGATAGACTCGTAGAGACGGTAGATACTCGGGCCGGTATGTTCATTGCCATCACCTTCTGCTTACTATCTACAGTTGTTTGCACACAGATTGACAATCGCAAATGTTTGACGTGAGAGAAGAGAATGCTTTGGACTTGGTCATATACCGTGGCTTATGGACTTGAAGACACCTTCGTGGCTGGTTTATGGCTATTTCGGCTATCTCGGATGGCCTTTCATGCCCTTGAAGTCCCCTGAACACGGTTTATGTTGAAGCCCGAGCCTTCTCTCATCATCCACGAAAACATCCTTGCCTGTTAAGCGGTAAGCAAACCGCTGTAATCGAAAAATTACCCTGCGGAAGGTAAATGGAGACAGAAAAGTGCCCGTGGTATCTACTTACAAGCCTTGCCGTATCGGAGCGGAACCGCAAATTGATCGCGTCAATGATGTGGATAATTAAAGGTCTAACGAGAAGGAGAAATGGCGGTCTTGGGTTCAGTACTTCATTTTCTAGTCTGTAGCCTGCTGACTTAGCGCCTAGAGTCCCTTTTCAGATTTCGATCATACAACTCAAGTGTTTCCCTGAGCGCCGAGTTTGTTCCGTGACACTCTAAGCAGTCTCCCATTTCATGGACACTCATGTGGTCGCATTTCAAAGTTTTCCCGGACCTTGGACGTCATGCGGTAGGCTAAAATGACAGTAAATGTACCTGGTCGTTATGTTAGGCGCCGAGCATCTCGTGAGTTGTCGTCCTTGATCACTTCAAGGTCTTGTCTCGCTCTTGTCTCGCTCTTGCGCTTACAATATCTTACTCATCCTGCCACTCAAAAGGCTTTTAGGGACGCGGACCACGTTTTACATTAGTACGAAAGATCCATACGGGCTCATTCTCGTGCTGTTGATCGATGGCGTACGTGTCAGGCAGCGGCAAGCCCTACCGTCTCTAATTGACCCGTCGTGGAACCTCTGTGGGAACCTCAACGTAAAGGTAATGCTCCACATTGATTTTAGTAGCTGCGCAAAAGGTTATCATTTCGCCTCAAACAGACTAGTGATCAACATTGTATACGCCCCTCTCTCCACCATCACTCCTCAATTCATTCACTCTAGTGGCCCATACATCCAGATCCATGCGCAATCGCACGGACCATATCATGTTCAGAATTTCTTTGATTTACAGATCTTCAGCCTCGATGGCCAATACATATCAGTGTAGAAGGCTACGTTCAAACGAACAACCGCGTCCGTCACAACTTATTTGGGAGATCATCGTTATTGATTCTTTCTTCTCGCGCCTAATTGACGGGAGCCTCCTACCACATTGCGGATATTTGCGGCGGTGAAGGATTGAAGGTGTTTACGTTAAGGATGCATTACGTTGACCCCCTTCAGACCAAGCGGGGACAATGTGTGCCCAGGACCTCGCGACCTCCAGGCAGTCTTTCATCGCAGCGCTGTTATAGCTGCACTAGTCCTTGGGGCTCAATTTTTTTTAGTCTCGTTACTGAGGTCGAGATCGTGAACGCACAAGCATGCACGCCGTGTTTGTTCGGTGGCAGGCCGGATTCGGATATTCAAGGTGGAGTCATTCAGTATCCGTTGCTGTAGATACTAGATCTTCCGAGGGAAAACTTAATATGTTTGCAGGGTATATATACAACGTCAGCGCCACTAATTTTCAGTCCCTGAGATAAACGTTGGGGAGGTGCGCTAGCCTTATGTCTTCTATTTAGTACTTTAGGTCATTGCACAGGCTTGGAGAGGGCCCTGAAACTGTCGGTCGTCTTGGGCGACCCTTGGACTCAGGAGAGTCAATGCGTATCAACCGCGCCTAGACATCGTTGTATCGTTCTCCAGGACCGCAATGAATACTTTTGGAGTCAAGGGAGTTGGTTGTTTATTCATCATTGCATTGTTCCTTCTCGCTTATAATCCATCAGAAATAATTCATTTACTGACGGCCTCGTTATAGTACGTGGCGAAAAATTAAAAGTCGGCGCCACATAAATGTACGTTGTCGATATCACTTTTGTGGTTCACCGCAGCTTCAACTCTTAACAGGTTAAGTTCTACCTCATGGTCAGAGACGGGAGTATATGACTACCGATGATGGTCAAGAAAGACTCACAGAGTGGGCAGAAATGCCCTTTCCATCGAAGGCGAAGAGTGACCGAATAGACATGCTCCACATAGCATTATACAAATATCACTGGCCTTCCGATACTGGTTCTATTCTGTGCGCCTCCACAGGGATTTCATGACGTTAGACCGCTCACTGCAAGTCATATCAATTCATATATTACACGGGAGCAATACTTTCTTCCGAACATTTTGAAAGGTTGCGCGCGCGGCTGAATTGCATTAGGGCGGATAGCCGGTGATTTTGAGAAAATGTTCACAATAGTGTGCTATGGTCATCAGAGTGAGTAAACTTTGATAAGATAACGAAGGGCTACTAAACCGATCAGGCCGGAGACCCCAGCTACCGCTAGCTTGGAAATATTCCTCACGCCCATCAGGCTGTTCAAACTTGATCAAATTCTTTCTAATTCAACCGGAGGGTTTTGCTTGCGATCTGACGAAGGCGATCTCACTTCCCCATATATCTCATGTCATCCCTGAATAAAAAGAGTTCATCTTCGGAACGACATGAACACATCCCCTCCGTTCGACATGGTGTCTGCTACGCCAGCAACGTCAAAGCCTGAGCTTGACTCTCAGCATGTCAAGTCGAAGCTCCCGGTCTTCACTCCCCTTCCATATACCATAGCGCAAATACGTGCTGCCATCCCATCTGAATACTTCGTTCTATCGACTTCTCGTGCCCTAATAACTCTCGCACGCGACATTTTCATGGCGACGTTCTTCTTCGTCCTTGCTCTTTACATCCCCTCTATTCAGCTCTCATACCCATTCCAAGTTTATACCCCCCTTTTACGCGCCGCTGCATGGGCCGGGTATTGGTGGTTCCAAGGTCTTACGCTTACCGGAATATGGGTGCTCGGACACGAATGTGGCCACGGCGCGTTCAGTCCGTACACGTGGCTGAATGATAGCTTCGGCTTCATTCTTCACACCTTCCTCTGGACCCCCTACTTCAGCTGGAAGATCGGCCATCATAGACATCATATGACCCATGCTAGCATGGAACGCGACGAGGTATATGTTCCCAAGACGCGTGCGACTCTAGGGATCCCTTCAAAGGAGTACGAAGAGGAGCATGGTATTGATTGGGAGGATTACTTCGGCGACACACCCATTTGGACACTAATGATGCTCATTCGGCAACAAGTCCTCGCATTTCCGGCGTATTTGAGTAAGTCCCCAGAATATCTTCCTTTGTACATCGCAAAACTGAGTTTACCCATCAAGTGTTTAACGTATCGGGTCAACCAAATTATCCTCCAAACACGAATCATTTCTCGCCTTCCTCCATTCTCTTCACGCCGGCGCAGCGGAATGCCGTCATTCTCTCCAACATCGGCATTGGCACAATGATTATCCTCCTCACCGCAGCCGTCCGTCAATGGGGATGGTGGAATGTCACGGCGCTCTACGGTATACCGTGGCTCGAAGTTAGTCATTGGTGTACGTGCCTGTTCTCCAAACCTCTATGTGTAGCTGTTAATTCTCTCCATTAGTTGTCATGATAACTTACCTCCATCACACCGACCCCACCCTACCACACTATCGCGCCTCGAAGTGGACTTTTGCTCGTGGTGCAGCAGCGACTGTCGATCGACCCTTCCTTGGGTGGATGGGAAGATGGTTCCTACACGATGTCGCGCACTATCATGTCATACATCACGTCCGTGTCCTTCTGCTGTCTATTTCTATCCCTCCTAACACCTCTGACATTGATAGTTCTTCCCAAAAATGCCCTTTTACCATGCACCGGCAGCTACACAACACCTCAAAGCATTCTTAGGACCGCACTATCGCTGGTCAGACGAGCCCGTATTTCAGGCACTTTGGAGGAGTTATAACCAATGTCAGTTCGTTGAAGATGAAGGTACGCCGTAAACCGGAGCCGATTTCTCAATGATTCTGATTATTCCCTTCCAAACAGGTGACGTTCTTTTTTATAGAGGTAAAGACGGACGTGCTGCTGTCAGGGCCGAGCACGAAATACAGGCTGAAACAACTATATCCTGCCAAGTTGCTCTCTCCAATGTTAATTCGGACGCCCTAATAGAATGGATCGAAGAACACCCAACGGGGCTTTAGTTGGAGCAACATCAGACACACCGGAAGCTAGAATGTGATAGATTATGATAACTTTACCTATGTCACGATTCAGGAATAGAAGACCACAGCTCGAGTTTGATACCCTACCATTATTCTACTACGATCTCCCGATACTTCCTAGGCTTTCCGTGCATTCCAGTACATGTCTAAGCAGGTCATTTCCTCGTCGAATTTTCAAGATGACTTGACTAGATCCGTCGCGCTCAAAAGCGCGGCATATGAATTACTATCAGAGCCCCAGGCCTTGTTTGAGTACGCAAAATCCACGGCAGTGACGAGAACAAATCCTGTCAAACGTGAGAAAGCACCCATGCTATATTCAGTATACTGGCGAAGAACGAGGGCGTTTGGCGTTTGCAACTGCGAGCGAAGGTCCGTAGTATTCGCAGCAAATCCAGTTCCACGAACACAAATACATGCCATCAGCGCTTTGCTTTCGATTGGTTAGCAATAATAGGCACATCTGATACAGTACACACATAGCTAGTCTAAAGTAGTCTAAAGTCTGCGAGCGCCAGTCGCTCCGAGGACTTGCATTATAATGGCGTTAAGGCAAAGACCTTGAGTCTCTGAAAACAAGAAAGAAGTTAATCTGCTATCAGCCGAACAGTCTACCAGAGTGATGCAATAACGCCGAAGGCTCTCAGCTCCTTCATGTATATCACAACGTCTGAAGGCATTTCTTCACCGTTCTTGATACCCAAGGTAACCGATTTTAGCGACTTGGCATCAGTCGAAGCCATTACTCTCGAATGCAACATGGCGATCAGTGCGTCCGACCAATCGCTATGCTCTGGTGCCCAAATGAACTCCAGGGATGTCAGGTTTGGTAAGATCGATGGCGAGGAGAGGCTGTGTATGATCTGGACGAAGGTCCGTCTGATTCAGAGACCTTGAGTGATTGGTGGGATAGAGTCGCTCGGAGGACAAGTAGGAGCTGGCTTAGTTCGAAACATTAAAGCAGACAGTTTGATCGATGAAGTAAGGAAATCAGATCATTGTCCCACCCTTTGTCCTCGAAGCCGGGGTAACGCATCCAAATCTTCAGAGACACCACGAAGGGAAGTGTGATATCGCGGAATACGGAGGAGCTAACTGACCAAAGGGATGGGTGCAGCGACGCCAGGTATACAGGTCTCAAGGGTACCGCTCCCCATAAGATGCCAGAAACGGCGGAGAAGTGTTCAATAGATTGGATTACCCAAATCGTCAGCGCCGCCACACATAATTGTCCAATCAAACGGACGGACGAAGTCATCTTCGTTGAATTCGAGCGTCTTGATCTGCGTCCATGGAAGCTGGACTTCTGGAATCCACCCGCCTTTTATGGCGACAGTCCGCAACTGCGGAGCATGGGAGAACGCCGTACACCGATCTCCGTCTTCCACGTCTGGGAATACCAAGCTAAGGACCCGCAACATGGGAACATTGTTCGCTACCTTCATCTCGAGAGAGCAAAGCATAAAGCGCGGAAGCTTGAGATTGGTCTCTTTCTAGCGGTCCAACGTGCTATAGAGGGCGAATATAGCAGAGGCATAAGAAATAGTATCGTATCCATCCTTGAAGTTCACGACGATGTGTAACAGCTCCTCGCCCGAACATTCTCTGTGCAGCCGCACCAAGTCTGCATTGACATCTGGAGAACAGCCGTACCCCACGTAACTGTTCCTCCGTAGTGGCGGCGCAGAGAGCGCAATGTTTCGCCACCGGGAGCAAACAAGAGATATGCTGAGAGTCGTCGTGAAATCGGCATCGGCTTCCCAGGATGCCACTTGGAAGATGAGAAGAAGAATGTCGATGGGGAGGCGCATAACGAGGGAGTTGAGATAGCCGCGGTATCCAGAGATAAAATTTTTGACTTGCGCCTCTTGCTTTTCTACCCTGGATACCATGTTAGGGCTGTGGACCCGGCCGTTCCTGATTGGGACCTTGTGCCGGTACACACACCACACCACACCACCACACCACGTCATGCAGCGGCTAGCCGAACGAGCTCCGCTTGGTAGCGGCCTAGGTCCCGTGTTGCATCGAGAATTTTCTGAGGGATTTGAGTGGCTTCGACGCTGTTAGGCGAGATGTGGGCACGAATATCGTCCCAGGTGTGCGGTGCAAAGTCAAGATCGCACTGTGGACAGATAGGGTTTGTTTGACTGCTGGGTGATGCACTGGGTAATCGGTCAGTAGATGCATCATGATGAGTTCAGTGACCTACCCTTTCTCCATCTTTGCTGAGTCTGTTGTACAAGTGGCGAGACGATGACTGGATTGAGGGCTATTGAGGAACGGGCTCGCGACAAGTCACGTATCACGTGCATGAAACTAACTGTCACGCAACTTACGCAGCTGCAGATGCCGCCTCCTGCCGAAGTAGCTGGCCACCCGGTCCAGGGACTTCGACGGTACATCAGCCCACTACTATTGATCAATGGAAGGTGGATTACCCATTACAGACAACAGTTGGTTACAGTTTCCCTTTCACATCATCCGTTCCCCTCTGGCAGACACCCGACTGGAGCTTCCCTTTCAATCGGGTGTCCCACCAATCCAAAATGGTCCGTACCACCTCGTCATGCCGTCCATTATAGTTGTGATCAGTATGCTCCATGAGGTGCAAGGTGTGTGTCCCCGGGTGGCGGTTGCTCAGGGTCTTCGCGTACAATACAGCGTCATATCTAATAAAAATGAGCGAGGAAACTTTCAGTGGAGACACAACGTACACCGGCACAGTCCTGTCAAGCATCCCGTGAATCGTTAAAACATCGGTTGCTTGGGGAAACCTGGTTTCTACCAGCGATCCGTCAAAATTGGCGAAAGTGTCTATGTCTTCAGGGTAGATCTTGATCTTGAAGGTTTTGAGGTTCAAGAGATGGAATCCGTCGTTGACGAAGCTTTCATTCCATTCCTTGGTCTCATCACTATCTATACAATCAGTGAGTCATTGTGAGCCGAGGAATTTCGCGAATCAGGAGAATCCTCACCGTAGATGCCCTGCGAAGAAAACGTTCAGTTTGACATCTCCTTGCTGGAGCACGGAAGAACACTGACTCGCATTCGGTATCTACCAGATACATTTACGAAGCCTGAAACGGTTTTCCCTTCTCGAGTCGTACATAACCAGTGGACCGCGAGTATCGTACCACGGGAGTGGGCGACTATCAAATCGATATGATACCCAAAATAGGTTGCGAGGTATTCTGTGACGACATAGAGATCCTCGACGTCCTGTTCTAACGAATTTTGGCGCCAGATGCCAGGTGATTCGAAGCGCCCTCTAGATATGGTTAGCTGATGTAGTGACAAAAATGACCAAGGTGGCTTACCGAAAATCGAAGCGAAATGTGTCCATGGGTAGGGTGGTAGCAAGTCTCTTCAAGAAAAGGTAATCCTTGTGGCTGATGATGTTTGATGAATGCGATATTCGACTCATCAGAGCACATAAGATACAAACCCCGCAGAACCATGGAGAATCTACAAGGACAATTAGAAATATTTGGATCATTTAAGCGCTCTGTCACGAACCAAAGCGAGCTTTCTTCCGTGTGTCGACTTTCCGGGCTCCGATTGCTCCAATACACCAGCGATTGAACTAGGCTCGCCAGGATGTGGACTGGGAACATAGACCTTCGACGTTATTCGCTCAGGCATTGTCAGATGGTAGCCGTTAAGCAAAAAGAACAGATAGACAGGATAACCGGGGTAGAAAAGCCTATCTTTTCACATGGGTAGTCTGTCTAACGTAACTTTAGCGGCTCCGGAAGATAACAAAGCAATCATATGTGATACTCACAGGCAGTGCGATACCATGGAATGAGTAATAATGAGGAGAATCCGGTAACGTTTTCATGTTGAGACGGCTGGAACCCTTTCTCGTCTGTTCATTAATGGGTGATCGAGGTGCTACAAAAGAACCAAAAGGTGACTGGGACTCCAGAAACATAGTCGAAGATGTCAGATAAATAAGTAAGAGAATGACTGACACGTACCGCTCGTCCGACTACATTTCAACAACACATAACAATCCAAATCTTGGGTCCTCTTATCCTCGTATGCAGCAATAATTCGACAGTCGTCAAGTTCTGTTGAAGGAAGGCCTCTACTGCTGGTGCGATTGTAGTTCTTAAGTACCGGGGTGCGGCGTTGTTTCCGTTCACAGTACAGATATCATAGAACGTCGTCCCGAGTTCGCATTATCGGTAGTACCATTGCAAATATCGACATCACGAAAATCCTCAGGGGTTCTCACAGCCATTAGTATGGAGGTGAAGCCTGTACAGTGCGACGAAGTCAAGAATCACGAAAAGTCGGTGCAAATAGCGGTCGTGGTTGTGATGAGAATTGCAATTTAAAATTTAGGTTGAATTTACATAAGTAGGCCCCAAATGGTTGTTTTGAACCCTAACCCTACTAAGCAATGTCATCTGCTGTTCCAAGTTTCTGCCTTCTGTGGCACTTGATTTATAGGTGTAGGGTTTTCGTGGGAGTTGAATTAATTATTGCTATTTTGAATAATGATGGGATTCATGAAAAAAGAAGAAAAAGTTTTGAATCTTTTGATACCGCCTGCTCTCGGTGTGCGTCATCTGAGACAACCTATGACGTCGATCGTCATAACCCTCTGATTGTGGGATTGGAGGTCTTTTCGCGGGGACCAAAACTTTTTAATTCTTTTCGGGAATCCCATCGTTTTTAAAAATAGCTATAATGTAAATTAATTAAATTAATTCAAAGAGAGGAGAGGAGAAGTTAAATATTGGACTGCTGAGGGTTCCTCATCCTCCTGTAGTGCTAGAATATACTGTCCAAAACTCCAAAATTACTGTTGTGAAGAGCTCCCATTTTTTTCTTTTGCGCTTCGCATGTAGTACACTGAAAACTCCGAAATTCATGGTTCTGGGACCATTGCGTGCACAGAATCACTCCTAATGGGCTCAGGTCAAGGGGGTACCAATATGAAAAAAAAAGACATGGGGTCGATTAAAAAATTTCGTGCACTGGTACTGGACCTACCTACCTCCACGTGACCAATATGACATCATTTCACCTATTTTGGGTATCTTCCGCCGCAATTTTCCATATATCTCGCCAGAAATGGCTGTATTATGTATGCTATAAAGTATTTTGAGTACAATTTGTATGCTATTATGTCCAGATCGCAAAATCGCCTCAATGGGAGGCCTGATGTCATCATGTCAGCAAGCAGGGTCATGTCAGTGATGCTCGCCAACCTCATTGATTGTCTGTCTACATGGCTAGATGTGATGTCCCAAGGTAAGTTCTATACTGATAAGTATATTTTGTATCGTAAATGATTAATACATTGTGCTCAAAGTTCATTTTTAGGCCCCAAAAAGGTGGTCAACTTTTTTTTTTCGGGCCTGATGGCCCAACCTACCTACCTACCCGGTGTGCCAGGCCGACATTCCGGCACCCCCTTGGCTCAGGTTCCATGAAAAGCAGGAAATTTTTCTTGCTGTGCATAGTGCACCATATATCTGTACAAACTATGTGATTTTATACACTTTAATATAAAAGAGATGGCCACTGCCAGAGTGACATTTGCTTTTTACCAAACAAGGAGGACACAGATTCCCATTGCAAGTAAATCATAAGATTCAGCTCAGCTTACCTTCCTATGATACACTCAAGACAAATCCAAAATATGGGCAGCTGCACCCACAATGAGCTCTTCAGTCAGAGACAACTTGACAAAAACCGATAATTTCCGACAGAAACCACCCCACAGATGAAATAAAGTCTCTGAACATTTGAAAGTGCATGATATGCATACAAAGATACTTACACCAAACACGAGAACCAAAGGTCTCGCAAACCGCTTCAAAGCTCGCTCAGAGAATTAATTAATTAAAACTCCGACGTCCGAATTAGTCTAGGACTTGTTTGCGCATGGTTAGGTCCTAGTTAGGTCCGGTTTGGCCTACACCCATAAATCAACTGCCGTTTCTGGGCGTTAGTCTATTGTTTAACGCGGGGGGGTTGCCGTTCAAGGGCGTTATGACAAAGCCTTCTATAATTTGATGGCCTTGCGTCGGCACCACGCCAAATCGATTAGGTTTTGAGCTTACCGGCGGCAAGTTTTGGCATGCCGAATTCAAGCCGGCTAGCGCGTTTCGACAGAAAATACTGCTTGCTTCGGTTTCCCTCCATAATTGTTCTATTTGACATTACTATACACTTTGAACATTTGATATCCTGCCTCTCCTTGTCTACTACGCGTCCCAAGACTCTGTAATACAAGATTTAATCATTGTCGGAATCCCATCAGATTTGTAATAACTGAGTTGAACGGTAGGTAGCCTATTTAAGCAACAGACTCCATACACTCACTACAACCTCACCCCCACCGTAGTCGTGTATGTTGCGTCTGTCTACGAGAGACTAAGTTTCTGTATCATAACACTCAAAATCGACACCAGCCAAGTGAAAAGGTATAGGCAACTTTTAAAAACTATCGAGCCGCAGTCTTCACCCTCAAAGACAATTGGGCCCCGTCTCTACCTCTCCTTCAAGTGTGGGCACAATCATCCTGCACGATTCCCTCCGAGGACCGAATGCGAATCCAATCCTCTGTCAGGGAAAACTCAAATCTGTCAATAATCTCCACGATAAGGGCCTGTAGTTTACACACCCTGTATAAATGTGAGAAGCAGTATGAAACGTGAGGGGGAATCAAACATACGCGAACCACCAACCCATACAAGATTGAGGTCCGCCAATAAACGTAAACCTAAATAAATACGTCACGATGAGCATCTCTATCGCAAACCAGGATGGTAGGGCAGGGCAGAGCCTACAAATTGCCGTACAATCCGAGCGAAACTTTAGCATTACGCTTAACATCGCTATCCAGTCATCTCTCAGGATTGAATGTATGGGCGTCCGCCCCGAAAACATCCCCGTCCCTGTTGTAACCAGCGATGGAGGAAATGATGTACGTTCCTTTGGGTATGGTTACCTCATGTATAACTTTCCCAGATCTCATCACAATAGATTTACTCAAAGGGAGTACGTCGTCGCGCGATTTGGGCGCGATGCGATTCTGGGACTGTTGTAAGAGACGGGGTGGAATCGCAGCGTCTCATTTAGAACTGCATTAAGAAACGGCATGGTATCGAGATCCGAAGGGACCAAGTCACTGCAATTTTGAAGTGCCCGGTTTTCCCTAATCTCATCATCATATTACATGACATGGTCCGCTGTAGAGACGGCCGTAGCTGCGGGGAGTTTCTGCTGAATGACAGGAGCCTTGGCAAACTCCAACGGAAGCCAGCTTAAGGTGGTGCCGCTGGTCTCGTGGCCGGCGAAAAGCATACCGTTAGGAGGCCAGATAAAAGAGTAAATCATCTATTGGAACCGGAATTTACTTCATGAGCGTCAGGACTTCATCGTCATTTAGGTGAGACTTGGGGTCGCTCGACGATTTTGTTTTAACTAATTCATATAGTATTGGATATTGACAAGATATGGACTTTGAGGAAAAACTGACTCAATAGGCTCATAATATCCTTTTGCCGCTTGCCAAGAGTAGCATCGTTCACTTTGTCATTCAATAAATGCGTGTCAATATGATTGATCACCGCGCCTGAGTTTCGGATATATGAAAACCGCAGCGCGGGAGAATGGTTTACCATAAATCTTATAATCCATTTCGGCAACCGCTCGATGAGACATAAAGACAAGCTCATGGAACGAGCTTTCTTGCTGTTGGGAGCAGAAAAGGTGTTGAAGCTAGAGGCGCTTTAGAGAGGTACACCATCCATGATGGGGAGGACTAACAATAAATTCGCATAAGCTTCCGCCAAAGGATGCTCGGATTCATCCAAAACACCAAGCTGACAGTCAAAAATTGCTGCAGGATCTTCATCAGCTAATAGTGAAACTTCAGCGGGAATAGTTACCTTCAACAATATCGAGCGTGACCCTGATGGCCATGATGCTACATCCACAATCATTGATTGGTCTCCGGCTGCGTTTAATACATCCAGCCACTTTGATGTCATCTTGAGATATGATGTTAGACCATTGAACGGAGACGGTGTCAGCTACAGGGACATACCTTCTCTGCGCATGAGAAGAGGATGGGGAGGTATGACTCGATTTCTCCCACTGCAAATGCCGGTTCTATAGCCCGCCGGTTCCTTGCGCGGTTATTGACTTTGCTCGCAGGATTACATCAATGGGACTAGAGGGAAGGAAGGATGCATCGTACTGTCAGGATCTCGCATCAGCGATCGAATGAGCTTAGCGCGCAACCGGGAGGCTTGATGTGTTGATACTTCGTGCCTTGGTAGATATGATAGATAGCTTTCGGGTTAGATATCAAGAGGCGATCTTCCTGGATTGAAGCATGTCAGGCTATGAAACATTCGACCGGATACGCAGCACGCACCCCCTTGCAATGAAGCACAGACTCTTATAACGTCTCCGTATATTTGTTGCCATTTGAAGTCAACCTGGAATCAAGTCAATAAATAGTTATCAGCGGGATGCAAAGAGCTACCTCTCCGGCCTGTCCAGACAAAAGCTCAGGAAAAGCACCTAAAGACGGTTAAGAAGTCTCTGAGGAAAGGCGCTAGATAAATACCGTAGAGAAACGAGGTTGATGTAGAACCTGGTACATCGTGCAACGAAATGCGAGTGATTCGGCGATATACCGCATAAACTATGGACAGCACACGGAGAAGGCTAAGGACAGCGGAGGAAAAGCCATGATGATCATCTTTCAAAGACGAGGGTAAATTCGAAGGACCAATCCTTGTTATTGCGTTACAGCTGTTCATCGCATCAGTTTGATTTCCGCTGCCAGTCCAAGCAGGGGTACTGGAGCGCGAGACTTCGAATACGGCATCTCTATCATGATAGGTCCTTCGGCTTCATCTATCCTTAGATGCCTCTAGGGTGAGAAATTGTGCGTTTTGCCAGTGCCTGAAACGCAACGGTAGCGGAAACGGCCAGACGGGATGAAAGTAAAATCGTCGTTGCCGTTGCATAGCAAAACAGACGGTGGCGGTTTCAAGAAGCGTTTAGAGTTTGTGGCTGTGCAATGAATTTCAACCGACATTTATTAGAGTTACGTTAAAGTAAGGCCCAAACACACTAGAACAATTCGCGCTTATCACAATTTAGATACTAAGCTCCTTATTTCTAATCTATTTCTCCCAGTGGGGTGAAAATCGAGGGGAAACCATTCTCCAGTAAACATCCAAATCTACCGAACACTGCAGCAAGGAGCTAGCTGTATTGCCTCTCAGATATCCTTCTGAGTATTATCCTCAATATTGGATGACAGACTCGGAAGATCTCCATTGCTCACGTCACCATGAGCTCAAGCGCCGAACACGAAGCGGCATACTGTCCTTTGGCTCTAGAATAAATGGAAATCAACGCGAGGATTCAAGGCCATTTCGGAAGGCTTACTCATAGTAGCAGCTGCCGTTGGTTGTGCGATCTGTCCCTCATAAGCTAGGGTAAACTCAAAATTCCCTATAAGAGATCTGCAAAAATAAAAGGTGTCAGCGTGGCCACGCGTTGTACGAAAGTTATGTACACCAGAATCGCTTTCATTTCCAGTATGGCCATGAATTTGCCGATGCATGACTGAGGACCTAGTAGGAATGCAGAATACATGGGATGATATCCCGGCGGTAAATCTAGCCAACGGGACGGTCGGAACCTATAGGTGAATATCATTAATTTGCGGAGCCAACAGAACTCCGGCGAACATACTCGGCGACATCATTGCCCCACACACTCTTCAGCCAACCAACGGCACGGATCTGCAGCGTGATTGATTAGCTGAGAAGTCAAAGTTTCACGAATCAATAAGCGTACTGGAACGTAAATCAGCGTCCCCTTCGGCACAAATTTCCCATCAAGGTGATCATCTTTCGTTGACTTCCGGAAGGTCATTGGTATCGGGGGGAACAAGCGTAGAACTTCATTGCTATTTGATATCAGCGAATAGTCTACGTCACGGAGGGGAGAAACGTACATAACACAATCCAGATATTGAAGCTGCTTGATTTTTCGTATGTCGGGTCTACCACAGTCGGGGGAACAGAAGGGGGAAACTTCTGCCCGGAGCCGTCCTTGAACATCAGGGTTTTTAGCCAGCAGGTAAAGAGCCTAGAGAAGAATTGAAGCGGAAATCATAATTGGGTTCGAGCTGAAAGAGATAAAAATCCCTACCCAAGCTAAACCGTTTGCGCTGGTATCGTGGCCAGCCGCAATAAAGGTTAGCTGTAACCGCCACACAGTTAAACGTTGCTTCTCAAAGGTAGAATTTCACCGACGACGTGATGCAACATATCTCTCTCATCAACTACAACTGCGCATGTATTATTTTCTCTGTCCGCATTCCTCGCTTTGAGGAGAATAGTCATCATATCCAAGCGAGTACCTGCCTCGGTGCGTGTTCCATGATCCGTTGCCCCAGCAATTTTATCATTCAGGAACGTCGATATAATTGATTTGATAAGATGCATTGACTCAAACAACGCCACTACAGGCTCTGAAACAATTGCATACTTGATTGTTCGGTATAGATAAGGACAGGAAAGCTCACCGAAGACACGCCCCCTCTTGAGGAAGCGACAACAGTAATAAGGCCAGTCAGATATAGATAGAGGACCCGCGCCCGGTATCGCCATAAATGCATTCAATGCCGTCGCATTCCGTCCTAGAAGCAAGCATTAGATTGAGACCTTTCAGGGTTAAAACGACAGGTACATACCGTTTTGTTCGTTGCTGATCCGCTCGTAAGCCTCCATCAACTCTGATGCATTTAGTGATTCAGATAGAGCCCCGCAGTCGTATCCGAATGCCGTTTTGCAAATGATATCCATAGCAGCTCTATTTACTTGACCATTTTTTTGGTTAGATGACAGCGGATGGAATGAATAGGTTGTAGCACGCACAGTAGGGCAGCATTGATATCTCCTTCCCCTGCCGTTCTAAGCTGGCTTCATTGATAATAAGGGCAATGAGGCTGTTGATGTATTAATGCCATCTCTGTGCTTGATGCGAGTGAACGCACCGATCGATTGAGTCATAAAAAATCTCGTCGTCTGTGGACAGCTGGTCACTTGAGGATTAATCGGATTAATTACATATGAAACACGCACATTTCAATACATTATGTGCCGAAAATGCTGGTTGCAGCAGCTTCTTCATACGCTTATGATCGTCGCCAGATGCAGTAAGTAAGCCATGTCCTGCGACGACACCTAGGGTGTACTGCATGAAATTAGGCTGCAGCATCAATGAGTTGAATGTGCCAGCGATATTTTGTAATGCAAAGAACAGACCCTCGGATAATCAGTCCAATTTGTCACGAGAATCCGATGCAGAGCCTCTGGACTCGCTACGATAAGTCTCTCGATACCTATGGGACCAACGACGCGCACTATCGACCCGTATTCTGCAATCCACTGGCACTGTGGGACACCAGCCTCGCCGTTCATGATAACTGGGAATTGGCCTTTAATAATTCCGCCGAGAGGTGGCCCGGGAAATGCGCGTAAAGGAGATATCCATCGAGGGTACACGAGAAGGTAGTATACTCCTAGAGTGAGAGCTGAGCCTGTAAAAAAAACCTTCGAATAAGAAAGCAGATACTCGTAAGACACCTAGTTGTTACTCACCGGAGGATAATAGAAGTATCAATAAAAAATATTCAGAAAAGAGTGTCGATTTGTGAGGAACGTTGCTCTGAGAGAACAAAGCAAACATGTTGACGTTAGGTTTAAGTTGGAGAAGAGTGGACTGTTTGGATCACCAAGTATTTATGCTAAAATATGTCCTAGGAACAAGGTGTATAACTCCTATACCCCACGAATAGCATTTGATACTAGGTTGGAATAGTACATCACGATCTTGGACTGCGCTCGCGATGGCCCTTTGGATCCTTGATACCAACTCGATACCGTGGTCCTGGAATCTGTCTGAATCTGTCATTGGATAGAAAGATATGCCGGCGCTAAGTGCCCTGTGTCAGATCGACGCCGCTACAAAACGCACTCAGGTTCAGCAGAGGCCCTAGTCCCTGGTGGGGCGTAGCAACATCGCCTTGGTAATTGTTCGTTCAATCACGACCCGCATGCTTTTCTGGTGTTCCTGATGAGAAGTTCTGGCTGAAAATTGGAAGCCTCAGCGGCAAACACTGACAGTACGACAAGAAGCCAAGCATCCAACGATCGGGATCAATCGGATTCGAATTCCATTTTGGGCGAACGCGTGTTCGTCACCCACGATCACTATCAAGTTTTTTTTTTCAAGTACCGTAAAGATGGACAGTTTGCGGTTAGACTGTCCGTGCCACTCGTATCAGGTTGAAGTTATGAAATGGGGGTAGGCGACCATAATGTCTTGGGGAAGGTAGGCCGCCAGCTGTGTCTTTTCTGTCTTTTTCTAGACCTAATTTTTTTTGCCTATCATGCTGGTAGATAACCACGTTGTCGAGACATGCTCATCCGGCACGAGACTCAAGGCTGCTGTGAAACGATATAGACCGGAAAATAGCGGGGCAGGCAACGAGGCTGGGTACATCTTAGTGTTCGCGCACGGAACTGGATTTCGTATGTATACATAGCCTTCGCAGGAGGTGCAAGTGCTGAATAATATCCTGCAGATAAGGAACATTGGGAAGTAACAATCCAGCGACTTTTTGCTCTCGCGCTGTCCTCGCCGATCCGAATCTTGGAAGCCTGGACAGTTGATGCACAGACTCATGGCGCTTCTGCTGCGATCAACGAGGAAACAATAGAGGTGCCAGAATTCAACTACCGTGAGGATGCTGAAATTTTGAAATAGGCATCGAACTGATGGCTGCTCAGTCATACAGGATTATGCTGAAGCCTGCGCCAACGTGTATAATTCGCTCCTTCGTCCGACAATTAGAGAGGGTATCCACAAACTCATTTTGATAGGACACTCGGCTGGGGCTTCAGCGGCGTATGTACCCTTCCTCCAAACGCGAATGATGCTCATCTGCTTATTTACAGCGCGCTGTCGACAGCATTCTGCGATCGCATTCCTTTCCACGCCATGATCCTCGTCGAACCAACTGTATGGCCCGCCGATATAACGAATATCCACTCCCCCATGTTCATATTGGCGTCCAAGACAATACCCAGGCGTCGCAACTTCTGGGTATCGAAAGACGAAGCAAGAACATATCTAAAGAAACGCGCCCCGTGGAGTCTCTGGGATAATCGGATTTTGGATATCTATATCGTGAGCTACGCGTTTTGAAGCAGTCCGGCGATCTGACGACTCCTTAGGAATACGGAACTGTACCTCGCCCTGCGAAGAAAGGCGTGTCCCTTGCATGCACCCCCAGACACGAAGCAATGCCTTTTATCACGGGAGACTCGGTGGTGCCTTTGACAGAGCTGGAAAGAACCCATAAGATTATACCCATTCATCTTGTGTATGGCGAACGTAACGATCTTTTGTACGCTCATATCATTCTATTTCACCTGTTTCCCCATGACAATGGTATCCCAGCACTCGCGAGAAACAAGACACCCTTCAGCGTGGCCGAAAGTTCGCTTCAGTTACACGTATCCCAGGAGCAGGTCATTTGGTATGTCCCGATCGTGTCATTTGTGCAGGTAGAGACACTGATAGCAATCGTATTCCAGGTTGTACAGGAAGCCCCGGACAAGGTTGGAGATGTCGTCTTTAATATATTGCGAGGTAATGCCCGGAGGTGTAAGCTGTAGTTATCGGAACGTATATTAGACTGCACTGCTACAGACATCAGCTAGAATTGCTCCTCTATACACCGCTGTACTGCACGCTTAATAGCCAGTCTAGGTTGAGGAATAGAATGAAGACCTATACTTTTAAAAGTGCATTATGTGCCGCTGTCTCTGTACTGGCTAATTCATGCAACAACACTCCTTGTTATGGTAAGAAGCAAATCAGAATCGTATCTCACAACTTTTCGGGAGGAGCAGACCTCACTACTCGGTAACTGCAGTCGGACTAACAGAAGCAGTAGGCAGGAGCCTCGGCGGACTTACATACACGCCGTCACTCCCTCTTTTCGTAGGCCTGTATCGTCCGTCTGTCTAGGAGAAACTGAGGAAGACTCGGAGCTCGCCCAACCTGGCTCTCCTGTAACCTTGCACAGTAGATGTTGTATCAAGTTCGTCAGGATATTTGTACCGATGTTCCTCAAGCGCGATCCAGGTTATTGTAAATAACCTTTTCGCGCGCTTAGGCCTGTAGCTTAAGAGCCGGGCGTCTATTGACAGTCACCCAGCTCAGCATAGAAGAGACGCTTCGCAGTAGGCTCGGTCCTTGGGTCAGGCCTCCCACCTCCTGACTAACTGTATAGGTCTGAGCTTCATCACCAAGACCAATCATTAACTAGACTCGGACACTACATTATAAGCGAACCAGAGCGGAATATTTTTCTCGGACAGTCTGTAGTGCAACAGAGCACGATCGTAAATGTGTATTCATTGATTCCCATAGTACATATACAACAACAGTAGCAACATGAATCCTCAGACCAAAAATTCGACAGCAAGTACATAATTAGATAACACATACCATCAAGATCCTTTACCTTCGACTTACCGCCTGCACTATAGATCCAAGCCCCACATTCCTCGGCTCTTTCACCTCATACACATACCTCCTCTTGAAGATCGCACCCCATGCCGTAACACCCCGTTCGTAAACTCCCAACCGTTCCACCTGTCCCCCATCATTCCCCTTAATGACATCGTAAGTCCCCTCTTGCTTCAAATGATTCCTACACCTCTCCCTGGCCCATCGCACGTTGACCTGGCTCAGCCCAGGATTATGCCTCACCACCCCCACAGCCGTGTCCCTCATCTTCTCCCTCTCCCCATACCGATGCCCCTTTGTCACCGAGAACGTCTTTAACGCGGGAAGTAGTCCCAGCATCGCGGAGAGATGCCTCACCCGGAATGCCGTAGTACACATGAAATGAAACTCAGCCAGTTTGGGGCAAGATAACAGGATAGGTCGGATGAACTCGCAGTCAGAGGAGGGCGCGTCGTCGGGGATGTGCATCCATATATCGAGGGAGGTGAGAGAGGTGAGAGTTCGGAGGATCGGGCAGATCATAGGCATCCGTGAGTCGTAGAGTGGTTCGCAGGTAAGATCGAGGGATGTGATGCTCTCTGGATGAGGAAGCTCTGCTAGCTGTTGGTAGATCCCTATGTACGTAGCCAACTTTGGCAAAGCATCAGAGCCTAGGAATGTTGATACGTCATCCGGCGAGAGCCACTGTTTAAAGTTCCATGCAAAACGGATGTAGTTCAGTGTGGAATGGCTGGAAAGGAAATTCCCAAATGTGATGTCGTTTGGTGGACTGAGGGTGAAGTCATCTTGGTACCCAAACGAGCCGAGTGTGAGAGTTGCAAGCTTGGGCCAGTTACCCGTCGTTACGGGAGTGACATCAAATAGACGCGCGGAAGTCGAAAAGCTACAGAGCGAGAGCTCTTCAAGGTCTGGAGTGTGATTCAACAGCATATCCCACATCCTCTCAGGAAGCGCTTCCATTGATGGGAACAACTCGGATCCGCCTAATCCGTGCCGAACAGTCAACGAAAAGCTCTTTAAATTCCTGAACGAGAAGAGCTCGCTTTCCGGATCCAAGGGGAGATGTCCGACATTGCTGTATACCGTCCGTAACTGTGGACACCTATATCCCAGAAGAGATAAAAAAAAAGACATAAGGAAACGTCACGGAAAACGTCACTTGGACTCACGAAAGCTGCAGTGTCTGCCAGAGAGAATCTTTCGGCATCTCCAGACCGTCCCAGTCAAATGTGTGCATCGTGGTCAGCGACTGGGCAATGCTCTCCACTGTGCTTGCAACCCAATTTTCGTCTATCCTTTCATCTGCCTTTGGCCAGGCAAGATAGTAATTTGGCCGCACGGCAAGCTTGTGGATATACCGACAGATCTCAGGACGCTGTTGAAGCATCTTGAGTGTCTTGCGACACGTCCTGCTCGAGGTAAGAACAACAGTATCATATAGCGCCGGCATGAGAAGCGCGCGCAGATAAGACGACTGCAGCGCCGTCAAGTTAGTGGCATGGACGAGCGTCGGGAACGATGTACGCACAGTCAAGCTCAGATTGAGCAGATCGTCCCTCCATAGCAGGTTTGCAATCTCGAGGATGATGTCTGCTGGGAGCGTGGCAATGGCTTGAGGTGCCGATATCGTTAATGGCGCATGGGACCGAGAGAGAATGGGGACTTGTAGGAGTATATTGAGGCTCCGTCGACGAAGGGACTTGGGCTGCTGCTCGAGGGACATTGAGGAAGGGAATAAGAGGCTTTCACCATCGCCTATATGGTGGTGAAAGGAAAAGGAGGCCAAGCCATCACACTCGGCATATGCCGGGTTATTGGTCGGCCCGCACATAGGGGACGATCGCAACTGATGCTTCCCGTCATTTATTCAGTGCTGTGATAATAGGCAACGGGAAAGACATGTACCCAGGGGGAGAAATCACACCTTTTGCTACTGGCCATTGTCGGGCTGGCCACACTGGCGTTGGAAGATTCCTGGAGCATCGCAATCAGCACTTTTGCAGTGTTCGCAGCGGAAATTTTGAGAAGAAATACCACGCACAAGTATGGGAGAAACCCTTCATAGATACACGTAACTCCCGCCACCGCAACAACAGTGACTCAAATTGAATAAGGACCCTGCCCGTTAAGGACGATCACGACGGCTGTTGGAATGTCTGGCGTCGATAAAAATCAGCGGTAGCTATCTACTAGTGCATAGGTATGAGATTTCGCAGCCAATAAAAAGGACATACACACTCTGGGCTGCGTTAGCACCCCCACCGCGGGCCGCCAAAAATCGAAGATCGTCTCAAGAAGTCGCTCTACCGATGGCCGAATGTGAGAAAATTACCACGATTAACAGACCTTTGGAATGAACCTGGGGTGGTCGGATACAGCTTCGAAAATAGACCAATTAATGTGATAAGAAGATCTTCTAATGCGCGTGCACCGTCAGATTAAATCCCACGGAAATATTGGGCGCTTACTGACAGGAATGTGATTGTCTGTCTTCATTGTAGATGGTGCTGTTCCCTACTGCTGTGGCGACAAGTCAGATAAGGCTTCGAAGGAGGTAAATTGGATCGTTATTCACCACTAGTAAGATCTACGAAGCCAGCTGCTCGAAGATGTGGCAAGGTATTTGAATTGTCAATAACAGTGGTAGCCACCTGCTGCTGCATAGGTATACGATTTCTCAGCCAACACCATGCGCTCTGGACTGGAAGTCAGACATCGCTATGGCATTGAATCTATCAATGGCGGAATTTCGGGAAACAAGTGTCATAAATCGTGGGTGATGGGTACAGCTTCGAGTACCATATGACGCCGTCTGATATCCATATACTTTCAAGTCTCACAGATAAAGAGAACAACTAGCACACTAGACGGGATGACAAAAATTTGGATGAAGAAATGTCGATTAAAAATTAATGTGGCTCACCATTTGCGGATATTAACAGAGAAGCCAACTATACAATAGCAAGACATTTAGCGTAGACTCCGAAGACCAAGACACAGCATGATTCAGAAGATAACGAAAGATAGTATCAACAGCGAGTTGGGTCCTGTCGGCGTTTTAATGAAGCTTATTGTTCGAAGTATTTGGCATATTGGCAGTGTCACTGGTGTTAAATGACTTCCTGCCCACAGAAAACCAGTCCAGGACAATGGATGCGAGTAACGGCGAGTTCCTTGAGAAGTTCACCATTGTTTTCTGACCAACACATAGCTGTATGCACATTTTACAGCGCCTGGGAGTATTGGAAACGTGGAAAAAAAGTAAACCACCCACCACTCGATGAACCACTGAAAGCGAAAAGTTCCTTTTCCTACAATGACGCGCTAAGAAATTCCCCACGGGACTGTGGCACGATGATAGTGGTGGTAGACGTAAAAAAAGCAAGGGCAGTCGTCGCGATCAGTGGCTGTGTAGTAACAACGCCATCCTGGGTACTCAGCCTAAATCAGAATTGCCCACCAACAGCGTCCATCTTACTCTTCCACCATGACTATGCTGTGCTACGTTTTGTACCGACTGTAAGTATTTATTCCCCTTCCCTTGTCTCTATTCTGGAGACTTTCGCGTCTGATTCAGGTCCAACGTCTAGGTCCAAGTAATTAGGGTTGCCGTACCCCTCTCCTCCATCGCTCAGTAGAATACAAATGAGGGCGGCGGTCTTTTCCGGATTACCTGGACATCTGTTATACATCTTACCCGCTGTGGTACCAGCAATACTCGGTAGCGATAACGCGTAATACTAGTCCCTGCACAAACATGATTCGATGACTTGCGGAATCCTCTCATCGACTTTGGACAAGATATCGACCAACTCTGTCTGCATTGCGATACTGTCAGCAGTGGATATACGGCGCCAAATGCACCACTCACCCATATCTTCTCCTGCACATTCAGCCCCGCTTCGCTCATGGCATAATCACTGACCTCAACTATATCCGAGGAAGACACATAACCGCCGCGCAGGCGCTTCTCATCTTCTCCCCCTACAACAGCAGCCCAAACCAGCTGTCGACTGGCCTCTTCCGTTGAGTAACCAAGCAACTTAACCGTGACCCAATCAGCAAGGGCCATGTACCAGGTGTCTGTAGTACTTCGGCGCAACTCAGGTTGGCAGAATCCAGGATTGATGGCATTGACGATGATCGACTCTGGTAGACGGCTCTGAAGAGAGCGGGAGAAAAATACGTTGAGGACTATACAGAATGATTAGTTGTCTGGGTGCGCAGAAATTCGCTGATACTAAGTACGTTTTGTCACTTTGTAACGCTCGCTCTGCATGTTGCTAATCGTGCAAATAAGTATGGTGCGGCCAACGAGAATAGGCGGAAGGTACCTTGGTGTACAATACTCCTTGCTTGAAAATGTGGCCAAAATATCACTGTCCGTAACGTTTTTCGGAAGATTCGCCCAATGATGAACATCGCTAGCTACTACACAGATACGCGGCATCGTGTTGTGTTCTTTAGCTGTGTGCAACATACGAGGAAGCAGGCGCAATGCAAGTAAAGGGGATGCAATGTCGTTGATTTGCAACCTAAATAAAACTTGAGAAAATGGTCTCATATACGACTCTGAGGGAGACATATGAGGATTCCCATCCGTCAATAGTAGTACGATGTTCCTTGGTTGGCATAATACCGGCATTAAGAATGAGGATATCCAGGCGACCACCATCGGCTTCGAACTTGTTCGCAAAGGCGGTGACAGACAAGAAGTGACTGAGGTCGACCAGCCAGAGCTCAGCTTTCTGGTAACCTGTTTCGGCCTTCAACCTTAGCGGTAACAGTGCGAGATTCAGCTTTGCAAATTTCTGCCTGAAGACAACACACTTACTCTCCAAGGCAGCCTGTCCTCGTTCCTCATTCCGGCATGCCATAACAATCCTCTCTGGATTCATGGTAGCAAAATGTTTGGTAGCTTGAAATCCTAGACCAGTGTTGGCGCCGACTACGATAACAGTCTTCCCAGAGAGATCGACTTTGACTACTGGGGGCATTGTCTTTCTTTGATCTTGGAGAAATGTGAGGAATGATCTTTTGGGCATAGTGTTGGTAAGTCGCCGGAAGGAAGGAAGTAGGTTAAAGTCAAATTAGACTCAATCTAAACAGCATATATACTTATGACGGGTGGCGTCAGACAGTAGTGCGAAACGTGCTCGTCATATGTAACACACTAGTTCGAAACGATCAGCCACAGATCTACAAGCTCACTGCCTTATGAAAATATCATAAGCTGGCTCCCACATATGGAAAAGGCCCGGTTACAGGTCTACTAGTCATCATCGGGATCAATCATCCGAGCTGAGGGATCACACGGTATAAATGGCGTATTACTTTGTGCTATTATGTTTGGGACCTTTTCCCTATCTACGTCCATATGTGAGTAGACAGTAAATGTGCATAGTCGAGATTAGCACCATACGAGAGAGTTGAGACACGTAGTCATTGATCCCCTCCAGTCCACAAATAATTGGCATGCGACCGGTGATCCGTCTTCCCATACCACCCAGCTGCCAGCAACTACGTCTTAGGCATGCGAAGGGGATGAACGTTCCTCCCACCTGGTCTGCCGGGTATTGCCGGCCCGCCATGGGACGAAGCTTGCGAATCAACCGCGGGTGGATATCTGTCACTGTTATGTCTCCCGTGTCTGTCATGCCGCCCATCCCGAGCTTGACGCGAAGAAATCGGAAGAGAGTGATACAATCTCGGCGTCTGAGCAGCAACATCCCTACTCGAATGAGAATAGGGATTTCCTGAGGCGTGGTGCTTATCTGAGTGATATAGTTTGGGCGTCTGATCCGAGCTAGACGCCCTGCCCGAATGCGAATGTGATTTTCCCGGGACATGGTGAGGCCTTGTTGATTCTCGAGCTGGAGGAACGCGATGTGGAGGATTTTTCGGTGAGACACGGGTGTCCTTCAGAGGGTGCTTTTCTGGAGGAGATATATTCTCCAGTGGATAATGCATGATTCTCCATGGGTTTCCTCGGCCAGAAATGATAAATACAACGCCATCCCGGAATGCGGAGGGTAGACGCCGTATGTAGTTTCCTAAATCGGCTCGTCTAGTCCAGATGAGCAAGCATACGGCATAGATAGGCTCGATGGCGACGGTAGCTGCAAGTAGCTAGATGGATAAACGACTTAATGAAAGAAGACATATGTAACCCTGGAGATCTCTTACCTGGCCAAAACCCAGGGGATCATAATTGATACGCGGTTCATATGGCGGTGCTTCGTCGAATCTCTGAAGAAGCCTGTAGTAGTAATAGTCCATGTCGACGATCCATATTTTGAGTGTTCCCGCCCAACACGTGTAAGCTAGGACGATGCAAAGGAATATTGTCCACGGATGCGCACGGGTGATAACAATCCTGAAACCTTGAATTCAACGACATATAAGTAATTAAAACAAAGACTGACCATTGCGATAGGCAAAAGGACCGGACAGAGAACCACGTCATCTGTATGTATCGAAAACGAGGCCAAGGAACCACCTTCTGCATATGTCTCCGGTGCTCTTCTCGGATGTCGGAGAAATGCCGTAGGGCATAAATGAGATAAAAGAATGGCAACAACGGCAGGAAGTAAATCGTGATCTCCATGGCCTCCGCTGCAGTAATCGATCGATAGATGAACCATCCGAAGACGGTAGGCGAAGGGCAGATCTCGCCCTTAAAGACATCAGCGAAATATATCAGAAGATCCAAGACGATCCAAAGAATTAACATGATCGTGGTGAGAACTCCAACGATTATCTTGGACCTCGCGAGGCGCTCATATAGCGTGTTTCTTTTCCCCAGACAAACACGGAGCGTCGAATATAGGAAGTACAGGGAGAGGGGCGACACGGTGATAGAGAGCGCGAAATGCGCGTCAGCCATGGAGAGGTTTCTCCGGCACATGCTGATGAATGTGACGAGGAGAATGCTGTACACTTGTACGAGCACGACACGTACTGACTCTGTCACGTCGTCATGAGACCATTTAATGAGTATCGCTGTCAGTGGAGGGCTTGGTTAGTCTTTGCTATGAGGTATATAGCTCCAAGGACTACGCACCCAGCATAACATTGGCAATGAAGACTATCATTTATGTTAGAACCGCGCCGATCTTCAAGCCAATCTGATCAGACGCACTGGACAATCGTACAGCGTAGCCTTGCATGTCGGGATCCCGACTGCTACGAGCGATACATTCGATATATGCCGTCGCTTGCCAAGAATGCAGACCGCCCATCGCCTATAAAATTTTCGTCGTCAACCGCTGGGCGTCACGATGATCGAGTCTGCTGGACAGTAAGAGAGCGACAGCGAGGCATGTACGCGAGAAATGAGCCACGCCTAGATCGCGGCTATACAACGGCGCCGCCACAGTCGACATGGGAAGACCCTTCGGCTACACGCGATGGAAGACTCATTGACGTCAAGCGAACGCATGAAAGCTACTTAATCAACAGTTTGATTAGCATCCGGAATCAGGTGAAGGATAACATAACACACCAATCTGAACTTTAGTGCGCGGTCCTTTTGCGATCAAGTTATCAGGATAAGCCTTGACCCTATGATATGAGTCTCAACAACCATTCCATCCGTCAGCAGAGCAGATGAGCACTTCGTATAGGGTTTCTTCGCTTCCAGTTTACATACTGATGGAGTAGAATCAAAGATGACACGGACACGACGCGGATACTCATCATTAACCGGATCGATCGGGCCGAGACACCGCTTTCTGCTTTGCACTTCCACTCAGTACTTCAACCGATGGATCTCATCCCCGTATCAACATCAAGGGGCTGACCACTAACAAGCAAGTCGCCCACCTACTCCCAAATGCTTCTGTCGCCATACAGATCCTGCCAATTTTGCCAGGAACCGTTTTCAGCTTCGCACCAAGTAAATTATGAATTGCGTTTCAATTGAAAAGGCATAAATTTCAGTTCATACTCCAAAATAAATGTAAGTAAAGCCAGAGGTCGACACCATAAGGCTAACATTTGAAATAGGAAGGACGACACTCGAACGATCCAGGCCACCTTCAAGTTTTCCTGCCCACGCCGAACCCTTACTTCTCGTCCAGATAAAATTATATCCGTTGGTCATGCGTCTCCAGCCATCATATGCCGTCTCGAACTACTTGAGGCTATGGATATACTGGTGGCGGCCCAGATTTACTGAGAACAGCGTCCCTTGATCAGGACAAAATCTTTGAAGAACCCCCAAAGTCCAAGTCCCCTCGGATTTCAATACGGTCACTCTTTCATCTTGAACGTGGTCGAACACCTATCAATTAATTGTGAACGCGACTCAAGTCAGAGCTAGTGCCATTCCCGCTATCTGGTAAAAGTCACAGAAGCCTTGGCTCAGTCTCCGGTTGCTATATAAACCGCATATATATTCATAGCACAGTAGATACGTCACCAGAACGATGATAACTTCCTCAGACACATACCACACCGCGTAGTCACAAAATCGTACACAAGGGCCAGGTACTAAAAACGACCTGTCTTTATTCATTCAATTGTGCCCTCTCGGATTCGAACCGAGATCAGAAATACGGTCATTACATTTATGCCAAAGGGCCTTGGACGTGTTCTTGGTACTAAAAGCATCGATCCCCGGTCGGTACTCTTCCTTAAACGGGTGACCAGACGCCCTTGTGCGCTTGTTCCGTTAAATGTATATCACCAGACTCCGAAGTCACAGCCGTGTTCATTATCATTAGCTGGCGAATATCTAGCTACCAATAGCAAAACATGGTGAGGGTAGTCAAAAACTTCGAACCGAGTCGTGAATTCTCCGGATATGGTGATTACGGTTATACCAAAGGGTCCATGAATAGTGATGCAAAAAAATAGTATAGATGGGAGGGACGTCTGAGCGCCGTTTAAGAAGCTCTGCGTTTTTGGCTGGAGAGGTGTGGGAAGATGATAGTGGAAAGGGAGAAAGGAGGCAAGCAAGGAATGGGTATGCGTCGGGCCTTGGATGCCACGACCCTCGATCAGCGCCAGCCTGACACAAGAATAGCAAAGGTACCAGTGACAGCTTGTGGAAGCTGGCAGTTGGACGGGTTGTGATGCATGTGATGGGGCAGCGCCAAAAAGTCGTGAAGACACCTTGCCGTCAAATAAGCAGATGCATTCTCTACCCGCTAAAATTGCAGAGGCTCGCAGGCATAGCATCCTGGTTGAGACGGAGAGTGTTGCCAAGTTTCCGCCGAAAAGTTCGCTCGCCGTCCTGCAACTGAAAAGCCGTTCTCTCCTTGCTCGAGTGACATGGCATCCGGGGATTGTGAAATGTCCGTCCACAGGCCTCAGTTCATGCCCGTCTGTCCTCTTCGGCGCGAGCTGTTCCGTCAAATTGAAACCATCTGGTAACGACAGCGGCTCCTTTGCTTCTGAGGTGAAAACCAACGATGGCGTGAGGAATGCTGAGCGTATAAGCCTGAAGAGACCTTGCGACAGCCATGAATTCTGGGACCGCATGGTAAGAAAAAGATACGCACGTGTCGACTCGCGGACAGGGGAGATATAAGGGACGGAAGGTGATTCTTCTGGGGCGTGCTGTGATTGCTGTAGGACCCGGGATTGCTGACGCTATGAGAAGAAGAGGCAAAATAGAGTAGATGGCGACGTACCTATACAGTCGTCCCTTCAAATTGACGATAGATCACTCAAGCTCGACGCCATCCTGCGTGCCCTCTTTGAGAACCCGTATTTTGCGCCCGTTCGTCCATTCCGTTTGTATGTGTTCGAGATGTTACTAATGTTGGTCGTCGGAGAGGAGAAAGGATATCTAATACCCACGTGGGCAGAATCCCGTCGAGTTGGAATACGAATCGGTCCGGGCTCGATCTCTTCCCAAAACTTTTACCCACGATGCTGTCCCATTTTGGACTTCTTCTCGATATTCTTTGCTTACACTAGTCATCCACGTTCAAAATGGTCGATAGGCGCTTCCAGGAAATCGATTCTTCGTCAATCCCGACACGGACTTGACACGGACAACCAGCTCGGTGCACTTCGTGGCGAATTATCTGGCTATGCTCTAGGTAAGTCGAACGGTGTATCTACTGAATATGGAATAACACGCAGACGACTGCCTGTTGACCCGCGGTCTTTCCTTCGCTATCAAGCACAGCGAATGTCTGCCCCCGGCGTCTTTGAAATCCGCTTATCCTTCACTTCGTACTGCACTCAACGCGATGGAAGGATATGTCACAGGACGTCCAATGTTCTATTCGGGGGCGGATAGAAAATTTTGGGAATCAGTAATCTGTCCGGTATGTATCATGAGTCTTCTTCGCAGTAGTCAGCAAGTTTTAGCAGAACTCTCACACGGGAATGGGCGAGGAGAGATATGGATCCTGACTCAAACATTTGTAAATGATCACTGACAAAAGGCGCACTGTAAAAACGACGCTAACATCTATGGGCGCGAGTAGGGACAGAGTCGGAATCGAACCGAGATAGTAATGACTCTAGTAGTTAAGAGTTACGCCAAAGTGCCCGTTACTACATAGACTAGGTATGACCTTGGTATGGGTTATAAGACTCTGCCCGAAATATATAATGCCAATACTCGCAAAAGGTAGCCAATTGTCATCCCGCTCTTTGAAGTTTAAAAAAGCGGAGCGAAGCCGAAAATAAGAAAACACTTACCAAAGACTTAGATAATGGACACTGGCGGATTCGATCCGAGATGGTAAAACGGCAGTAGCTTCACGATCATGCCAAAGGGCCCTTGTCGAGTATAGCATGAATTGAAGCTTGGACTAGGAATTTTTCATAGAAAACACCTGTAAGGAGGAGCCAACATCGAAGTAGTGCTTTGGAAATTATCCATTCGTGCCATTCGAACCTGCCTTTTCAAGGATTCAGAGCAGTTTCGACTTTGGGAAAAACTATAGTACCTACTTGTATTGTGTATGAACCCTCTCGGATTCGAACCGAGGATCGCGAATTATGATTATGCCATAGGGTGCTTATCTACTTAAAGGGGCTGCATTGAGAATTGGACTGTTTCACGGGAGCATAAGTATTCAAAAAGCAACCCTTAAGCTTAACGTGGAACTCGCGCCATTCAAAGTCTAGGCGCCTGTAATTTGGTGGACAGTGGAAGGCATTCTAGGGAAGCAATCTGGAGAAGGGCAAAACTTGAGGGGCACTTGCCATACACCGAATGGACACTCTCGGATTCGAACCGAGGGTCGTAATATGATGATTACTTATGATTGTGCCAAAGGGCTTGGTCATAGCAGTGCCATATCGCATCAAGGAGACTAGATAATGTGCACACTGGACCCGAAATATACTTATCCTGGAGACATTCCCATGTTAGTTACGTCTAGATTATGCCGTAGAGCCACGGATAAAATGTGCACAGAAGGATGGCTGTGGGTTATTACAGAGCCCAAAGTGCGTGCAAAAGATTTGGGCTTTAGTTTCCGGTCCGATCGATGATCCGTCGCCTTCATCATTCTCGGTGACACAGTCATCTTGGCGACTATAACTCGTGGAAAGCATCCCATCTCACGACTCCACAAGAGAACCAGCTCCCATGCATATCGAAGGGGACGCGACACGTCTGTATCTCCTCGATGGAACGAGCCCCAAAGGGTGGAGAACGCGTGGACCGTCAGGACCAAGCCGCGGTGATATTAGTTAGACACGCAATTCCGCAGTTTCTGTCCCGACGAAGGGCAAGACGACTGCCTGGCTTTCCTCCAGTCAAGCTCAGAGATCGGACGACGTCTTTGAAACCTGCGTACCCTTCACCTCCTATTCCGGACATTTAACGGAGCAAGCCGGTTGCCCGTATTATGGAAGGTAATATCTCTGCACGTCCAGCACATTTATCTTAGGGGAGGGCTTTGGAGAGGTTGCGGGATTTATTAATCCGTCTGGTGTATGTATCAGTATAATGATCACATTACCTTCTTCGTATTTCTGGGAAGGAAAGCTTAAGCAACAAGGGCACTTGCAGACGCTTGTACATTATATCTTAATGATCATCGATCACTACCAAAAGAATTCGTTATTGTAATGAATACTCCAATGAAAGGATGGTTTCGGATTCGAACCGAGGTCACAGTAACTGCGGTGGTTGCTGTTACACCAAAACATCCATACAACGCAGGCCGGGGCAAGTCTGTACCAAGAGCGCTGAGTCCGATCCTATGGTGACTGCTCGGAAGATACGATGCCAATAGTGACGAACTGACCCCTTGCATTACCTTTTCTCGTTCTAGAAATACTTCTAGAGAATTGTTAACGGTTACTGCAAGTCGCTATGCGTACTTACTACTGAACTTGTTAAAAACGTACGAGTGGCTCAATGTATGTGCCTTCTCGGATTCGAACCAAGATCATAAACCCCCATCAACAGTGATTATAATTACACCAGAAGGCCCTTGATAGCAGTGGAAAAATCTATTACAGATTGATAATAGTACTTTGACTATTTCTGTACCACTACTCACCCTAGGCCGTAGCCCTGTCGAATGCCCATAACTCAATTACTGAGTAATATGGCAATGGTGGACAGGGTGTCTTGTAAAGAATGTAGTTCCTTCTCTAATGTGAAAAATAACAACGAAGCACTGAGGAACCCAAAGTGTATCGTGACCACGTGGATCCCCTTTTTCCTTAACCATTTCGTGCAAGCGGAAGGTATTGAATACCGGACTAGCAGATGGTGCAAATTGGAATCACTTGGCATCGGAATCAGAATAATTGGGCTGATGATTGTCATCCTGCTAGCCCTCTTTGAGAGACGGCATTTTATTTACATGCGTTCAAGATGATGCTAATCGTGGAGAAGAGAAAGATTCACGTGGACACAATATCGTCGAGTTAGAATTCGCTCCGAGTTACTCGATCCATTCCAAAAGCCTTTACTCACTTTCACGCCTATCAATTTTGAATTTTCCTCCTTCTCCCCAGTCATTATTTAGCCAAGTCATACAAAATTGGTCCTCGTTCAAAATGGTCGATAGGCGCTTCCGGGAAATCGATTCAATTTCTTTGTCAACGTTGGACCTGACACGGACACTGGCAACCAGCTTGGTGCACTTCGTGGCGACTTATCTGGCTGTACTTTAGGTACATCGAGTACTCAATCCACGGAATATGGAATAACAAGCAGACGACTGCCTGCTAGTCCGTGGTCTTTCCTTCCCCATCAAGCTCAGCGGATATATGCCTCCCGGCCGGCGTCTTTGAAACCCGTTTATCCTTCACTTCGTACTATACTCAACGTGATGGAAGCATACATCCCAGGACGTCCAATTTTCTGTTCGGGGGCGGAACAAAAGACTTTGGAAATCGATAATCTGTCCGGTGTGTCTCTGTGATAGGATAAATCTTCTTCGCGGTAGTCAGCTAGTTTTGGCAGAACTCTTGCGCGGGAATGGGCGAGGAGAGATATGGATCCTGCGCTCCCCAGCTATGTGTGCAGGGACTCCGAGGGGAGCCATAGAGCCTGATCGAGATGCCGATCAGGACCAAGATCAGCGAGCGCTTCAGAGCCGTGATTTAGCGCGCAATGACATTGCACATTAAGGGATGCGCTTGTTCGATTTATCTCCAGTATTGCTGTGCCGTGGACCGGGATGTATTGAGATAACTACTACTAGTTACTGGGAATAAGTAATAGGTATCACATCGCCTGGGAGCAGGAGGGGCAGTATCCGTTGATGTTGGGAGCTATTGTAGTAAGTATTAGCAGGAAAGCATATTAACTTGCAAGCATTGTCATACAGTATTGCTCAGGATATTGAAGGCTGACAACACGATTAGAAGGAGGACGGGTGAGGGAGAGCCAGTAAACACATACTGTTGCCAACAAGTTCGCAGACAAGCAGGTGGTTTGCAGCTCGCACGATGGAAGAGACTAAACTTGCAGTTGGACTGCTCGCATCGAATCTAGGAAGAGTTCAAAATACGAAACCGGCAATAGTATTCTGCGTTGTTAGCCGTACAATTTCTTCAGGCTAAGTTCGTGGTGATCAGTAATTGTGGACTTGTTGAATTTTTAGAGACATACGAGGTTTACGGTATGATCACATAGGAGATAGACATTCCTGACGCTGTATCAGAGCGATGAGTTCAGAACAGGTCAGTAGATGCAGCGACGAGTATTTGCTCACTGGCGACGACGACACATTGTAAGTATGTGGATGCAGTGAAGTCGAGAATACTATGGTGCGAGGTTATAAGATACCTAAGAAGATGGACGTCACCCTCTTTATAAATCGGGAGTCGAGGCTAAGCATCTTTCGATTTTCGATTTGTGGGGAAGTTTTGAGACTGCACACAATAATATTCACCAACTGCATCAGTGGAGAAGCATGGAGCTTGCAGAATTCATCAGTTGAGGGCCGTTAAGCCATAGTAACTTGTTGAATAGTGAAACAGCCCATGCGAAATCAGCAGCTTAACATAGAGTACGTCGGTAGCAACTCAGTAAAGAAAGGTAGCAACAATTGAATCACGGACTTACCTAGCACAAACACTTCCCCATGATAGAAAATTTGATGTAAGCACCGATATTCCTCTTGTTTCGAGTCATTGGGGACGATCAGATACATTGGTGACAGTGTGCGAATCACCACGTACCGGTTTCAGGGTACGTGGCCGACTGCCAGCTGGATGATCGTCAGGCCCGGCTAGGCGTTTGAGAAGTATTCAGTCTGTCAAGGACGGCCTCAATATACAGGTATTCTTGAGTCTTGACGACGTTGCAAAGAACAAAAGCGAAGGCCTGTGGTTACAAGTCAATACTCTTCTTCCCCAGTATGTGGTTGAACACAAATGATTCGGTGAAAAGGAAGGGATCTCAAAATGGATAAGAATACGAATGATAGGACTATAGCGATGTCGTTTGTCCGAAGAAGCCAAAGAAGCGACGTTTATTCTTTCAAGTTAGAAAAAGATCGATCAGGTGGTTGCTCCTAGTCTCTCGTAGACAGACAATGATACAGACCTATTGATGGAAGGGAGGGACGGTCTGTATGTAGTCTGTTGCTTAATCGGGCTATCTGCCTTGCAGCCCAGTTATTACTAATTTGATGGAAACCCGGGGGCCGGCGGCGCGTATCTGATTTATTCAGAGTCTTGGGACGCGTTTAAAGATTATATAGTGCTATACATTTACGATATAAAGCATCTTATTGCATAAAACGAATTTATTCTGGAGGGAAAGGCGGTACATGTATTATTTTCTGTCCAGACGCGCTGACCGGCTTGGATTCGGCACTCTAAACTTGCCGCCGGTATCTTCAAATCTGATTCCGTTTGGCGCAGTGCCGGCTCACGGCAATCGAATTATGTCATGCTTTGTAATAACACGGTAACCCCCGCGCTAAACAATAGACTAGGTTGTTCCAGGGACTGAACAATCATACCTTTTTCAATTCGTATTCTATGTAAGGCACCTTGAACGTCGTTGTGCGCCTTCTTCATATATGGGGCATCTCGGCCCGAGATCCGATGTCAATTGGGACAGGGATTTCCCACGACTCGGACTCAGAGACGGCGTCGCATTTAAAAAAGACTCACAGTAACATGGCCATTTACGTCGTCCGGGCGAGTTGAAGAAACATGCCTGCAATAAAACGCAGGTCTGAGCTCAGTGCGTTCGGGAAACAAGGTCAGGGACCAATCTGGAAGCTGATTCGTACGAGGATATCAGGTTTCAACAGAGAAACGTCACGCCTTAAGATTTCTCCCCGGCCATCTCGTGCATGGAGGGGTGAGTGAGTTTAGAGTTTGATGAAGGTGACTAAGCAGCACGTTGTCCTCAGTGCACTACCCAAAGCTACTTAATTCGTGTCGCTCATGGCATCTGCCTTAGTAAACTAGTAGGTCCAAAAGACGAACAGTGCCGCCGGTCGAACGGCGAACGCCGCCTTGATGCGTCAATGGTCAGATTGACATCTATGATCTAAGGGTCGGACCATGATTATTACCAGGACCAACAGGCATGCTGATGTGATTCCTGACCCCAAATTTCTTCTGATCATTGATAATCACACAGTGAAAAAGATATCAAAATAAAAGTTTTACGCGCCAGATTGAAGTACTGTATAATTACGATCACAGCGAATGACCTGACATTCGTGAAAAGTCCGAATGATTTTCTTATCCGAATAGATTTTTAACCCGATATGCAACCAAAATTGGCATATCTTAAGGATGTAATAGCACAAAATGAGTAAAATATGCAGAAAATAGAAGATTTTCACACTTTCTGCGTAAATAAGGTAATTTTAGGTGTTGTGACCCTCAAACCTATCCGAATGAGGCCTTCGGACGTGTGACAGGTGGCTATTTTACGAATACGAATGAGGCCTCCGGACATGTGACATTCGTGAACGTAATTACACAGTATTTGGGTTGACCGGAATAAGTAACGTAGCCAGCAATCGGGCGCGCGAAGTAGAAGTAAAATACGGTTAGTCTGTCCCAGAAACAAATGCATGAGAGAAAAAAACAGTTGACTCTCAAATCTTCCTCTCTTTCAAACTAGCTAACGTCTTGTCCCCTGGATAAGCCACTGGGTCACGGCAAAGTCTTGGCTTGCCTCCAGCCGTCGTTCCTAGCTGCCCGTTCATGTCGCCTAAGCCATCGCACTCGCAACTCGCACCAGATTCGAACGAAAATCACGATGGCAGACCTAGTTTGTACTGCCGTTCACTCTACGACCGGAGAATAAACAGTGCTGAGCATCGAGATTCCACATTCCGGTCGCAGTCTATGTGGACCATCTGGCGATGTCCACGCTGCAATTTAAATCGGGGATTCTACGCGTTTCACTCTGTCCATCGCAATGGATCCCCATTATTCATGGGTCACTCGACTGTTTTCTTGTTGTCGGACCCTTATAGCTCGTCTTTGGCACTGCTTTCATACCACCACCTCACAGCTGCATCCTCTAACACTAATTGTCCTCTCACGGTGGCTGTCTTTCTCAAGATTGATCGTACGGCTTAGTATTTGGTCGCCTCTGCAAGCGCCAACTCATCCTTCTTTTCCTAAAGCTGACCTTGATATTCTATGCTACAAGGTCTACTTGTCTATCCTCTTCGCTGGCGCTTGTCATGGAGTGCATCGGCGTTTGTACTCTTTTCCTCTGCAGACTATCTTCTTCACTAGTCATCTCGTATTTCTTGGAAGGAAAGTTTACGCAACAAGCTCGGCGCTTGTAGCCGCTTGTACTTTCTTTCTTAGTGAAAGACTAACAAAAAAGCCGGAATTATGTCCGAGATAGAGGACAGTCTCGGATTCGAACCGAAATCGTAGTAACTGCCAGTGAGGTAGTTACGGTTACACCAAAGTGCCCATACAACGTAGGCTGGATAAGTCTGTATACCAGGGATTAATGTCGATTCCGATCCTCTGGTGACTGCCCGGAAGATATGATGCCAATACTCGTAGCATAAACCAGCCACCTCGGCGCCGTTTTGAAGAATAAAAAGCAGGTCCAGTGGAGTTTGGGGAAAAATCCAACACCATTTCTGGGTATGGATGCCTCTCGGATTCGAACCAGGGATTGCGCCAAAGGGCCTCTCGACCGCAACGCCGTTGCTATTTATTTAGGGTGAATCGAACTTGGAAAGAAGGGGGCGGCCATTGTATTTCCGTGTCCAGATCTTGAATTTGTGTCAAAGCACCTTGAAAGTCGTCACGTAGGGTAACATATTATTCTTGAATTCAAGGACATTATCCCAGTGTAGGTATGTAGTCGAATTTCAAGCTGACGTGGAGGAAAAGATTTGATACAGTGGACATTGCGCCTGCCCGGATCTGAATAAAGATCATAATATGATGATTACGGCTACGCTAAAAGACACTTGGAAAAATAGTACATTGGACGCGTCTTGTTACTCCAGTCATGCAATATTTCGTTGCTAAAATAAAGTCGACACGCCCACCTGACTTACGAGCGGGTGTCTTGTAAAGAACGTAGTTCCTTCTCCTTAAGTAACGCTCTGATGTGAGAATCATAACAAGATCAGAAAACTAGATTGATTTCGTCGGGAAGCGCTTAGGGAACCTTCCGGCCCGAAGCGCGTCGTGACCACGTGTGTCTCTTTTCTTCTCTGCCCCACCACCACGATAACTTGACCACTGACTCAGACGGTCAGGGAAGCGACCACGGCGCATGTCAGGACTGTGCTGATTGGGACCACCAACCGTTTCGTACAAGAAACATGGGCGAATACCGGACTAGCACCTCAAAGAGGGTAGTGCAAATTCGAGACACTTAGCGTCGGAATCCAGAGCACTTGGTGAAAGGGACGAATTGTACAGGTGCGTTGTCTCTCTTCTCGCTATCCTAAAGCCATGCCCATGTACTTCGCGCCTAGGGCCAGTGTTTGCTACGTGCAATTGTGTGCAGAGATCCGTCGAGCCTGATCGGAATGTCGATCAGGACCAGGATCAGCGAGCGCTTCAGGGCCGTGCCAGATTTAGCACACTGACATTGGAGAATATTGAGGGATGCGCTTGTTCACATTATCTATGCTGTGGACCAGGATGTACTGAAATAGCTACTAGTATTTACTGGGAATAATAGGTATCACATTGCCTGGGAGCAGGAGGGGCAGTATCCGTTGATGTTGGGAGCTATTGTAAGTATTAGCAGGAAAGTATATTAACTTGCAAGTATCGTCGTACAGTATTGCTCAGGATAGTGAAGGCTGAAAACACGATTGGAAGGAGGACGGCCAAGGAGAGCCAGTAAGCACATACTATTGCCAGCAGGTCCGCAGACAAGCAGGTGGTTTACAGCTCGCACGATGGAAGAGACTAAACTTGCAGTTGGACTGCTCGCATCGAATCTAGGAAGAGTGCAAAATATGAAACCGGCAATGGTATTCTGAGTTGTTAGCCGTACAATTTCTTCAGGCTAAGTTCGTGGTGATCAGTAATTGTGGACTTGTTGAATTTTTAGAGACATACGAGGTTTATGGCATGACCGCATCGGAGATAGACATTCCTGACGCTGTACCAGAGCGATGAGCTCAGAACAGGTCAGTAGATGCAGCGACGAGTATTTGCTCACTGGCGACGACGACACATTGTAAGTATGTGGATGGAGTGAAGTCAAGAATATGATGCGAGGTTGAGAGATATCTAAGAAGATAAATGTTACCCTCTTTATAGATAGGGAATCGAGACTAAGCATTTCTTGATTTTTGATTTATAGGGAAGTTTTGAGACTGCACACAATGAGATTCATGACCGCCAGCTGCATCAGCGTAAAAGCAGTGAGCTTGCAGAGTCCATCAGCTGAGAGCCATTAAAACATGGTAACTCATTTCGGAGTGAATCAGTCCGTGCGAACCCAATAGCTCAGCACAGAGTACCGTGAGTACATCAGTAGCAACTCAGGGAAGAAAGCCTGCAGCAGCGATTGGAACACAGACTTACTTAGCACAAAGAAATTAGCCGTGATGGAAAGATGTGAGCGCCGATATTCCTCGTGTTATGAGTCATTGGGGACGATCAGATACATTGGTGATGAGCGAATCACCATGTACTGATTTCAGGATACTTGGGTGACTGCCCGCTGTATGATCGTCGGGCCCGGACTGAATGGACGTTTGAGAAATACAAAGTCTGTTAAGGTAGGCCCAAACATACAGCTACGCTTGGCGATGTTGAAAAAGAAAAAATCGATGCCCTGTAGTGACAACTCAATGCTCTTCCTCCCAGGATACAGTTGACCATAGGTGATTCGGTGAAAAGGAGCTGATCTGAAAGTGGATAAAAATAAGTACGAATGACAGGACTACCGCGATGTCGTATGCCCGAAGAAATCGAAGAAGCGACATTATTGTTACAAGCTAGAAAAAGATTGATTGGGCGGTCGCTCCAAGGACTGAACGGTAGTACCTATTTCAATTTGTATTCTACGCAAAGCATCTTGAACGTCGTTGTGCATGTCCTTCATCCTCATCATCGATATCCGATGTCATCTGGAACAGGGATTTCCCCCCGTGGCCAGCATCAGTACCCACTACTCGGACTTAGAGACAGTATAATATTAAAGAAACTCACAGTAGCAGACCATTCACGTCGTCCGAGCGAGTCAAAGAAAACTGTTCAATTTTGTCTGCAATAAAACCAAAATAAAACGCTCAGTGGAAGCAAGGTCAAGAATGAATCAGGAAGTCAATTCGTACAGTGACGTCAGGTTTCAATAGAGAAACTTCATTTGAACTTCATGTCTTAAGATATCTCTCCGGCCATCTCGTGCGCGGAGGGGTGACTTAGTTGGTTAGATGAAGATGACTAAGCAGCACGTTAGTGCAGCGCTGCTGCTTTATATAACCTAGTAGGTCCCGAAGACGGAATGATCAACTGATCTCAGAACTCTCAGAATACCAGACCCTGACCAGGACCATGGCCCGTTCCCCAGTGCCGCGGCTGCCGCCGGTCGAACAGCTCAACACCGACTTCAAAACGCGTCCTTTCCGCAATGGTCGGATTCTCATTCAAGGGTCGAAGGTGATTATCACCAGGACCAACAGGCACGTTGACGTGGTTCTTGACCCCAGGTTGTTTCTGATCATTGATCATCACAGTGAAAAGGACATCGAAAGTTATCTTGGCAATCGGGCACGCGAAGTAGAAGGTTAGTCTGTCACAGAAACAAATGCACGAGAGAGAAAACAGTTGACTTTAAACCTTCTTCTCTTTTAAACTAGCTAACATCTTGTAAACTTGGATAGCTACCGGGTCACGGCAAAAGTCTTGGCCTGCCTCCAGCCGTCGCTCCTAGCTGCCCGTTCAGCTCAGAGCTCACCTACGCCATCGCGCCCGCGACTTGCATCAGATTCAGGTTGGCAGACCTAGTTTGCACTGCCCATCGTGTCGTTCACTCTACGACCGGAGAACAAACAGCGCTGAGCGTCGGAATTCCACATTCCGGTCGCAGACTATGCGGACCATCAGGTGATGTCTATGCTGCAATCGAAATAGGGGATTCTACGCATCTATAGCAAGCGAAAGCAGTGTGCAGGGAACCTATCAAGCAAAAGATCACGGCGACTCCGATATGTTTGGTGAGGAGGAAAATTCTAGAGATGTTGCAAGCGTACTGTTGGGCGGCGTTTCACCCTGTTCATCGGGATGGATCCCCACTATTCAATATTCATAGGTCACTCGGCTATTTTCTTGTTGTCGGTCCCTTGCAGCTCGTCGTTGGCACTTCTTTATACCACTGCCTCACAGCTGCCCATCTTTCTTAAGATTGATGTACGGCTTAGTATTTGGTCGCCTCCGCAAGCACCAACTCGTCTTAAAACCGACCTTGATATTCTATGCGGCTACCAGGTCTACGTGTCTATCCTCTTCGTCGATGCGCATTCCGCTTGTCATGGAGTGCGTCGACGTTTAGGATCTCTTCCTCTGCAGGCTATCTTCTTCACTTATCATCTCGTATTTCCTGGAAGGAAAGCTTACGCAACGGTAGTGGGCACTTGCGGCCGCTTGTACGTTCTTTCTAACTAATCCGCTGGTAAAAAAAAAAACTTGAATTGTCTCCGAAATAGAGGACAGTCTCGGATTCGAACCGGGATCATAGTAACTGCCAGTGGGGTGGTTACGGTTACACTAAAGTGCCCATACAACGCAGGCTGGAGAAGTCTGTACTAGCGATTAATGTCGACTCCAATCCTCTGGTGACTGTCCGGAAGATATGATTCAAATACTTGTAGCATAAACTAGCCACCTCGGCGCCGTTTTGAAGAATAAAAAGCAAGTCCAGTGGAGTCCCTCCCTCCGATCAACAGGTCTGTATCGTCGTCTGTCTATGAGAGACTAGATATGGACGCCTTTCGGATTCGAACCGGGCATTGCGCCAAAGGGCCTTTCAACCACAACGCCGTTGCTAATTATTTAGTGTGAATCGAACGCGGAAAGAAGGGGGCGGTCATTGTATTTCCGTGTCCAGATCCTGAATTTGCGTCAAGGCACCTTGAAAGTCGTCAAGTAGGTTAACATATTATTCTTGAATTCAAGGACATTATCCCAGTGTAGGTATGTAGTCGAACTTCAAGTTGACATGGAGGAAAAGATTTGATACAGTGGACATTGCGCCTTCCCGGATCCGAACTGAGATCGTAATATGATGGTTATGACTGGTACGCTAAAAGACACCTGGAAAAATAGTACATTGGACTTGTCTTGTTACTTACTCCAGTCATGCAATATTTCTGTGCTAGAATAAAGTCGACACTGCCCACTTAACTTAGTATTGTAAAGAACGTAGTTCCTTCTCTTCAAGTTAACGCTCTGATGTGATAGATAATAACAAGATCAGAAAGCTAGATTGATTTCGTCGGGAACCTTCCGGCCCGAAGCGCGTCATGATCACGTGTCTCTTTTCTTCTCTGTCCCACCACCACGACAACTTGATCATTGACTAGGACGGTGAGGGAAGCGGCCACGGCGCATGTCAGGGCTGTGGAGCTCCTGATTGGGACCACACCGCCACCAACCATTTCGAACAAGAAAAATGGGCGAGCACTGTTGGATACCAGACTAGCGGGCAAACAGCGCTAGTGCAAATTCAAGACACCTGGCGTCGGAATCCGGAGTTCTGGTCGGTGGTTAGCCAGTTGGAAGGGACGACTTGTGCAGGTGTGTTGCCTCTCTTCTCGCAATGGACCGACGACTCTAGCTTTCCTCCCGAACAGTCATTTTCCTCCGCAATCCCAAATTTGACAACAACAAAGCACGCCAGAAGAATCACCTTCCGTCCCCTCTCATGTTCAGAGGAGGAGATGGTGCATATCTTTCTCCTAACATGCAGTCCTCAAATCCACCACTGCCGCAGGGTCTCTCACCCCTTGACCTCGTGTCAGCATGTACCGGAAGAATTCGATCTCAGCCGGAACGGTCGATAAATGCATTCGTCTTGATCGTATCTCGTTGATTCCTCGCCAAGGTCACGGGGTGTTTGGGCGAACGGTTCTAGATAGAAATAGAGGGTAGATGAGCCGGTGAGCTTTGTGACGAATGATCCCAGTATCGTTCTGTTCTAATACGATACCAGCCTTACATTGGGATCATGCATAAGGGCGCGAGTGGCTATGCTCAACGAACGTCGACCGAAATATGCGCGATACAAGGACTTCCCGGCGGTACACCCATTGACGATGGCCCTTACGTTATGCTCTTGGACTCGACGACCAGTCAAGCTGCCCATCCACAGTTCGTTCCATCCGTCACCACATGACTCTGGTAACAGTCATCTCAGCGACTACGACTGAAAGCATTCCCGTCGTCTTTTTCATGCTATACCAGAGCCGACTCTCACGCATATCGAAATAAACACGACGCGGCAGTAGCTCCCCAATGGAATGAGGAATGCCCCGAATCCCAGAGAAGGAAGGATGTTCGGGATACATCCGGACCAAGGCGCGGAGATACCATAACGATCAGACATACACAAGCTCGCAGTTTGTCCTCGTTCATTTCGATGAGGGAGAAGACGAGTAGTTGTCGGCTTGCAGTCCATCATGAGTGTTTTTAGGATTCAATAGTCTGTCAGGTGTATCTGTTGCGGCATACTGATCAATCTATCTTCTCTGCTAGTCATTTCGTATTGATGGAACGGTCCGAGAAGGGGACTAAAAGTAAAGCGATACACCGACACCTCTACTGAGAATGGCGTTTGTGTTCTTATACAGACATCCTTTCTTAATGATCACCGGTAAAAAATTAAAAAAAGGTTATCGCATCATTTGTGCTGGAGGGAAGGACAACGTCGGATTCGAACCGAGATTATAGTAACTCCGGTGGTTACGGTTACACCAAGACGCCCAATGGGTAAGTCGGTAGTTTAGGGTGTCGAGTCTAGCACTCGTGGCATCCCGCGGGAAAAGAAAAAGACGACGGATATATCGTAAAGCCCCACCCGGATTCGAACCGCGACTCGTGCCAAAGACCTCTAAGCCCTTGTCGACTGCTAATTCATTTATGAGTCAGAAAGGCCACAGTTGTATTTTTGTTCCGACACCAAGAAAGTCGCTAATACATTTCTAATGGCACATAGTCGTGGTCCCTTTGGAATCTGGATTCGAACCAAACTCGGATTACAATTGCGCCAAAGGGCCGTTGCACCGCATAACTCTTGTACGTCTGGGACCGACTTATTTTTTGTCCTCCCCGTGTCCCATTCGTCTGGCTAGTCCTGCTTGTCCTCTTCGCGAGATGACGCCTATTCTACTTGCACGCGTCAGCTGGACGACGCAGATGCCGGCCGTTATCTGTGGATGGTGGAACGGTAAAACTAAAAATACCGTCACGATCAAAACACTGAGGGGTCAATACGAAACCATGACTTACTCCCATTGCAGTTTCGTGCGCAACCATAGATCTTAGAAGATTACATGGGACTTCCGACTCTTCAGTGACAGTGACCAACAAGTCCTAGTAGTGAAACAAAAAACATTAAAATCAATATGCATGGTCCCTCTCAGATTCGAACCGAGGTCGATCAGCCTTTCGGTCAACGCTTCCGCGTCAAGTAATGGCTTTAGGACTCCACCAAAGGGCTCTTGCAAGATATTTTAATCGTGTTTAATTCAATGTATTCTGAGATTTTTTTATCAACGCAATTTCTGCAAAATTTCTGCCCTACTGCGCTTCTAGTACTTTCCTGTGTCCAGTGTCCATTCCGAAATCGGCCACTGAGGAACAGAGATGGCCACCGTCAGGAACGAATGAGATGAATGGGGACCCGTATCAATTATTGTACCGCTCACAGACGACTGATAAAATCTCCTTCCCTGCTTCCTTCCTCCAAAAAAATAGCTAGACAGCACATGTCGGCAGTGACCCGATCTGTAAGCCTATGACTGTCGAAAGGCAAGGCTGACAGTTCAAAGTCATAGGGCGAACGCAAATCCCTAGTGACGGTGAAGCAGCGCATCTGAGAACAACTTTTTCTTATTAATACCATGTCGGAAAGAGAACCATATCGAATCAAAAAAGAGATATAGACCATAGACCCTCACAGATTCGAACCGAGAGCTCTGATGCAATTGCAATCATAACAATTGTGCCGAATAGCCCTTGAGGCTTGTCGAGTATAGCTAATTGATTTACTCCGAGCGAGTTATATCTAGTCGGACGGCAATGGGATCACCAGTGCGGATAAGATAATTTTCAATGGAAGCAGGCAACTAAACTACAAAGGAAAGACATGTCTGATTTGAATGACCGTGTTTTCATGTTAGAGGGACCGCACCAAAATGCGACCAAAATCATCGCAGACTCACAACAATTACCCCTCTCGGACTCGAACCGATACGTGAATCATTACGATTCCGCCAAAGGTCCCCTGTAGAGATCAAATTTCAGTGCATACATATACCCTCTGACAGGCAGGAATCACGACCGTTGAATGGACCATGGTCAAAAAACTTACCACTCCGAATCCGAATGCACACAAATTCGAATTACAGTTGACCCGACGACACAAGGCTCAATTCAAGGACACATGTGCACGTTGTGCCTTCTGCTTTATGGAAAATAACCAATGGAAGCACGACGGTGTCGCTTTGGATGATAGACACGCGGAGAATGATGTTCCTCCAAAAGATCAAATGCCGCGTCTCGTTTGAATGACAAGAAGCCGCGGGCACATCGACACATAGCGAGCATTGCGACGAGGTTGATCATTCCAGGTCAAGGACAGGAGGGATGATATATCCGATACCAGTGGCCAATTTCGGGTGAACCATTGGACGCCGCTTCATGGAAGGTTATCCAGCTGAATTCGAGCAACAGGTTGCCCGATTTCTCATTTACATTTGCTTGACTTGTTAGTCTGACTTTCTCGAAAACGAAGGTACCAGTACGTTCGCGCTTTGTCCTGTAACGTAATGAGATGGGCACAGCCAGGTACTAGATATCTACAGACTAACCTCATCTTTTGAAGGAGCTCACGCCTCTCCCTGCTGTGTTTGGCAAGGAGAGTCGATGGCGAGGGAAACGTTGCCATCTGATCAATTCACTATGCCAGTGGGCCGGAAATTGGTTTCTGAAGGTAGGTTATGATACATATGGCATTATTCTGAGGCGAGAACATTTGATCACACCAGCATACAATATATTGCGCTATGCCCATAGTACATCAAACGGAGCCCGCGCCTGGTATTGTCAGTGTCGCCCTCCGAATTTTTGCAGTAAGATGATTTGCTTGTCAGAGTTATGCCAGCTTGATGTCTGTATTCTCCATGAGGTCCATAGTTCCCTTCGAAAGAGGAAGGAGAGGTAACACATCGAGTTATCCCCGTATCTGCAACTTGGGTGCGCGACTTCACAGAGAAGCTTACAAATTTTGGAGACAATGCGTTGATCTGCAGCAAGCGAAGGTTTGAGTCCAAAAGAAAACTATGCAAGTGATGTACAGCTTACGAGCTAACAGCGATGGCTCATGCATTGACCGACCATTCTCCTATCTTCTACCCACATTCTCCAAGAACTTCAGTTCAGAGGGCTTCTTCCTCATATAAGCCGTTGCTCACGCCACACGACATCAGGCATCTCGACGCATACAGATTGAGCTAACGGAGCTCGACAGCATCTGCAGTACGGACGAATCAATGTGTGACGGAACGTGAATGTACCTCTCCAACCCCGTGCCACCCGCCTTGGATGGATTGTTGTTACGAAGTCGTTGAGCATCGTCACGACCAGCTTGGACGCTACATGCATAACGATGTTTACTCTGAGAGTCCTGCCTCGATATTAATATGGATGTAGCCCTTTGTGCTGACCGGTATGTATCAAATAATGTCGAGAAGGGTACGCTCGTAACACCACCGTATATTTCCCTCCTCTTAGCAATGGCCTCTTCACCAAACATTGCGGAGATCCTGGCCAGTCACGACGATCATTAGCTCGTAAGTTTCCCTGCGCGGTGCTTTCACCTGCGGTGCCGGGCTATGAATCTGATCACGGCGCAGACAATTTCGATCACAGCCTATAAATCACTGGATGATCGTAGAGTGACCGCAGAATGGCTGATAGGTTATCGTCATAATTGATAGATGAGGAAAGAACGAACGCTAAATCAACCGACGCTTATATATTAGTCCCATGTAACTCTGCCGTATGGGTGAGCGGAAGAATCTACACGCAGTAGGGAAAGAGAGAAATTTAAAACGATACTCAAAAAGAATCAAGACCGGCAAGCTGGTGACCAGGAACAGTATTCCCACGGGTGCAAATTTTGGCAAAACCGTGATGCCCGAAATAGAATTTCCCAAAGGGTCTCTAATAGCCGCAGTCAATCCATATTTTCTTAGGATATCAGGAGGCGGATTAAAGCGTTTTTCAGTGACTCAGCAGGAACTATCCAAATTTATCCAGGTTGGTACGCTAGCTAGACAACCACGACTTCACATGTCCGGCGATCACCGACATTCAGCCCGGTCAACCTACATTATTCCGATCAACTCAAAATTTCAACCTGGGTCAAAACTTTTACTTCAATGTGTTTTAATGTAGCGCCATGATCTGCCATGATCAATGATCAGAAGGGTGGGGCAAAAAGCCGTGTTCTACCCCTAATTAAGTCTTAGACGTCATGTGGAAAGGTCCCATCGTCGGCACCATTTCCGGCGGCACTGCAGTGGGGGGCCCCTGGGGCCTGGGGTGCTCTGAGATCATTTCGATCATTTATGGCTCCTACTGTAAGGCAAATACCACGAGCGACGCGGATTAAGAAACCGTTGCCATTGGGTAGTAGCGCAGAAGAATCTGAACGTGTTGGTCCATCTTCGTCAAACAATCCTAATTGCCGGCCAAGTGTACAGAGTTCAGAGTCACACCACAAAGTATGGCTTTACCGTCTTCCATTCAACGACGCTCCTACTACGAATATCGAACTGGCACGGTGAGGAAAGATCGTGGGTGAGAAAGACGAGATGGCCAGGGAAAATGCTCAAGTGTCAAATGTTAAGGCGCGACGCTGAAACCTGACATCCTGGTTCCTTGTACGGCCCTTGATTAATTGCAGAGTCACTAGCAACAAGCCCAGACCAATTATTTATCATGAGCAGGTGCCGTAAAACTGAAGTTTTTTTCTTACAATGCGCTCGGGCATGCTACGGGAAGCATTTTGTTTTAAAATATAACGTCGTTTGCCAGGCTCTGCGGCCGAGTGGTATTTGATCTTGAGATGAGGATGCCCCATTTATAAAGGACATGCATGTCAATGTCCACGATCCTTTGCATAGAATACAAATTGCAATAGGTACCATGGTTCAGTCCGTGTAGACACCGCCTGATTGAGCTTTTTTAGCTTGTAGGAATAACTGTCGTTTCCTTGGTTTCTTTGGACAAAAGACATCCCGATGGTCCTGTCATTCGCATTTTTATCCGTTTGTTATCCCATCCTTTCAACTAAGTATATACAGAGAAGAATGTTAATTCGTAACTTCAGGACTTCGCTTTGTTACGCCTAGCGTCATTGAGCGTAGCTGAATATTTGGGCCATCATCAGCAGACCTATACTTTTCCGAGTGAAATACCTACTCGTCCTGGACCCGATCATCGTCCAGCTGCCATCACACAAGCAGCTCGAAATCAGAACGTGTTGATTCGCACGTCACCGGTATATGATTATCTGATTGTTCCCAATGACTCGAAACAAGAGGAATATAGGCGCTCACATCAAATTTCCTGTCGCGGTCAATTTTTGTGCTAAGTAAGTCCCTGATTCAATTGTTGTTACCTTTGTAGTCTATGCTGAAATAGTGGGCTCGTACATGCTGTTTCACTGTTCAATGAGTTACTATGGCTCAACACACCTCGACTGATGAACTCTGCGAGCTCCCCGCCTTTCTGCTGATGCAGCTAGTAGGCACAAATCTTATTGTGTGTGGTCTCAAAGGCTAAAACTCCCCCATAAATCGAAAATTGAAAGATGCCTAGTATCGACTCTCGATTTATAAAGAGGGTGATGTTTGCAGTATTCTCTATCTTAGCCATCTCAACCCGAATTAAATTCTTACCTTCACCCCATTCATATATTCACGATGTGTCGTCGCCGCCAGTGAGCAAAACTTGTCACTACATCTACTCTGCTCATCGCTAGCCTCTACAGCGTCAGGAATGTCTACCTACGATGTGGTCATGCCATCAACCTCGTATGTCTCTGACAATTCAATAAGTCCACCATTATTGATCACCGTGAACTTAGCCTGAGGAAATTGTACGGCTGATAACACATAGCCTTACGGCCCTTACCGTTCCCCGTGCTCACATTTACCACCCTCTTCAGATTAGATGCGAGCAGTCCAACTGCAAGTTTAGTTTCTTCCATCCCGCAAGCTGCAAACCGCCTGCTTGTCAGCAGACCTGTTGGCAACAGTATGTATTTATACCGGACTCTCCTTACTCATTCTCCTTCTGACCATGTTTCTAGCCTTCGCTATCCTGAGCAGTACTGTACGGCGATACTTACAATCAATATGATTTTCCTACTAATACTTTCAATAGCTCCCAACATCAACGGATACTGCCCCTTCTGCGCCCAAGCGATGGGATACTACCTATAATTACTACAGCATCAGTACTTAATTTGCCACATGATGTCGCTATGTTAAGTACTTGGAGTCTACGGTAATCGATTAGAGGCTACTAGTCATATTTATTTGAATACATGCTGGTTCATGAGATATTATAACTGGAGATAATGTGAACAAGCGCATCCCTCAGTATTCTCTGGCGATGCCTGAGCGCTATATTTGGCACGGCTCTAAAGTTCTTGCTGATCTTGGACCCTGATCAGCGTCAATCCACATGGACGAAAAGAGTATTTCGAACGGTTGTAGTATCCAAGATCATTGATCATCTCCGATCTCCAAGGGCTCGCGAGATTGGAGGGAGGATAGAAGTGGGAGTAGACCCCGAATGTGTTGTTCCAGCGAGATGACAGAGAAAACTTACGCAAACCGTGAGGAAGGACCATAACGACCCAAGTTCGTGGATGGCTTCAAAGAAGGCCAATCGTTATGTTAGCAATCCCACAGCCTAACGGTGAACACAGAATTGCGATTTCGTGGAATCGGTAAGTTCCGTTTATTTAAAACATCGCGAGTCAGGTCTGATGCAAATTCAGGACGCTTCCAGCTGAAAATGTGAAGGCCATCATCGACATCAAAACTATCCAGGATTTCGGGCAAGGATCATTCTTCGTCTGACAAAGGATGTCATCACTCAGACCGCGTTTTGAACCAGAGATGGGGAGTGAAATTTTGATACCTTGTTGGAGAAAAAGACGAGGAAATCTTTCAAGGTGCATATGAGCATACATGAGGTCACATTGCTTCTTACAGATCGTCTATGGCTGACTGCTCTTCTCTCCGGACTTTCCCCGGTTGAAGGACGAGAATGCGTAAATCGCCGCGTCCGTTCCCCATGACAAAGCTGCACTGGCTCTCTTCAAACTATCTGATCGTTCTCGCAAGGTTCTCATTCAGCTCTGCCTGCGTCCGCAACTTCATGCTTCTACGTCCAATCATACAACCACTATGCTTGAGCGGGAGAATAACGGGAAGAGTGCAAAAGCATCGCCGAATCATACCTGGGTATGAACACGGACCAGAGAGCGTTGTCGTGATAGAGGAGTATGGCAGCCGAAAAAGGGACAGCGCAGTAAATCCGTGTCGTCTTGGATGATAGGGACAGTGTAGAAATGGTGGTGCTTCGAATGATCAAACGTCGCTTCTCGCTTGAATGAGAGTGGGCGGGGGCATACTAAAGCCAGCACGTAGCGAGCGTTGTTTGCGATGAGGGTGATAGCGCCCACTTCTATCAGGCTCTCGAATTCGATCTGCGTGTTCGATGGCTTGTTGTCGAGTAGCAGCTACGTGAGCTTGCAGGAGTAGTACATACCAGGAGTGGACTGCCGCTGGAAGGAAGCAAGAAGAGTGGCGGCAGAAATAAAGGAAGTAGTAGACCATGAAGCGATGTTACGATCTTCAGAGAGAGACCGACGTGCGTCGGGTGACGTTAAACGAGAATCAGGAGCATGTGGTATTGAACGGCGACGGGCCGTCACTGAAGTTGGAACCGTATCGCTAGGTCCACTAGGCAAATGGATATGATAGTGCAAGGTAAGTTATGAACAACCGGAGAACTACGGAAAGGTCCCCGAAACCTGCACGTGACTGGCGGGATGCGGGCCGCACCCAACGCTCCCATGTGCCCCCCTTTACAACCAGGCGATGCCCCCGCATCGCCGTCGCCCTACTGCATCCAAGACAAAGCAAAAGGAAGAACAAAACCTCATCTTCTGAACCAGCCTAGGTCCTCCAAAGCATCCCGCAAACGAAACAAACGGGGATCACCAGTCCAGTCCAATGAAGAAACTTGTGTCATAAAGGTATTGACTCGGCACAATGGTGCAGACAACTGAGATGACTGTCGAGTAAAGTGCTGATGTACTGGCACTTGACACCTGGATTGGCTATATCCTGTACTATGCCATTGCTGAATGGAATTGCGCTTCAAGTGATGTTGTAATGATGCGAACAGTTTCTGAGCACCCAAAGAGAGACACGAAATATCCCTTGGTGGAGGCGTTGATGAGCCTAGACTTCCATGGCAACGGCAATACCAACTCGGAACGAGATTGGGTAATTAACGTAGTAGCACGGCAATCAAGGCGATCGTGTGTGTGAGTGGGTTCGGGGCACCTCCGTGCAGTAAATCAATTCCTCTATATGCAAGTATACACTGCGACTTTAAGTCTGTGAAGTAGTACTGCTTGGTAGTCGAGTACTAGATGCAATGGCTATAAGCTGGTAGGGATCTCTTGAAGTGAGAGGGAACGAAGATGGGTATGACGTGAATACCATGAATCCGTATGAGAAAACATGTGACGAGACTAGAAAACGTCGCTGGATATTAATCTGAGCAGGGTGAATGATGGTAGAGAGACTAAACGGTCGGCAATAGTCTATGGGCAAATGAGGCAATGAGAAAACATTGTGGAGATGGCATGTGTCGAAAGAAAACATGAAACGAGGTGCTGAGGGTGGAGTGTCGAGAGAAAACATGGGGCTACAAAAACTAGTGGTGCTGCTGATCCTATATGGTGCGATAATGCTGAAGTTGATGTCAAAACTGGTCTGGTGCTGAAACGATCCTATCCTATGTCAAACTAACCTTCAAGTCTACTCGAGGGACTGATACTATACAAAACTTGCTGAAACTGGTCCTATACTGATCCTAAGTCTACTCAGAGACTACCCAAGTGGGCAATGATAATGATGGTGAAAGTGAAACTGTAAAACTCCAATGGTGTGAAAGTGAAACAATGACAGCCTATAAAAGATAACAGGGACAAGGTAGAGCGTGGCGATCACCTATTGGCACAATATGAGCATGCACCAATAGTGTTAAGAGTGAAGAGCGAATGTCAAGAGACTCTTCACAGTTAAAAACCATGGAATAACTCTGGTGAGCTCAAGAGTTGATGTGCAATTGAGAATATGCTGGGGTAAATGGTATATTGCCATAGAATGGCAAATAAACGTGGTTACTGGCAATAGACTAGAGTGTGACGAGAATTGACATAGGCTGGTCAACTAGAGATGAACTGAACTCCCTATCTACGTTTTTCTAGCTAGTTTTTATACTACAAGTACGAAATTATAAATAGAGTAATCATGCGTGACTTAGTCAGGCTGTAAGGCTGTGGCTTAGTAAAATCCGTAGGAAACATATGGTTGTTTGACTTCTGAAGTAACAGCAACTTGTCAATGTTGCCACGTATGGGTGCGAGCTGTATGGTTTTATTGAGTGATGAATGGATCATTAGGTGCTGTTTAGCTGCGGACTGGTGAGGTATGGTACACCTGGAAATACTGGACAAAACCTCCTACTTTCCGTGTAGACCCGTGTACACCGGTGTATTACCATGTACATGCATTTACACGGATGTACATCCGTGTACATGGTGTCTCTCCATTGACAAATGTCATGGAGACCCATGTCAAACCAGTGTGTACCACACTGGTTTGCACTGGCTTATGTCCATCCTCCTGTGGAATCAAGTGCAGACGAGTGGGGTGTACATCCGTGTAAATGCATGTACATCCATGTCAAATTGTCACGCTTGGTCGGCATTTGGCTTTTCGGAGCGTGCCACGTTGTTAGGGTTGCAGGCCGCCACTTTTCTTTCTACAGAACTCCCAACCAACGCTGTTTATGCCGTCGCACCTCTTATCATTTGCTCTCTTGACAAGCAGACCAAGTTCCGTATTCCCCTGACCTTGACGGTCCAACAGATTTTATTCCCCACCTGTTCCTCCATATCAATGTCCAGCAGTCTTGGAACCAGCTGCTACATAAACATCGCCTACAATAAGCAACTCCCTCTTTGCGCCTCATCCACCCAACCTTCTATTGTCAAAGGTGTTCGTAAATGTCGGCCCCCCAAGGACCTGTCGGCTGTGCATTGCAGACTTCAACTTCAACTTCAACTTGAGAGATAGTAGTGATAATGATGCCTTTGCACGGTTCCCCTTGTCTTCCCTCAACAGCGGCGCACTCTTGGTCCTCGACACTTCGCTTTCCCCTGTGGTTTCCCTGCTTATTAAATGAGATGACGCCAACCTGGACAGGTTTCCTGATCTGCTACTCATAGTCGACCACACGCCAAAGCTCATGTTTTCAGTCCCTTGTGAGAAGGGTGTCACTAGCTGTGCCAAGGACAGCAGTGGAAAACGGGGCTGCCATGTGGAGAAGAAGTGCACGGAAGTGTTGGATTCGATCAATGTGCAAAGTGTATCCTTTGTGGGTATGGATGAAGATGTAAGGCCTTTCTTTGCCTATGCCAATCAGGTTACTTACGTCGCTTCTAAAGGGCGCATTGTACGTTATGGTGTAATGATTTGGCTCAGAAAAAAACATTGTTCGTGCAGAACAACTTTTACTATGATGCATTCTTCCTCAGGGCCATTGGTACATCCGTGTAATTGCCTTTCGATGAAGCTCATACACACCTTAGTTTTGAATGGTGTATGCAATAACGGATGGTGTTACGGTTCCAACAGAACTCAATAGCTCATAAGCACTCAGTGGTCCCGAGACTGGTGATCATTGCGAGTGACGTGCACTACTGGATGACCATCAAGAAGGATGTTATTGCTTCTGTGAGGATTCTCGTAAAGTTCTCAGACAAAGACTACTATTGCACAAGAGAGTATGTTTGAATCTCTTTCTATGCTGTAGTGTCTATGCTTATTTCTGACTGAAAGGCAGAGTCACGAATTACCGATAGTTTGATACAAATGTTCATAACACTTTACTTGATCTCGATACTGACTAACTCTCATGTCTTCGTAGTGCTCAACGTTCTCTTCGCTTGATCCCTGCAACTCCACGTTCCGTCTTCGCCAGCACTCAATGTCAACTCAGTGAACGCAGGATTCTGTTTCTCGAGTGTCCGACGGGAGATGCACGATGCAAGTGAGTCTGATTCTGCCCCTTGCATCACATCTCATCAAGATCCTCATTCTGCAGCATATCCTCCGCCGTCTCCTCTCAAAGTCTTGTAGATTATGGCTATGACTTTGCTCTAAGATCTATGATTTTCATGGCAAGGGCGCCGTTCCGAGGGCCGGGGAAGGAAGTGGGGAGTAGTGAAGATGGTAGGTCTTTTCACACTTCATGCACATTCAGGAGTGCTCATTCCCTGTGAAGAGTCCCTCGATCAATGCCGTCCCTCGGCCTCATGAACTAGCACATGGAAGCCTGCCCAATAATTGGCTCATCCACTGGCTCTGCACCTCAGAGAACCAGTATTTTGCGTCGAGACGATGGATCTTTGTCCCACGAGGAAGCATAGGCGGTGAGACAGGGACAAAGTAGAGAGACAGTGGGGATACTACTGGGAGGATGATGGATTTGCAGAGCAGGGTAAGTACTCGTTAACTCCTGCAGATGTTAAGTCACTCACCTCGATCTTAGAGTATTTCCCCCAACAATGCAGCTTATCATCATCCAGCAAGCTGGACCTTGAGGAAGCCAAGCAAGGCTCATGACAAGGACAAGGTGGGAAGCATAGAGTACGAGAACACCCTAGGCATGGGCAAGTCGTCGCGCTCTCTTATATTCTCAGGAACTCACCACATCCATAGTTCAGGCCTTCCATAAGGAACTGCCTTCATCAAGCGACGACCCCCTGCACAAAGGATTCACCAATGGCTGGGCTCAATTTTATCGACGGATGTCCGCCTGACCAGCAAGCAGCTAGCTAGAGTACGGCAGCATTGGGGGAGAGATTTTTGAATCAAAGGCGGCGCGCGGAGAGGTGATTAGATCAAGAAATGAACTTTGTTGCATCCGGGACTGTAGGTACACTTTGTACATACATTGGGGACCATCACATAGCTCTAGGGATGTCCACCGTACCCGTATATGGGTACGGCCGTAAAAGTTACGGGTAGTTGATGGGTACAGGTCACCCATAACCGTACTGTAATAGTCTCATTGAAGGTGCTCGACAGTACGGTACAGTGTATGGTACGGCCGTAAAACAGTCATACGGGTAATACGGTCAATTCTTCGCCCAGTTCTGGTATAATAAATGCACTAGGTAATGTGCAATCAGTGCGAAATCTCTGGGAAATGGTACCTCATGCTAATCACCTTTCATAACAATACAAACAACCCTCCAAATATCTACAGGACCCCTTCCTTGCCGTGCACCTGAGTGTACCGTTGAATTACCTGGAGACATCTATAGCAGATAGTGAGAGGAACACTGAAATCAGTGTCGGAGGCAATTCTTGGATGGTTCCTCTTACCATTTGGCCAGCTGGTCAAAGGTCCCTTCGATAGCACTCTTGAACTCCTACCGAGTGTCCGGAAGTCTAGAGTTCGAATATCAGTACATTTACATGGAAGAGATGATGGGGCCAACCGTTTCGAGATTAAGTCAGATAAAATGATGCTCAAATGTTTGCCGAGGTTCACAGTGTGTACTAAATAACATGTACATGGACGAGTCCTGCCCAGGGCCCTTGAAGTTGTTATAGAGAATGGCTCATTGTCTCTGGTTCATGCCGCTTTTGATGTCCAGACTCCAAAGACAAAGGCTCCTTGACACAGACATGAAGAACCAACTTGACAAGGAAATTCATCACAGTCGGAATCAGAGGAAGGGAATATGGTATTGGAAAATGGTACATTTTGATTTATGGGCTTTGAAGAAATCATTGGAGGGATACAAATGAAGTAAAGCATGTCGACACAACTGAACACGACAGTAGAAAAGAGAATCGTACAAGGGGGGCACAGCCACTTCTGTTGCCAAAAGAGATGCCGTATTACGCTACGGGTTTTACGGGCCACTCCCATACCGTAAACCGTACCGTACACGAGCAGTCCGAGGCCCTGACGGTACGGGTACGGTCCCGTATATACAGTACCCATATCCGCCGTATGTATGGGTATGGTGGGCATCCCTACATAGCTCTGTGTCTTGGTATATTATGTCTTTCGCCATACAATGGAAATCCTAAGCATCAACCTAGAAAAAAATGGTTGTCATTTGTTCACCAAACACCAATGGGAACACGTACAGCTGGGTGATGAAATGCATGGCCACTTCGAAGGGATGCTTATTAGATGCTTAATGACAATGGAGTCTGGACTCTGGAGTACCCATGGCTCCGACGACATGATACGGAGCGGTGTTAGCCATCAGGCTTGGTCCGCTTGGATGCTGCATGAACTTTGTCAATGTACCCACTGGTGCCCAGTGTATGACACCCCAAAGACGGCCCCTGTTGCTGAACACGCAGCGATATTCTTTTCCGCTCCGAGGACGTACATGTTGCTACAAACGGGTTAGCGAACTATTGAGACCCGGATGGGTCACTCAACAATACTACCAGGTCGACCTCAGAATCACTGGCGCTGTAAAGACGGAGGGCCTTCTGAATACTGAGAAGGACATCCTCGAGTACTTTCTCGAAACGGGCGTGCTCATTGACAGTATTGAGTAGACTCCAATGGATCACCTCAATACGAATTCCGTCTCCTCCTGATGCTGCGTTCTTTTGGTCTGCCTTCCTCACTCAGAAGGGATTGTCTGCCCTTGTGGTCAATGGTTGAGTCACTGTCCCGAGGTGGCTGGTGAGGTATTCAGGGAGCAAAAGAGAGCAAAAGGAAGAAAAGACTTACTGTCCATTATAAGCGAAGCTACCTTAATACTAGACCATCTAGACGTCATGATCACCTTCGAAGCAGAGCACCCATTTGCGAAGTATTCTGTTGGCATTGAGAGGAAATCATCTCCTTTTGATTCTTTCACTGCAAGGGAAAAAAAATTGAAGAAGGGGAAGATCACAAGTTACCCTTAGTTGAAGTCGGCCAAGAGCAGTGGAGAGTACCAGAAATGCTCGCCGAGAAATAGTTGTGACAGATGCTGTGACGGGTACGTGAAAAAGTGTGTGGTTGCATGTGGTTCATTGGGGTGGCGGGCATGTAGTTCAGTGTGGACGCGTGTAGAGTTGACAGATTTGTCACGGTGTTGACACGGCTCTACACGATTGCATAATCACTTGTGCAAGAAGTCTCCGTGTGGTGCACCTGGGTTTCCACGAGTTTTCATCGGTGTACACAGCTGTACACGGTTCCACATGGGTGTACATCCATTTAAACCAGTTTACATCAGTGTACATCGGTGTACACTGGTGCACACCTGGTAAAGTCCAGTAATTCCAGTTGTAGTATGGTTTTTATACTGAGGTGCATGCTTGGGTCTATGTCGTTTCAAGGTCTTGGTGAGGTAACAGCCTTAGTAAAACGCAGTCTGTAGTTGCCATGTGCTCAAAATATCTTGGATGGATGAGTGGCCATGGCAATCATGTCATTTCATTAAGTGATTGATTGGCGCTTCCATGAGGCTATTGGAAGTGATGCGATAATTCTGTTTTAGGAGGAATACAGCAATTATGATGCATAACGAGATGGGATGGATAACAAAGTGCGTGAGGAGTGGTTGCCATAGCATGAAAGTGGTATGAGCAAGTGTGCAATCTTTGGTTTACTGAAAGTCCATTGGGTGGACAGGGACGTTAATTAGCAGGGAAAATCCACGAATTCTGAGCGTACAGAGCCTGGAGGCTCATCAGTGTTGAAGAGACAAGAGGCTTGACTGAATGGATAGGGATGGAGGAAACATCATCTGCCCAGCTGAAAGGCTCTGACTTCGTGAACAATACATTGGTCAGGTTCGAGTCGTCATGTAATTCTGTAACAACTGCAGTGTCAGTGAAACGACGCGTAAGGGTTCCAACCATGATGGTGACATCAACGAAATCCTTTCGACCAGCTTGACAAACACCTGACTCTGTGTGTCCTGCCCCAATCCAATGTTCCTTCTCTTTTGTAGCACCTTCTTTCCTCCCCACCAAACATGCTTCAGCAAAGACCTCCAGCATTGTCTCCTCTAACTCGAACCTTCCCTCTGTTAAACCATCATAATATCCAGTTTTCTGCCCCTCATCAAGCCCAAGCTCCTTCCCTTGTTGAAAAGCTTCTTTGACCACATCCATATCCTCCTGCATGCTTGCTGCAACGCCTGCTTCCTCTCAAGTTTGCCTCCCTGCCCTACACTCTCCTTCCAGTTGATGCCCAGCTGCTATAAGCTTTGAGATTGCAGTGTCGTGGCCTCACTGATAACCAGTCTGTTCCATCTCCCTTGATGCTGCAAAATGACCATCATCCTCGCCCATACTATATGCATGCCTCCAAAAACACATCAAGGCCTCCTTCAAATCCTCCCTGCCTTTGTGTGCTTCATCAAACTTCTTGAAAGTGTGCAAAAACGTAAAAAGCGACATCAGCACTGCATCGGACCTGGTATCTGTGGTTGCATTGAGCTGTTGCTGCAAAATAGAGTTGGTAGCTGTCATTGTGTGTTACGATTTATTCATTTTCCTTATCTAAGCGCCTCTTATCTTATCTTATCTTCAGCGCTTATCTTATCTCATCTTTAGATCCGCGACTCCACGGAGCCTTCGTAAATCTTCACATCATCACACCATCATCACATGTCATTGCGTCGTCATACTTACTCCAGACTCGCTCCGTGTGTGTTTTATCTCGCTCACCGTGTATTCCGCTTATTCACTTTCTAACACGGTGTACCTATTATTGAACCTTCGTTCTAGTATATAAGTAGTCTACTCAAAGCTGTATATTCCCTAGCTTTGAGCTAACGTTTAATCACACCGAAACATTCCACTTCTTGCTAAGCGCTAAAAGCCTTAGTCTTGACACTTGAACTCTCCGGGACTTAGCAGTGATCGTATCAACTCGTTACACCTGTGTACTTACCCTTGTTCAGACGTCGGGTCTAACAATTAGCTCAAAGCTTTTCTTTAGATCCTTAACCAGATCTTCCATGTCTAACGGTACTGCCCAAGACCTAGCCATTGCTCTTGGAATTCCCAGTGCTACCATCATCACCCTCGTTCTCATTCTCGTGCTCAGGACTCTCTGTAGGCCGCCGCGAAGAGTTGCGAACACATCCCCTTCCGCCCCCACAGTCTCTACTTCCCCTACCCTCTCCAACAATGTCGATGCCATTCCGCTCGAGCAGCAGCCACCCCGAATCTTCGCACCCATACCACGCCGACCGATCCCACTCGACAAGCTCGCTCGGGGAGGGGTCACAGAAGAAGAAGAAGTCACTCTTGAGTCGACTTCTCCCGTCATCCCGGAAGGCACAGCTGCTCCCCCTGCCAGAAGAGCTACATTCATCCACCCCGCCATCCCTCCCTCACCCGAATATATCCCCTATGTCCCTCGAACCCCCTCTCCCAGCACATATGCCCGATTCGCCGCACGAGTCGGGGGATTCGACGTGGGCCGCGACACCAGACCCGTCGCCCCCGTCACCAATTACGATACTTGGGCAGACAGGCACCCTACTCCACCACCTGCAGCCGGTATCCCTTCCGCTCTCTTTTGGGACAATGTCGATATCCCCTACAGCGCCTACTTCCTCAACCCCCGTCCAGAGTCGCCAGAGCACCGATCCCCTCCCCCGACCGGGTATGGCAACCAGTACAGACACTGGGACCAGCACATCGAGAATCGGCCATACTCGCCGGAGCCAGTCGAGGGACCCATCGCCGGCCCCTCGACCCACCTCTACCCTCCGGCACGCCGAGGACAGCGGAGCCGGGACACGCACTGGCAACGACTCGCCCGACGCTTCCAGGACCGACAGCAGCAGCAGCAACTCGATTCAAGCGCCTCAGAGACCGTCGTCGAGCCACAGCGTCCGCCCCGACCCTCCACCCCGTACCCGATCATCACAGTCAATGGAAGGCATCAGTCGCCCACCGAGTCGTCGGGCGAGCGTACGCCTCACCCCCCCTCCGATGACACTAACAGACGCGATTAGGTTCTACGAGAGAACGTACGATGACCCGAGTATGGGTATACCAGCTATTTTAAGGCAATCCGACTATGCAGATATTTTTACTTACTTTGCTTATGAACTTCCCTTTGACCGGACTTGGGGACAGTCCCAAGCCGGGAACGACTATTTGATGAAAAGAAACAGAGGACTCCCAGCCGACGACATACTCCAATACAAGGCAGAGCAGAACGCTCGCCTCCTATGGAACGATATACATCGGGACGCTCCCATGGAGGAGTTTCCCGACTACGAAGAAGAAGTAACTGAGATCGAAGCCCAGGAGCCAGCAGAGACATCCTTCACAGGATCAACTGGGGCCTTTTCCTATACTAGGGAGCCAGTATCACTGGCAGCTTACCAAACTGGCTACATACCATTCAACCAGCCATTTGCTGGTGGCGGCCATGGAGCTCCCGGTGGAGGAGGCGGTGGCGCACAGCCACCGCAACCTCCCGCTCCTCCAGTACCACCAGTAAGGTACGCACTCCCGCTCTTTCCCGCACCACCGCCTCTCCCAGATCCGCCAGTACCCTGGCAACTAGCCGATGGAGCCGTCGCCCCTTATGACAAGTTTAAACCAAAACTCCTCAAAGAGGTCGAAGACTTCACGGGTGATTCTACCGACATCACCCGATTCTTCCTAAAGTGCGAATTGCACTTCGAAGCGTTCAACCGACACTTCCGCCACCCCCCTCATAAAGTCCTCTTCTGCGTCTCTCGACTTGCAGGAGACGCTGAGACATGGTGGGAGTTAGGCGCACAAGTAATAGGAAGGGATCAAGCGACGGGAGCCCAGCTCTATCCATCCTACGACGATTTCAAGAAGGAGCTACGCGCAAGGTTCTGGAAGGATGCAGACGCACAGCTGAAGTATGCAAAGTGGGAGAAGCTTAGGCAGTCGGAGAACAAGGACGGCGACAAGTTCTTCCAAGAGTTTGAAGAACTAGCCTACCATGCTGGAGTACGCGACAACGAGCAAGTCATGCTCCATCAAATCAAGAAGGCCGCCTGCCAGTCAAGTAAAAATACTATATACTCGGCCGACGCGGAAGTGCCCACCATGTATGAAGGCTGGAAGGTTCGCCTCCTCTGCATCGACTACAACTGGCGCCTAAGACAGGCAGAAGGATCTACGGCGACACCATCGAAAGCACCGCCACAGAAGACGACCACACCTGCTAAGGGTGGCCAAACAGCAGTTCCTGCGCCGTCAACAAAGACAGCGTCGGGAACAACTTACGGGGGATGCGGCGCGCCAATGGATGTTGACGCAGCCAGGGCAGCGTCAGTATGCTTCCGTTGTGGCAAGAAGGGCCACTTCAAGCGCGACTGCCCCAATGCGCCCAAATCACGGGAAGAAAGCCTGCGACGCGCCAATGCATATTGGGATTCCCAGGAAACGCCGCTCGCCTCAATTGAAAAAGTAAAAGAGAGCGCCGAGAAGTAAATGATTCGACTTACTCGGCAAAGGACTTAGTTTTGGCTGGTACGCCTATCGCGACTTATCAATGTACTTATATACCTGTTGTAGTTACCCCCGCGCATTCGAATATACCCGCGACTTCGCAATCAGACCAGAAACTAAGCAAGAATCAACTCTCTCTCCCAGGCCCGGATGTCGTGGTAGTTAGACTACCGACGACTAAACGTTCGGCAAGTAACCCATTACGGGTGAAAGCATCGGACGATAAGTCACCCACCATAGTGACACCCCTTATAACGGCGTCGTTACCACCTAGCAACTTCATTGAAGCGTGCGCCAGGGTGCGGACATGACCGGAGGGGACAGACGAGGCACTTAGTGCCGACTCTGCTAACGCCGTCTCACACGACTGTGAGGCATCTCTACGGAGCCCCAGCCTCGCTGGCGGTTTAGAGGGAATAGCTACGGCGAAACCTCCTCTGGTAAAAGAGATCTTCGTAAGGCTGCCAAAGTCTAAATCCCTTATACACCAAGGGGCTTTGGGATCAGCCATAAGCGCCCAGGAGACGGCCAACCAGAAAGCCGCAGGACAGGAAGCTGCTAGCGCCCAGGCAGTGCAAAGGGGGCATCAGGTAGCTTTCATTAAAGAAATACCTGACGACGAGGACATTACCAGTTTCATGATGAACAAGAAGGCTAACTTATCCCCTTTAGAAACTGCGGTGACCTCGCCAACGGTAGTCGAGCCCTCACGGGTCGATGCGAAGGCTAAGGAGGCCCCGCAACTCTCGTGCACTTATATGAGTGGCGAGACCTACAGCGAGTGGTGGCTCAAACCATTCGAGGCTGAGTGGACTCTGCATGGCGTAATACAAGCCAAGACAGAGGAGGAGGCAAAGGCGATCTTAATGAATTGGATTCATAAGACACGCACAAGAGAAGTAGTCGACACAATGCTCGAGGAGATGAGGGCGATGGAGCGAAGTAATGCACTCGAATGGCTCGAAGAACTACGACAGCCGAAACGATACATCAGCGCACTAAGCAACGAAGGGAAGGACCTGGTTCTACCCGTCGAAATCGGGATACCAGGAACCCTTGCCCGAATTGCCACAAAAGCGTTGGTAGATAGCGGGTGCACCAGTAGCGCCATCAATAAAACATTCATCGAAAAGTACAACATCCCGACTCACGCCACAGCCGCGCCAATCCCGGTCTACAATGCCGACGGAACCAGGAACCAAGGAGGATCAATCACTGAATACGCCGAGATCAATCTTAAAATCTGAGATCATTCGGAACGAATAGATCTAGCTGTAACAGATCTCGACGAGAAAGCGATCTTCCTTGGCCACGATTGGTTAGCCCGGCATAATCCGATCATCAATTGGAAGACAGGAGGATTAACCTTTGCACGGTGCGAATGCCGCAAAAACCCATTCGTACTACCCGATGCGGATCCCGACGACAGGTGGGACGAAGAGCTAGAGGAGGGAGATACAATTCTTGCAATAGACTTCACGCGGGCTATACTCATACGTGCTCATCACGCTAATGACTTAGCTGCCGCGGCCAACGCAGACAAGAAAACGAAGACGTTCGAAGAAATGGTCCCAGAATGGTGTCGGGATTTCAGCGATCTATTTGACAAAGATAGTTTTGATGAACTTCCCGAACCAAAGACGTGGGACCACGCAATCGAGCTTATTCCAAATGCGAACGCCAATCTCGACTGCAAGGTCTACCCTCTCAATTGGAACGAACAGGCGGAACTCGACAAGTTCCTGGACGAGAACCTCTCAAGTGGACGAATAAGGCCCTCTAAGTCGCCCATGGCTTCGCCTTTCTTCTTCGTCAAAAAGAAGGATGGCAAGCTGCGACCAGTGCAAGATTACCGAAAGCTCAACGAGATGACGATCAAGAATCGATACCCGCTTCCACTCATCTCGGAGCTGATGGATAAACTACGAGGTGCCAAGTACTTTTCTAAACTTGACGTTCAATGGGGATACAACAATGTGCGCATTAAAACTGGCGACGAGTGGAAGGCGGCATTTAGAACTAATTGAGGGTTATTCGAACCCACGGTTATGTTCTTCGGGCTTACCAATTCGCCCACCACCTTCCAGTGGATGATGAATGATATTTTCAAAAACCTCATTGCATCAGGCGCCGTCACTGTCTACCTCGATGATATCTTAATCATGTCCAAAACCAAGGCAGAACATCGTCGCATCACGCGCGAGGTTCTCAGGGTCTTACACGAGAACAAGCTATTCCTTAAAGCGGAAAAATGCGAGTTCGAGACCTTGGAGACCAAGTACCTTGGGGTTATCATCAGTGAGGGAAGCATTCGCATGGACCCAGTCAAAATCGCAGGAATAGCGGAGTGGCCCATTCCAACCAAAAAGAAGCAGCTTCAGTCGTTCCTAGGCTTTACCAACTTCTACAGACATTTCATCAAAGGCTATAGCAAAGTCGTCAAGCCTATGACACAGCTAACAGGAAACGATCCGTGGAAGTGGGGAAAAGCGCAGCAGGACGCATTCCAAGAGTTGAAGAGACTACTAGCCGAAGAAGTGGTACTGGCAATACCCACAGAAGGAGGCAAGTTCTGCGTAGAGGCGGACGCAAGCGAGGGAGCGATCGGCACCGTATTGTTGCAAGAGCAGGATGGAAAATGGCGCCCAGTCGCATTTCTGTCCAAGTCCCTAACAGTTACGGAGCGAAATTACGAAATATACGACAAAGAACTGCTGGCCATCATGCTAGCCCTGGACAAGTGGAGACACTACCTGATGGGAGTGGCGCAGGACTTCGAGATATGGACAGATCATCAGAATCTGCAATATTTCCGAAAGCCCCAGAAACTCAACCGACGTCAAGTGCGTTGGGTGACTGAGCTTGCCGAGTACCATTTCTCGCTACACCACAAGCCAGGGACAGCAAACAAGAAAGCCGACTTACTCAGTCGACGAGCGGATCACGAGCAAGGACAGGAGGACAACGATGAGGTTATCGTCCTCAAACCCGAGCACTTCCGGGCAATGGTCATGCCCACAATCGAGGAAGTCCATACCAAAATCAAGCAAGCCACGCTTGACCACCACCGATGGGACAAGAACGTAGCCGCATCTCTCAACCATGACCGAGGGATGTCTCTAGATGACGGTTTGATCTTCTATGATCACCGTATCTATATTCCCCAAGATCATGCGTTACGAGGGGAAATTATCGCGATGCATCACGACCATAGGACAGTGGGACACCCTGGCATTGAGAAGACCAAAGAACTCATTCTACGAGAATACTGGTGGCCCAGGATGAAGAAAGACATAGAGGCCTATGTCCGCGCTTGCGAGACGTGCCAACGAACCAAGTCGAGCACTCAAGCAAAGGCGGCGCCTCTCCATCCGAACGCCATACCCTCCCGACCATGGACTCATATTTCCGTTGACATGGTCACTGGTTTACCTAAGTGCAACGGTCAAGACGCTATCTTAATGATCGTTGATCGATTCTCTAAGGAAATCATACCGATAGCATGTACGACAGAGCTGTCATCGGAAGGGTGGGCCAAAATCTTGCACGACGAAGTTTACGCCAAGCACGGAATGCCTCAGGTAGTCATCTCTGACCGAGGTTCTGTGTTTGTCTCCAAGTTCATGAAAGACCTCTATGACTTGTTACAGATCAAGGCAAACGTATCCACCGCCTATCACCCACAAACAGATGGACAGACAGAGCGCGTCAATCAAGAGGTTGAAAAATACCTCCGCATCTTCGTCAACCATCTCCAGGACGACTGGGTAGAATGGCTCTCTCTCGCAGCTTTCACTCACAACAACCGCATCCATTCCGCTACGGGCAAAAGCCCCTTTGAGGTTAACTACGGCTATAACGCTGACCTCCTCCCTGGCGCAAAACCCCGAGCACCCTTCAGAACACCAGCCTCAACCACTTTCGTTTCACAGATGCAGAAAATCCATGCTGAAGCAAAACAAGCTCTGGAAAAAGCCGCCGACCAAATGAAAGCCCAATACGATAAAAAGAAGCGACCTGCAGTCGAGTATCAAGTAGGAGACAAGGTATGGCTCGACACGACCAACCTTTCTTTACCACATCCAAAGAAGAAACTCGCAGACAAACGAACAGGTCCCTTCCCAATCATCGCAAAAGTCGGAGCATCAGCGTACAAACTGAAGCTCCCGACGGGCTGGTGCATCCATCCAGTATTCAACGAATCACTCCTCACCCCATACGTACCACCAGCATTCCCAAATCAAGAACAACCACCTGCACCGCTGCCAGATCTCATCGACGGCGAAGAACATTATGAAGTCGAACAAGTCCTCGACCATAGAGAGCGCAAAGTCAGGGGAAAAGCAGGGGAACCGGCACATTGGGTTACGGACTACTTCATCAAATGGAAGGGCTACGGACCAGAGTCAAACAGCTGGGTAAAAGAAAACGACATGGCCTCGGACGAGTTAATAGACGATTACCTTGCCGAGCGATTAAACAAAACAGATACGCCGCAATTCGAAGATTGGCAATCTTACACAGACCCATTCACGGGACGAAAATTCTGGTACGACCAAGAATTACTCTGGGACACCTTTGGAGGGTGTGATAGCCCTTCGCAAGACACCAAAGGACCGGACGAACCAACGGAATTCCCTTGAAAAGGGGAAGACCAAAGTCTACTAGCAGTTGGGACACCTGCCCTAAAGGGGGGGGTAATGTTACGATTTATTCATTTTCCTTATCTAAGCACCTCTTATCTTATCTTATCTTTGGCGCTTATCTTATCTCATCTTTAGATCCGCGACTCCACGGAGCCTTCGTAAATCTTCACATCATCACACCGTCATCGCATGTCATTGCGTCGTCATACTTACTCCAGACTCGCTCCGCATGTGTTTTATCTCACTCACCGTGTATTCCGCTTATTCACTTTCTAACACGGTGTACCTATTATTGAACCTTCGTTCTAGTATATAAGTAGTCTACTCAAAGCTGTATATTCCCTAGCTTTGAGCTAACGTTTAATCACACCGAAACATTCCACTTCTTGCTAAGCGCTAAAAGCCTTAGTCTTGACACTTGAACTCTCCGGGACTTAGCAGTGATCGTATCAACTCGTTACACCTGTGTACTTACCCTTGTTCAGACGTCGGGTCTAACATTGTGGCCCCAGATTTTGTCTTCACCTTCTTTTTCTTCTTCTTTGAGATAGTAGAGTCCACAGGCAGTAGTTGAGCTGCAGATAGAGTAACATCGTCGGCAGTAGTGGCCATCATTGTAGAGTATTGAGTAGCGAGTGTAGAGAAAAGATGGAGTAATTTTTGAGTGGAGACAAATGAGCAATGGTGAGAGCTGGCATGACAAGCTGAGTCTGAAAGAGTGTTGTCGAATCACACTCTCATCACCATATGAAACTGTATCGCTAGATCCACTAGGCAAATGGATATGATAGTGCAAGGTAAGTTATGAACAACCGGAGAACTACGGAAAGGTCTCCAAAACCTGCATGTGACTGGTGGGATGCGGGCCACACCCAATGCTCCCAAAGTCAACTCTCCCCACCCCCTGTTGTCGAATACAAAAAGCACCCATGACACCACCCTGATGCACTGCATATGGTACTCTGAGGTGAGAAGGATTGATCGCACTAGCACATGATTTGTTGCACTATGCCAATAACACAACAGAGCTCCCACCTATCACCCGTGGACTTTCTGTGGTAGGGTGATTCACTTGTCCGAGTGGTGCCAGCACAACATCTATATTGTCCCTGAGATCCATTACTCCCTGCAGAGGGAGGAGAGGTAATACACCTCCTTATACTCGCATCGTCAAAGTGCCCGACTAGCCTACAACTGTTGGCCACAGGTCAACGAAAGAGAACCCACAGCAAAGATTGGCTCCAGGCAGTCCAATGATTATTTAGAGGTAAGCACATCATGCAATGGGTCCTGGTCTGCAGCGGAGATTTGAGTTCAGAAGAAACTAAACAAACCATAGGGCTTACCAGCATGGGCCCACATATTCGCTGACAATTCTCCTTGTGAACTGGCAAATCATCGTGTTGGAGAAATACTGTTTCCTCTCCACTACAGAGTCACTCTCACTTCCTTCAAATTAAAATTTCTTTATGCTCCATGCTCTCTGTAAAACTTATCTCAGTTAGCCTCTTCTTCATACAAGGTGTCGTATCATGTAAGAAATGACTAGAGGGTGGTACAAACTCCAATTATTGTGTCAGACAGGGCAAGCTGTTTCCGATGGGCATGGCTGAAGGTAGATTAAGCGAGTGGTGTTGGGATAGGTGGGGGAGAGAGGTCGCCCATGGGTGACATGATTCGTTTCAGATCATACCCAAAAGCTTTGTCCACAGCCATATTATTAATAGTGGCTACTAGTATTGGATAGTTGTAGAACTGGCAAATTTTAGAGGTGATGGTTGTTCAATGTTACCAACACCGGTGAACTAGGATAGACGCTGCAGGCAGCACACATCATTTTGGCGATAGCCTCGACATCCAAGGGGGAGGTGGGCTTTAAAAAACACACATGACGTACATTTTCACGTTTAAGGATGAGCTCGACCCCCCCTCACCTGCCATATACAGTAGTAATATGTACATATAAGGACAGCTTAGTAACATCATTTTAGTTACCGGACACATGCCGGTATGTGCCGGTTGGCTATCCCTGGCAAGGAACATGTCCAAGATGAGTATTTCAACATGAAATGAGCTGTATTCATATGAAATCATTGAAATAAAGATAAATTGAACCACCAGGTGAGTCTTACAGTGCTATATAGCCTAAAATAGGACATGCAAAGTGTTGGATAACACACGCACCATATGATCAGGCATGTTTGCCTAGCGAGTTAGGAACAGTAATCCATGTTTGCTTAGAAGGTAAATGAGTACAGTATACTATGAAATCTAGCTACTTAAATACCATTCTGTATCTTCTAGTACTTTCTTTCTCTTAGTAAACCTTTACTCAGCAAAACTCAGGCTCAATGGACATCGTGCCAGCTTGCACAGCCACAGGGTCATCAATATTAGGGGTGTGCACCGTACCGTATATGGTGTACAGCCATACAACTACAATCTCAATCAGTCATGGAACTATCCGTATACTGTACCATGAGGATCACTCACTGGAGCTGTCGGTGTCGGTACGGGTATGGTATGGCCATCGACAGCCATTTACGACCGTATATTACAGTGTAAAATAAATTTTGTGTATGAAATTAAGCAAGAGTTACCCATCTGAAGCTTTCTTGTTCACACCATAGACAATGCTTCACAAGCATAAGGACACAAATTGTATCCAGCTTGAGGCTAGCACACCTTAGAGAGATAGTGAGAAAACGCGAAAAAAGAGACCAAAATGTCAGTAAGAGTGCAGTTGCTCATTATCATTACAAGGCCAGCTGATGATCCAGTTCAAGTAACAAACTGCGTGGTTCAGACAAGGAGTCAGGGGGGTAGAAAGAGCATTGATTATCACTAGAGGTCAACGAGGGCAATCTGAGTACAAGGTGTAATAGAACCAACTATGAGGAGTTAGTTTAGATGGGAGAGAGAATGAAAAATCCACCTTCACAACCAATACTACTTTTGAACTGGGTCAAGGCTACCCAAGAATGAACCAATAGTCAGCAGCTGCAACCCTGCACACGAACTGACAAGGCAAGAACAGCCTAACTGCAACTCGATAGTGGAAGAGAAAGACAGTTTGAAATGACATGGCAGGGCCATGAAATTGGAATGGTGCTATTTCATTTTTCTAAAAATGGAGCCGTATTACGCCATTACACGGCCATCTCCCAAGCACCATGACAGCTACAGAATATCTGTATACTGTGCCATACAGATGCCCACCAGAGTGCATTTGGCATCGGTCCGTCTGCCGTATAACAGTTACTGACAGCCGTACAATACAGCGATGGCACGCAGCCCTAATCAATATTCCACACAAAGTGCATGTCACTTTCATGTTTAAGGCTTGGACCCCTCCCCCCCCCCTCCCCCCTACCCTATGTGCCGGATTTTAGCCACGCCTCCCCCTTGGACACATCAGTACAGATAGGGTTGGCAGATTTTGGGAGTACCTGCCCAGTCATTGTGACAGTACGACCATGCCTCACCACACCACGCCCAGCTCAGACTAAGTTGACATAAAGATCTTTGTTCTGTAGTAAGATACCCACCTTGATGTTGACACGGATGAGTTCCGAGTCCTATGAATATAGGTAACTCGGTTATTATGTAGCTTGAGCTTGACCGTGGGAAGAAAATCTATTCGCTGTATCAAACCTTAATGGGATTTGCCGACTTACCTGGTTGAGCCGGTCATGGGAATTTTTCTATATGATGCCGGTTTTCCCCATCTCTTTACACCTTTTTCCTCCCGTTTCGTTCCTTCCTGCCACGTCATTTCATTTCATCACTTCTCCCTCTTCTCTTCTTTTTCCCCCCTACCCTGTTACTTTTGATTTTCGTTTGATTTTCTGCTTTTTTGCCCCCGTTGTTTTATCTCGACTTGTTCAATGTATTGTTTTCTTCCTTTTACTACAATTCTATCTATGTTGCTGCTTCACTCCTCCATACTGTTTCCTTCTTGCTCTGTTTCGTTGCTTGACGCACTCTGATTCGCGTTGTGATGCTTCCCCTCTGCGGTTTTCATACGAGTATTCGAACCCGATCTTGTATTTCATTTTCTGCGAATTTGTCGTGCTCACTCCGATCGTGGTGCTTTTGCGTCTGGCTCTGTCCGCGTCTACGACTATGAGTGGTTAGTTTGCGATTGTTTCAGACACCAGAGCTGCCACATAAATGATGGGCAGACAACTCCTGTGCTCCGCATGAATGAAGGGACTAGGGCATCTACCATTCCCCATGACTGGTATGCTTGAGCCGAATATTGGCAGTATATGTTCTCCAAGATTTCTTGGGGTAAAGTGTTGCTGGTTGTGATAGGTATTTGCCTTATTTCTTGCCGCTTCAACACTGACTGTACTTGTGTATTTCAGACATTTCTGCAGGCATCGTTGTATATTGGAAGGCTCTAATACTAGTCCTCGAACCCCCCGATATCTCGGAAATCAAAGTGGGACTGGTTTAAATCATTGTTCCTATCCCCCTTTCATACATATCCAGGCCGCCTAATCATGGCGGAGTCCCTTCCGCAGGAGCTCATTGACGCAATAATCGATGAAGTCCGTAGCTTCGGTGATCTCAAGGCGTGCTCGCTTACATGCCACGCTTTCTCCTCGCCCACCCATGTCATTCTCTTCCGGGAGGTCAAGCTAAGCGGCCGATTGCAACTCAATGCATTTCAGAGGTTTCACGAACTATGTGTGGAATCTCCGCATATTCCTTCACTTGTGCAGACTCTCTGCATCTACGGTTACCATCGTGGCCCCACCCTCCTTTGTCCGGCGTCCGACACTGTCAATTCCATCCTCCAATTCATGCAGCATCTCTAAGTCATCAAATTCTATGACGTCACCATCAGCAATTTCTGCGATGGATCACTAGCACGGCTCTCATCTCACTCTTTTCGTGAAATACGTCTTTATAACGTCGTCTTTCACGAGAACGGGTTTGACCAGATGTGCGCCGTCCTACAGGGATCACCAGACTTGGAATGGCCATTTATGCATCATACTGACCCGGCGATGGTATCAATGTTTGGTGGTGATGAAACCAACCAGCCGAGACTGGAGCACACGCACGTTACACGTCGCGGACTTCGCATCCGAGACTTGAGCATCGTGAGCAAATATTCATACAGTTGTCCTGCCTTTATGGAAGCGATCCTGGAGACGAAGACCTGCCCGGTGTCTGTTGAAAAGCTGTGACGGTTTGCGTTCAGTCTTAGCAAGACCATCAACTTCCAGCATCTCGCTAAAATCCTAAAACTGACATCGGGCACCCTTCGAGTTCCCTTACTAACATTCAACTGCCGTGAGTATTTATATGCGTATTTCTCTACTTTATTTCTTACCACCAAAGTTATGGCAGCAAGTGCATGACATTCTCTTCCTTTGAGCGGGCTTCCCATCGTCAGAATTGGACATTTGCGCAAGGTCGCTTTCATGGTCACATCTGGGCACAATGGACCACATTACTCGCAATGGTGGATCCAAAGTCTGAGGAGAGTAATCCAATCCAATCAATCTCCTATGTTACGGACCATGGATGTCGAATTGGGCGCTTCATTTTTGGAGAACCCAGCATCGCAGCCACAGTGGACCGAGTTCGACCAGATCCTCTCAAGCCCGCCGTTTGACGAAAGGTTCCGAATGCTGACGATAAAGGTTCATGAGAGGTTGCCCATCATGTGGAGTCTGGGAGTGCTAAGGTATCGGGAAACCTCCGAAGACAAGGCCAGGCAACTTAAGGCTCAGTTTCGTCGACTGGTAGGACAGAGTAGGTTTTCCGTCAAAGTGAAAAAGTGCGTATTATGTGCTTGCTTTCGATGAGGCTGAAAACTTATTGCGGATCGTACGATACAGGCATTGAGTACATGGGTTTTTCTAACACAAAGTAAAGCATCTAACGGACGAGGTGAGGTAGTTTACAGACTCGAAGCCCAGTTAGACCGGTTCAGTGAAACGAATAGATTTCTTACATACATCATTGAGTCGCACTTGAGGGCTCGTATTCAGTATCGTGGAAGGAATACCTCGCCCATGAGCCTAGTTATGTATAATTTGACCTGAGACCAGTCTACGCACACTTCCACATACGAGGTTGACGACATGGACATGTCGGTGGATAAGAGCGGCGAGGAACGCGACGTGTTTGTCTATCGCAGAGCTGATATATGATTGGTTCAAAAATAGAACATAGGACTCGGACCTGCCGCGCGGATGCGTTGGCCCTCACCTGACTAGTATTCGTGTCCATGTCGAACCACGTCGAGAAGAGCGTGAATGGTAGTCATGCGGGAGGTGAGAATGGGCGGTGATAGACTGTCGCTGTACGCTAAGCCTCTCCTACGAGAGACGCGACTCGCAATTGCAAAGGAGTGAACCCAGAATTTTTTTCTGGCAGCCCTCATGGAACGCTATCCCTTTCCCTTTCGTCATAGAATCGTTCTTTCTTCGTGTTCCAGGCTGGGCCGTGGGAGGTGAACTTTCAGCTAGAGCAAAGAGGGGGAAAGCCTTGAGAGTTTCGACGTGTACGGGCATGGTTGGTCCATGACTACATTCATCTAGGATGTTGATAGGGACGGCGTTGAAGACGATACAACTTCGGACTCCACGTCAACGTGAGTGTGGAATGAAAGGTACAGCAATTCATCAATGATCCGCAACCGCTTTGAATGACCGGGAGTGAGGCGTACTGAACCTGATACGTAGTGATCCTTTTAGCCCCAAAACAGGAAGAATCGGATATCCAAGGGCACTGAACACCTAGAAAAGGTTAGATATTAATCCATACTAGCGGTTTCATCCTGGGCCGCAACGAGCCATGTCACAGCAGGCACACCCAGGTTAACTCGCCGGTATCTTGAAAAGAAACCGTTGATAGCATTCAGGGGTTATCCCGCTCCTTTGCAGTTTGAAAACAGGTCAAAAACTTTTCCCGTCAAGGTACTGTATGTAAGATATGTACAAGCCTAGATCGGGATCTTGTTGCGAGGCAACTCTCGTGGAATATGACATGAGGCCTCGGGTTTTTGGGAGTGGTTTGTATGCATGTCCAATCAAGAAGAATATCATACACGCGAGATGCATACCCGAAACACCAACACACCAATCCCAAGTCTAGCTGATTGCTTTTCGGAAGCATCGGAAGAATGATGGCATCTCCGCGGGAGTCAGGGAGCAGGCTGCAAGCCCTTGGTGCCGTAGGATATAAAAGGCGCGCCTGCAGGCAAGAGTCGATATAGCTAACGAAGCGCACAATATCCATCTTCGCCTCTCCATCGCCTCTGGCTGGTGGCATCAGGGCTGTTGAGCAAGTGTATTCGAGGGACCATAGTACCTAGGAACCAGTTTGGCAGTATTGACTATGAGTTTTGCGATCGGCGAACAGATTGTGCGCTTTTTCCGCCAACATCCAGGCCATTGCGTGTATGCGTTATCACGACACTGCAAGACTGGTCGCACTATGGAGCTCAGGAATAGGCTGTATCATCGGCAATGCCCTTTGGGACTGGTCCCCTCAGCGGTAACAATATGAATGTCATTACATTGTCTATATTGCTCATAAGGTTGTTGGCTTCTTGTAGAGGGAGAAGTAACTCGCTTCGCATGTTCCAAAGGCCCAGCAGAGGACCATATCCTGGCACGGGGGAAAAGAGAAGGCGAGACGAGATTACATTGGAAGTCTTAAGGCAAGCGCATCACTGAATTAGCGGGATAGTCCGGAGAAAATGATGCATGATGCGCGGACGTGATCGGCATGGCCGAGGACAATTTTATTTTGCCCTACGTGCATTGATGCATTGATTGAAAGCTAGGGGAACGTAAATCGGGAACAAGACCAAGCGAATGACGGCTATATGGTGTACACGGTCAACGGAATTATGATCATTTTGCCACAGGATGTGACGGAATAGAAGAGGCAGTTAAAACGACGAGGATGAGGGCGGTGTGGCCTGGATTTTCGCGGAAGAAAGTGAGTTGTAAGAGTGAAGTAGGTCGAGAGGAGACCGTAGGAGCTGAGTGGTCTTTTGGTATTCGAAAATTCACCCCGCTTGCCGGTGTGTAATGTTTCCCAGCAGTAAGTTCATGGTCGCTAACGAGATCGTTATGAAGAGAGTCGATCGTAACGTTCCCTGAACTCTTTCCCTCCACCGTCCAGCAACTTCGTCATTGCGTAGGCCCTGGTACAGTGACCTTGCCATTTTCAGTTTTCCCGGCACTCTCCTCTGATGCATCTGTCTAGTATGATCACAGGTGACACAGCGCGTCAGGGAAATCTCGCAGAAAAGTGACGCCGTTTCTGAAGGTGCTCCATATACCGGAAATCGGCGATTTGTTGGTCGTATAATGTCCGTAGGATTGCTGTACGGCCATTCCAATGGCCCGCTCGGTCAATATCATAGGCGAGAAGTGTAGGTGTTGGTCGCCAGTGTGGTAGACAGAAATATCTCTCCGAACGATGACAAGACACAACGAGGTACAGCCATGCGACTGAGAGATTTAAAAAAAGAAGACAATTAGCCTGTCGGCAGTATTGTCGCTGGGACCAATTCTGCATCGGCATCTGGACCACAGCCGTATCCCACGTAGATGTTCTTCCATAATGACGGCACTGAAAGCGTAATGTTTCGCCACTGAAAACAGACAAGAGATATGCTGAGTCATCGTAAAATCGGGATAGGCTTCCCAGGATGCCACGTCTTTGAAGATGAGAGGAATATCGGCGGGGATTCGAGGTAGTTGCAACAACAGATATATATATTTGACTTGCGTCTCTTGCTTTTCTAGCTTGGACACGATGCCACGTAGCCGACCGAGCTCTAGCGTGCTAGGTCACATTCTACGTCGAGAATGTTCTGAGAGATTTTACCGGCTTTAGCGCCGTTAGGCGAGATGTGGGTACGAATATCGTCCGTGGTATGCAGTGCAGGGTTGAGATTGCAGTGTGAATAGAGAGGGGTTGTTCGACTGTTGAGTGATACACTGGCTAATCGGTCAGTAGACGTATCATGACGAGTTCAGTGACCTACCCTTTCTCCATCTTTCCTGAGTAATACTGAGCTCTACGGTTGTACAAGTGGCGAGACGATGATTGGATTGAGAAACGTGTTTGCTTTTTACACTCGCGACCAGTCACATTTCACGTGCATGAAACCGTCACGCTGCCGTAGATGCCGACTCCTGCCGAAACAGCGCCAAGGACTTGGACGGTACATCAGCCCAATGCTATTGACAGATGGAAGGTGCATTACCCATTACAGATGACGGCTGGTTACAGTTTTCCCTTCACACCATCCGTTCCCTTCCAGACACCCGGCTGGAGCTTCCCTTTCAATCGGTGTCCCACCAATCCAAAATGGTCTCGTACCACCCTGTCATGCCGTCTATTACAGTTGTGATCAATATGCTCCATGAGGTGCAAGGTGCGTGTCCTATGCAGCGGCTGCTCGGGATCTTTGCGTAAAATACAGCGTCATACCTAACGAAGATGAGCGAGGAACTTTTCAGTGGAGATGAAACATACACCGGTAAGGTCCTGTCAAGCATCCCATGATGAATCGTTAGAACATCGGTCGTCTGAAGAAACCTGGTTTCTACCAACCATCCATCAAAATTGGCCAATGTGCCTATGTCTTCAGGGTAGATCTTGATCTTGACTTTGGGGTTCAAGAAATGGAATCCATCGTTGACGAAGCCTTCATTCGATTCCTTGATTTCATCGCTATCTATACAATTAGTGGATCATTGTGAGCCGAGAAATTTTGCGAATCGGGAGCGCCTTCACCGTAGATGCCCTGCGAAGAATAAGTACATTCAGTTTGACATTTTCCCACTGGGAGCACGGAAGAACACTCGCTCGGATTCGGTATCTACCAGACACATTTTCGAAACCCGAAACGGTTTTCCTTTCTCCAGTCGTACATAACCAACGGACGACGAGTATCGTACCGTGGCAGTGGCCGACTATCAAATCGATATGATACCCGAAATAGGTTGTTAGGTATTCTGTGACGACATGGGGGTCCTCGGCGTCCTGTTGAGAGTTTTGGGGTCAGAGATCAGTTTCTTGCGCACGCGAAGTATGCAGGGGACTGACAAGCAAACATCACACACGACATTGATCCTCAGGAAGACGGCGTGCGGCGAGGTGGATGACAAGAACTAAAGGACCAGGCGGTCGTGGTAAGGCAAACGAGCCTGGCGGTGCTTAGACGGTCCGAGTTTCGCAGGAGTAATAGTATGCTTGTGATCGCTGACGAGATCATTGTGGATAGCGCTTCCTCCAGTGGTCGCAGTATTTCATAAATAAACTCTCGCCCTCCCAGCATGGCGTGGGCTCGAGTTCCAGTGACCTTTTGTTCCCAGTTTCCGGGGCGCAATGAAGCAATGCGCCAGCAAATCTCGTAAAAGGTGGCGACTATTTGAATGTGCTCTGCGGTTCGTAGATTCCTTCGATAGGCAGATATTGTCGGTCGGCGTGGCAGGGGGGGTCTGAACGAAGGTCAGATGCGACAAGCTGCAGCCATTGCGTGAGATTAAGAGAGAGAGAAAAGGTGATAGTTAACGCACCCATCTGCAGGTCTTCCCAACGAACATCCTTGTTTCCTTTCCATTTCCTCTGTTCAATGCGCAGTTTTTCTGAGGCTCAAAGTCATTTATCATGCAGCCTGTCTCTTCTCTGCTCCAACGAGGTTTTGTCTGACTTAAATTTACGAATTGCAAACCTTACTTTGTGTATGGAGATGAGTTTCCATAACACAGGGAAAAGAACAATGACTTTACCCAGGTTCCAAGCGAACGAAACGTGCTCTGACAGCCGCACTCCCGGTCAATGTCTGCCTCTGGTACATCTAGACCCACAGAGTGTATCTCAGGTCCTGTAAACCACTTGAGGAACGTTCGTGACGCATAGCATTAGTCCATGGTGGTAATGAAGGGTAAAGGTGAACGTGCACGTGGAAGAGGATCTACAATCGGTCCGGGTGTGCCGGTCAGCCCTGTGTTGAACTGTCATCAACAGGCTGTCTCTGATGTCGAATATTCACCAGTGGAAGCGCTTGCTGAGCTCTCAGTTCCGCCGTTCCGTGAAACTACAAAAAAAACGTACGATGAGTTGATTTCTCATGTTTCAACAGTATCCAACGAGCCCAGTGTTGTTAGGTCTTCCTTGTTTGCGCGTCCTTTGAGCTATCCTGTTTCGCCTCTTAGAATTAGCTTAGTCATGGTTACTCCTTGGTTTCCTGCATATCGCTCTGTGAATATCATTATCGACGGATACAAAACGGATAGCCGGTGATAGTTCGGTAGTTCGGGGCATGAGTCGAATGCATACCCACCCCGACACACTGGGACTTTGCTACTCTTGGTGCTTTCCTACACCGATTAAAATGCTGGTCCCACGCCGGCTTCTTCCGTGAGCCTGAAATAACTTCGTATTCATTGGATTTCTATACCGGTAATTGCTTCCCCGATTTCCAGGCTATTTAGAATTTGTGCGAATGTGTGAAACTACTGCTCGCTTTCATTTCGGGACTTGTTCTGATATCTTGGCGTACTTCGCTGTCAAAGGGGTGATCTTCTCCTATACAATTAAGCTAATTAACAGGAATAACGGCTTGAAATTTCCGACTTCAAGTCCAATCCCGTCCGACGGAACCATGATCAATTATCCTTGCTACCCTCAGACCCACTGTTCCCGATGCCGCACTTTCCACAAAGGACATTACATGGATAGATGGAATGACGGTTTCAGGGGTACGGCTTACCTGGACCGTGTGCACGAGACGATTGGAAAGAAGTTGAACGAATTTAATTGTTCGAGTTGATGGGGCAGTGCACCGAAGCTTCCTTGTCCACGAAACAAAGAACAGACATCTTCTCCGTTACTGATCCTTTAGGTGCCTAATACGTCCTCGAAGAATACACTGTTACAACTCTGTAATCTCATCGGTCGATGCTTGTATTCCCGCAATTTCGCACTGTATTCAAATCTGCCCTGACACCAATATGGCTACAGACACATCCACATCTACGTACGAGATGATGTTGGATTCAATGACTCTAGGCTAAATACTGCATGCTTCTCCAATTCGCGACTTGCGAATATCATCATGGGTCGAAACAGGTACTAATGTTCATCCTTTCTCGAGGTGTCCCTGCCAAGACTGATCTATCTATCTTGCAGGTGTATATTTTTGTCGTATTTCTAGTGCCTGTGTTTGGGAAATACACCTATCAATGGTTGTCCTCTATCTTGAGAGAGGTTAGTTGAGATCCTTTGTCGCTGTATATCCCGCTCACCCAAGAATAAGGTATGAGGCCATGACTGACCTCCTCTGATGCTCGGAAACTCTCTCCCGATTCGTCTGCCGCTACTATTTACCATTATTACCATGATCATGAATATCCGACAAGTTACTGATGTTCTCCGTCAGCGGTCTTAGCTGCCCATAAGCTAGCCCAATGGTTGACCATAGTTTAAAAAGTGAGCAGATCTTGAGTGTCCTGTGTCTTCTCAGCCATCTCTCAATCTCGCACCGCATCCTTATCTTTACTACATATTCATGATGTGCCGCCGTCGCCAGTACGCAACTATTTACTGCTACATTCACTCTGCTCATCAGTGCTATACAGTGTTAGGAATGTCTATCTCCGATGTGGCCATACCTTCAACCTCGTACATTCTTTACATTTTGGCATATCCGCCCTTACTAATTGCCGTTGATCTAGCCTGAAGAAATTGTACGACAAATGCTACGCACTCATGCCGTCTATTTATTCACCACCTTTTCCAGATTCAATGCGAGGAGTCTAAATGCAAGTTTAGTCTCTTCCATTCTTCTCGCTGCAAACCCCCGATTTGTCTGCGAACCTGCTGGCAACAGTATGACTCCGGCTCACCAGAACTACCTTCATGCTAACCCAAAGTCTCCAGCCTTCGATATCCAGAACAGTATTGTATGCCTTACGATTTTTTTGCTATTTCACACTAACATTTATGATAGCCCCCAACATCAGTGGGTATTGCCCCTTCTGCGACTGGGAAACGCAATACCAATGACGTTAATCAATAACAGTTGACCTTCCATTCAACTCGGGCGCCACACTATGACAGCGTGCTTTCGACCTAAAGGACATCAGTTAATTTAATTGTAAAAAGCCATTCATGATCAGACCTAGATAGCAATGTCACGGAGGGCTGAATCACGATCTTTGTCCTCAGTAAGAGCAAGAATTCACCTCCTGCGAAGTTCTCGAATCTTGATTATCAGAGGTACTACTACGTAATGGTCACGATTGTTCATGATCGCTTTAGAAAAGCAGGAGACTTATTTCAGAACGGACCTTCTCAGATTCGAACTGAGGATGGTCGCTACAATGCGCCAAGTGAAGCGTCCCGCTGTAGATGCTCCGGTCGGATAGAATTTTACGTACAACCCAATACCAACCACGTCTCGATGACGGATTGCCGAGGTTACGAACAGGTATATGGTAGGGTTTCGAGGTTCAGAAAGTATCTACATAATGGTGTCATCAACTTCGAAGTGAGCCAGCGACAAAGTGTGTGCGTACCCCTTCCGTTGGGTAAGCGCCCTGTTAATCTGTAATACAAAGAATGGCATTGCCCAGGCTGAGGTTTTCTGAGATAACGGCGTTGAAGGGAACTGGCGCTATCCACATCGAAACACACCGAGAGGATAGTGATATGAGTTGGTGAAAATAGAGGCCAAGACTGCGAAACAGGTTCGACTTGCCAAGCGTACAATGCTTGTCTTTTCCACTGGCTGGCGATGAAGACAAGAGTTGCGCGACATTGACGACGGCTGAGAGAGAAAGCGATGATGAAAATGGGTGAGGCTAGCATGCGAAGCAGTATTTCGGGGTGAAACGTTGTCCCGCAGACACTTGTAGTCATTGACGAGATTATTATGGAGAAGGTCGGCCATGACGGCTCTCAGGCTTTCCCCTCCTCAGTATTTTCGGCCGTGAGAAGAGAACTAGAGTAAATATGGGTAAACCCCTTGAGATTTTGGACGCATGCGGGCATGTTGTGGGGTATGAACACCTTCCTCGACAAGAAGGGACAATGTCGATGATAAAGCGGCGTTCGATGCCTCTTCTGAGCAACAGAAGGGTCTCGATAAGATCGTTCCTTCTCGGACTGCCACAGAGCCTCCAAAATGCAGGCGTTCCAGGCCCGCTTTCTTCGGACTGACAGAAGTCGACGGTCTGTTGAGAAGGACATCGCGGTGGTCCGCTATTTTGCCTGTATTATCCATTAGACTTTTCCATGCGAGAATAAAATGACGCACCCGTTCCCATTGAATGTTAGTTCTTCCAAACATAACGTACATGACTACTTGTTCATTTTCCCAAGGTCTCTTTCCCCTTCGCCCGTAGCTCTCCGCCCTCCAAAGTCTCGATCCTAGGGACCCAACCCAGCTCGTCCTCGATGCCGCTGACGCGTCGTTCAATTTAAAGTTCCAAGGGAAGAACGGGAGAGGGGAGCAACCGTCGATCGTTGCACTGGAAGAGCCATCGTCTCCGAGATATGGCAGAATGGGATGGCTGATCGAGTTGGAGGATGGTGTATTTAGAAATCTTCCGCTGTATCGTCTTACAAGACACTAATATTTTCGGATTGAGGGAATGTTTGCAACACGGATTGAGAAGTCGGCCGATTTGGATGGGTCGTAGGAAAGAGTTCGCGGCGAATGGCATCGCTTTGTATACTGACGGAGCCTTGAGACAACAAATTCGATGTGGAAACGTCGACGGCCATGTCGAATCTCATCGAGAAGAGCGTGATACTAGGTGGCGAGGCCATGCAGTACATTGTGGAGAGGTCGTGCTGGCCAGTCCTCGTCAACGGCCTTCGTCCCCTCTGGAGGCGGTTAAGACTGTGATCTTAGAGACCATCGTAGCTAGAAGCCGGCATTTTGACTGTGAGATTCATCGTCTGCGAGGTGAAACCTGGTTACGCACCCATTCTGTTTCTTTTCAACGATTAAGTCCAGCATGTATGCGTGACTATAAGGCCTGAAAATTCGGGAGCACTGGCATCTAGCGAAACCTAGGGCGGCAGCAGATGATATCGTCGGTTCAGGCAGAACTACTCCCTTGCCTGTATCGACCGTGAGATTCGTCCTGCAGAGCGAAAAAGATGACATAACAGATTTGCCACACATCTTCTGAATGCCCGAATTAACAGAGGACTGCCGAACAACAAAGAAAAGGTAAGGTGAGATGAATGCCTAGGGGTTTGAAGTCAGGTAAAGAGAAGAATACGATCAGTTCACTAGGCAAATGGCTATGTGCCAAGCTACGACGGCGAAACCTCCGAAACCTGCCCTAGAGTCCACGTGGTCACGGAGGATCGGACCGTGTCGCGCTATAAAGTATTCTACGAGGATCGTAAAACCATACTCGAACTCCCACTACACCTTTCGACCATCATAGATATCGACCAGACTCATAGCGCTCCAACTACTCCTTATCACACACGTACCGCGAATATTACTTAGTATTAGAAAAACCTTTCATAAAAACGGCCACTATTCTATGATCGTGCGTACCCTTATTCCCTGCCCCGAGAGTTGTTTCCTGTTCCTTTGGTTCTCTTTGTGGAAGCGAGTATCGGTCCTGCCTCCACACCATTTTCTAATGGTGTGCTGCGACGGAGTGGTTTTTTCTCCGCTTGCGATCCGGTGATAGTGGCGAAGTCTACTCCTGCCGCGTCGCTGGTTTCAATGGCGTGGAGCGACGGTTTGGTTTCTTGTTGCTTTGGTTTCCATTGGTGGTCAAGTGGTGGTGACGAGAATTTAAACCATGCCGCTGTGATAACCACCAGATCCCGACTGAGAACATCTCACAGGATGCTACTATCACAGAGACAAGAGGACACATCGACGCCCATTGTCCATACTCCCAATCGGGGCCGGATACTCGCGGGCATCATGAATGTCTAGTTGTTCTGCGACAGTGCCATTTAAAAATGAGCGGGAATGAGAGGCACAAGAAAGGGAGATAAGAGGATACAAGTATGTAGCAGGCAGAAGGGCCGCAAGAATAACAGAGTACGTGTCGACGAAGCAGGTACAAGGGAGAAAGGGGAAGAAAAACCCGACATCCACGCACGGCAAGAAGAACGGAAATGAATGTCAGGCTAACCAAACACTAAGCCGTACATCGACCTTGAGAAAGATGAGCAATGTGAGATAATAATAAGTGTTGAAGGATGCAGCCGTGAGGTGGTAATAGTGAAAGCAGTGCCCACGGCGAGCTGTAAAGGATCAAAGACGACTAAAAGCGGAGGGCATCCATCCCGATGGGCAAGGTGAAACGCCACCCAACACGGTTGTAACACTCCTGTATAATTTCCCCCTCGCTAGCGGTGACTTCTTCACCGAACATTGCCGAGATTTCGGTCAGTCGCAGAGTCACCGAAGGATCACCATCGTCGTCATAGCTAATAGATTTCGACGCGAATGCGGAAATCCGACGCTGTTCGTTCTCTCGTCGCAGTCAAAGACAGGGTGCATACTTAGTACAAATCCGGTCCTCCCCCGTGTTCCGGTTCGAGTAGTAGACTGGTGAGGAGCGCTGCGTTGCAAGTATGGCTTAGATGACAACCAAACGGATAGCTCGGAACGATGGTAGGAGGCAGATCACACCGTTTGCCGTAACCCGATAGGAACCAAGTATCTGTAAACTAGCTTTCTCTCGGAGAAAAGACATTAGCTCGATCGTCTTTCGTCTCGCACATTTGTCTCTGGAACAAACTAACCGCGACTTTCTTCTACATCACGGGTCCAGCCCCCGACATAGCTTTCAGTCCTTTCTGCATTTTTCTGATGACTCAACCCAGATGCTGGTGGCGGTAGTTTCGACCTATCAAGGAAACTTTTACTTCAATCTTTTTTTTTACTGTGATGATCAATGATCGGGAGTGAGGTCAAATCCACATCATCATCATCATCATTACACAGTGTTGGAATTTAAGGCCTTATTAAGGGTCCAGAATCTGACTTACGCCTTAACACATCATTAATAACAGTCAAGGGGGTGGTGGAGATAAAATCCCGGACAGGGGAGGGGGGAGGGGTCCTGACCTTAAACGCGATACCAAATTACCTTATATAGCACTATTATACGGCCTAGTGAGGCAAAGAGAGATGGTTCCATTGCAACACGATTTCTTCTGAGCTTGTTAAAGCATCCAACACACTTTATATTCCTTTTTCATGTTATAGTGAGTCACGGCAACTCGGCCAGCAACCATATTGTGCTGACATAGCATTACTAAGCCGTCCATATATGGTCATATTACTACTGTATATGGCAGGAGGGGGAGGGAGGGGGGGGTCTACCTGACCTTAAACGCGAAAATGTACGTCATGTGCGCAATTTTATTTCCGCCACCCCCTTGATAACAGTTATTAAGCAGCAGATCTTAACTTCAGCCTAACTTCGACCAAGCAAAATTATTTGCGACACTTGTGAGAGGAATTTGCTTAGACCTGACTCAGAAGAGCCTCCATATGTAGCCTTCTGGCACAGACATACTATGGTGTAAGTTCCTTCAGTGAAAGAAAGACTTGAAAACATTTTGAGAGTGTAATACACCGCTTAATTCTGGTTTCGGCACCTGCCGCCCCATTAGGACATTGATGTAATTAACGTTAATAACTCCTGGTCCTCAATTTGCCCTTGACATTAACTTCCAACACTGTCATTACACCAGTTGGGCACGCATCTACCATCATTGCGCAACGAATCAAGTCAATGTCGCGTTCAGCCGGCGGCACCATAACCGGGGAACATATGGTCTATCGGCACAGAGGAATCTGGAAGCGTCATTGAAACTTTAAGAAATCATTGAACGGTTGTCGAAACAGCGGGAAAGGGTTCAAGTTGCCGCCGAGTTGCTGAGTCAGCTTAAACAAGTCTTGATTGCCGGCCGGTCTGATCGTCGGAACTCATCTCGAGCTCTACGCTGATGTATTCTGTATAGCTTCAGCACCTACCACACCCCTGGTGAATAATTTGGTACCACTATAGATACTAAGAAGCACGACATAGCTAATAGGAAATTTGAAAGCACAATTTTCCATGGTGCAGTCATCGATGTTCTTATTTCTAGCACACTGAGCACGAGGCCCAGTCCAGATATTTATCACAGGTAAGTTCCTTAGGCACTGAAATGAATTTTCTTTGACGCGCTCTCAGATATGGTCCTGCGGCCGTGGGTTTTAACTTTTCTTTCTCAACCTGTCCGCGCTGTCGACCCCTGTCATTTCTTGCGTGATGTCAGATGCCCGTGGGGGTCAATGCCTGGATATAAAGTGACATGGGATCTTGAGCCGAGGATGACCCATATACGAAGGACGTGTGCAATTGCATTCAAGCTTCTTTAGATGGAATACAAATTGAACTAGGCACCATGGTACAATCTCTGAACCCAACGCTTCATCAATCTTTTTCTGGCTTGTAGGAATAAGTGACGTCTCTTCAGGACATAATGATACCCCTATCATCCATATTTTTCGCTATTCGAGAGACCTGAGATGTCCAATCTAATTCCTCTTGACGACTCGAAACAAGTTCAATATTTGTTCAATATGAGCGCTCACATCAAGATTCTCATGTTTGAATTGTTGCTACCGTCCATTGTTTACTCGGTTACAACCGAAAACACTCTATGCTGAGCTATTAGGTTCGCGCAGGCCGTTTCACCGTGCGGTGAGCTACTACGATCTAGCGGCCTTCGGGCGCTGACGGACTTTGCAGCTCCCTGTTTTTTTTTGGTCTATATGGCATGTGACCATGAATCTCACTATGTGTGGTCCCAATACCTCCTATAAATGAATACGTGGTTGGTCTCATTTTATAAAGAGGGTAATGTCTGTGGCATTCCCTATCTTCTCATCTATCTCTCAACCTCGCACTATAATCTTAAATTTACTTCATCCACACATTTTCTATGTGTCGCCGTGGCCAGTGAGTAAATATTCACCTACTCTGCAACCGGCTTATGATTATCGCTCTTGTACAGAGTCAGGAATGTCTACCTCCAATGTGGTCATGTCGTCAACCTCGTATGTCTCCAACAAATCAACAAGTGCACAATTACTGATCACCACGAACTTAGACTGAAGAAATTGTATGGCTAATAATGCAGAACGCTATTCCCGGTTTCGTATTTAGAAGTCTTCCTAGATTCGATGCGAGCAATCCAACTGCAAGTTTAGTCTCTTCCATCCTGCAAGCTGTAAACCACCTGCTTGTTTGCAGACCTGTTGGCAATAGTACGCCTTTGTTGGCTCTCGTCACCTACCCTCCTTCTAATTGTGTTTTTAGCCTTCGTTATCCCGAGCAATACTGTTTGACAATGCTTGCCAGTTAATACTTCTTTCGTGCTAATACTTTGAATAGCTCCCAACATCAATGGACACTGCCCCTCATGCTCCTAGGCAATCCAGTCATGCTAGAAACTACAACAATCAGTCATTGATTCGCAACATAATGCATATTGTGAATAATTGACGGTTCGTTTTCACGACTTCGGTACTATGATCTATCTATACACATTTACCATTCGCCTTACCTCCTTGATGCTTCGTGCCTATCTTTACTTAACTCTGAACCCCCACTGTCCCTACACTATAAGATGAAATATACCCCCACCTTCCTCCACGTTTCATTCCTATCTTTATCAGACTCGGACTTCGAATGCTTACTACTGTCCTTACAATGTAGGATGGAATATATCCTCCTTTCAATTCCAATACACTCAGGCTCAGGCTAGTCTCTCGTAGACAAATGACGATACAGACCTATTGATCGGAGGGAGGGACGTCGGATGAGTTCAGGATAGTGCCGCCCCCCTTTGAATTTATTATTTTCATGGGCCTGAGCTGTTTCTGCCAGTGCTGCCGCCATGTTTCTTGAGTGAATGGTGTTTGGTAAGGCGCTTCCCCAATTTGTGTTTTGTTCCCGCACTGCTTTCGTGTTTTGGGTAGTATTCGCACGACTCTGTCATCAGGATCATTACAATCGGTGTATTAATGTCTCCTCTCGCTTCCTCAAGCTCCGGTGGCACCTCACGTCACATTATGACGTTGTTCTGCCGCTTAGCCTATCTCCAATTTACTTACTACCCCACGAAGAGCACATTAGATAATTACAGATCAACTTGATGACGACTCCGCTAGTCGATGATCTGGGTCCCTGATCGGCGTCAATTGCGCCGATCTGTATCTCTTTCAATTGAGTCAAGCAAATTTGACCAAAAGTTATTCATAGTGCGTGCTGTAGTTAAGTACGAAGGGATGACTAGTCGGTAAAGTATACATAGATTCCAGGTGCCGTACTCAACTTGAATTCACAGTCACCTCAGCTTGACCTCAACGCGACTTAGTCAGACTTACGGAACCCTTGAGAGACAGTGAGGAGAATACATTTTATTTTCAATTTTGGTATTCAGTTGGTAAGGACCTCAGATATGAAACGGACACCCGATAGTCCCTCGTGTCGATAGGACCAGTGCAGTCTAAATATGACATCTAAATCGTCTGGCTACAAAAGTCAATCACGGTTTCCCTCCTTCCGGATGCGGTTATATTAAATTTTGTCGGTGCGCACAGTGGGCGGGTAAGCCTTCAGATCTTCGCCGAACAGTTGTCCATCAAAATGATCGAGATATCATAAAAATTCAAGCCATCGTCAATAAAACAAATGATGAGGTGTCACATGTCAACTTGTGATAGAATGAAAATCAACGTATGTAAGTTGGAATCGGGCCACTATTGAAGAAGTCGAAAGGCCTTTAGTGCAGTGACTCAGTACCTGAAAGTGAATCAATCGATAAATCTTTCGGCGTGTATGACAATACAGCTAACTGCTCTGGAAAGGGCAGTGAACCGTATCACGGGTCTCCTGGTCGACCATAGACCTGGATCAGAAAGGCGGTCAAATATCATCGTATACTTTCATCCCCTAGACAATGAATCAGGGATACAGATCCTAGAAGGTTCGTCCTTATTGTACTCCGATGTCTATTCCGAACTCATTGAAGCGCTTTGGAACCCAAGTCTTCAAGGTGACAGAATGTGTTATAGTGGCGAGCCTGAAACAACAGTTAACAGGAGTGAGGAAGCACCACCGTCCGCATTCTGTGTCATCGAGGTCATGGTTGGGACATAGCTGCCTTGAGGATGCCGTAAATATAGTCCGAAAGGACCTCCACACTCTACTATTCCGCACTGGCTACTGACGTATTTAGTATTATCCATGTCTTGATACTTCAAAAGGCGTACCTCCTCGTACCCTAGCGGCGACACAAGGAAAAGAGATATAGCTTTTTCTAGTCAGTAGACAGCGAAGTTGTCGACAGACCCACAATGTGGCAGGCAGGTAATTTTATCTCGGCCTATTGAGTATCACAGTTCAGTTGCATATGGTTCGTTGAACAACGCGAACCAATCACCATAATCAAGGCAATGTTGTCGGCAGCCTCTTTCGCACTGTAGCCTTTGAGAAGCGCATCATTTATATATTCTAGGACTCGGATCTAGTTGAATCTTCTCATCTGCGTGCCCTTAAATTATGCTAGAGCAGACATCAATCCAACTGCTGAACGATAGCAAGAGGCGATATACAACTAATTACGTACCCTGAAAGATTTGGGGTCCACGGAAGACGGTTTGTTGATACACACGGTTATGGCTGGATGCGTCTGGGTTGTTGACAGGTACAGCGTAGAAAACGATGCTACGTCGGATTTGACATCGAGGTGAGAAAGGAAATGCAAGGTATAGCAATTTATCGATGATCCGCAACTGCTGCACCCAGTCGAATGAGAAGGAATGAGGCGTTCTGAACATGAGTGACCCATTTGACCTACATACTGGAAGAGTCGGGTGTCCAAGAGCACCGAAAACAGTGAATCGTCCTTGATCAACATCGGGTGACTCGTCCGAGGCACCGCCTCACAAAAACGCATCTAGCGTGATTGGCTGATCGCCCGCTCCTATTCGCTAGATCGGATCGACAAAAAAGGTCGATACCAATACATACTAGTAGACGTTTCATCCTACGGTGCAATGAGACAGGCACAACCAGAAAGACATCTACACAAGCTTATGTAAAGAACCCGCCGATAACGTTGAGTGGTCCTCTCTCCCCTCTGGTGCAGTTTGACAAGACGTTGCCTTCGAAAAAAATTCCCCGTCAAGCTGCTGGCAACGATGGAACTTTTCTTATTTGGGACTAAGATGGGGCAGAAGGCTAGACCGACACGACCGAAGAGTGAGGAGTTCTGATATAGCAGAGAGTGTTCACATGCAAAATATGTATGGGCCTGGATCGGGATTTCGTTGAGAGGCAACGCTCATGGGATATGATATGAGGCCTCGGATTTCCGCAAGTCATATGTATCTCCAACCAAGAAGAGTGTTATACATGCCGGTAAGGTGCATAATAAGACTAGCTGATTGCTTTTCGGACCAGGAATGTGAAGCGGTGGAAGACTGATCGCATCTCTGCGGGAGTCAGGGAACTTAGTGTAGGCTCCTGATGATGTAGAATATAAAAGGCGTTCCTGCAGATAAGCGCCGATAGCTCTAACGAGGTGCATGGTCTCCGCCTTTGCCTTTGCCTCTCCGAATTCTCTGGCTGGTGGCATCAGCACTGCTGAGCAAGTGTATTCGAGGGACTGTGGTCCCTCCTAGGAACCAGCTTCGCAGTCTTGACGATGATTATTGCAGTCCATGAACCGATTGCGCAACGTTTTTCCAACATCCGAGCCACTGCATGTATGCGCTATTACAACACTATAAGACTGGTTGCGCTACGAAGTTCAGGAATAGGCTGTATCATCGCAACGCCCTTTGGGACCGGTGCTTTCAGCAGTAACAACGTCTACGCCAGTACGTTGTCTGCATTCATTATCAGATTCTGGTTTCCCGAAGAGGGAGAAGCGCTCATCTCGCATGTTCCGATGTCAAAGGCCCAGCAGACGACCGTCTACTGACAAGGGAGAAAAGAGAAGGTGAGACGAGATCACATTGGAAGCCTAAAGACAAGCGTATCACTGAATTTGACGCCAGCAGGATAGTACGGAGAAAATGATGCGTGATGCGCGGGCGTGACCGGCATGGCCGAGAACAAAATTATTTTGCCCTATGTGCAAAACGGGAGCAAAACCAAGCGGATGACGGCCATATGGTAGTACACAGTTAACGAAATGATAATCATTTTAGCGTAGAATGCGACGGAACAGAAGAAGTAGTCAAGACGACGGGGATGATCGGCGTTGCTTGAATTGTCGTGGAAGAAGGTGAGTTGTAAGTGGTTGTAAGAGAGTGAAGGAGGTCGAGAGGAGACCAAAGAAGCTGAGCGATCTTTTAGTAGTCGGGAATTCACCCCGCTTGCCGGTATGCAACGTTACCCAGCAGTATGTTTTATGGTCGCTAACGAGATCGTTATGAAGAGAGTAGATCGTGACGTTCCGTGAACTCTTTCCCTCCACTGTCCAACAACTTCGACATTGCGTAGGTCCGAGTCCAGTGACCTTTCTGTTTGCAGTTTTCCCGGCACTCTCCTATCGACTATGATACGCCCGTCCACGATTACAGGTGACACAGCGCGTCAGGAAAATCTCGCAAAAAAGTGACGTCGTTTTTGAAGGTGCTCCATATACCAGAAATGGTTGGTCATAGAGTGTCCGTAAGATTGCTGTACGTCCATTCGAAGGACTCGCTCGGTTAATACCATAGGTGAGCGTGTGTGGCAGTCGCGAGCATGGTAGACAAAGATATCACTGTCCGAACGATGGCTAGACACAACGAGGTGCAGCCATGAGACTGGGAGATTTGAAAGAAAAAAAAAGACAATTTGTCTGTCGGCGGCATCGGTCTGTATTTGCACCAGATTGTTGCTGGGACCAATTCAGCATCGGCATCTGGACCGGTGCCGTGTCACACGTAGATGTTCTTCCATAATGACGGCACTGAAAGCGCAATGTTTCGCCACCGAAAACAGACAAGAGATATGCTGAGAGTCATCATGAAATTGGGATCTGGTTCCCAGGATGCCACTTCTTTGAAGATGAGAAAAACATCGGCAGGGAATCGTCGAACGGGGGATTCGAGGTAGCTGCGATAACCAGAGATATATTTTTTGACTGGCGCTTCTTGCTTTTCTAGCATGAACACAATGCCATGTAGTCGACCGAGCTCTAGCGTGCTAGGTCACATTCTGCATCGAAAGTTTTCTGGGGAATTTGGTAGGGATTTGGCTAGTTTCGGCGCCAGATGCGGTCACGGACATTGTCCCAAGTGTGGGGCGAAAAGTCGTAGGCAGATGCTGAAAATGAGAGATCGCGTCTTTCTCCATCTTTGCTGAGTGATACTAAGCCCTGCTGTACAGGCGCTGAGATGATGACTCGATTGAGAAGAAACGAGTTTGCAACTTTGTTTTTCACGCGACAAGTCACATTTCACGTGCAGGAAACGGTCACGCTGCCGTATATAACATCGCCAAGGACTTGGACATACATTAGCCCAATGTTATTGACAGATGGAAGGTGCATTACCTATTACAGATGACGGTTGGTTACAGTTTTCCTTTTACAGTATCCGTTCCCTTCCAGACACCCGACTGGAGCTTCCCTTTCAATCGAGTGCCCCACAATCCAAAATGGTCAGTACCACCTCGTCATGCCGCCCATTACAGTTGATTAGTATGCTCCATGAGGTGCAAGGAGTGTGTCCCCGGGCGGCGGTTGCTCGGGGTCTTTGCGTAAAATACAGCGTCATACCTAACAAAGATGAGCGAGGAACTTTTCAGTGGAGATGAAACATACACCGGTAAGGTCCTGTCAAGCATCCCATGAATCGTTAGAACATCGGTCGTTTGGGGAAACCTGGTTTCTACCAACGATCCATCAAAATTGGCCAATATGCCTGTCTTCAGGGTAGAGCTTGATCTTGACTTTGGGGTTCAAAAAATGGAATCCATCGTTGACGAAGCCTTCATTCGGTTCCTTGATTCCATCGCTATCTATACAATTAGTGGATCATTGTGAGCCGAGAAATTTTGCGAATCGGGAGCGCCTTCACCGTATATGCCCTGCGAAGAATAAATACATTCAGTTTGACATTTCCCTACTGGGAGCACGGAAGAACACTCACTCGGATTCGGTATCTACCAGACACATTTTCGGCGCCCGAAACGGTTTTCCCTTCTCCAGTCGTACGTGACCAGAGGACGGTGAGTATCGTACCGCAGGAGTGGCGGACTATCAAATCGATATGATATCTGAAGAAGGTTGTTAGGTATTCTGTGACGACATGGAGGTCCTCGGCGTCCTGTTCTGACGAGTATTGGCGCCAGATACTAGTTTCTCACGGATAGGCAGTATGCAGGGAATCGAAGACCAAACATCACACACGGCATTGACCCTCAGGAAGACGGCGTGCGGCGAGGTGGATAGCAAGAACTAAAGGACCAGGGCGTGGTGGTCGCAAGGTGCCGGTGGGATTGGTGTACGGTTTTTCACTCGCTCGGTCAATATTATAGCTGGGAGAGTGTAGGTGTCGGCCGTTATAGATGCCAGCGTAATAGGCGGAGATACCGATGTCCGAACAATAGCTAGACACTACAAGCTGGAGCCATGAGATTGAGAGATCAGAAAAGAAGAGAATTAGTACACACGTCTGTCGGTATAGTGAAATTCGGTGCTGAGCGCCGAGCACCTCAACTTCTACCGCATAAGTTTTCTCACCGCAAAATCAGGCGCTACTTCCCTACGCAACATAGAATCAGTGCGAGCAGCAAATGTAACGGAAGGACTGACCCGTGCAGCGCTGGCATCGGGAGCGATCGTGTTATATTGTTCCTGCATCGGCCATTAGATCTGTCTAGCCAACTATCAAATGAACAGTTCTCATCACCGAGATAGCCGTGCGATTCATCACATCGCAATCAACGAGTCGGTGCTGACAGGGGATACCGTAGATGTGGTATGCAGCTCTCCAATGACGTCTTCCCCAACATCATCTTCCAGTCCTAGCTTGACATTCTGACTCGACGAGGGCCATTGGCGAAAAGAACAGGCCAATGAAGGGATGACTTCGTGCTCTCATAGACTCCAAAACGCGTAGGGAACGGGCATCCAAACACTAGGCACTGACGGCGCACGGTGAGGTAGGCGCCGGTATTACAACATAGGAGAATTCGCGAAGATGACGAGGATGAGAGTGGTGTAACTTGGACTTACACAGAAACAGGTCACTGAGATGAGGCCCAAAACGAACCGCGTGGTGCCAAGTTAGCTGGTCGGTGATTCGCAGTACGCTTAGCTCTTCACTACGTAGTCACGATTTCCGCCGATGCTCCTCGCTCGCAACGCACAGCAGGCTCATGTCGCGGCGTAAATCCTACATAGCGTGCTAAGCGAACCTCGCAAAACGTGGTGACTTTCTGAAGGTGCTCCATGATGATAGGGTCCCGTCGTATCCCTGTATGGTCGTTCCAAGGACGCATAGGTCAATACCATAGCTGTGAGAGTATGGATGTCGGTCGTCGTAGAGGCTGGCCTAGTCGAGGCAGATATTGCTGTCCGAACGATGGCTAGATGCAACGAACTACAGCCATGATGCATGAAATTGAGAGACGAAAGGAGATTAATGAACGCACACTCTGTAGGGATTCCACCGGACTCCGAAACTTCAATGTTAACGTCCGTATCTCCTTCTGCGCCTTGGTCATCGATGTTGGTTTTCCCTCTAAATCGTTGCCCATCCGGACTATTTGTGCGACGCTCCAACGGGGAGCATCCCAGATAGGCTTGGCTTGGATGCATGCATTATGACTGCAGCTGAGCGGCAACGATCGGCAATGAACTGGCACAAGCCGGTATCTTCCCAGTAGCTTAGATAATATTACTAATCAGTACCAATATGGATATACTATTACCGTATATGGCAGGAGAGGGGGGCGAGAAGTTCTGCCTGACCTTAGACGCGAAGATGTACGTTATGTGCGGGATTTTATTTCCGCCACCCCCTTGTGTGAATGCTTTGCTCGCCAGGTTTGTACGGTGCTGCAATGGCATCAATGATGAGTAGTGATGTCCGGGTCGGGTCGGGCCGGGTTTTTCGGGCTTGGGCCAGGCTTTGAAGGGTCAGGCCTTTACAAAGTGTGAGCCCGAGCCCTGAGCCTGCCAAAGCCTGCCTCAGGGTCGGGCTTGGGTCGGGCTGGGCTTGGGCTTTTTGCTGGGCTTTGGACATCTATAAGCATGAGATAAGGTGAAGCTGACATCCTAATGCTAAGTTCTACTGTAAGTCACTATATTAATGCTTTAACATGAAAAAGAAACCACACTCACCCTCTAAAAAGCTGATATTAGGACACTTCCAGAACTGACTAGGGCTCGGGCTTTCAATAGCTTGAGCCCGAGCCCTGAGCCTGCCAAAGCCCTCCACCAGGGCCGGGCTTTTTAGGGTCGGGTCAGGCTGGGTCGGGCCGGGTTGCGGGCTTTAAGCCTGACCCGGACATCACTAATGATGAGATCAGCTTGATTCAAAAGTGAGCAGTGCCTTGATAAATCTGACTACTTAATCTACACTTAGCCTTCAAGGTGTTGGAATATGGCAATCCGGCATCATGCCGAGCTTGCTGATTAAGGAAGAAGAAAGAAGAAATGTGTAGAAAGTTCTAGTAAAATAGTATTTAGTATAAAAGTAGGTACTGTAGTGTACATCCTCATGCGTTTGCAGAGCTCAGCCAAGCGCAATACTATTGGCTCGACACCACGCGTCTATACTGGGAACGAACTGATCCCCCGTTTTCCAACACAAGGCTTTCAATTGTCAGTCTGTCAAGAAGGATCTAATATTGTACTATGTAATATGTTACTTAAACAAGAATGTATCCACACTTCTTAATAATACATAGATCCCGTAAGTGATCCCATTCTTCTTTATCAACAATTTTGAGCACCGACACTTTCTCAAACCTTTTCCCTTGCCTTTGTCCAATGACACAATAGAAGTGACTATCAGTTGGGGAGTAGTTATAACCAAGAATCAGGGTGTAAGTGTCTTCAGGTATTGGGTACTCATGTGCAGCCATGATCTTGAATCCATGTTCTGTCCCAATCCTATCTTTAACAATCAACTCTCCATGTCGGTCACCTCCTTTTACAGCAGCCAATCCCTGCACCAACCCCCTTTCAATGGACTCCACATGACACCGGTCTTCATTCATTTCCTCATCCCGAACAACTTGGATCTCAGTGTAAAAACCATCAAATCGAGGCTTGGTCATAACCTGGTCCCATGATGGTCTCCATTTTGCACCTCCATTTCCAGGTTCAAGGGAAGAGAGGAAGAGCTTTCCCCTACCCTCCACATCCATCGAATTGACAAGTGCTGTCCATGCCTCCTCAAGAGATTGGCTTTCATAGTATGCCGGTATCCAATCAGTGTCCATAAGAAATGCCAGTCCAGCAACCTTGTCCACTGGGTTGGTTGACAACCGATCCTGCATGCCCTCCAGTGCTTCATACATTAGCAGGTTGTCTATAGACTTTAGCTGCCTGTGAAACCTGGTTAATAGCTCAGTCTCATAGTTCCCCTTGTTATCCACTGGTTTGGCATGCTGTGGTCCATCTGGTGAATCCCCAGCGAACACCCTATCTTCCCCAACCTCCTGTATTGTCCAAGCACGTCTAAACCATGACCGATCACTATCCAAGTCACCTTCCTTCAAACTCAATGGCCGACCCAGCCCACTCAAGTAAATCACCACAATGTTGTCAGAATACACTGATCCAATGGTGGGCACATCCAGCTTCCACTCTTCTGAGCGGATAGCCTCCCCAGGTCCACCCACCTGTCTCAAACAGAGAACATCCAACCATGCATACTCCTCTTCAAGGTTGAGCATCTCAATGCGGACCAGGTTGAGGTTGCTGTCTTTCGGGATGGGAACAGGCCATTCATATCTGTTAATGGGTGTCCACACCGCATCTCGATCCTTCTCATCCACCCATGCATGTGAAATCGGCCGAATAGACTCGTCCATGCACGTGTACCATGATGGAACCACCCTATTACTGTATAGATCCCAGACCCGTCGAGGTGGCAATCGAGGGTCGACGACCCGGTTACCAACAAGTGCTTTTCGTCGCTCCTCCCGGTCCTCCTCTTCCCATCCATAAATTCGAGCTCGAATAGTGCTCCAGTCTTCGGTGTACCATATTCGGCGAAGGCGACTATATGCCATGCCAAAGTCGTACTTGTTTGCGATGCACTCTTCAAGAAGGGAGGAGAGTGATGGCATGTCCACGGTATAAGATGTTCCAAGTATGGTGTTGAGTTGATCCAAGATGCCCTGAACGCCGAGGGTAGCACAAAGAGTGTCAGCAAGGCGGGATGATATCACAGGCTTTCTACCAGTGTACGCCCATTGCTTCGGAACAGTGATCAACGCTTCCTCAAGTCCCGCCTCAGCGAGTGCGGAGATAGTGACTTCAGGAAGAGAGATATCCTTGGAACTGGATTATCAATTTGCACTGTTTCTTTACCAACAGACTTACCTCTGGTCGGCGCCATGGGTCGATTACCTTCAGAGGCCATAGTCTAACCACATCAGACTTATTGGCCGAAAATGTGTCGGATCTATCATCCAAAGTGTTACCAGATAATTGTTCTTCCATAGTAGATGATACTGGGTGCGAGGGCAGTGACAATTCTGGCGTCGCCTCCAAAACTGTAACACGACCAACATCTTCTGAGGAACTAGCGTGCTCAGGCTGCTCTACCACGCTGCGCTCCGAGATCGTGTCGGGACTTTCCTCAAGTTCAGAGGTTTTTCCAGGAAATGGATCTTGACGGGGCTGCAGCTCTTTACGTGTCACATCAGGAAAAGAGATGGAGTATGAGCGCTTCCGAATCATCACGCTAGCGAGAAGCGATTGAACCTTCGTGGTCCTAATAACCTTGTATTCAGTATTCGAAACGCGAGGGATTAATACACATACTAGTTCCTAAGCTCCAGTCTACGATGGTATGCGGTGGAGGGAGTGTTCCGCGAAAGGCGGTTTGGTGCTTACCTCAGCGCTCCTTCTGAACAGAGATTTAGGCGCCTTACGAAACCCGCAGATGATCAAGCCAGGAAATAACTTGCCAGTGATACCAAAACCAGACTCAGTCGGCAAATATTTAAATCATTCCCGGTTAGCGGTATACACTATCTATTCTTCCAGCCTGTCCGCTAGGATTCCCCGCGTTGTGCTGGTCCCCCCAACAGCTCCCCTTGGGTTTCGTCCTCGATATGGATACGACGGACGTGTCTATCCAATGAAGTGTAACTGCGCTTTAAGATCGGAAACGACTCCATAATTGTCCCGCGCGGATGACAGTCGGTCGGCCATTACCAGTAGGCACAAGTCTTCAGTAGGAAATTTTGGAGAATGTGTCTGTCTTCAGGGTCGATCTTGATCTCGAAGGTTTTGAGGTTCAAGAGACGGAATCCGTCTTTGACGAAGCTTTCATTTCATTCCTTGATTTCATCGCTATCTATACAATTGGTGGATCATTGTGAGCCGAGAAATTGTGCGAATCGGGAGCGCCTTCACTGTAGATGCCCTGCGAAGAATGAACATATTCAGTTTGACATCTCCCTGCTGGAGCACGGAAGAACACTCGCTCGGATTCAGCATCTACCAGACACATTTATGAAGCCCGAAACGGTTTTCCCCTTCCATTCGCACATAACCAGCGGACGGCGAGTATTGTACCGCGGGAGTGGGTGACTATCAAATCGATCTGATACCCGAAATAGGTTGTGGGGTATTCTGTGACGACATGGAGATCCTCGGCGTCCTGTTCCAACGAGTTTTGGCGCCAGATACCAGTTTCTCACGCATGCGAAGTATGCAGGGAATCGACGATCAAACATCACACACGGCATTGATCCTCCAGAAGACGGCGTGTGGCGAGGTGGATAGAACAACTAAAGGACCAGGGCGTGGTGGTTGCAGGGTGCCCGTGGGATTGTGATTGTGATACGGCTTTTCGCTCGCTCGGTCAATATTATAGCTGAGAGAGTGTAGGTGTCGGCCGTTATAGATGCCAGCGTAATAGGCGGAGATATCGATGTCCGAACGATAGCTAGACACTACAAGCTGGAGCCATGAGATTGAGAGATCAGAAAAGAAGAGAATTAGTACACACGTCTGTCGGTATAGTGAAATTCGGTGCTGAGCGCCGAGCACCTCAACTTCTACCGCATAGGTTTCTCGCCGTAAAATTCAGGTGCTACTTCCCTACACGACATAAAATCAGTGCCAGCAGCAAATGTAACGGAAGGACTGACCCGTCTAGCACTGCCATCGGGGAGCGATCGTCGCCGATCGAGTACATTACGAGTTCTGGATAGAGCCTTCCTTTCCCATATCTACTGGAGTACTTTGGGTTCTCCCGCCAAAAGACAGCCAGTGAGCAGCCAATGTCGGTGCCATCGATCTGTATTTGTGTTATAGTATTGTTGCTGCATCGGTCATTAGATTTGTGTAGCCAACTATCAAATGAACAGGAGTTCGCACCACCGAGGTAGCTGTGTGATTCATCACATCGCAATCAACGAGTCGGTGCTGACAGGGGATACCGTAGATGTGGTATGCAGCTCTCCAATGACGTCTTCCCCAACATCATCTTCCAGTCCTAGCTTGACATTCTGACTCGACGAGGGCCATTGGCGAAAAGAACAGGCCCATGAAGGGATGACTTCTTGCTCTCATGGACTCCAAAACGCGTAAGGAACGGGCGTCCAAACACTAGGCACTGACGGCGCACGGCAAGGCAGGCGCCGGCACTACAACATAGGAGACTTCGCGAAGATGACGGGGATAAGAGTGGTGTAACTTGGAATTACACAGAAACAGGCCATTGAGATGAGGGCAAAACGAGCCGCGTGGTGCCAAGTTAGATGGTCCGTGATTCGCAGTACGCTCAACTCTTCACTGCGTAGTCACGATTTCCCCCGATGCTCCCCGCTCGCAGCGTAAATGCTACATAGCGTGCTAAGTAAACCTCGCAAAAGGTGGTGACTCTCTGAAGGTGCTCCATGATGATAGGGGTCCCGTCGTATCCCTGTACGGTTGTTCCAAGGACGCATAGGCCAATATCATAGCTGCAAGAGTATGTATGTCGGTCGTCGTAGAGGCTGGCCTGGTCAAGGCAGATATTGCTGTCCGAACGATGGCTAGATACAACGAGCTGCAGCCGTGATGCATGAGATTGAGAGATGCAAAGAGAGTAATCAACGAACAATCTGCAGGACTTCCACCAGACTCCGAAATTTTAACGTTAACGTCCATATCTCCTTCTGCGCCTTGGACATTGACGCTTAAAACCGTTGCCCATCTGGGCTGTTTGTGCTACGCTCCAACAGGGAGCATCCTGGATAGGCTTGGCTTGGATGTATGCATTACGACTACATTCGGCGGATAAAAATAAGGTTCCGTAACGCACTGAGAGAAGAACAACTCACTTCACCCAAATTCGAAGCAAACGAAATGTGCTGACTGCCACATCCTTGGTAGATATCTGCTTCTGAATATTCCGAAGCCACAAAGTGTATCACATGCCCTGTAACATATTACACGGCGACAAGCATAACGCATAGTGTTGGTCCGTGGTGGTGGTGAAGAGGTGAAGATGCATGTAGTCGGTAATTCGGCTCGTGTACCGGCGAACCTCGGACTTGCGCTAGCCTACGAAATTCCATGTTAACATCCGTATCTCCCTTGTGCACATATGCAGGTAAATTGCATGGACACACCAGTGCCGAACCATGCAAAGCACCAGCAGCCAGCTATTCGGATAGCTGCCTGTCAGAGCATACTAGAATCCCGTTGCACGTCTGCGGTGACTGGAATTATTACTGAGGGCAGCACTTAGTATAGGAAAGGCGCACCTGTCTGCGTTACGCGTCCTCAATATGTCCTGGTAATCATTGCCCGCGTTGACTCTCCATGGCAAGCATCTGTTGGCTTAATCGAGTCGTGGATCGCCATGGTGACTTCATATTCTGGACATATTCGCTCGTATCGATGGGCCAGATGGTGAGAGTTCATGTGTCCGCTGTGTTGAGGAATCGAGGTCGCTGGTAAGGGCAGTTGGCGGTGGAAGAGAATGAAGACGAGTTTCGGCAAACACCGAAACGACGCAGCGACTTCTTTTGCTTCCATCCATCACCATAACTCCTCGGCTCTACTTCGTCCGTTCGTACCAATAGGCTTATGTATTTTCCTCAGTGAACGGAAGAGTAGTCAACCTTGAGTCAGCCAATTTATTACGATATGGTGATGCGTATCATCTGAATGCCCAAAGCCCACGCGTTTCTCCTAAGCGGCGTGGACGTGGATATTGATACGAGCGGCCACGAAGCATACAACCGCATTAACTTCGTGGAAATGACAAAGACTCTACCAGTTGATGATTCATGCCATCGGCTTGGTAAGCCTCGCCCGAGCTACTGTATGTACTTAACTCAAGCTGAATAGAATTATCTTCACAGTGCAAGCATGATTACTCTGTACGACCTTCCAACCAAGACAACCCCAGGGACTATGATAACCTGGCGGACTAGGTACGCGTACATCTCAAAGGCGTGCCATGAAACTAACCAGTTAATGCCAGGTATGCCTTAAACCTCAAAAATCTGCCTTTCCAGGTTGTCGACGTTGAGCTTCCCGACGTTGAGGCTCTCGCCAAAAAGATCGGCGCTGCACCCACTAGCACGAAGTCTGACGGTGTCTCTCCTTTCTACACCATACCCATCATCCAAGACGACTCTACCGGCGTCGTCGTCTCCGACTCTGTCGCTATCGCGGCCTACCTCGACAAAACTTACCCCTCCTCCGGGCCCGTACTCATACCCACCGAGACAAAGGTTCTCCAACTCGCCTTCTCTGACGCAGTAATCGACGCATTCGCTCCCTTCCGGCCATTCTTCGCCCATTCGATAACAAAAAAGATGAATGACGCGACGGCGGCGTATTTCATGAGAGTGAGAATGGGTGGGGTCACCAAGGTGGATGCGCCAGAGGGTGAAGAGCGAGCAAAGATGTGGGACAATGCGAAAGAGAACCTCGGTAAGATGAACAAGTGGTTCGAGGGAAGCGAGGGCGATTTTGTGATGGGAAACGAACCGTCTTTCGCTGACACGGCGATTTGCGCGTTTTTGCTGTTCATGAGGACAATGCTTGGGGAGGAAAGCGAGGAGTGGAAAGACATCGCTTCTTGGAATGACGGACGGTGGGGAAAGTACCTGGAGAGTTTCAAGCCGTATGAGAAACTTTTCTAGGACAGGGTATCGAATCGCTACTCAGCCAGCTGTGATGCGAACACTTTTCTATATTTTCCTTGCGAGGCCGTATTCTTCAGACTTCGGCACCCGGAGGGGGGCAGTGTTGTGTTACCATCTCGCACACGATAAGTCCAGCTCTAGTGACGTGTATGGCAACAAAGGTCGTATCAAAATCTAACTTACGCAGTGGTCGCACTCCAAGTATATTTGGTTACTGATCCAGACATTTTGAAAAGCTGTCCTCCAACAACTATATCCCTCTGAATAGGAAGATTGGTCTCTCGTCTACATGAAGTATTCGCCAACGCGCCCTAGAGAATGGACCCAAGCCCCCATCTCTCCCGGGAATTCTCTCCTTTCACTACACCATGGAGAATGCGTCCTATTTCGGTGCTGAGGGCGCTTTAGCATAGTCATCTATTCATCATGTGCAACGAACGACCCTGAGAGAGACTCCCGTGTCAGTCAAAGAAATCCGTTTTTATCAGAAGGCCCTGAAAGTCGATCTAAGATCTGCCACTTAAGACTTCAACATACGTGTGGCGGGGCATTCTACTCGCTATACGGATCCAGGGGTATGATACGTATGATACATATTACAAGTTTTTAGGTCCAGCCTCTGAGTCGGGTGCAGTGGAATCTGATCGATTTGATCGATGTAGATCAAGTTCCAGCTTCGACTGTAGATCACCGTTCATAATACACACTATTGATCGTCAGGCACTCCAGCGCGGCATGTAATTGATATAAAAGCCCTTGGTTCTCATTTCCAAATTCCTACTAGGTTACGGAGTCGGACAAGGATTGCGTGTCTAAATTTTAACTATGAGCCTTCGAGTCGAGTTGGAGGTCTGTTAGAAGTCCTCGTTTAAATGAATGAAAAGTAAGTAATAGGATCTTTGTTTATCTGTGGTGGCCTTGGCGTTGCATTTCTCAGTAGCAGAAGGGACAGTACCCGTTGATGTTGGGGGCTATCACAGACATTAGCATGAAAGAATAGTAAGGTCACTAGAGCTCTCGTGCAATACTGGTCGGGGTAAGGATGACTGGGAAATGGGGGTTAAGATGAAAAGTGGTTAAGGCGAGACAGTGCAAACGTACTATTGTCAACATATCCGCAGACAAGTCGGCGGTTTGCAGCTCTTGGGAAGAGACTAAACTTGCAGTTCGAGTCCTCGCATCGAACCTCAAATACGCTAATCAGAATAAATATCCCTCCCTTGCGAAAGTGCGATGGGACCAGTCAGGCCGACCAAGCATTCAAGTTACTCCGTCGACCGTCGACGTCTGCGTCAGTACTGACTTTCTTTGTATCGTCCACTTTGAACCGTTGACACGCTGGTGATGAGAATTGAGTGTGTGCTAAGTCTGCCAGCAAAATCTGAGGGATGACAACCACCCCTTGAGATAGTCGCCGCTGAGAAATCTTGCAGAAGACCAGTTTAAAAAAGAGGTTCAGGTAATTGGTACGAAGAAGAAATCGCCGAATGCCAGTTTCGGGATACCCGGACCGACTGTAACCGGATGCCGCCGTGCTCCGCCACATCCACATTAACTTTACACCACCACCGCAGCAGCATTCCGCACTGACACACATCACGAACGAGCGACGCAGTAGAAGATTTCACAAGATCTGAGACAAGCTAAGCGCAAGAGGTGAATATTTATCAGTGCTGCAAGTCGTGGTGAAAGCTCATTTTTAATGTTTTACGCAGGACATGACATCAAGCGTAGCATAGAGAATCCCCGTCGAAGCGGATCGCAAACATACTGGATGGTCGCTGGTAGCGACAATATTCAAGTCGAGTCAAAGTAAAAAAATTCGGCGTCGATGACCACCATGCTGCATATGGGAAGAAAGGGAATAGGTATATAACAACCTTCATCCTTGCAAACAACAAATCGACAGTCCAGATGTCCGTCGTGTTGGGGAATCTCGGTCGCCGATGAGGGCAGTTGGCGGTGGAAAGCAGATGAGTCCCGGCAAACACCGACGCCACTTCCTTCCGCCCATCACCATCACTCGTCGGCTCTATTCCATCCTTTCGTGGCTCTGGATTATCTAACATATCGTCTAAAGAGTCTCGTAAGTTTGTTTTTCATTGTATGTCTATCCAACCTCACGTTTCTCCCGGTGGTAGTCCGCTGATAGTAGATACGCGGTCCGTATCATCAGAATAGCAACAGCCCACCTGTTCTCCCTCGCGGTATTGGATGGCGTGGACATGGATACCAATATGACCCGCCACGAAGCATACATCTTTATCAAATAAATTCGTGGAAATGACAAATAAGTACCGCACCGCACCTGCTGGATTCTTAATGCCAGTTACTTGGTAAGCCTCGTCCGAACTACTACTATACGTGGGTAACTCAAGCTGAGTGGAATTATCTGCAGTCGCAGTAACGTCCCAGTACAGTACCTCTGTGCGAGCTTCCGACCAACGTAGCCGATTCCCCAGGGACTATGATGGCCTAGAGGACCAGGTATGCGTATACCTTAGAAGCGCGTCATGAAGATAACCAGTGGATGATAGGTATTCCTTCAAAACTGAAAAATCTACCCTACCAACTTTTCGACATCGAGCTCCCCGACGTCGAGGCTCTCGCCTAAAAGATTGACGCCGCATCCACCAGCACGAAGCATGGTCGCATCTCTCCCTTCTGCTGTCTACACTACACCTATCATCCAAGACGACTTCACTTGCCCCGTCGTCTCTGACTCGGCCATCATAGTCGCCTACTTCGACAGCAACGTGCCCCGCTTCCGAGTCAGTGGTGTGGCCAGATGGTCTTTTATCAAATCTTCACAAATTGAACCGCTTGCTCAGTGCTCTTGAGTTTCGGTCTGGTTCCTTGCTAAATATAAACCGGTATTTGGTAAATAAATTTCTAGTGCTCAAGTCGCAGGCTTTATTTACTCCAGTGCTGCTCCTCGAAACGCCGCATTCTGTTCAGCCTATTACGCATCCTTCTGCCTTGTCGTACGGCGTCTTGGTGTTGCCTCCGCCCGGCGCACTCCTTGGTCGCTTCGAAGAAGCTTCCTGCTTCCTCCTACCCTCTGGCTTGGACATTTAGCCCGAGATATATTCAGTCCATGCAAGAGGCATCAGCCAAGGCGAGGTTCATGCTCAAATATTGAGTATAGTTGTCTGAAGCGACCGTGGAATGTGCCGCGTTATCTATTATTCGCAAGTAGACGTCGATGGATGTATTCATGGTGTTACAGTCGGATATTTGTGGGTTCGTCTCATGACTTGAATCAATGGCTTGACCACGAGGCAGTTTCTTTCCTACGCCATTTATAGTGCTGCGTCTCACAGCTTTCCTCCACCAGTCCGTAATAGCTTGCCGTTCTATATTAGCAATCGCCAGCTATCTCTCTCTCAGTAACAGTTTCAAGCTTGCTGAAAGCGCCCATCTCCATGTCTTACGACTCAGATCCATCTCTCGTGAACCCTCTCGGAATCCGTTATTCCAGTCTACATAAGTTCTTACACTGCAATGCTGCTCCATGTCTAAGAATAGACAAATCGTAACAAATGTGCACCACGGAGTACGACAGAAATTACCAAGAAGCATTAGGTTGCAACCGATGAAACAGATACGAGGATGCTGTTGCAGCTTAAAGAAGCTCAAGTTGCATGTAGAACAGTACGATGTCCCGGGATTCGTTCGGTAGCTTCGCTTCTTTGAGGCTCTATTGCTCCCGAGCCATGTGAAATGTGTGTATGAAGAAGCAAAGTGCCAAAAGTTGTCCAGACATTAGCATATTTTAGGCCCAAAAGACGCAAAAATTTTCCCGGAACTTTTAACATATTTTTGTTGTATTTTTGGGCGGAATGTCTAGGAGCCCGCTAGTAAGAGCAGTGCGTGCACCGCAGAAATAAAAGTTGAGACAAAAACCATGAGAAATGCACTGGCTATCCTGTAAAAAGACGATTTTGGAAGTGGAACGGGCAGCGTCGGCAACTTCGGGCCGGAGAGCTTTGTGCGGGATAGCATATCACCACCCAAATTTTGGGTGTTTGAGGCCCTAATGCCGAGGAGTCTGTGGATCAGACCGCGATCGCATCACCACAAACCATAGCCTCATTGTATTCTGTTCTAACTTCTGGTGACTAGGTGACCACAGTTGCGAGAACCCTGAATCATAAAGGCGAAGTTATCGGAAAGAGATTGAATGGGTCAGAAAAGTTGGGAGTCATCATGTGAGTCTCTAACCAAACTCCAAAACAGTCGCTAATTGCAACTTAAAACATCAAGGCAGGTTCGTTCTAACCAACACTGAACCTATGTGGATCCTTCTATTTGGGCCTTGGCTATGTTCACGAAGCTCGGAAAAGACGCACTGCTGTGATTATGCTGCGCTGACTGACGCTGCTGCTACTTGGCTGGATATTTGGAAAGAGGTCTGGGTCTCGCATCAATACTACTCTGCCCCGCGCCACGAGTCGTGAATATGGATCGACGCAGAGATACCAACATTCGTACATTCCCATGGTTTTCTGTACGGTGGTTTGTTTGATTTATTTTGTGCACGCAGGTGAACTTTACTATCGTTTCTTCATTTTCTTTCTGGACAAGGTGATCGACCTATTTCTATCGGGTTTCCAGACGTACATTTCCGTCTTTCCCCGTCCTTCTTAGACAACGGCAGTGCTCTGTTTTGAGATTCTCGCATGTCCTCTAACTAAATCTCCTGTTCTCTTGGCAGAGATGTAGCTATTCTATGCTATGCTACGAACCGGAACGAGAAAGGTTTCAAAAAACATCGCCGTCGATTTTTCCCTCGATTTGTCCATTGTTCCACCGACTCAACAGCCCCCGCTTAACTATGGAACTTAGCGCGCGCCTCGCACTTCCGCCGATATAGCTTATTGCCGTAAAAATCATTGCCTGCAGTCCCAACTGCTCAAAAATCAATCTATCATTGGCCTTGATTCATAAAAAGGGCACCAACTATGGTATACGATTCCTCTATCTTCTCAGTTGTCTCTCAACCTCACATTATATCCTTATTTTCGCCCTATTGACATATTCAAGATGTGTCGGCGTCGCCAGTAAACAAATACTTGTCGCTGCTGCGTCTACATTGCTCATCATCCTTATACAGTGTCAGGAATGTTTACCTCAGATGCGGCCATACCGTCAACCTTGTACGTCCTTTACATTTTGACGTACTCGCATTTATTAATCGCCGTCAACTTAGCCTGAACAAATTGTACGACAAAAGCTACACATTATTCCTCTCAGTCTTCGCATTGATACAACTTTCCAAGGTTCGATGTGAAGAGTCGAATTGCAAGTTTAGTCTCTTCCATCCCGACAGCTGCAAACCACCGACTTGTCTGCACACTTGTTGGCAATAGTATGTCTGTACTGGCTCGCCTAAAGAACATTACTCTTAACACCCGGTCCCTAGCCTTCGCTATCCCGAACAATATTGTACGACACCTCTTATAACCTTTCTGTTCTTTCACGCTGATGTTTATGATAGCCCCCAACATCAGGAGGTATTGTCCCTCCTGCTACCGGGCAATGCAACGCCAAGGCCACCACAGATAAATAAAGGTTCCACCACGTATGCACTGTATCGTTATTTATGCGATTTGATGTCGGCTGTAATAATGAACCAGTTCGAGCAAAACTTTGTATGTGAGCTTCAATCATCGAAACGTTGACGGAAATAGCAGCGTACTGTATCAGTCTCATCAGGGTGCCTGGCCGAGCAGCTGTACGAAGAGCATCAGCTTGAAGTTTTCTGAGTCCGAATTGAAATCAAGGTTGAAGATAATCAAATTTGCAGCGCATATGGCGGTTTATTCCCTTCCAATTATAGTCTCTTACATATTTCCGCCTCGGAGAGTTGCTGAGAAAGATATCGTTAAGTCCTGACTCTGTGCTGCCGTAATAATGGAATACCAAAGTTATGCCATGTTCCCTAAGATCAGGTGGTGATCACCGCGACTGTGCCGCGAATGTTGCAGATACAGATAAATTTAGAAGTGCACCCAATTAACTCACTTCGATGGAAGGTGACGTAGATTGACAAACTAGCATGAATAATTTACGGACATGGGTGGGGCACTCGAGCAAGCTGGTCATTAGTATACTCCTTTCGATCGTTTAAAACATTGACCGCGGCTATCTCAAACTGATCAAAGCACTCGGGAACATGATTATTCAAGGTGAAAGTGATTGATAGTGGCGAGACTGAAGTGACAGTGAGCCACAATGGAACAGGAAGTGCCAGTGTATGCACGCGTTCGCCAAGCCGTCCAGGTTATTATTGAAACCTAGCTGCAGGACACAGTAGAACGAATCGGAGAGGACATCCATATTGGGCTGACCGGTCTCAAAGCCCTCAATACTCTTATATTGGCCGCCAGCCATCGGAGGCGCTATCACCCGTAGCTGAGACCAACTGGCAACAGACAGCAGGTCAAAACGCGCACCTCCTCCAGCCCTAGCGGCGACACAAAGAAAAGAGATGTGATTGTATATGGGTACTTGACAGCAAGTCCAAGCCACAATGTTGTCCTTTGACAGACCAGGCAGGTAATTTGATCTAGACCTACTGAGCATCGAAGTTCAGCTACATATGCTTCGCTGAACAAATGCAAATCAGTCACCCAAGGTCTTCAACAGCCTCCTTTGCGTATCACTTGTCGTCTGACCATGTATTTAAGACTTGAATCCAGTTGTTTCATCCCATCTGTGCCCTCGAATTGTCCTTGTGCGAACGTCAACTCAACTGCTGAACGGTAGTATAAGGCGATATGTAACTCACAGTGGAATATTTGTGGTCCGTGGAAGACCGTCTGAATGAACACGGTGAAGTACACGAATTGGTAAAGTACTGCGTACGTGGATAACATTCCGGTCCCCATGACGGCGTGGTAAATAATTTGTTCACCCTCCCAAAGTGTATTTCCGTCTCCGAATCAACACTCCAATCTCTTCACATGCAATGTGATCATTTGTATTGGACGACGATACGATGTAGAATGATAATGCTACGCCGATGTGAGAAGGAAAGGAAAGGAATAGCAATTCATCAATGATCCACAATCGCTACATCCCGTTGATTGAGAACTAAAGACCGTACTGGACCTGATACGCAGCGCGCGCTGTTTGGAGTAGACGTGATTGTTTGGACCGACAAACAGGAAGGGTCGGGACTCGGGTATCCAAGAACACCGAATACAGTGGACCACCATTGATCAACATCGGTCATCGGGCATCGGGCGAGCCGTCCGAGGTGCCGCGTCACGAAAGGGTGTCCAACTTGATTGGAGAACCAGGCTGTTCGATTTCTCATTCCCACCTGCTTAACTTGTTCGTCAAAAGGTCGGTACTATTATATCGGCGCCTTTGTCCTGCAGCGCAATGAGACAGGCACAGCCAGGTAGATCCTACACAAACTCACCTCAGCTGAAGGCTTCTTGAAAGAAACGAACAATGTCTATCGTCTCTCCTGTACATTCTACCGTCAGGTCAATTCCCATGCCGAGGTGCTAGGAAGGGTAGAGCATAGAAGGTAGGATCGTATATTACGACAGAGGTCACTGCCATTGAAGAGTGAAGAGCTCTGAGAAAGGAGAAAGGATGCAGATGCGGAGTTCTATGCACTTGTGTTGAGATCTCGTCGAGAGGCTACTCTCATGAAGCCTCGGGTCACGGGTGGCGGTAGAAGTGGTACAACACGTTCTCGGAGATAAGCGACGCGGGTTGAACATACACTCCTCGTCGGTTATGCTACGGGAGGTGTACACATGCAGTGAGGCTCGAGAGGAAAACAACGATGACAGATGATGTCTCGTCCGTTGTTGGCCGACAACAGGTGGCTATCGATCTCGACAGGGAAAAGGACGGGGTGGATGTGGACGGGGGTGGCGGGGGGCGGACACATGAATTACGCGGTGGCTGCCAGGAACCGACGGGGCGGCCATGTGAGGGAGAGTTTGCCACCTGCATTGTTGGGCGGGGAGCCCCAGCCATTGAGCGCCAGGCGGCGGCGCTTCAATTCGAACCTTTTATTCCAGCTTGAGACTAGAGTTATGATACGGACTAACCCGGTTGACGTGACTGTAGCCGTAACGAAAGAAAGAGAGTGAGGAATATAAGAAATATCTGGGAGCTCATGCGACAGGCTGTCCACTCTTCGTATTCTGTACTCCTCTGTGAAAGTCGAATAAAAGACGACGCATAGGACCTGCCAGGGGTATAACATACTCCTTCCTGGACGATAAGGGGCAAGGTTCCGTGTTTGTTCTGAGGAACAGGTCTAATCGTTTTAGAAAGGCCCCCTTCTTTGGACTGGCAGACGACGATATAGCAAGAAAGACGGGCTGTTGAGAAGGATAATATTGCGGCGCCCTGCTAGCACTTGTGCCGGTGAGAAGAAGACTGGTCGTGACTCTGAGGGAGTCGGAGAGGTCCTAGCGACGAGGTGAGGGTCGATGTAGCTGTTGAGACGCATGATGCCTATGTTTTCCTCTGCAATTCTCTCTCTCTATGGCAGCGAGGCGATGAGAAAGGGAGTCAACTGTGATACTTCCTAGAAACCAATTTTGACAATGAGATTCACCGTTCACTGTCTGGAACAGAAAAAAAGATTACGCACCCTTTTCCTTGTTTTCCAACATCAAAGCTCTGCATGTGTGCGCTATTACAAGACTATAAGACCGGTCACGCCGTGACGCTACAACATTGAGCGCAGCCGCAATGGATAGTATCGTCGGCAATGTCCTTTGCGGCTGCTTTGGTAGCAATAGGGTCTGTATTATTCATGAGATTCATCGGCCTCTGTAAAGGGAAAGGTAACGCACCTCGTGTCCGACTGCTCAACGTCTCGGTATACGACCGTCGTCCAGCACTGGGAGAAAGATAGGCAAGAGCCACGAGATCAATTGCTGGCTGTTGGAGCTTGGAAGCCTATAAGGAAACGCATCACCGGAAGCGGGATGATGCGAAGAAAATCAAAGAGTGGTGTACTGGCCATGATGATCATGGTTGGGAACAAAATCATTTCATCCCACGTGTATTGATTCCGAAATATTAGCGGTGCGGATCATCGATGATACCGGAAAGATCCTTTCAAAATGTATGCTATTTGATGCTATCCTATTGACCCCCTCAGAATCAAACTGAGACGCTACACACGATAGAAAAACCCGATTGTGCTAAAGAACATGTAAAGCTGGTTCAAACTTTGTGTATTCACAGATGAGCAAGATGACAGAATTCTCGCTCGGTCGAAAGGTAATTTGACGATGTTGTCCGGACCAGAGTTGATATAGATTAAGATAGTAGAAACTGTAGGCCTCCGCTGCTTATAAACTAGCTACATCGAGCCAAAGCTGCGTGTTCTTACCGTGAAATGTGTGCCCTGCTCCTCCTACACGACTGTTTCTGTCCTCGCTGAGCGTGTCGTCGTTCAGTGGCCAAGAATGCTATACCATAAGTCTGGTACTTAGCCTTCTCATCCTCTAGAGGGTAGCAAACGAGCGACGAAACTAAATTCCGACGACGGTATAGTCGCTCATTCGTTGATGGCTTCTGTTTGCACGCTAATGCATAAGACATAGATGCCGAACTGCAAATATGGAAAAGTACATACCTTTCCTCATACCATTATAAACGGATCGGGCGACTGTGATATGCAACTTCCCATGGATATCCGGCTGCTTTTCACTCTCTTCCGGTCGTGACTGGATACACCCTCGCCGAGAGCCATTAGGATCGCATTTATGACTTTCTTGCATCAGGTCATAAGCAGAACTAGCGAAGACGGCGCACGGCGAGAAAGGTGGCAAGCGTTGAAAATAGGTGTCGCTTGGAGTAATGCGGAGAAGGAGGTGAGGGTGAGCTGTACATATGAAAGCCGAAGACGATATGATATGTACAGGACGGGTCGAGTGGTCCCTGGACAGTAGGGACCCCGCCAAACAGAGTCCAATGGTACACCCACAGCCACCGGCAAGGGACGACATTGATGTCGTTTCTGAGTCAACATGTTATGAGATTTTTCGCTCGCGAAGCTAAAGTGGCGACGTACCCGCTCCCACTGAATGTGAATTCTTCTTAACAGCGTGTACGCTCCCTTCAAAGTATTCGCCCGAGCCTCTAATCCTCAAAAGATACGCAGTCGCCGCGTCATGAATCTTGGCCACTACCCATGGGAAGAAGAACAGCTGGAGAGGCAAAGAGTTGATGGGTTGAGGACGGACCAAAGGAAGGATATGTTTTATCGAGATAGGCCGCGAAACGACGATGCCACTCTTGAACGTTGGATAGAGGCTCGGCGCCAGCGGTTTCACGGTGGCGGCAGCGACACCAAGGTTTTTTATGAGAGCTCTCTCAATGGCTGTAGAAAGGTTGATATAGCAGGATTTCGAGGTTCTACAATATCAATTTATTATTTAGAGATGATACAGCGACCGAATGCAGGCGTACCTTGTCAGATTAATCTCATAGGATAGCCCCGACAGTGCTTTCTCGAGCTAATGGCGTCGATTCTGATGCGAGCATAGCAACTAGTCGTCCATGGTGAATTAGAGATTGGGAAGTGCAAGGTACGGGCTGGTACAATTGTTCAGGCGTCTTTTTTTCCTTGCTTCTCGACGGTCATCATTGCCTTTAACAGGCGGCACCTGCTCTTGACTGTGGGATTAGTCATCCGGGAGCGAAAAAATGGTCACACACCCATTCCTGCTTAGCATCCAGTACGACAGCGAAGTCCAAGCATGGTAGATATCTGACACTGATACAGCCAAGGCCACAGAGTGTATCGCAGGTCCTATTAAATATTCCACGACGACGCTCATTAACGCGTATTGGTGTTGCGTTGGTCCGTGGTGGTGAAGAGCACAGGACAAGGTTCACGTGGCATAGGACCTACAGTCGGTGATTCGGTCCGGATACCCAGGGTGACCCCAACTCTTCTACACTGTGCGTACCGGAGCAATACGGCACTATTAGGCCAACAAGTTCTTTTTCAAACCGGTATCTTGCTGTATCCTATTAACTAGCTCATATTCTTGACATCGACATCATTCGTTGGGGTGGGGACGTTATCGTCCCAACTTCCAAGATTCAAGTTCCATGCGAGTGATTCTGTCGATTCTGCAAGGTAGACACTAATCCTGCAGAGGCTTGCGCGTTTTTGGTAGCCTAAAATGGAACCTTAAAAGGTTCCTATTTCAACGTCAGTTTTTTACGCCCTTGTTTTGACTCTTGAACGCGGTAAAATGAAAAGTTACCGTAATTCTATTGTTCCTTAGAGAGATTCTCATACCGTTTAACTGACGGACTTTTCAGGACCAAGAAAGGCTTCTCTGAACAAAACATTTTAAGGTTTCATTTTTTACCAGGTACAAATGTGCTAGCCTTTGCTATGTAATCGTCAATGGGTCGGATATCGGTGCGGGTCTTGTCTTGGCCTCAGCCAAGTCCTCGTTGGTGCGGAACATGAGTGTCTGGCAAATGCACACCCCTCTCCCGACCCCCTTGTTCTTGGATACACTTGGCGCTTTCCTGCACTAATCAGAATGCTGCGTCTCACGCTGGCTTCTTCCACGAGCCCGAAATAGTGTTCACTGGGGATCTGTGCCAGGCTATCTTAGGCTTCACACGAATCTGTGGTTTTACTACCGCTCGTTTTCACCGGAGTACTTCACCTTGCATCTTTCCGTACTTCACTGTCAACGGAGCAATCTTCGGACCTTCTCTTCCTATACAATCAGGTTAATTAACAGAAGCAACGGCTTGAAATTTCCGAACGCTAAAGTCCAATCCTGGTCGATTGAGTCGCTTCCGCGCTTAGCCCGTGCGATGAAACACAACCTTGAATATCTTCATCGTGGGTTTGTTCTAGATCGCTGCCTCGGCGTCTCTTTCTTCCTGATGCGGTACTTTCCACGAAGGACACGGACCGGACACGAATTCACGAACCTACCGGGTTCTTTAAAAACGTAGATGGTCAGATGGAATCATGAAGGTTTGCTCAGCTCATCGAACTGTTTTGATTGCCGACGCTAGTCCGTCTCTTATCTCTCTCAAAAGGCAAAGCTTCTATACCTTCCGGTGACGTTGTTGCATTAAAAATAAGGACTCTGAGCACGAGAAGATGGTTGGAGAGAAGCCAAGCGAAATTAAATGTTCAAATCCGTTTGCCAGTGAATTGCTGTGGCGGCGCTAACCTTCTAGGTTCTAGTGAGAACCTACCATCTTCTCTCTTACTAATCAAAACATGTGAAGCGACTCCTGTATCTTAGAAAAAGGTGCGTCTTCGAACTAGAGTCAAGACTGCACAGATACTAATATAGCTACTACAGAGTCGCAATGACTCTGGCCCCAATAACCAGGCTTCTCTGGTTCGTAAGTCGCGAATACAACATGGGTATGAATGTTCGCCTTGAAGAACTCCGCCAAGACCGATTAATCTACCTTTTCCAGGCTCGCATGTGTACATTTCCGTCGTATGTCTACCGCTACCATCTTCAGAGGGGACTCAGTTGAGATCCTTTGTCGCCGAATTGCCCGCTCGCGGTTGAATAAGTAAGGTGTTCGGCCTTGACTGACCTCAGCCTCCTCTGATGCTCTCCCAGTTCTCGCTGACTACTCATACTATGACCATGAAAGTCTAACTTACCAATGCTCTCTGTCAGCGGTCTTAGCTGCCCTTAAGTCAGCCCGGCATTTGTTGACCTTGGCTTATAAAGGTGAGCGCTGTCTCTTGTGTCTCCATCTTCTCAACTGCTCTTGACCTCGTATTCTCCACCCACATATAGTGCACAATGTGCCGCCGTCGCCAGTAAGCAACTACTCGTTGCTGCATTTACTCTGCTCATCAGCGCTATACAGTGTTAGGAACGTCTACCTCGCGTGTGGCCATACCTTCAACCTCGTACATCCTTTACATGTTGGCATGGCATACCCGCTTTTACTAATCGCCGTCAACTTAGCCTGAACAAATTGTACGACAAACATCATCCATCTCAGTGTTTGCGTTTAACACTTTTCCTAGATTCGATGTGAGGAGTCTAAATGCAAATTTAGTCTATTCCATTCTGCTCGCTGCAAACCGCCGGTTTGTCTGCGTACCTGCTGGCAGTAGTATGTCTATACTGGCTCACCCGAACCAACTTCCTCCTAACCCACAGTCTCTAGCCTTCGCTATCCAGAGCAGTATTGTATGTCTTACGATTTTCCTGTTCTTCGGCGTTAACGTCTACGAAAGCCCCCAATATCAGCGGGTATTGCCCCTCCTGCGACTGGGAAGCGCGATACCAAGGACATTAATAAACAATGACCTAGTTGTCAGTCGTTATTCACTATATACACTCTGACGCTGCTACGACAACGAACTTTGGAACATTGGTTATTTCGATAGTATAAATCTTTGTACAGTATGATCAGGCTTAGCTACCAATGTCATGGAGTGCTGAATCATAAATTTTGTTATAGGCAAAAGTCAGAATTCATCTCCTGAAAGCTCTCGACGATCTGGACCCTGGTACGTCAGGCAATCCCTGCGTATAACCTAACACCGTTACGACTGGATAATATCGACTCGTGACATGGACACCCGGATTTAAGATGGTATTGGTATTGGTACCGCCTTTGTGTCAATAGGCCTGTATTGTTCATCAGATTCGTCGGTCTCTGCAAAGAATTAGGCAATGTATCTCACGCCCGACTCCTGAAAGCCCCAGTATATGACCGTAGGCCAGCATCTGAAAAGAGAAAAACAAGAGAGATCAGCTCCCGGCTGCTGGAAGCCTAAAAGCAAGCACATCATCGGAAGTGGGATAATGAGACGAAATCATTTGATCCCACGTGTATTGATTCGATATTATTAGCAGCGATCATCCGACGGCGGTACGGTTGTTCGTTTGTTGATAGCTTCTGTTTGCACACTGATTCACGACACTTAGATACCGAACTGCATACCATCCTCAACGGATCGAAGCTGTGATATGCAACTTCGCAACGATATACGGCTGTCTGACACTCAGTGACAAGCTATAATCCGAACAAGCGCTAGCAGTACATCGATCACGAGAAAGGCAGCGCGCGGCGAGGTAGGCGGTAAGCGTTGGAGATAGGTGTCGCTTGGATGAACACGGGGAAGGCGACGTGCTATACAAGACTGAATATTGGGAAAGGAGCAGGACAAACCAGTTGATCCCGGTCATAGATGTTGGATGTAGAGAGATTCCATCTTGCTTCAGTACTGAGTATTACGTTTGAGAACTTTGATGTCGGACTTAAAGGCTGTTAGGGTTTAGCCAGTATCTGTAACATCAATTAATCTTAACAACGAGACGGATTATACGCGTACTTCGCCTACTAGGTATATGTATTGCCAGCTTGTGATATACAAGATGGCATCATCGGGCAGAACTTGGAAGAAGCAGTCTTGTGATTCATCATATGACCGTCAACGAGTCTGTGCTGAAAGCGAACACCACGATCGCGGCACTGGTATGGAGCTTTCCAGTTATGTCCGGTTTCCCAATATCCTTCGAGTCACGGCTTGACACGTCCCTACTCGATGTGGGTCATTAGCAAAATCTTGAAGGGCCACTGATTTTCTGGCGCGCGCAAAGTATGCAGGGAGCCGATGGCCAACAACATAGAGCCTCAGAAAGACGGCGTGTGGTGAGGTAGATAGCAAGAGCTGGAAGACCGGGCAGTGGCGGTGAGGCAAACGAGCCTGGTGGTGCTTAGACGGGTCCAGCAGCAGCACGCTTGTGATCGCTGACGATATCATTATGAGTAGTGATCCCCTTGGCGGTCTTAAGTTTAACGTTCCATAAAAAAACACTCTTCCCCCAGCGGCTTCTTCATCGCGTGGGCCTGAGTTCCAGTAGCCTTTCCATTCCCAATTTCCTGGGTAACAGTAGATCAGGCAAAATCTCGTAAAAGGTGCAAACCATTCTGAATGTGCTCTGTCGTTTGTAGATCCCTTCGCTAGACAGATGTCATGCCTGATCGTGTCAGTGTCGGTCAGCATGGCAGAGGGCGACCAAACGATGGCCAGATACGGCGAGCTGATTCCTCTGTTCAATACCACCGTTTTTTTCTGGGACGCAAAGTTGTTTATCATCCAGCCTGTCTCTTCTCTGCTCCAAAGGGACGTACGCGAAATTGGCTTGGCTTGAGTTTACAAATAGTAACCATACTCTGTGTATAGAGACGAGTTTGCATTGCGCAAGCGATGAACAGTCGCTTTAAACTTTACCCAAATTCCAAGCAAATGAAACGTGCTCCGACTGCCGCATCCCCGATTGATATCTGCCCCAAATACATCCAGACCCACAGAATGTATCGCAGGTCCTGTAAAATACTCTAGGAACGTTCGTGACGCGTTGTATTGATTCAACATCAACACCATGGTGTTGGTGTTGGTGTTGTTACCGGCGCAAGGTCCCAATAAGGAACGGCCGGGGCCACAGCCCACTGTTGAGTGTGTCGTGCGAAGTAGAGACTCTTCATGGGGTACTAGAAAGTCATTCATGGACTATAACGGTACGGTAGCAAAAATGCGGAAAACAAGGAAGACATATTTAGCAAGGGCTCCAACAATTTTTATATCTCTTCTGCTCACAGTAAGATATGTTTCAACAAATTCGCAAAATCGTCGGTGGCAATTAGGACAAAATTTATTGATAAAGAAATCAGATCACAAATCTTCCAAGTATTCAGTGATCCGTTGCAGTACAGCAAAGCGTGTGCTCCACTCTCAACTTCAGATAGGCACAAACGGCACAAACGCTGCGAACGAGGAACAGGTGGACGACGGATCGTAGGACCTCAACGGCGAGAGTATGTGATGATGTCAGCAGTCGGACTAAGGCTTCTCGACCAAAGGTACGCTCCACAGAGTGAGGGATGATGATGGAATAATTGTATAGAAAATGGGACGAGGATGTCAAAGGTGACGTTGAGGTGACGAGGGAAGGCAAGTGGTTCCAATCGCCAAACAAGACCATACACGTTTGTGAGACACGGCGCACAGGCCAACAGATACTCGGGCACAGTGTACAGGCCCATGAGCTCAGAGCAGAATGGGACGAGGAGGTAACAACAGTACATGGATCCCTGATCGAAAACACCGAGACGTGAACACCAACGAATCGCAAACACGGGAATCAAGTCGATTCGCAAACACAGTAGCCGCGATTCACAAACACAGTAATCACGATGCACGGGAACGAGCGAGAATAGCACAGGGAAGGAAAAGGTGAGTGAAGTAGAAGAGAGAGGAGAGGAGCAGGCGCACGAAGAACTGGTAGGTATTTGGTGAACTCCCAAGACGTCTCTAATAGTGACCCGAGCGACCACTATCATAAAGATTCAGGCCTTAGGTTCAGAGCCAAGTCGCCAAGGAAGACGTTGAGGTAGGGGAAAATAAGGGACTGGGCAAAAATGGCGCAATGTACACATTATTGGATACGAGCAGAAACCTCTGTAGGTAATGCGTGGATACGCTCCATAGTATCTATAGTGAATGCTGGACGCTCAAACGCAGCGAACGATCCAAGCGCCACCACACGAAGAGGGCGAAGGCGACGGGTGAGACCTGTTCTCACTGGACGAGAAGGGGACTGCACCAGGCGGCGAAATGAATGGGAATCGCGAGGGTCGTTGTACGCAGGTGGGCGAGGCGGAGAGAAGAATGAGTTAGAATGACAGGATTCGTTGAATGGTCGTAAGTAGTGAAGAAGAGGTTCGCGCTTTTTAGTGGAGCCAACCCGGGGATCAAAGATTTCCATGTCGCTGTGGGACGGGGGCTCCTGCGTCAGTAGCATCCGTAAGTCGATCGTAGCAAGATTTCGGAGGTCCTCCGTGTTCATGCTTCGTACAGCGCCCGAGACTGGAGTTTTAGGAACCGGCGTGGTCTATCCAAGAGACAGAACAATGTCTTGGTCGCACAGGCGAACTTGAAGGCGCAGGGTACGTGATAGAAGAGTTTGTGTGTGAAATTTATACGGTAAGCGACACCATCATTACCAAAGGAGGGGGAAGTCTCAGACACATTGTAACGAAGGAGTCGAGTCGTCAAGCCCTCGAGGCCACATTCTATCATGGCAGCATCGTCATAATTGCGAGCGCCTAGCTGACGCGCGTGGTGGTGTTGGGTAAAGGTAAGTGTGCACGTGGCAGAGGATCTACCATCGGTCCGGACGTGCCGGTGAGCCCCTGTTTGTTCCCCACTCCGAGTCTTCGCTCTGGCACAGCGCTGTCAAGTCACCAGGCTCTTCTTCAAACTGGTATTTGGCTGCATAATACACTGGTGACTACTAATTCGTTACCTCAGGCTCGAGCCGCACGGCCCTCTCAGCTTCCGTTCTCTAATCACCGCTAGCAAACATCACCAGGTGATCAAAACAGGAAGCTAATGTTGAAAGAAAGGGTACCACGCCAAAGAAAATGCACACGTTTCTTACACTGCCCTCATGGTTTTAACTGCGCCTTGATGGTACGAATATCGGTCACCAACGTACCCTACTGTTGGGCTTTCTATGCTTGCGCGTCGTTAATACCTAGGCAAACGTTCTGTTCACTCTACTACGCGTCCTTTGAGCTACTTTGTTGAGACCTCCTGTTGACTCTGTCGTGCTTACTGCTCGGTTTCCTGTGGCATGGTCCGGGAATGTACAACGTTTCGTTATCGACGGATACAAGACAGATAGCCGGTGATTTTCATATTTACTCGCCCCGACACTCTTAATCTTGGCTGCGCTTAGTGCTTTCCTACACCAATTAGGATGCTGTATCCCACACTGGCTTCTTCTACGAGCCTGAAATAACTTCGTGTCCACCGGATTAGGGTCCATCCCAGCGTGTGATACTACCGCTTGTTTTCACTTGGAGACCTGGCCATATATCCTGCTGTACCCCGCTGTCATGGAATGATCTTCTACTATACAATTACGTAACTCACAGAAACAGCGGCCTGTCATTCCCGACCGCTCAAGTCCACTCCTGGACCGTCGCATTGTTTCTGCACATGGCCTGTATGATGGAACCATGATCGATTATCTCAGATATGACCAGCATTGTGGACTTGACATTCTAGATGATTTATTATTTTCGTCTCTGTGCAGATCTATTGTTCCTGATGCCGTACTTTCGACGTAGGACACCGATTAGAACCCACTGGCATCTTGAAAAAGTAGATGGACAGATGGAATGACAATATCAGGGGAGCTGCTATCACTTATCGAACGGTTTCAATTGCCACTGTCAGCCAGTCTCTCGTCTCCCTCTACGATTTCAAAAAGCATAGCTTCTACATCTTCTGTTCAACATTTCAGTATCTATGCTTCCGGCGCCTATGTAATATGAAAATATGGACCACAAGTACGAGATGGTTGGAAAAACATTGATTTGAGTCATTGGGGCGGTGCGAACCTTCCTTGTAGGTCTTTAATACGAAACACAGAACCGCCATCTTCTCACAGATCCTTCAGGTGACTAATACATCCTTGAAAACAGTGCGCCGTTACAATTTTCTATCATCTTCATCTACTGATGCTTGTATCCCCGAACCTCCGAACTGTTTTCAAAACTACCCAGACACTAGATGATGCGGGATTCGGGATATCAATGACTCTCAACTCAACACTGCAGGCTTCTCCCATTTGCTACTCGCGAATATCAACATGGGTCGAAACAGGTACTAATATTCGCCCATTCTCGAGGTGTCCCTGCCAAGACTGATTAATCTACCTTTCTTGGCTTACAGGTGTACATTTTTGTCGTATTCCCAGTCCCTGTGTTTGGAATATACAGCTACCAGTGGCCGTCCTCTATCTCGAGAGAGGTCAGTTGAGGTCCCCCGTCGCCGGAGCATGAGGTATTAGGCCTTCATTGACATTCTCTGACGCTTGGAAACTCGTTCCCAGTCCGTCTCCCACTACGAGTTACCATTTTACTGTAATCACGAATGTCAGACTTACTGACGCTCCCCATCAACGGTCTTAGCTGCCCTTAGGCGATCTCAATTGTTGACCACAGTTCATAAAGTGAGTGCCATCTCTAGCATTCTCTACCTTCTCAGCTATCTCTCAACCACATATTCATGATGTGCCGCCGTCGCCAGTGAGAAAATCTTCATTACTAAATTTACTCTGCTCATCAGCCCTATACAGTGTTAGGAATGTCTACCACCGATGCGGCCATACCTTCAACCTCGTACAACCTTTACATTCTGGCATACATGTCTTTACTAATTAGCGTTATCCTAGCCTGAAGAAATTGTACGACGAATGCTACTTAGTCATGATTCATCTCTGTCTTTTTGTTCACCACCTTTCCTAGATTCAATGCGAAGAGTCTAAATGCAAGTTTAGTCTATTCCATTCTGCTGGCTGCAAACCGCCGGTTTGTCTGCGTACCTGCTGGCAATAGTATGTCGATTCCGGCTCACCCGAACTAGCCTCCTCCTAACCCACGGTCTCCAGTCTTCGCTATCCGGAACAGTATTGTATGCCTTGTGATTTGACTGTTATTTCACGCTGACATCTATGACAGCCCCCCATATCAGCGGCTATTGCCCCTTCTGTGACCAGGAAACGCAATACCAGTGACGTTAATTAACAACGGTCTATGTTAATTCAGTCGTAGAAAATTATGCATGATCAGGCTTGGATACCAGTGTCACAGAGCGCTGAACTATGCAAGTGAGAGTCGGAATTCATATCCTGCGAAGCTCTCGAATCTCTCAGTTAGCCGAGTTCCGCATGGAGCGGCTTGCTAGGCTAAGTTGGTCAATGCTCCGAGTTTCCGAGTCCTATGAACATCGGGTATTCATTAGCTCAAAACATGGTGGTGTCGAGCCTAGTATCGATCAAAGTTTGAACGAGATTTCGCGAGGCGTATACTGAAGCTAATAACACGTAGCGAACGTTATATGAGTGTGATTTGTAATCTCGAAAACGCCGGTTGAACTATCAGACACTGCGAATTACGAAGGACTTGCAACTGGGTTAGGGCACCAGGCCGCTTAATGTCTTATTCTCATCTGCTTGAATTGTTATTCGCTATCAACGTGATGAGGCCTTTGCCCTGTGAAACGATGAGACAGGTACAACCAGTGAATATCTGCAGACTCACCTCGGATGAAGTCATCTGAAGAAAGCGATAATGCTCATATCTGCCCTCTACATTTTGAGAAGATGTCGCCGTCTGGTCAGTTCTCTACGTCGATGTGGGTTCCGAAGGTAGGTTACGATGATAGCAGCTGCTTAGACCGCTGTCAAGATAGCCGAAATTGCATAGATACGAAATATATATAGTGCCTGATTGGGAGAGGTATCTCGCTTCCGGCGGTATGAGATGTATTTGGGAGCGGAGTGAAGATGAATTGGAACCGGAGAGTGGATACACACAGACTCGAATAGCGCATTGCTATCATATCTCCTATTCTTTCTCCATAAAAGGTGGCTGTTGTTGTTGCCATTGAACGAAACCGACTTTGTCGACAGGAAAGAAAGCGAGTCAACTCGGAAACTCTCCTTTTGTATATCTGAGAGAATCGAGATTTCGGAGAGGGGAAAGACTAGGGTGGTGACATGGTCTACAGTGTAACATCGATGATAAGGTGTCGTTTCTTCTGATGGGCACCGATATAACGAGAAGACGACGGGTAGGTGAGAACGATGTTGTGGCGCTCCGACCGTACACCTGTATTAGCGATGAGATTCATGGCCTGCGGGGATGATGTGAATGACGTACTCATTGGATGTGGTTTCTTCCCAACACCCAGACACTCCATACATGCGATACTCTGACACCGGAAGATTTGATTGCACTAGCGTACAATTTGTTGTGCCATACATCGAACAAAGCTCATGCCTGGTATTGTCGGTGTCGCCCTTCGAATTTCTGTGTTAGGATGACTCACTTGTCCGAGTTGTGCCAGCATAGCGTTTGTATTACCCAGACCCATTGCTCCCTGCGGAGGGAGGAGATAACGCGCCGAGTTCTCTTCGGATTTTCAAAGGACTCGAATAGTCCCTAAGTGTCAACTGGAGGTCAAGAAAAGAGAACTCAATGCGAAGATTGACAGTTAAGCCCATCGCATGCTGGGTCCTGATCTGCAGCCAAGAATTGAGTTCAGGAGAACCAATACAAGCGATACGGCTTACCGGCAAGATTGCGGCCCACGCATTCGATGACGGGTCTCTGTGTGAACTGGCAAGTCGCCGTGTCGGAGAGATGTGGGTTCCTCTCTACCACAAAGTCATTGTCGCTTTCTCCAAACCATTTGTTCATTATGCGCCTTGCTCTCCGTAAAACACCAGCTCAGTTAGCCTTTTCCTCAATCTTCATAGAAGCCTTTGTATCGCGTTAAAATGACTGAAGGCGGTAGAGGCTCCAATTACCGCGTCAGACAAGGCGAGCTTCCTGATGGGCATGAACAAAAGGTAGGTTAAATGACTCTTGTCGGGACAGGCCGCTTTGGGCCAGGGCCGAGTCTGAGGTGACGGCATCGGTGGGGTTGCCTTGGGCATGACGATGTGTATGAAGAGCAGCCATCGCACTTCACGCTAACGAGGTAGCACGTATCTTGATGGCAATAGTCTCGATATTGGGCATCTCGGCACCGACATATCGGGTTGGCAGATTTCTGCCTCGATGTTGATACGGACGTAGCGATTGATATGAACTTCCGTATCCATGTCGAGTCACGTCGAGAAGGACGTGGTAAGAGGTCATGCGGGAAGTGAGATTATGGCTGTGATATGAACCGTTGCGGTACACCAGGATCCTCCGGCTAGAGAGACGTGACTCGCATGACAAAGAAGTGAACGCGACATGGAACACCAGCAATCTTTTCTGGTAGCCTGTGTCGAGGGTTATCCTTCTCCTTATGGGATCGCTCTTTGTTCGCGTTCTAGGCTCGGTCGTAGGAAGGAAACTAGAGGAAAGAGGAGCAAAGACCGTGGGGGTTCCGACGCTTAAGCGCATATTCCATGGACATGGTGGCGCCGATGGTCTTGGATGATGATGGTGGTGCATCCGGGAATCCTCCACCATGGCATTCCCGGATTGAGTGAATGTCTAGAACATCGACTAGGGAAGTCGACACCCTCGGATGGGTCGAAGGAAAGAGTTCGCCGCGACGGGATGGGCTACCATTCAGCCTGCACGACACAGAATTGCATCACGTTGCATACCAATCTACTGGTTGGTCTTGAGATAATAGCCTCGATGTGGATACTTGGCCGGCTATGTCAAATCCCTTTGAAAAGGGCGCGATATTAGGTAGCGAAGCCGTGCAGCACTTTGTAAAGAGGTCGCGTTGGATAGTCGTCGTCAACGATCTTTCTCCCCTCTGGAGGCGGCAATAAATGTGATCTTAGAGACCATCGCACCCTAAAACCCATTTCTGGCGGTGAGATTTCTCGTCAGCAAGGTGAAAATTGGCTACGCACCCATTCCTTTTCTTTCCAACCAAAGTCCTGCATGTATCCGCTACTATAAGGCCGTTAAATTCAGCCGCAATGGCATCAAGCGAAAGCCAACGGCTGCAGTAGATGATATAGTTGATTCAGGCAGCACTACTCCCTTGCCCGTATCGACCGTTAGATTCGTCCTGCAGAGCGAAAGACAACACACCACTTTGCCATATATCTTCTGGACCCGACTTCGCACGACTGAAGAGAAGACAAGGTAAGACGAATGTCTGGCGCTCCGAAAGTAAAGATAAGAAACCGGTGTACCGAAGTGATGGTGGTTCATGATGAAGAATGATTTTCCGCACGTGCCTCGGGCCCCTTGTCCCGATAAAAATGTATTACGAACTAATCCCCCTGGGGCGAATTCCTGTAAGTCTTGTTGAAGTCTCGACACTTTGATATTCCAACTTCCAAGAACCTATACGCATTGATTTATAGTATTAAAATTTAAATAAATCATGGCTAGACCCTGTCGGATTCGGACCGAGATCATCGATACGATAGTCGCCAAACGCGCGGAGTAACTCGATTGCGCCAAAAGGCCAAACAACGAGAGAAAGGATCAGAGAATTCCAACATCAGTCTTTGCCGTGTTTTGATCTTGGACAAGACCAGAAAGATAAAAAAGATCAAAAATCGAGCGTTGTTCTCAACTGAGGTATACATTCTCGTCAAGAAAGATTTTGCCTTGGCAAGCTATACGATGTGGTAGAACGACAGCTTCTTCTCGTCTTTCATCTTTCGTGTTCCGATGCTTTCGTAGAATGCGGAAATATTAGTATATTGATTTGTATCCACTACAATCAACTATAATATTCAACACTAACACTACAACTATTTTCCGCTTCAGAAACAGTAGAAGATATGAAGCTGTGCCGTAACGAGAGGCATCTCGGGAGAATGGGCTTTGGAAGGATAAGGATGGTGCGCTAGGAATATATTAGGTATTGGACTGGCAGAAGAAAGCACCCCATGCCAGGTTTCCTGGGGGCTGAGATAACGGGCGCCACGAAAGGGAGAAACAACCGCTAAAAAAACTAAGCGACACAAGATATAACGATAGATAAATGCTATGAAAGAGGATAGAAGAAGCATGCACCTGCCGGCAGGTCCCTTCCTCGACGACCACCATCCTAGTCTTCACAGCAGCCCTCTCCTCGGTCTGCGCGCATCCCCCTACAGCTCTGGTCGATCCAGCAGCGAGTGATAACGAAGGGCCGGGCATACCGTTTCTTTTCTCAGCTGTTAGCAATGGCGGCAGCCTGGAAGGAAATGCAACAATTAAATCTAGTCAGTATAACGAGAGACACCCGTACCTTCGCCCTCGTATTACTAGTGTATACCCAAATGACCCATCGTCAGTATCGAGTTTCAGCAAAGTGACGGTGCTAGTGGTGAGCAGAGAGGTTATACTCAATTCGGACTCCCAGTCAAAGTCCAACATCACGATGTTCCGCGACAGTCTCAAAAATGAGGAGGACAGAGAGGTAAGAGGCACTAAAAAAGGGAGATAAATACTTATGTAGCAGGTAGAAGGGCCGCAGGAATGACAGAGTACGTGTTGACGAAGCAGGTACAGGGGGGGGAAAGGAAGAAAACCCAACATCCATGCACGGCATGAAGAACGGAAGCAAAACGTCAGACTAAGAGGAAGAGAATCCAATGCAAATGCACGGCATGTGGCACAGAATACCTATCATAGAGAAGGAAAGCTCAACCAGCGTCCGACGACAACGCAACCGATGACCAGCGGAATACTATACATCAACGAAGAGCATAGAAACCTGGACCTCGTAGTATAGAATATCAAAATGGTGTAAAAAAACTGAGGGATCAGTTGGCGCTTGAGGAGCCGACCAAATACTAAACAGCACATCAACCTTGAGAAAGATGGCCAAGGTGAGATGACAATAAGTGTCGGAGGACGCAGCCGTGAGTTGGTCATAATGAAAACAGTGCCCATGGCGAGCTGTAAGGGACCAAATAAGACTAATAGAGGAAGCGAATGTCCGAGTAGCCCTTGAATAGTCGGGATCTATCCCGATGGACAGGAGGAAACACCGCCCAATAGTACGCTTGCAACATTTCCTTAGAATTTTCCTCCTCCTAGAGGTGACGTCCTGGCCAAACATTACGAAGAATCGAGATGGTCGCCAGCCGCAAAGATTTGTTGCTTGCTATTGTCCCCGCATGCGTAGGCGCCTCAAATTCGATTACAGCGTGGAAATACACTTGATGATTGGGAAAAATGACCGCAGAATCACTGGCAGGCAGTCGTAGATGATAGATTGCGATGCGAGTGTGGAGTTTCGACGCTGTTCATTCTCCCGCTGTACGGAGCCTGAAGCACATGGTGGGTATGAATATTCGGTCGCATAGGTTCTGGTACAAGTCATAGACTTTGGAGGGGCGCTGAATTGCAAGTATAGCTTATGTACCAGCTAAACGGGCAGCTAGGAACGATGGTAGGATGCAGGTCGCACCGTTGCTATGGCCCAGTAGGAAGTTCAGTATCTAACTTGATCTAGGAACAGACGTTAGCTGAGATACTGAGAGTAAATCCAATCTTCAACTGTCTCTTGTCTCGCGCAATCGTTTCTGGAATGAACTAGCCCTGCCTTTCTTCTAATTCGCGTATCCGACCACCGACATGGGCTCTTTCACTGGCAGCTCTCTCTACACTTTCCGATGAGCCCAAATACTCCTGGCGGTGGTTTCAACCCGCGAGTTGAAAATTTTTATGTGTATGTTCTTTTGGATGTGTGACAATCAATGTCAGTGAGGCAAAATCTGCATTTTGCCATCAACACTCAGCATTGGTTCTTTGTGATAATCATATTCGATCCGCGGACGTCATTGCAAGGTGATGTCGCGTTCAGCTGGCGGAACCGTTGCTGAGGAATAGCGTAGCGGTACAGAGAAATCTGGAAGTCTCGATGCAACTTCAAAAAATCAATGAACGGTGGTCGAAACCAAAGTCGAAACAGGGAGGGGATGCTGAGTCAGCTTAATGAAATCGGAAGTTTGATTGCCGATCTGATTACGACTTCGGAACTCATCTCGAGCTCTACGCTGAAGTAAGAATACTTACTGTATAGCTTCAGCATCTTCCATGCTCCGGGTGACAACGTTGGTAATACCACTGTGGGTGCGAGGCACGACATGGCCCAGAGGAAATTTGAAAGCATCATCCTGAGACTGATTTGCCATGGTGCCGTCATTGACCTCTGGACCAGGTTTCTTGACCTTGCTGCCAGTGCACTGAGCATAAGCCCAGTCCAAATATTCGAAGCTTCCTTAACACAATGCACCCAGAAATTGGCATGCTCTCGATTTTTTTTTCATTTACAACAGATGCTGTCCGGACTGTCGTTTCTTGTGTGATGCTACCAATGGGGGAAACTACCCGGATACCAAGTAACATTGTATGAGTGTCTTGCGCCGAGGATCACGCACATGTAAAGGACGTGTGCAATGATGTTCGAGCTGAGGCTTTGGATGGAATAAGATTGAAATCGGTACCACGGTTCAATCTCTGTAGGTGCCGCTTCATTGATCTTATTCTGGCTCGTAGTAATGACTGTCGTTTCTACTAATTCTTTTTAACAGACCTAGTACTTCTCAAAATGCATATTTGACCTGATCCGGCTGGCAGCCATTTCCAGTATCTCGGAATCAGTATGTCGGTTTGCGCAGCACGACAGGCACCAATGTATCTGATCGTCTTCGAAACAAGGTGAATATTAGTGCTCATATCAACATTGTTTCAATTATTGCTGCCGTTCTTTGACCTGTCTTTACCTGGTGACAACCAAGGTCTGACGACACCATGTGCTGAGCTGTTAGGTTTCCGCAAGCTGTTATATGATGTCGCGAGTTGCTACGGCTCAATCGACATCAGGCCTAGGCTGATGGACTCTACAGGATCCCTTCCTTCGATTGATATAGCTATTGGCTATGAATCTCTATATGTTGGTTGGGAAGTTGCCATAGATTACTAAATGGCTAGTCTCATTGTATAAAGAGGGAACCACTTACGGTATTCTCTATCTTCTTAACTATATCTCAACCTTACATTGTACTCTTATAATATCTATTCCATCTACATATTTCGATGTGCCGCCGCCGACAGTGAGCAAATACTCGCCGCTTCACCTCCTCTGCTCATCGCTATTGAACAGAGTCAGGAATGTCTACCTCCGATGTGGTCATACCATTAACCTCGTATGTCTCTGACAATTCAATGAGTCCACACCTACTGATCACCATGAACTTAGCCTGAAGAAATCGTATGGCTAATAGCGCTGCATGCCCAATACTGTTCCTGGTCTCACATTTAGAACTCTTCCTAGATTCGATGCGAGCAGTCCAACTGCAAGTTTAGTCTCTTCCATCCTGCAAAGTGCAAACCGCCTGCTTGTCGGCGGAGCTGTTGGCAATAGTACGCAGTCATTTACTCCCGTCGCCTTCCTTCCTTCTAATTGGGTTTTTAGCCTCCGCTATCCTGAACAATACTGTACGACGATGCTTTCAAGTCAATATATGCTTTGTGCTAAACTTTCAATAGCTCCCAACATCGATAGACACTGCCCTTCCTGTTCCCACGAAATCTGGTGATGCCAGAAAGCACAGTAGTCAATTATTAATACCCGACATAACACTTAGTTTTGACTGTTGACAGTTCGCTTTCACAGATTTGGCACCTGTTTTATCAGAACCTTACCTTCTTGACATTTTGTACCTATCTTTACTTAAATTTGAACACTCACTGTCCCTACATTGTACTACGAAATATACCCCCTTCACATTTTGTACCTATCTTTACCAGGCTTCAAGTTCAAACACTCACTGTCCTTACGCTGTATGATAGTATATACCCTCCTTTTGAATCCAATATGCCCTCGGGCCTCCTTCTCTGCTTCTGCTGCTAAGATGTCTGAAGTCTCTTCATTGAATGGAGTTCTGCAAAGTGCTTGCTTGGTTCGTGTTGTGTCCCGTAGCGCTGCTTTCATGTTTTTGGTATCACTCGCATGATTGTCATCTGGCAGGATCCTTGCAATCGATATATCAATATCTCCTCACCTCACACGATCACGCCATTCTGTCGATGAGTCTATTAGTATCTCAAATACTTACGCACACAGAGTCTAGATTCCATGCGACAAATTGCGTTTCGCAGATCGAGATTCGAGATGGCGAAGCGCTCAATGTCAAATGATCGGCGGAGTCCCTGATCGGCGTCCGGAGTCAACTTGCCGATCTATATCTCTTGCAATTGATTGGCAATTGAGTCAAGCAAACTTGACCAAAGATTATTAACAGCAACGGGAGCTGTAGCATACTAGTCAAGCCTTATGAGTGACGAAAGGATGACTACCTTGTAAAGTATACATAGGTCCTAAGTGCCTGTACCGCACTTTGGCACCGAAGAGACAGCGGAAAGGAGAGAAGCCTAGTTGCATATGGGTGCGTTGATTTTCTCATTTATCTCTCACAATCTCAGCTGCCACTGAATATAGATTCTGCCTTATCGTCATCGCCGAAGACTCGCACTCGTGCGCAGCCAAGCAAAATGGATTAAGGGCCATATGGGAAGTCTATAGCCGGATACCGACGAGTTTCCATAACACAAGAGAAGAACAGCTCGCTTTACGTTAATTCGAAGTAAATTCGAGGCGAACTAAATATGCTGATCGGCCGCAACCCTGTCATATTCCTGCCTCTGATACATCTGGATACATCAGACTCGGAAGCCACGGAATGTGTCGCTGTTGCGTTCGTAATCCCGATGAATAATTGGCCCATAGTGGTAGTATTCGTACCGGCACAGGGACCAGGGTCCCAATAGCTCCCAATGAGCAACGGCCGGGCGGCGGGCCCACAGAGTAAAGGCGAATGTGCACGTGGGGGCAGTATCCGCCGCTACAGTCGGTCCGTGCTCCGAGTCAGATAGCACCGCTCTATCAAGTTGATGTTGTTTGATACACACTTCCGTTACACCACAAATTGCAAGGGTAATGGCTTTAACATTCTTTCCATTACGTTCAAACTCGAAGCAGAGAACACCGCCCGATTCATGAGCGCTATTCAAACGGGAAAAATCCCTCATCTGCGTTGAGCTCCTTAACGCAGGTGATGGTCTCACTGCCGACGAGATGCGGGGTTCTGCATCTATCCAGGCTGGGAGTAACAGACATGCACCGTGGTGAGAAGTGACTTACCTACCTTGAACACTCATTTACAATCTTGCCTCATGTTACTACATTGCTATTAAACTTGAAGAAGTATCTCTCTTACCCATGTTTAATGGTATCGACGTCCTGCTTTTGCCAGAAACTTTGGCTTCGCCAAGGAGAAGAAACATGCCTTCATTATTCTCTTGGATTTCGCATGCTTCTCGAAGCCTTCTCGGTGCACTAAAAGTGGTCCGACGGAGAGCCTCGGGCGGATTTATCACAATGATAAAGAATGCGTATTATACTCGCGACCGGTATATTGTTACCACAAGCTCAAAGGCCCTGTTATCCGGTCACCCTCCCAGAATCCTCACTCGGCAGATAATCATCACCAGGTCGGGATGTATCGAATCAGGCAAAAAAGATAAGGAGCAAATGTTGAAAAGATAGTCTCAAAGAAAATATGCGGGGTTATCGTACGTCCATTCTAAATATAAAATGGGGAACGGTAAATTGTTCGCTTGGACTTTATCTACCCTGTTCCCATTTGTAGACTGCTTGGGACTGTGCCTTGCTGGGCGTCCCGCTCTGTTGTATCCTCGCTGGAGGACGGGCGGAGCGAGGCGGAGCTATGTGTAGAGTCACACGAGCGAGATCAAAGCGGAGAGCTCAATCACCAACCTCCACTCTTTCGTCACGGTCATGAGTGATCAATTTCTCGTCGCCGTTCTCATTCCCCACGCATCGGAACAGTATGCAGGTGTCTCGACGTGGAACATGTCCATTCAGTGCAGCTTATTTTCACGGTCGATAGTTGGTGTAACTATTCTACCCTTGACCTCAGTCGTACGACGTAGATATCTGATAAACGACTCTTCAGACGCATGTTGCTTTCAAATATGAAAAGCATATCCCCCCCAGACAGGGTATCCAGCTTTACCTTCGACCAGGACAGCTACGCTTAGCGCTTTCCTACACCGATCAGTATGTTGCGTGACGGTGACTGCGTCTCATGTTAGGCTTCTTCACCAGCCCGAAGGAGCCTCGTGTTCATTGGCTTTCTATGTCAGTAATTCCCTGCGCTTGCCGGGCTAGCTCTGAAGATACAACAGGTTAATTCATGGTGATAGGTCGTGCATCTGTATTCGAATTTACACAATCTAATGCTCTACACATGAGAAGGAGGGACTCTACTAGTCGACTTTACCTCGTCGAGACCTTCTGTAGCCCCACTGGATCTAGTGCGCAAGATGTATATCTACATCAAGGTCTTGCGCATATCTTAACACGAGACCCGGATTTTGTTGGAAGGCTCTGCCGCACAATACAATGTCAGCTAAACCGTCTTCTAACACGCCTTCCGCCGTGTGACCGTCTGTTATACCTCCTACTGTGGCGACCAGCAATCCAGGATTGGTGCTCTTCACAGCATGCGCTAACGGCGACTGATAAGCAGGGCCAGGGATAATTTTCTGCTTGCTGTGGTTGCCTCCAGAAGACACATCCAAAACATCGACGCCGTGAGCTGCAAGAATAGGTGCGATCCTGACGGTATCCTCCGAACGCCACGAGGGGACATCGGGGAGAGTCTGTTCCACGCATTCACTGCCCGATATTCTAGCGACAAGCATGTTAATCACTGTCTATTGACGTCAATCAAATTCACTCACCTGTAGAAAAACGGCATTTCGGGGGGGATCACCGACCTTATCGCGTCGATTACTTCTAACGCGATGCGAATGCGGTTTTCAAAGCATCCGCCATATTCATCGGTGCGATGATTACTAGTTGGGCTCAAGAACCCAAACAATAAATAGCCATGGCCACCGTGAACCTCGAGAGCATCAAATCCAACTTTCGCAGCTCTCTCAGCCGCCTTCTTGAATGCGTTTACCACCTTTTTGATCTCCTCCTTCGACATCTCTTTCGGTAACGAGTAATCGTCGTTGAATCGAACCGGCGATGCAGCGTAGGTGTTATCAGGCCATCCACCAAGCACCGCCGTCGCCAACTTAGTGCCAGGTAACCATGGTGCGGTAATAGACGCCTTTCGGCCAGCGTGTCCCAGCTGCATCGCGATCTTCTGGTTCTGTGAATGCGCAAACTCGACGATGGGTGCCCAGAGAGCTGCGTGTCCGTCCGACCAGATACCAGCATCTTCAGGAGTGATACGGCCCTCTGGAAGGACAGCTGTAGCTTCGGTAAACGTAAGTCCGGGACCACGGGTGAAAATGCCGCCAACTGTGAAACGACCAGATCTTATGAACTATAATATGGAATATTCAGAAAGAACATACGGTGCGCAAAATGCCATGGGGTTATCTTGCCATCCTTTGCTGAATACTGGCACATAGGCGAGACCTGCACCCAAGGGGCATTGAGAACCTTCAAGATTGTTGCTTCGTAAGATGACATACAAAGATCCTATTCTGTACAGTTAATCCTCTTATCGTGAGCGGTTGAAAGAGAACCGGTATAGGTTTATCATGAGGTTGCAATGCAGCAGCAGTCCCAGCAGCGGGGGTTTGCTCGGGGGTGAAGAAAGAGACGCCTTTTGCTGGTACGTTGGCGGTCATAATAGCAGTTTGAAGGCGAACTAAATATTGGTGCTGTCTGCATATTTATAGGTGGCTTAACGGTAAGGTTTCGGCAGCTTTCATGGGCGTACCTGGAGTTCGGAGGGAAAAGCAAACCCCGGGAAGCTGGTCCGTCAGATCAGTTTACGAGTTCTGTAAATATAGATACTCGGTTATTTATAGTTAAAGGCCATTTCAAAACTGAATGGCCTTCTTGCTACTCAGCGAAGGACATCCAACGACTCAGATACAATGAGCGCAACAGCCTCAGCTGTAGCAGGGGACTGAAATCCTAGTTGTCAATAGAGCATATTCAAAAAGGACGCAGTTCAGAACTTGAAGTACATCAAGCGTTTCTGACCCGAGCCTTGGTTTGGCTATCTTAGACCTCCTTGACCAATGTGTTATTCAACGAACAGGTTAATGGATAGCCTATTCGAGGCTCGAGCCCTATGGTGCTTTACTGATACCTGTTATCTATGTGCATTGTCTTTCTTGTACCTCCGTGCGTCAATAGTAAGGCTGACTTCAGCTCTGAATTGAATGGGTGTTTCAGTGATATCGGCGGATTCCCCTCCCAAGAATCTGTTTCGAATATGCTCGAATTCACATGCTCAGGTGGTTTCAAGTTTGTGAGAAAGCTTACTGATACATGCCAGGGCTGGTTGGCGAGCTTGAATTGATTCTAAAACTCGCCGCTTGGTTGAAACCTCCATCTCTGCTCAGAGTAACGCCTCGACCTCGTTACGCGATGCGCAGCGAAGCCACTTGATGCCTGCCTTTTTAGTGAGCAATACATATGATATATAAATACGCAGCTCTCTGATGTCATCAACTTAGCACTGTTCTAAACGAACTCAGATGCACGGTGCACCGCTGCAGGCACGTATTTCCATGCTTCGTCGCCGGCATTTTTTCGACGCTTCGTTTCGTCGTTTTCCGGTCTTTACGACAGGTATGCTCTATCAACGGCGCCCGCCTGATGCTGGGTTTCCTTCCTGGTTAAAGTTGGGGAGTAGTACTGACAAAAGGGACCGGTACCACGGGTGCAGGTAGTTGGAAAATACAGAAGCGGTAGGATAGTGAAGCGAGGGCCGGTGATATCGATGGTGACGAAGGGCAAAACCGCGACATCAGCGATCGAGTGAGAGAAGACGCACAGGCTAAACGAGCGGAATGGTCTTTGATAGTGGGTCGGATTCATCTCGTCATACATAAAAAATTGCTGTTCCTAGTCACTGACGAAATCATTACGGAGAGTCGATAAAGAAGGTCCATGGAAAACGTTCTTCCTCAGTAGCTCCTTCAACGACATCGAAATGGATGTCTTCCTCATACCGGCGAGGATCAATAAACTCCACAGACTTTCCCGCATTTCCTATTTTCCAGCAAGGTTGCCATATATGCTTGTCGTGTAGCGACTACAGAGCGTGGGGAGGAATCTCGCGAAAAGCAGCGGTATTTCTGAAGGTGTTATGTTTCGGTAGCGTGGTTGCGCCTGTGAGTCACAGAGTAGCCATCAAACTCCGTCAAATGGCCGTGGCCTTTGCAAACACCCGATCGGTTTTGACATAGCTTGAGTGACGACGACGGCGGCCGTACCCGGTGGGCCAAACGAAGCTTAGCTGCTGGATATGTTTTCGTCCAGGCAGCATCTTGGTGTTATAGAAGATGAAAGGCGCACGACTAGTAAGTTGTCTTGCACAGGGTAAGAAACCGGATTCGTAAGCAAGACCTCACCCAGACCCTGAGAGACAGCAGGGCGAGATCGACGCGAATTTGTGGCCAACAGGTAAGCTCAAGTAAAGGGGAGAAAAGGAAGCAGTGATAGCACCTAGAGTCGTCTCGGATGATGGGGATGGTGTAGAAGGGAGACGTCGTCGGGCTCTGTGTTGGCAGGAGCCGCGGCTATCTTTTTGGGTAGGACTTCAACGTAGACAGTATTGTCCAGGTTTAGGACACACCTAACATTGACCGGTGAGTTTCAGAACGAGCCTGCGATGAGATATACCCGTACATACCTGGCCCGCCTAGGTGATCATAGTCCTCGGAGAATCGGCCGCCATGGACGGAAGGTCGTAAATGACGTTGGGATCGTGCAGGGAATGCATTTCTCGTTTCCCCGAAGTTATTGCGGATGGATGCTTTGTGGCCGTTCATTTAATATCCTCGTCTACGCTGGCCAAAACAGCAGAGGAGGAAAGCGCTGTTTTTGCTGCCCAGATGGCATCCATCACTTATTGACAGGAATACTGTTCCATTTCACTGGGGCAAACACATGAAGCAATTTTCGAATAAATATACGTCTAAACTTACGAGACCGTTCGGCTAAGGCATGCAGTAGAGCTGGCGGGAACCAGCTTCGTATGTAGTGCAGTGATCATTGAAGCTTTGGAGCAACGTGGAAGAAGGCGTCGGTGGAACTTTCTATTCACAGCTATAAGCCTCGTTACCTGCAAAGGGAGAATGTCGATGCAGTATTTCACAATGAACACCCTAACACTGTAAGTGAGCGTCATTCTCGAGGCGGGAAGATTTGGTCGTACTCGCCTATGATCCGTGGTGTTATGCCAACAGTTCTCGTAGAGTCCTAGCCTAACATAGGAACATTTGCTTGTTCATGCTGGGCCAGTGTGGCACCTATATTATCCGTCGCATTCATCAGTTCCCAAGGGAAGGCAACACATGTAGTTTCGCATCTTGACAACCAACGACCATCAGTCAGTGGTTGAGAAAACCGAGATCAGTTCCTGGCAGTTCCAACCTAAGCACATCACGTGCTGGTCCGATCTGCAGCAAGAGAAGATTTGAGCTCTCAAAGAACCATGTAACAGATGCACGACTTAGTTAAAGATTTGCATTCAAATTACTGTGACAGGCGGGTCCTCTTCAAGACAACATCACCCTTGCTTCTTAAAACTGTGTCGCCCCACTCTCGAAAGACCTCGCCGAGCTCTCTTGAATCCACATGTTCATTGCCGAGGTTCCATTTATGCCTTGATTAAATATCATAACCCGGCCCGCTTCATCCTCGAAATTTCTCCGCTAATGCGCGGTTCATCTTAACGGCTTGAGCGGAAGGGCGGGAGATAGTAGCGGAAAACTTGTCAATTATTGCACTGAGAAGACAATTAAGCCACCGCCCTCGATGGGTATGAGCACAGGCACAAATGAAGGGTAATTCTTATTGATATATGAGCACTTCAACATCGGACGTGGACAGTATCTGTAACATTGTGTCGTCAATTCGAGATGAGCGGGTGATGCAATGGACACCAACCGTTGGGTAGACGCGCTGCCAACGCGTTCAACTCAGTCAAGGGAGGCCTTTCTTGATATAATGACCTCAATGATAATGGTATCCACGTTCATGGAGGAGCGTGATATGAACTGAATACCACCATTCGGCCGGTCAGACGCATGAAGTCCGTAGTTTCATTTACAGAATGACGACGATGAAACAACGAGAAGCGTGCTCTCTGGGACCGTAGCACCTATTCTTGAGAGTGAGATTCGTTGTTTGTAAGGATAAAAGTGATAACATACCCGTCCAGCATCCAAGCCCAGCATATATGCGCTACTATCGGTCGTCGTAGATGCCAGCGGGTTCCATGTTTTAGATAGCCGTGTCGTTCGGTTGTGCGTGGGTGTGATAGGCGGGGCCATGCGTGTCTTCAGCGTTAGCTCCGGATGAAAGATGGCAAACCAGAAGCATCGGATATTAAGACCATCAGAGGCGAGACGACTGGCGACAGTCGGGAGATTGAGAAACAAAGAAAAGAAGTGATGGAAATACATCTTCAAGTCTTCTCAATCTCTCCCTGTCGTATCTTTCAGCACGATGGTCATCGACACCGACTTTGTTCCCTTGAACCCAACTTGAATATCGGCGCTACCAGCGATATCCAGCATGTTTGTGCACAGCTTCGACGGAGATCCTCTATGCTATGCCATACTTGACATTATGAACTGCGTAGAACGTTGACAATGAGCTTTCATCGCGTACGAGATACCTTGCTTCCCGAAACACGAAGGAAACCAGATGAAATACAATGCTCTGACCGCCGCAGCACCGACAAAGACAGATATTCGCACCGGGAGTATCTCAGTCTTCTGAAATCTTCCACGGCGATGTTAGTACCATGTGTCAGTGCAGAATGTTCAATGCGGTGGTGGTGAAAAGCTAAGATGAATGCCCACGTGGCCGAGCACGGCATCCGGTTATAGCCGGTCCGGGTAATGAGGGCGGCGTTTTGACTTCTTCCCTGCGATTGAGTAAACCTCTTCCGGACTGGTCTTTTGCTGCAAAAATTCTAGGCGACGGCTATCTCAACGTTATAGCTCCTCTGGTCTTCCTGGCTGAGTTTCTACTCCACCAGCAATCCTCACCAGCTTGAATTACCGCTATGCGTGCGGCACCAAGAGGAAGCCGATATACTGCCACAAGGTAATGTAAACAGCACTAAAAAAAATGTAGGCTTACAGCTACATCTCCTCAGTATCTCTGATCACCTATCAGCGTGATCCGTTACGGTCTGTCGCTTACTACCGGTTGTCTGTTATTAAAGTTTGATATAAACTGGTCAACGGGGTCACAGGCTTGATGATTATACCCTCGGTTGGTAGCCTATTCTAAGCTTACAAGTCTCGTGCTTGCACACCGCCATCTGCGAGACTTCCGTGCCGCTCTGGTCTGAACGCGTCCATTGTTCCTTCTGGCCTGTTACACCGCGTCTCTTACCACTATCCTACGTACTCGTCTGTTTCTTTGCTTCTTCTTGTGTGACGGATGGCCAATTATTTCCCTGAGGGACTCTCTGGAGTAGAAATATAGTCTGCGTATTCGGAAATTTTCCTATCGGAGACATCTGAGGCTGGGTACTGTCGCTTATCCACAAGTATCCGCAGCGATACCGCTTGGGTATCCCCCGATTCATTGGCGTTCTATATCAGTAATCGTCTCGTGCTTGACGGCCATCCCTCTCATCAATAGCTTCAGGCTTGCTGAAGCAATGATCAACCGTTCCTTTCAAATCGGACTTCGAAGGACATCTCTCAAACCTCTCCGGAATCTGTTCTTTTCCCTACATACCTGCATCTTGCCTATGCCAGTTTTACATCGCCTCAATTCTGGTCCCTTCTCGCTATAGTCCTCCTGTCACCACTTCGATGTATGCCCGACACACGGCGAACTGCTATCCGAAGGCCTGACCTAGTATCAACGACAGATTGATTTTTGCAGCGAACGATCTACTGAAAGTAGACTGCCATAGTAGCCGTAGCTAAGAGCTTATGGTTTCAGATCGAGGACATCAAGCGTCGGTGATCACAGTTTAGACCATTGTATTAGAGAGGCTCACTGGGCCGAATACAAGGGTGGAAAAGATACTAGGATTCCCCTGGCAACTCTACCTCGTGGAGACCTTCCTAAGGCAGTAATGCCATGATCAAGAACGCAACATAGTGTCCTGAAACAGACGTCGACGGAGCAACTTCAATGCTTGGTCAGCCCGGCCGGTCCTATCGCACACAATCGCAAGGGGTCATAGCCTCCCTGCGCAACTTTGGGGGTCTTGGGACTGATCAGTTTCTCTTCGTATGTGGACTGTCTCTTGTTGGTATCTTGTGAAAGGCGATCTCAACACCAGTTTCCCGTTGACCATCATAGCATTTTATCTTCTGGAAACCACATCACTGGAAGAAACCAAACCAAAAGCGCGAAACTATCTGAAAGAGGCTCAGAAAACTTGGTCGTGCGAGTCTGTACCTCTTTTCAGTAGTCCGTTATTAATATTAGCCAATGACTAACCGTTCACTCATGGTGGCCGACAGCTCCAAAGTTGATCGCGTCTTTGTACTGAAGCTGTATCATCCCCAGACCCTTTAGTCGACCCTTCAGCAGAACGATGATCACAATCAATCAAATTACGGTTTCTGAGATCCTGAAAATTGCGAGTGATTGAAACTTTTGACTTTCCAGGAAGCGGCGAGCGCTGGCCGTTGACGATGCTACCTCTTGAAGCAGTCGTTTTCAAAGCTACTTGGGCCACAAATTCGGAAAGCCCTCCAGGTACCTCCTCGATACTGGCTTGCTCCTGTGTCCAAAGCTGTGAGTGTGTGATGACACCAGTCGGGGTAGGTACTATCTTTGCAGCCCACTAAGGCGATTTGATTGGGTTTCTTTCGGGCTCGAAGGCATACTTTGTTATCGCTTCTCCTGTGCTATCTGGACAAACAACAACACTGCTCTGTTCTGCGAGACATATTTGAATGTCTTCTCACCGCAACTTCTCTTCGCTGTGCAAAAAGCGAGTCCTGCAACTCAACAGCCCTCTATTGATGGACTCAGCACGTTTCCTGCTCTTCCGCCGATACAGAATACTGCCAATATCTACGGTCTCAACTACCCTTTAATCCAACATTAGCCTTGTTTAATAAAAGGAAGTCGTCGCTTGTGTCTCCATCTTCTCAGCTACTTTCAACCTCAGATTCTCCACCTACATATATCATACAATGTGCCGCCGTCGCCAGTGAGTAACTACACCACCGCATCCGCTCTACTCCTCATCTCTGTACAGTGTTAGGAATGTCTACCTCGGATGCGGCCATACCATTAACTATGTACGTCCTTACACTTTGACGTACCCACATTTACTAATCGCCGCTGCCTCAGCCTGAAGAAATTGTATGACAAATGCTACGCGGCAATATTCCTCCCATTTTTCCGTATTTGACGCTTTTCCAAGGTTCGATGTGAGGACTCAAACTGCAAGTTTAGTCTCTTTCATCCCAAGAGCTGCAAACCACCGAGTTGTCTGCAGACCTGTTGGCAATAGTATGTCTGCACTGTCTCACCCTAAGCACTCTCCTTTCAACCCCGATTCTCCAGTCATCGTTATCCCGAGCAGTATTGTACGAGAGCTGTAGTAACCTTACTATTTTTGGACGCTAACTTTGGTGATAGCCCCCAATATCAATGGGTATTGTCCCTCCTGTTACCAGGTGATGCGAGGCCAAGGCTAACTCGCCTAAGAGGAAATAATGTCACTACTTATTTGTATAGTTGATTATCACCCTGACTTAATCAGACCCTACGACAAGTAGCTGAAGTTTAGTATTACTACTGGTTTTTTAAACATGCAACACTGACGTGGACTCTGTAACATAGAAAACTGTGAATAGTACAACGAAGTTTGTTTTTGCTACGGCATGCTGATGGCATTCACTACAACTTATAGAATCCGTCGTAACTTGAATTCTAAGCGCCGGATGATCTCCAATGTGATCTGTTCCTGATCGGCATCAATTGAAATTCAAAGTTGATCAGATTCAATCGTGGCCCCTGTTATCGTGTCGTTGCCGTTGCATGGTAGAATGATTCGGAGGACGTATGCCAGTGTCCGTCCCACCAATGACTAAACCGCAACCTGGGATTTACAGCTTAATCAGCTTGTAACAGGATTTTGGAACCCTCATACCCGAGTCCCAGTCACCAGATGTCGAAACTCTCTGGAATCGTCTTTGTTGACTGTAGTCTGGCACCCTCAGCCTGTCCCAGGACTTAGGATCAAGAAACGACTAAAGAGGGTAGCATGTTGAATTCCCAACTCCGGCATTTTCCCTGAATACCACAGCCTGGATCTCAAATATCAACATCACACGCTGCGACCCAAACGACCTGAATATAACACTCCCTCATACCCAAGTCCTGATAGACCCAACACAATTATAACATACCACCCCGTTGTAACTATAGATCTACTCTGCCAAATCTTGCACCACTAGAATTCTTCGACGGATGGTCCAAGCCGATTGATGGAAGATTTATGGAAGATAGATAACCGGACAACATCACCAAAGGGAACGTCGGGAGTGAATAGATGCCATCTATCTGCGTCTCGAGGTGTTTACGATCTATTGTCTTGTTCGTACTTACTCGGTGCTAATGGCGCCAACGAATTCCAGCGCCTTTTCTACCCTGGTTAAACCATAGTTGCAAAATGAAGAGGCAATGCCATATGATCTTCACGGCCCTTCCTTGCGGGAGGCCTTGTTCTCAGGGTTGCTGAAGTCTCGATATCATCTCAGTGGCACTGAATCGCGTATGCATACAGAGCCTCAAGTCCCGAAATAACAGATGGAAGGGTGTTTAAGGCTTTCTATCCTTTTCCACCAACATATTATTTCCGACGGGAATAACACTGCTTATCCTCGCTGTGATCGTTTGACCTTTCTTCCCTCCTCCTCCTCTAGGTTCTCTGGAAAACTATTTCGTAGTGTCGCAACATCGATTCCCTTGAGCCCTCCACTCTCCTTGCCAGTGAAAGTTGATGCTGTGCTTGAGCGATTGTCTCTTCTCCAGAACTAAGGAGCCCGAGCTCTCACAGCTTTCTTTCAATGTCAATTATGCTCAGCGTAATATATGGAGAAGTAGCAAACAGTGCGTAATGGTAGGAGTCGATTCGGGAATAAAATAGAGAATTAAGGAGAATATATGGGAGGGCAGTACATTATCACCGTCATCGGGGAGCTAGGCTAAAGAGCTGATGCCACATTGATGCGTCATCACTTAAAATTTCCGACGAAGATCCCGTGACGAATTCCTGTCTTTCAAACGATGGAAGGGTAATACCACGAGCGATGGACGAATGGGTGATTGACATCACCCCAGTTGAGAGCAGCCCTCTGGCGCAAAATAGAGTCCTGGATTTTTCTTTCTTCCTCCTTGATTATTTTCATCTTCAAAAGTGAATATCAGCGGATGATCTCTCGCTGGTACTCGTGCGTCTTTAACCACACGTGTTTCGTATCTGATAAGTAGCTACTCCAAGAACGATAGTCCGTCAAGGAGAGTTTCTGGCATGCGTTGAGGTAAATCCTGGTTAGACTAGTGGTGGCAAGTTCAACTCTGAGAGATTTATTAGCATTGTGTGGACCAACAGCCGATTACGGATAATCGTACTCCTCTACGGCAATGTGAAAAGCGACAGGATCGTTCATTACACGGATATGAACAGCATAGAGATGGGCGGTGTCTTTGAGCGTTTTCTTGAGGGCTTCAAGCATCGAGCTAGGTCTGATGGGTGGTAGTAGTGGGCAGATGGAAAAATAGCAGAGAAGGAACATGAGCGTCAACGTGTAGAGTACCGTTCCTTGAGGGGCAAACGACAGAATTATGGTTGGCAATGACATCGGTCTTGTCTGGCTAGCGCACTGGGACAACAGGAGGAGAGTACAGCTTGTACTATCCTGTAGTTGTTAGTAGTTTATATGCCCGCTTGACAGTCCTGCGACCAAGTATATCCCAACCCCATAAGGCTTGCGCGACAACATCCCCGGGGGAAAGAATAACTTCTAAATCAACAGAAGCCAACAAGCACAGTTGATTGAGCGGCGAAGAAAGACCTCGTCCTATTGCCAATATCATCAACATACAGCATGTCCCTCATAGCACGCCATTATTTGTCTTATGGTCGCTGTTTTGGACGATTCGTGAGACCTTTGCGACGATATAAAACTGCGAATGCTTTGAAAACCGGAGGAATTCTATTTCTTCAAACGCAATATGATTACTATGTTCACGAGGAAGAAATGCCGGAAAGAGAACAAAGGCTTCAAATACTGTATTAAGTTGAAGTGCCGGTGGATACGAACACAGAGTGGTAAGTTTTCGTCGGCTGTGGTGGTGTGGTGTGAAGGCAATGGCGCCGGTAGAGTCGGTACGGCCCGTCCGGAATGACGGGACACTGTTCCATCAGGCTTGGTGCCGATGTGGGAAAGAATTGCAGTAATTCAATCAATGGGAGAGCGCGGTGGAACTGTATCGCTGGTTCGGTAGGGAGAGAATGCTAGATGGCTGGTGATAGCCGTCGTGTGTAGCATGGGGAAGTACGCAAGGCCTGTATGTACACGACCACGGATGAACCGGACTGCACCAACGCTCCCAGTGTCTCGTTAAACAAGAATAAGCGAGGGCGTACTGGAGCGAGGATCGAAACAAGGGTCCCAGAGTACCGAGTACGGTGTACTGTATCTGGTCAACATCGAGTGAGCCATCCGGGCATCGCTTCACGAAGAGGCTTTCAACTTGATTGGAGCACTAGGACCTTCAATTTATCAACGGGACAATACTAATATGGTCACGCCTTTATCCTGCGGCTCAATGAGACGGGAGTAACTATGTAGATATACAGACTCACCTCTGCAAAAGAGTATTGTACCGACATCATCGCCACCATTTTTTAGATTGTGAGAAGACGTCGTCGTGTGGATGTCCCTCATCAAAGTACTGACAAAACGAAGATCTCATTCTGAAAGGCAGGACCATTAAGACACGAGATACTGCCTGTACTTGTTTTGGGTATACCTCGTTGAAGAGTGAAGAACTTTGTGGCAGCGGAAAGTGTACACAGGCAATGCGTGGACGTAAATAGATTCAGAGATGACTCTCATGGACCGGGCAGGCTCCCTGAGTCGCCGATAAAGTGAAACGACGCATAGTCGGAGAGAATGGGTAAGCGGATAAGAGACGTATCTCTTGTTTGACTGTGGAAGCTTGGAGATGCATACATACAGCAAGATTTGCAGAGGAAAATAACGACGAGGGACAGCTGACAGTCTTCGGCTCGACGACACATGGCTGCTATTCACACTATCGGAGACAATGTTTGTCGCTGGGAAACGATATGTTTGAAAGGAGCCAACATTGGCATGTTTCAGTCAGAGGAAAGCAGGAGATCGGAACTGCGACATGGCTATCAGACCTTCGCAACCTAGAAACTAGCCTTGACTGTGAGGTTTGCTCTCCCTTCAAAAGACAGCAGACGAGCGACGAAATTGGATTCCGTTGTTCATTTATTAAGACCTTCTGGACCTTCTGCTTGCGCACTGATTCATGAGACTTAGACGCTGAGCCACAGAAAATGGAAAAGTACGAACCATATTCCTCATACCGTTATTGGCAGATCTGAACCGAACAGACGGATCCCACTGGCGTGCTACGCAATTTTCCAACGATGTCCGGCTTCCTAAAACCCTCTTCGACTGATGGCTGGATACATTCTCGATAGCAGGAAATGATCTTGCACCAGCGCCAGTGCCAGGCTAAGAGTCGACCCAGTGCGAAGTAGAACATCAATCTTGAGAAAGACGAGGCGTTGGAGGATGTAGGTAGGTAGATAGGTAGTATTACACGGCACGGTCCAACTGGGAACGCCGGGCGCAGATAATACATGATTGGTACACTAACACTCTAGCATCACAATCACGTACTTAATTATCCACTGATACCTCCAACCGAACCCAAGGCCGAGCTCACGGTCAACTTTATGCTGCTGGGTAGAACCTAGGGTCCAGCTGAAGGCCTCCGGGGCCTGCTATCTGCAGCCACTCATTACATCGGTAGCTCAGTGGGAGGAGGCACCTCAGCCCATGAAGTGAAGCGATGCTCTCCGAAGAGGTGATTTGAGGCGTTAATGTACGCTCACAAAGGAAGTTCGGCAATGGCCGGTGTACTGTACAGCAGCCGAGCTGACACAGCCTCCGAATTTTTTCTTGCAGAAAGTGGGGGATAGTCGACTATTCGGGGAAAATCAACGTTCCACAATAATCTTGAGGAACGTAGGGATGGCAATCGGTGCAGATCACACGCGGATGTCAAATCACGAAGGCTGGAGCCTTCGAGGAGGGAAATCACGAAGAATGAGTCCTTCGAGGAGCAATCAGACAGTGCGTAGACCAATTAGAAAGAACAGTAGTCAAGGTAGACAGGGAGTAGGGGGGTAGAGAGTGCCGCAATCTCAGTCGCTGTCAGAGATGATGGTGGTTCGTGGATGCGGTTCATGGTAGCTTAACGGGACAAGCCGAAGATAGTGATGAAGATATCGTTTCGACTGGCACGATAAGATAAGCTGTATACGATTGAGGAACGAGCAGGCGAAACGAGCCGAATGGTCTTTGGATAGTAGGGACCCCATCAAACAGGGTGAAACATAGTCCAATGATACACCCGTGAAGATTTGAGACACAGACAAATGATACGCATTGGGGTAAGCAGCTACCGTTGAAAGATGGGGTAGTGGTAATGTAGCGAGGCAAAGGGTAGCGATAATGAAGACAATGAAGGACAGAGCTGTATGCCACCAATGGCGAAAGTGAGAGTGGGAGGACAGGTGGGGCGAACTGAGTGGTCCTTTGGTAGTCGGCCAAAATTTACTCCGCAAAGCGGGATGAAACGTCGCTTCGCTGTACGCTTGTAGCGACTGCCGAGATCGTTATGGAGAGGAGTGACTATAAAACCGACAGTCCTCCCCAGCAACTCCCTCATTTCATCGGATTGGATGCCGTCTGCCGGTCCCAACGAAATTTCCTTTCGCCGGAGTCTCTACCCTCTCCATTCCCTGACATTGCCTGTCAGTGTGTAGCGCTTTGGTCAGGTCTCGTCAGAGTGGCGATTTGTTTGAAGGTGCACCATGCCGATTGAAGACCGGAAACCGATGTGCCGGTGCAGGCGGCAGAGTCCTGTACGGCCTTTCCAACCACTAGCCAGGTCACGATAGAGTGGGTGTCGGTCGTCGTAGAGGGAGACGTACACCGTCTGAACGATGGCTAGATGCGACGAGATGCATCCATGAGACAGAGAGACAAAAAGAACAAAAAATGGCGTGCAGTTCTGCTGGTCTTCCCGACTAGTCTGCCACGTTCCTCAATGCTGTGGTCATCATCGACTTTTTTTCCGTTCGGTCTGTCCGGGATCTGTTTCTACAGGTATGGAACTTCATGAGCGGCTTAAAACTTTGCAGCTGAGCGCCCTGCTACATGCATGTCAATTAAGATTCTGCAACACAAGGAAAGAATAACCCACCTTTGCCCAAATGTGCGAGGAACAACGGGTGATCCAATGCCTTGCTCATCGCAACCCCATAGAGATCGATCACTGCATACACCTGTCGAGTATGCTGCAGCTTCTTTCGACAGCGATCTTCGTGACGTGTACTGGTGCTGAACGTTTCAACGAGAGCATCCGACGCTTGGTCGGTCCGGGCATCTCCGAGCCAACCTTGGTCACGTTCTCTTTGCGTTCTCAGCACTCTAGTACTGGTATGCATGTGACTCCCTCGGAATGGTAACCTAGACAGATTGCTCGTTCTTTTCACAGGGTACGGTCAGCAGTATACCTCCACGTATTGGCGACTGCTCGCCAACATTGACCGGCCATCTCTCAGTCTTAACTTTTGTAGATGGTGGGAGGGCGACTGCACAGTACCCTTATTTGGTGTCCGTCCGGGTGTGTGCATTATGGTCACACTGCCTGTTTGTGGTTGAAGGCTTGCCCGTACCTTTCTTCCCCTTCGCATAGTACCTTGCCGCCTGGCGTCGTTCTCTTTCCATCCATGTGATGGATCAACAACAATAGCTGCGTCACAAAATTTTCCATATGCCCCAAGTCAACTCTGTGCCTGGAATGTATGATAGAACAGGATATTAGGTTTTTCGAGAGGTCATCCAGACCACTTGGTCCACCGTCCTCAACTGTTCCGATTCGGAGCTATTCTTCCTGGTGCGGTACTTCCCCCGCATTATCCAGCATTGTTTCTTACTTGGTCGACTCCATCAATCCAGCCTGTTGTTATCCCTCCCTGAAACCTCGCCCGTTCGAGAAATAATCATGAATCACGAGCGCAAGAGGACTGGAAAGTCCGCCGCATGCGACATCCTCCAGTAAGTTTACTTGCCGATTGACTTAACGGGGCAGCGTAAAACTTCCCGACAGTCTTTACTTAAAGACCCCGATGACATCATCATTAAGGTCCCGGAAGAGTGCAAGTTGTTGGAAACTTCTAATTTCAGCTATCCGTATTCCCTGGTTTTCGACTTGTATTTCAGCCAAAGAGTCTAATGGTTGGACAACGTCTGTTTAAGAAGAGCGCTCCCTCCCGCCTCTTGACACTTAGCAGTTCGCAATGGCCAGTCTTCAGTCATTGGACTCGTGGGAATCACAGCGCTTCTGATGGACTCCAACGTCGGGGGGAAGGCCCCGCCCTTCTATCAATACAGTGCTTACTATGGCCACGAAACATTTTGTAAGCGGTCTCAAGTGCCCATAAATCAATCGACCGTTGTCTTTGGTTTATAAAGAGTCTGCCATGTCTAGTGTCCTCCATCTTCTCAGCTAGTTTGAGCCTTGCTTTATATCCCTTCACTCATCCACGCGATGTGCCGCCGTCGTCAGTGAGCATATCCTTGCCACCACATCTCTAGTCTCAGCTCACCGCTTCTGTAAAGTGTCAGGAATGTCTACCTCCAATGTGGCCATGCTGTCAACCTTGTATGCCCTTTGACATTTCGACGTGAGCACCTTTACTAATTGCTGTTGACTTAGCCCGAAGAAATTGTAAGACAAATACTACATGCCCGAGCGTCACACTTCACACCTTTCCTAGATTCGTTGCGAACAGTCCAACTGTAAATTTAGTCTCTTCCATTCTTCGCGCTGCAAACCACCAGGTTGCCTCCGTAGTTGCTGGCAATAGTATGTATATACTGGCTCGTCCGAATTACCTTCCTCCTGACCCACAATCTACAGCCTTCGCTATCCAGAACAGTATTGTGTGTCTTGCGACTTTCCTGCATTTCTTTGCGTGCTAAAATGTATGACAGCCCCCCAGATCAACAAGTATTGTCCCTCCTGCAACTAGGAAATGACATACCAGATCCATTACCACTAAGCGAAGATTTTATCACTTGGGATTCATTTAGACGCGATCCAGTAGACACCCGACTCGACTCAAAGGCTCATAGTTAAACTTTAGACACGCAATTCTGGTCTGACTCCGTAACCTAGTAGGAAATAATAAGCGAGGACTTTTGCATCGATGACACAGCGTGCTGAAGCGCTTGACGATCAATAGTGCTACATATGCCATATAATGACGGTGATCCACAGTCGATCTCAAATCAATCTGCGACGATCGAGTCGATCAGATTTTACTGCATCCGACTCAGAAACTATGTAGTAGCAGTATGTACCTAAACGATACACATAGCATACCCCTGGATCCCTACAGTAAAATGTTTGGATCAGTAGAATGCCGCGCCACCCGTACGTTCAAGTTGGATGCGACAGATCTTAGATTAAAATATCTAGATCTTCTGATAAAAATGGTCTTCTTTGACAGACACGCTGGCCTCGAACTGAGGTCATTCTTTGCACTGCGATGAGTAAACGACTACGCCAAAGAGCCCTTAGTATCGTGGAAGAGTGATATAGGATTCATTCTCCATGGTCTGGTGAAAGAGAGAACTCCCAAGAGAAATGGGGACTTGGGTCCATTCTCTGGAGTGCATGGGCGAGTATTTCCCGCAGATGGGAAACCAATCTCCCGGTTCAGACGAATCGAATTACTACAGAGGAGAGCGTCTCAAAACGTCTGAATCAGTAGAGTATCGCGCTAAGTCGAAATATCTAGCAAATCATATTTTGTCAGAGTTCTCTTCGACGAAGATACCTGACCAAATTTGCTGGAAGTATGACCAGTGCGTACTAATTCAGACCTTGATACGGCCTTTTGTTGTCATGGCGGGTACAAGACAAGCGTGGAGTCGTACTACATCTGGTACCGCACCACTGGCTCAGAGAAGGGGTACGTTTTAGGCTGCCATGGCGGCCGAGTTAGAGACAATTGTGCCAGTGGAGTTATCTTGGATGATGAGTGTGGCGTGGAAGGGAGAGATGCCATCACGCTTCGTGCTGGTGAATGCGGCGCCAATTGTTTTGGCGAGAGCCTCGACATCGGGGAGCTCGACATCGACAGTTTGGTAGGGCAGATTCTTCAGGTTTAAGGCATACCGAATATTGACTAGCTAGTTTCATGGCGGGCCTCTAAGATATATGCGTACTTGGTCCTCCAGGACATCGTAGTCCCTGGGGAGTTGGTTGTCTTGGTCGGAAGGTAAACAGAGAACTCACGCTGGCGCTATGCAGATATTTCCATTCTGGTTGAGTCAAATATGCATAGTACTTAGTTTGGACGAGGCTTCCCAAACAGCTGACGTGAATAAACCAGCAGATACGGTCTTTGTCATTTTCATGAACTTGATGCAGTTGTGTCCTTCGTGATACTCCGGTGGCCTCGTATTAATATCCGCGTCTGCGTCGCGAAGAAATGGGTGGGCTTTTGCTCTTCTCAGTCCTTATGATACCGACCGCGTTTGGCGGACTATTGCCGGGAGAAATACCCGAGGCTAAATAGATATACAGTGAAAAGTAAACTTACGAGGCCTTTTAGACGATATAATAGATAGTCCAGAGCCACGAAAGGTCAGTGAAATAGAGTCAACGAGTGACGCAGTGACGCAGTGATGGGTGGAAGGAAGTACTTGACGTCGGAGTTTTCCGGGGCTCATCTGCTTTATGTGTTACGGACGATAAGCAAGATAAGCAAGATGAAGACGCGTACATAGCTCATAGTGGGGTACCTCATAGCCCAAGCTATGGTGGAGTCGACTTCCCCAGAACTCAACACACGAAGATATCAGAAATCTGTATCATTGAAGCATTGAATCCCCTCCGCGCGGCATACGCCTGATGCCTGTAGCTACTTGGCCTGGCTACGAGTAAGCGCCGCTGCGTCTCTGTATCGAAATATAGAGTCAAAAATTTGAAGTCGACGTAACGAAAAAAGACCACGTGACGTTTAGCAAGACACATCCGAGCCGAAGGCCGGTGTAGAAAAAAATCTGCTTGACACACTCTCTCCTTGGCAGACTTTTTTAATCTCTTGACAGGCAAGCCGTCGAGGTTTGAAACCCTCTCTGGTTATCTATCCATCTATCTCTTGTCAAGTACCAAGTCAACCGCTTCACGCCTCTGCGTCATTGTTCCGAGTCGTCCCTTTTCAGCTATTTCATGAAAATTTCATCATTCATCGAATCGTTCACTTTTATAGTATATCACGTATTTGCATTATTCAAGCATTTTATACCTCTGTGCTAAGGACTAAAGTCAGTCATCTGTTCAACCCAAAAAATACCTGCCAGGATAGCAAACTCATCGCCTTAACAGCGAACCCACCCTAATGCCTCCCAAATCCATATGCCCCTGCCGCAAGTGTGGATGCAAGCTCAATAAGCGTGTCGCTGACCGAGGTTCATCGTTGGAAGGACGTCTTCCACAGCTCCTTCGGTCCAACGATGCACCTATCGACGCCGACATAAAATTTCTGAAAGGATACATAGCCGGCAAGCAGAAATTACTCAAAGAACTCAATGCTCACCGTGCAGCACTTTCTGCTGCTGAAAAACTCCTGACAACTCTTCTGTCCACACTCAAGTCGGATATCGCACAGTACGAGAAGGCCGTGCATCCGATCAGACGGCTTCCGCCAGAAGTTCTGTCTGAGATATTTCTCCAATGCATCGACGAAGACGGCACGGAGAATGAAGCTTCTAGATTCTTAGACGAAGCGCCGCTACGTCCGAAGAGTTCTTTGGATCCTTCGCAGTGTCCATGGATGCTATCGAAGGTCTGCAGCAAATGGCGTGCCATATCGCTATCCTTTTCCCGTCTTTGGTCCAACATACACCTCCACGTCCGAGATAAGAAGCCTCGGCAATTTATTCGCACCCTGAATCTACAGCTTCACCGCTCAGGTACACACACACTGAAAGTCGCATTCACGGTATCCCCTTTTATGAAGGATCTCCCTCCCATCACTGAAGTTCTCATCTCGTCATGCCTGCGATGGAAGACGCTCTTTTTGTCAATTCCTGAAATTTGCATGTCTCAAATCGCCCACATCGAAGGGTCTCTCCCCATTCTCAGCGCGCTATACATCTTGCCACCAGTTCCATATTCTACGACTGGAGAGTCCTTCTTCACATTCCATAACACCCCATCCCTCCGCACAATTGGTGGTGATGTCAACATATTGCGACGCTGTAACCTTCCCTGGACTCAGATCAAGAGCGTCATATACCCGCGCTCGGTTGGAGTACAAATGAATTTCCCTTTCCTAGAACATATCCATTCGTCTATCGAGCACTGGGAGATGTTCGCTTCCCCGAAGGACACCATCCCCCCGAATACAATGGTCATCACAGCTCCCCGTCTCGTATCCTTGGATATTCATATCTACACGTTCGGCGTGTCCTCGTCCATTCTAGACCATCTCATTTTACCCAGTCTTCGGAGTTTTTCCACTAGTGATGACTCCCGGGGTGTTGCTGCGCTCGTCAAACGATCCAAATGCGCCCTCCAGAAACTGGAAATAGGAACAGCTCGGTCTACTCTGGAGTGTCAAAAACTCCTGGCTATGATGCCCGCCTCCTTGGAGACCTTCAATGCCACCGTATATAGGAACAGAGGATATGGCGAGGATGACTTGCGGAAGCTTATGTCAGCGACTTCACATATACAGCACTTGAAGTCTGTCGATCTGGCATATAGGGCTGGGCCTCCTGGGTATAATAGGAACCTGAGGATTACCGTCCTGGACACAGAATATCCCGTCCTGACAGTGAAGGTTATGGCGTTGCCTACCACGTCCTCTTTATGGAGTGATTCGGATTCGACAGACTTTGACTCTGACGAGTGAAAAATGTCCCCAAACTCCTAGTAAGGGAATGTAGACGATTACTTGTACATGCTAGGTATGCTTATTATTAGTATGCAAGAACGTCCAGAGTCTTCAGACCATGATTACCATCTTCTCTTTACTAGCCGCGACAATTTGAATTCATCAAAGCGCTTGGGAGCCCAGGTTTTCGAGGCGAAAGAGCGTAATGATGACAAGCCTGCAACGACAGTTAGGCATGAAAGAACAGGAACTCACGTGCGCTTGCTATTCCCGGGTCGGTGTTATTGTTGGGACCTAGCTTCAGGATTCATATATCAAGTCCTAAGGGATTCCGTGATAGTCTGGCCTATCTTGACATCCTCTACTGTTTCGCTCCGTCTACCGGATAGTCTCAGCAAAGGCGATCGTCAAAATGCAGCCCATTGACACACCCACAACGAGACAGCATCCTGCTGAGCATCGTAGTTCAGTTACACATGTTTTGTCCAACAAATGTGAATCACCCATTATAAACAACGCAAGATTTTCAGCCTATGGCCCGCCGTATTACCATGTATTCCAGGACTTGAATCCAGCCGAACCTTCTTATCTGTCCTTAGCTCCGCAAGAATGGGTAAAACTGGGATGGCGTCCACGCGCTTATCCTCCCAAAGTTTATTTCTGCCTCTGGATCAGTACTCCAGCTAAGTATCTCCTGGACATGCCGTCTGGAATGATGCTACGATGTCAAATAACGATGCTACACGACGACGGCTGGACCGTGCCGTGTAATCCTAGCTACCTACGTGAGAACGAATTGAAAGGTACGACAATTCATAAACGATCTGCATCCCGTATCTCATTGAATGAAAACATCGTCCATTTTCCGTCAAGCTGCTGGCGACGATGGGGTATGGGCTAGGCCAGAGGGTCCTGTTGAGTGAAAAGTGAAAAGTTGGTGTGGATCAGCATTTCGCTGAGACGCAAATCTCATCAGACATGACGTGATGCTTCGGATTTCCAACAGTCGTAAAGAGCGGCGGAAAGCGTTCGTCCACTCCGTTCCCGAGAAGTCGACCACCTTGGATGCAAGCATTGATACAGAGTACCCATACTTCTCCATGGCGAGCGATACCACCAGATACACAGAATGGTATTACTCGGTATGAGCTTGCCTAGTAACCGCTGTTCTTCGAGATAACGACCTCGATGTCGTGGCGATTGGAATCTGTGTATCCACATCCGGCCGTTCAAACGCCGCGGATGAAAGTGCATACCGAGACTACTACTGATTATTTTCGAGCTAGGAACATGAAGCGGCCGAAGACTGGTCGCCTCTCCGCAGAAGTCAAGGAAGTTGCTGTAAGCTCTTGGCATTATATGCTATAAACGGCAAGCCTATACTGCAAGGGTCGATATACAGTAGTGGGGCGAGGGGTGATGTTGACGATGACGACGAAAGGTAGAGTTGCGACACCGGTGACTATCAAGTGATAGACGACGGACGGCCCGATGCTCCGATAGTCCTTCGATACTTGGCCGGAGTGGGCCTTGCTAAGCGGAATGAAATGATGTCCCGCAGTATGCTTGGAGTCACTAACGAGATCGTTATGGACGAATCGACCAGAACGAGCCATAGGACTCTTTTCCCTCCTACTGCTCCACGACATCGAAATGGGCGTCGCCTCGATACCAGCTAGTCTTAACAACCTTTCTGTTCAGAAATTTCCCCGCAGTCCCGGCATTTCCATAAATGCCTGTCTATGCAGGGATTACACCGCGTGTCGGAAATCTTGCGAAAAGGGACAGTGCTCCATGTCGTTTACAGCCAGGAAATTGGCAGTTTGTTAATCATAGAGTACTTACACAACGGGCGCCCTTTCAATCACTGTAGCTGATGTTGACGCCAACGGCCATAGTGACAGTCGTTGCCGTGCCCTCTGCGGACCCTCGAAGTGGTGGGTGGTAGCCCGGGCGTCAGTCGTCATAGATGCCAGCGTGGTAAAAGAGCTGCCAGTCCTTGATTGGAATAGTTCGACCGTGCGAGCCCCCAATCATTATGCTCCGTTGATCGACTGTCATCAACTGAAGTGGGAACTAGCTCGAGTCTAACATCGCCGCATCATTTGTTTTCTTCGTCGTCAAATCGGCTTCCTTCGTTCAATGCCGTTCCTGAAAGCGAAGATCCTGGCGAGGAAGGAAGTTTCCATTTGTATTTCTCTCATAGTACCGACTCTGGCTGATCATGGAAGGTTCGCCGGGCGGTAGTGGAAGAAGGGGAGCGGAGGGAAGGTTGCAATGAAGGCAAAGATCCAGATGGCACCACGATCGACAATGACCTGGGCACATAGAATTCTGCGTTTGCGTTTGCGTGCGTGCGTTGGCGTTTTCACGCATGCGTTTGTCACGTCTGCGTGAGCGTGACATGGATGCGTTTGTTGGCCGTCTTGTGCGTTTGGGCTTACAAACACCTGTTAAATTATTTTATTAGCTACAGTGTAAGTAAGACTTACTGCTTATTAGATTTATATCAAGTATGACATCGACACCGGCCATAATTAACTTTCTTTCTCATGGTAGAGTCTCTGTACAGCTGAGTCCATTAATGTTCGAGCTGGTATTTTAAATGTAAGAACATTTGGAGGTTTTGAGAGTGTTAGTGGCCATGAGGTATGATAACTGTCAGTAAAAACCACGGCACCATCACCATTTTGTTGAGGAACAAGTTGAAGAAACCAAGAAGAAACTGAGCCAAATCCTGGCTCAAAAACGACGACTTGACGGCAACCTGGCTATGCACGACTAGAATACATCATAAAAATAAAATACCTGCCTAGAATGAGTGACTAGAAGCAATTACGGGCGGGATAAATTGAAGCGATCATAAGTCAACTAGTTCAACTCGGAGTTGAACGCATCAAACGCACCGAACGCAGATTTGTCACAACACTGTCACACATCTGCGTTTAATCTCGGACGCATGCGTTTTAAAAAGGAACGCATGCGTGCGCTATCTGAACGCTTGCGTTCAATGTTTGGACGCATGCGTGACTTATTTTTGAGATGCGTGAGTCTTTGCGTTATTTTTAGAGGTGCCTGATTCACTCAAAATCGAGAACAGCATAAGTACTTCGACACCAGAGGGTACTATATTCATTGTGATACTAGAACTTACTAACATGCATGCATTTATAGCCTTTCCAGACCATTCCACCTCATTATTGAGTCATAATAAGTCATGGAGATATCTCCAGGAAATCCGGACAAGTAAGTTTAATTTCAACAGAAAACATAATTACGATGTATTATTGAAATGACACTAGCTATCAGACGACCACGCATCTAAACGCATCGATCAGGGCACAAGCGCACGCAAGTTGAACTTACGCAAACGCAGACGAACGCAGTTGAACGCACGCACGCAGGGGTCGAACGCAGAATTCTCTTGGCCCCAATGACCTTAATGGTGCTAGCGGCGGTAGTGCTTGGAAATGATGCGGCGCGACCAGGAGACGATGACTATACCGAGGATAAGCGCTGGAGATAAAGTTCCGAGGTTCAGACAATATCTGAAAAATCGATTCATCAGTTCGAGATGAGCCGGTGATGGGATGTTCACGTATTAGCAAGTATTTCACAAGGATGGCATCATTCGGGCAGAGGCTTCGTGAGATAATGATCTCGATGTTTATATGGACGTAGTATTTGGTGGCGACCGAAACTGGTGTCTATGTCCATGTCGCATCGTATGAAAACGAGTGACACAGGGCGGCGAAATGCACGAAGACTCAAGTCAGGAACATGACGCCCGTCTTTTGTTCAGGTCGCCACCTCCTCTGACTAGCTGTAGTGAAACAGTGAGAAGTATGCTTCTGGTAATCGTAAGACCTAGTCTAAGTCTTGCCGATGAGTTGTGTTGCTTGAGAGGATAAAGATGATTACAGACCTGTTCCCGATTAATATTGCTAGTAAGGTCATTGCCACATGGCCAGCACGATGCGCACCTCCACCTCTACCGCAGAAAGTTACGGTATTCTGAGCATTATATCCAGGCGTGTCGTCAAAGCAGGGGACGCAAACGGCGTGGGGTATAGCAGGCGGCGAACACTGAAAGAAGTGGCAATGGTACAATAGTGAGGCAGGGGTGGTGGCAATCACTGAGACGAAGGGTAGATTTACACAACACCAATGGTGATTGGGAGAGAGAAAACGGACGGGCCAAACGGGCCAAACGAGCCAAGCGGTCCTTCGATAAGACGTCGATATTACAGTCCGGACGAGGCATAGCTGCAGTCATGAGATAGAGAAACAAAAGGAGAAGAAAATTAGCGCACACGTCTGCCGATATTCCCGACCAGGATGCTATCTCTTCACCACATCACTGTGGTCACCGACACCGGCATTTTTTCTATGCAGCCTGTTCGGAATCTGCTTGGACCGGAGAACTCTGGGATATGCCGAGCTCGTAATTAACGCAGCTGAGTGCCATGCTATGTATACAACATCACTACGTTTCCGTAACACAAGAGAAGAATAAGTATCTCACCTTAACTGAATGCGTAAGGAACAGTCCGTGATCCGGTTCTAATCGTCGCAGCCATATAGCTATTTACCACTGCATACATCTGCTGAGCAGGCTGTAGCTTCTTTTGACAGCGATGTTTGTGGTACGATTGAATGTGAACGTGGAACGAGTAGTAGTAGTAGTCGCACTGGCAAGCGGTCCCTATTAAGGGAACAGCCAATGTTTTCTGCGAGAGTGACGTTCGGTTGGTCGGTCCGATTATCTCCGAAAAAAAACCTTAGAGAAGCTAAGCCAAGGCCTTGGCATCATCTCAGCACCTTAGCATCCTAGTACGTCGATATGTGCACGTATCCTACATTCCTCCCTTCAGTGGCTCTCTGTTGTCTGTGACTGCTTCCCGCTGCTATTACCTTCAGTCATTGCTTTCGCGAAGATTGTGGCTACTTCGCGAATGGTAGTATGGCTCTAGACGGGCCGTGGCAACAGGGCTATATAATAATGATGCACACTACATTTACGTCGTCTCTTCTACGACTCCATGATACCACTGCTTGTTTCTGCTGGAGGACCTAGTCTTACATTTCTTCCCCTTCGCATACGTTGCCATCCGGCGCCAAGGTAGAGCTATCTTATTTCAAGTATTCCCCGCCTTATCAACAAAAATAGAAGCATGGAATTTCTCAGCGCCTAAGGTCACTCCGGTTTAGCTGTCAATTCCGTGCATAGCCTGTGAGAGGAAACAGACTCCTTGTTTTATCGACGCGATGTTTTAGATCTGCCAGACCTATCCTCCCTGATGCATCGCATTTTTCGAAGAAGTCAAGAGACGAATGAAGTACTCCGCTCTGGGGTTTTGTAACAGGTAAGGTAGATATCCGAATGCTTCCATCCGGACAACTTGAACTCAGAGTAAATTTCTCAATCAAGGTGGTCCGCTGTTATATCTCTCCGATAGCTCTCTATAATGTATGGCTTCTCGATCTTCCATTCAACACTTCAGACGACTTCATTCGAGAATGAATCATGAATCACGAGATTGGATTCATCCGAAAAGGTGGCTTGTCCTTGTTGGCATGAAGAATTTCCGGTGGGTTGTTTGAATTGACTTGCTCGTTCGGCGCGAAACTTCCTGGAAGATTTGATCGCAACATACGGAACCAAAGTGTTTTCCTTTATTATGTGTATGATAGAAGCATGCCAGCTCCCGCACCCTTCTATTCTCAGCTACTACTTGGCTGTCCGCATTCCCGGGTCTTCGAGCTGTATGCTGGACAACTTAAATATAGAACTCACTCCCGCCTTGATAGCGTCATAATGAGTCATCCTCTGTCATTATAATTGGGGGATCTGCGACCCCTCCTCTGATGGATCAAGTCAGAGGTGCGATCCCGGGTCCTTCTCTCGATACAGCTTACAATGGCCATGTAAAATGTCGTTTTCGGTCTCAACTGCCCATGAAGCAGTAGACCATCGTCTTTCGTTTCGGATAAAGAGAGCGCTATGTCGGGTGTCCTCCATCTAAGTTACTCTCAGCCTTGCGTTACATCCTTTCAACACTCTATCTACACGATGTGCTGCCGTCGTCAGTGAGCATATCCTACTGCTGCATCGCTCTCCTCTCAGCTCACCGATGTTGTAAAGTGTCAGAAACGTCTACCTTCGATGCGGCCATACTATCAACCTCGTATGTCCTTGACATTCCGATGTACCCGTCTTTACTAATCGTCATAAATTCAGCCTGAACAAATTGTACGATAAATCCTACATGATATTATTCGTGACATTGAATACATTCCCAGATTCAATGCGAGAAGTCTAACTGCAAGTTCAGTCTCTTCCATCCTGCGAGCTGTAAACCACCAGGTTGTCTACAGACCTGTTGGCAGTAGTGTGTATAAAGTGGCTGGCTCGAATTACCATCTTGCTAACCCAAATCCTACAGCCTTCGCTATCCAGAGCAGTATTGTATGTCTTGCGATTTTTCTGCTTTTCACGCTAATATCAATGACAGCCCCCAATATCAACGGGTATTGTCCCTCTTGCTCCCAGTACATGCAGTACCAAGGCCACAATTGATGAAAAAGAACTCTAGCATGTTCTTCGAAATTAACACGTCGAAATACACAGACTCACCACAATCATTTCGACTTCAAGCCTCAGAGTAATTTATTTCTGCACATAGCTAATACTGGTCAAGACCCCGTAACTTAGTAGAAAACAATATAGATACCATAATCGAGGGCTTCTATCATTGTCACAGCATCTCGAAGCGCTTGACGATATATAGTGCTGCACCCTATAATGAAGATTTACGGTCGACACTGAGCGTTAACCTTGATCGGCATCGATCGGTGAGTCGATCGAATCGTTTTTTGTTATCGAATAGGCGGAAGGGAGCGAAAAAGTTGACCATTGCACTAGAAAAGGCGAGTTAAAGGGCCTTCGTCCTGGTGAATATGAGTATGGGCCCAGAGGAGGGGTACGTCTTGTCGAAATAAGCTGCTATGGCGGCAGAGTCGCAGCGTTAGTAGAGCCGTGTAGAAGGCGGAGGCACCATCGGGCTTCGTGCTAGTGGGTGCAGCGCCGATGCTTTTGGCTAGGCATCGACGTTGGGGAGCTCGGCATGGACCATTTGATAAGATAAATTTTTGAGGTTTAGGGCATACCTATCATTAACTGGTTAGTTTCATGGCGCGTCTTCAACAAGATATCCGTGTACCTAGTCCACCAGGTTATCATAGTTCCTGTGGCTGGCTTGGTCGGAAGGTCACACAGATAAATAATGCTGGGACTTTACTACGACTGCAGAAAATTCCATTCAGCTTAAGTCAACTACATACAGTACTTTGGACGAAGCTTACCAAGGAGCAGTCACGGCATTCAGTAGGTAGAGTCTTTGTCATTTCCACATCGTTAATGCATTTGAATCCTTCGTGGTTGGCCTCGTATGATATCCGCATCCACATCGTACTCTGCCGCCAAGGAGAAACGGGTGAAATTTACTTATTCGGACGATACGCATCGTGTAATGGCTGACTCGGACTAGTCTTACACGTAAGATTGAGTAGACATACGATAAACGATGAAAAGTAACTTACGAAATTCTTAGACTACAGTATGTGGCAGATTGATTATTCAGAAGCACGAAAGGATGAAATAGCGCCGACGAATGACGGTTGGAAGTAAAGTGGCTGCGTCGGCGTTTGCCGAAAGTCGTCGTGTCCTTCCACCGCCATGACATTCACAACGACATGACCAGTACGGACTGTATTCTTCCATACGATGGACACTATGATGCGCCTCTCACCTTCCAGCGCGTCGATACGAGAAAGTATGTCCAGAATGTGTACCACAGCGATAGGTGCCTTTTCGGTAACTTGCTAGGCTTACCTGAGCCAGATCCGATGGCAATATTGAAGGCCTCGATTAACCTGACAGATGCTCGCTATGGTATGTCAGCGCAGGAATAGACGCCAGCATTGAGGGTGCGAAGCACAGCTAGGTGAGTCTTTCCTTTCCTATACCGCCTCCAGCAATAATTCCAGCCACCAGATACGTGCAATGCTCTCACAAGCATTTTCTTGAATAATCGCTCCTTTGCGTGGCTCATCACTTGTACGTACGTGAGCTTTTAACTGCATATATACGTCTTCATGACCGCTATAGAGACACTAATCTCGTTTCGCGTCGCGTTCTTGATAAGACAGCGCAGGAATCTATGAAAAATGAATTTTACAATCCAGTGCGCGTCTCTCTACGTGCGTCCTCTCAGATGCTGACTCAGCACAGACAGAGTAGAATCACGGTCAGCTCTGGGTCGCGTCGATACTATTACGAGCAAATACGTCTAGAATATGAAGCTACCATGGATGCTCGCCTTTTCGGCACCCTACCTGAGTGGGCCCGGCGTCACCATCGAAGACCTCAACTAACCTTGCGGATATTCGACATGGCGAGTCAACGCGAGCAAAAGTTACCAGGATTAAGGACGCATAAGGGAGATACGGACGTTAACATTGAAATTTTGTAGGCTAGCGGATGTTCTGCAGATCGTGCGTTAATTACCTTCTTTTCATCTCTCAATCTCATGCATACTTACAGCTCTTTATGTCTTGCCATCGTTCGGACAGTGATATCTCCGTCTACCAATCTGGTATGTATAACGACCGGGACCTACACACTCAGCTATCGTCATGACCGAGTGATTGCTTGGAAACGTCGTACAGCAATCCTACGGGCTCTCTGCGAGCAACCAGCCGTCGATTTCCAGTCTTCAACCGACCATGAAGCACCGCCGCTTTTTGGCGAGATTCTCCTGCGCCGTGTGTCACTTATATCACGGCGAGACGCGAGAGTTCCAGGAAAGCTGCGATCGGAAAGGTCACTGGACTCTGACCTACGCAGTGGCGAAGATGCTGGCCAGTGGGAGGGAAAGAGTTAATGGAACGTTACCATCGACCTCTCCGCAACAATTTCGTCGGCGACTACAAACGTACTGCCGGGCAACGCTTCGCCCGGCAAGCGGATCAAAGACCACTCACCTCGTTTGGCCTCCTCTTGACCTCCTTCATCCTCGTACAGCTCGCGTTCTTCCGCGAAAATTCAAGTCAGCCTGCCCTCATCCCCGTCGTCTTAACTTCCTTTTCTATTCAACACAGACAATGTATCGGCAGATATTGTGACTGCCAAATCCACAGGTCCCAAGGGACAACGATGTAGCCTATTCCGCATTTGGGCTTCGTAGCGCGACCAATTTTGCAGCGCCGTAATAACACATACATGCAATGCATCGTATGTCGGAAAAACAAAGGAAGGGTGCACAATCGGATTTCCCTTGCAGACCCCGATTATCACAATCAAAACTGGTTCCTAGGAGGTATCATGGTCCCTTGAATCCATTTTCTCAACAGCCCTGACACACCGGCCAGAGGAAAAGACGGAGATCATGCAGCTCGCCAGCTGGATTGACCCTTGTCTGCGGGCTTGCTGTTTATACCCTACAACGGCAGGAACTTGCAACGACTCCCGCGGGGACGAAGCCGGTCTTCCGCCGCTTCACATTTTGCATATGCGCACTTTCTGCTATAGTAGAGCCCCTCACTCTTCGACCTCCCGGCTTAACCTTCTTTCTACCTTGTCGTAGTTCAAAGCAAGAAAGGCTCCATCGCAACCAGCACCTTGACGGGGAATTTTGCCTTGCCGCGACATGTTGTCAAACTACAGTGGAGAGAAAGAACCACTCAACGTTATCAGCGGGTTCTTTTAAAGAAGCCGGTAGGTTTGTGTAGATGTCTACCTAGTTATGCCTGTCTCATTGTGTCGCAGGATAAAACTACTAGTATATATCAATATCGACCTTTTTGTTGAACAAGTCTATGTAGCAGATAGGAACAAACAATCGAAGGTGCTCCGAATCATGCGGACTGCCCTTTTGTGAGGCGGTATCTCAGACGACTCATCCGATGTTGCTCAAGGACGGTCCACTGTATTCTCTGCTCATGGATATCCGATCCTCCCTGTTTGTTGGTCGGGAGGGTCACTTCGTATCAAGCCCAGTACACCTTATTCCTTCTCATTCAACGGGGTGCGGCGGTTGCGGATCATTGATGCATTCCTTACCTTCCATTTCACTCTCACGTCGACGTCGAGCCCGACGTAGCGGCTTCTACACCGACCCTATCGACGTCCCAGACGAATCTAGCCAACAAATCCTACCCATCTTCTGGGTGCATGCTGGCGCTCTTTTTCTGACATTATCCCGCGAGAGCATAGTAATCACATTGTATGCAAAGGAGATGTCGAGTGGGAGTGACGATTCGGGAAAATGAGAAAGAGCAAGTGCTCTAAATAAAGCGCGTGCCATGCTGTCACGGGGAACGAACTGTTATCCACTGACGCGGTAGTTGACCTATTCTTATGGTTCCCTTGGAGAATAGCAAGAGCGACTGATGGAACAATTTTGTCACTTCAAGTCGAGCACGGGAAAGATGACTCGTACGTTTTAACTACGCAATATAGAGCGAGGCTGATAAGGTTTACCAACACTGGTGTTCATTTACGCGATCTTCCACAGGCCACAAAAATTCCAGCATAAGTGATTAGTTACAGAGCACCTCTTGTTGTCGTTCAGCAGTTGGATTGACGTTTGCTCTAGCATAATTCGAGGACGCGCAGATGAAAAGGTCCAACGGGATCCGAGTCCGAGAATATATGGTCAGACGACAAGTGATGCACTTCAAGGCTATAGCGCAAAAGAGCCTGCTGACGACTTTGCATTGAATATCGGTGATTGACTCGCGTTTGTTCAACGAAGCATATGTAACTAAATGGCGATGCTCAACAGTTTGAGATCAAATTACCAGTCTTGGGTCTGTGACAGCTGTCGAAGAGCAGTATTGAGGCGATTGGCCTCGCTGTCTACTGCCTAGAAAAGATCCTATCTCTTTTCCTTGTGTCGCTGCTAGGGCTAGAAAAGGTACGCGTTTTGACGTGTTAAGACGTGGCTGAGGTTGACAATGTACGTAGCCCGTGGCCAGCGCGGAATAATAGAGTATGGAGGTTCCTTCGGACTCTGTCTACGGCATTTTGCAGCTGGGTCCCAATAATTACCTTGCCGACATAGCAAGTGTGTGTGTACGGTGCTTCCTGTTACCTGTTGATTCAGACTCATCACTCCCAGATTCCTCTCACCTTGAGGACCTGGTTCTCAAGCGCTTCGATAAGTTCAAAGTAATGTCGGCAGTACAATAAGAACGTGTTTCTGGGATCTGTATCCCTGTCAGGCTGGTCCATTCTCTAGGGGATGAAACAATACGATGGCATTTCAAGACCGCCTTTCTGATCCAGATCTATAGTTGACCAGGACACTCTCAATCCGCTACGCTACCATTTGGTAGTCTTTCCTAGAGAAGTTAGCTATGTTGCTATGCACGACGAAAGCTTTATTCACTGATTCTTTTCCAGGGTCCTGAGCCATTGCATTAAAGGCCTTTCGGCCTCTTCGGCTAGCCTGTTTCCGACTGGGACTCGGAACACCCTATCCCGACATGCATGCGGTGGTTTTCGTTTCATCGCCTGTCACTGATGCGTCATCATCTGTTTTATTGGCAAGTGATGATGCCTTGAATTGTCATGATACCTCGATCATTTTGATGGACAATTAATTACTGAGGAGCTGAAGAAGCGGATTGAATAACATCGCTATTGATAACTCGGAAGGCTTGCCCGCCGACAAAATTTAATATGGCCAACTGGAAAGAGCGACCCTGCGATAGACTTTACAGTCAGACAGTCCCGGTGCCATCCTGGTCCCATTGACACGAGGGGCTATTGATGTCCGTCTTATCTGAGGGCCCCGGCACTTGTAATCTGTAAACTTAATGTCGAAATTGAAAATCAAATGTAACTCTACCAGTTGTTTCCTAAACAAATCCTAGGTCTCGTCAAACGGTTTCGTAGATCTTCACAGGTCGCATCGAGGTGACTGAATACGGCAAATATTATACTTACCTATACTTTACTGGCTACTCATCCTTTCGTTAGTCAGAACACTTACAACATATATGCCCGCGACATGCTATGAACAACTTTGTGTCGGGACGAAGCCCGAGTTCAAGTCTGCTTGACTCAGTTGAAAGAGATAAGGTATGGGCGGTCTACTGGAGGAATATGTTTATCCTGGAGATATTCCCATGTTTGTTGCGTCTATGACCAACGTGCGCCACATGCAATTGTAGAGGCTCATCGGAATAGGATGATTGTCACCTCGCATCAGCGACCAAGATCAGCGAGCGATTCAGAGCCGCGCCAAATTTACTAGCGCTCTGGCGTTGGAGAATATTGGGGGATGCACTCATTCACATTATCTCTAGTTTCCCTGCATCATAGACCAGAATGCGTTGATTAGCTACGAGTAGTACTAGCCTCTAATCGACTACCATAGGGTCGGAGTAACAAAGTGAAGTCGCATCGCAAATTAATGACTGATGTCGTAGTTACTGGTAATAGTAATGACATCCCATCGCCTGGGAGCAGGACGGGCAGTATCTGTCGATGTTTGGAGCTATTGGAAATATTAGCAGGAAAAGGGTATTGACTTGCACGCAGTGTCTTACAATATCGCTCGGGATAGCGAAGGCTAAAAACACGGTTAGAAGGAGGATAGATGACCAGAGCCAGTAAAGCATACTATTGCCAACAGGTTCGCTGACAAACAGGCGGTTTGCAGCTTGCAGGATGGAAGGGACTAAACTTGCAGTTCGACTGCTCGCATCGAATCTAGAAAAGATGCTAAATGTGAGCACTGGGAACAGTAAATTTGTATATTATTTGCCGTACAACTTCGTCAGGCTAAGTTCACGGTGATCAGCAATCGTAGACTTAACAAATCATCAAAGACATACGAGATTGATGGTATGACCACATTTGAGGTAGACATTCCTGACTCTGTACAAGGGTGTTGAGTAGAGTAGATGCAGCAGCAAGTATTGCCTTACTGGCGACGACGACACATTGTGAATATGTGGATGGAGCGAAGGCAAGAATATAACGCGAGGTTGAGAGATAGATAAGAAGATAGAGGATACCACAAATGACACCTTCTTTATAAATCGAGACCAAGCACGTTTCGATTCATTGGCCACTTTGAGATCACAACAAGCTTCGTAACCACCAGCGGTATCGGCATAAAAACAGGGTTTTCAGAGTCCAGCCCAGGCCGTTAAGCCATGGTAACTCATCGCCCAACAAAACAGCCTTATGTGAACCCAATATCTTGACATAGACACTGTCATCTGTAGTAACAATTGAAACACGGATTTACTGAGGACGTACACTGTCAAGAAACTCACCATGACAGGAAGTTTGATGTGGGCGGCGATATTCCACTTGTTTCGAGTCAGCAGGGCCAATCGGATGCATTGGCACTGTAGTATGCGTACTGTACTGGCTCCGGGATGGTTGGGTGACTGCTTGCTGGATCGGGTTGGGTGTGCGGTTGCAAAGTACGTCTGTTAAGGACGGCTCAAATATATACAGCAATTCTTGCTGATACTAGTAGAAAGAAAAGTGAAGACCTTGTAGTCACAAATCAGTACTCTTCTTCCCTGGTATACAGTCGAGCACAAAGGATTTAGCGAAATGGCAGAGATATTAAGTCACTCAAAAAGGAGAAATACACGAATGTCCAAAGAAACTGAAGAAGTGACATGCAAGCTAGAAAAATATCGATCAGGCAGCGTCAACAGGGACTGAACGTTAACCATAGTACCTATTTCAATTGATGCCAGTGCAAAGCAGCTCGAACATTGTCGCCCTTCATATATGGCATCGTCATCTCAGGATCCTATGGTATCTGGGATCCGGCCTGTCCAGGCATTTTCGCCCTTGGGCACCATTAGTACCTCCCGGAGAACGTACACAGGGTCAGTTTTTTAAAAAAACCCACGGGAACTTAAAGTTGCTCCGAGTCATTTCCGAGAGCAGCACAGCAAAGATAGATTCCTGACGCTTCAGGATCTCTCCCTGACCATCTAGTACTTCTTACCCGTGGTATTCACCCGAGTGCGGTCAGTAGCAGGAGCGTTGAATGGAAGATGGTGAAGCCATACTTAATTCGTGGGTAATTGCAGCCGTCGACCGGCAATCAGAATTGTTGAAGATCACTATTGCGGAACCATCCGATCAAAGCGGTCCGAGCCTTCCGAGTCGTGGCCATTGTGTGATTGGGACCTTGCGCCGGCGGTAACAATACCACCACCATTCTGTTTCAAGTTATATTGACACTCCCAGAATCCTCTGCACTACCCAGGGCGCACAAGCTACCTACTTCGTGTTATTTATGGAATTTTCCCAGGCCACAGTACGTCTGGCAGACAGAATGATCTAGAATAGCACATCCACTCCCCAGTACCGCCGGTAGAACGCAACTCCTTCTGCAATATTCATGACGTTCAAGGGTCAACCATGATTATCAACAGGACCAACAGGCACGTCGATATGATTTTTGACCAGGCCCCTTCTGATCAAAGTTGATCATCACGCAGCAAAAAAAATCGAAGTAACGGTTTTACGCGCCCCGGTTGGAATTCTCATGTCAGTATTTTGATTGGAATAATGTTAACAGGGCCGAAAGCTATGCCGGTGATCGGTCACGCGAAGTGGAAGAAAGATAAGATTAGCGTGTCCCAGAAAGAAATGCGCAAGACAAAAGCATTTGACGATTGAAATTTGCTCTCAGTATCCTAACCAATGTCTTGTCTGACGACAAACGGTTTGACCTGCCTCCTCCCGCAATGTATGGTGACTAAATCACTGCTAGGAGGGTGGAAATGCTACAGAGGTGTTACAAGTGTACTGTTGGGTGGGATCCGAATTCATTTTCTCATAGATATCGCTACAGCTGGACTTCTGGGGTACAAGATGACAACACAACACAAATTTTGGAGACCATGGCCTTACCAGGAAATACGAAGTATCGCAACACGCTGGCTGAGCGGCTGTTCGGTACCCTGTCCTACAACAGTTTCTCATATGGCTTGAAAATCTCCAGGTACTTTCCCCAACGCCCATCATTCCAAGAGGCAGCATCTTTCCACTCCTCACTCTCCTCCCCAAGCATTGTCTTCGTGAACTGCAAAAATGCGCAAATCGCCGTGTCTGCAAAGCACGGCTCGTTCCCCATAACAAAATCGCCCTCGCTTCCCTCGAACCACTTGTTGATCTTCCCGAGGTTCTGTTTCGCACTGGTCAACAGCTTCTCTCGCTCCTCACCCTCCGGCGCATCCTTGGCGACCCCACCCAGTCTCACTCTCAGGAAATATGCAGCCGTCGCGTCATTCACCTTTTTCGTCATGTTATGAGCGAAGAATGGCCGGAAGGGAGCGAATGCGTCGACTACTGCACTGGAGAAGGCGAGCTGGAGAGCCCTTGTCCCGGTGGGTATGAGTACGGGCCCGGAGGAGGGGTAAGTTTTGTCGAGGTAGGCCGCGATAGCGATAGAGTCTGAGACGACGGCACCAGTAGAGTCGTCTTGGATGATGGGTATGGTGTAGAAAGGAGAGACACCATCAGACTTCGTGCTAGTGGGTGCAGCGCCGATCTTTTTGGCGAGAGCCTCGACGTCGGGGAGCTCCACGTCGACAACCTGGAAAGGGAGATTTTTGAGGTTTAAGGCATACCTAGCATTGTCCCGTTAGTTTCATGGCACGCCTTTAAGATGTCCGCGTACCTAATCCGCCAGGTTATCATAGTCCCTGGGGTTGTCTTGGTTGGAAGGTCGTACAGAGTAATCATGGTTGCACTATGAGGATACTTCCATACAGCTTGAGTTAAATACATACAGTAGCTCGGGCGAGGCTTACCGAGCCGCTGGCATGAATCATCAACTAGTAGAGTCTTGGTCATTTTCACGAAGTTAATGCGGTTGCATGCCTCGTGGCAGCTCGTATCGATATCCACGTCCACGCCGCGAAGGAGAAACGGGTGGGCTTTGGGCATTCAGATGATACGCATTAACGTATCATCACAAATTGGCTTACTACTCTTCCGTTCACTAAGGGAAACACATAAGCCTGAGGTTGAATAGACTTACGATGAAAAGTAACATTACGGGACTCTTGGACTACGACGTATAGCAGATAGATCATCCAGAGTACGAACAGACGAAGTAGAGCCGGCGAGTGATGGTGATGGAAGGAAGCGAAGAAGTGGCTGCGTCGGTGTTTGCCGAAACTCGTCTTTTCCTTCCATCACCATAGAAATCATCTTGGATCTCCGACCTCGCCCGTATCCTGCTTCTCCTGCATCGCCCCGTGTCGATGGATTTGTTGCGTCAGTGGCTGCCGTCTGATATCGGTAATCTCATCACGGCCATGGAACAACATTATCCCATACTCTCGCCACTGAGGTCCTACGATGGTCTGAACGCTGCTGATCACCCTCTTCCGTCACAACAGCCAACCCCTGCACCAACATACCATATCGACAACCTTTCACTATAAAGTCCTAGCTGAGCGCCTTTCCTCGTTTCCGTTTATTGCGGTTATCTACCACGTTACCACCACTTTCCACACCCATGGCGAAGATGAAGGGCTCGTGATATCACTGTTGTCGCAGATCTTTTCTTGCTCAGTGATGGCTACGCTAGTCCATATCCCTGTTCCATCCGACCGGTACCACCAAGGTCATCAAGAATGGCTCCCAACGCTCGCAGATCTAGCATGCAGTCCTACAGGCACCTCTTCGTGCTCTTTGACTGACAATGATACCGTCACCCTCTCCGCCGTGCCTTCCAGGCGCTTTTCTCAGTTATGTGGCTGCAGAGACTAGATGACAAGGACAATGTTGAGCACCGCGCTCTCTTTTACCACCAAGTTGGCTGCTCGTGCCGGTCTTTCCAGTTCATCGTGCGCCCCCTTTTCCCTGGTCTTCCCTACTTTACTAAAAATTTTCTTCCCTGTCCCGTTCTCGTTTCCTGTGTTTGCGTGCCCTTGTGTTCCCGTGCATTGTGGTTCTTGTGTTTGCGCTCCGGTTCTGTTCCCGTGCATCGTTGTTCCTGTGTTTGTGTTACGGTTGTGCTCCTGTTCCGGTGTTTTGATCCCGCGTCCGTGTATCGTGCTTGCCTTCCCGTCTCGTTCGTTTTCGTGGGCTCGAGTACCGTGCCCGATTCTTTGGGGTCCGTGCGTCATGTCTCACAGCTGTATTTGGTCATGTTTGGCTGCTTGCCACCTCCCACTCTGGCGCACGTACTACCTGGTCTTCCCTCTCCCTCGTGTCACCTTTGACTTCCTCGTCCTGTTTCCATAAAATCGTTGTACTGCACTCCGACATGATGCATGATGTCTCGCTTTCACAAATGCCATACTCTTCACCCTTTTCACAAAACGGTTTTCATCGCACTAATAACAAGACGTTCATTTTACACTTTTACGCAGGGCCATGGACCGGTCGCGAGTGGACAGAACACCTCTCTATGTTGATGTCGTGCTCCCCTGTTACGTTTTTATTCTCAGAGAGTCACAGACGGGAATGTGGCCGGTCAAATATCGTCATATCACACTCACCTTATGATATTGGCAATATGTTCTATCTCTTCCAGCAGACCACTTTTGGTCCTATGCTATGGCCGAGTCTCTCGCCAGAGACAGAGCCAACTTGCGCTACCGCTCTAAGGCTCAAACAGAACGCTACAACAATTCCGCTCGCAGAATCCCAGTCACATCCTTCCGCTCCTATTTGAATGTAACTATTGCCGAGCTAGAAAGACTTAGTCCGACTGTTGACATATCGCATACTCTTGCCATGACGGGCTGAACGCCATCGTCCATCTTTTCCTTGTTCGCAGTGTTCATGTCGTTTCTGCCATTCTCAGGCTGAAGTTGAGGACAGAGCCCACGTTTTTGTTGTGTGACGGATCACAATCCTTGGAAGAATTTGCGATTCGACTTCTTTCAATCTATTGTCCTCCTTGCCACCGGCCCTTTTGCGAATCTATTGTAATCAGCGGCCTCTGGTCTTGAAGTCATATATGTCCTACTGAGAGCAGATAATATCGAAATTGTTGGACCTCTCGCTAAATGTCTTCAACGTCTTCCGCAATGCGCATCTCTAGTTCTGTACCGTTGCACTATTCATAAATGACTGCCTTTCCTTTGCACCCCATGAAGAGTCTCTACTCCGCGCGACACACTCAACAGTGTGATCACAACGGTATGAGCCTTCGTGGCCACAGCACATGGTTCGCCATGTCAGGGCTGTGGGCCCGGCCGTTCCTTATTAGGACCTTGTGCCGGTAACAACACCAACACCAACACCATGACATCCACAACGACACGACCAGGACAAGTTTTCATCGTCAGCAAGCTCAGTTCCAAAAGACGACGGACACTGCAATTTTACTTTCCCCCTTCTGGCGTGTCAATGCGAGAAACTATGCCTGGAATGTGTACCGCAGCGATGGGCGCCTTTTCGGCACCTTGTTAGGCTGCGCGAGCCGACTCCGATATCAATCAAAGTACTCGATTGACCAGATGGATACTGGCCATGACGTGTCGGCGTGAGGAGTGGGCCCCAATGAAGCACAGCCAGGTGCGCTTTTCTTTCCCTATACCGCCCTCGACAATACGTGTAACGCTCCCACAAACAGCTATCTGAATAATCCCTCCTCTGTATGGCTTGGAACTGGCACGTATGTGCGATTTTACCTGCATGTATGCGTGGTCATGGCCGCGGTTTCTCATATCGTCGATGGTGTAGTGCCAGTCATATTATAAAGGACGGAACCCTGCAATCTGGTATGTGCTTCTGTCTATTCTACATCTCAGCCACCGATCTTGAACGTTACCACAGACGGCAGAATCATGGTGTGTTGATCTAGCAAGAACATAGCCGGAACCGTATCGATTTCGGTGCGCTCGCTTCTGCCATGCATGCGCACTAACGTATATTTATGATGCTTTCCATTGCTAAGATATTTGCGGAATGAATGTTCCTGCGGCAGTTGGGGTGGTGACTAATGTTTCTTGGTACTATATTGGTTGGAGGCACGCGACTACTGTCGTGCTGAGATGGAGCTCTGTATGTTTATGTTTCGTGATCGTACTCGTTTTAACATCTTGTAGACATTCTTGGAGAGAGAAAGTGTAGATACTCTGCTTTGCCCCGGCACTGGCGCTCTCTCATCAATGCATCACCTGCGAGGCTACGAACCGCTAGCGCGGGGCTGAGTGATCTCAAGATGGCATATAATTCACGTCATTGTTCTATAGAGTAACAAGTAGATTGCTACCTCTATACCGCCCCGGTTTGGTTTATTAACAGAGGTTTCTTGGGACCACAATGCTCAGAAGACGCTATAGCCATGAATCTGGTATGTTTTCTGCCCTGTGGGAGACTGGGAGTCATTCCCTCAACTCATGTTATGTTTGGCTCAGATGTTTCGTCGCGAGGAGGGCAACTGGTGTCTGCTTTTTCCAGAGTACGTACAGTGAGAAGTTGTATTCGAGATAATAAGTGCCTACGTAGCAAGTATAGGAAGAATTGTACGGAACAGTTATTATTTAATAATTATTAAGGCACCCGACGCGTCACTCACGTGATCTCAAGGGGGAAAAAAAGTCAAATTCGTTGCGTGTGCCTCCTCTTGTTTCTCTTCCACAGCAAGCAACCCGATGGCGACCTATCATCCTTCTCATCCTCCCATGTGCGCAATGTACCCCTCTGGCATCTATGCCTTCATGGCACGTATCGGCATGTGTCTTGACCGTATTGAGAACCAAATGAAAAGCACCGACATAATCCTGGGATACCTTGTGTCGTGTGTAGAAGAGATAGAAGAGCATCTGGAGAGCATAGAGGAGAACAACGAGGACATCAAGAACAAAATTGACAATATGGACTTGTGTTTTGATAATGTTGATTCAAAGCTGGAGGATATTGACATGGACATGTTGACTGATGGTATTGGGGAGACTATTAAGGAGACCCTTGATGAATTGTTGGATTTTGAGGCTGTCGAACAGATGGCTGCTATGGTATGTTCCTGTTGTCATGGTCTCCCTACTCTTATTACATAACGTTTCCAGAACCATAACACCAATGTCTACTGCTCTGTTAATGATAAAGGGAAGCCTGTTCTATCACATGAAGTTACACTCGCTGAAGTCCCATTTCCGGGGGGTGCAAAGCCTACAAGTGTGAGTCAGCCAGCTAGAATGGACCGAAGGTTCTGACTTGGTTACAGAGAGGCCTACCGCTCCTCAAGGATCCTGCTGTTATCAACAATCTCAGTGACAACAACCTAGTTAGATACTACTGAGGTTACTACCCTCGAAAAGCCATGCCGGAAAGTAGGGAGGAGTGCATCAAGGCAATTTGGAAGGCCATTGGGTGGAGGCTTGTTTGATTGCTTTGGACTATGCTGTCGCTTTACATGTAAGAAATCTTGAATTGGCATACAATCTGATGTAAATTTACAAGACCGTCTATATAGCAGAGTGATTATCTAGGTAAGGAACAACATAATTAAAAATGAGGGAGCTGGGGTTTTCTCCAACTTGCTTTTCTCTTCTAGCACCATTATGCTCCAGTGATGCGACTGGGACAAATACTCATAAGTCCATTCCAAAAACTCGTGCTTGGAACCGATTAGTGCTGAACACCAGCACCGCTTCAGCACATGCAGTACCTATATAAACTCAACATATATGACTGCAACAAGTAGTCTGGTGATCGGTGTTTCTGAATGGCTCAGTCAGACACATCAAGGTGACACGTCGCATTGCTCACGTGTTCGTTCCATGATATCAAAATCAAGTGGCCTGCCCCATTCCTTTCCATGACCACGATCAAGGACTTTCATCCACATTCCCCATGGATATCATGAACCCCACCATACTTGGCCTATTTGTCCTACTAGCTCATATAGAGATGTGTCTCAAGGACATGGAAGACCAAATGCAGCACTCAAACTTCAATATGGATTGTTGCATCAGCCAAATAGAGGAGTGTCTGAGAAGAATAGAAAGGAGCAGCAAGGGAATTGAGGGCAGGATTGAAGACATGGATTCACATTCCGATGAGGTGGATTCCAAGTTGGAGGACATTGATGGGGACATGCTCACTGATGGCATCAGTGATGCAATCAAGGAGGGATTCGACAAGCTCTCCAAGGAAGGGCTGGACTTGACTGCTATGGTGCGCCTCTCTTGAGTACTGTTCTAGCACAAGCCGTCATATCTTTTTCCAGAATCACAACTCAAACATTTATCTCGCTATCAAGGATGAACAGCAGTGGGGAAATCATATTCCATGGGGAGATATCTCCCTGGCAGAGGTTCTGTTTCCAGGAGGCAGGAAGCCTACCACTGTGAGTGGGTTGGAAGGATGCTGGTGACAGCTCACAATATTTTACAGCTCGCCCTACCACTGCTCAACAATCCAATGGTCATCGAGAGTCTCAGCAGCGATGTACTTCTCCAATACTACCGAGAATATTATCCTCACAAAGATGTACCTGAGAATAGAGACAAGCACATAAAGGCTATTTGGAAGGCTATTGGGTGGGAGCTTGTATAGCCACTGCACAGTCTGAATCATCATACCCACCTATAGGTTACAATAGAAGAAAGCTCTACCTTGTCATTGAACATATGTAGTAGCAGCAGAGGTGAGATGCTCAACATGAAGATTATAACCATCAGTAAAACAATACAAGAATGCTTACATGTACTTTATCTGTAAAATCTGCTTGTAAAAGAATTCGTATTCAGGACCAAGGCAGTCAATTAGATGCTGGCGACATCACTCTGCTTCTCGTCAATGATTTGTTCCACATTGTTCAAGCCTTGTGATGGGTATTTTCTCAAGAGAACCTTGTGAGTACCAACCAGTGAGAAAAGTCGACTAGAGTACGCATGAGTTTCCAAGACCATTGACCAAAGCGATGGCAACCGCACACTTTTCTGCAGGGTGATCAATAACACTGGAGACCCACTAAAAGAGAAAACAGATTCAGCCTGGGTCAGGAAAGGAGTATGAAGGAAAGACTCACCAGCAATGTCAAAGGACAAGCCACATACATGCATTCCACAGCAAAACAAAGGAACACATATTTGACCTTCTTAGCATTGACTGCGACCACAATGATAAAACTGATCCCCGCAATTAACAATGTGAGGCTGACAAAGTTGCCTCACTCTTTCTTGATATCACTGAGGAAGCAAAACATCAAGATGCAGATGAGTGCAACCATATAGATGGGGATGGTCATGTACTGTCTTGCCACACCGGAATAGCTGAGCTGGCCAATGAGAGTGGGGATGAAGTATTGGATGGTCTGTGACCCAGTGGCAAGCATGTACATCATGGAAAGGTACCAGGTGCACCAGTCCATCAACACCATTTTGAGGCACTCCTTGTGCATGGGCTTGTCACCTATGGCCACACCACTGATACTGTCATGCTTGAGGCATTGAACAGCAATGAACTCGATACCAGTGGGGTCAGACAAAGAACGACAGTTGGTAGGTAGAAGCCTCATCTTTTCTTTGGCAGTCATCCACCTTGTAGTCATCAGCCAATCAGGGAGAATCATCCATGTGAAGAGTGCTGGAGATAGATAAATTAAGCAACCAAAAATATAGGTACAAAAACCAGAATGATATACCCAGGAAGTACATGCCAAGACCCTTGATCAAGAATAGCCACTGCCATCCTTCGATACCATGAGCAATGGCAAGATTGTCAGTGATGACACCAGTGAGGAGACCAGAGAAAGCACCCTAAGAGTGTGTGAATGATACAGACAATACATACTGAGACAGCCATAGTGGTGTAATAGATGGAATAACACTTTGCAAGTTCATGGTGCTTGTACTATGATGACAGATAGAATGCAACACTGGAGGCAAACCCGGCCTCAATGATGCCCAAACAGAAACGCATGCCAGCTAGCTGTTGCCAATTGTTGATTGCAGCCATGCACACTGCAACACCACCCCACAAAAAGCACAGCATGGATAGGCTAAAGATAGTGCATGAGCTTGACATTGCTTGAAAAAGGTATGAAAGATGCACTAGATTGATGGGCAGACTTGGGTGAGAATCATGTTGGCCAGTATTTTGAAGACAACATAGGAAACCTGGGAAGGGAGAGATGGTGAAGAGACTCTGTGCATGCAAGCTAGAAATGCAACAGCATCAAAGACACTGATCACACCCTCACCCAACACTACACACACAAACCCTCAAGTTCGTGGGGGATTCTGATGTGATAGAAGCAGAATGAATTAGGACAACAGGACTCTCAGAATATATGATACACACATATAGCAATAGCATGCGGTGACTATCTAGATTTCTCAAAGTCCAAAGGCTTTTAATAACAAGAGGAGCAACATTTGTCGCTGGGCCTCAAGGCAAGGTGTAGTACAATACACGTAACATCAAGAGATGTACACAAAACCCTCACTAAGTCTAGAGTGACACATGGAATGAGCTCAAATGACTCAAAACACACTATACATGACTCAAAGCTTTGCGCTCTAAGCAGAAACACTTCACAAAACCATCCACTGAAGCCACAGGATTCAAACCTATGCCCTCAAGCTTCCAAACCGATTGTAGATCCACGGGGTTCTAACCTATGTGATCCAGAGACACAGAAACCTTATAAAACACCATCTGCAAGTCACAGGGTTTGAACCTATGCCATTTGGGAAATATATACTCTCAAGCGAGCACTAATCAAGCCAAAGGGTTTGAACCTCTGCCACCTGTAGTGCCTTGTGTTACAAGAAACCATCAAAGCACATGAGCGCATCCTCAATGACACTAAACTCCTCTTCTCAGGTTAGAGCTCAAGTCACCCAACCAATTAACAGTCACACAAGTGCCATGTTAGCTTTCTATGCCTTGTGCACAACTCAATTCACTCAATATGATATCAATTCTAGGTATATTCTCTCGCTCGAAGTTACAAACTAATCCTGATGCTATGGCGTTAAGCTGGAGGCTTGCGTGCAACTACAATGGGGGTCTGAAACTTGTACACTACGATTATACTGTGCTATTTATCTATTCTATGTCCTACAAATTAGTACCACCAAATATAGTATTATTTAAGCTGCGCAGCTCTTTCACCTGCATCCTGCACATGTTGCAATTATTATGCCATAGCTTGGTGCTGACTCAGGAGTCTGGCTCGGGGCCAGATCCTGTCTCTGAGTGTTGTGATGTTGGTTAACATTGCTATTACACATGTACTGACATCGGTTGCTATTTTCTCGGAGTTGCAGCCTAGTGCGTGACTCTTATTTTGCTTCATTATATTCTCTTTAGGAAATCTATAGTAGTGAAGGCAACGAGCTCCTTGTCTAGGCCTCATGTGCTTTGGCCGAAGTCAGAAGATTTGGATTTACTCATGTTCTGACATCACAAAGTCTAGAGCTCTAAGTTCCGGATCTGCTGGGCCTTGTGCATCATAGATCAATGTTGCACGAAGCTTTAATTATCTCCCAAGTGTGTCCTGTTCTATTCTTAGCATGCACGCGCTGTGCCCTGGCCAAGCACTTAGTGTCAAGCACTGGGACTTTATACCTAGTGCAGCCTTTCTAGTACCATTCTTAGGTTAAGTCATGCACTCCATCCTGCTTTACTCAGGTAATCTCATTACTGGCATTATAATCACTGCACTCTGTTGTATTCCTCAGTGCCTTAGTATCTAGACCCTGTAGCATGTATTCCTTTGTAGGAATTGCAAAATTACACATGTAAACACTTGCAAAGCATGTCAACGGTGTTGAGCATGAGTCCAATATTGGCACTGGAAACTGACGATGTACAAAGAACATGAGTAAGATGACAGAGTATTGACTAGATGTTAGTCCCAAAGTGGTTTCCAGACCTCCTACTTTTGCATTACCAATGTTGGCGTTGATGAGCCTAGACTTCTGTGGCAACGGCAACACCCAAAACTCTGAGAGAGCTTAGGCAATTAACGTAGCAACACAGCAGTCAAGGCAAAGTGTGTGCGAGTGGTTCAGTGCACCTCCGTGCGGTCAATTCCTCTATAACACAAGATACACAGCGACTTTTCAGTCAGCGAAGTAGTACTCTTGGTCAATGAGTACTAGTAGACATTGGCTGTAAGCCTGGAAGGATCTTGATAATCGAGATGGAACGGAATCTGGTATGAAGCGGATACCAAGAAACCGTGATAGAAATGGATAAAATGATCTATAAAACATGGGGACGGGCTAAAGAGCACAAAAATAGCTCTAGTAACCGTGGCAATGCTCTAGAAATCGTAGCAATGCACGAGAAATCGTAGCGACGAGCTAGAAATTGTGGGGAAGGACTAGAAAACATGTCCTGAAGGTGTACTGTGATGCTGAGTCGAAACAATGGCAATTAACATGCGAAAAATGCCTTGGAAATGGAAGAAAACGTAGCAACTGTGGTGCTGAGTGAGGTGTTGCAGCAATAGATGCACGGCAACTCTGAACAATGATAAAGACGAGGGTGATCCTATGGAGAACGGTGCTGAACTGGGCCTACACGGAGGCAATACTGAACTGGGCAATGAAAACGATGGTGATGTAGAAGGTGAAAGCGATGAAAGAATTCTATGTGGTGAAGGTGAAGTGATGTTGTGGCATTAAAAGACAAAAGCAAGTTATTGATGCGAGATTCCGTGTATTGGTGCAATATACAAAGCAAACCAACAATGTTAAAAGTAAAGCAAGCAGTGAGGGATAACTTGGAGTAACCATAGCTGACTGGAATGCCGTAGTCTCGTCAACTGGGTAAGAACTAGCTCTAAAAATGCGGTATCTACCTAGTTTTTATACTACAAGTACGATTTTATAAATAGAATATTCTTCGGAGCCTTAGTAAGGCTGTAAGTCCTTGGCTTTTGTAATAGCCGTAGTAAACATATGGAATCTGTGGTTCTAAAGTAACAGCAAGTCCTCGACGTTGCCATGTATGGATGCAAACCGTGTGGTTTTATTGAGTGATGAGCAGATCATGAGGTGCTGTTTAGCTGCGGATTACTGAGCTGCAGTTGCCATGCTGAGGTGTACACTTGGGTCAATGATAATTTGAAGTCTTGGTACTGTAACAGCCTTAGTAAACACAGTCTGTAGTTGCCGTGGCTGTAATTATCGTAGCTGGGAGGGTACTCGTGTCAATCACATCATTTCATTAAATGATTGATGGGCACATCAACTAGGTGCTTCTGAGTGATGTAGCAACCCTGTTTTGGATGATTGGCAATCAAAGGTGCCTTGCCGTGATGGGGTATGGTAATTATGATGTGCGGCGAGCTGGGAAGGATAATGGAGTGTTGAAGGAGTATGAAGGGCACGGTTTTAGGATTGTATCTGTGTGTGGGTGATTTATACTGTGAAAATCCGTGGTATTATCAAGAGTTGGCAGTATTATGGAGTGTGTGGGGATTATAATGGTGTCATTTCGAAGATATTGGGTGATGAATGGGTAAATCTGTGAATTCTGAGTGTACAGAGCCTGGAGGCTCATCAGTGTGGTCCAGATATGAGAGGGTATATAGGATCCACACAGTCGGTATCTAACAAGAACATCAGCTGATGCCTCAAAAGACCAGCAAAACAAAGCCAATGTACAATTCTTATATCAATCTTGCGCATGAGCCTCTTCTCAGCATCACTGTTGGGTACATAGGTGAACTGCAATGTTTCCTTGTGCCATTCTTGATCCATCTTTGGTGCCATGAAGAATGTGGGGTATTCATGTGGGGTTGGTGTGGGGAAAATGAAAATTAGGCAGTAATTTTATAGTGCATGCTGATCATCTCCTTTTCCTTGCACCCCTGAGGGAGGAATTATATCTTTCCAGGGCAGGCGATCTAACATCGTCCAGGTGACCATCACATAGATGTTTTATCACAGAAGGGTACCTGGGAGTACCCCAGCTGTGGCATGGCTGAGTACTAGTTCAGCCTCTTCAAAGACACTGACTGCTCTTGTTTTGCACACTTGTGAAGAGGTGAGGTGCAAATTAAAGACAAGTAGAAGAATGATGATCACCTTTTTGCCTCCATACTTTGAGAGAGTCAATATGATTATCCTTTGTGTTATGCTCATGGAGTAGAATGCCCTGCCAGATCTCACGGTCTGTGATATTGTATATCAATCTAGATCCTGGAGGCTGCAGCAAATCTTCCCTCATACATACTTCTGGCACAGGCCAATTGGCGAAAAATCAATGCATGATTTGTTCAAGTGACTTGTCAACTGATGAAAAGGTCCTAGAGGGAAAGAGGTATGTAAACAACAGCTGGTTTTTTCTAAGAGGAAGGGCGATCTCACAGTCCATTGGCTGTGTGCTACTAACTTAAAACAGTTGCGTTTGTCCTTGAAGCAAAAGCCTACCTAGATGTCAAAGAGCAGTTCTCAACAAAAGATTGCAAACCTACACCTGCAAATGCATTGGCTTTGCATAGCTAGCAGCTGAGCACGAGGATCATGGAGACTTCAATGGTGGCTGGGGCCAAGGAAACAACAAAGTATTGAAATGTCCTTTCCAAGCAGAAAGATTAAGATGATTTGTGCTGCTGTTTGGGTGAATACAAGGGTATATGGAATGCCATCATCTTAGCATGGACTCGACTGATCTGTGAATGAATCAAGTAGGTGCAGAGAAATAGGAAATTCGGTGTACCTTCAACGACCAACGACCAACAATTATGAATCAGCCCTACTTCCCTCATCACATCTTTCTGTGGTATCTGTACCCTAACTCGTCCAGCGGCAATTTTCTCAGCTTCATGTCACCAAACTGCATACTCACCTACTTTTGCTGGAGTGCATATGGCATCCTTTTTCTTGCCTAGACACAGCAACTTTTTTGTTCCATATGCTATTAGCTCCATGCTGCAAAGCCTTGTGTCTTGAAGTAAGCTGACAAGGTCAATGAGCCTGAGGCTATTTGTGCTTGTAACAAATGGGGAAGGTTGCAAACTTGGCATGGTCCAAGAATGGCAGGATTGCCCAGGTTGGAGGGTCACAATGGAAGCCTTGGTGACCATTGCCCACGAAAAGATTAAAAAAAGTGCTGGTGTATGTGTGAAGTAAAATACCGAGCAAGTTGTCCAGTACAAACTGTGAACTGAAGCTTCAGCCAAACAGCTGTACACCTCTCTGCAACCAACACATCCCGACCCCCTCCCGACTCCCGATGAAATGCTTACAGCTGAAATAACCGACATGTTCAACACCTGGTGACAGAAACCTGCCAGCTCATATGGTGATGAGCCTAGACTTCCGTGGCAACAGCAACACCAACTCGGAACAAGATTGGATAATTAACGTAGTAGCATGGCAATGAAGGCGATTGTGTTTGTGAGTGGGTTCGGGGCACCTCCATGCAGTAAACCAATTCCTCTATACACAAGTATACACTGCAACTTTATGTCTGTAAAGTAGTACTGCTTGGTAGTCAAGTACTAGATGCAATGGCTATAAGCCGGTAGGGATCTCTCAAAATGAGAGGGAACAGAAGCAGGTATGATGTGAATACCATGAATCCATATGGGAAAACATGCGACGAGACTAGAAAACGTTGCTGGACATTAATCTGAGTGGTGTGAACAATGGTAGAGAGACTAAATGGTTGGTAATAGTCTATGGGTGAACAAGGCAATGAGAAAACATAGTGGAGATGACATGTGTCGAAAGAAAACAGTGAACAAGATACTGAGGGTGGAACGGTGAGAGAAAACGTGGGGCTATGAAAACTAGTGGTGCAGCTGATCCTATACGGCACGATAATGCTGAAGTTGATGTCAAAACTGGTCTGGTGCTGAAACTATCCTATCCTATGTCAAACTAACGTTCAAGTCCACTCGAGGGACTGATACTATACAAAAACTTGCTGAAACTGGTCCTATACTGATCCTAAGTCTGCTCAGAGACTACCCAAGTGGGTGATGATAACAGTGATGAAAGTGAAACTGTAAAAACTCCAATGGTGTGAAAGTGAAACAATGATGGCCTATAAAAGATAATGTGGGCGAGGTATGGCACGGCGATCACGTATTGGTACAATACGAGCATGTACCAATAGTGTTAAGAGCAAAGAGCAAGTGTCAAAAGACTCTTCACAGTTAAAAACTGTGGAATAACTCTGGTGAGCTCAAGAGTTGATGTGCAATTGAGAATATGCTGGGTAAACAGTATATTGCCATAGAATGGTGAATAAACGTGGTTACTGGCAATAGACTAGAGTGTGATGAGAATTGATGTGGACTGGTCAACTAGAGATGAACTGCTCTCCAACTACATTTTCTAGCTAGTTTTTATACTACAAGTACGAAATTATAAATAGAGTAATCATGCATGACTTAGTCAGGCTGTAAGGCTGTGGCTTAGTAAAATATGTAGGAAACATATGGTACTTTGTCTTCTAAAGTAACAGCAACTCGTCAACATTGCCACATATGGGTGTGAGCCATATGGTTTTATTGAGCAATGACCAGATCATTAGGTGCTGTTTAGCTGCGGACTAGTGAGGTATGGCTTTTGTACCGAGATGTACCCTTGGGTCTACATTGTTTCAAGGTCTTGGCAAGGCAACAGCCTTAGTAAAATGCGGTCTGTAGTTGCTGTGTGGTCGAAATATCTTGGATGGATGAGTGGCCATGGCAATCATGTTATTTCATTAAGTGATTGATTGACGCTTCCATGAGGCTATGGGAAGTGATGTGACATTCCGTTTTAGGACAATTTGTGATCGAAGGTGCCTTGCCGTGATGGAACACAGCAATTATGATGCATGGCAAGATGGGATGGATAACAAAGCATGTGAGGAGTGGTTGCCATAGGATGAAAGTGGTATTGCCATGTGTGGAATTATTAGTTTACTGAAAGGCCATTGCAGGGACCATAGTGTTAATTAGCAGTTAAAATCCATGAATTCTGAGTGTACAGAGCCTGGAGGCTCATCAACGGCTTGAGTTGAGCTGCTACATGGGTCTGCGATTCAAATGAGGAAGCTCCTGCAAAAATTTGACTGGCTTTTAGCATCATGGAAATACTGTGACACATACATCATATGTACTGCTGCTTTTCTGTCCATGAACGACCTTTGGGGCCACTGAGGCAAACTCATTTACCCTTCCGAGTGTTTCTAGATGGTCAACTGTCTCAAGCTTGCCTCCACCACTCATCTTTTTGCAAGACCTGAATGGTCACAGCATGGTCGTGCTGTGCGATACAAAGTCCCCTGCATTACAAAAGATAGTTTTGAGTCTATTCCCCAAAGAATTGCTTGGTACACTGGCCAATTATGTTGTACAGCACTGATTTGTGCTCTAGCCTCTGTAACTGACATTCAGAGTCTGCATGCGTATCTGGAATGCGGAACAGACAGCAACGCCCTAATGGAAAGGATGTTAGCTTTGCTTTCGCCAATAACTTGAAGGAGGACTCTCGCAAACCAGGCTCATGTACTAGCTGTGTTCTTAATCAATCACAGTCGATGCCTGGAAAGGGGGGGGAGTCAATGTAAAATGGATTTCCATAAACTTGTGAAATGATAGCAACCTTGGAATTGTGAACCGTGACCCCTTTTGTTGTACAGAATACATGCATCCGAAGCTCTCCGCATTGTTTGCTCCATCCTATTGGCATTAGGGGGGAAGTGAGCATACAGGACTTGCAATTGTATGGGGTGGGATGTTTGAATCCATGGTTGAAGAGCATAGGTCTTTTAGCACCTTGATGGTTGGTTTGGATTGCTGAAAAGTGAGGACAGTACAGATCTCTATCCAGCCATAGCTGTGACCCTGCAGCAGGTAACATGAGAGTACTTCAACTCTGCATTCCGGTGCCCGGAGTTGTTGGCACTGGCTCACGTTACTATAGGCTGGTTAGGGTGACGATATCATTGTGCATAGCGAGGTTCCAGAAGCTGGGCAGCTCATGCTGAAATCGAACCGCCAGCCACACAAGTAAATCAAGTTGGATGAGCCAAAAGATTGGCCAAAATGGTAACTCCTTGTTCAGTGAAAAACATCGTCCATAAAATCCCAGTGATGGGTAGTCATAATTAGAAGCATATAATCAATCTTTGACCTTATAGAGGACCTGAAGACATTTCTGGATAGTAGTCATAGCATTTGGAGAGATAACGGTGATGAGCCTCCAGGCTCTGTACGCTCAGAATTCGCAGATTTTCCCTGCTAATTAACGCTACTGTCCCTTCAACGGCCTTTCAGCAAACCAATGATTGCACACCCACTGATACCACTTTCGTCCTATGGCACCCACTCCTTATGTGCTTTGTTATCCATCCCATCTTGCCATGCATCATAATTGTCATACTTCATCACGGCAAGGCACCTTCGATCAACAATCATCCCAATATGGAATTAATGCATCACTCAGAAGCATCCAGTTGACATGCTCATTGATCACTTAATGAAAATGACGTTGATGAACCAAGAGACTCCTGCAGGCAGAAAACACAAGACCTGTAACGGCTAGCATAACCAAACACAGAATCTGAAGGCAGGTTCTAGCGAGTCTAGTCTTGTACCTCCATACGGTGACTATAGCTTCCTGGTGGTGTAGCGAAGTATTGCTACGCTTTGTTATGATTCTCTGAAGGCTGTTCAGAGACTCAAGGTATGTATGCGAAGTTTCCTGGAAGGGAAGGGATGCGTAAACGTGGGTGTATGCTGAGCGGGGGCGACCTAGATGCGGCGCGAACTATGTGGTATCGAAATCCTAGCTGCGGATTCGGTTGGAGAACTCTATGTGAGTTAAGTGGTGCTGGTGTTCTAGATGTGAGCGAGGTTTTGTCCAAGATAAAGTACGTGCAAGCAAGATATAGCTCTAAATGATCCTAATATCAAGTAAGTCAGTATCAATCTTGAGTCGAGTTAAAAGGGGAGTGTTAGCGAACTTTCCCTCTATGAGAAAGGTAGCTAAGGCCCCAAGGTGTCTAACTCTATAAGAGTTAAGTGGTGTTGTTTCCTAAGTTTGGAAACGGTAGTACTAGGTTGTTAGTGGCTAAAAGCTTCAATCCTTGCTGCGGATTGCTGTTTAAAGCGCACAGGTATGTAAGCGAACTTAAAACGTCGAGGATGCTTCGCAAGGGTAACCAGTAAAGGTTTCCTAGCGAAGTTTTTGGAGCAGAGGTAAGCACGCGAAGTTATAGTTAACTTTTATTAGTGAAGGAAAAGTTCACTAAGTGTTATTTCTCTAATGAACAGTAGAGAAGCAATAACTTCGGGTGTGTGTATCGGATATAGGAGGTGTGTAAGGTAGTGTACTTGTGGGCAAGTAACTCCCTGGTGGTTCATCTCCTTCTCTCTCCTTTTTCTTTTTCTTTTACTTAGCTACTTTTATACTACTTTGAGAATTCCTTGTAGGTAAGCTACATTTGTCCTTGCCCTGTTAATTCGCAACCCATGCGAACTATTTACTGTGCAATAGAGTATTCTTGTCCTTTCTTTACTAATGCTGAGTCAAGATCTGTCAGCATCTGTGCAACTCCAAGAACTATGCGACTGTGCATAGCTGTGCATAACTGTGCATGTAGCTTCAATTACTGTGCAAAGCTGCTGCAAAGCGAACTTGCTGCGCATTTACTAAGCTATGAACTGTGCAAAGTAAACAGCCTTGGTAAGGCTTTAACTGCTGCTGACTGTAGCGAATTATAATAGTTCACTAACTTGTCATTAGAGTTGTGTAACAGGATTCAAGCCTTTTACAACTATTCCAAGTGATCTGGAAAGTCCGGGATGAGGATTCGGAATGGTTTGATAGTGTTCATGATCAAGGTGCATGACAATCATGGCTGTGCTTTGATATGGAGGTTTGGAAGGGGCGGAATATTACTGGATCATTATAGATCTGTGAATTTATGAGTGTACAGAGCCTGGAGGCTCATCAATGTGATTGACGCGAGTACCCTCGCAGCCATGACAATTGGAGCTATGGCAACTACAGACCGTGTTTACTAAGGCTGTTACTTTGCCAAGGCCTCAAGAAAACATTGCCCCACGCGTACTCCTCAGTACGACGACTATCGCTCAGTAATCCGCAGCTAAACAGCACCTTACGATCTGTGCATCGCTCAGCAAAACCATACAGTTCTCATCCATACGAGGCAACGTCGACAAGTTGCTGTTACTTTAGAAGACCAAGGACCATATGTTGCCTACGATTTTTACAAAGCCAAGGCTTTACGGCCTTACTAAGTCTTGCATATCTACTCTATTTATAAATTCGTACTTGTAGTATAAAAACTAGCTAAGAAAATGTAGTTAGAGGGCAGTTCATCTCTAGTTGACCAGACTACATCAATACTCATCACACTCTAGTCTAGTGACCGTAAACTATGTCTATTACCGTTCTACGGCAATACACCATTTGCCCCGCATATTCTCAATTGCATGTCAACTCTTGAAAGCTCACCAGAGTTATTCACATGGTTTTTAACTGTGAAGAGTCCTTTTCGTTACGTGCTCTTTGCTCTTAACACTATTGGTGCATGCTCATATTGTGCCAATATGTGACTGCCGCGCTATACCTCGCCTCTGTTATCTTTTATAGGCCGACATCGTTTCACTTTCACACCATTGGAGTTTTACAGTTTCACTTTCACCATCGTTATCGTTGCCCACTTAGGTAGTCTCTGAGCAGACTTAGGATCAGTTTAGGACCAGTTTCAGCAAAGTTTCGTATAGTATCAGTCCCTCGAGTGGACTTGAAGGTTAGTTTGACATAGGATAGGATCGTTTCAGCACCAGACCAGTTTTTGACATCAACACAGTACTCTCGCATCATATAGGACCAGTTTCATCGCCAGTTTTTGTAGCCCCACATTTTCTCTCACCAGTCTACCCCAGCACATCATTTAATGTTTTCTCTTGCCACACGTTATCTCTACTACGTTTTCCCATTGCCTTGTTCACCCATAGACTATTGCCGACCGTTTAGTCACTCTACCATCATTCACCCAGCACAGATTAACGTCCCGCGACATTTTCTAGTCTCGTCGCACATTTTCTCATACAAATTCATGGTATTCACATCATACCCGTCTTTGTTCCCTCTCACTTTGAGAGATCCCTACTGGCTTATAGCTATTGCATCTAGTACTCGACTACCAAGCAGTACTACTTCGCTGACTTAAAGTCGCAGTGTATACTTGCGTATAGAGGAATTGATTTACTGCACGGAGGTGCCCCGAACCCACTCGCAAACACAATCGCCTTGATTGCCGTGCTACTATGTTAATTACCCAATCTCGTTCTGAGTTGGTGTTGCTGTTGCCACAGAAGTCTAGGCTCATCAACAGGTGGCATAGGTTGAGCTGGGCTGGCTGTGTCATGTCAGTGGTTGTTAGAGTGTGAGAAAGGAGGTGTCTTGTCTGATACAGGTTCAAAAGAAGTCATTATCACCAAAACAAGGATGATGCTCACCTAGAAATGCATGCTTTGCCTGCCCCAATCACAGAAATTTCTTTAACCAATGAATGGTAGACCTGTTTCACCTAGGCAGCATTGAAAAGGCATAAAGTGTCTACTCTGTCACAGACTGGGCGACATCCATTGATGGTGGTAGTGGTGAGAGTCAGTTTGGAATTTTGAGCTTGTCAGGAGGCCAGAGCCTCTTCAAGGTGCGATGAGCAGGACAACAATGAGGTGATGGATGAGGCAGCAATGAGAAAAAGTTTCTTCTCGTGTGGCTTGCTGCCTAGATAGACATTGGTGTCTGGAAGCCAAGTATGTGGCACACTCTTAGTTGTCTTGGGACAAATATTTATTATTATCTATTTATCTGTCAGTGATAGAACCCTACTGAAATATACTTCTAACATTACAAGATATGTTGACACAATAGCAAGGCCGAGCACTGCCTAGGACCGCCTACTGCTTCGATGTTGTGGTAAAAAGCCAAATGACAAAGTGTGAGGTCACGTGATGAAACTAACTTGCTCAAGCTGCAGCCTTTTATTTTCCGACTCAACTAGATATATCCAAAGATTAGGAACCTCTTACTATCTCCAGAGACACCGAGAGCTCAACCGCATTTTGAACTAGTACCACTCATCTTTACCCTCAAGGAGGAAGCAGAGAGGCCCACATGCATCAATACACTTCCATAAAGTTTGGCACTGGAACTCAAGAGCATATCTGGCTTAATTGAACAATTTAGTTTAGGGGAGATTGACATGCCACATGATCTTAATTTGTATTTGCTTCAAGCTATGCCGGCCTCCCTGAGAAAATGTCTTGTTCTCACAGCATCAGTGCATGGACACTGCTTGAATTTCATTCCTATCAATGGAATTACCGTTCAATTTGACAGTGCCACACACTTCTGAACCTTGACCTTGATTGCGACCATCCCCAGAAAGTCTGCCATCATTCTAGGTTTCTGTTCAACATATACACTAAATACCATGCCAATATCACTTCAAGCCTGTAGGTTTCTCTTAATAATCTGAAGGCTTTCACCTGCTAATAGAGGTCTGAAGTACACTTCCCATGTGGAATTAGGTGCCAGTCATGTCACTGGTCTAAAATCTTGCACTACAAAATCAGCAGAACCAGGGTTACATCATGGCTTCTTTTTGGATGGCCTCACATGACAATGGTGCATGGGTCTTGTTCCAGAACTGAAGTTTACAGATACAAGGGCTATCTCTGCTTGTCTGTGCATGGACCATGAAATTTCAGCAGCTCTGACATAATTGACTTAGCCAAAGTGGGCTGTTGCGGGCATGGCAGGTACGAGTCCGAAGTGCCCAGCTAGATTGGAGGTTGAATGGACTAATGCAAGTATACTGCATGTCTATCGACATGTGAGTCAAGACAATGTACATTGAAGAAGAGTGTTGAGTTCCAAATAGGGTCGGCAGTGTTTGCCCTTGTTCTGCATGCTTCCTGCCTTATGGACAGTTGTGAGGATTTAACTGACCAACCACAGACTTAGTTTCAATCCTCTCACCTTCCTTGTACACTTCAAGGCTGCCATCTTTCTCTCATCTTTCTTGCCCTTGCTCAGTCATTATACTGGACCATCTCGCATGATGTATGTCTGTCTGTCATGCAGCTGGCCTCCCCAATATTGTGTTCTATCAGAAACATGTGAAACATGTTGTGTTTGTGGCATCTGCATTGAATGCCTGTTGAAGGGGATGTTTGGTAATGACATCATATTTGGTATAGCCTTCATACACCGTCATCCTTCCATCTTCAAATCCTTTTATTGCTCTCGGTACCATGTCTTGTTTGGTTGTTGCTGCAAACACGGTATCATGTAGATTTTTGTTGTCATATTCCTTATTTGTTTAGTGATGCAGCAGCAGGTCCACATATTCTGTTTTCTGCCCAGTGGTTCTGTGCCTGATATCATTGCAAATAGATTGTCTGCCCACAAATGCGTACCCTCAACCATACCCCATGTTGTTTTGATCCATTCTTGGCATCATTTCATGCAAAAACAACATGGCCTTCCGGCGAGACACTATACAGAGTGACAATGATAGCATGTAGAAGTCTGCTCCTGGAGATGGCATATCTTCATTCTTTGATGCTTGACTCAAGAAAGGTCCAAGGTCTATGTATGAAGGTGAGTTATACATTCCTGCTAGTGTGTTAACTGGCTAACCTACTCTGACTCAGCTCTCACCATTCCCTGATACCCTAAATTCACTTTTCTTCTCCATGACAACCTTTTCTAGCTAAACAGCAGCAACACAGCACATGACATCAACCTATGGGCTGAATCTTGCACCGAGACAATGTATTGCATTCTGGCAAGCGAGGTGCTGTGATGGGGAGGATGGAGGTGCATAGTGCTAGAGGGGGATGATTGGTGTATTCCCCAGGTGTGCACAAGACCCTCGTCTTTCTGTGTGTTCACATTCCCACTCACATGATCTCATCCTTCCTGCCAACATGAGGCTATCTTACATGCTCAGATGCAACAGTCTGCCTACTGATAGGCATTCTTATGAGATTGATGATGGCCATCAATTCTGTGTTTGGACGTTGATAAAGGTGAGTTGGGTTTTCTATTCCATTGCAACCAAAGCTGATTTGCCTCTATTCCAGCTCGTTTCCATCTGGGTTAGGGTTACACTGTCAGTAGGACTTGTGCGAATCTTTCAAGACTTGTGCCATCTTTTTCTCGAACCCATAACAGCAAGTCTCAGTTTCCCGTTGGAACAATTTCAATGCCCACGTTTGCCTCAGGCCGCTTCCATGCGACCCACATTTCCTGATGGCTCTTGATGTCTTGTAGTACTTACTTTCCTGCTCGTTGATGAATTCATGTTCTAAGTAAAACCAATATTCATGTATAAAATATTATAATACAAATAAATAAATAAAACAGATAATATAGGCGAGATTGGGAGCAATCTACTATGCATAGATGGCAGCAATGGGTCCTCCAATAACATAGTCACTGAAATGCAGCACACGAATGCTGCACAATGCCATGAAAAACAGAAAATTTTGGTATTGAGGCCGGGATGTTGTCAATGTCGGTGAGCATCGTTGGCTGCATCAGGTGGGTGTGCAGAGGGCAGCACTGTGCTTCTCTATATTGTATATAGCACAGTCCCTATATTTTCAGCTGTAGCATGGACTAAGGATGATCGATGAGGGAGGGGTGAGGTAGGGATCAGCAGCGCCATAGAGTGTAACAGGGAGCTCATGAGGAGAAACGGCAACCGCCATCAGATTTTCCAGTATTGAGAATGGAGGTGGGGGTCCGATGGTGGTCATACGGTCAATGGAGAGCACAGAACACAGCAGGGACATGGGTCAGGTGTCATCATCATCATTGTTGGTGATGACAACATCGGGGAGGAAAATGGGCATCATAGCTGTGATCTCCAGTGTTGAAAACGGGGGATGCATGGAGATAGAGGGTGTTTCGGACCTGGGGCAGGCAGTAGGGACCAATGTTAGTGTTGGGGCCATCAGTGCTCATGTTGCTGTCATCTTGGCGTCTTCTGTTGCATACTGAAGAGTAGAATCAATGCCCAGATGGACACTGTCATTGCTGGATTTGTTGGATGTCAGGGGTCCAATCTTGCTCCCGCCCTCCTGCTCCCACTGTTCCACCCTCCTTCACACTCCCCAGCATGTTTTCCTTCTACTGCACCAAAGCCCTGCTTTCTTCCATATCCCTTAAATGTTCTCAGACCTCTCTGGCCCTCTCATCATCATCATTGTCGCCCTGTTTGCCTTTGTCATTGTCCCCCTTGTTGAACACTCGTTCCCATGCCATGCTTGCAAATAGAGCCTGATTTCATGTCCTCTGCTTCATCCATGGTTGTTGCCATGTGCAAAATCACTGTGTGAGGGTGATTGGTCCTGATGTTGATGTGGGCGATGCTGAGTAGGGGGAAAGGTGGAGATGATACCAATTCTCAGGCCAATAGCAGGTGTCCATGGGTGTCAGCTTTGTCCTAGTCAACGGTATTCACTGGGGCAGTATCTTGTGGGCGTCACATGCAGTGCTGCCTCATGTGAGGGCTGGGGGGATAATATGGCTGCGATTTGGGGCTCTTGCAGCTGCCAGATGAGCCAAGAGTACCTAAAATAAACCAATAAATACAGAAATCAATGAAACACACTTTTTGTGCACTAATGTGTCAGGGAACGACACGGATACACCGTGTCAAGAGATAAGTGTTAGTGAAGGTGCAGGCTATTATTTTTGAATTGCCATAAAAGGAGCATTGTTTGTTGCTGTTGAATTCTAAGGTAAAACTTAAAATGCAGGGTCCAGGTTCAAAATGTAGCATAAAAGAACGAATCCTTGTTTTACTTGGACTCGTAACAGCGCTTCAACCTTCAACTGTGTAGGAACAGGACGGTTGTTTACATGGTTAACTTCATTAGCCTTTTTCGAGAGGAAGAAACTTGGATTATGTCCTACTGGAAGTCGAGGTGCATTCCTCATCTCATTATCATTATCTGTAGATCTCAAAATGTGGTTGCAGTCAAATGGCAAAGTCTGTTGCTTATTCTTTTGGTCCTCAGAGATGGCAATTGGCTGCAAGGAAAAGAAAGTGTCCCTGAGATATTAATAGCCTTTTCTCCTATGTCTCCCTCTGCAGACCATACACCTGTAAGAATTCTCCATCATGAGTGTGGTTGACCTGTTGATCAACTAGAAAGATGTGGGATTATGATCGGAAGGGAGTGGACTGCCATACATGAAGAAAATTTGATTTGATTCTTCCTGCAGGATCATGAATCAAGTTGCAGTAATGCAAGATCATTCAGTTTCAATGGCCCCAATTTGACTAGGGCCTTGGAAACTTCCAGTTGATGTTCTTCATACAGATGCTTAGCTGATGATGCCATTACAGCATCTGACCTTACAGCTTCGCTCAAAGGGCTTCCTCACAGTAGGCATCAAATTTTGTTCCATGGCTTGGCATAGCATTGATACTGGTTTTAATAACATCTAGGTCACTTCGACAATTATGGATGGCAGAAGAATCATCTTTACTGACAGGTGGCAGCTAACATGACTTTTTAAGAGGTGAATCTAGGCCTCACACTTGGGCAGTGGGCCAGCAAGCAAAGACTATTTCTTAGTGGGTTATGTATGATGCAGATTCAATGAAAGCTGGCTCAATTGCAGTGGACACAACATACAGACTGTCACTCCCTTTTATCAACAGGTCTGTTTTGTCACTTGTCTATGAGAGACTATATTATGGCTAGCTATTAGTGGAAACAACATATTGCTGAGTCATTCACGCTCCCTGATTGAAGTTAAATGCCTACAACAGACCGATATCCAAGATTGAAGACATACACGATCAGTGAATCTGATCGACTCAATTGATGTCCGATCAGGGACCAGGTCTGACTCGACTCAATTTTTAGTACTAGGATACCATCAACAAACCATCAACACACCGTGACATTGGTAGAGTAAGGTTTTCCTGCTCTACAGATTCTGAGCCAGTATTGAGTGTCAAGATCAAGTTAAAACAACTAGTATTACTATTACAAGCCCAGTTCAAGCTCTACAATTGGTTCTTGATTCTAAGCCAGTATAACTAAAAGCACCCTTGCATGCTAATCGTGGCCCAGTGCACACACAACACTAGATAGAATCCATATTTAATGGCAGAAATAGCCTTTTTCTTGCATTGCCTGGTAGCAGGAAGGGCAATACCCACTGATGTTGGGGGCTATCATAAATATTAGTGGGAAAGAACAGGAAAGTCCCAAGAGGTGTCATACAATACTGCTCTGGATAGCAAAGACTGGAAAATGGGAGTTGAGTTAAAGAGCACAGTACCTAAGGCTACTTAGGAGCGAGTGAAGATGTACTATTGCCAACAGGTCTGCAGACAAGTTGGCAGTTTGCAGCTCTTGGGATGAAACAGACTAAACTTGCAGTTCAACTCCTCACATCAAACCTTGGAAAGGTGTGAAATGTGAAAACTGAGAGGAATAATGTTGCGTAGCATTTGTCATACAATTTTTTCAGGCTGAGTCAATGGTGTTTAGGAAGTACGGGTATGTCAAGATGTACAGGATGTACAAGGTTGACGGTATGGCTGCATCCAAGGTAGACATTCCTAAGACTGTACAGGGATGAGGAGCAGAGCAGTTGGAACAGTGAATAGGCACTCACTGGTGATGACGGCACATCATGTGTATATGGATGGAAAGAAGATAAGGGTGCAGTGCAAGGTTGAGAGATAGTTGAGAAGATAGTGCCTAAGGATAGTATGACAGTACACATTTTATGAATCACTGAGGTGCATCTGAGGTCAATGGTAATTCCTGAGCAGCTGACACTATAGACAAAGACTTTCATGGTAGGTAGACCAGCCATAGATGTATTGATGGAAGAGCGGCAGGCACTGTGGCACTGATTTCATCAATGGAGAGCTGTCGAGTCAGACAAACAAGGTAGGAATCAAGTAAAACATCCATGCTGACATGCTTAGAATATTTTTCTTGTTCCAATTCATAGCATATCCTATAATAGTTATCTCCTTGCCCAAAGAACAGGTAATTTGATGAGAAGACATGCTGAAGTCTCAAATCTCTCAAAATGGAGCACCAGCATTATAATTATTGCTTCCAATTAAATATTAAATAAGTTGTTGAAGAAAAGAATTCACTAAAGGAGTAGATACAGGTTCACTATTCAATTTTAGTACAAATCTGTGAGAAAATTTTGAGCTACAAGTGTCAGCAATCATTGGTCACTGGTTCAAATATGGACTCTGAGGAGTTACAGAGTCTTCCTCACAGGGCCTGTGCTTCCGACCCATTCAGTGTCTCTCTGATAATATTGCACTTATTTGGAGCTTCTGATCCAAATTATTGCAGGGATGTAGTTACTAGAACTTAAAAACGAAAGGTGGTGAGCTATGACTTGTACAGAGATGCAATTGCAGACATCATGACCCGGACCATTCAGATCGATAAACTTTCCTCAACTTGCGTCTTTCATAGCAAGGACTGCCACAGGAACAATCCACGAGCTTTCTTCAAATGAAACAGCTCTTGCTGGGACAATATTGCATCCACTTCTTGTCTATCTTGTCTACAGTTGCATAGATTGCACCCCAATGTTTCTTCGTACTTTTCTGTCTTCCGGTTTCCTTTTTCTACTGGTCTTCAATTTCTCTTTCTATCCTGTTACGCAGTGAATATTTGCATATCATTAGACATGGAGCTTCGAGGCATGATGTCCTTCAGATCTCAAACTACATTGCCATTATGACAGCCTACTTCCACCAGAGCATTCTGTACATGTGACCAGAAAACTTTCAATCTGCTGTTGATGATATTTAAGGCTAGGCCTCATTTGCCATGTGTTATCGACTAAAATCTACAGATGGGAACATCATGGCAATAAGGGATGATGCAATTCAGCAAGTTTCCGAGAGATGACTTGAAGAGTCCAACTGATAAGGGCAGGTAGAATAGTCCTTCTGCGAGTGTGAAGCTGCTGCTGAGTGAGATGCAATGCAATTGCAAATATATGGATCCAGTAAGCAGGAATCTACTATGGGGTAGTAGTAGAGAGCTAGCATTCAGTGTTGGTGTTGAAGCCACCCAGCCATGATCGAGGACAAGAATGAGGCTGAGTGCAGCTACACACCAAACCTGTGGATACCCAACCGTAATGCTGGGAATACACCCATCGATCCCTACTTGTGAATAAAGCCTAGACAAAAGTACTTGACTTCAGATGACATCAAATGTTTCCAGTAGGATATACGATTCATAGTTCCAACAATGATATTTTGGGATAACGGATGATGGCCCTATTCATAGCAGATAAAGCCAAAACATCAGATGAAGAAAGAACCTCAATGAGTAACTTGGAAGATAGACAGGTGATATCTTCCAGCAGGCCATCCGTAAATCTGGCCATCATCCTCAAGGCTGACATCCATAGTAGGTAAACCCTGGAGAGTTTAATGCCACTTTAAGCCTTCATTGTTGATAGAGTGCTGTGTGTTCCTGAACCAACAGAGAGCACCAGAAAAGCAAAGAAGGATGCAGGCAAAATTCAGCAAGGAGTACACAGGAGGTTTAACACCACAACAAGCAAGAAGGAAGCAAAGGAGATGAAACAGAGCAGCATGTGTTGAGTTGTGGGCAATGTGTGTAAGCCTAGGAAATGGCAACATGAAAGTATAGAATGCCTAAATGTAGGGAACCAATAGAGTACACGAAGTCTCAAACTGGGAATGGGAAGTCAACTGTTTTCCAGCTGTATTCAGCAAGTATTCAGCGCGGAACCGGAACAAGTCCAGCAAGAAGTCAACATTTCAACAATGTTGAGGATTTGTGAATGCATTCAATGCCCAAGACACCAAACAAGTATATTGATGACCTGATTGGCTCTCAATATTCTTGTCAATGCCTTCTAGTTCTCATGTTGTGACCCAGAAAGGGAGTCTATTCTGCTGGAACAAATCCAGGTCTTCAACGCATATGCATCAATTGGTATTAGGTAAGGATAGGATCACAGATGTCACCACCTCATGAGCACCATAGCCCATCTAGTCAGACATGCACAGTCCACTCCCTGCTAGTACACGCAACAAGTTGAGAGGGACAGTAAATCAAACTGATGCTCCAAGATTGGACAGAAGCAACAATGGCAAGACAGGAGATGAGTGAACCAAGACCAAGCCATTTCGAAGGATAGACCAGTCCCAAGGAATGATATGCTCTGACAATCTGAACAAAGCCAGTAGCAATGCGGAGGCAACTCGGCATTTCTGGATGAGAGATGATTGCAAGTGACACAAGACTGATTCTTTGCATGACACATTCCAAATAGCCTGGACACGCTTATCCCTATTCTCTAGTATGGCTGTTTGAGGATAATACTTTCATAGTGTCTAGCAAGCTTGTTATAGTTAAGACTGACAATGACTGCAGCATCCTTGAGGAGCGTTAGAGATCTCGGTGAGCATTAAATTAATACTGATTACTCTACATTTTGCTTGAGCGACGCATCGATGCACTGCCTTACTATAGCAACCATACAATTTTTCCTATACTTGCTACATAGGCACTGCTTCAATCAAATACATCTTCCAATTGCATGCATCCAAAAAAAGTTGGACCCTCCTCACCAACGAAAGGCCTGTATCCTAGTACATGGCATCAATTGAGAGAATGATCTGATAGGGTAAAAAAACATACCAAATTCATGACTAGCTCCATTCAGACACTGAACTCTCTGAGATCTCATATAGCCTTCAAAGGTTCTCACCTGCTGCTGTGCCATATAGCCTGAGATCCAGTTGTAGTGCTAGCTGAGTGTAGGCAAGTCGCCTAGCACACCATTCACAATGACAGTATGTACCATCACAGTGGAGGGCACAGTGGATAGCACCCAGAAAAGACAAACTCTCTACTCCTTCCCTTTTTGTGAGATTAGATTCAAGTTAAGTAGTCACTGAGAAGGGAAATATCAACGTACATAGCTCCACATAGTCGCACATCCTTAAACTGAATAGTACTGAGAGAAGTTAGTCGATAATCCGAGTGCTGCAAGAATATCCTGGCCCTTATGAGGGTAGTTTAGTGCACATACATGGCAGAAATATTGATATGGTCACACTGAAATCGATACGGTTCTGGCAATGATCTTGTTAGATCAACAGCCAGAGCTGACCATGATTTTGCTCTGCCTGTGGTAACGTTCAAGTGTCAGTGGCTGAGGAGCATAGAGAGAGAGATGGGTACCAGATTGAGAGATCCCATTCTTATATTTTATAGCTGCTCCGACAAAGTCCCATGCTGGCTTGTCAAGGGCTGCACCATCAATGATATGAGAAACCAAGTACATCCCTATGGCAGCCATGAAAACACATACATGCAGGTAAAATCTCACAGACGTACCAGTGCTGAGCTATATAAAGGAGTGGTTATTGGATAGCTGTCTGTGAGAGCATTCCATGTATCTGATGGCTGGAATTATTGCTGAAGGCGGTATAGAAAAGGAAAGCCGAACCTCCCTGTGCTGTGCATCCTCAATGCTAAAGCCTATTCCTTGTGCTGACCCACCACAGTGAGCAAGTATCCGTCAGGTTGACTGAGGCCTTCAATGTTGATATCAGGGCTGGCTCAGGCAAGCGTAGCAAGGTGCTGAAAAGGTACCCATCTCTTGGGTACACATTCTGAAAATATTTTCTCATATCGATGCACAGAAAGGTGAGAGTATGCACTGTCCACCATGTTGGAGAACTGAGCTGGTTAAAGATCGCAGCCCTACAGTCCTGGTTAGACTCGTAACCATCTCTCTCACCACTTGACATCGCAAGCAAGAAAGTGAGATGAGAGAGACTGGTAAATTTGAATCTGAATTTGGCAGGAAGTGCAGGTGGCTGTGTTTTGGTCAGGTGAATATCACATGTGTACTTTGGACCAGGATATGTCCATGGATTATTGTTGATTACACATCGAATACCGCTTGTACTGCTACCATGGACACATCACAAAGCATGTTAAAGCCTCCAACGAACTACCAGTCATTCTTTGAGACTATTTCATCCTCATCACATGTCCCAAAATACCGACCCAGATCTCAAACAGCATCAGGCAGATTAAATTCTGACAATCTCATACCAGCACTTCCACTTCCAGCAGTTGACACAAAATGTGCTTCATCAATATGAACACACTTAACATGTGAAGTGAACTTTGGAATATCCAAGTATGTCGACAACTTGGTTTTGTGTCTGTTACAGAGCTGAAGCTGCTCTGGCTGGATGATCAGATGAGTGATTCTCCCATCGAAGACATCCTACAACAGTATTAATCACCCAACAATTGCAAAAGATGTACCCCTACCTTCCAAAGCTCATTAGAGTGATCAGTGTCTTCATTGATAGGAAGAGTTCAGATATGGAAGCATTTGAATGCTCATGCCTGTATATATCAGTAAGTTTTTCAGGAGTAATACAACATAAATGGCATGCCTGCATGATCTGGAGCCGCTTCAATGGTGATACAGTAATCAAAGTTGTTGCTGAAAATAGAAGAAGTGGAATCAAGATGCACATAGTCTTCCCCCAGCCCGTAGGTGCAACTATAACACTATCAATTCCCTTGCAAGACCACAGAGCAGCACATATCTGGTCATCACATGGGAAAATAGTGCCATGAGAAGCAATATAGACTAGTAGGCAGCTTCGCCAAGCCAAAGCCTGCTCTTCAGGTGAAAGTGCATTGAAAAAGGACTGCTCAGGAAGCCAAAGTGGTAGAAGGAGGTGCTGGGCATATACAACAGCATCGTCTTCACTGAATATGTGCTGGAAAATATATAAAAGAGTCAGGATTGCTGTTAAGGGAAGCTTATGGAGATTTAAGTCAAACTGAAATGACTTTGTTGGTGAAAAGATGGGTTTTGGGAGTAAAAACAAGCACAATTCATTGTCTAGAGGAATACTGGGTATAAACGACACTTGGGAAGGATTTTCCATCAAGCGTTAAAGGCAGCGATGGTGAGAATACAAGGGAAAAAGACTATGTGGCCACCGGTTTGTGTCGGTCCAAAGTCCACACGTGATATTCACCTGACCAGAACACAGCCACCCACGCTTCCTGCCAAATTTGGATTCAAATTTACCAGTCTGTCTACTCTCACTTTCTTGCTTGCAATGACTAGTGGTAGACAGATGGTCACCAGTCTAGGTCCTGGTCATGTCACAGTGATTCTGTTTTTGGGGTAGGTCCTCAGTGGCGGTGCATTTGATTATCCCAGGTTGGCAGTTGATTTATAGGTGTGGGCCAAATTGGACCTAACTAAAATGTAACCATGTACAAACAAGTCCTAGACTAATGCGGTAGTCAGAGTTTCAATTAATTAATTCTCTAAATGAGCTTCGAGGTGGTTTTTGCCAGTTGCGCTTGCAAAACCATTAGTTCTCGTGTTTTGTGGAAGTATCTTTGTATGTATATTATGCATTTTCAAATGTTCAAAGGCTCCATTTTATCCGTGGGGTGGTTGGTGTCAAAAATCATCATTTTTTGTTAAATTGCCTCTGACTGAACAGCTCACTGCAGGTGCAGCTGCCTATATTTCAGGTCTGCTTGAGGGTACTTTAGGATGGTAAGCTGAACTAAGTCTTGTCATTCACTTGTAGTGAGAATTTATGTTCTCCATGTCAGGTAAAAAGGGAAATGTCACTTGGGCATTGGCCATCTTCCTCTTATTTCAGCATGTAACATCACATAGTTTATGCATATATGCCATGCTGTGCACAGCTAGAAATTTTTCCTGCTTCTCATAGAGTCTGGGCCTGTTAAGAGCAATTCTGCATGCACCATGGTCTCAAAACCATGGATTTCAAAGTTTACAGCACACTACACGCAAAGCATGAAAGAAAAAAATCAGAGCTCTTCACAACAGTAACGTTGGAGTGTTTAGAGCTTGGTATCATACTCCAGGATGATGGAGAGTCCTTGGTAAGTCAATATTTAACTTCCCCTCTCCTCCCTGCGAATTAATTTAATTAATTCTACCTCCCACGAAATCCCACACCTATAAATCAAGTGCCCCTAGGTTTTGTCAGTGTTAGTCAGCAAGTCCAACATCATTTCTGACTCTCGGTCAGTTTTGTCCTTGCTTAGAGTGTTGTTGCTCTTTTCCCCCCTGTCACCACACTAATATACCCCCACATGCTGCAGCAACAATTTCCCGATGACAGTACTTGCAACAATCTGCAGGACCTCCCCCAAATTTTTATGATAGGACCAAGAACAACTGATTCGTGCCCAGAACCAGCCTGTTACGATTTATTCATTTTCCTTATCTAAGTGCCTCTTATCTTATCTTATCTTCGGCGCTTATCTTATCTCATCTTTAGATCCACGACTCCACGGAGCCTTCGTAAATCTTCACATCATCACACCGTCATCGCCTCGTCATACTTACTCCAGACTCACTCCGCGTGTGTTTTATCTCGCTCACCGTGTATTCCGCTTATTCACTTTCTAACACGGTGCACCTATTATTGAACCTTCGTTCTAGTATATAAGTAGTCTACTCAAAGCTGTATATTCCCTAGCTTTGAGCTAACGTTTAATCATACCGAAACATTCCACTTCTTGCTAAGCGCTAAAGCCTTAGTCTTGACACTTGAACTCTTCGGGACTTAACAGTGATTGTACGAATGCGATACAACTGTGTATTTACCCTTGTTCAGACGTCGGGTCTAACAATTAGCTCAAAGCTTTTCTTTAGATCTCTAAACAAGATCTTCCATGTCTACCGGTACCGCCCAAGATCTAGCCATTGCTCTTGGAATTCCCAGCGCTACCATCGTCTCTATCGTTCTCATTCTCGTGCTCAGGACTCTCTGTAGGCCGCCGCGAAGAATTGTGAACACATCCCCCGTCATCCCCACAATCCCTGTCACTTCCACAGTCTCTACTACCCCTACTCTCTCCAACGATGTCGATGCCATTCCGCTCGAGCAGCAGCCACCCCGAATCTTCGCACCCATACCACGCCGACCGATCCCACTCAACGAGCTCGCTCGGGGAGGGGTCGCAGAAGAAGAAGAAGTCGTTTCTCAGTCGACTTCTCCCGTCATCCCGGAAAGATCAGCTGCTGCCCCTGCCGGAGGAGCTACGTTCATCCACCCCGCCATCCCTCCCTCACCCGAATATATCCCCTACGTCCCTCGCACTCCCTCTCCCGGCACGTACGCCCGATTCGCCGCCCAAGTCGGGGGATTTGACGTGGGCTGCGACATCAGACCCGTCGCCCCCGTCACCAATTACGATACTTGGGCAGACAGGAACCCCACTCCACCACCCGCAGCCGGTATCCCTTCCTCTCTCTTTTGGGACAATGTCGATATCCCCTACAGTGCATACTTCCCCATTCCCTGCCCAGAGTCGCCAGAGCACCGGACCCCTCCCCTGTCCGGATATGGCTCCCAGTACAGACACTGGGACCAGCACGTCCAGAATCGGCCGTACTCCCCAGAGCCTGTCGAGGGACCCATCGCCAGTCCCTCCAGTCACCTATACCCCCCAGCACGCCGAGGCCAGCGGAGCCGAGACACACACTGGCAGCGACTCGCCCGACGCTTCCAGGACCAGCAGTCGAGCGCCTCAGAGACCGTCGTCGAGCCGCAGCACCCGCCCCGACCCTCCACCCCGTACCCAATCATCACAATCGATGGAAGGCCTCAGTCGCCCACCGAGTCGTCGGGCAAGCGTACGCCTCAGCCCCCCTCCGATGACACTAACAGACACGATTAGGTTCTATGAGAGAACGTACGATGACCAGAGTGTGGGTATACCGGCTATTTTAAGGCAATCAAACTATGCAGACATTTTTACTTACTTTGCTTATGAACTTCCCTTTGACCGGACTTGGGGACAATCCCAAGCTGGGAACGACTATTTGATGAAAAGAAACAGAGGACTCCCAGCCGACGACATACTCCAATACAAGGCAGAGCAGAACGCTCGCCTCCTATGGAACGATATACATCGGGACGCTCCCATGGAGGAGTTTCCCGACTACGAAGAAGAAGTAACCGAGATCGAAGCCCAGGAGCCAGCAGAAACATCCTTCACAGGATCAACTGGGGCCTTTTCCTATACTAGGGAGCCAGCATCGCTGGCAGCTTACCAAACTGGCTACATACCATTCAACCAGCCATTCGCTGGTGGCAGCCATGGAGCTCCCGGTGGAGGAGGCGGTGGCGCACAGCCACCGCAACCTCCTGCTCCCCCAGTACCACCAGTAAGGTACGTACTCCCGCTCTTTCCCGCACCACCGCCTCTCCCAGATCCGCCAGTACCCTGGCAACTAGCCGACGGAGCCGTCGCCCCTTATGACGAGTTTAAACCAAAACTCCTCAAAGAGGTCGAAGACTTCACGGGTGATTCTACCGACATCACCCGATTCTTCCTAAAGTGCGAATTGCACTTCGAAGCGTTCAACCGACACTTCCGCCACCCCCCTCATAAAGTCCTCTTCTGCGTCTCTCAACTTGCAGGAGATGCTGAGACATGGTGGGAGTTAGGCGCACAAGTAATAGGGAAGGATCAGGTGACAGGAGCCCAGCTCTATCCATCTTACAACGATTTCAAGAAAGAGCTACGGGTGAGGTTCTGGAAAGATGCTGACGCGCAGCTAAAGTATGCCAAGTGGGAGAAGCTTAGGCAGTCGGAGAACAAGGACGGCGACAAGTTCTTCCAAGAGTTCGAAGAACTAGCCTACCACGCCGGAGTACGCGACAACGAGCAAGTCATGCTCCACCAAATCAAGAAGGCCGCCCACCAGTCGAGTAAAAATACTATATACTCGGCCGACGCGGAAGTGCCCACCACGTACGAAAGCTGGAAGACTCGCCTCCTCCGCATCGACTACAACTGGCGCCTAAGACAGGCAGAAGGATCTACGGCGACACCATCGAAAGCACCGCCACAGAAGACGACCACACCTACTAAGGGTGGTCAAACAGCAGTTCCTACGCCGTCAACGAAGACAGCGTCGGGAACGACTTACGGGGGGCGCGGCGCGCCAATGGATGTTGACGCAGCCAGGGCAGCGTCAGTATGCTTCCGTTGTGGCAAGAAGGGCCACTTCAAGCGCGACTGCCCCAATGCGCCCAAATCACGGGAGGAAAGCTTGCGACGCGCCAATGCATATTGGGATTCCCAGGAAACGCCGCTTGCCTCAATTGAAGAAGTAAAAGAGAGCGCCGAGAAGTAAATGATTCGACTTACTCGGCAAAGGACTTAGTTTTGGCTGGTACGCCTATCGCGACTTATCAATGTACTTATATACCTGTTGTAGTGACCCCCGCACATTTGAATATACCCGTGACTTCGCAATCAGACCAGAAACTAAGCAAGAATCAACTCTCTTCACCGGATGTCGTGGTAGTTAGACTACCGACGACTAAACGTTCGGCAAGTAACCCATTGCGGGCGAAAGCATCGGACGATGAGTCACCTACCATAGTGGCAATCCTCTCAACGGCGTCACCGTTACCTAGCAACTCTATTAGAGCGTGCGCAGTGGTGCGAGTGCAACCGGAGGACCCAGGGGAACAAGCGGCTCCTTTGGAGTGTCTCGCCCCCCCTGACCAAGCGGCTCTACGGAGTCCCAGCCTCGCTGGGAGTTTCGAGGGAATAGCTACGGCGAAACCTCCTCTGGTAAAAGAGACTACCGTACGCCTACCAAAGTCTAAATCCCTTAAACAACAAGGGGCTTTGGCGATGGGCATGGACAACCAGAAAGCCGCGGACCAGGAAGCTGCTAGCGCCCAGGCAGTGCAAAGGGGGCATCAGGTAGCTTTCATTGAAGAAATACCTGACGACGAGGACATTACCAGTTTCATGATGAACAAGAAGACTAATTTATCCCCTTTAGAAACTGCAGTGACCTCGCCAACGGTAGTCAAGCCCTCACGGGTCAACGCGAAGGCTAAGGAGGCCCCGCAACTCTCGCGCACTTACATTAGTGGCGAGACCTACAGCGAGTGGTGGCTCAAACCATTCGAGGCTGAGTGGACTCTGCGTGGCGTAGTACAAGCCAAGACAGAGGAGGAGGCGAAGGCGATCTTAATGAATTGGATTCATAAGACGCGTACAGGAGAAGTAGTCGACACAATGCTCGAGGCAATAAAGGGGATGGGACGAAGCAACGCACTCGAATGGCTCGAGGAACTACGACAGCCAAAACGATACATCAGCGCATTAAGTAACGAAGGGAAGGACCTGGTTCTACCCGTCGAAATCGGGATACCAGGAACCCTTACCCGAATTGCTACAAAGGCGTTGGTAGACAGCGGGTGCACCAGCAGCGCCATCAATAAAACGTTCGTCGAAAAGTACAACATCCTGACTCACGCCACAGCCGCGCCAATCCCAGTCTATAATGCCGACGGAACCAAAAACCAAGGGGGATCAATTACCGAATACGCTGAGATCAGTCTTAAAATCGGAGATCATTCAGAACGAATAGATCTAGCCGTAACAGATCTCGACGATAAAGTGATCTTCCTTGGCCACGATTGGTTAGCCCGGCATAATCCGATCATCAATTGGAAGACAGGAGGATTAACGTTTGCATGGTGCGAATGCCGCAAAAACCCATTCATACTACCCGACGCGGATCCCGACAACAGGTGGGACGAAGAGCTGGAGGAGGGAGATACAATTCTTGCAATAGACTTCACACGGGCTATACTCATACGCGCTCATCACGCCAATGACTTAGCTGCCGTGGCCAACGCAGACAAGAAAACAAAAACGTTCGAAGAAATGGTCCCAGAATGGTGTCGGGATTTCAGCGATCTGTTCAACAAAGACAGTTTCGATGAACTTCCCGAACCAAAGACGTGGGACCACACAATCGAACTTATTCCAAACGCGAACGCCAATCTCGATTGCAAGGTCTACCCTCTTAATCGGAACAAACAGGCTGAACTCGACAAGTTCCTGGACGAAAACCTCTCAAGTGGACGAATAAGGCCCTCAAAGTCGCCCATGGCTTCGCCCTTCTTCTTCGTCAAAAAGAAGGATGGCAAGCTGCGACCAGTACAAGATTACCGTAAGCTCAACGAGATGACGATTAAGAATCGATACCCGCTTCCACTCATCTCGGAGCTAATGGATAAACTACGAGGTGCCAAGTACTTTTCCAAGCTTGACATTCGATGGGGATACAACAACGTGCGCATCAAGACTGGTGACGAGTGGAAGGCGGCATTTAGAACTAATCGAGGGTTGTTCGAACCCACGGTTATGTTCTTCGGACTCACCAATTCGCCCGCCACCTTCCAGTGGATGATGAATGACATTTTCAAAAACCTCATTGCATCAGGCACCGTCACCGTCTACCTCGATGATATCCTAATCATGTCCAAAACCAAGGCAGAACATCGTCGCATCACGCGCGAGGTTCTCAAGGTCTTACGCGAGAACAAGCTATTCCTTAAAGTGGAGAAATGCGAGTTCGAGACCTTGGAAACCGAGTACCTTGGGGTGATCATCAGTGAGGGAAGCATTCGCATGGACCCAGTCAAAATCGCAGGAATAGCGGAGTGGCCCATCCCGACCAAAAAGAAGCAGCTTCAGTCGTTCCTAGGCTTTACCAACTTCTACAGACGTTTCATCAAAGGATATAGCAAAGTCATCAAGCCTATGACACAGCTAATAGGAAACGATCCGTGGAAGTGGGGAAAAGCGCAGCAGGACGCATTCCAAGAGTTGAAGAGACTACTAGCCGAAGAAGTGGTACTGGCAATACCCACAGAAGGAGGCAAGTTCCGCGTAGAGGCGGACGCAAGTGAGGGAGCGATCGGCGCCGTATTGTCGCAAGAGCAGGATGGAAAATGGCGCCCAGTCGCATTTCTGTCCAAGTCCCTAACAGTTACAGAACGAAATTACAAAATTTACGACAAAGAACTGCTGGCCATCATGCTAGCCCTGGACGAGTGGAGACACTACCTGATGGGAGCGGCGCAGGACTTCGAGATATGGACAGATCATCAGAATCTGCAATATTTCCGAAAGCCCCAGAAACTCAACCGACGTCAAGCGCGTTGGGTAACTGAGCTCGCCGAGTACCATTTCTCGCTACATCACAAACCAGGGACGGCAAACAAGAAAGCCGACTTACTCAGTCGACGAGCAGATCACGAGCAAGGACAAGAGGACAACGATGAGGTTATCATCCTCAAACCCGAGCATTTCCGGGCAATGGTCATGCCCACAATCGAGGAAATCCATACCAAAATCAAGCAAGCCACGCTTGACCACCACCGATGGGACAAGAACGTATCCGCGTCTCTCAAACATGACCGAGGGATGTCTCTAGATAACGGTTTGATCTTCTATGATCACCGTATCTATATTCCCCAAGATCATGCGTTACGAGGGGAAATCATCGCGATGCATCACGACCATAGGACAGTGGGACACCCTGGCATTGAAAAGACCAAAGAACTCGTCTTACGAGAATACTGGTGGCCCAGGATGAAGAAAGACATAGAGGCCTATGTCCGCGCTTGCGAGACGTGCCAACGAACTAAGTCGAGCACTCAAGCAAAAGCGGCGCCTCTCCATCCGAACGCCATACCCTCCCAACCATGGACTCATATTTCCGTCGACATGGTCACTGGTTTACCTAAGTGCAACAGTCAAGACGCTATCTTAATGATCGTCGATCGATTCTCTAAGGAAATCATACCGATAGCATGCACGACAGAGCTGTCATCGGAAGGGTGGGCCAAAATCTTACGCAACAAAGTTTATGCCAAGCACGGAATGCCTCAAGTAGTCATTTCTGACCGAGGCTCCATGTTTGTCTCCAAGTTCATGAAAGACCTCTATGACTTGTTGCAGATCAAGGCAAACGTATCCACCGCCTATCACCCACAGACAGATGGACAGACAGAACGCGTCAATCAAGAGGTTGAAAAATACCTTCGCATCTTCGTCAACCATCTCCAAGACGACTGGGTAGAATGGCTTTCTCTCGTGGCTTTCGCTCACAACAACCGCATCCACTCCGCTACGGGCAAAAGCCCCTTCGAGGTTAACTATGGCTATAACGCTGACCTCCTCCCTGGCGCAATACCCTGAGCACCCTTCAGAACACCGGCCTCAACCACATTCGTTTCACAGATGCAGAAAATCCATGCTGAAGCAAAGCAAGCTCTGGAAAAAGCCGCCGACCAAATGAAAGCCCAATACGATAAAAAGAAGCGACCTGCAATCGAGTACCAAGTAGGAGACAAGGTGTGGCTCGACACGACCAACCTTTCTTTACCACATCCCAAAAAGAAACTTGCAGACAAACGAACAGGTCCCTTCCCAATCATCGCAAAAGTCGGAGCATCAGCATACAAATTGAAGCTCCCAACGGGCTGGCGCATCCATCCAGTATTCAACGAATCACTCCTCACCCCATACGTACCACCAGCATTCCCAAACCAAGAACAACCACCTGCGCCGCTGCCAGATCTCATCGACGGCGAAGAACATTATGAAGTTGAACAAGTCCTCGACCATAGAGAGCGCAAAGTCAGGGGAAAAGCAGGGGAACCGGCACGCTGGGTTACGGACTACTTCGTCAAATGGAAGGGCTACGGACCAGAGTCAAACAGCTGGGTAAAAGAAAACGACATGGCCTTGGACGAGTTAATAGATGATTACCTCGCCGAGCGATTAAACAGAACGGACACACCACAATTCGAAGATTGGCAATCTTACACAGACCCATTCACGGGACGAAAAGTCTGGTACGACCAAGAATTACTCTGGGACACCTTCGGAGGGCACGATAGCCCTTCACAAGATACCAAAGGACCGGATGATCCAACGGAATTCCCTTGAAAAGGGGAGACCAAGTCTACTAGCAGTTGGGACACCTGCCCTAAAGGGGGGGTAATGTTACGATTTATTCATTTTCCTTATCTAAGCGCCTCTTATCTTATCTTATCTTCGGCGCTTATCTTATCTCATCTTTAGATCCGCGACTCCACGGAGCCTTCGTAAATCTTCACATCATCACACCGTCATCGCCTCGTCATACTTACTCCAGACTCACTCCGCGTGTGTTTTATCTCGCTCACCGTGTATTCCGCTTATTCACTTTCTAACACGGTGCACCTATTATTGAACCTTCGTTCTAGTATATAAGTAGTCTACTCAAAGCTGTATATTCCCTAGCTTTGAGCTAACGTTTAATCATACCGAAACATTCCACTTCTTGCTAAGCGCTAAAGCCTTAGTCTTGACACTTGAACTCTTCGGGACTTAACAGTGATTGTACAAACGCGATACAACTGTGTATTTACCCTTGTTCAGACGTCGGGTCTAACACAGCCAACCCTTATCAAGAACGTGAAGATATGGGTGGGATTGTGCAATGGGACCCAGGTTCTGGAGGCAGACATTCTCATTTACAAGGGCCTTCTTATATGTGTTGGGAGCTTTGGGTACAGTCAGCTCAAGGTGTACAGTAGCAGTCTCAAAGTACTCAATGCAGACAGTGCTTGGGTCACTCTAGGCATCATGGACCTCTATTCTCATCTGGGTAATTACGTGTCACCTGAACTCGAGGATGCTTTGGCAGCGGATTACAATTCTCTCAAGGGACTGCGCAGCCATGGCTTCGAAGCTTGGATGGTCTGAATACTCACAACAATGCATACCCAAAGGTGATTTTCTTTCACCAACGACAGCGACATTAAGCGCATCCGTTCGCTTCTTGGCTTCCATTTGGGGCATGATCACCTTTGTTCGTTTGCCTCTTTCATTCATCTGTCTTCCAGGATTTCCTTGCCTCCAGGCTCCCACCAACATGAAGAAATACCCTGACTTTGAGTACAACACGGACAAGGACCTGCTCGAGGGAGAAGTATGGTCCTGATTATAGCTATTCAACCTGTGTTTGACTGATATTCACAACAAATAGGATGTCTCTTAACTGGATGGGGACAATGCTTCTCTGGAGACCATACCAGACATCAAGGATGAAGGTGCTGATGAGCTTATGAGCCAGGTGCATCAGTATCAACTCTTGATGTGTATTTATCTGATCGTTCACTAGTCCGCACAGTGGGAGGGTAATGAGGTCTACAAGGATGTCATCACAAATTACTAGGTGTGTCATGTACCCCCCGAGCCCTAAGAGTATCCTTTAATTCAGATCATAAGAGAAACCTACAGCAATACTACCCACCAATGGCCTGAAGGTGTGTTCTTCATGTCATTGTCAATGAAAAATATGTCTAACTCCTTGAAGCATCGTTTTGGTTCATGGTGCTTCCTTCATGTGAAAAGCAAAGACCAGTGTGGCCAAGCCATTTTCAATATGTTCAAGAGACCACTAGTGATCTGGGATGTGGTATGTAGGGCACTTAACACTGCAGAGGACCATGTTACCATGGTATGGGTCAATGAAGCTTTTGTTGCAGAGAGATTGAAAGCCCCTTGCATGGTCTCAAATCATTCAATGTCAGTTATTCTTTGTTCGACTTCATCAATCTCCTCAATCCTCTCGAAGAGAATAAGAACCAGGCAAGTATGTTTCTTTGACTATCAATTGGTGCTAATTGTGTTGCAGCTCCTCTGAAATGGGTGTCATGTATAGATCTCTATTTCTTGGTTTTCGTCTTCGGTTCACATCTCAGGGGGGAATACATACATGAACAGGATGAGAGTGTAAGCACATAGTCTGGTAGATCATTGGGTTCATAGCTGCCACCAAGCAAAATTTCTCCCCTCGTCTAGCCAGAGCTGATCTATATATCCATTGCATATGTTTACAATGCCAAAGGTACAATTTTCATTCCCTAAGTAATTATATCATTCATCAGAAAATCTGGCATGAAAGTGTCATGTGACATCAAGGTAGATGTATTTCAAATGCAGATTGAGCATCATTGCTGGATCTCACACAGGACTTGGACTTGCCATGCCCTGTGATGGATCACCACTTCATGGGACACTTGTTGACATCAGCGGTAATTCTCCAGCTGCTCACCCGGATTTCAGCAGGGAACCCTCGCAAACAGGCAAGGGTTATCGTTGTTCACCTATGTATTTATCTACTTCTGTGTACACTAATAGAATCACTGCTATGTAGTAACTAAAGCTGAGGAGAAGAGCAACACTTCTTTGCCTGATACTCAACAACTGAAGATCCCAACTAATTGCGATGCGTGACACTTGTCAATCCAACAACACTGGCAGTAAGTAAAGACTATTTCTTACTTAGCAGGTCAGGAAGGCGGGTTCAATGAAAGCAGCTCAATTGTAAGGGACACATTATGGCTATCTATTGGTGGAAAGAATATGTTGTTGAGTCATTGAAGTTTCTTGATTGAAGTCAAATGCCTATAACGAACCGATACGGTGATATCCAAGATTCGTGCACGATCAGTTAATCTGATCAATTCAATTGATGCCCGATCAGGGACCAGGACCGACTCAACGGCCGAATCTTTAGTACTAGGTTAATTTGCCATGTCAGGGCTGTGGGCCTGGCCATTCCTTATTGGGACCTTGTGCCGGTAACAATATCAACACCGACACCGACAACACGCCATGAGTCACATTGGTAGAGCAAGGCTTTTCTGCTTTACCGAGTCTGAACCAATAACGAGTGTCAAAATCAAATCGAAGTAACTAGTAGCACTACAGGCCTTCAAGTACTACGGCTGTTCGCTAATGGATCTAAGTAAGTAAGTGTGACTAAAAACACCTTGCACACTAAATCATGACCCGGTGCGCACTGCGCACGCGGTGATGCGATACTAGATAAATAGGACCCCTATTTAATGGTGGTAGTAACCTGGGTCCTACACTTCCTGGGAGCAGGAGGGGCAATATCCGCTGATGTTTGGGGCTGTCATAAATATCAGCGTGAAAGAGCAGGAAAGTCGTAAGAGGTGTCGTACAATACTGCTCAGGATATCGAAGACTGTGAAACAGGAGTTAATTTGAAGAGCAAAGAGTTTAGAGCTACTCAGTAGCCAATGCAGACATACTATTGCCAACAGGTCTGCAGACAAGTCGGCGGTTTGCAGCTCTTGGGTGAAAGAGACTAAACTTGCAGTTCGAGTCCTCACATCGAACCTTGAGAAGATGTCAAATGCCAAACATAAGAGGAATCATGGACCAGGATGGTCGTAGCATTTGTCGTACAATTTCTTCAGGCTGAGTTAATGACGATTAGTAAATGCGGGTACTTCAACAGATCAATAACATACAAGGTTGACAGTATGGGCGCATCCAAGGTAGACATTCCTGACACTGCACAGGAATGAGCAGAGCAGTTGGAACGGTGAATAATTGCTCACTGGCGACGACGGCACATCATGTATATATGGATGGAAAGAAGATAAGGATGTGGTGCGAGATTGAGATATAGTCGGGAAGATAGAGCCTGAGGATAGTGTAGACGGTACGCGTTTTATGAACCACTGGGGCACATTTGGGGCTGTAATAATATTAATTTGTCAAAGAAAGGAATTCACTAAAGGAGTCGATCTAGGTTCACCACTCGATTTTAGTACAAACATGTGAGAAACTTGTGAGCTACCAGTGAGAGTAATCGTTGGCTACTGGTTTAAATACGGACTCCGAGGAGTTACAGAGTCCTACTCGCAGGACCTGTCTTTCCGACTCATTCAGTGTCTCCCCGATAAGATCGCGCTTATCTGGCGCTTATGATCCAGGTTGTAGCTGCAGGGATGTAGTTGTCAAAGCTTAGAACGGAGGGTAGTGAGCTATGACCTGTACAGGAAAACTGGAAAACTGGATTTACTGGCCACCTCTGCTGATACAGCTCAGGTAAATAAGTGCAGAGATGCGATCGCAGACAAACTCGGACCGGTCGGATCGATCTATTTCAGACCTTCCCCCACTCGCGTCTTTCGTAGTAAGAGCTGCCACAGGAACAATCCGGGAGATTTTGGTTAGGTTCGGTCCCGTAGCAGATTGGACATATGCAAATAGCACCCTGTAGTACGGACGTCGTTACGTTTCTGTTAAGGAGCCATGACGACTAATAAAACTTCCTTCCTTCCTTGAAACGCAACAGCCTTTGCTACAGCCTATCAGCCTTGCATCTATTTCTTGTCTGTCTTGTCTACGGTTTCCTAGGTTGCACTCCAATGTTTCTGTCAGGTACTTTTCTGCCGTCACGTTTCCTGCTCTGTTTTTCTATTCATCTTCAACTCTATTCAACGGTTTCTATCCTGTTACGCGGAACACATTTGCATACCATAGACATGGAACTGCGAGACTGCAGCTGCGAACGCCGAGGCATGATGTCTTTGGGATCTCAAACTATATCGCGATTATGACATCCTGCCTTCCACTAGATCATTTGTACTTGTGACAAGGAAAAGAATTCAATTCTGTTGATAGTATTCAAATTTAGGCTTAGTTCGCAGCGCGTCAAGGACCGAAACCCAGAGATGGGCGCGTTATGGCTAGAAAGGATGATGGAATCCAGCGAGTTTTCGAGAAATGACCTGAGTGGTCCGACTTACTTATAAGGGAAGGCAGAATAGTCCTTCTGGGGCGAGATGCGAGGCAACTGCAAATATATAGATGCAGTAAGCCGGCATCTACTATGGGGTGGTAGAAACGAACTGGACCTCGACGTTGGTGTAGGGCTACCTAGCGATGATCGAGGACAAGGCCGAGGTCACGCACCGAACCTGCGGATACCCAACCGTAATACCAGTAATACACCCATCAGTCCCTGCTTGTAAATAAAGCCTAGACGAAAATACTTGACCTCAGATGACATCAAATGTTTCCGATAGGATATACCGTTACGATTCGTAGTTCCGCCAATGATATTTCGGGATAACAATGGTCCCACTCGTAACAGACAAAGCCAAAACATTGGCCAAGGCAAAACCTCGACGAGTAGATAGACAAGTGATATCTTCCGGCAAGCCATCTGTATATTTAGTCATCATCCTCGAGGCTGACAAGCATTGTAGTAGGTCCTAAACCCTGCAGAGTTTAATGCTGCTTTAGACCTTCATTCTCGATTGAGCGCTGTGTTCCTGACCTAACGGAAAATACCAGAAAAATCAAAGAAGGAAGCGGGAAAAGGTGGCCGAGGAGTACGCGGGGTAGGGTTGACGTTAACACGCGGGACGACCAGCTAGAAGGAAGGAAGGGAAACTTAACAGAACGTGTGTCGAGGCATGAGCAATGTGTAAGCCTGAGATACGCAAGCATGGAAAGCCTAACTATAGGGTACCTACTTCTATCAATAGCTACCAATAGAGTACATAAAGTCTCGAACTCGGTAACGGGAACTTACTGTTTACCAGCTGTATTCAGCAAGGAACCGGAACAAGTCCAGCGAAAAGTCAACATTTCAATGATGTCGAGGAACTTCTACCCACCAACCTACCTACCCCTTTATCCTTAACGACGGGTAGACGGTGGTGTTACGGTTCTGGAAACGTTATGTAAGAGGAGGACGGGAATGTAATCAGCAAGGACATACCATGGCAGCCATCCTAGCCACCACCTTGAAATCCAACCATTCGTCAAGGCTCTCCCCGATAGCCTCATTGATATTTCCCATCAATGCATCCATGTCGATATGTTCCACCTTTGGATCGACGTCGTTAAAACGCGAGTCCAGATTGCAATTTTTACCCTCAATATCCTTGTTGTTCTCTATACTCTCCAGACTTGTTTCTGTTCTCTCTATGCGCGTAACGAGGAGTGCAAGATGAAGTCGGTGACTTTCCTTTAGTTCTCGATGCGGTTGAGGCGCGCACCATAAAGGCATAGATTCCAAAGGGGTCAGCGGAGTACATAGGAGGATAGAAATGATAAATCGCCACTAGGTTGCTTGTTATAGAGGGGAAGCCAGAGGAGAAACATACGCCGAGAATTTCACATTTTCGCTTGGGGTCACTGAGTGAGATTTCGACTCACTGCTTTAGATGGCATACGATTTTTCCTATACTTGCTACATAGGCAAGGCATATATCGAATACACCTTCCGATTGCACATATTCCAACGAAAGTCGGATCCCCTCCCGGACGACATGCCTGTATCCTTGTACGTAGCGTCAATTAAGGGAATAATTCTAACAGGGCAAAAAAAACATACCGAATGTATGAATATAGCACCATTCAGGTACTGGATTCTCCGAAATCTCGTTAAGCCTTCAAAGCTTCTCGCCCGCTGCTGCGCCGTACGCCTGAGATCCGATGGTGGCGGCAGATGGGTGCAGATAAGTAACTTGGCATGCCATTGATGATGGCAGTCCATATCTTCGTAGATAAGCACGAAGCCCGATGGCGTTTCCCCCTTCTACACCATCCCCATCATCCAAGACGACTCTACCGGCACCGTCGTCTCCGACTCGGCTGCCATGGCAGCCTACCTCGACAAAACGTACCCTTCCTCCGGGCCTGTACTCGTACCCACCGGGACGAAAGTTCTCCAACTCGCCTTCTCCAATGCAGTAACCAACACTTTCGCTCCTTTCCGCCCCTTCTTCACCCATAAGATAACAATAAAGATGAACGATGCGACAGCGGCGTATTGCATGAGAGCGAGAATGGGTGGGGTTGCCAAGGTGGATGCGGCGGAGGGCGAGAGCGAGAGAAGCTGTGGGCAAAAGCGAAAGATAACCTCGGGAAGATGAACAAGTGGTTCGAAGGCAATGAGGGCGATTTTGTTATGGGGAACAAACCATCTTATGCAGACACGGCGAGTTGCGCGTTTTTGCAGTCCACGAGGACGATGCTTGGCGAGGAGAGTGAGGAGTGGAAAGACGTTGCCTCTTGGAACAACGGACGGTGGGGAACGTACCTGGAGAATTTCAAGCCTTATGAGAAACTGTTGTAGGACAGACCTTCGAATCACCACTGCTCAGCCAGCCGTGCTGTGACATTTTACTGAATTTTGCCTGTGATGAGATGTCGTCGTTCGGACCTCGGCACCCTTTGAGGGTGAGGGTTGGCGTTGTGGTACAGACGTACGACGTCGCGTATGTCTTTTCCCCGCGAAGTCTTTTGAACGCTGCCTTCTGTAACAATTCGATCTGTCTAAACCGAGAGATTGGTCTCTCTTCTGCATGAAGTACCCGCCAAAGCGCTCCAGAGAATGTACCCAAGCCCCCTTGTCTCGCGGGAATTCTCTCTTTTTGCTATGCCGCCATGGAGACTGGGTCCTATATTGGTGCTGAGGGCTCTGTGGCGCGGTCGTTTATTCATCGCTATGCAATGACCGACCTCAGTTCGAACCTGAGAGGGACCGTGGCTTGATCCATATCTTTTTATCATAAATTCGATCTGAGACTCAAGATCTGAACGTGATTTTCAACATATGTCGTTGACGTTGGCTGTGGTATTCAGGGTGAATAACAGCTGAAAATTGAATGGGTTATACTAGTCTTATCTCAAACTTTGTTGTTAGTACCGAGATGATCGTACATAGATATGATAAATTGAAGACCGATGTTCATTGTAGACTAAAATGATAATCTATAATTACTCATAGCGATTGACTGTGGTACGTACAGGAACGGCTTACACTATTGTCGACAGCATAAGTGACAGCAAACACGACAGGCTCCGCAAGATTAGATCTGAAGGTGTTAGTGAGCAAAAATTATTTCCTCAATCTCTACACTTATCAGGGGCCTAGTTGCAAAGACTCAGACCATGCCATGTGCATATTCTGTTGGGAATAGACGTCGGCAGGCACAGTGAACGTGACGGATATGGCTCGAACGAACGTATATTCGTGGTCAGACACGTATGTGGTGGTGGTACGAAGCCAAGAAGCGGTGGTGATCGATACGAAAATCAAAATAATGTAAAACAAAAGACGACGTAGCCGTCGGCTCAGTGGCTGTGAGCCCACATATTCCAGGTTATCGTCGGTTTATATTCCGGTGCGTACGATTCGATCGACTCGATCGATTGCCGATCAGGGGCCTGCGTCGCTCAAGTCGAAATGATTGTCCTCGGTACAAGTACTTATTTCAACATGTAAATAATGAAGAACATGCTAGGATATTTATTTAGCAATCGTGTCCTTAGTACTTCATGTACTGAGAGCAGGAGGGGCAATATCCGTCAATGTTGGGGGCTATCATATATATTAGCATGAATAAAAGACAGGAAAGTCACAAGACATACAGTACTGTTCCGGATAGCGAAGGCTGGAGACTTTACGTTAGAAGGAAGGCGATTTGGGCGAACTAGTATATACTTACTATTGCCAACAGGTCTGCAGACAACCTGGTGCCTTGCAGCTCGCAGGGTGGAAGAGACTCATCTTGCAGTTAGACTGCTCGCATTGAACCTAGGAGAGGTGTTAAATGCTAAGATAGAGACGGGCAATGTTTCTCATACAATTCGTTCCGGCTAAATTAACGACGATTAGTAAAGATGGGTACATCAGAGTGTCAAGGCATACGAGGTTGACAGCATGTCCGCATCGGAGGTAGACATTCCTGACACTTTACAGAATAGATGAGCCAAGACTGGAACAATGCAGTGGTGGGGATATACTCACTGGCGACGACGGCACATCATGTAGATGGAGCGAAGGGATGGAACGCAAAGCTAGAAGTCGCTAAGATGGAGGACACCAGACATGTTACTCTTTATAAACCAAAGACGATGGTCCACTGATTCATGGGCAGTAGAGACCGCAAACGAAAAATTTTACGACCATAGTAAACTGTGTTAAAAGCAGAGCGAGATCGTGCCTCTGACTTGGAGTCCATCAATGGAGATGCCGCAGATCCCACGATTGTAATCTTCAAGCCGACTCATTATTATTACTCTGTATGAAGGCGGGAGTAAGTACTATTTTTGAGCTGACATTGTCCAGCTTATAGACTCTTTTGTTGGGTAGCTTGAGGTTCAGCTTGAAGCTACGCGAACGTTTCATATAGCCTAGTAGCTGAAAATAGAACTTTGAAACAGAGTGTACTTTGTGCGGGAGCTTGGCACGCTTCTATCATACTCACTTGAATTGTATTAAATCTGTCAGGATGTTTTGGGCCGTACGAGTGTAACAGCGGACTAGATTGATTGAGAATTCCTACATCGAGTTCAATTTATCTGGCTGGAAGCATCGGGCTATTTACCGTACTGATTTCGAGACTCGGAACTGGGTACTTAATTCGCGTCCTTCATGGAAAGTACTGCATCAGGGAGAATAGGACGGCTCCCCTGGCGCAGAAAGGCAGTAGATATCATTGTCAGGTCCAAAAACAAGGACCCTATTCGATCACACAGTCTAACTACAAAAGCTAACCAGTCATCCAGGAACATACGTAGCCGCTGGGAAAATTATTGTGGAGTAGATACTGAAGTTACCTAGGTTGGTGCGGGGCGGCAAGATCTGCTAAGAGGAAGGTACGACCCAGTTCTCAAACTATCAGAGACCAAATAAGTGTGGTGTACGGTATACAGTCTTGATGCCTTGACCCTGTAGCTATACCATTTGCGGAGTGACCGAGATGTAAGACCTTTGCCAAATCTTCGCAGTGACGTCGTGCCAAGTTGGTTCGGAGATACCCGGACCGATCATCCGGATGCCCGCTCATTCAAATGTTCACGCAATGTTCCCGTCGTTCAGCGTCAGTAAATGTCATGGACGTCGTTGTCGAAGATTTTACAGGAGCTATAGCCCACTCAGCTGGTGTATGCAGTGGTCAATATCCATCGGGCCTGCGATGGTCAGAGCATCGGATCACGGTTCAGTGCTTGGATAAAGTTCTCATTCTTTTCTTGTTTTACTGAAACGTATTGATGTTGAATACATAGCATGGCACGCAACTACATTAATGTAGAGCTCGGCATAACTCAGAGGTCTCTGTCCAAGCAAATTCCGAACAGGCCCCATAGGGAAAAAAGTCGGTGTTGATGACAAAAACGGCATGCTAGTCGGGAATACAAGCAGACATGTGCGCTGATTTTCTTCTGCTTCTGTCTCTCTATCTCATTAATGCAGCTCTTCATTGTTCGGACAGTAATATCTCCCTCTATGACAACCGGCCACACCCACATTCTATCGTGACATAACAGGTGCTTGGAAAGGCCGTCCAGGAATCCGACGTGCACGTTACGACCAACAGGACGTGAATTTCCGGGTCACAATCGAAATTGAGCACTTCGGAGTTGCCGTTACATTTTACGAGATTTCTCGGTGCACTGTGGCACCTACACTGGCAGGCATATACAGCGATGTAGGAGAAACGAGGTTGCGGCAAAACCTGAATCGAAAGGACTTTGGGACTGGCTGGGGACGACCGTTCACGTTATGATCACCACTCTCTGTAAAAGGACTGTTCGGTTCGTTTCACCTGTCCGTCTCCTCTCACTGGTAGCATGGAACTCCGTCCTTCATCACCGTCGTTATGATTGCTACCGCATCTTCCAGCGCTACACCACCACGTGTCGTCTGCCCCAGTTTCCAGCGATCCCACCTTTTCCGCAGAGGGTAGTAGCGCATGGAGGCGCGCATGGTGCCGGACTTGTCGTAGCAGCCTCACTGGAAATACCGCTCGTTGTGGCGCTGAGCTCGTAGGCACAATCAATTCTGATAGCCTCGTGATAGCGCATATATGCAGGGCTTGGATGCAACTAGGTAGGTAACATGAAAGAAAGGCAGAAGGTCCGTAACCATTTTTATCCTCGCGAACAACGAATCTCATTGTCAAGACTAGGTACGGCGGTTGTCACTGCTGCTCGTCAAAGTAGACGACCTGTAAATTAAGGATCAAAAGACGAGCATCACGCTTCTGACCCGCTGATTCTGTCCATACTCTTGGAGGGTATTTTGCTACCATGTCACACTCTTGTCGGTATGATTCGACGCGGATGCAACAGCGCTCGCCACCCTCTGGATGTATAGGCCATCAACAACATCATCTCGCAAAAGCTCTGAATGATGCCATCTGCCATGGTAAATTTTCTACACTCAGCGTCCACGCTCTCCGAAAAGATTGGCGTCGCCGTCACCAGCGTGACCCGCGATGGGGGTTCTCAGTCTCCATCTTACGAGACCGGTGATATCGCCTCCCGGACGCTCTCTTGTGCCTGTTCTCATACTCAACGGAACGATGGCTCTCCAATTCTCCCTCTCTGGTGCGATAAATGATGGTTTCTGGATAGCCAAATACTCGATGACTCGTACTAGGAAAGAAGCCAGTACAAGAAAGGCTGGAGACGATAGAGGTTCCAGCCTCAAGTCCAGTCTCAATGCTTCACGTTTCAAGGTATGTACCTGGCCGCAGCTGTGGAGGCCCTTTTCATCGATAGTCCTCTAGCCCAGGTGATGGCCTGCTACTCAAATATAGAGGCACTCTTGCGGACCGAATGGAGGCACTGCGCGATGATAGTTTAACTGTCCGCATGTCTCAACACTTGTTGCGCCAGTACTCATCCCCGGGACAGTCATCGTCGTCTCCCGTTCACGCCGTGCGTCATTCCCGAATGCTACCGCCGCCATCACCATCATCGTCGCTGGTCGTGGCGCTATCCGGATCTCCGCCCTCTCCGTGATCTTTTTTCCACTCGCCTTCTCCCGGCTGCTGCGCGGTGAACCTTCCATGGGCCACGAGAGTCGGCACTACGCAGAGAAGGACAAATGGCAGCTTCCTTACTAACCAGGATCTTGTGATATAATCCCGCTTTCAGGAACCAACGCTTGACTTTCGCCGGTGTTTAACGAAGGAAGTCGATTTGACAACGAAGAAGAGAAGTGATGCGGCGATATCAGGTTGTTTTGCCAAGCCCTTTGCAGAGAAAATCTATGTAGATATCTGTTGGGTATGCCCATACACTGGTATAGCGACCGAGAATCGAATTCCCTAGTGCTTCAATCGGGTTAACGCTCTCCTATCAAGCAATGCTTGGCGGCAGTTGATCAGGTGCAGTCCTGTCACTACTCTTCTAAGCAAGTTGTTCCATAACCGGTGTCGTCCAAGGAAAGATCCGTGAAGGAAGACAACCCACGTCAAGGAGTAGCAAAAACGGTCCTTCACCACCATGGATTTGTTTACTCCCTCTCAAAGGACTGGTGAATAGAATTGTATTGATCTTTCGGTCGCCCATCCGAAGTGGGGATCCTCCCAGCTGATATTTCTCATCCTGAGACTCGATCTGTGTTATAGTACGGCCAAAATATATCTGGACTCGTGTTCACAGCAACAGACTTTGGGCGATGATTGTATGTCATTGAAGAAACGGGACCTGGACTGTCGACAATCGGCAATACAAACAGCGTAAATTGTGTTGCCGTCCGGGTATCATATTTAGATCATGTTGGTATCCCGCTTCCTATATTTTACTCTTTTACTCTGGACACCCAACACTCCTAGCCTGCTCTTACGTCCGATTCCTGAGCCTAAGGCGTAATGTACCACATATGAACCCATCAGCGAGTCGCAGCAGCGTTAGCTGATATACCGGATGCTTCAGCTGCCACCTTGGTATTGCCGATAGCAGCTGGGGCAGTACGAATTGATGTGGGGAGCTATTGAGAATGTCAGCGGGAAAGGCCAGGACACCAGAAGCGTTCGAGTCCATACAATACTGCTCGGGATAGCGACAGCTGAGATGCGTTGGTTAGTTGTCACATTCCAGATGATAGCTAGTCCGAGCTCACTATTGCCAACAGGTCTTTAGACACGCCGGAGGTTTGCAGTCTGCAGGATGGAACAGACTAAACCTGCAGGTGGACCGCTCACATCGAATCTAGAAATGATATAAAATGCGTGAAAAGTGGGGATAAAATTTCATACAATTTCTTCGGGCTGAAATTAGGCGATCAGCAGGGGTGAAAAGGCTGGACTGTGAAGGACGCACGAGATTGACCGTATGGCCGCATCGGAGGTAGACATTCCTGACACTGGATGGAACTGATGGGTAGAGCAGATGTGACAGCGGAAAAACTGCTCACTGGCGTCGCCGGCACATTGTTTAGTATGCGCGCGGGATGGCGGAAAGATAAGGATGTAACACGAGGTCGAAAATAGCTGGGAAGGTATAGGATTTTGAACCCATAGATAGATACCCGTTTTATAAATCAAGACCGGTGATCTATTGATTTATTCATTCGAGACTGAGAACGTTCCTTTTTACGGAACTAGGCCGTATCAAGGAGGAAAAGGGAGTGCGCAAAATGCACCCGTAGAGGGGCATCAAGTCTTAGAGATTGGCTCAGTACACACCCGCATGAGAAAGGGATGATTGACAAAAAAAACCGGAGAAAAAACAACAACAACAACTTAGTACATTTGAGATTCAGACAAGCATATCAATCAACAATCGTTCAGAAGGCTGCCTCAGGTGGTGATCGGAACGAATACTATATGTATGACCAGGAGAATTCTTCTGGGCCGTGTTTGATATTGCCGTGGCTGATTTCTGGAATAAGAACTCTCTGAATGATATTCTGATCGGATATAAGAGTATCTGTGGTAAATGGCTGCCGTTTTATATCTTGTCTTCCATAGTGAATAAATGTGGGGATCTATGCGCGGAAGAAATTCGAACATGACCCAGTATCATCCGAATGAGAATACAAGATTTCAGCCATAGGCCAAGTCGTCGCCTGAGTTTATGCCAATGTGAGAACCGATAGCGCCCATCTCACCCAAGGTGAAGGACGGCGTGTTTAAGAAAGACGGTGCGAGAACCCAAACTTGTTTCTAGTTTCGGGACTCGGACCGGATCCAACGTGTGCTTTGTCACGTGTAATTTCCCGAACTTGGACTTTAAATAGCTTTCGCCGTTACCACCACCATCACCACGTCCAGAACCGATGCATGCTACATGACAACGGCGCCATAGGATTTTACAAGAGTCCACATAAATCTGGTAGTCTCGAGCGCGGCGGAGGCGGATATCTAGAGCGCGTGACGAGTGTTGTCCCCTTCGTTTGCGTAAGCACGCTATCCTCCCCGTACGGGATGAAACTCATTGCCAATGCTATACACAGTGCGTGATGATAAGCACTGCCTAGGCCAGAAGTGCCTTCTTCGGAGGAAGTCACAAACAGCCCGGATGGCCGCTGGCATTGAATCCAAGGAAGGAATTCGGCGTCGACGACCACTGTGCAGGAATGTGGCACTGGCAAGGAGTCATTAGAAGGCCTGACGATTCATACGTCAATCGCTTCTTTCCTTAGTATTTCAATCTCACGGCTTCCGCCAGTCGTTTCGCCTCCGCTAGTCTCAATATTCGATAATGGTTCTGTTTTACCATTATACATCTGCTGACGCTGAAGATCGGCATTACCCGTCCGCCGTACTCGTACACAACTGAGCGAATCAGGCTACGTGTCACGGTTATCGAAGTCACGGAATGCCGGCTCTTTTGGCAACGACCAACTCCGTGCCACGACCGTCTCGTCCTCATACTCTATCAGTCATGATAATGATTGATCGGAGGAATTCGACGGGTATTCTGTGACCAAGAAGCTGCCGATTTCCTGGCTGCACCGTGGGCCGTTATGGTCAACGTTCTCAATCACGATCTCGTCGGTGACTACAAGCGCACTGCGAGACAAGATTTCGCTCAGCATGGCGGGGTAAATTCCGACCGACTATCAAGGGCCATACAGCTCATTTGGCAGGGCCGTCTTCTCTCACTCGATCACCGTTGGTGTCGTAACTCTGTCTTTCATCGCCATCATTATCATTGCCCCTCCCCTCACCACCCTACCACTGCTGTATTCCACAAAAATTCAAGCCACACCGCCATCATGTCGGTTGTCTTAACTGCCTCTTCTCTCCGACGAATGATTACAATTTCGCTATCCATGTACTACCCTGTAGCTGTCATCACTGCAGTACACCGCTCGGTTTTGTTCCCGATTCTTATGCTCCTCTAGCTTTTCAATCAATACACGTGGGATAAAATCATTTTGGTCTCGGCGATGATGATCGCATCATTTCCTTCACATCATCTCTGGCGTCGGATCCAGTGATTTGCTTGCGTTAAGGCTTCCAGAGTCCTTCTCTCTTTCCCGGCGCCGGTAGACGGTCTTCTGCTGGGCCTTTGACATTTGGAACATGCGAGGTGAACACGGTGCGTTACTTCTTCCCCTGCAAGAAGCCACAAATCTCATGAATGGTATAGCCAATGAACTGACATAAATATTATCACCATTGAAGGTGCTGGTCCCAAAGGGCATCGCCAATGACGCAACCGATTCCTGGGTTTCGTAGTACGACCAATTCTACCGCGTCGTAATAGCGCGTACAGGAGTGGCTTAGATGCTGGGAAAACAAGGAAGGGTGCGCAACCGGACGTCACCAGCCAGAGGAGATGAAGAGAGAATCACAGAAGAAAAGATAGAGATCATACTCGTCACCGGCTACAACCACCTCGCCTGTAGGCTTGCCATTTATAGCCTACGACGCCAGGAGCCTGCCGTGAATTTCCTGACTCCCGCGGATCTTCGAGCGCTTCATGTTCCTGGAATCAGATATTCTTGATTCTTGGTATGTACGTCACCGGCGCGTATCACGCTCTTCTTGATTCAACGAGGATACCAAATACCGATCACCACGACATTGAGGCCACTATCTTGAAGAACAGAAATCACGAAGCAAGTTTTACCGAGCAATACCATTATGTCATTTCAGTGGTCCTCTTGGTCATGGTGAAGCGTGGTTACTCGATATCAATGACTGTGTCCAAAGTGGCAGACTTCTTGAGAGCGGGGTCGACGGACTCCGCTCCTCTCAAACACCTCGCGCCCATCTCCATCATTATCGTCGGAAACTCGAGGCGCCATAGCTCATGGGGGTTACATTTCAACGCGACGAGATCCGGGTCCGGGTCCGCCCACATTTCATAGCAGAGCTCATCACTTTTTTGGCCGCACTGGCTAACAGAAGGCTAGGCAATCAGCTCCGTTTTAGCCATAGCCAGAAACGCTCTATCGTCGCCAGCACTTTGACGGGGAATTCTATGGCAAACTGCGGAGGGGCGGTTGAACTCCTGAACGTCACGTCAACGGTTTCCTTTCAAGATACCGGTGAGTTCGTGTCAACGTGGTTGTACCTGTCTCATTCTGCCAGTATACTTCAATATCGATCTTTTTTGACAATCACGTTCGCTGTCCTTTCATAAAGCATGGCCTTGAATGGCTCGCCCGCTGTTGATTAGGGATAGTCCACTGCTTTCGGTAGTCTTGGATATCCGATTGTTCCTGTTTGTAGGCTAAAGGATCACCAGGGATCACCCCTTATTCCAAACAGCGCTCGCTACGCATCAGGCCCAGTACGCCCTCGTTCTCAGTGAACGGGATGCGGCGGTTGCGGATCAACGACGAACCGCCATACCATACCTTTCAATTCATTCTCGCGTTGTCGTCAAACTCGGCGTAGCATCGTCATTCAACGCCGTATCATCATCCCAGACGAATGATCACATTGCATGTGAAGAGGCTGTTTTGTTGGAGTGTTGATTCGGAGGCAAAAACGAACTTTGGGAAGATGAACAGGTGCTTTAAAGACAGTGCGTGCAACGCCGGGGAGCGAACTGTTATCTGCAAACGTGATAAGTTACCCACCCATTCTCGTGGTTCACCGGGCGAATGATGGAACAATTTCGGCAATTCAAGTCCAGTACCGGAAAGAGGACGTTTGGGTGCACAACATCGACACCCTTGTCTTCGTCCACTATGGTTATTGACAGATTTTGACCAACGTTGTTGGTCATTGACACGATCTTCCACGGACCACAATATTCCACCGTGAGTTACATACCCCCTCATACTACCGCTAAGCAGTTGGATTGACGTTCACTCTAAGACAATTCGAGGGCACATATTAGATGAACTGGATTCAAGTCTTGCAAATGAGGCCGCTGAAGACCTTACATTACTTATAGTGAACGATTCGCGTTCGTATTCAACGAAGCACGTATAAGTGAACTGCGACGCTCAGCAGGGTGAGATCTGTGGCGACCGCCCTTGCTGTTTAAGGAGGTACGTATTTTGATATGCGTAAGCTGCGGCTTAGACTCACAACATGCGTAGTCAGTGACCAGTACACTGGAAGGGGAATTTCTAGACAGGCCAGCCCGGCATGGAGATTCCTCCAGACTCTATCTATGGCGTCCTACAGTAAGGTCCGAACAATACCCTCGATGGCATAACAAGCACGTGCGTACAGTGGTGTTTCCTGTTCTAGAATAACTAACTCAGACTGTGGTCTCAGGCTTTCCACTATCATCCTTCATTCCACCTTGGGTTCCCGAGCGCTTGATGAGTTCAAATAGTCGCGATAGTACAATAAAATGAACATATACGTCTCTGATTCATTGCCCAAGGGATGGAACAATACGACGATACACTTGTGATGTAAATCTGTGATTGACTAGAAAACACCTGCTACGCTACGCTGCCTTTAGGCGCCCAAGTTAGCAAAGTGGACATATGCGGCGAAAGATCTTTCGACTGATGCTTCTCTGGCGAGTGGATGTCTCGCTGTACTGAACTAAAGGTTTTTCGGCTTCTTCGGGTAGCCTGTTTCCGATTGGGACCTGAACTGCTTCAATTTTAAGCTGATGTTAAGTTCCTGGGCTCACATGTAGGCCTGTCTTCTGAATGGGCCCGCGTCGATTCCATCGCTTGACAAAAAACCTTATGTGACTTCTATAACATTCCAATGGACGACACATTACCTTGCAGTAATATCGACGCTGATAGCGGAGACTTAACCCGACAACTAGTTCTAATTAGTCTCGCAGCATGCAACCGGGAAGAGAGAATCCGCGACAGACTCTGTCGCAGTCAGACTGTCCAGATGTCATATTTAGATTGCACTGGTTCTATCGACACGAGGACTATCGTGTGTCCGCTTCATATCTGAAGCCTTCTGTTGTGCTATTCAAAATGAATGCCGAGATTGAAAATCTCATATCCTCTCCTCGTTGTCTCTCAGGTTTCGTAGATCTTAGCATGTCGTAGTGAATGTGAATACGGTAAGTACTATATTTTAGGGCCTATCAGCATCCTTGCGTAGGTTTCCAGCCAGTCCTCCTATCGGTGATTATTCATAACACACGAGCCTCGGAGCAAACACACGAGTAAAGCACGCATGCCCATTGCATATGCTATGGACTACATTTGGTCGGGAGCCGTGAGTTAAAGTTTGCTTAGCTCAATTGAAAGGGGCAGCAGAGTATGGGTGTCGTGCACGTGGTCACTGGTGAAATATACTGATCCCTGAGTAATTCCCAGGTTTGCTGTGTCTAGCACCAACGTTCACCGCCTCAACACTGCCTGCAAGCGTGCGCAGGAAGCGATAGAACCTGTTCGGCTCAATTGACCAATGATGCCGATCATGAACTTTTGAGATCATCGAACGCTTTGATGCAGAGTTATGCCAGGTATTAGGGGAGGGAGGCGCTTAATCATGTTATCTCCAGTTTTGGTACTTCGAGGACTAGTGCGTAATGGAACAACTACTTGGACCGAGCCGATAACCATAGGGTCGAGTAAGTCAGTGCAATTCCGGCATTATTTAATAACTGGTGCGGTATTGGTATTACACCGGCTGAGAGCAGGAGGGGCAACATTTGTTGATGCGGGGAGCTAAGTAGTATCGCAAAAATCAGCATAGAAAAAGGTATTAACTGGCAAGCATTGTCGTACTGTACTGCTCAGGATAGCGAAGGCTAAAAACATGATTAGAAGAGCGCGCGAGGAGAGCCAGGAACAGCGTACTATTGCCAACAGGTCCGCAAGCAAGCAGGTGGTCTGCAGCTCGGAGGATGAAAAAGACTGAACCTGCAATTGGGCTGCTCGCATCTAATCTAGAAAAGATGCTAAATATGAGAACAAGGAACAATGCTATGTAGTATTATTCATACAACTTCTTCGGGCTAAGTCTATGGTGATCATGAACTCCGGACATTTTGAATCGTCAAAGACATACGAGGTTGATGGTATGGCCACATCGGGTGTAGACATTCATTACTCTGTGCAAGAGCGATGAGTAGAGTAGCTCATGTAACGAGGGGCATTTACTCACTGACGACGACGGCACATCACAAATATATGGATTAAGCGAAGATAAGTATGCAATACGAGGTTGAGAGATAGCTGGGAACACCGAGAATGCCATAAATGGGACCCTTTTTATAAATCGAGACCAACCATCTATTGATTTTCGGGCAGTTTTGGGAGCACGCACAGTGAGATTCATAGCAATAAGCGGTATCGGCAGAAGAGCAGCGAGCGAGTCGAGTACATCGGCCGAGGGCCGTTAAGCCGGAGTAACCCGTTGCTCGGTGATGTGATAGCCTGTGCGAACCCAATAGCCCAGCACAGATCTTCGTTGGTAGCTACTGAGTAAATGGAGGTGGTGACAATTGAAACACCGACTCACCTAGCAGACGTACTGTGAAAGATTCAACTAGATAGGAACATTGACGTGGGCGCCGATATCATATTCCACTTATTTCGGGTCGGCAGGGACGATCAGATGCATTATTAGTGCTGTGTGAACTAACATACTGAGTCCGAGACGCTCGAATGACTGCTAGCCGGATCAGGTCGATAAGCGTTTGAGAGTAATGAACGTACCGAAATAGCACGGTATAGCGTCTGTACTAACACCGTTGAGCATGCTCGCTATTCACAAAGTCGGCAGGGAACAAGAGCGAAGGACCTGTAGTTACAAATAAGGACTCTTCTCCCCCTGATTGGAGAACCAAGAAAGGCCAGCCAATGATATAATAAGGTTTCTATACGAGATGACTCAGGAGCTCTGATAGCCATTGTATTCGGGGAAATGGTGTCCTTCGAGGAAACGCACATCTCCCAGTACTCGATAGACAGATGTATACGTTCTAGGAAAGGGAAATTCTTTCGTTTGCCAACCGAGTGAGGGTATATGTCGCTCTTGATCTGGTTCCAGGGAAGGTCACAGCGCCCCAATAGGTTGATGTCACCACCGATATTGCGTAGGGATGGGGCGTTACGGAATGGGAAGTAGTCTCCAGTCATTGGAAGAGATGGTATTGGTTACATGATCCATATAGCACTGGGATTAGGGAGAGATTCTGTAATGTGGGCGATTTGAGACGCGCAAACTCGGGAATCGACAAAAAGAGCGTCTTCCATCCGCAGGCGTGACGAGATGAGGACTTCGTTGATGAGAGGTCCTCCAAAGAGGATACAGTGAGTGCGAATTTTCAGTGGGTGTGTACCGGAGCGATGGAGCTGTAGATTTAAGGTGCGAATAGATTTCCGAAGCTTGGACGTGGAGGTGTAAGTTGCCCCAAAGACGGGGAAAGGATAGAGACATGGCACGCCATTTGCTACAGAGCTTCGTTAGCGTCCACTGTGAAGGATCCACAGAACTCTTTGGGCAGAGCGGCATTGCCTGCATCGGAGAAATATCCCAGACAGAATTTCTGGCGAGAGCCGTCTGATGGGATGCATCGTTGGACTGAAGGAGCTACGGAAGGCGCCCTTCCTAATAGTGTCACTTGGCCAACGACACGACTATTGAGCTTTCATACACATTTGAGGCACGGGCATAGATTGGGAGTCATCGGTGTAGCTTCACTGTCAGTGTTAAGGTAATGAATTGGCTATTTTATTAGCGGGTAAATTTTAGTTTGGACGACTAACTTTAGTCCTTAGCACAGAAGGGCGGCATGCTTGAACAATGTAAAGTACGTGATACACTATGAGAGGGAATGATGAGCGATGAAAAAAAGGTCATGAAATAGCTGAAAAGGGACGAACACTAAATTGCGTGCTCATTCTCCGGCGGCATTCGGCCCGGTCCCGGTGTTTGCCACTCGACCTTGGTGTCTACTTCCACCATAAGTTGCATACGCGTCTTTAACGCGTATTCCTCTTTTGCCTCTGTACTACTAATATTTATACCTTCAATGGTAAGCATACTTCTGGCCAGTTTCCCCGTTGTAGCCACGGATTCGATAAACCCTCGATCTCAACGGCTGATGACTATTGCCTATCCAAAATGGATCATCTCAGTTGATCTTGTTGAGTGTTGAAGACTAAATCTGTCTCATGGTAAGTACGACCAAGGCAGATATTTGAATTTAGACAACCGATATATGGGGGCACAGCAGTTCCACCCGGGAGATCCCAGAGCCGCCGTCACTGTATCGGGGAGAGAATCAAGGAGGGAGTCATCAAAATACGACATCTTCCGAGACGTAAACCTCGGTCATAATTGGTGGCTATGTGAAAACTTTGAGTAAGTATGAAGAACCTCGTGGGAGTACATGTGACTTGGCCCCAGCTGGAATAGAAATTGAAACAGCGCATTTTTCGGGGAGGATGGGAAAGTTTCTATATACAGGAGGCACAAAAAAACGGTGGACACAAAGAAGGCATCAATCCGGTGTTTTGTGGGACGGACATATCACGAAATTTTTAGAGGCCTCCAAGCTAGATTGAAACGCGATCTTGACATATATCAACTTTCGGTAATCGGTTGCCAAAATGAAGTAAATTACCGGTTTAAAGTTCTTTCCGGTTATCTCGTATTTTTCATTAGAAGCGCACTCGCTGATGTTGTCTCCAGAGCCTGAGAGGTTACAACCGGAAATCAAAGCTGTTTGATCGAGCCCCTTGCGCGTTCGCAAGACGGTAAATCAATGCCATCCAGGTCCTCGATTATATAGTGAGATGGTAACTCCCTCGAGACGAATCTGACCAAACGACGATCAATCCTGCTAGTGCTTTGAGCAGGCTCAGGGGGTACAGTTGTGCTTCCTTACCACATCGAGGCGAACGACCTCAGATCGAACCTGGACCAACGAGGGACATGTCCCAATTTGTCCGAGCTGCCAAGAAATCAAAAGGTCTTTTTTTACTTCGAAAGGTCCAGCCAATCGTCATAAACATCATCATTGTCACATAACGCGTATGCCAGTCCGCTGTAGAGACGGCCGTAGCTTACAGTGCTTTCTTTTCAATGAATCCGGCATATGGATGCAATTGACGCTCAGTGATTGACGCCGATCAGGGACGTGGCGATCGTACAGATCATCAAGCGCTTCAGACGAATTCAATCTCTTATAAGTATATTGGAAACGATGACTCGTCACTCATAGCTAAAGTTGGGTATGATTCCTTCAGGAATTATATCAGTCATTCATTTAAATATTGGCGGCTATTCTTTGGTCAAGAACTCATGGCTGTAGGGTCTAGGTCTATCTAAATAATGATTGACAGGGTAAATTATTGTTTATTGCCATCCGCGGTATGGCATTTCAATAGTACAGGAGGGACAGTACCCGTGGATATTGGGGGCTATCGCAGAAATTAGCATGAAAGCACAGGAGAATTACACGGTATACAATACTGCTCAGGATAACGAAGGCTAGAAATTTTGGGTTAGGACCCGAAGGCTGTTCGAGTAGGCCCGTAGAGACGTACTGTTTCCAGCAAGTACGCCGACAAACCGGCGGTTTGCAGCTTGCAGGATGGAAGAGACTAAACTTGCATCGAGCCTCCTCACATCGAATCTAGGAAAGGTTTTATTAGATGCGAAGACTGAGGACAATATTAATGGAGATCCTTTATCGTACAATTTCTTCAGGCTAAGTTAACCGTGTTACAACCATAGTTAGTAAAGGCGGGTTACGTCGGTACGTAAAGGACGTACGAGGTTGACGGTATGGCCGCATCTGAGGTAGACATTCCTAACACTGTATAAGGGACGGCGATGAGCAGAATAGAGATAGCAGCGAATAGTTACTCACTGGCGACGACGACACATAGCGAATAGTACAACTGAGGGCGTGCTGTGAGGTTGAGAAGATAGAGGGCATTAAAGATGGGACTCACTTTATAAACTACCAAAGTCGAGAAACAGGCTGACTTATGGGCAACTAGGTCCACTGACAGAGGGTGTAAATGTGCCGAACTTTCGTGATCATAGTAGTAAGTCGTATCAGCGGAAGAGAGCACGTTGTCAGGGATCAGAAAGGTCAGTCAAAGACGAATGCCTCATTCGACGGTGAGCCAGTAATTCGGCGTTCCATTTCTGTATTTTTGTACTTATCAAGTGTCGTTTTCTCCAAAAACATCGGTCCGAAGGATGATGCTATACCTAGCCTGAGTTAGTATTACAAGATCGAGGACGGCCGTTGTTGCAGTACTTTCCAAATAGACTCGACATGCGAAAAAAGGTACACCTGCAAGCCGAAAAAAGGTAGATTAAACAGTCTTGACAGGGACTTCGGGAACGCACAAACATTCGTATTGATCTTGACCCATATTGATATTCGTAAATCGCGAACTGGAGCAGTCTGTCGCCGTGAAGCGCCGTGAGTCATTGCTTTTCAGAACTAAAGGTCACCATCCGGCGTGTAGACTCCGCAGCCATATCGGTCTCAGGGTCTCAGGACAGTTTTCATTACAGTTCGAAGAAGAGCGAAAGAAATTCATGATGCAGCAGATAAGGATAGAACATTGGAACAGCGCGGCTTTTCCCGGGACGTCGTAGCAATGTTATGGTACATAGTAGTTACCTAAATCATCCGTAAGGAAGAAGATTCTGGTCGGTGCTTTATCAAAAACTATGAGGAAAGTTTGTCAGCGGTTCACTGGCGAAGCATACAATCAATTGTGTTCAGCTTCTTTTCAATCATCTCGCAGTTTTAACGGAATATACTAGTTACCGGAATCTCAGCGGAAGTTTAGACGCCGGAAATGACATAAAAGTGATGCCTTGTAGACTATGGAGGGAGACGAGAGGCAAGCTGGCGCCGGCAATCACAGCAGTTCGATGAGTCAGTTTGATGAAACTGTCAGTCCATCAGTCCATCTATGTACGTTTTTTAAGATGCTGGAAAGCACCACATGGCTGAAGAAGTATAGGTCCGCACAACCACAGAGATAACAGCCGATTTAGAGCAAATCTATAATGTCAAATCAGAATGCTTGTCATACCCAAGATGATAGATCATGTTCCATGATACAGGCTACGTGCAGAAGCGACTCAACCATCTAAGAGGGGACTCGAGTGCTCAGAAGCTTTAAGCCGCTATTTATGTTAATGAGTCTGAGTGTATAGACAAAGATCACTGTTCTATAGATGGCGAAGCACGGAAATATGATAGATCAAGTCCGAATCCGCAGGCAAAGACGAGCAGTAAGTAGTATCACATATTCGCCCAGGCCCTAAGTAGTAAGGATGCAGAGATTGTCTGGCAAGTGCGGGCGATTCCCGGCATGAAAATTCAGTGAACAAGAAGCTATTTCTGGCTCGTGGAAGATGTCAGCGTGAGACGCAGCATTTCGATTGGTGTAGGAAAGGGCTAGGTGTTGTCAACCGAGAGTCGGGGCGGGTATGCATTTGGCATTGACTCACCCTGAGACAAGGAACCAGATATCCATAACGAGTATTCCGCAGCAAAATGCTAGTTTGAAGAAGAGCTTCATTGAGGTTCAGAGGGAAAAATCCCAGGCCTCACCCCACGGCCTTGGCTAATCGCAGAAACAACTCAATTAACCCAACGTAAAAGTGCCGTAAATGCCCGGTTACTACACTCCACATCATACGTCGATACCAGTGGAAATCTGATTGACGAGCGGAGGGACCGGGACAAGAGGGAAAGAGGAAGCTTGACGCCGATGGATAGCGTGCTTGTGGCGGTTATAACCCAAAAAACCCGGCAACTCACCTCTAAATGAACCGGCAACTAACCCATGTGCACATTTTCACCAACCATCACGTCGTACTCAATCGTCACTGTGAGAGGTTTCTACCTTAGGCAGTCTTAAGTGCAGTGGCGGTGGTTATTTGTCGGAGACGCGGTAGTTATAATATCCTTCATATTTGGGTGAAGCGAATTGCCTTTCTCTTGCTTCGCGAAAACTGATCGGCATACACAGAATATGGCTACAATGTAAAAATTCAACCTTCTATATTCCTCATTGGAGCAGAGAAGAGACGTGAGAAAGTGAACAAGCATGCTACTTGGGGAGACCTGCAGAATATTGGTGCGTCAATTTTACTCTTTTCTTTCTCCGTATTATGACTTAGTATCTAGCCTTTGTTGGGGCCCCCTCTCCCAAGACGACATACGACAACGATGCCCACATGTCCGGGCTGCTGTATACCCATCACTGCGAGGGCCCGCAGGTGGCACAGCGACCATCGTTGTCGTACTATCAGCTACAAAACCAACCGACAGTGTTTTAATTTAAATCCGACGTGCACTCTATGTTCAATCAGACATCAATCTTCCAGCCGTAGTTGAAGTGGAGCACTACCCGAAATGTCGCTACTTTTTGCGAGACATCACCCCGCTTAGCGGGGCGCTTGTTTGGCCCTTCCGTTTTCTCACACTCGTCATTGGTGTCACGCAATCCTGTCTTCACCGCTGGTCAGAGTAAACGACGAGCATCATGCACCTGACCGGCCGAACCTTGGTTCACAGTTTTAGCATGCGCTTTCACGGCTTCATATCACCCTTTTCTCGATGTGACTCGACGAGCTTGTCACGGGCACTGATACCATCCTGTGTATCACAGACTAGTGGCTCGCTCGCCCACCTAACGGACAAGGTACGCACCCATCACTGGCTCATTTTGATGCTAATGAATTGATGCCGCAGATACTGCCTGAAACCTCGAAAGCTCACTATGCCTATCTCCGAGCCTCACAAGATTGATTGACGCCACCACCATCACTAGCCCGAACCGCCTGCGAGCACATACGAAGTGAGCGCATATATTGTGTTATCGGATCATCTCCAACTGATGAATCGACGTTGTGGATACTAGATCTCCAGGCCCGAGCGTATCAAAGCGTCCACGTCTTACATCAAAACTACGTTGGCGCTGCCACCACCAGCGATCGAGTGCGTCACTACTTCACCATCGCTAACGACGAGACTCATAGCGAGTGCAGGTGCCAAATGGCTGTGAGCGGGACCCATCTTCCTTTCGCCATCTCAATGTCTGCCAGTCCCGCAAAAGGAAACATTTCAATGGAATGGACATGTTGGCTCGGAAACAACGTGGAACACCTCAATGTTGCCCATTGCATTTGAGGAAGGACGGTCTGTTTATACCTGTCTGCATAATCATCTTGTCGGTGGTATCGTTGCACGGTGTTTCTCCTATACAAGGACCCCTCGGTTCGTTTAGCTTGCTTTTTTTCCGAATCGTCTTCGGCCTTTACATATATAGTCCGCGCTACTCCAAACGACACCTATTTCATAACCTTAGGCTTGCCGCATCACGTTGCTACCACATCCTCCGATCCCTGTCGTCTACCTTACCATGCGTCGTCGCAAGTACTTAGAGGCCGGAAATATGGATTGTGTACGATATCATCTTATAGTAATCATACCTACCAAAGACAGGTGATCGTCTACACCCCCTTAGAGGTTAACGTTCATTCGTCCGAATCTGAGTCCGAGTCCGAGTCTGTACGACTCCGGGAAACGAACATTTTGGCAGGCAATGCCGTCTTAGCGGGAATCCTCACTGTCAGGACCGGATATCCTGTCTCCAGGACGGACATGCACAGGTTCCTATAAGCCTCACCACGCCCAGCCTTATACGTCAGATCGACAGACTTTAAATGCTGTAAATGTGAAGTCGCTGACATGAGCTTCCCTAAGTCATCCGCGCCGTATCCTCTGTTCCCATATACGGCAGAGGTGAATGTCTCCGAGGTGGGCATCACAGTCAGGAGGTTTTGACACTCCAAAGTGGATCGGGTTGCTCTTATTTCCAGTTTCTGGAGAGGGCATTTGGATCGTTCAATGAGCGCAGCAACACCCTGGGAGCCAGCACTGGTGGAAAAGCTCTGAAGACTGGGTAAAATGAGATGGCCTAGGATGGATGGGGTCACGCTGAACGTGCTGATTTCCAAGGATACAAGACGCGGAGCTGTGATTGCCATTGTATTCGGGGGAATGGTGTCTATCGAGGAAGCGCACATCTCCCAATGTTCGATAGACGATTGGATATGTTTCAGGAGAAAGAAATTTTTTCGTTCCCCGACCGAGAGCTAACGTGGGTATATGACACTCTTGATTTGAGGCCAGGGAAGGTTACACCGCCCCAATATGTTGATATCACCGCCGACTGTATGTAGCGATGGGGCGTTGGAATGTGAAGGAGTCTCCAGTCGTTGGAGAAGATGGAACTGGCAGCATAATATATAGCGCGCCGAGAATGGGGAGAGTTCCTTCAATGTGGGCGACTTGAGACATGCAGACCTCGGGAATCGACAAAAAGGGTGCCTTCCATCGCAGACATGACGATATGAGGACTTCGGTAATGGGAAGGAGGGATACTGAATGTGACTTTCAGCGCTTGTGTACCTGAGCGGTGGAGCTGTAGATTTAGGGTGCGAATGGATTTCCGAGGTTTCTCATCTCGGACGTGGAGGTGTATGTTGGACCAAAGACGGGGAAAGGATAGCGATATGGCATGACATTTGCTGCAGACCGTCGATAACGTCCATGGACACTGTGAAGGATCCAAGGAACTCTTCGGGCGGGACGGCGTAGCATCCAAGAATCTAGAAGCTTCTTTCTCCACGCCATTTTCGTCGATGCGTTGGAGAAATATCTCAGACAGAACTTCTGGCGGGAGTCGTCTGATTGGATGCAGCGCCTTCTTGTACTGTGCGATATCCATCGTAAGTGTGGACAGTAGGGTGGACAGAGGTTCTGAGCAGCGAAGAGTGCTGCACGGTGAGCGTCGAGTTCTTCGAGCAATTTCTGCTTGCCGGCTATGTATCCTTTCAAAAAAATTAAGTCGGTGTCGGTAAGTGCACCGTTGGACTGAAGCAGCTGTGGAAGACGCCCTTCTAATGGTGGCCCTTGGTCAGCGACACGACTATTGAGCTTGCATCCACACTTGTGGCACGGACATATGGGGTCGGGAGGCATCAGGGTAGTTTCGCTGTTGATGCAGTGATTTGGCTATCCTAGCGGGTAAAATTTAGGCTGAACAGACAACTGACTTTGGTCCTTAGCACAGAGGGGCGAAAGGCTTGAATAATGCAAAGTATGCGATACACTATAAAGGTGAATGATGAGTGATGAAAAAAAGGGAGCAAAACTGACGCGGCGACGGGCGCATGAAGCGCTTGGCGGAGATGTTGATATTGGAAATTGCGCTGGCTTCGGTGGCATTCGGCCCGGTGTTTGCTCAAACACTCAACAAACACTTCAAACTTCCACCATGGGTTACGCGTATTCCTCTTCTGCATCTATATTACTGATATTTCTACGTTCAATTTTAAGCATAGCTGTGGTCCTTTTCCCCCTCGTAGCCGCGGATTTGATTAATTTCTCTCTCAAGGCGTCATAAATTGCCCTTCCTAAATGGATCCTCCCAGTTGATATTTCTCGATGTTCGAGACTAGATCTGTCTCGTGGTAAGTACGGACAAAGCATAGAGTTAAGAGTTTAGCCAACCGATACATGGGGGCACAGCAGCTCCATCCCCAAAGCCGACCTATCCGGGAAAGAATCAAGGAGGGAATATCATCGAAATACTTATGCGACATCTTCCGAAACGAAAGCCTCACTCCGAATTAGTGGCTGTCTGAATATGAAGAACTTCGTGGGAGTACGGTTAGCGCCAGCTGGAATACAAAAATTGCAACATCTCCCATTTTTCGGGGAGGATGGGAATGCTTCTAAATACGGGAGGCACATAAAACGGGCAGAAGACCCAAATTCGGTGTTTTGTGGGACAGACCTATCACGAAATCTTTAGAGGCCTGCAAGCCAGCCTGAAATGCGAACTGTTCCAACTTTCGGCATTCGATTGCCAGATTGAAGTAAATTACCGATAAAAGTTCTTTCCGGTTATCTCGCATTTCTCATTATAAGTGCCCCGCCGACGTTGTCGCAAAAACCTGGAAGGTTACGGCCGGAAATCAAAGCTGTTTGATTGGGCCCCTCGCGCGTTCGCACGACGGTAGATCAACACCATCCAGGTCGATCACATAGTGAGGCTCTTGATGGCAACTCCCTCGAGAACAATACGACCAAACGACGATCAATCCTTGCCAGTGACCCGCGCAGACCGAGGGCGTACAGCCGTTCTCCTACCGCACTGCAGTGAACGACCTCAGTTCGAACCTGGACCAACTCGGACCTCAGGTCACCCCAACCTATCCGAGCCGAGAAACCAAATGGCCTTTGCTACTTTGAAAGGCCTCACCCATCATCATCATTGTCACATTTGCTAACATGCCAGTCCGCTGTAGAGACGGCCGTAGCGTAGAGTACACTTTTTGAATTCGAAGGCACATGGGTGCAATTGACGCCGATCAAACAGATCGTCGAGCGCTTCGCAGGAGATGAATTCAGACTCTTACATACAGTGAAACGATGACTCCTGGCTAAAATCGGACATGATATCCACAGGATTTTCTATCAGTACTTACTTCATTGAAATACTGAAGAATATTCTTTGGTCAAGAATTCGCTGTAATGATGGTCCAAGTCTATCCAGTAATACTAAATAATGATTGACAGGGTAAACCATCATTTATTGACGTCCGTGGTATCGCGTTTCCAGATCACAGGAGGGACAATACCCGTGGATATTGGGGGCTATCATAGATATTAGCGCGAAAGAACAAGAAAATCGCAACACATACAATACTGTTCGGGATAACGAAGGCTGGAGAATTTGGTTTAGGACTCGACAGCGATTTGGGTAAGCCTGAAGAGACATACTATTGCCAGCAGGTACGCAGACAAACCGGCGGTTTGCAGCTCGCAGGATGGAAGAGACTAAACTTGCAGTTAGCCTTTTCACATCGAATCTAGAAAAAGGTGGTATTGAATGTGAAGACTGAGAACGATACTGGAGAACATTTATCGTACAATTTCTTCAGGCTAAGTTAGCCGTGATTAGTAAAGGCGGGTTACATCGGAACGTAAAGGACGTACGAGGTTGACAGTATGGCCACATCTGAGGTAGACATTCCTAACACTGTATGAGGCTGGTGAGCAGAGTAGACACAACGGCGAGGAACTTCTCACTGGCGACGGCGGCACATAATGAATAGTGAACGTAAATGAGGTCGAACGTGGCTGAGAAGATGGAGCGCACAACAGATGGTACTCACTTTATAAACTTTGAAGTTAAACAATTGGGTTGACTTAAGTATGGACAGCTAATACCGCCGACAGATAGTGTCAGTGGGTCAGACTTTCGTAGTCGTAGTAAGCTGCGTCAGGGGAAGAGGCGGGAGCATTACCGAGGATCAGGAAGTTCAGTCAAAGATGAATACCTCATTCGACGGTGAGCGAGTAATTTGGTGTTCCATTATTTCTGTATTCAGGCACTATCAAGTACCCTTTTCTGTAAGAATATTGACCCAAAAGATTAGCCTAAGATACTAGATCAAGGACGGCCGTTGGTAGTGGTACTTATTTTCAAAATAGACTCGACATACAACAAAGAGGTACACCTGCAAGCCAGAAAAAGGTAAATTGATCAGTCTTGGCAGGGACCTCTGGAATGCACGAACGAATGATTCATATTGATTTCGACCCGTGTTGATATTCCCAAGTCGCGAACTGGAGCAGTATGTCGGCGTGAAGCGCCCTGAGTCATTGCTAATCCAGCGTGTAGACTCTGCGACCATGTTGGTCTCAGGGTATCAGGGCATTTTGAATACAGTTCGAAGAACAGCAAAAAGAAAATGCGGCACATAACAATAGAACATTATAATCGGGCGCCTTTTTCCAGGACGTCATAGCAATGTAGTAGTCGCCTAAAGCATTCGTCAGGAAAAAGAATCTGGTTCTGTGTTTTGTAGTAAAAGCCTACGAGAAAAGGTTTGCCCTGTCCCAGCAACTGAGCAATTCACCAGAAAACGAGTCTGACAAATACAATCAATTTCATTCAGCTTCTTTCCGATCATCTCATTAGTTTTACGGACATGGTTACCAGAATCTCAGCCGAAATACAGACACTGGAAAGGTTAAACTGAAGACATAGAGCTCATGCCTTGTAGTCTATAGAGGGAGACGGACAGACTGTCGCCCGAAATCAAAACAGGTCAATGAGCTGAGTAAGTTCCCTGAAACCCGGCCGTCAGTCCATCTGTCCATCGACATTTTTTAAGATGTCAACAGCGGGTTCGTAACCGATGTCCCTCGTGCAAAGTACCACATGGTAAAGAACAATAGGTCCGCACAGACTCAGAAATAACAAGCAACATAGAACAAATCTAGAAAATGTGAAGTCAAAAATCTTGGTCATATTTTACGATGATAGGTCAAACACCATACAGTCTATGCGCAGCAACGGCCCGAAGCGGCTCAATCGTTCAAGAGGGGACTTGAGCGCTGAGAAGTTTCAAGTCGCTATTTCTGTTAACTGGCCCAACTGTATAGAAAGAGAAGATTGCTCGATTGACAGCGAAGCACGGGGAGATAATAGGCCAACTCCGAGTCCCCAAGCGAAGATGAACATATCACACATTTGCACAGACCTAAAGTAGGTGAAGATAGTCTGGCAAGTGCGAGGCAATCACCGGCATAGAGACCCAGTAAACAGGAGGCTATTTATTGTTCGTGGAAGAAGCCAGCGTGAGACGCAGCATTCTGATCAGTGTAGGAAAGCGGAGGCCGAGAGTGTTGGGGCGGACATGCACTTGGATTTGAACCATGCCCTGAGCCAACGGGACCAGATATACGTGCCGAGAGTGATCCTGCTATGAAGTTGAGAGTGAAGAATTGACATTCCCGGCAACTCACCGATAAACTGACCGGCAACTAACCCACGTGCACATTCACCTTTGACTCTTGACCGCCACTGTGAAAGATTTCTATCCTCGGCAGCCTTAAGCATAGCGGCGGTGATATTTTCTGGGGATGCAGTAGTTACAGTGTCCTTCGTATCTGAGTAAAGCGAATTGCCTTTCTCTTGGTCGCCGACCATGGAGCACATTCGGATAGTCGCCACATTCTACAAGATTTGCTTGGTTTACTGTATATCACCTGCACAGCAACCAGAATCATAAGTACCCATACTAGGGAAGACTGGGAACGAAAGGGCATATGGCACATAGGCTGGACCAAAGCTGGTATCAGCGACTTTCTCAGAAAAAAGTCAGCCTTGGTGACCCTGCGCTAAAGAGGTTGAAAGGACCTGAAGACGCACACGTCAATCCCTTTTTTGCACCTTAAATTTGCGGAAGGATAAGTTTCATTGAGATATGCTGTTGGCATAGCCGAGTCAGAGACGATGGCACCAGCAGAGCCATCTGCTATGATGGTGTCAGTGTAGAAGGGCATCATTACGCCGTCGAACTAAGTACTTGCTTGATACTGGCTAGCGACATGACATTTAGAGCACCATCGTCTTCGGAAGGTGTTCTGGTACAATCGCATCACTTCCTTGAATCCTTGTGCTCTGTGAATTGCTCTCGATTCATATCCAAAATTGTCCATTTCAGAGGGCATATTACTTACTACTCGGCCTTGGCCCTGGGGTGCAAGCCGAATCAAAATGTGAACTGTTTTGAAAATTGACTTCCCTAAATTACTGGTTATCTCGCACTTTTCATACTCGCTGCTGAACGAAAGACGCTGAAAGGATACAACTGGCAATCAAAGTTGTTTGATCGGGCTGGCACGCGCGTTCGCAAGTCCAAGTCCTTAATTATATAACGCCCTTGATAGCAACTGCCTCGGGAACCAGAGGACCAATTTCAAACAACGCTCAATGCTTGCTAGTGCTTTTTAAATGGTACACAGGTCATGCAGTCGTTTCCTCACCACAACAGTGACCGCCGTTCGAATCTGGAAATGTCTGGGAAAGTCTATTTGAACCTGGACAACTATCCCAATCTGCCCGGAGAAAGCAAATAGCCTTTTGAATTCGGAATTCGGGTCCTGCTCATCGTCATCATATTACCTGTAGAGACCTTTGTGGCGTATAGTACACTTTTTTGAATCCGAGGGCACATGTGGCAAATGCAATTGACACCGATCAGGGACGCGGTGATCGTCCATAGGACTCCGTACACAGATCATTGAGTGCTTCGCAGGAGATGATTCATGGATTCAGACTCTTACTTCTGGCGAAAATGATGATTCGTAGCTGAACTTGGCCAGACTCTCTACAGGATTTTTACTGGTATTTCATCAAAAAAGGTAATATTGTTTGGGTCAAAACTTGAAGCTCGTTGTCCTACTACTGAAGGAGTACATTATTGTTCATCAACGACCGTGGTATTGCATTTCCCGGTCACAAGTGGGGCAATACCGAAGGATGTTTGGGGCTATCGTAGGTATTAAAGTGAGAGAACAGGAAAATCGGAAGACATGCAATGCTGCTCTGGATAGCGAAGGCTGGAGACTTTAGTTTAGGACTCGAAGGTGATTTGGGTAAGCCTGCAGAGACGTACTATTGCCAGCAAGTGCGCAGACAAACCGCCGCTTGTGGCTCGCAGGATGGAAGAGACTAAACTTGCAGTTAGCCTTTTCACATCGAATCTAGACAAAGGTGGTATTGAATACGAAGACTGAGAACGATATTGGAGAACATTATATTTATCGTACAATTTCTTCAGGCTAAGTTAGCCGTGATTAGTAAGGTGGGTTACATCGGAATGTAAAGGATGTACGAGGTTGACAGTATGGCCACATCTGAGGTAGACATTCCTAACACTGTATAAGGGACGGCGATGAGCAGAGCAGAAAAGGCAGTGAATAGTTACTCACTGGCGGCGACGACGCATAGTGCATAGCAAAACTGAGGGTGTGATATGAGGTCGAAGGTGGTTGAGAAGATGGAAAATACTAGAGACGTCAGAAAATAGACTGACTTATGGGCAATTAAGACCACTGGCAGAGTGTGTCAATGTGCCGGGCTTTCATGGTCACAGTAGCAAGTGGTATCAGCAGAAGAGCTCGGAGCGCGGATCAGGAAGGTCAGTCAAAGACGAATACCTCATTTGACGGTGAGCGAGAAATTTAGTGTTCCATTATTGCTATATTCAGGTACTATCAAGTACCTTTTTCGTAAGAACATTGACCCAAAGGATGATACTATACCTAGTAGCCTAAGATACTAGATCAAGGGCGGCCGTTGGTAGCGGTATTTTCCAAACAGACTCGACATACGACAAAAAGGTACACCTGCAAGCCGAAAAAAGGTAGATTAATCAGTCTTGGCAGGGACTTCGGAATGCACAAACACTCATATTGATCTTGACTCATATTGATATTCACAAATCGCGAACTGGAGCAGTTTGTGGTAATGTAGCGCCGTGAGCCATTGCGATTCCGAGTTCAACATCACCATCCAGCGAGTAGACTCTGAGGCTGTACCGGTCTCAGAGTCTCAGGGCAGTTTTGATAACAGTTCGAAGAGGAACGAAAAGAAAAGGCGGCAGATAAGAATAGAACATGGTAACAGCGCACCTCTTCCCAGGACGTCGTAGCAATGTAGCAGTCATCTAAAGGATCTGTAGAGAAGATTCTGGCTCTGAGTTTTGTAGCAAAAGCCTATGAGGAAGGTTTGTGTTGTCCCAGCAATTCACTGGCAAACGAGTCGGGTAAATACAGTCAATTTCGTTCAGCTTCTTTTCAATCATCTCGCAATTTTAACGGAACGTAGTTACCGAAATCTCAGCGGAAGTTTAGACACCGGAAATGTTTAGCAGAAGACATAGAAACGATGCCATGTGGCCTATGGAGGGAGACAGTAGACAAGCTGACGCTAGCAATCAAAACAGTTCGATGAGTAGTAAGTTCCCTGAAACCGTCAGTCCATCTGTCCATCGACGTTTTTTGAGATGCTAGTAGTATCTCTTAATCAGCGTCCTTCGTGGAAATCACCACATGCTGCAGAACAATAGGTCCGCACAACCACAGAGATAACAACTGATTTAGAACAAATCTAGAATGTCAAGTAAAAAATGCTGGTCATACGCAAGATGATAGATCATCCATCATGTTCCATCATACAGGCTATACGCAGAAGCGGCTCAATCGTCCAAGAGGGGACTTGGGCGCTCGGCAGTTTTAAGCCGCTATTTCTGTTAACTGGCCTAACTGTATAGAAAGAGAAGATTGCTCTATTGACGGCGAAGCACGTCGGAAAGATGATAAGCCAAGTCTAAATTCCCAGGCGAAGACGAGCAGTAGATAGTATCACATTTGCACAGACCCTAAGTACGCGGAAATAGTCTTCCAAGTGCGGGGCGATTACCGGCATAAAAATTCAATGAACAGCAAGCTATTTCTGGCTGGTAGAAGAAGCCAGCGTGCAACCAGCGTGAGACGCAGCACTCCGATTGGTGTAGGAAGGCGCTAAGTGTGGCCAGCCGAGGGGGTCGGGGGATATGCATTTGGCATTGACTCACGCCCTGTATCCATACCGAGGATTATGCAACAAAATGCTAGTTTGAAGAAGAGTTCCATTGAAGTTCAGAGGGAGGGATATATAAAGGAAAAACCTTAACTGCAGACACAAGTCAATTAGCCCAACACAGGGTGCAAAAGTACCGTAAATGTCCGTTACTGTACTCCACATCATATGCCGAGATACTAGTAGAAACCAGATTAATGAGCGGATGGGCCGGGGCAAGAGGAAGGAAGGAGCCTGAGGACCTGTACCTCCACCACGTCTTAGTGGCGGTTGATAAAATGCTAATCCAAAAAGAAATCCGGCAACAACGGTAAATGGACCGGCAACGAACCCACGTGCACAGTCACTGGCGACCTGGCGACCTTAACTGAAACTCTCCTTAACTCTTCACGCCACGGCGTAATCGTCACTGTGAAAGATTTCTATCCTCGGCAGTCTTAAGTGTAGCGGCGATGGATATTTGCCGGAGATGCGGTAGCTACAGCATCCTTCGTATATATTTGGGTAAAGCGAATTGTCTTTCTTTTGCGTCGTGAAAACTCATCATGATACACAGAATATGGTTACAACGTATAAATTCAATTGTCTATATTCCTCGTTGGAGCAGAGGAGAGACAGGCTGGACGATTGGCGACTTTGAGTCTCCAGGAAAAAATCGGTGTCGATGTCCAAGGCACAGGGAAAGTGGACAGGCATTCTACTTAGGAAAACCTGTAGATTGGTGCGTTGATTTTCATGTTTTCTCTCTCAATCTCATGACTTTGTATACAGCCATTGTTCGGGCCCCCTCTGCTACGCCAGCATCCACAACGACCGTCAATTACCGTCTATCAGCTATGATATCGGCCTATCTAAAGGGGACCGTGGTGCACATCCTCGCCGCATCTTACGAGATTTTCTTGACGTGCTGTGTGGCACCTACACTGCGACCAGAATCATGAGCACCCATGCTAGGGAAAACTGGGAATGAAGGGCACAGCACGAATAGGTGACTTACTCAGAAAATATCCGCGTTGGTGACCACTACGTTAAGGAGGCTACAAGGACTTGCAGATGTGCGCGTCAATCCTTTTTCTTCTTTTTTGCACCATAAACTCACGGCTGTCGCTAGCTGTCAGAGCCGCTTTACGATCATCGCCGAAGACTCGTATGCCCCGTGCGTAACTGAGAGACACGGATTACACTATCCAAAGCATGGAATATCGGCTACCCTATGCGCCAGAATCTACGTCGACGACGTCCACATATCCGGGCTACAGTACGCCCATCCCTGAGAGGACCTGCCGGTGCCGCGATGGCCGAAGTCACCAGTATCAGCTACGGTATTGACCGACAGAGTGTTTGAAAAGGCCGCGCAGAATCCGACATGCAATCTATGTTCAATCAGATGCAAATCTTCAGGCTGTAGTTGAAGTGGAGCACTACCCGAAATGTCGCTACTTTTTGCGAGATTTTTCGACACCCTGTTTGGCATCTATACCAACAGACATACATAGCAAAACAAGAGTTGAGATAGAGCAGGGAAAGCTATGAACTAATAAGTCATTGGGATTCGCTGCTATCGAGAGGACCTTCCTTTCGATGCCATGAGGTTGCTGAGGAGGAGAAAGAGCCGTTATGGTTGACCCTCTCCGTAACGAAATCTTCGGTGACTACAAGTGTTACGGGGCAGTGTTTCACCCCACGTAGCGGGGAGAATTACTGTTTGTTTGGCCCGTTCGTTCTCTCTCTCTCACTCGTCGTTGGTGTCGCTTAACCTTGTCTTCATCGCCAATTAGAGTACTCTTGACCGGCCGAACTTTTGTCACGATCTTGGCATGCGCTTTGACGGCATCATATCACCCTCTTCTCGATGTAACTCAACGAGCTTGTCCCGGGCAATACCATCCTGTGTATTACAAGCTAGCAGCTCGCTCTCCCACCTAACGGACAAGGTCCGCACACATTGCTGGCCCATTTCGATGCTAATGAATTGATGCTGCAGATACTGCTGGAACGTCCGAGCCTCACCAAATCGGTTGACGCCGCTACCACCACTAGGCTAAAGGGCCAGCGAGGGCAGACGAGGTACGCGTATATTGTGCTACCGGCTCATCTCCAACTAATGGATCGACGGTGCAGATACCGAATCTCCTAGCCCGAGCATACCAAAGCGTCTACGTCTGACATCCAAACTCTCACCAAAAACATCGGGTACGTCACCACTTCATCTTCGCGAACGACAAAACTCATGGCAAATGCAGGTGTCGAATGGCTACGAGCGGAGCCATCTTCCTTTCGCCATTTCAATGTCTACCAGTCCCACGAAAAGGAAAGATTTCAATAGAATGGGCATGTTGGCTCAGAACCGACGTGGGCACCTCAATGATGCCCTTTACATTTCAGGAAGGCCAGTCTGTTTATATCCATCTGTATATCCATCTTGCCGGTAGCTACGAGTGTAACGTTGCACTGTTGGCGGTGTCCCTACTATCCAAAGACCCTTCGATTCGTTTAGCTTCCTATTTTCCCGATCATCTTGCCTTTACATGTATAGCCCGCGTTAATCCAAACGACACCTGCTTCATGATCTTAGGCTTGCCTAGACTCAACCAAAATGTACTTCGTCGCCGGGGGATTTTAATCGTCCAGACGTTGTGAAAGGATGTCATTCCGGCATGGTTTACACCACGGTGATACGGATTGGTCTCTCGTCTGCATGGGGGAAGAACTCACCGCGCCATTCCTAAGAAAGGGCTCTGTACAATCTTCTTTTTTCATGTTTTGTCGTCACCCTCGACAGCGTCCGGAATTTAAATTTCCGTGTTACCTTTCAACATCGTCTAAATGCACGAGATAATACGTAGGGATTGCCTTACGAACCCACAAATTATATCAGAGTGGTACCTTTGCAATTACAGCCTTTCAGCGCAGTGGTTTACTTATTGCATCGTAGCGAAATATTTTGGTTCGAATCTGGGAAGGTCCTTAATGGATTGATACTGTCACTTCAATTTATCGAAGGAATTCATTACTCTATCCAAAACGTAACTTTAAACTAACAACTTTCCATGATCTATACAAGCTAAGAAATCAATCTGTCTGTTGTATCTTGAAGGATCCCGCTTGTTTAAAACCCAAAGGCATGCGGACCCGTGGGGTAAAAGCAATGCTTGCCGATCAGGGACGTCAGATCATCGAGCACCACTCGTAGCTTGTAGGAGATGAACATAGTTGTAGCGAAAACGACGATTCAGCACTGAATGACATTGGGAACTAAGGTAACTAAAGCCTGGGTCCGACTGCTACAGAAATTTTTGACTACTGGTATTGTAATTGAATAAAAAATATCCTTGAGGTCGAATGCCACTCGTTGTAGGGTCTATGTCCATATACGACTCGGAATGATCGACTGGGTGAATCGAGTCTATCGGCCTCCTCGATGTTGCATTTTCCCGTAGCAAGAGGGACAATACCAGTCGATGTTGGGGGCTGTCATAGATGTTAGCGTTAAAAAAACAGGAAAATCGCGATTAGCAAGACATACAATACTGTTCTGGATAGCGAAGGCTGGGGGCTTTGGGTTAGGAGGAAGGCGATTCGGGCAAACCATCGTATACATACTATTGCCAGCAGGTACGCAGACAGGCCGGCGGTTTGCAGCTTCTAGGATGAAATGGACTAAATTTGCAATTAGACCCCTCACACCGAATCTAACTGAAATCAGACGAAGTTCAAGATGAATTTAATGTAGTACCGTATTTGTCGTACAATTTCTTCGGGCTACGTATGTTAGCGACAATTACAACAGTACCCGGTATATTGGAATGACGATGACATACGAGGTTGACGGTATGGGCACAGCGAAGGTAGACATTCCTGACGCTGTAGAAAATCAATGAGCAAAGGCTAGAGTAGATGCGGTGGCGGTGGTAAACTTACTGGCGGCGGCGACACATTATATTTGGGCAGAAGGTGCGAAGGGGAGGTCAAAAGTGGGCGAGAAAATGAAGGATTGCACCAGAGATAGGACTCATTTTTTAAGCAAAAGGTCAAAAATTACGCTATTTCATGGGAAGCCGAGACGCCCGATAGTAACTGACAGTGACTCGGGATTTTAATATAGTCAGAGTCATAGTACTCATCCGGATCAGCAGCAGAGAGCGCTAGGCCAAATCCATCACGGGAGGCCATCAAGGCCGACTACCTCGTACGGCGAGCAAGAAATTCGGCCGGAGCATGCTAGATTGCCTCTCAAGACAGAGGAACAGACGGTGGTGGTACTTTTCAGATGGGCTGTACATACGCACTTTCAAGCGCGCAGAAACAAAGGGGATTAATCAGTCATGGTAGGGAGACCATGGGTATAAGCGAAGATTCATAACTATGTATTTCGATTCATGTCAATGTTCGCGCGGTTCCGAGCTGCAATGTTGAAGCGAGAGTTATTTCTATTCTGAATCCAAAGTCATCCAGCATGTAGCAGAACTAGCCGCCAGTGAACACAAAGATATTCCGTGTTGAGCGGCAGCATGACTCTGTAATTGGTGTACGAAAGAGTCAAGACCGAGAGTGCACGCTGTATTTCTTGGGACCGCATACTGGTTGTCTAGACTCTAAACTCTTGGCTATCTGTGTCGCCCAAGTCAATACCTTGTCACCGGGCGAGAAAGCTGGGGGATGTGAGAGAGAGCCGTGAGGTAGCTGTTGGATTTCCGCTGAGCATGGTGTTGATGACGTGCAGAGAAACACTGGTGATTGTCGATGAAGAAGAACCTGTCCACTTGATAGCTGTACTGAAGAGTTAGAGTATCATTCGGAATATGAACATGGACCGAATTACCGGGTAATCCTCTGCCACGTGCACATTCACATTTGCTCTTCACCACCACCACCACGGACCAACACCGACGACATCACGAAGCGTACCATAGAACATCTCACAGGACTCGTGATACCATACGTGTTTTTCGACGTATCGGAGGCAGATATCTAACGGGGATGTCGCAGTAGCACCTCTCGTTCTCTTCGTAAAGCGAACTGTTTCTCTCTTGCGGTTACAAAAACTTCGACTCGTCGATATCCAGAGTATGGTTCCAATGCATAAATTTAAGCCAGACATGTCCCGGATGCTCCCCGTCAGAGCCGATCACGGATGGCCAACGTTTTGAAGGAAATGCCGGCGTCGATAACCAAGGCGCGGAAGGGAGATGATAATGTTAACGTCGTCATTTCAGAGGCTAGTGGGAAGGTTGAAAATGTGTGCGTCGATTACTTCTTTTCACTATCAGTGAGCTCGAAGGTCGAACATAACAATCTTCCCCTCAGTGACCCTCCCATCACACGTGGTTTTCCCAGCATTCTCGTTCTCCCACAACGGGTTCTTGTCGCGGTGTAGACGCTACATGCCATACGATGACAGTGCTCCAGGATCGTCGAGCTACCGCCGGATTCCTGTGCAGTGGGAGTTGGTCGCCGCTGTTGTAGAGGGCCCGGGAGCGAGCACGTCTGCGTCTTACATTTTGGACGAATTTCACGGACCATTCAGGTCTTACAGTTGGGGCAACTACGCCCTGGCTTCGCCTGATGCCGGAGGACCTCGTAATGGCGCATACATTCAAGCCGGTCATACATGCAGGGTTTGAATATTAATTGTTGGAAAAACAAGGAATGGGTGCGTGACCAATTTTTATCTCGTGGACACCTAATCTTATAGTCAAGACTAGGTGTGACCGCCTGCTTCGCTGTTGTCAGTCAGAGGAGATAAAGACTGTCGTATGCCTGGCCAGACATTCACCTTTTCCACAACGTACGACCCCAGTCTCGGCATGCGTGTAGACGGCCATTCACCATCAAGTGCCATTAGTGCGTCCTTATCAGCAACAAGGCCATTACCTCACTGCCCGGGCGATGCTATGCTACCCTGTTAGCAGCGCGTTTACTCAGTGGTACGCGTATATTCTGTCACTGACTCTTCCCGGATTGACAAAACGATGTTGTAGATACTGTCCGTGCCAGACGTCGAAAAAGGATACCACCAATAAAGCGCGACGACGTCTTTCCATCAATTGGGACCTTGCACCGGTAATTACACCACAGCACCAAGACCGTCGCCTATAGTAATTTGAAGGACTGTACCAAAATACCACCGCCCACGCTTGGACTCCGTGAGCAACTGTTGGCATGATACCACACGGATCATACGCGAGCGTGACCAAATCTTCTCGCCTCGAAAATGGCGCATACATGCAGTGTCAGTACCAACATTGTATTTAGTTGTGAAATGGTTCGTCATCATTTTAACCTTGTAGGCGATGAATCTCATGGCAATATAGATCGCTGTATACAGCGAAGTCTCATCAAACACTGGCGCCACCATGCTCTCCTCCGCAGTCTTGGACTGCATGGATGTGGATATCGAATGAGCGACCATAAAGCGTGCATCCGCAGTAACCTCGCAGAAATGACAAAGACCTGCTTGCTGGATTATTCATGCCAATTACTTAGTAAGTCTCGCCAGAACTCTTACGTATATAGCCCAAGCTGAATGGCATTCCCTGCATACTCCCAGCATGATTACTCTGTACGACCTTCCGTCCAAGGCAGCCAATTCTCCGGGGACTATGATTACCTGGCGGACCAGGTACTGGTATATCTCGCTGCAGGCGCGATCTGAAACTAACTGGTCAATGTTAGGTATGCTCTAAATCTGAAAAATCTGCCCTACCAGACTGTCTATGTCGAGCTGCCAGACGTCGAGGCTCTCGCCAAAAAGATCGGCGCCTCGCCCACTAGCACGAAGCCCGATGGTATCTCACCCTTTTACACCATACCCATCATCCAAGACGACACTACTGGTGCGGTCGTCTCCGACTCTGCTGCCATAGCGGCCTACCTCGACAAAACATACCCCTCCTCCGGACCCGTGCTCATCCCGACCGGGATGATGACCCTTCAGCTCGCTTTCGCCGATGCAGTCAATGACGCCTTTAACCATCTCCGGTTGCCTCTATTTTATTCGGACATGGTAGTGACGATGAAGGACCGGACGACAGTCTATATGAGAGAGAAGTTTTCCAAGTTGGAAGCTCCGGAGGGCGAGGAGCGGGAGAAGTTGTGGACTCTGACGAGAGAGAACCTGGGAAAGATGAATAGGTGGTTCGAAGGGAGTGTGGGGGAATTTGTTCTGGGGAGTGAACCGTGTTTTGCTGATACGGCGATTTGTGGATTTTTGTGGTTCACGAGGAGGGTGGTTGGAGAGGAGAGCGAAGAGTGGAAAGACATTACCTCTTGGAATGACGGCCGGTGGGGAAGATACCTGGAGAGCTTCAAGCTGTATGAGAAAATTCTGTAGGCAAGGACGCCGAAGGACCACCCGGTTCCACCACTTGCAGATTCTTTCAATCAAAGAGACATTTCGATTTCGCCATTGTTTGCTCATAATTCTTCAGCGCCTTCCCGAAGGACTGCTGTCAGACTTGCGCCTTTGATTACCCCGCGTTTCTTCCACCCGTGAGGTCCGACTGTAGCGATATACCCGTCTGTCAAAGATTGTAAGCAAAAATCCGAGTCCGTCATTTACGCACGGTCCTTGACCGCAATCTCGGTATCTCCCCAAGACTCGATCGGAGGTGCGACGGGCTCATTCAAGGGCCGACAACGCGCTTTGCCTTTGGAGTTTGGCACACTATGAAAACCCAGTTCTCTGTGACAACTTGACAACTTGACAACCCTCCTGGTAAGCATCGAAAAGAACCTACCGAATCGTCCAAACGATATAAGGTCCAGGGCTGTTTCCATTGACCTCGTCCCGTTCTGTTTTACCTTTCAACAGATTAAAAATGCGATGGTTGTACCGTCACGTGCGTATCGATTGCACCGTTCGGAGGGTTATAGACGAGGTGCCCATCAGTTCGCGAGGGCCCTTTGACGTGGCTGCTCTATCACGTTGTAGTGAACCTCAGTTCGAACCTGAGAAGGTCCATTCAGAACCAACCGTCTGGTTTTTTTTTGAATTCCGATCCAAGTTCTGACAGTATCCTTCTAGTATCGACATTGGACAAGACTTGCCTTTTGTATTTTCAACTGTCCCACTCATTTGAAGTCCAAAGAAGGCACGCGGAGCCGTCATTAATACTTTTCTTCTCTTCACGAGAACTCAATCTGTGTACGATGGCCATGTTGCAGTTCTAATCTTTCGCTTTCCTCGGACCGCAACTATGCCAGCATTGGTTTTTTTCAACAAAACTACGAAACCGGTTAATAGCTCTGCCTTCAGGAACAAGCGCTTGGTCCAAACCGGCATTCAACGAGAGAAGTCAATCTGACGACAACGTACTAGTAAAGATAGAGCTTGAAGGCACCGGTGATGCGGCGATGTTGGCCTGCGTCGCGATGCCTGGCCCTCAGGCTTGTCAGGGAGATGAGTATGATCCGTCTCACGATATTGTTTATGAGGCGATGCCAATCTAACTAGATTCCTTTACCGACGTGTTGTAATACAGCCAAGACATGTCTTCAGAGTAACTTTCTGACTTTGGACGATGACCGCCGGCTATCATTGAACCGCCGGAACATGCCAGACCTTAAACAACGGCTGTGGACCCGGCCGTTCCTGATTGGGACCTTGTGCCGGTACACACACCACACCACCAACGCAATTTTGTTGTAGCCGGATATCATAATTCCGAGATCATCGTTCTTACGATAGCTTCCTATGTATGACTCTTGGACATCTGGACTCCGCAACTGATCGCGATGCTCAATTTGATCGAAGACTTCTTGGATTCTGCATTTTATTTTATCAAGTCGATATGATTAACCCACTACTACAACGCGGTGGAGGTGCAGGCATATAAGTATCTCTGTTCGTGGATCTCTTTTCCTGGCATATCGGCGTGGGCTGTGTAGTACAGGCTGTACAGTTCACTTCAAGTTTACCACCGACATATATAGAAAACTGCAACACGTCCCGTCGTAATCTACTCGTACGCCCGAGTCCGAAGGGGATATCATGACCACGCTGAGCGTTAGATTGCCGTTGATCGGACGCGTGGGTAGTCTTTGCTCGGATGTCAGGTAACTGGAAAGATATTCAATTATATAAAACCGATGATTGGCTCGGTTAATGTAGTAAATCAGGCACGGAGGCAGTTCTACCAGTAAATTGTTAGAAGTGCACACTGAGGCCGTGAGCGTTGCTAGTAATGAACCCATCTGGATTGACCAAAACTCTAGTTTCTGCGCTATCCTTCAACCGCGCGTGTGTGGTTGGTACGGAGTCACGCTAGTGCCTCATGAGTCGTCAGCAAACTTGGTTTGGCTGGCAGCAGCTGCAGGCGGGACAATATGAATCGATGCGGGGAGCTGCAGAAGGTTAGCAATGAAGAATAAAAATATTGAAGTGATTTAAATCGCACAGTACTGTTCAGGAAAGCGACGACTGCAATAGATGCTTAATACAAAGTCACAGTGCGCCAGATAGTACAGACTTACTACTGCCAACAGGTTTTCTGGCAAGCTGGCGGTTTACAGCTCGCACGATGGAAAAGGCTGAACTTGCAGTTGGACTGCTCGCATCGAATCTAGAAAGACGGCAGAACATGAGAGAAACACAGCGCGCATAAAAATGCATTGCCATACATATTCTTCGGGCTAAGTTGGTGGAGGTCAGCAAAGGTTTATATGCCTGGATACAAAAGACGCACAAGACTGAAAGCATGACCGCATCGGATGTAGACATTCCTGACTCTGAAAAACAAGTCATTGGGAGAGCGGATGCAGCAGTAAGATGTAGCTCACTGGCGACGGTGGCACATCGTAATAGAGTGGAGGAGAGGGATAAGGGTTTATTGCGATGCTGAAAGGCAAGTGGAAGGATGGAGGAGGCCACAGTCGACCTTTCTGTTTATAAACTAGCAAGGGTCGGGCCCGCGTATCAAGTCGTGCGTCATGGAGATAGTTAAGTTACCGTATTTACGGCCGAAAACGTTTGACACATCGAGTACTTCTGTTCAAAGCACAGCAGGAGGCACCTGATGTATCAGACAATTAGAGTTACAAACCATGCTAATGGTAACAAGTTGGTCATGAGCAGCATCGAATCACTTGAAAGCGGTACCATTTTACCGTCGATTCGGTATTAACCACTGGGACAAACAAGTATAGGGAAGGTCGGAAAGTTGGGCAACCAGTGGAGTCGACTTGACGCTGTGAAAATTCTTGGCACAATCATTGAGAACTTGATCTATGTTGGATCGTATGTTTATGCGTGAGAAACGATGAATTAGAAGAGACATTCAGAATCAGAAAAGAAATCGATATTCACGATGATTTGGTCAGAAAGAAATACCGGGGTTACAATTCGAACGTTGGGACTTGCAAAGCTGCGTGCGAGGGTTCTAATATAACCATGAATGCCGTGCTAAGATCAAAAGCCGAAGGCCGGCGGCTCTTAGTAGGGTTCCTTTTTTCCCAGACACCTTCGAATTCGGTAAAACTGCTGATCTCGGGACTTCTAAATTGAGTGAAAACATGCAAACAATGGGAGCGTTTGTGAAATTAGCTGGAGGACGCTCACGGTAAGAGAAATGAGGAACAAAGAAGCCTTACGAGTAGACCTTTTGAGAGAAGTCCATTAAAGCATACTTACTCTTGGGATCGCATATACGAGTAGTCTAGACGGCCTCACCAGAAGACAGGCACGGGTTCCATCGTCAACTCGAAACCGAGATCAAAGGTAGCTGTCAATGTGTAGACCTCGTTTCACAGGGGACTTCAGATGTCCGAGTGCTGCACTGATGATGTCCGCTGAAAATCTTGTGTACAGCATCTACGATAGGTACGTGTGGGGGGGGGGAAAAGAGCATCGGACTAGTTTATGAAGCGAGCTGGAGACTTTCAAAGGTGCCGTCAAGGGGTTCGGAGATCATAAGAACACTATTCGTGGACTGAAGCCATCAAGAGTAACCTGACTTACAAGTCGCCTAGGTCGGTCAGAGTAGCCGAAGACCGACTTGACCGGTCCCATTTTTCCTAACTGACGAAAGAACAATAAACAACGAGAATCTCAGGACTAGTACTCAACGTTAACGTTTAGAAGTTGAAAACATAGAAGTTCGGGCGGTGTTGGCGGAAGGAAACATCTTGGGTGAGAAGTTCCCTCTTTCGTGCGAGACCGTACACGCTCCCCGGTAGAGCCGTCGCGATCGTTCATAAGTAATGTCGACCGGTCGCATTACTCCTTAATGGATCATGGCCATGATGGTAATTATCAGCAAAATTCATGAACATCTGTACATGTAGAGGGTATCTGTGTATACAAGATAGAGGTGAGAAGAAAAAATATGAGAAAATGACATTCATAGTTTAAACCTTCACATAATGATGCAGCAGTTGTTCTGCTTGGAGGGTGTCAATATGTTAGCAAAACGTAATGAATGATATGAGCAGACCTTCTTGGTTGTCTTGTAAAACATTTTACTGTGAGCAGAAAGCGCAGTGGATCTATCTACAAGGTTGTCTAGTTTCTCGCCGCGCTGTAAGACAGACTCGATCGTCTTATGCTGCATATCGTTTCAGACTACCGTGTATAAGTGAGTGACGGAGACGCACAAGTACGATCTGGGTCTCATCTAGTTCCTGTTGAACCCTCATGATGGTGTCGGCCTGCCTGGGATCCTGATACTTCTGAAGGTAGGTATTGATGTCGGGGAAAGAAATAGACGAAGAATCGCTAAACGATGATTGGGGAACTTTGGCTATGAAGTCGTCCAACAGCTTTGAGAGAAGGGAAAAGGCGGGCCGGACAGGATATTCCTGATCAGTAATAATGACGCCTAATGATGAGATCGAGGAAGGTTATCCAAAGACGAGTCAGGCACACCTGCCAGCTGCTCAGCACCACCTCTATTGTACACGTGTGCAGTGTAGTTATTCTCCTGGATGCTCTGCCGTTGGCCCTGTGCAGTACGCTCTGCAACAGTTCTGGAGAAGAAGGTCATGAATTCGCCAACTGAGCCTTTCTGATAGAAAGAATAGGACGAGAGGTCGTTGGCACTGCTGAGCACAGTGGATTTCCCGCTTGGAGGCGCCAAAATTACAGAGATGGAAAAGACTTTCATCGTAACGAGTTCGTTGGTGATTCAAATTGGATGCCAGTGACTGACGTGTGCTTTTCTGTGCCTGGCGATCACCAAATTTGGATGTGTGTTGAAACAGACGACTTGTTGCGAACGTCCATCTAAAACGCGTCACTAGACTTTGTCTCTCATTTCATCGCGTTTATTTTTTACTCCCTCTACTCCGACATTTTTTACAAAGTTCTTTCTATCGCCGCGTTACTCTTTCCTTGGTTCTGGGCGGGACAATCGATTACTTAGAACAGACTCCCCTTGGCAATGCCTAAACCACAGTTATCTCAGAGCGCAGAGGCTGCGCGTGCGGCAGGGCCACAGGCTGAATTCAACAAGAACAGATGGGTTTGAATCCCTGACGACAAAGAGGAGTATTTGGCCGGCTGGGCAAGGAGAAAGGAGACATTGGCGAGATTATCATGGCTGCTGGCGGAGATGTACGTGCATTCTATATGCTACGCTCAATCACTACATTGAGAACCGACGGTTTCGACGGGTCCGGCTGCATGCCTGAACCCACCAAAATTCGACCGCTTCAAAAAACGATCGTCGAATTGATTGTGGAAGTATCATCCAGGAATCAAATTTCCAGCGCGCGCCAGCTGCCATGGGCGATACCGTAATGACGGTGCCTGCTGACAATTGCAGTCGACTATAAGATCTGTACGTGAAGAGGCAGGGCTCAAGAAAAGTTCGTTGTAGTTTACGAGGCTGCAGATCAAGCAACTTCAGCGTTCGATATTGGATTTTAGTGAAACCAAGCTCCTGTTGCGTTTTATTTCTGATTGTGGTGTACCCCTGGACCGTGTGACCTTCCCGAGAAGTTTCCTGAACGAAAGACACTGAAGCCAGAGTGGTTTCTTAGCGAAGAATAGAGGAGGGCCCGGTTGGGCCATCAAGACCCTGAGGGCGAACCTTTTCTCGAAGAAGAGTTCGAGATTTGGACAGCCTGCGATGGGAAACCCTAAGAATTTGAGCAGGACACGACGCAGACATGTAGTGTCCGACTCGATGCTCGATCCACTTGACTGTGGTCCATTCCCAGGGTTTGAAACGACGACACTGTCATGTTTCAAATGTGACACTGGGATTCTGGGAATCAGTGCTGAAGTCAAGATGATGAGGTGGTCAGCAACGATGAAGTGCAAGTCACCAGGCTTACAGTGACTTTGAAGTGGACCAATGGATATGGGCTTTGAGAGAGTCGCCCCGTTCATTTTCTTCGTTACTGGTGGTGATCGTCTCATTGCAGGATGGAAATCCATAGGACTGACTGTCAGCCTGAGGGTGAAAATGTGATAAGGTCAAGGAAACGCTGTCCCCATAATCGTATAACCGAGCGCAAGCGCTTCGCCACTGGCCACTGAGCCGCCGGCAACTTATCGATCTCGGTTCGAATCCCAGAGGGTCCACTGACTACGACTGGATTATAGACTTTTTTTCTTCTGATACTAAGAATTATGAATGTTCAATGAATCGAGATTCGGGTCTTCGTTGACTCACTTGGCACTGGGTAGTTTCTGACGATGTCCGCACATTTGCACACAGGAGAGTAAATGGCCGGTTTAGGTTTAAGACACCGGATCTCCAAAAATAGGGAACGCGTCTTGACCTCGATCCTCTTCGATATCTTGCATATCTTCCAACGTTTGACTGTATTTCGTCTCAAACCTACCCCACGATGTGTCTCTACTCCGCGAGACGTACCCAACCGTGCGATCACAACGGTACGGCGAGCCTTCGTGGCCACAGCACATGGCTTGCCATGTTAGGGCTGTGGACCCGGCCGTTCCTGATTGGGACCTTGTGCCGGTACACACACCACACACACCTCTTTTGTCCTCCAATGGCTCATGTTCGTTCTCGCGTTCGTGCCTTCCTGTCTGTCGTTTTCTGTTTAAGGGGACTATTTTGTGCCGGATTGTCGAAACATTGACGGTTACGTTTGGAGCTGGGTCCCAACTTCCAACATCGTGGCAGAAACCGCCGGGAGCGATACCGACCCTGGCCTTATCACTTGTCTTTGTAGATGACTCGGATATGATTGACTCCGGGCTGTGGAGATCTGGATCTGGATCTGTTTGGGTGGCACAAACACCGCTGCTATAAAAGGCGTGCGGCTTCTTGGTTTGGACTTTCCACTTCATTTCTCTCTGCTACCACCACGACCATGTCCTAGCCTCCGACATAGACCGACATCCTTTCGTGGCTCTTTCTTCCTGGGCGATTTCCGGTTGCTGACTTTCGAAGGCGAACGATGGTTGAGCCACATCGCCACCTCCAACTCGAACATGCACGAGCTCGATGCTGACCATCGATGCCACCGTTGCCCCGGTAGCACGATGAATTCGACCGCCATCATCTTCTTGGTCTCCTTCTCGCATCGGTTCTATCATTTCGGACGACACGATTCTCAGCCACATCTAGTGGTCCACCTCGAGGTCCATGCCTATACAGTGTTGTAGTTACCTGAACTTCGGCATACCCTCAGAATGGATGTTTGCTATCGTTGCTGGTCTCATGATGTCGTTGGGCGCCGTATTTCTCAAGAGCCGCATCTACTAGTGAATTGCACCTTTGCGCCACACGCACGAAAGTGAGGTCACGCTTCGTTCTCTTGAATATACTTTCACGACGTTAGCAGATTCGACATCGCCCTTTTTGATTACCCTCAACAAGCGAGCACTATGACTTTCATCATCCATATTCGCCACCGACGATGAAGACCCTCTGTGGCTAGGTGATGCTTGCGGTGAACTTTCTATCGTCGACATCTGGTAGTCATCTCACGTGCTAGCTGATCATACTACTACACCGGACGGGAAAAAAATCCTATGCTGCTCTGGTGGCTTTGCCACATTTGTATCGCGTTAAACAGAGGTATGATTTCACTTTTTCTGTACAATCAGATTATCTAACATCTGTTCCAGTTCTCATTGATGATCATGTTCCTGATGACCGAGGTAAATCGGGCGAAGACAAACTCTCGTGGATGCCATCTCCAAGATTGTGGTGTTGACTGGAACTAGCGCAGTAAACACTCCGTCCTTACTTTGGTGACGGTCCTGTTGTTATCCGCCACGGTCATGTTGACTTTCGTTGCTTTGAGCCCCTCTGTGTTACCTTCTGAGTCTAGGCGTTGTGACCTCTTCATCAAATTTTATCGTCGCGTCCAGTCTAGGCCTCTGGTTTTTGAATCTCCTCCTGCATCGTGCGGTTTTTTCTCATATTCCGTGGCCGGGCCAGTCTTCGCAATTATGTGTGAGTTCTCCTGATCTGCATCGATTGTCTCCTCAAGCTACCTACTGACCATGCGAAGCAGGTCAAAGTGGTGGTTATTCTGGTTCTGCGCCTATTTGCTCTTTGGGTGATTTCGCTACTTTGCTTCATCACCTCTTTCTGTCCGTCGATGTTGGAATGTCACTCCAACAATACCCTGTATATTCACGCACAGCGTGTTGCGCCATGTATCTCGTCTTTTCTTTATCGTTTGGCTGTCGCTCCAACCTCCTTTGCACAATCTTGATACGCAACATGTTGCGTCATATATGGTTTCGTGTCGCCTTGCGGACAATGTGTACAGCGCACGCAGGTAGGCTGCATTTGTCTTATATACCGTCTAGACTAACATTTTATTCGCAGTGAATTATCTTTCTGTGATCTCAGTGACGACCTCGATGCCCGTACTCTGTCGCTCTTATCCCTTTATCTCCCATCTGGTTGTGTTTCTCCAGATCCTTGCATGTATATCCCCGCGCAGCATGTTGCGCCCTGTATCTCTCCATTTGGTTGTCCTGCCAAATGATGTCATGTATATCCCCGCGCAGCCTGTTGCGTCATGTATGTTTCGTGCCGCCTTGCTGACAGTGTGTACAGCTCACGGGCCGCAGGTGGCGGTACACCTTGCATTTGGGTAATTGACGCGCTAGACTGATATGTTATCTGCAGTGAATTATCTTTCTGTGATCTCGATGACGACCTCGATGCGCGTACTCTGTTGTTTCCGGTAGCCGGCTTCTTTTGATTTGGCTGTCTCTCCAAATCCTTGCATGTATATCCTCGCGCAGTCTGTTGCGCCATGCATGTTCCGTGCCGCCTTGCGGACAATGTGTACAACTCACGGGCCGCTGGTGGAGGTAAGTCTTGTGTTCCTTTACTTACCGACTAGACTTACAGTTGCTCTGCAGTGAGTGATGTGATGTCTGTGACGAACTGGATACCCGAACTCTCTTCCGATTCGTACTTGGCTGTCATTGTTCTCGACTTTGAATGACTATCTGTGGTCTCCCGATCTCGGTGTTGATGCAGACATGTATCTTTCGACCTCCGTCCTCGGGCGAGGCGGACGGGATTGGCCTGCGTTCACGCAGCAGTGGATGTCGTGCTTGTCTCTAGCCTGAATCCCTGTCAGCATGAATGCGCAATCTACTCTGTCCTCGTTTGAGGGGAACATGGCATTTTGCCGCTGTAGGCTTTGAGCCTCAATTTTTGGGACCTGAGTCCGCTTTGTGCGGACACACCCTCCTTATAAACACTTCACTCGCCTTTTCTTGCAAGTGCTGCTACTCTTTGTTGCTTCTGGGAAGTATTTACATTTAACTTTTAGCTTTGACGATGATATTCGTTGTTATCGAAGGCAACCCGAGCTAAAGGACGGCTCGAGGGATATTGATTGTTCAGTCCTCACATCAGGTGCTTTTACCTGAATAACCGTAGACCGAATCATCAGGCATTGATTACGCTTTGCCTTCTCTTGCGACAGTCTTAGGCTTTTGTGCAACGTCGGAAGACGGGGAAAATCCGGCATGTTTTGTTTTCCTTCTCTTGGATGAATCCGACGGACGATACACACACCACCAGGATCAGGCTCTTTGACGGACAATACCAATCGTTTGAAACCGTAAAGCTACGGATCTTACAGCTTTGTAACAAACGGGCAGCTGCTGGTCATTTCCTCTCTCCCAGATGATGAATTTCATTGCCAAGACTAGCTTCTAGGCTCTAATTCCTCGCTTGAAAAGATGTCTACGTCGACTCTACGATCGGTCCACATTATTCCCCGGATGACGAGCCGCTCCGTCGTCAAGGCTATTATTCTCAGCAAGTTCTTTCTGGGCATGTGCAAATACATCGCTGATGCATCGATATCTGGATCTGAACCCATACGAAACTTTCCGACATCCAGGACGCCGCCGACCGTCTGTCCATCATCCAAGACTTGGACGTTCTATCTGGATAAAACTCCTCCGTTGGGCTCATCGTTCCGTCGACTCTCCTCCAGGCATCTGGTCATCCCCAGCCGTCGAGGAAGGACATCTTCATCTGCCTAAGTGCACCTTTGGCCAGTCCAGCTTATTTGAACTTTCCTGATTGTGTACCGTTCAGCTTCTCTACCTTCATGGACTTTTTCTTTGTGAACTTGCTGCCGTCTCATTCTCCAGTGCTTGCCGACCACCATCACACCGTTTCCTCGGAATCTTAGTAGGTCGACTCGTGGATCATTATGCTATTGGCGCTGGCGCAAGAACATCATTCTCGGCGGTCACAGCTAGGATTCGCATAGATCATCAAACCACACGCCGTACCCTAGTACTCTTCGCCAGCTTTTTCATTCTCTGCGACCACCATTGAACAAACGTGGAAGATCAACAAATCGACGACCAGAAGCTGGTTTCGCTGCTCTAGGAGCATGAGGCGGGAGATACTATTTCATTGGATTGAAGGTATAGTGTTGCTGGTCTGGGCTACGGAACGACATCAGCGAAACAATCACGCAGAGCACATTTTCATGGTGAGAATAGCACTTGACATGTTGTAATGGTTATACCAGCAGTGATCCGAATGAAGGTGCTCAGATATGAGCCTTTGTTAATGGCATACAGGTTGAAACATGCGTATTAGTCTTTGTACTTGGTATTTCGTCCCTCATTAACATAGAATTTCGGTGCGCTAACTTGCGCTAAAGAAGGAAATCTATCAGTCGTCTGTTTGAAATCGTCCAGTTTCTCTACCGCGTTATAGTGAACGACCTGGGTTCGTTTCCGAGGGGGTCATTGCACTGAAGGTTGTCATTTTGAGGGCAACGCTCCGCTGGCATTGTGCTGCTACTGATCTGAGGCAATTTGAATTTTGCACTTGATGATAAGTATTTGAATCAAGCCACGTGGGACAAAATAATTTCTTTTCTCGACCATGATCACTGTGCCGATGCATCACCGCTTATCGTATCCGCTGATGGTTGGATCCGGTGATGTGTAATGCTTGCCTTTATGCTTCGAACAGCCAATACTATACGACCGTCGACTATCACTAGGAAGAAGAATGCAAAAGCGAGGCCTCTGAGAAGTTGGACGTGAGGTGAACACGGTGCGTTACTATTCCTTCTGCAAAGAGCGACGAATCTCATGAGCAATACAGACATCATAGCCGACATAGCCACGCTGGGACTTCCCTCGATGCGATGCATACATGCAGATTCTCTTCCTACCGCTTATAACAGACGTGTGTTGTCACTGGGCACCGTTTGTTGTCGCAGAATGGCAGCTGCACAACACGTGCGATCCCTGCCCAAATTCTTAATTCCTGGCCAGTCTTCCATTCGTCTTTCAGACGAGTACAGAACACGAAGAAAGAGCTATTCCGTGAATGACGTATCCCAGATACTCTTACTGCTCGTCGCACTCACTTGCTATGGTGTCAGTCACGTCTGCCGCGCAGGAGGGAGCCTAGTCACTCGCGTCCCTCATGCAGCGCGGCTCTCACAGGAACGGGGCGCTCGGGATACCTCCCCCCCTTTGGCTTTTCGTTCAGTCCCGACTTAGGCTGTCGTGAGGCAACACGGCAGAGACACGATAGCACTGCGAGCTATCGCTCGTCTCGCGCAGATCCCGTAAATGACGACGAATACTTTTTCATCCTACTCCCCGAATATGTGTCACACCATTCATTACTACTGGCCGGCGGCTCGAGCCCTAATGTCACAGTTCATTGGGTTGCAAAATCCCGACCGAGGCCCATACACATTTCACACGTACACACTCTCCGCTCTTCGGCAGTACCAGCTGACAGAAGTCTAGGCGGTCAGCTCCGTCGTAGCCCCTACCTTCAATGCTCCATCCATGAACGTTGTCGGTTTCTCTTAAGAAGGTTTTGCGACCCTCACCAAACAGCCGTAACGTTCAGCTCTCGTATTCCTTCACTTACCCTCATTCAACGGGATGCTGCGTTTAATCATTGGGAGTTTTGCCACTAGTCTATAACGTCGGGCGCCGCTCTACCTCTGACGGTCGTTGTTCCTTACTCGTCTGCCACAGCTGCCTATCACGACAACGCGAGCTCTGGTTTGGGCAACTCGCTTTCTCAGTGCCGTGCTTTCCCTCCTTTCAACCCTCACCCGCATTTCTGTGCGGGCAGAGCGGTCAAGGTGAACGACGCGTTGGCGGCGAGTTTTCGATGACGAAGCAGGCCGGGTGAATCAAAGAGAACCTTGCCAATGGAACGGTGGCTCAAAGGAAGCGAGATGACTTTGTCGTTGGGAGGAACCGCGTTTCGGCGGCATCATGGTTTGAATGCATAAACCGCGGAGCACTAGCTAGTAAGTCGTCGATCGCTTGCATCCCTGTTTCTTGGCTCAGATCTTCCCTCGTTGTAGATCTGGACTACCGTGCGTGGAACGACCAGGAGCTAGTCTCGCTTTTCTCGACTGCTGTCCGATGGTCTAGGGCTGCTTTATAAAGTCGGGGACTTAGGTATGCTTTCCTCATCTCTGCAGAGAGTGAAGAATGTGACGGATAACACAGGCACTACATTGTACATTGGAAATTCGAAGGCCTCCGCTCCTACGATTGGACTGCGCTAGAAACCGGTATGATCTTCCTTCCAAGGCAGCCGATTATCCGGGGATTATGATTACCTGGCGGGCCAGGTACGGGTATATCTTGCTGCAGGTATGTTCTGAAACTAACCGGTCAATGTTAGGTATGCCTTGCAAAGCATGCCCCACCAGATTGCCTATGTCGAGCTCCCCGATACCGAGGCGCTCGCCAAAAATATCGGTGCCTCGCCCACTAGCACGAAGCCCGACGGCGTCTCGCCTTTCTACACCATACCCAACATCCAAGATGACTCCACCGGCGCGGTCGTCACCGACTCTGCTGCCACAGCAGCCTACCTCTACAAAACATACCCCTCCTCTGAGCCCGTCCGAATCCCAACCGGGACAGAGTTCCTTTCAGAGTCACTTTCTGACTAGGGATTGTACACCCACGCCTGTTGACATTCGGTAAATTTTAACACGCAATTTTGTTGTAGTCGGATATCATATTTTCGAGATCATCATTGCCGGAATCGTCGTTCTTACACTTTCTTACGATAACGTCATATGTTTGACTCTTCAAGGATGTCTAGACCTTGGTCTTCATGACTGATGATTGATTGTTGCGCTCTATTTGATCAACTTCTTTGGATTCTGTATTTTATTAACCCACCATTGACTGGAATCTTAGTCTCTCCGTACATTGGTCTAGTTTCTTGGCATACCGACGTGGGGTGTGAAAAGCTCTGTAACACGTCTCGTCGCAATCTAAGTTATTCGTGCTTCCGAGTCTGAAGGGGATATCATGGCACTCCGAGTGTTAGATTACCGTTGATGGGACGTGGGGACGTTCTTTGCTCGGGTGTCAAGCAACTGGAGAAATACCGTAAGATACTTCGGTTTCATAGAATCGATCATTGGCTCGATTGAAATTTAATGTAAATCAGGTACTGAGGCAGCTCTACCAGTAAGTTGTTAGAAGTGCACACTGAGGCCGTGAGCGTTGCTAGTAGTACACATGAACCCGTCTGGATTGATTAAACTCTAGTTTTGCGCTATCTTTCAGCTGCGCATGTATGCTTGGTATGGCGTCAAACTAGTACCTCGTCAGCGGTCTTGGTTTGGCTGGTAGTAGCTGCAGGCGGGGCAATATGAATCGATGTGGGGGGCTGTCGAGAATGTTAGCAGTGAAGAATAGAAATGTTGAAGTAATTGAAATCGCACAGTACTGTTCAGGAAAGCGACGACTGTAAAGGATTGCTTAATACAAATTCACAGGGCGCCAAATGGTACAGACTTACTACTGCCAACAGGTCTGCAGACAAGCAGGAGGTTTGCAGCTCACAGGATGAAAAAGGCTAAACTTGCAGTTGGATTGCTCGCATCGAATCTGGAAAGAAAGGCGGCAAAAAATAAGAGAAATAGCGCGCATGGATATCAGAAATATATCGCCATACATATTCGTCGGGCTGAGTTGTCGAGGGTCAGCGGGAAGTTCAGAAGTTTGGATAAGGGACACACAAGACTGAAAGCGTGGCCACATCGAATGTAAACATTCCTGACTCTGAAAAACAAGTCATTGGGAGATCCGATGCAGCCGTAAGATCTAGCTCACTGGCGACCGTGGCACATCGTACTAGAGGAGAAGAGAAGCTAGGAGTTTGTTGCGACGTTGAAAGGCAAGAGGGAGGATGGAGGAGGGGCGATAATCGATCTTCCTGTTTATAAACTAGCAAGGCTCCGACCCGCGATGATATCTTGTATCCAAGAGATCACCGTGTTTCCGGCAGAAAGCGCTTGACATATCGAGTATTACTGTTCAAAGCGCAGCAGAAGGCACTTGATCCATCGGAGTATTGTAGTTACAAGCCACGCTAGTGGTTATGAGCATTTGGCCATGAGCGGCATGGAATCACCTGAAGACGCTACCGTTTACAGGTGGTTCAGTATTAAATACTGAGGCAAACAAGCATAGGGAAGGCTGGAATATTGTACGCCCAGTAGAGATGACCTGTCGCTGTGAATCTTGACACAATTGATAAAAACATGATCTCTGTTTGATCGTATGTGTGACTCGGAGACGGTGCGTTTAAATAGTCATTCAAAATCAAAAATGAATAGAAGCTCACGATGGTTTGCTTCGTCAGAATAGAACCATTGAACGTTGGGACTTGCAAAGCTGCGTGCGTGGGTTCTAATACTCATTGCTATAAATGCCTGGTAAGATCAAGATCAAAAGCCGAAGACCCGCTCTGCGGGTTCCTTTTTTCCCAGACGGTGAATTCAACTTCGAATTCGGTAAAACCGCCGATCTCTCGGGACTTTTGAGGTGAGTGAATACATTCAGATGCTCGTTTGCGAAATAGCTGAAGGACGACACGGTAACAGAAACGAGTAACAGAGAAGCCTTGAGAGTGAACGTTTGTGAAAAGTCCTCAGCGTAGTTGCTCTTGGGGTCATGGCGTACTAGTAGTTTAGTCTCTTTAGATGACATCACCAGAAGACAAGAACGAGGTCCATCGTCAAAAGATAGCCGCCAGGATGTACTAGACTTCTTTTTCACAGGGGGCCTTAGATGACCGGGTGCTACACTGACAGCTGAAATCGTGCACATCCTTTACCATAGGTACGAGTAAAGAAAAAATAAGCATCTGGCTTGGTTAGCATAAAGGGACTTTCGAAGGTGCGTCAAGAGTTCAGAGATCACCCAAATACGACCCGTAGACTGAACAAAGACTGAAGCCATTGCCGAGAGCGCCCAGGTCAGTCCGAAGACCGACTTAGACAGTCCTATGTTCCTAACTGATGAAAGAACAAAAAACAACGAGAATTTTAAGATTCAACAGTTTAGATGTTGATAACATAGAATTTCGGGCCGTGTTTGCTGAAGGACACGTCTTGGGTGGGAAGCTCGCTCTTTCGTGCAAGACTGTACACGTTCTCTGATGGTGCCATCGCGATTATTCATGAAGAGCACTAGGATTGTTGGGTGCGGGGCGGTCCCTCCGTGACCACGTTACCTGCACCTTGGAGCAAGATTTATACCATTTACCGTACTTCAATTTGTCTGCATTCCACGGTATTCGTAGCAGTCGTCCGGCGATTATCGCCAGTTATCTAGCATTCTCCCTCTTGTACGGTCGGATCTAGCAAGACGGACCCAACACTAGGCGTGACCCACTCTGATAACACAGGAACCAGATCGAGCGGCAGGGCCCAAAATGATTGTTGACATTCAGTAGTACATATCACTGAGGAACCCTTCACAGCGCGCGCTAGCTGCGCATGAGGGAGATTGTATTGGAGTTACTGGTGGCTGTACGAGCCGTCGGAATCAACCGGCTCCGAACCCGTTATTTACCGTACCCGTAGCTTTCCTTTCTTTACCGTTTACTACCATGTCGACATACTAGGTCTAAACGAGTTGCTCTTTTCGTTCTCCTCCGTGCTCGAACTACAACACATTGTAATGGTGCCTGCTGACAATTGCATCCCGCTGTAAGATCAGTACGTGAAGTGGAAGGGCTCGAGAAAAGTTCACTGTAGTTTACGAGTCTACGATAGGCTGGCGTCGTCTGTTGATATTCGATTTTGGTGAAACCAAGCTCCTGCTGCGTTTTATTTCCGATTGTCATGTACTCCTGGACCACTGCGGCCCTCCTGTTGAAGTTTCCGAAAGTACTGACTGAAGCTAGAGTGGTACTGTAGAGCAAATAATAGAGGAGGAGGGCCCGTTTTGATACTGACCCTGAGAGCGGGTGTTTTTCTCGAAGAAGAGCCTACGGCCCGCGCCGAGAAAGCCTGAGAATTTGAGCACTGTCAGACCGGTTCCCAGACCGAGAGGAAATCCATGGAAAATGAACAATAAAGAGAGGATTGAGATAGATTGAGATAAGAAGGAAAGGTCGCGTGGCAGGTGCATTGCCAAGTCACGGCAGGTGACGTGTCAGGTATGGAACGCGACGTGTAAGCCCCGGAATCACGACGCGCGTCCTGGCAAATGCGGCGCGTATGCACAAAGGACCGTATAAAAGACCGAGAAATGAATACAGAAGTACCTTCCCGACCCTATCAGTTTTTAGAACGTAAGCGTTCCCAGCATCACAGCTTGAAGATCTTCGAATGTAACGATCTCGGTGTCAGGCCCGTTAACGGAGACCGGCAGAATATAGCCGTGCCACGTCATGACACGTAGCAACGCGTCACCTAATCCTGACACGTGGCAACACGTCATCGACACGTAGCCAGTAGAATAGTATAAATACCCCCTCGAGAAAGGAATAAACAACTTTTAAGTTTTTACCCACTTACAGTTTACAACAATTTACTTGACACGTCTGAAATTTGAATACCCATTCAGACATCTCACGTGAGTCACGAATAAGTCACTCACGCACAGTGATATCAATTTGAACCGACTTATCAACGCTATCACCGCCGAGAACGGCCATCAACACCATATTATTTCACACCGTCACATCCTTCACGTCACCTCATTGAGCTTCGAAATCAGAGCTCAAATAGCAATCTAATCATTTCGACTACTGCTCATCACAGAGCTTCGACAAACAAGCTCAATACTACCATCCATCACTAACCCCTTCTCCCCCACACGAAGCTTCGCCAATTCCCATAGCATTCGTGCTTCTCCCCATCGAACTACTGTCAACGCACAGACTAATATCTGTGCACGGAATTCTACTAACCCCGACTTCCGCTGACATCGATTCAAATCCGGGAGGGTTCCAACAAATGTCCGCACATTTGCACACAGGAATTGGCCAGTTTGGGTTAGCGGAGAAGGATATCTAACATGTTTGTTGTCAGTGTAGATCGGTAATTGAGGATTCTTTGGCGCAATCGTTTCTTACCACGTTTAGTGGACGATCTCGGCGGTTCGGTTCCGAGGGGGTCATTATATGTGCAAGTTTATTTTTGAAGGCATCGCTCTGCTGTCACTGTGCTGCTACTGGTGACTGGTCTGGAGCAGCTTGAACTTTGCACTATTAGGCTAAATACTTGTTTATTTAAATCTTGAACCCAGACAAGACACGTGGGAGAAAATGATTTCTTTTTCTCGACCATGATCATCGTGCACCCAGTGCGTCACGGCTTGTTTTATCCCACTGGCGGAAGATACGGCGATGCGCTTGCCTTTGGGCTTCCAACAGCTGAACACCCATTCCTGGTGCTGTTCAAGGGTCGTATACTAGGATAACACGCCCTCTTTGACCTTTCGTTCAGTCTCGACGGCAAAAGCTACCTTAGACAGTCGAAGAAAACTAGCAGTGACATGATAGCAATGCACTCTCACTGTTCTCGTCTCGCACAGATCCTGTAAATGACGACGAATACATTTTCATCCCACTCCTCGAATATATGTCGTGCCACTCATTACTGTGGCGACTCGAGCTCCAATGCCGCGGCTCATGCATCATGGGTTGCTCTCCAGCAAAATCTTGATCGCGGTCTATGCACATTTCCAGAGCTCTTTGTCAGCGCCAGCCGGCAGAATTCCAGGCAGTCAGCTCTGTCGTAGCGCCTACCTTCAATGATCTATACAGCGCGATGTCGTAAATTGAACCTGACGACGACATCTTTACAGATGCAAAGGATAGAGATGGTGAACGTCGTTGGTTTCCTCCCCATAACCTTTATCTGAGCTGTGTTCGTAAATATCCACCCACTTGTGTCCTTCTCATTGAGCTGCAGGACCAAGCACCAGTATCTTAGTACCGACCTTTTGGTCGAATAAGATGTAAACTAGAAATCGGACGTCTTCACACCTGTCTATTCCTGAGGCAGTGCGGGATTCGATGTTGATCAAGCCCGCCAAACGGTCCCGACGCTCAGCTCCTATATCTGTGTTTGATCACTGGGAACTTCGACATTCTACACAGCCCCCATCATCGAACACGAATCTACCGCCCTTGTTCCTTACTCGAATCGCTTATCACGACAGGACGAGCTTCTCTGTGCCCGTAACGATGGGTATGGTTCTGCTTGATGCAGTAGTTGAAGCTTTCGCTCCCTTCCTGTGTCAGCATAGCGTGTGCCATATGTGCTAGACATAGACGAGCTAAGGTCAAAAATGCGGTCAGGGATGAAGGAGATCTTCGAGAGGATGGATACCCATCGGGACTGTGGCTCTTACATTCTCAGTGCAATAACCGACGTTTTGCTCCTACCAGCCGCTCTTTTGTACGGACAGGGTCAAGAACGACGCTGATGTCGAGCACGAAGCTGGCCAAGTGAATCAAAGAGAACTTTGATAGTGGCTCGAAGGAAGTGTGATGAATTTGTCGTTGTGAGGGATTGCGTTTCGGTGACGCGGCAACCCGAATGCATGGCCGTGTATCGCTTGGATCGTTTTATCTTGGCTCAGGCCTTCGCTTGCTGCAGATATGGCTCACCGTGCGTGGAACGACCACGCTTTTCTCGACCGTGGTCCGATGGTCTAGGGCTGCTCTATGAAGTCAGGGCCCTATGCGAGGACAACTAGGTGTGGAGATACAGGCTACCGTGACCGGGCTGAATGGCATTCCCTGCACAGTCCCAGCATGATTACTGGACCAGGTACGGGTATATCTCGCTGCGGGCGCGTTCTGAAATTAATTGACAATATTAAGTATACTCTGAACCTGAAAAGTATGCCCTACCAGACCGCCTATGTCGAGCTCCCCGACATCGAGGCTCTCGCCAAAAATATCGGCGCCTCGCTCACTAGCACGAAGCCTTATGGTGTCTCACCCTTCTACACCATCCCCATCCTCCAAGACGGCTCCACTGGCGCTGTAGTCTCTGACTCTGTTGCTATAGCAGGCTACCTCGACAAAACATACCCCTCCTCTGGGCCAGTGCTCATCCCAACCGGGACGATGACCCTTCAGCTTTCTCAGAGTTACTCTCCGACTAGTGATTGTACACTCACGCCTGTTGACATTCGGCAAATTTAAACACGCAATTTTGTTGTAGCCGGATATCATAACTTTCGAGATCGTCATTGCCGGAATCATCGCTCTTACGCTTTCTTACGACAACGTCCTATGTTTGACTCTTCAAGGATGTCTAGTCCTTGGTGATGATTGATCGTCGCGCTCAATTTGATCAACTTTTTTCGGATTCCGTATTTTATTAACCTACCACTGACTGACATCTTAGTCTCCGTACATGGATCTAGTTTCCTGGCATACCAACGTGGGGCGTGGAAAGCTCTATAACACGTCTTGTCGCAACCTAAGTTACTCGTGCGTCCGAGTCTGAAGGGGATATCATGGCACTCCGAGTGTTAGATTACCGTTGATGGGACGTGGGGACGTTCTTTGCTCGGGTGTCAAGCAACTGGAGAAATACCGTAAGATACCTCGGTTTCATAGAATCGATCATTGGCTCGATTGAAATTTAATGTAAATCAGGTACTGAGGCAGCTCTACCAGTAAGTTGTTAGAAGCGCACACTGAGGCCGTGAGCATTGCTAGTAGTACACATGAACCTGTCCGGATTGATCAAACTCTAGTATTGTGCTATCCTTCAACTGCGCATGGGTATGGAGTCAAGCTAGTACCTCGTCAGCGATCTTGATTTGGCTGGTAGTAGCTGCAGGCGGGGCAATATGAATCGATGTGGGGGGCTGTCGAGAATGTTAGCAGTGAAGAATTGAAATGTTGAAATGATTGAAATCGAACAGTACTGTTCAGGAAAGCGACGACTGTAAAAGACTGTTTAATACAAATTCACAGGGCGCCAAATGGTACAGACTTACTACTGCCAACAGGTCTGCAGACAAGCTGGCGGTTTGCAGCTCACAGGATGAAAAAGGCTAAACTTGCAGTTGGATTGCTCGCATTGAATCTAGAAAGAAAGGCGGCAAAAAATGAGATAAATGCAGCGCGCATGGAAATACACTCCCATACATATTCTTCGGGCTGAGTTGTTGGGAGTCAGCAGAAGTTTATGTATTTGGATAAAGGACGCACAAGACTGAAAGCATGGCCACATCGGATGTAGACATTCCTGACTCTGAAAAACAAGTTATTGGGAGAGTGGATGCAGCGGTGAGATATAGCTCACTGGCGACCGTGGCACATCGTAAAAGGGCGGTAAAGAGAAGATGAGGGTTTGTTGTGATGTTGAAAGGCAAGCGGGAGGATGGAGGAGGGGCGATAATCGATCTTCCTGTTTATAAACTAGCAAGGCTCCGACCCGCGATGATATCTTGTATCCAAGAGATCACCGTGTTTCCGGCAGAAAGCGCTTGACATATCGAGTATTACTGTTCAAAGCGCAGCAGAAGGCACTTGATCCATCGGAGTATTGTAGTTACAAGCCACGCTAGTGATTATGAGCATTTGGCCATGAGCGGCATGGAATCACTTGAAGGCGCTACCATTTTACAAGTGGGTCAGTATTAAATACTGAGGCAAACAAGCATAGGGGAAGCTGTAATATTGTGCGCCCAGCAGAGACGGCCTGTCGCTGTGATTCTTGACATAATCAATAAAAACATGATCTCTGTTTGATCGTATGTGTGACTCGGACACACGGTGCGTTTAAAGAGTCATTCAAAATCAAAAATAAATCGAAGTCGAAGCTCACGATGGTTTGCTTCGCCAGAATAGAAACATTGAACGTTGGGACTTGCAAAGCCGCGTGAGAGGGGTTCTAAGATAGCCATAAATACCTGGTAAGATCAACAGTTGAAGGCCGGCTCTGAGGGTTCCTTTTTTCCCAGACGACGAATTCAGCTTCGAATTCGGTAAAACCGCTGATCTAGGGAGTTTTGAGGTGAGTGAAGACATGAAAACTCATCGTTTGTGAAAATAGCTGGAGGACGGACACGGTAACAGAAGCAAATACTAACGGAGAAGTCTTGAGAGTGAACGTTTTGAGAACAGTACTCAGCATAGTTGCTCTTGGGGTCACGCATACTAGTAGTTTAGTATCTTTAGATAACATCACCAGAAGACAAGAACGAGGTCCATCGTCAAGAGATAGCCGCCAGGATGTACTAGACTTCTTTTCACAAGGGGCCCGGGTGCTATACTGACAGCTAAGATCGCGTATAGTCTTTACCATAGGTACGAGTAAAGTAGAAATAAGCATCTGACTTGGTTAGTATGAAGGGAGTTTCAAAGGTGCGTCAAGGGATTCAGAGATCACCCAGATACTAGCCGTAGACTGAACAAAGACTGAAGTCATCGCCGAGAGCGCCCAGGTCGGTCAGGATATAAGCCGAAGCCCGACTTAACCCGTCCTATTTTTCCTTTCATGCAAGACTGTACACGTTTCCTGATGGTGCCATCGCGATGATTCATGAAGAGTACTAGGAGTGTTGGGCGCGGGGCGGTCCCTCCGTGACCACATCACCTGCACCTTGGGATAGGATTCATACCATTTACCGTACTTCAACTTGTCCGCATTCCACGGTATTCGTAGCGGTTGTCCGGCGATTATCGCCAGATATCTAGCATTCTCCCTATTGGACGGTCGGATCTAGCAAGACGGACCCAACATTAGGCGTGATCCACTTTGATAACACAGGAACCAATATACAGATACGAGTTCCGCGAGTATATAAAAATAAAGCCGGACTCGCCAGCCTGCTAAGGAACCAGTTCGAGCGGGCGACGCCCAAAATGATTGTTGACTTGAATGTCGAAGTAGTATCACCCAGGAAACAAACTTCTTTTCACAGCGCGCGCCAGCTGCCATGGGAGATATTGTAATGGTGTCTGCTGAGAATTGCATCCCGCTGTATGAAGAGGAAGGGCTCGAGAAAAGTTCGTTGTAGTTTACGAGTCTACGATAGGCTGGCGTCGTCTGTCGTTATTCGATTTTGGTGAAACCAAGCTCTTGTTGCGTTCTGAAGCTAGAGTGGTACTGTAGAGCGAATAATAGAGGAGGAGGGCCCGTTTTGATACTGACCCTGAGAGCGGGTATTTTTCTCGAAGAGCCTCGAGATTTAGCCAAGAAAGCTTGAGAATTTGGGCAGAACACTGTCAGGCCGGTTCTCGGACCGAGAGGATTGAGATAAGAAGGAAAGGACGCGTGGCAGGGGGATTGCCAAGCCACGGCGGGTGACGCGTCATGTATGGAACGCGACGCGTAAGCCCCGGAATCACGACGCGCGTCCTGGCAAATGCGGCGCGTATGCACTAAAAGGGCCGTATAAAAGACCGAGAAATGAATACAGAAGTACCTTCCTGACCCTATCAGTTTTTAGAACGTAAGCGTGACCGTACCTGCAAGCGTTCCCAGCATCAGAAGATCTTCAGGATATTGTGATAAACCGTTTATTTCTGTTTCAAACCACGTTTAGTTACCAGCAGCCGCCGATGATCGTATCGTTGGCACCATAATTGAATTACGCACGCAGAGACCAAGTTCTTTGAAATCACGACAGCAGATCCCTCACGAACACCAGATTTGAAGTCAAAGTACGTCATAGTACTCGTGCTGGCTCCCCCGAGCTTGAGTTATCGTACACACTGGAATTCTCGCGACAACACGACAACACGACGCAAACATTTAGTGTCCGACTCGATGCCCGATCCACTTGATCCCTGTAAGCATAACGAGGAGCAGACCAATTCCTGTGGCACATGCCCACTGGGTTTGAAACGACGACACTGTCAAGTTTCAACTGTGACACTGGCCCGGGGAGCCAGTGTTGAACGTTGAAGTTACGATGATGAGGTGGTCAGCAATAAGTTCAAATGATGAAATGCGAGACAGGCTTACCGTGACAGTGAAGTGGACCAACGGGTATGAGCCTTGAACCTTGAACCTTGAAGGAGCCGGCCCGTTCATCTTCATCGTTGACAGTACTAGACGTCTCATCTTAGGTGGTCAATTTTAGAGATCGACTGGACTAGGGCCGGCTTTCGAGGGCCTCGGCTTATCATAGTATGAGATCAAGGAAAACGTTAACTTTGAAAGATGGGCTATGCTGTTCTGCCCTCATGTGGGCCCTTTGGCACAATCGTATAATCGTGCTGCTAATGGTCATCGAGCCGCCGGCAGCTTGAAATCCGTATAATTTTTGAACCACGACAAGACACGTGGGAGAAAACGATCTCTTTTCTCGACCATGATCATCGTGCACCCAGTGCACCACTGCTTATTTTATCCCGCTTGTGGCAGATCTAGCGATGCGCTTGCCTTTAGGCTTCCAAGAGCCAGTATAGGACCATGAACCAGCACCAGGAAAAGCCATGCAAAATGAGGCTTTTGAGAATTGGGCGTGGGGTGAACATGGTGTGTTACCTTTCCCTCTGCAGAGAACGACGAATCTCATGAACAATACAGACACTACCGGCGCCGACGATACTACCCATTGCCACGCTGGGGCTTCGCTCGATGCGAGCGCATACGTGCAGATTTTCCTCCCACTACTCATGACAGACATGGAGCGTCCGCGTTTACCCCTTACCGTCGCAGAAAGGCTGTCTGTTATCCTCCCATTCCCAATGCTTGGCTTGTCTTCCATGAGAACAAAACACGAAGACAGTGTTATTCTGTGAACGGCGCGCCCCAAGGGTCTCAGATATATCTCCAGCTACTCGTTGCTCTCACTTGCTTTGGTGGTAGTCACGTCTATCGCGCAGCAGGGAGGCATAATTGTTGGCGTCCCGAATACCGCTCGGCTCTCACAAGAATGGGCGTTCGGGATATCTTTGACTTTTCGTTCAGTCTCGATGGGGAAAGCTATCTTAGACAGTCGAAGAAAACCGACAGTGACATGATAGCCATGCGCTATCACTGTTCTCATCTCGCGCAGATCCTGTAAATGACGACGAATACATTTTCATCCCACTCCCCGAATATGTGTCGTGTCACTCATTACTGCGGCGACTCGAGCTCCAATGCCACGGTCCATGCATCATGGGTTGCTCTCCAACGAGATCTTGATCGCGGTCTATGCACATTTCGCATGTGTACATTTTTAGAGCTCTCCGTCAGCGCCGGCCGGCAGAAGTCTAGGTGGTCGGATCTGTCGTAGCGCCTACCTTCAATGCTCCATACAGCACGACGTCGTAAATTGAACCTGACGACGACATCTTTACAGATGCAAAGGATAGAGATGGTGAACGTCGTTGGTTTCCTCCCCATAACCTTTATCTGAGGTGTGTTTGTAAATATCCACCCAATTGTGTCCGTCTCATTGAGCTGCAGGACCAAGCACCAGTATCTTAGTACCGACCTTTTGGTCAAATTAAACCAGAAATCGGACGTCTTCACACCTGTCCATTCCTGAGATGGTGCACGATTCGATGTTGATCAAGCACAGTATGATCCTCTTGGATATGTAGCCCTCGCCTAACGGTCCTAACGTTCAGCTCTCGTATTCCTTCACGCACCCCCATTCAATGGGGCACTGTGTTTGATCATTGGGATCGTCGTCTACACTGTCCCTATCATCGAACATGACTCTACTGCCGTTCTTCCTTACTCGTCTGCTATACACGACAAGGAGAGCTCCTCTGGTCTTCCCCCTACCTGCTATCTTATTGTTACCAGTTACTTAGTAAGTCTCATCAGAACTCGTACGTATTATAGTCCAAGCTGAATGACATTCCCTGCATAGTCCCAGCATGATTACTCTGTACGACCCTCCGTTCAAGGGAGCCAATTCTCCGGGGACTGATTATCAGGTATGGGTGTATCTCGCTGCAGGCGCGTTCTGAACCTAATTGACAACGTTAAGGATGCCCTAAACCGGACAAATCTGCCCTATTAGACTGTCTATGTCGAGCTCCCAGACATCGAGGCTCTCGCCAAAAAGACCGGCGCCTCGCCCACTAGCACGAAGCCCGATGGTGTCTCGCCCTTCTACACCATCCCCATCATCCAAGACGGCTCCACTGGCGCCGTAGTCTCTGACTCTGCTGCCATAGCAGCCTACCTCGACAAAACGTACCCCTCCTCCGAGCCCATGCTCATCCTAACCGGGACGATAACCCTTCAGCTCGCTTTCGCTGATGCGGTCAATGACGCCTTTAACCATCTCCGATCGCCTCTATTTTATTCGGACATGGCAGTGAAGATGAATGACCGGAAGACAGTGTATAAGAGAATGAAGCTCATGTTGGAGGCTCCAGGGGGGTGAGGAGCGGGAGAAGTTGTGGGGAATGATGGGAGGGACCCTGGGGAAGATGAACAGATTGTTGGAAGGAAGTGGGGAGTGAAACGTGTTTCGCCGACATGACGATTTGCGCCTCTGTGTTTCACGAGGAGAGTGGTCGAAAGAGGAGAGCGAGCAGTGGAACGGGCATTACCCCTTGGAATGATGGAGATGGAGAAAGTACGCTGGAAAGTTTCAAGCCCTACGAAAAATTTCCCGCAGGCAAGGACGGCGAATACTCAGTTCCATTCGGGGATTCTTTCGACAAGCATGACGTGGTATTTCTTCGCCGGCGTTTAAAGGCAAACGTCCTCCTGACGACAACGTGGTGGTGATAGAAGAAAACCATGATTCGGTGACGTCGGTCCATTTCACGTGGTAGTACAAGGCTGTCTCTTACAATACTCTTCAGCGTGTTGATCAAGTAGAGTCCGGTTAGTACTGTTGTCCGATAATGAAACAGAAATCATTAATCATTGGTAGGCTCCGCTAATATCCCTATCTCTTGAGTTCCGTTGGAATCCGTTCGGGACGCAAAGTTTCCTTCGTCAATATTGGCCCATGTGACGGGACTTCACGGAATTCCTCGCAAGAGCTTTGAACAGATTGTATTCATCGTTCGGCTGGCCATGGATGAATGCAGAACGGGGACACTCCCACGTTTTTCATGTCCTAAATATACGAGTATGCTGTTCTTCTGTCGAGTCTGAGTTCAGTTGACGTATATTCGTACGATCGAGGGGTATCAGTATTGGAATGCCGAATAACGACAAGCTATTTGTTGAACAATTCAATGGAAGGAACTAGTATCCTTCGATAAACCGCAATTCTGTTGCATCGGATATCACATCTCCGAGACCGGTATAATGATGGTGCCTCACTTCATGTGCTTTATTCTTCGATATCTCTTGGCGAAGTCTGGACTCCTCGGCATCCGCGACTACCGTGACGCGGTGGAGGCACATGCGACTGATAGGCGCGCTCACGTTGATTGTTTTTTGGGATTCCCCATTTTACCACTGATGACGCAGTAGAGGCACAGGCGTCGTCTGGTTACTTTTCCCTCCATTCATGGATCTAGATTCCATCTTGTGTATTGACGTGAGGCGTGTAAGTAGTATAGTCCGAGTTAATTACTGGGACTTATGAACTCGAGATGATACCTAATCTTATCAATGGTTCCGGTAAATTTCAGTCTCTCGTAACGCTTCCTGTTAAAGTCGTGGCCCTACTCTGCCTTCGATTATCATTGACCGGACTTGAGCATTCTGGACTCGGTTGCGAAGGGACTAAAGTGGTAGAAAGATAACCAGGAGATCACTATTATATAAGTCCGATGATCACTGGCTTGGCAAATAATCGACGTTACATGTAGATCATCAAGATCAGGCACAGAGGCACTGCTACGAATATTATGAGCCAGTAAGTAGCGAGTAAGCGCATAACGGTAGTATGCAAAAACATCCAGACGAATCAAGCTCTAATCTTATGCCATCCCTCCACTGCGCATTCATGCTTAGTATGAGCCAAGCTACTACCTCGTGAGTTGTCAGCCGTCTTGATTTGACTGGTAGAAGCTGCAGGCGGGACAATAAGAATTGATATGGGGAGCTGTTGAGAAGGTTAGCAAGAAAGAATAGAAATGTTGAAGTGATTTGACGCACAGTACTGTTCAGGAAAGCGACGGCTGTGATATACTGCTTAATACAAAGTCACAGTGCGCCAGATGGTATAGACTTACTACTGCCAACAGGTCCGCAGACAATCCGGCGGTTTGCAGCTCGCTGGATGGAAAAGGCTAAACTTGCAGTTGGATTGCTCGCATCGAATCTGGAATGGAAGACGGCAAAAAATGAGATAAATGCAGCACGCAGAAATATATTGTCGTACATATTCTTCGGGCTGAGTTGGTCAAGGTCAGCAGAGGATTATATGCTGGATACAAAGGACGCACAAGACTGAAAGTATGACCGCATCGAGTGTACACATTATTGACTCTGAAGAATAGGTTTGAATGGGGAGAATGGATGCAGCGGTAAGAGGTAACTCACTGGCGACGATGGCACATCGGAATAGAGTGGAGAAGACAAAATAAGAGTATATTACGATGCTGAAAGGTAAGTGGTAGGATGGAGGAGGCCATAGTCGACCTTCCTGCTTATAAGCTAGTAAGACCGCGATGCCATCTTGTTACTTGTATCAAGTAATCCCTCACGACGACAATGTTGCCCGTACTATGCTGTGTTTCCGGCAGAGAGAGAAAGCGCTTGACTTACCGACAATGTCCGTCGGAAGTCAGGCTCTGAGTTAGTTCACTGTTTGTAAGTTGCCCATGAACGGCCTGTATTCACCACCGTTTTACAGGCAGCTCGGTCCGAAATTCTGAAGGTTTTGAACCCATGATACGATCAATAACAATTTTCTCCCTTCTTGATCGCACGTCATAGATGATGCACATGAGCTGAAATTGATATTGAAGAAATGAGACGACGGTTTGCTTACTAGACCAAGATAATACAGAAGCATCAAATATACGGCGTTTGCAAAGCTGCGTGCATCTCGAGGCCACCAATAAAACTATAAATGCCTAGGAAGACTGGTAGGAACAAAAGCCGGAATCCAGACTTGAGAGTCATTTTTCCCAGACAGAAAAAGTAGCCTTTTCAACTCCATAGCAGAGGCCAGTGCGTTTCAGCTGGTCAAAAACTAAGCCCTAAAAGGCATCAATTTAGCCTTTCTCGATCCAAAAAAGGCCGTCGGTAAAACAGCAATGGAAAACTTTTCCTTCTATGGAGCAATGGACTCAAGGTATCTTCTCGTTTTAAGGAGTGCAAAACAAGGGCAAAAAAAAGGAAGCTGAAATCGGAACTTTCTAAGGTCCTGTTTTAAGCTATTAAAAATGCATGCAGTGCTTCGAACTCGGTGATAAGCCGCTATTGCACTGTGCGTTTGATACTTACCTCGAAAGGCTCGAAGGAAGGGCACTGTAAGAAGAACGGCGAACGGAGAAGCCTTGCTAATGAGTGTTTTGAGGCAATTCCTCTGCAGAGTTGCTCTCGAGATGCGCGTGGCAGTATTCTATCTCTCAAGGGAACGAGCACAGGGTATCAACGTGGATGTTGAGATGGCTGTCAGGATGCAGACTTCTCTTCAATAGAGTCCTGAATGAGGTCATCAAGCTTCTTTTCACAACGGGCCACGGCCGCTTACCATCGCGCTGACCGTGCCCGCCGAAGATTTCGCCTGGGTTCAAGATCAGCACGGGAAGAGAAAAGGGGTGCAAGACAAGTTCGATCCGATCTTACGAGTTTATGATAAATTGCTAGGCTGGTGTTGCAAGCGACTGCGAAGGCTGTGCATCTAAGCGCAGTCTCGAAGCCTGGGCCTGGGTTTCCGTAGCCTCGTAGAATAGCGGTTCTTCAGTGTCACTGTTCGCATGCTGTCCTAACAAGGCAAGCAATCCGAGGAAGAGACTCCCCGCGTTGGTACCCGGGCCATTGAACGCGGGCAAAGATCAGTCAGGCAATAAAGTCGAGGATAAGACGAACGCCTGCATGGGTCTAGTGTGGTCCTTAGCTACCAATTCCTGAACAAACGATGTAATGAGAGGCAAATGAGAGGCTCAGCAAAGACCGTAGACGAAGCGCGGTAAAAAAAAGCAGGAGGACCACGACAAGGCGAACTAATGGCCAGTACTGCTCTCAGTTAGCAGCTGCTTACTAGGACTGACAGGTTCAACTTTAAGCAGATGATGGTTACTGAGATCGGGACGCCGGCTAGTCCGGGACGGATACTAAGGCGCGTCCCGTCACGTGTACATTCAGCTTTCTTCAAGACCACCAGTTACCAGTACTTGACGAGTTCTACGAATGGCTCATGAATCCGGCTGCCGCATCATACTAGATATTAACCTGTGGTATGAAAGCCGTCGCAAAATATCTCACAGGAGCTGAGATCTTCGACATTCTTGGGCGTGGGGTACCTTTCGTATTTGGGTAGAGTGAATTGTTCGTCTCTTTCGTTACGGAGGTTTATCGGTATGTTTATAATTCGTAAACTCAAGACGGGCCTCTTCCATATATTCCCCGCCGAACAGGCTACGACTCCCAGTCTCAGAAAAAGCTGGATCCGACGACCCAGGGGCGGAGAGAGTGGAAAGAAAACCAGAATGCTGGTTGCAGATCTGCGCGTTAATCTTCCGTCTTTGTGTTTCTAGCTGCAGTTCCCAGCAACATCTCGCCGATATCTATGACAACCGACACTCACGCTCTGTGTGGGGAGAGGACAGGGGAGTGGCGAGGGGACCTCCTTGGTGATTGCGACTATCGAAGAACCCGGTTACTCTCAACCGCTTCCAGTCCATCATCTTCTGCACAAATCCAAGCTACGTTGCTTTCCTGTCGTCCTCACTGCATCTTGCCACTCACCTCATCGGAACGCGCTGTCGTGTAGTTCGGTTCCTAAAGACTATATACGGATGCGTATTACCTTTCATTTGATGGCCCATTACCCAAGTCTCACTGTACACCGTCAACGTCCGCTGCTGTTCAGCTTTATTCTTGAGACGATTGTGCGAAGCACTCCAATTGATACGCGAACGGAACTCGAAGGCCGTAACTCGCCGGGGTCTGTCGCTTCTTTCATTTCGTTGCTCTTCTGTTTGCTGCATAGGGGAGCAGCACCACCCGGAACCCCATGGTGAAAGTGGATGAGTTTACCAGTCAGTCGGGATACTCATATAAAACTGTTGGATGCTTCGGAATAAAGCTACGGCAACAACTTCAATGTGTGGTCCCTCTGGGGTTCGATTCCGAGAGGGTCCATTTGGCAACTGACTACCCTCCTTCCTTTTTCAGATGAACAACGAAATATTATCTTGAATTTTGAAACCTGATTTTCTTACGTACCGTGATTGTTCGAGTTCTCGTTCATCTGAGCCCGCGCAAAAAGAAAAGATTTCGTTCTTGACCGGCGACCAAGAGCCATCGTGGTCCGTCAGGTTGTTTTGCACTTACCTTAACCCGGGTCAGGAAATCTCTCTTTGCTAGTCGACAGGTAGATATTCCCTCGATAAGAAACCACAGAAACCCCAGGATCAGAAGCTATGGTGACGATCCAAATATAATGGCCCTGTAGCACAATCGTATTACTCACGCGTCAGCGATCTCGGTTCGAACCCGAGGGAGTCCACTGAGCGTTATTAGCATTATTTTGTTCTACTTATATAATTGAACATTAAGATGTTGAATCTTAGCTTGATTCTTGAGCTTGAAGTTATATTATTAATCGAGTCTGGGCAAGGCAATGCAGGATTCTTATTTTCTAGCCCTTACTAAGACTTAGCAAGGCACGCGCAGAAAGCCGATTTTGTACCTGAACACATGCCCTAAGTAGCACACCATGAATAAGGAAATTTCCGGAACATTTCTGGCGGACAGAAACTACATCGGAAATCGCTCCGCTGTATCTCCGCCTGCCGACATCCCTTATACGGTATTCCGGTACGGGATATGGGCCGTATATGTGCTATATCTGGATATTCTTCGGTGCCGGGAACACCGGAGTAGTTTCTGTTGCAGTTTTCAGATAGAGGAAATCGCATAGAAATTTCCTCATTTTTGGAGTGTAGACTTTGAACCATCAAACATGATCTCACCTTGCGTTCTCTTCGCTGGTCGACAGTCTATCCTTTCCTGCTAGGCCGGGCACTCAGTAGACCCCTATTGACACTTGCTCATGGTAGGGACCGGTCTCAGGTCTAGGCACTCCGATGTGGGGCAAATTCGGTGTGTTATCTTTTTCTTGCTCTAGAATGAAGCTTACAGGCGATACAGGATTGTGCTTGGGCTGAGCTGGATACTGTAGCGATGAGTCCTACGGCCCTAAAGTAAATGCGAGGGCTTTGATGTTGAGAAGAAAAGGAACGAGTGCGTGACCATTTCTTCATTCGCAGACGACGAATCTCATACTCTAGACTAGCTAAGGCTTGCCGCCAGTCGGAAAGGACATCGCAGAGACGTTTTCTCTTCAACCTTCCGCTACGTACGCCTAGCCGTCCGACACACCAGTCGCTATAAAGTGCTACGTCGTCGCGCGTCGAGGCCCAAGAAATTATATCCCGGGCGATATCATCGTATACTGGCAGCACGACTACCCAGCAAACGAGTTCCGTAACCGTCTCATCTCGTCGCTGATGGGGCAGGCCCACCGTCCGATGTCAAAGCTCTCTAAAACGCCGCGCCGTCATCCAAAGCGACTCTACCAATCCCCTTGTCTCACAGCCTATCTTGCTAAGACGTACTCCTTCCCACCCACTCACTCTCTCAAGAGCAATAATCGGAGCTTCTAATTCCATCCAGCATCCTTCTTCCCGGGGACATCCTGTATACCCAATCTTGTCAATGGCTCGTTGGTGGGATCCTATCATCCAAGGACGACTCGGCTCGGCTCGTTTGGCTAATGCACCTCCTCTCCCTCTTTTCTGCGTTAATCCAAGCAGCACCTATTCCATAATTCTCCATTGCTGACTACCTCATCACACGCCGTCTTTCTCGGGATCGATGTACCGCTTAGAGCGACTATCGAAGGACCGCTCGCCGCGTTTAGCCTCCTTGAGACTCATACAGCTCACCTTTGCGCAAGTCAAAGCCACGCTATCCCCATTCCCGTCGTCTCGACCACCTTTGATTCTGCTGTGTCCCTGGTGCAAGGAAGCTATTCTCAGCCCTCGATACAATCTGAATCGAAGAAGATATTAGGAAGGAAGATGACATTGGAAAGATGCATACCGGAACCATGGTATTCGCTGAAGTTCGGCACATACTCGTTAATGGCTATATGATGAATCGTAATCGACATTCATAGGCGCGTATTCCTTTGCTTTTGATCGCCAACCCAAGTCTCATAACTAACGCAGTGTGAATCGCTAGAGCGCGACCAGATGCTGTTAGTATATTACCGTTATCAGGACGGGATTTGGCCGCTTCTTTTGGAGGCAGAATCGTCCCAGCCATCTCGATGGTGGGCGTCTCAGTTCTTCCATTAACTGAGTATCGCCGACTTTGAACGAGATTTCAAAGGTTGCGTGAGGGATCAGCGCTAGCGCTTAGATATCACAGAAATAGTACCATCGTCACTCATAGCACTGAGCCTCTTGTGAAGGCCGCCTTACCAAAAGTTGGGGGCTGGATGTACATATACTTAGTCAATTTGCACCAGTATAAGACACTTCGTGAATCGTATAGAGTTGAAGGATAGTGGCCACGCAAATTTACAGAACAAACTTATGATGAACGTCCCGTTTTTATGGGTCCTTTGGGGTAATCGTACAATCACTGTTGATCGATCCCCGGTGCAAATCCGGGAGGGTCCATTTCAAACTTCCCATTTCGTAGCATTTTGATTGATCCAGGACTACCATCACTGCGCCGAGCCAGGCCAGACTTTCCAGTCCTCGTCGTCGGCAGCAGCTTTTGTTGAATTTTGGAAGGTTCAAATTCCTGACCAATTGCCAGTGCTGACCGACACCTTTGACTTTTGAACGGAACTTGGGCCTTTCATTTGGGACGAGGTCGTTGCGGACTCGTGCATGACGGATCTAAAGAGAGTACATGTCATGCTGATTTGCAGTCTTGGCGCGACACACTCTTGACATTATGATAGGATGAGATTCCGTCTCCGAGTCGAGATGCCAATGTCAAGGTGCATGGAATATTAATACCAGCTCCCCCCTACCCTTCTTCCCGTGAGGAGCTTTTGGATGTAGAAACGTTACATAAACAGAGTTGCAATCGATGCACCCTTAGTTATGGGCCTTTTGGCATAATTGCACAATCACCTTTCGGCCGATCAACGATCCCCGGTTCGAATCCGGGATGGTCCACTGTAGGGCTTCAAAGTCGATTGTTTTTTTATTTATTGTCAAGATGGCCACTGCCCAGCTCAGATCTAGATTTAGGACCTTATGATTTGGATTTTTGAATTCGGAATTCCTAGTAGGGGCATTGCAGAGTCGCTCGATACTATTTACCTCTCAATCTACTGGCAGACCAACCTCGCCTTCTCTACAACTATGCTCGAGCTCTTCCGTGACGTCCTTTCACTTACTTGCAGCTGTGAGTGGGAACCTATTTGAGTTATGGTATGCACGATGTGGATTCAGCTTTTGAAAGACAAGTTATCATATCATACGCCGAAACCGTTTTTAACCACGGGCGCTCTCTCCCTGTTTTAAAAAGGCAACGTTCTTCTTTCTCCGCTGTGAACTGGGTTTTTAATCACCGTTGAACGTCTTACCACGTTCGTTCCGTCTGGGGACTCCATAGCGGAGACGGATGTGTAGGCCTGAGCTCACTTGACTTGGTTCGAATCCGAGGGAAGTCATTTTCACGGATTTGGGTATACTTCTTCCTCTTTTGAAGGGCGACTACTGGTCACACGTGGGACAGAATGATTTTTGCTCTGATGCAATCCTGAGTATGAACGAGGTACATGCACAGTCCTTCTCCAACTCATTAGTCGACATACCCAACTACTTACAAACGCTAGCGATGGCGTCATCTCACAGCCTATCTCGATGCAACGTGCCTCCTCATCCCGCGGTAATCGAAGTTCCTGACCCCCTCTAGCGTCGGTGTCCTTGATGTGAAAAGGAACGTCCAGGGGAGAGAGAGGTCCGCGTTTGGATCTGCAATATTGGGCGCCAGACCCGAATGGCAAAGCACAGTCTGTCGCGGAGATACCATTGAGGATCGGTGCGACGTCGGAAAGTGATTGAGAGCGGACAATGTTTGGATCCGCAAATTTTCGTGCTGAACCCGAACGTTGGTTGGGGAGATACCAAACTTGCTGAGGGTGCTCCGTGTGCGAAGCGCGTAGCTACGGGAGCTGGACGAGAGTATGGCACAAGTCTGGCAGCACAAAATCTCGATCAGAAGCGCGCTCTCCCCATCTCCGAGTCGCGAGATTTTCCCATTCATCACTCTCCTCCCCAAAACATTCTCCTCGCGAACGACACAAAACCGCCGTGTCCGGTTCAACTCCCCAGAACAAAAAGTCTCCTTCGCCTCCTTCCCTTTTGCATCTGCTCACAGCTTCTCCAGCCCAGCCTCGTCTTTGAGAAATATACTGCTGTCGCGTCGTTCACTATGTCCTGGAAGAAGAATGCCAGAAAGCGTTGGCTACTGCACTTGAGAAGACGAGTCGTAGGACGGAGAGTGGGAGGACGAGGGTACGAGTCAGAAACGCCAGGACACCCAAATCTCCGACGACACGGTCTTGCTTATCAATGCCCCAGAAAACTGGGCAACCTTGGCACAAGTAGCGTGCAGGGGGAGGATGGAACGGGGAGGTTCTCGTTATCTGGGGTGGTGAATGTTATTTCTGGGGGTATGGAAAGATGGATTGGATTGCGTAGTGGTCCTAGATGGGGGGCGAGATTGCGTGGGACAGGGTCGTGTGGGCGTGATTCCGTACCGTCTTTTTGAACCAGATTTCTAGGCGGGCAATGGACACGTTACCGGCATTGAATGGTTCGTGGGCATAGCCGAAAGACTTCAAAACGACCAACACTGAAGCGAGCTGAGAAGTATAAGCCTATCATCTAGCCGTGTAGAAAAATAGACGATGCCGCACCTCCTCGTTGCTCGAGTCTTCGTTGACCACGCCTGTTTCCCCAATCTCGTCGAAACCTTGGAGACCGTGTCCTGGTCGTAGTTGACCTTATCGTCTCGGACAAGAGCCTGGGGAACGTGGGTTCTCAACGTGGGTAGCATGCACGCTCACGAGATCCTTCGCCTGGTGTCTCCCTCAAATCTATTATCCGTCTTAGGTTCGTCGCGCGACGAAGTTAGGAGAGCTTCGCTACGTAAACAAGCGCGGCGCTATCGGGTGGGGCGGGCTTTTCAAACGCGAAACAGATGTTGTAGGCATCTAGGCATGATGGTAAGAAAGCTAAATTTGGTTTTGTTTGACCCTGGCTCGGCGATCAAAAATCGAACCGCATTTGAACGCGACTACCGCCGTTGTTCCTTACTCATCTAGACTCGAATGTTCGTACCGATTCGACCAGAACAGGCTACCATCGTCAACGAGCCAGCACTGGCATTATTGTCGAAGGCCTAGCCAACATGCCGGACAAAACGCACACCATCATCTCTGCCTTCCACCATCTGCACACGAAATGAAGGAGCCCATGTCTATACCGCAGCTGTAGGGTCCCTGCCAACGCCGGCGCGTCGACTGAATGCTTAGGTATATACACAGGTACACGTTCCACGAGTATCCTTAAAGCGGCTTCCCAGGCTAATTTTTTTCTTTCGCTTAGGCTGTCTCCACTACTCCGTGCGACACCATCAGATCTCAAGCTCTCTGAGACATGATAACAGTATCCTATAGTTCGAGTCTGGCTATCTGTGCTCGCAATTTCCATACACCACTCCCCAAATATGATTTATTACTATTGGTCTGCAACGAGGCCCCACGTCATCTGGACGAGATCCCGGCCCTGGTCCATACATTTCGCTTGCAGAGCTTTTCACTCTTAGGTGGCACCGGCGTGATCCTCCATCCTTGTGGACAGATTACCCTATTCACGACAATCCTGCAGCGTCTTCGATATCTCATCACCTCCTTCATCTCCGAAAGCGTCCACTACCCAGTGCCGGAGCCATGCGAACGCCCCAAGGGAAAGCCAAAGGTCATATCCTCAAAACCTCACAAGGACTGCCAGTGACGAGCTGTTGCCGAGCTACAACGATGATAATGGGCGTTGAACATTGACGATTCATCGAAGTGTAACCTAAACTTGTCCCGACTGCGAGGACACCTAGCTCTACCCGACCATCCCCTTTAATAAACTCAATCAAGTGCAATACGATGCTCTTGAATAATGCGAACCTCGAAAACGTCCACATGTCAGCCCAACTCCGACGGGATTCTGCGCCGGATCACTGGTGTATTGCTAACCCTTTCAATTCATTCTCATGTCGACCATCCAAGACGACTTCACCTGCGCCATTGTCCCTTGCCTATCAAAAACATGTACCCCTATAATAGCGCCCCAAACTTCTCCGATATAAGTTCTTTCTCCATCCCCGCAATTACGAAACGGTACGCGAAGAAGCTGCGATGTGGACAAAGGCGGAAGTAGACTTTGGTAGGATTGGGTTCGAAGATGGCTGGTGCAGCTTCGACGCGATGATTTACGCGTCTTGGGAGCAATTAGCGGGCAGGAGTCAAGCTGGCATATATTCGTACAACCGAGGCATGGAACGACAGAACGACCATCTATTTATTGAGCAATTCAACGGGACTATCTAGCACTCCATTCGGTAATAGATAAACAGCGTGATTTTGTTGCCTCGGGTATCACATCTCCGAGATCGGTATAATGACGGTGCTGAGCGTGCTCTATTCTTCGAAATCTTTTGTCAAAATCTGGACTCTTGGGCGTCCGCGACTGATAGGCATGCTCACGTTGATTGCTTTTTGGGATTCCCCATTTACCACTGATGATGCGGTAGAGGCACAGGCGTCGTCAGGTTACTTTTCCCTCCATTCATGGATCTAGATTCCATCTTGTGTATTGACATGAGGCGTGTAAGTAGTATAGTCCGAGTTAATTACTGACACTTATGAACCCGAGATGATACCTTGTCTTATCAATGGTTCCAGTAAAATTTAGCTTCTCGTAACGCTTTCTGTTAAAGTCGTAATCATTGTCTTCGATTATCATTGACCGGACTTGAGCATTTTGAACTCGGTTCAAGCTTAGGGACCAAAGTGGAAACCTGTCCACTAGGAACAGAAAACACTAGGACTCACGGGAGGCGACGAATACTGTGAACGACGTAGGAGTATGTAGACGTCTACGTGGAAGAAAGAGGGAAAGGAAAGAATGCGTATCGTGAAGAGGCGAGCGAGTATTTATACGAGCGGAGGCAGAAAAGGACGAAAAAGCGGAAGCAAAATATCAGTCCGAAAGTGTCATTGTGGTAAGTATGCGGGACATCGTAAGTAAGCAGGCTTACACCAAGGAAGGACGGAAGTTTTATTACCCGACGGTGCTCCTCAACAGAAACGTGCCAGGTGGTGGAAAGATAGCCGGGAGATCACTGTTATATAAATCCGATCACTGGTTCAATTAATCGACGTTACATGTAGATCATTAAGACCAGGCACGGAGGTACTGCTACCAATATTATGAGTCAGTAAGTAGTCAGTAAGTGTATATACTACTAGCTATGCGGATGAACCAAGCTCTAATCGTATGACGCAGTCAAGCTATTATCTCGTGGATCGTCAGCCATCTTAATTTGACTGGTAGAAGCTGCAGGCGGGACAATAAGAATCGATATGGGGAGCTGATGAGAAGGTTAGCAAGAATAGAAATATTGGAGTGATTGAAATCGCACAATACTGTTCAGGAAAGCGACGGCTGTAATAGATTGCTTAATACAAAGTCACAGTATGCCAGATGGTAGAGACTTACTACTGCCAACAGGTCCGCAGACAAGCCGGCGGTTTGCAGCTCGCAGGATGGAAAAGGCTAAACTTGCAGTTGGATTGCTCGCATCGAATCTAGAAAGATAGACGGTAAAAAATGAGAGAAATGCAGTGTGTGTAAAAATACGTTGTCGTACGTATTCTTCAGGCTAAGTTTGTGGAGGTCAGCAGAAGTTCATATGTTTGGATACTAAAGACACACAAGAGTGTAAGCATGACCGCATCGAGTGTAGACATTCCTGACTCTGAAAACCAGGTTATTGGGAGAGTGGATGCAGCGGTAAGATGTGGCTCACTGGCGACGGCGGCACATTGTGATAGAGTGGAAGAGGGGGGGATAAGGGTTTATTGCGATGCTGAAAGGCAAGTGGAAGGATGGAGGAGGCCACAGTCGACTTTTCTGTTTATAAGCTAGTAAGACTGCGATGTTATCTTGTATCAAGTAATCCTTCAAGGACAATATTGCCGGTACTATGCTGTGTTTCCGGCAGAGAGAAAAAGTGCTTGGCCTATCGACAATGACTGTCGGAAGTCACGCTCTGAGTTAGTTCAATGTTTTGTAAGTTTCCTATGAACGGCCTGTATTCACCACCGTTTTACAGGCAGCTCGGTACGAAATTCTGAGGCACACAAGCATAGCGAAGGTGATGTTGTGCACCCAGCAGAGACATGTCCCTAAAACCCATGATACAATCAATAGCAATTTTCTCCCTTCTTGATCGCATGCATCATAGACAATGCATATGAGTCGAAATTTATATTGGGGGGGTGAGATGACGGTTTGCTTACTAGATGTTGGGATTTACAACTTCAAGCTGATGCCGGAAGATTCCCGAACATTCGGCTTACTCATTTGTCACGATACTTTGATATATTTAGGTACTTTAGTAGAAGATTCTAGATACATTCTGTAGTATTTAAGGAGCTCATTCTGAGCCCTAGTAGCTAACAATTCAGTATATTTACCTACTGCAAGCCTCCCACTGTTACATTTACAACACTAGACCGGGGCGATACGGGAGCGTCGGGTTTGCGAATCTACCGTTTTGAAAGCCGCGTGCGTCCCAAGGTCACTGATATAGCCATAAATACCTAGGAAGACTGGTAGGAACACAAGTCGGAAGCCAGACTTGAGAGTCATTTTTCACAGACAGAAAAAGCAGCCTTTTGAACTCCACAACACTTGCCAGTGCGTTTCAGCTGGTCAGAAATGAAGAGCTAGAAGGTATCAATTTAGCGAAGCCTTTCTCGCAGAAAAGGCCGTCGGCAAACGGCAATGAAAAACTTTACCTCCTACGGAACAATGGACTTAAGGTATCTTCTCGTTTTACGGAGCACAAACCAAGGGCGTAAAAACGGAAGCTGAAATCGGAACTTTTGAAGGTCCCGTTTTAAGCTATTAAAAGTGCATGCGGTGCTTCGAATTCGGTGATAAACGCTGATCTTAGCTATTGCATGCATTTCACACTTACCTCGAAAGTCTCGAAGGATACTGAAAGAGGAATGACGAACGGGGAAGCTTTGCTAATGAGTTTTTTGAGAAAGTCCTCAGCATAGTTGCTCTCGGGATGCGCGTGGTAGTATTCTATCTGTCGTGACGGCAGCACAAAGGGAAGAGCACAGGATCCATCATCAACTTGGATGCTGAGGTCCTGAATAAGGCCATCAAACTTCTTTTCACATCGGGCCCCGGCCCCGGCCACTGACCATAGTACTGACTGTGCCCGCTGAAGATTTCACCTGGCTTCAAGATCAGCACGGGAAGAGAAAAGGGTCCAAGACAAGTTCGATCTGATCTTATGAGTTTATGATAGATTGCTAGGCTGGTGTCGCAAGCGACTGCGCAGTCTATGGATCTAAGCGCAGTCTTGAAGCCTGGGCTTGAGTTCCCGTAGCCTCGTAGAATAGCGGTTCTTCAGTGCCACTGTTCACATGCCATCCTAACAAGGCAAGCAATCCGAGGAAGATACTCCCCGCGTTGGTACTCAGGCCATTACACGCGAGCAAAGATCAATCAGGTAAGAAAGTCGAGGATAAGGCATGGGCCTAGGGTGGTCACCAATTCCTGAACCAAAGATGTGATGACTCTATGAGAGGCTCAGCAAAGACGAAGCGCGGTAAAAAAGCAGGAGAACCATGACAAGGCGGACTAAAGACCAGTACTACCGTTCTCAGTTACAGCAGCTGCTTACTAGGACTGACAGGTTCACGCAGATGGTGGTTACTGAGATCGGGGCGCCGGCTATTCCGGGCCGGATAAGGCGCGTCCCGTCACGTGTGCATTCAGCTCTCTTCACGACCATTGACCTGTACTTGACGAACACAGCGTAAAATCACGGAATGTAGCCAGAGCTAATTCCGCAAAATCCTGTAAAATACCTGAATGCAACGGGAATGTGGCAACAGTAGAATATGACCCAGGTGAATTCCAGCAAAGTTCTGTTGACCAGAATGGTTCGACAATTTGATGAGAATGTCCAAGGATTGCAGGTAACATGACGGGTCGCCATGGACTTAGCGACGGACGCGTCTTTTGTTTCGACCCCCATGATCTAGCTTGCCTACTTCCTCTGTACAACGGCCTCCTTGCTATGCCAGCTGATATATCTTGCGAATGCAAGAAATGAGCTCGTCTTCCTTCATTCCTTCGATACATCAGCCGTGATCTCGCTCGGAAACATCTCAAGAATGGGCCGGCACTTATTGTTCCGGTGCAGACCATCGAAAATGATACAGCAACATCATCTTCCGTATCTCGAAGCAGCTCTAATCGACCTTCTGTGATGCCTGACAATAATTTGGAGCTATTTGACCTACCAGATGGAATGGGCTCGGATTCAGAACATGATTACGATCTTGCAGAACTTCACAGTGGTCGTCCTGCTTCTATCGAACAAGAATCTGCTTTTAGAGCACCAGCACCAGCACCCGATGATCGCTATGAAGAAGTAATCATGCCCCCATGGCATGACTTTGGCTGTGATGACCCTTTTGATGACGACGTGGCCCCCATTGTTCCCCTTGTGTTTGCTCGTGGAGAGACCACTGCAGTGCGTCTAGCGTACCTTCAAGCCGTCTACAACAACGTTTTCTGCAAAATACCTGTTTCTACGACGACCGATAACCTAAACATGACTCTGAATGCCCTTGATGCTGCCGGAGTTCTACCTCTCATCCCACCACCAGTTCGAACACTTGCTGGTGCGAAGAAGCATCTAGGAATCGATCCAGATGCTTGGATTATTCCATACACAGTCTGCCCTCGCTGCTGGAAGCATTACACGCCGCATGAGACCAAAAATCTCAATAGTCCTGCTTGCTTATCTCCGGGCTGTGTCGAGACACTATACAGAGTCGAAGGATGCAAAGGGGCGATCCAAGCGTCGTGCTGTCAAGATTCTCCCTCAAGTCTCACTACTGCAGAGCCTCCATCGCATGGTTCAGCGAAAGGGCTTCCAAAGACTAGTGAGGGACAGTCGAGGAGTGCCACGTAACGCGAACAACGATGATGACTTTGTGATGAAGGATATGCATGATGGGTCCCTGTGGCATGACATATCAGTTGGGATCAAACGAGAGGTAGGCAACTATGGGACCGTTCGAGACACACCAGCAACTGTAGGACCTGCAGAGAGACTGACCGATAAGTGGTTCGGACTGCATCTAAATGGAAATTTAGACTGGTACGAAGCTTTCGTGTGTCTGTAAACTCAAGTTCTAATGTTTTGCAGGTTTGGAGCCCTGGAAAACCACCCTCAATCATCTGGTCCCATCTATATTACAATTCAGGACCTACAGCTCGGTGTCAGGTACTTGCAGGTCAACACAATATGTCTCATGGTAACTCCTGGGCCCTCGGAGCCGACAACAGAACAACTGACGAACTGTATGGAGCCTGTAATGCATGATATTCGTGCGCTGAAAATGGGTAAGCTTCGTTGTTCCTGGGTAATTGTTTCATGGAATAACACAATTATGTCCAGGTATCGCAATGGAGATGTATGACAACGTTGATGAAGAAATCATTGAAGAGGAAGTATACGCTGACTTCATTTGCAATAACTGTGATACGCCAAGTTCTCAGGTTTTGCAAGTCATAACCATGACATTTATCCGTGCCCGTGGTGTCGCTGTGTTCAATTGGACATCAATAAAGCTGAGGGATACTATTATCAAGGTCTTTACCTGTCTTTTTATGAACCGTTGCTAACAGGAAACCAGATTTTCGACCACAAGATAACTACGATATGCTCAAACAGAAATTCTATCCACTTACTGCCCCAATTCAACGACAAGGCGCGATCCTTCGGCACCATGGAGTTCGGTTCTCGGCGTTTGATTGGATACCAGGATGGCGGCCTGCAACACAGACGGCCCTTAAAGAGAGCACATATCATGCTGGTTTGCAGTCAGGGCGCGACACGGTACTCTTGACATTATGGTAGGATGAGATTCCGTCTCCGAGTCGATGCCATCAAAGCATGGAATCTCAATACCAGTTCCCCCCTCCCTTCTTCCCGCGAGGAAGGAGAACAGTTTGTGGACGTAGAAAACGTTAAACAGAGTTATGATTGATGCACCTTCCTTAAGGCCTTTTTGGCGTAATCGCACAATCACCTTCTGGCAATTGATCGATCCCCGGTTCAAATCCGGGAAGATCCTAGTCTCTCCTAGACAGACAGACGATACACACCTATTGAGGAAGGGAGAGACGGTGTTGGAACAGTCTACTGTTTAACATTAAGTTGTTTTGATTTATTGTCAAGACTCAAGAGTCAACTGGCCAGTGGCCACTGCCCAGCTCAGAAGACTCCGTCGGAGTCCGATCAGCTCAAATTTAGGCTTTAGTTTTAGGATCTCACGATTTGGATTTTTGAATTCAAGTTCGGAATTCCCAGTACAGTCGCTTGATACTATCTATTTCTCAATCTACTGCGCCTTCTCTACAAGTAGGATCTTCTGTGATGTCCTTGCAGCTGGGAGTGAGAACCCATTTGAGTCTTGGCGTGCACTATGTGGATTCAGCTTTTGAAAGACGAGTTATCATATCATACACCGAAACTTTAACCGCGCGCGCTCTCTCCCTCTTTTTTAAAAAGGCGACAGTTTTCTTTTATAAAAACGTACATTGTTCCGCTGTAAACTAGGCTCAATACTAACCTATCTGTCACTTACCACGTCCGTTCCGTTTGGACGTAATCATAGACTACCATAACGGAGAAGGATGTGTAAACCTGAGCTCGCTTTACTTGTTTCGAATCAGAGGGAGGTCATCTTCAGGGATTTGGGTATACGTCTTCAACCTTTTCTGAAGGGCGACTACTGGTTATATGTGGGGAGAATAATTTGGTTCTGATGCAAAATTTTCCCTTTGCAGCCTGCGTATGGACGAGGTACATGCACATTCCTTCTGCGGCTCATTACCCGACTACTCACAAAGCTTTGGCAAAAAAAAACCGTGGTGTTGGCCTATCTCGATAAAACGTGCCTCCTCTCCAAGCTTCTGATCCCCTCTAGCGTTGGGGTACTATCCAAGCTCTTGGTGATTGTGAAAAGGAACATCCAGGGGAGAGAGTAGGACAGCACCAGACTTGAGCTTGAACGGCAAAGCACAGTCTGTCGCGGAGATACCAAGAGTGATCGGTGTGATTGAGAGGCGGGCGGGCGGGGCGTATGTTTAGATCTGCAAAATTTCGCACCAGACCCGAATAACAAAGCACGCTTCATCAAAGTCTGCTTGATTGACGGAGATACCAAACTTGCTGGTGTGCGACGTGCGTTTAGACCCGGAGCTGGACGAGAGTGGGGCAAGTCTGGCAGTACAAAATCTCGTTCAGAGGGTAACGCGCGCTCCCCATCTCCCATCACTCCAAGTAGCGATATCGTCCCATTTTTCGCTCTCCTCCCCGGACATTCTCCACCCGAACCACACAGAAAATTCGTGTCCTGTTCACTCCTCATGACAAAAACCTTCCCTTTAGCATTTGCCCACAGCTTCTTCCGCCCAACCTCGTTTTCGAGAAATGCGCCACCATTACGTCGTCTGGGAAGAAGTATGGCGGGAAGGGTCGGTTATTGTACTCGAGAAGGCGAGTTGGAGGGTTATGATCCCGGCGGCGGGACCGGAAGAGGGGTACGGCTAGTCGAGATAGGTGTCTATGGCGACCGAGTCGGAAACGACGATGCCTGGGAGATGGAGAAGAGCTTCGAGGTTTACTACTGCTTGTCGTATAGGCTGGTTCATGTATTTCAAGAGGGTGCCGCTCAACACCTCCGCCGAGCTTCCGTCCTCTGCTAGTACACCCAAGTCTCCGATGACACTGTCTTGCTTATCAATGCCCCAGAAAACTGGGCAACCTTGGCACAAGTAGCGTGCAGGGTGAGGATGGAACGGGGAGATTCTCGTTGTCTCTGGGGAGGTGAATGCTATTTCTGGGGGTAACCAGTAGATGTAGCATTTTGAGACGTCCTGGATGGTGGTGAGATTGTCAGGGATAGGGTAGCATAGGCGTGATGCGTACCGTCTTTTCAAACCAAACTTCCAGACAGGGAAACCATTCGAGGACATTGTGTTCCGTCGTCTTTACATTGAAAAGAAGTGTACTTTGGTGCCATCGAGTTGCTCGATGACAGCTAAGACTTGGAAACCACCAACACTGAAGCGAGCTGAGAAGGATAAGCCGATCATCAACGATGTAGAAAAATAGACAACTGCGCACATTCTGCTCGAGTCTAGCGCAATGTATGCACACTTTGGTCTGCTTCCCAGATCTCGTCGCTGGAAGCCGAGACCTCGGAGAGCGTGTTCTTGTCGTATTTGCCGGGCACTCTACCAGAACCCATCTCGGACGAGAGCCTGGGGAGATGTTCATGTGAGCTCTCAACCGAACGAGCGTAGCATGCACGGTCGCCACTCACGAGATTCTTTGCCTCTCTATGGGCTTTCGGAGCCTCCCTCAAATCCCTCTTGGGTTCATCGCGCAATGGAGGGTCTGAGGAGACGGTGTCTGAAAGCCTCCGCAAGGGCGGCGCAGGACCAGCCCAGCGTCCGTGCTTAGACTAGTGCGGCGTTGTCGGGTGGGGCAGACTTGATAGACTCGAGATATACGTTGTATGCATCCAGGGAGTCCAGCAGCACGGCGCATGATGGTAAGAAGTAGATGCTAAATTTGGTTTTGTTTGACTCTCGCGATCGAATGTCCGTCCCGGCTTTCGTGCGTTCACTGCGTGTCGACTCGTGTATTCCTTCGCTGACTCTCGTTCAATAAGATGCTCTGTTTGAACACTACCGCTGTTGTTCCGCGTTCCTTACTTGCCTAGACTCGAACGTTGAGATAAATACGTCCTACCCCTGCAATGCACATCTTGGCTGAGAAAAGCCAGCACCAGCATCACCATCGAAGACCGGCACTTCCTTCCTCCCCCTGCGCACGAAAGTGAAGGAGTCCATGTCTATACCGCAGTTGTAGGGTCCCCGTCAACGCGACGCATCCAGCATACCTCTCGTCAACTGAGTGCTTAGGTCCGTGGGCAGGTACCCGTTCCACGAGTATCCATAAAGCGGCTTCCCAGGCTAACGTTTTCATGAATCTTTCTTTCGCGTAGGCTGTCTCCAATGTACTCCACAAAAAGTCTCTACTCCGTGAGACACCCTCAGATCTCAACGTCAACGGTGAAAGCCACCGATAGCAATGTCCTATAGTTCGAGTCTGGCTATATGCACTCGCCAAATTCCACACATCAATGCATCACTCCCCAAATATGAATCATTAATATTGGTCCGTGATGAAGCCCCATATCATAGTGTGACCTCTGAACGTGAACGTCGAACGAGATCCCGGCTCTGCTCCGTGCATTTCGCCTGTGCGCTTAGCAGAGCTTTTCGCTTTTAGGCAGCACCGGCCCGGTCCTACTTTCTATCCACCATCCTCGTGGACAGATTCTTCTATTCACGACGATCCTGCAAGCGTCTTCGCTGCCATGACCTGATACCTCGTCTCTTCCCTTCAAGCTTAGCTTCATCTCCGAAAGCGTCCTCGGCCTAGTGCCAAAGCCATGCCAACACCTCAAGGGAAAGCCAAAGGTCCTACCCTCGAAACCTCGTAAGGACTGCCAGTGGCGAGCTGTATCCGAGCTACAACAATGATGATATGGACCCCAAACTTTGACGTTGATGATTCATCGAAGCGTAACTTAAACGTGTCCAGACTGCGAGGACACTCAGCCTTACGCGACCATCCCCTCCGTTAATAAACTCAATCAAGTGCAATATGGTACTCTTGAATATGCGAACCTTCCGAAAACGTCGCCACATGTCAGCCTAACGTCGACGGGATTCTGCGCCGGATCACTGGTGTATTGCTGACCCTTTCCATTCAATCTCATGTCGACCATCAAAGACGACTTCACCTGCGCCATTGTCCCTCGCCTATCAACAACACGTACCCCTATACAAGCACTCCAAACTTCTCCAATATAAGTTCTTGCTCCATCCCCGCAATTAGGAAAAGGTAAGCGAAGAAGCTGCAAAGGCGAAAGTGAAATTTGGGGGGATTGGGTCTGAAGATGACTGGTGCAGCTTCGACGCGATGATTTACCCGTCTTGGGAGAACTGGGCGGGCAGGAGTCAAGCTGACATATATTCGTACAGTCGAGGTATGGAATGTCAGAGAACGACCATCTCGACCATCTATTTATTGAGCAATTCAATGGGACCATCCAGCACCTCTTTCGGAAACAGATAAACAGTGTGATTTTGTTGCATCGGGTATCGCAGATCGGTATAATGATGGTACTTCGTGACACGTGTGCTTTATTCTTCGAAATCTCTTGTCGAAATCTGGACTTTTGGGCATCCGCGACTGATAGGCGCGCTCATGTTGATTGCTTTTGGGATTCCCCATTTTACCACTGATGACACGGTAGAGGCAGGCGGGTTTACCGCCGGTTTCGCTGGGTTTCCACGGTCAGTTATCTGCCAGTTATCTGCCATGCCCATAAATGGTAGTAATACTCCACGCTTTTGTTGATTTTTCCTGGTACCATTTCTTTACTTTTAGGCCTTGAAATTTAACTGTAGATGCAATATACAATGATTAATGGTCTGCCAAAGTTTCGGAGAACAAAGCATCCTGTATAGCACGATACTTGAGAAAAAGTGTTTTTCCCGCCATAAGTTATCTGCCATGCCCCTATGCTATCTGCCATCGGTCCGATATTTCCGAGTTAGCATGGACTGCCCGCGACACGCTGCGACGACTCTTGTGTTTGCATGTCCTCACGTATAAATTCTGCTGGATGCTGTAAGTATATTCAGATGTACTTTCCTCCTCTGCACATCCGTTTACTTAAATTTGAAGCCAACAAGCTCGAAACGAAGCTTGTGAACAGGATTCCATGCAGGAGAAATGGCCGGAAAAGATGTTTACACCGCAAAAGATTCATGATTTATCACATCGGGTCCATCCATCGGGTGTGGACGCTATTAAAATTTATCCTCATGATTGTACAGTAGGAAAGTCTTGTACCATACTCATATACCAGTTTCAATGCACATTAAGCTTGCCCGAGCCGAAAAATATGAAATGGCGAGCTCAAAGAGCCCTCCATTTGCACTCCCTTGGCCATTTTCGAACTTGAAAGTCAACGAAATCGATGTCGGGACACACTGCTGGGGGATGTCGGTGTTTATGCCTGAAAGACGTCAGGTAAACACCGGCATGTATTTATATGGATTTTTTCGAGGTAAAAACTGTACTATAAAAACCCGGCGAAATTCCATCTGCTTCCTTTCTAATCTTTGCCCTGGTGTTTCGGCACATATTTTTGCTATGAACTATCTAAATAAGTACATGATGTCATTCGTGCCGTGTTCCATTGCCTGTAAATGACATTAGCTGTTTATACCCTGTGTTTCCAATTGTGTTCTTTGTTCGCAAAACACCCGAACAATTACATCATGTATGATGATTGGTCTTTCTTTGAGGTGTTTATGCGAGGAAACACCCATAAAACAAAGGAAAGACCGGGTGTTTCCTGCCATAAATACCACAAGAAACACATGCCGTAACACACAGCATTTTTGCTCAGGTATTTTTGGAACAATAACGGGCTCGGAAATACAGGGTATAAACACCTAATATCATTTACAGGCAATAGAACACGGCACGAATGACATCATGTACTTACTTAGATAGTTCATAGCAAAAATATGTGCCGAAACACCAAGGCAAAGATTAGAAAGGAAGCAGATGGAATTTCGCCGGGTTTTTATAGTACATTTTTTACCTTGAAAAAATCTATATAAATACATGCCGGTGTTTACCTGACGTCTTTCAGGCATAAACACCGACATCCCCCAGCAGTGACAGCCGCTTTTGGGTCTCTGATGGTCTCCCGAAGTCTTTCTTTTTTTATTCTTTTTGCTCCTTTTGGAGCGTGCGACACCCAGTGAAATGGACGGAAAACTCACAGGCGTCGTCAGGTTACTTTTCCCTCCATTCATAGATCTAGGTTCTCTCTTGTGTGTTGACGTGAGGTGTGTAGTGTGGTTCAAGTTAATTACTGACACTTACGAACCCGAGATCAACTCGAGATGATACCCTGTCCTATCAATGGTTCCAGTAAAATTCAGCCTCTCGTAACGCTTCCTGTTAAGGCATAATTATTCTGTCTTCGATTATCATTGACCGGACTCGGTTGCTCAGGGACCAAAGCGGTGGTGTTGGTGTTGGTGTTGTTACCGGCACAAGATCCCAATAAGGAACGGCTGGGCCCACAGCCCTGACATGGCGGTGGAAAGATAACCAGGAGATCACCATTATATAAATCCGATCACTGGCTCAATTAATCGACGTTACATGTCGATCATTAAGATCAGGCACGGAGGCAATACCAATGTTATGAGTCGGTAAGTAGTGAGTAAGCGCATATAATGCTAGCGGTAGTATAGTATAGAAAGTATAAAACCATCCGGATGAATCGGACTCTAATTGTATGTCAACCCTCCACCGTGCATGCATGCTTAGTACGGAGTCAAGCTATCCAAGCTACCTCGTGAGTCGTCAGCCGTCTTGGTTTAGCTGGTAGAAGCTGCAAGCAGGACAATACGAATCGATATGGGGGGCTGTCAAGAAGGTTAGCAAGAAAGAATAGAAATATAGAGGTGCTTCAAGTCGTACAGTACTGTTCAGGAAAGCGGCGGCTGTAATAGATCGGTTACTATAAAGTCGTAGTGCCAGATGGTCCAGGACTTACTATTGCCAACAAGTCCGCAGACAAGCTGGCGGTTTGCATTTCGCAGGATGGAAGAGGCTAAACTTGCAGTTGGACTGCTCGCATCGAATCTAGAATGAAAGACGGCAAAACATGAGAAAACGCAGCCGTACATAGAAATACATTGCCATACATATTCTTCAGGCTAAGTTGGTGGCGGTTAGCAGAGGTATATATACTTGGATGTAAAGGACTCACAAGATTGACTGCATGGCCACATCGGATGTAGACATTCCTGACTCTGAAAACCGAGTAAGTATTGGGAGAGTGGATGTAGCGGTAAGATGTAGCTCACTGGCGACGGTGGCACATCGTAATAAAGCGTAGAAGGTAAGATAAGAGTTTATTACAATGCTGAATGGTAAGTGGTGGGATGGAGGAAACCATAGTCAACCTTCTTGTTTATAAGTTAGTAAGAGTCCAGGCCGCGATGACTTCTTGTATCCGATAATCCGTCATGACGACAATATTGCCCATATGCTGTATTTCCGGCAGACAGGATCATAGCAGAAAGCGCTTGACATAGCAAGCATTACTGTTTGATTATTGTTCAAGGTGCTTGACCTATCGAGGACAACCGTGACTACCGGAAGCCAGGCTAGCTGGTTCACTGTTTTGTAAGTTGCCCATGAACAGCCTGCCTTCACCACCATTTTGCAGGGCGATCGACCTGAGATAGCGAAGGTTCGAATGTCGTGCATCCAGCAGAGACGATTTTTCACTGTAATCCTTGATACAAGTTTGATCCTCCTTAAGCACATGTGTCATAGACGATGAGTTAAAAGTTTCATTACAAAAATGAGATCAAAGCGCACAACGGTTTGTTTAGGGATTATGAGAGCAGAAGCATCGGGGTCGGACGTGATAGGAACTTGCAAAGCTGCGTGCAGGGGTTCTGGGGTCACCAATATAGCCATAAATGCCTGCGTCGAATGAGAATGCCGGTAAGAACAAATGCCGAAGGCCTAAATTAAGAGTTCTTTTTCCCAGACAGCGTTTTCAACCTCGAATTCGATGATGAGCGCCGATTTCATGACTTTTGAGGTGAGGATTTAGAGCAACAGACCCGGCAAGTAGCCTTGCGAGGGAGGTACGAGTCCCCACCATGACTACTCTCGGGATCGCACGTACTTAGTAGTGTTCTATTTTCTCTGTCGTGACGGCAGCACCAGGAGACCAGTACAAGGTTCATCGTCAACTTGAATACCGAAACACCCGTCAGGATGTAGACTAATACACAATGAACCCTAGATGGGAGTGTTGCTGATTATGATAGGTACGTCTAAAGAAAACAAGCATTGGACTTGGCTATGAAGCGAGTCCTGGGACTTCCAAACGTGCGTGAAGGGGTTCTGAGATCACCAAAATACTAGCCGTAGACGCCATACACAGCGAGATCGCAGAAGCCTGGTTTATGAGGATGCCGAAGCCATCGAGAGTGACTTGAATGGCAAGATCGTCTCCAAGGTCGGTCAGGATGAAAGGCGAAGACCGGCTTGATCAGTCCTATTTTCCTAACTGAGGAAAGCACAAAGTAGAACAACAAACAAACGAGAATCTCAAGACTTCATAGAGTCGAGACGTTGGAGCGGCTTACGAGTTTATGATAGATTGCTAAGTTGATCAATGGTGTCGCAAGCAGCTTCGCAGGCCGTGGAATATTGATAACAAGGGTCAAGTTCCCGGTCAAGTTCGCGTGCCTTTGGGACCTGCTGTTAGGCCGATGAAGCTGCCTGAAGTTCCGAATGAAATGCACTGAAGTTTGAGTACCATAGAGCGAAGAGTAGACTAGGTTCGATACTGACCGGGTAAACCTTCTTCTCGAAAAAGAGGTTCAAGATTTTGACGCCCGCGACGAGAAAGCCTGAGAATTTGAGCAGTCCACTTAGCGCACGAAGCGGACATGCAATGTCCGACTCGAAGCCCGGTTCACTTGAGCCCATACTTGGGCCATTGAACGCTCGCAAAGATCAAGCAATACTAATCAAGGTCCAGGTAAGAAAATCGAAGGGCATTCAAAAGTTTTCACGGGCCCAGGGTTTGAAACGACGGGTAGATTGCGAAATCCGAATCAGTGATGTTACGAGGTGCTCAGCGAAGAAGAAGTGCAGGAAAGATGCAGAAGATTTATAGCGGATTCCGACTAGCTAGGGTCACCGCCTACGTCGGCTGATGTTCAACTCTATTGTGGACGGATGTGTGAAGCGGTGGAATTGAGATTTGACATAGGCAAGGGAGCCAGCGCGTTCATCTCCTTCGTTACTGTTGGTGGACGTCTCGGTTCTTTTTTGTTGTTGTATTTGTTGACTTTGTAAATTAGCTGTGGAGTAGGGATGAATCTGCAGGTGGTAACACGGAAAGTAGAAGCGCACTGTCTGTGGGGTAGATATTATTTTCCCGATTCGGATAAGAAACTGCAGAATGTCTTGGATAAGAATCTATGGCGACAATGGGCCCTTTGGCATAATCGTATAATTACTCACGCGAAAGCGTTACGCCGCGAGGCGACTTACCGATCTCGGTTCGAATCCGAGAGGGAGGGAGGGAGTAATATTTATTCTGGTCCTTATGTCCCTAAGAAGGCAACTGACCAGAGTCCGTACTACACAATATCGTGCTGCGGTACCGAACACTCTCTGGGCCAAACTGACTCAGCGTAGCCCCCGCAGGGTGCGGCCTCTCAGGACTAGCATCAGAGGTGTGATTAAAGTATTCTACGTTGTAATGAAAATCAAATATCTACTATTGTTGACCAATGCTAGGGTCGATATACAGGGAGTCCTCCCCACGCGACGAAGCACATCAAACACGTACTTCCCAAGGCTCGGGAGCAGATCATGGTAGCCCATTATGAGGTGGAGTAGTTCCAGAGGCGATCTTGCCCTGTTCTTGAGAGCGGGGTACAACCTCCAAACATCGGCGAGGAAATCGTGTCGCATCCCTTCCAAATCAGGGTGTACACACAGGAACAGTACATGGAGTTCGTCCTCTATGTCGTCCGTGCACAGCCGGCAGATCCGAAACTGCATGGGTATTACATCCGCAGTTCGCGTCCCCCTCATCCATCTCCCGCGTTCGATGGCTAGCTCGGTCCACTGGTATCCGCTGTTTTTACTTACTGGGACTTACCGAATAATAAATATTAAAATATTTAAGCTTTTAACTGAACTTTGAACTTTGAAGTTGTCTTTTAACCATTGACCGGGACCAGTGACGGATCTTCCTTTACCTTAGCACCCGCCCTAGACTTTGAAACGTCAGGCAGTTGCCTTCTCTTTGCTGGTTGACTCTACTACAAAGTCCGGCACTCAGATTCCATGAGGCAAATCCGGTGCGTTATCTTTTTTCTTTCTCTAGGATGAGACTTACAGGTGATACAGGATCATGCTATTTGAAGGACAATACCACTCGCTTGGGCTTCGCTCGATACCGTAGCGCGATGAATCTTAAGCAAAGGTGCATATATACAGGGCTTTGATGTTGATATGAAAAGGAACGGGTGCGTGACCATTTCTTCTTTCGCAGACGACGAATATCATAGTCAAGACTCGCTTCTAGGACACACTTCCTCACTGCCGCCAGCCGGAGAAGACGCCGTCTGTTTCAACCTTCCGCTACGTCTTGGTCGTCGCGACATGAACGACCAGCCGCTATTAAGTGCTACCGTAAGGTCCTCAAGGCCACTATCCCAAGAAAGTTCTTCCTGGGCGATATCATCGTGCATCTGTCCAGCGAACGAGTGTGTGTGCATTTTGTCACCGTCTCCTCTCGTCGCTGATGAATCGATATTGCAGGCCCGCTATCAAAGCTCTCTAAAACGCTGCCGTCGTCGCCCGGCCTATCCCACAGCTAATCTCCTGTGCATCAATCCAAGCGACACCTTTTCTATGATTCTCTAATGTTCGTCTACTACCCCATTACATGCCATCTTTCTCAGGATCCTTAGAGCGACTATCGAAGGGCCCTTCGACTCGTTTAGCCGCCTTCAGACTTGTACGGCTCACCTTTACTGCAAGTCCAAGCCACACCATTCTCATTCTCGTGGTCTGGACTACCTTCTATTCCGCTGCATCGAAAGCCATTCTCAGCCTTGGTCGAGTCGGATTGACGGCTTGAAGAAGATGCTAGGAAGGACGATGTCATCGGAAAGCTGCATACCACAACATGTTCGGCAGACTCGTTGACGGCTGTATGATGAATCGTAACCGACAGACCCTAGGCGAGTATTCCTTTTCTTTTAATGGCCCACCTAAGTCTCATAACCAACATTAGAGTATCCGGACCGAATTTGGTCACTAGTATGCTAACTTTTGGAGGCAGAATCGTCCCAGTCATCTCGGCGGTGGACGTCTCAGTTATTCCATTCGCTGACTTTGAACGAGGATAAAGGTTGCATGGAGAATCAGTGCCTGGATATCAAGTACGGACGTCTGGGGGCCCGTCGTAATGGCTGAATGTGACTTAGTCTACTTTAAAGTTGCTTCGTGATCTATGGAACAGAATCATGATGGATACGATAAGGGCCCTTTGGCATAATCGCACAATTGCCTCTTGGCTGTTGATCGATCCCCGTTCGAAACCGGGAGGGTTTATTCCCGAACAGAGGTTGATGCTGGACTTTTTTAATTTATTTTAAATTTCTTGTCATCACTAGCTTAGAGGTCAGAGGCCAGAGGTCCCTAGCTTTAGGACCTTTGGGTTAGTTCGGAAATCCTAGTAGGAGCATTACAGAGTCGCTCAATCTACTGGCAGACCAACCTCGCCTTCTCTACAAGTAGGCTCGAGCGCTTCTGTGGCGTCCTTTCACCTACTTGCAGGTGGGAGTGGGAACCCAATTGAGTCTCGGCGTGCACGATGTGGATTCAGTGAGCAAAAAACGAGTTCTTCTATCATACGCCGAAACTTTTAACCGCGGGCACACTCTCCCTTTTTTTAAAAGATGACGGTTTTCGTTTATAAATTGTACATTGTCCCTCTGAACTGATCATCGAAACTTGCTCTACAGTCTTACTACGTCCGTTCCGTTTGGGCACTGCCATAGCGGAGAAGGATGTGTTCGCTCTACTCGGTTCGAATCCGAGGGGGGGCATTCTCCGGGAATGAGTATGCGTCTTCCGTTTGTGAAGGGCGACTACTGGTCACACGTGGGGCAGAATGATTTTTGCTCTGATGCAATCCTGAGTACGAACGAGGTACATGCACATTCGTTCTCTGGCCATTAGTCGACATACCTAACTACTTACAAAGACTAGCGATGTCGTCGTCTCACGGCCTATCTCGATACAACGTGCCTCTTCCCGCGGCAATCAAAGCTTCTGATCTCCTCTAGCGTCGGTGTCCTTGATGTGAAAAGGAACGTCCAGGGGAGAGAGTGGGCTCGGTGTTTGGATCTGCAATGATTCGTGCCAGACCCGAATGGCAAAGCACAGTCTGTCGCGGAGATACCATTAACGATCGGCGTGACGTCGGAGAGTGATTGAGAGAGGACGGTGTTTGGATCTGCACGTTTTCTCGTTGATGCATTGATGGAGATACCAAACTTGCTGGTGTGCGATGGGGTTTAGATCTAGACGCGGAGTTGGACGAGAGGATGGCGCTTGTCTGGCAGTACAAAATCTCGGTCCGAGTGGTGCGTTCTCCCCATCTCCCGTCACTCCAAATAGCGATATCGTTCCACTCTTCACTAGCACTAGTCACTCTCCTCCCTAAACATTCTCCTTGCGAACCTCAAGACCGCTGTGTCTGGTTCACTCCCCATGATAAAAGCCCTTCCCTTTCCACACTGCTCCCGCCCTGCATCGTTTTCGAGAAACACATTGCCATCGCGTCGTTCGGGAAGAAGAATGGCCGGAAGCGTTGATGACTGCGCTTGAGAAGGCAGGTTAGAGGGTTATGTTACCGGAGGAGGGGTTGGCGACAGAGTGGGAAAAGACGCTGCCTGGGAGATGCGGATGCGGATGAGGATGAGGATGCGGAAGAGCTTAGAGGTTTGGCACTTGTCGTATAGGTTGATTCATGCTCTTCAACAGGGCACTGCTCAATACCTCTGCTGAACTTCCATAATACACCCAAGTCTTCCACAGTACGGTCTTGCTTATCAATGTATTCGGCCGCGCCAGAAAGCAGGGCGACCGTAGCGTGCAGAGCGAGGATGGAACGGGGGGGTTCTCGTTGTCTGGAGCGGTAGATGTTCTTTCTGGGAGAGGTGGATTGGATTGCGTGGTGGTCCTGGATGGGGGTGAGATTGCGCGGGATAGGGCGGTGTGAGCGTCTTTTCTAAGCAGATTTCTAGGCAGGTACCGGTAACCATTCATGCACACCGGATTGCATTGTTATGATACTGGGAAGAAAATGTACGTTGATATCGTTGAGTTGCTCGATGACATGGTCGAAAGACTTCAAAACGGCTAATACTGAAGCGAACTGACTGGGATAGGGTCATTAACGGCGCAGAAAAATAGACGACCGCGCACCTTCTCGTTGCTAGAGTCTTCGTTAAGATACGTGGACTCAGGCGCAATGTATGCACACCACGCCTGCTTCCCCAATCTGGTTAGTGGAAGCCGAAACCTCGGAGAGCATGTTCTGGTCGTAGATGCCGGACACTACACACTGGAACCAGATATGAGTCAGGCCTCAACGAGGGTAGCATGCAAGGTCGCCACTCACGAGATCCTTTGCCTCTTTATGCATCTGAGTCTTCGGTGCCTCCTTCAAATCTGTCTTGGGTTCATCGCACGACGGAGGATCTGAGGAGGAGGGTGTCCGGCCTTTGAACTTCTTGACTATCAAGGTTATAGAGTCTTATTGGGACAAATGAGATAGTTGATAAAGGTCTGTGCGAGTTGGGAGAGCTTCGCATGGTCCCGAGCGCATGAATGCATAGCCTTGACGAGTGCGGTGCGGGAGGGGAAGTGGATGATCAAGTAGCCCAGCGTCCTTGCGTAAGCCAGGTCAGCGCTGTCGGGTGGAGCGGACTTTCAACCTTGAGACAGATGTTGTATGCATCCGATAGGCCGTCCAGGTGGGAGTGTAGTAGCAGCACGGGGCATGGTGGTAAGAAAGCTAAATTTGGTTTTGTTTGACTCCTCTCGCGATCAAAAATCGAGCCCTCTTTCGTGCGATCGCTCGCGTTGTTCCTTACTCTTATGGACTCGAACGTTCGTACAGACTGCCGTCATAAATGAGCTCGATTCTCCAACGCGATGAACACTGCGATGATGCTCTTACCTTTCACGCACGACGCGTCAATGCGCGCGTTTTCGACACCTCGCCTGAGAAAAGCCAGCACGGGCATCACCATCAAAGGGCTCGATTAGCCTGACCAACACCATGCCGGACAAGACTCCGCACACCACTGTGTTCTTTGTTCGATACTGCAGCGCGACAAATCTTATAGCCTTGTAGTAAAGGCACATACATGCAGGACTTTGATGTCGACAAGACAAAGGATGGGTGTGTGACCATTTCTTCTCTTCCAGACGACGAAGCTCATGGTCTAGGGTGTGACAGCTACAGACTCGAAGAGTACATTTCCTCGCTGGAAAAGACACCGTGGAGACGTCTTATGTTTCAACCTTCCGTTACGTCTTGGTCTATAGTCTTGCCACGACATGGTCGACCAGCCGTGATGTCGTCAAGGTCATTATCTCAAGAAAATTCTTCCCGGGCGATATCATTGTGTGCTGGTAGCGCATGGCGAGGTACGTGTACATTCCGTCCCCGTCTCATTTCGTCGCTAATGGATCGATGTTGCAGCTGCAGGCCCACTGTCCGATATCAAAGCTCTCTAAAACGCAGCCGTCTCCTTCCCACCGACTCTCCCTCTCCAGAGCAGTGATGAGGGCTTCTGATTCCCTAGCCATCCTTCTTCCCGGGTTCGCCGCGAAGAAGGACATTATCCATCTGCATAACCATTTCATTGGCGGGGTGCTGACCATCCAAGGACCACCTGGCTCGGCTTGTATGGCCCATCCCCTCTTTTCCCAATCATATCCTCTTCATTAATCCAAGCGGCACCTCTATCATCATTCTCCAACGCTCGCTTACCACCCCAGCACACGCTGTCTATCTCTGGATCGATGTATTGCTTAGCGACTATCGAAGGACCCTCGACTCGTTTAGCCACCTTCCCCTGCAAGTCCAAGTCACACCATTCTCATCCTCGTCGCCTCGACTATCTTCTACTCCGCCGCATCGAAAGCTATTCTCAGCCTTGGTCGAGTCGGATTGACGACTCGAAGAAAATGCTAAGTAGGAAAGACGACGCTATTGGATAGTATTCGATGGTCAGCACAGACTCACGAACGAGAATCGTAACCGACAGACCTAGGCACGTATTCGTTTCTTTTGATGCCACCCAAGTCTCACAACCAACTTCATAGATGCTATCGCATTATCCGGACCGGCTAGTATGCAGGCAGGATTGTCCCTTTCCTCTTGGTGGTGGGTGTCTCAGTTCCCCCGTTCACTAAGCACCGCTGACTTTCAGCCAGGATTTCAAAGGGTGAATATCATAGCAACTGTACGAGCGTCTGTGGGGCCTGTCGGAATGGGATGAATGTAACTGCTAGTGCCTAGATAGTTATTTAGATCAAGACAAAGATTTTGTTTCGTGACCTATGGAACAGAATCATGACAGATCAGGGCCTTTTGGCATAATCGCACAATCACCTCTTGGCTGTTGGTCGATCCCCAGTTTGAATCCAGGAAGGTCCATTGGGATGTTCATGCTCCCTGAGTGCTTTTTTTGAAGGCTTTTGGCCCCAGTGGAGCCAGGACTCTGCTCATACTTGCAGCATAGTCGGTTTTACCTACAGATTTGGGACCGAAATACTTATACAAAACTGTCCTATTTTTGCATATGTATGTGTTCAGGATTTGGGTATCAAATCCCGAAGGGGAAATCCCTTCGCAAAGACCGGAGGGATTTCCCGCGGTATTTGGGGAACAAAGTGCCCATCCCAAATCCAATCAAAACCCTGACCCAAATACAAAGGGATTTGGATGGGGTTTTTGGACCCAAATCCTGAGAGGCACCTGCTTGAAGCCCGGGATTTGGTTCCCAAAACCCCATCCAAATCCCTTTGTATTTGGGTCAGGGTTTTGATTGGATTTGGGATGGGCACTTTGTTCCCTAAATACCGCGGGAAATCCCTCCGGTCTTTGCGAAGGGATTTCCCCTTCGGGATTTGATACCCAAATCCTGAACACTGGTTTTCAACCCTAAATACATGTAAAAATGTCGCTGGATTTCATGCCAGATTGCCGCGCTCGATTTGCAAGCCAAAACCGGATCAAAATCCGCAAAAGTATTTGACCCCCCGAAATTACTGATCCATCCCAGCAGTGATAGTCCGCAGGAGTGCTTAATCAGCTAACGCTTTTGTAACCGGAACTGCGCCTGGCCACGTTTTGAAAACGAGGCATCAAAGAGCTGTACGACAACGGGGTGCCGGGATGTCAGAAAAACACATGGGGTCGATTACAGTCATCACCCGGTCTTTTGTACACCACTATTCCTTTATACATTTAAATATAGCATCTCTTTCTGCTGTGTTATGGTTCCGATTTTATTTTTATCTTACAGAGTACAATATAGGCCATCATATCACCAAAAAAAATGAAGTCAAGGAGGCTTGTATCGGTCAGGAAAAAATCAATAGTGACTGATATGAATTTTGGAAAAACACAAATACAGGATTAGACAAGAGTGAAGGTACTGGGTAGCATAAATTGGTATCTGAAATTGTTTTAATGACTATAAGGACATACTTCTCCTGCGGAACCATGGGCCAGAGACTACTCCTTGTGGTGCTATAGGCAAAACAAGCCAGAACCGCTCTCCAGAGCCGTGAGAAATTCATCCAAAACGGGAAAAGGTCGCCCAAATTTGGCACACGGAAACCGGTGTACAGAGGTCCCGGTAACCGGTAGATTTGGACTTTCATCGAAAATATTCACCACACTATCAAATCATTATTGAATCACCCCAAACTCATAATGTACACTCTTAAATATATCATTGACATTATGACATACTTTTCTGGATGAAAGGCAAATGAGGGAGGCTTTGAAATCCCCCAGAAATTTGCCTGTACAACGGACCGGGTGATGACTGTAAGTATTTTCGTGCATCGGCGCTGGACCTACCGACCTCCATGTGACCTTTATAGTGTCATTCTGCTGATTTAGGTGTATTTTAAAGCTTTTTCGGTCATTTTTTGTGTGATAGTACCTGTCTGAATATTTTTGAGCACAATCTGTATCCTATCAGACTCGTACTTCAGGATTAGTTCAATAAAGTGTATAACATCATCATGATATGGTAAGCATTGATGCTAAAGAGTGTCGGTGAAGATGTCTGTAGAGCTAGCTATCATATTCTCAGAAGTAAATAGAATGCATTGTGGTATATATTGTATCATGGTTTACCCAAAATAATCTTCAAAAAGTTGTTTTTAGGCCCTAAGAAGAGAGGTCAACTTTTTTGTTCGGACCTGCCGGCCCAACCTACCTTACCTGATGTGCCGGGCCGAGATTCCGGCACCCCGACTGATCGTCCGCGCTGTTGAGCTGTCGATCAATGAATGTTCTCGGGTTTTGTGCCGACTAACTTACTTATAAGAGCCGTTCCAGCAGGCATCACCAGTTAACCATGGGCCGCAACATAGCCGACCAAAACTACTCTTCCATTGCTAGGGCGGCATCCGTTGTTGCTGCATTTACCAGCCCCGGCAGTACACCTAATGTGATCGCCACCATGTTGGTTGTTTTGTTGTCGCTCTCGGCTATATCCCCTCTATTAAGTCCAACGGCGGTAGTCGCAACTCTCAAGGACAACGTTGCGCAGGTTGAAAAACTTTACGAGAATCACAGGCTTAGTCTGAATGAATCGACAGATTTTAAAGGCAAGGTGGTCAGGTGCGTATGATCTTGCAATACAGTAACCTTGCATGATGCCGACAGACTTCGCTAGCTTCAAGGATTTCACTCTCGCGCTCGAAGGGACTTGCATTGAGGCCTGGAAAGACGTCTCCTTCATGGATTACAGATCGTGGGCCAAGTACCTGTCGCATTCGAAGTACGTTTATACAAACGCGCGCGCCCAGCAGCGAAAGGTTGAGGTCTTGAAAAACGAGCTCGAGGTAATCATACCTCCACTTCCAGCGTCAAAGCTGATAATCTGTTAGTTGGCCATAGTCGGAGCGGAAAGAGGCAGGCTTCAAGCTTTCTTACGCACCCAAGGGCTAGATAGCAATGGAAGTGACGAAGGAATTCATGCAAGTGAATCTGGCGATCAGGCAGCATAGAATCGGCGTTGGAGTACATGTAAGCCTCCGAAATGGTTCTCTACGAATTTACGGCTGACGGCTGATAGACCTTGTCCTTTATCTGAATTAATGAATGTTCCGCATAAAAATATTTGTCCAGAAAATTTGCGTCCTTTCAGTAGACGCGTTCCGGAATCCTAGGTGTCTATTTCCAAAAAAGGCAGGCCTTTCGTTGGAGTCGCTGGTAAACGTTCTATCGTGGCATGCTTGATCTTCGAAGATTGCAATATTGCAGAGGACTCGAAATATTGAAGGGATGACGGTCGCTGACATGGGAACCTCACATCAGTAGGTTTGTCATGATGAAGACAACTCGGTTGTAACGACCGCATACCTATCTGATGCCAGCTCGCTTGCATGCTGTCTACTACTGGGCCCCCAGGGTTGGCCACACACTTGGCTGCGTTTGGTGTCCATCGTCCTTCGGCCGATTTGGGTATGGCATTCTGGAAGGGCGCCACAACGAGAATGGGTCGGATGCGAGCTACGGAAACATAATACAAGAGGTCAAGAGGAGAAGATCACAGAGATATGGAAAACAGGCGCACGAAAACGATACCAAGGGCGGATGTTAAGTACTAAGTCCTCGCTGCTGCTTCGCTTTCGGGTTGCCAAAGGGACGCTTAGAAGATATTCGCTGATATGACTAGCCGCTCACGACGTAATGCTGGTCTTGTAGACATATTTGTTGGCAATGACGAGTGGCGGACGAAAGACTGGCACAGAACCGTAGAACCGGACCGATGGATAAATGCTGTCTCGGCCGTAGTACGTCTGCCCATGTCGGTGAAGACACCAAGCATTCTGTCGCAGTACAGTGATATTGACGCAGCGTTTGGCACAGTGGGAAAAGTAAGTCACGATGAGACGGAAGTTAACATATACCTTCCTCGATGTCCGTCGGCGAATTGCTGAGATGAGTAGCAACCACATATGGTGGTTAGTCTGGTATCTAATAAGACAGAGTAAGACTCTTGGGCAAAACTTTCACGTGACTGATAAATTCGGTAAACGCAGGCCTAGCAGGGCCGGTTGCCCGCGTTGTTCATTCCAAGTCCGTCGTACTTAGTACGTACTGAATACAGCTTACTCGTCTGTACCCTCCATCGTAGGATGTTGCAACGTTGAAGCACTATCAATTCTTGAATCTTGAATCTTCCGATAGATGTACTTCAATAGACTAGGGCCGCTATTAATTTGAACCGACAGGCCTCAGGCCTTCAGACCTTCAGGTATGATCTTCTCTTTGCTGGTCGACAGTCTATCCTTTCCTGCCAAGTCGAGCACTCAGATGTGGGGCAAATTCGGTGCGTTATCTTTTCTTCCTCTAGGATGAATCTTACAAGTCATACATACAGAAAGAGGATCATGCTCTTTGAAAGACAATACCCCCCGCTTGGGCTTCGCTCGATACCGTAGCGCGATGAATCTTACGACCCTATCGTAAAGATGCATACATCCAGGTCTTTGAGTTGAAAAGAAAAGGAACGGGTGCGTGACCATTTTTTCTTTCGCAAACACGGATCTCATCGTCAAGATCAGCTAAGGCTTGCTACCAGTCGGAAAAGACACCGTGGAGACGTATTCCGTTTCGCCCTTCCGCTACGTATGCATTGCCGTCCGATATTATTCGACACAGACGACCAGTCGTTATAAAATGCTACGTCGTCGAGGCTCAAAAAATTCTATCCCAGGCGATATCCTCACGTGCTGGCAGCACGCCTACCCAGCGAACGAGTTCTGCGACCGTCTCATCTCATCGCTGATGAGGCAGGCCCACTGTCCAATGTCAAAGCCCTCCAGCAACGCTCTCTAAAACGCGCCGTCATCCAAAGCGACTCTCGATCCCGTTGTCTCACTAATCAGAGCACGTACATTTCTTCTCACTATCTAGCCGGAGTCCGAGGTCGCGTCCAACCCGTCTTGCTCAACCTGTCTTGCTAAGACGTACTCGTTCCCACGCACCTACCCTCTCAAGAGCAATAATCGGAGCTTCTGGTTCCCTCCGGCCATCCTTCTTCCCGGGCTTCACAGGCATCCTGTTTATACCAATCTTGTTAATGGCTCAGCGCTCCTCCTTTCTCTCTTCTCTGCATTAATCCAAGCAGCACCTCTTTCATCATCCTTCATCGATTCATCGCTGACTCCACATCACACGCCATCTTTCTCAGGATCGATGTACCGCTTAGAGTGACTATCGAAGGACCACTCGCCGCGTTTAGCCCCCTTGAGACTCATACAGCTCACCTTTGCGCAAGTCAAAACCACACTGTTCTCATCCCCGTCGTGTCGACCACCTTTGATTCTGCTGTATCGCTGGTGCGAGGAAGCCATTCTCAGCCCTCGATACAATCTGAGTCGAAGAAGATATTAGGAAGGAAGCCATTGGAAAGGTGCATACTGGAACCATGGTATTCGCTGTTCGGCACAGACTCGTTGACGGCTGTATGATGAGTCGTAATCGACAGGCATAGGCGTGTCTTCCTTTTCTTCTGATGGCCCACCCAAGTCTCATAACCAACATTAGAGTGTCCGGACCAAATTTGGCCGCTAGTATGCTGACTTTTGGAGGCAGAATCGTCCCAGTCATCTCGCTGGTGGACGTCTCAGTTTTTCCATTCGCTGGCTTTGAACGAGGATAAAGGTTGCATGGAGAATTAGTGCCTGGATATCAAGTACGGACGTCTGGAGGCTGAATGTAACTTAGTCTACTTTAGAGATGCTTCGTGATCTGTGAAACGGCATCATGATGGATAAGGGCCCTTCAGCATAATTGCACAACCACCTCGTGGCTGTTGATCGATCCCCATTCGAATCCGGGAGGTTTATTCCGAAAGGTTGTTGGACCAAGTTTTTAATTTCTTGTCATCACTGGTCCGGGGACCAGTTTAGAGGCTAGAGGTCCCTAGTTTTGGGACCTTTGGGTTAGTTCGGAATTCCTAGTAGGGGCATTGCAGAGTCGCTCAAACTACTGGCAGACCAACCTCGCCTTCTAGGCTCGAGCTCTTATGTGGCGTCCTTTCACTTATTTGCAACTCGGAGTGGGACTCGCCCATTGATGTCTCGGCGTGCATGATGTAGATTCAGTGAGCAAAAGACGAGTAGTTATATCATGCGTCGAAACTTTCAACCGCGGGCGCTCTCCCTTTTCAAAAAGGCGACGGTTTTCTTTGTACATTGTACATTGTTCCGCTCTGAACTGGGTCTGCAATTTAGTCTACAGTCTTACCACGTCCGTTCTGTTTGGGGACTGCCATAGAGCAGAAGGCTGAGCTCACTTTACTTGGTTCGAATCCGAGGGGGACCATGTTCAGGAAGTTTGGGTATGCGTCTTCCTTTTTTGAAGGGACCAGTAGTTCAATACGCGTGGGGCGGAATGATTTTTGTCCTGATGCAATTCTGAATATGGACGAGGTACATGCACATTCCTTCTCCGGCTCATTAGTTGACATACCCAACTACTTGCAAACACAAGCGATGTCATTGTCTCAAGGCCTATCTCGATAAAAGGGACCTCCTCTCCTGGTAATCGAAGCTTCGGATCCCGTCTAGCGTTGGTGTACTATCCAAGCTCTCGGTGTTGTGAAAAGGAACGTCCCGGGGGGAGAGAGAGGACTGCATTTGGATCTACAATATTTCGCGCCAGAAGCAGTCTGTCGCGGAGATGTCAAGGGTGCCTGTGCCACTAAGGGTCGGTGTGACATCGGAGAGTGATTGAGAGAGGACGCCGGACGGGCGCTTGGATCCGCAAAATTTGGCGCCAGACCCGAATGGCAAAGCACGTTTGTTGGGGAGATACCGCACTGGCGGAGGGTGCTTGGTGTGCGACGAGTGTGGGTACGGGAGCTGGATGAGAGAATGGCGCAAGTCTGGCAGCAGAAAATCTCGTTCAGAAGCGCGCTCTCCCCATATCCAAGTAGCGATACCGTCCCGCTCATCACTCTCCTCGCGACCGCCGTGTCCGGTTCACTCTCCATGAGAAAAGCCCTTCCCTGTCCATAGCTTCCCTCGCCCAGTCTCGTTTTCGAGAAATACACCGTTATCGCGTTGTCCGGGAACGAGAGTGTCCGGAAGAGTCGATTACTGCACTTGAGAAGGCGGGTTGGAGGGTTATGGAGACCGGAAGAGGGGTACGTCTGGTCGAGTCGCGAACGGCGCTGCCTGGGAGATGGGAATGGGGAAGAACACATAGGTTTAGCACTAGCCGTATAGGTTGGTTCATGCTCCTCAAGAGAGCCCTGCTCAACACCTCCGCCGAGCTTCTATCTTCTGCTAGGACACCCAAGTCTTCGACGACACGGTCTTGCTTATCAATGCCCCAGAAAACTGGGCGACCTTGGCACGAGTAGCGTGCAGAGCGAGGATGGAAAGGGGAGATTCTTGTTGTCTGGGGAGGTGAATGTTATTTCTGGGGGTAAACGGTAGAAAGGATAGACGGATCGTATTTTGTAGCGATTTGGGGCGTCCTGGATGGTGATGAGATTGCCTGGTATAGCCTTATAGTATAGCTGTGATGCGTACCACCTTCTCGAACCAGACTTCCCTGAGAGGGGTAAATCATCCATGGACATTGTGTTCCGTCGTCATGGCGCTGAAAAGGGAGTGTACTTTGGTACTAGTGAGCTGCTCGATGACATAGCCGAAAGACTTGAAAGTCTCCAACACCGAAGTGAGCTGACAAGGATAAGTTTATTAAGGGTGTAGAAAAATAGACAACTGCGCACCTCCTCGTTGCTCGTGTCTTCGTTGAGATACGTGGACCTGGCGCAATGTGTGCATACTGCGTAGACCACGCTTGCTTCCATGATCTCGTCGATGGAAGCCGAAACCTCGCATGTCGTAGTTGCCGGACACTACACACCGAAACCCGTCTCGGACAAGAGCCTAAGAAGATGTGAGTTCTCAACGAGGGTAGAATGCACGTTTCCACTCACGAGATGCTTTGCTTCTTTACAGGTTTTCGTGCCTCCTTCAACTCTTTCTTGGGTTCATCGCGCGACGGAGGATCTGAGGAGGCGGGGATCCGACCTTGGAACTTCTTGGCTGGTTCAGTACAAAGGTTTATTGCACGATGTGACGGAGAACTTACAGGGATGAATGAGATACTTGAAAGTCTGTCCGAGCTGGGAGAGCTTCGCATGGTCCTGTGCGCAAGAATATATGGCCTTGACGAACGCGGTGCGGGAGGGGGAGTGGATGATCAAGTAGCCCAGTGTCCCCAGCGCGGCGCTGTCGGGGTGGACTTTCAAAACTCGAGGTAGACGCTGTATGCATCCGATAGGCCGTCCAGGTGGTTGTGATGGGAGGGAGTGCAGTAGCAGCACGGGGCATGGTGGTAAGAAAGCTAAATTTGGTTTTGTTTGACAAAAATCGAGCCCTCTTTCGTGCTGCCATTGCATCATCAACGAGCTCGATTCTCCAACGCGATGAACACGATGATACTCTTACCTTTCGCGTACGACGCGTCAATGCGCGCCTTTTCGATGCCTCGCCTAAGAAAAGTCAGCACAGGCATCAAAGACCTCGATTAGCCTGACCGACACCATGCCGGACAAGACTCCGCACACCGCTTTGTTCGATACTGCAGCGCGACAAATCTTATAGCCTTGTAGTAAAGGCGCATATATGCGGGACTTTGATGTTGAAAAGAAAAGGGATGGGTGTGTGACCATTTCTTCTCCCGCAGATGACGAAGCTCATAGTCTAGGATATGACAGCTACAGACTCTAAGAGTACACTCCCTCGCTGGAAAAGACGCCGCGGAGACATCTTATGTTTCAACCTTCCGTTACGTCTTGGTCCATAGTCTTGCCACGACATGGTCGACCAGCCTACCGTGATGTCGTCAAGGTCATTATCTCAAGAAAGTTCTTCCCGGGCGATATCATCGTGTGCTGGTAGCGCATGGCGAGGTGCGTGTACATTCCGTCCCCGTCTCATTTCGTCGCTAATGGATCGATGTTGCAGGCACACTGTCCAATATCAAAGCTCTCTAAAACGCAGCTGTCTCCTTCCCACCAACTCTCCCTCTCGAGAGCAGTGATGAGGCCTGAGGCCTGAGGCCCAGTCAAAAGTCTGGAGGCCTGGGTCGATATCCACGGGTGCTGGTCGATCCATCGATGTCTGTGGACATGCAGAGGTCTTGATGGATGCATTTAGACGAGCATACTCTCGAATTGACATAGATTTATGACCTTTGAGATATCTGAGACCTTCGTACCAGTCTTTGCAAGCGACTAGTACTGACTAGTGTTGACTCAGAACCATTTTTCCGTGTATGCGCGCGCTTGAAGTCATAAGTTGAGGCTGGCGCTCCCGGCAAAGTCCGAACACACTTTCCCTTTTACCACCACGACCATCGCCCGACGTATTGCTGTTCCCTTTCGCGCTATCATTTCTACCGAATAACATCGCCTTCAAGTTCATTTACAAGTGACTACATGGCCTAGACACTGCGAACGGCGTCCAGCTCATCCCAACGTTGCTGTAGATCCAGAAAGACCCTAAGGCAACCGCATATAGCCAGCATTTTCGTTCGTAGTTGACGGTGATGAGGAGATTGGATACGATTTGGGTTGCAAGAGAAGGTGAGTCTGCTTTTATCCCTTGCCGTCCCGTCATCTTATTCTCTATTACGCTGTATCAGGTTGACCTCACAGGGATACCATATATTCATGACATTTCTTCCACTCCGCCCTTCCGATATATAGGTGCGAAGTTATCACCGTCTTACCTGGTATTAGTTGACTTACAGGTGCGAACTTTGGTGCCCATCAACTCCATTTTTGTTGGCTGCGCTCTTTCCCGGCCTTGGATGCAGTACGTTAAAGCCCTATATTGTCGATATCTGCTTACAATTATCCAGGTCGGATCATAGGACCACGGTAGGACTGGACAAAGATTGTGTATGGCGGGTTGGCGCGGTGGGAGCGATGGGAGGCAGGGGATAGGTATATGGCGGAACGGGAGTTCGATCGGTGGTGGGCCTGTAGCTAGCCACTATAATTGATGTATATAGATAGCAAGTAAACAAATACATGTTTTATTGATTACTATCGACGTACAATGATGCACACCGACAATAGTCTACGAGCATCGATGGTTATCCATGGGTAGCGATCGCAAAAGTATGCGATGCCCCATTCTTAGCGAGCTATAGGCTTCCATTGATTTATCAACCCATATCTCTCCATATCCACAGAAGCCCACAGACTTTTGACTGGGCCTGAGGGCTTCAGATTCCCTAGCCATCCTTCTTCCCGGGTTCGCCGCGAAGAAGGACATTATCCATCTGCATAACCATTTCATTGGCGGGGTGCTGACCATCCAAGGACCACTTGGCTCGGCTTGTATGGCCCATCCCCTCTTTCCCCAATCATCTCCTCTTCATTAATCCAAGCGGCACCTCTATCATCATCCTCCAACGCTCGCTGACCACCCCAGCACACGCTGTCTATCTCTGGATCGATGTATTGCTTAGCGACTATCGAAGGACCCTCGACTCGTTTAGCCACCTTCCCCTGTAAGTCCAAGCTACACCGTTCTCATCCTCGTCGTCTCGACTACCTCCTATTCCGCCGTATCGAAAGTTATTCCCAGCCTTGGTCGAGTCGGATTGATGACTCGAAGAAGATGCTAAATAGGAAGGACGATGCTATTGGATAGTATTCGCTGGTCAGCACAGACTCGCGAACGAGAATCGTAACTGACAGACTTAGACACATATTCGTTTCTTTTGATGCCACCCAAGTCTCACAACCAACTTCATAGATGCTATCGCATTATCCGGACCGGCTAGTATGCAGGCAGGATTGTCCCTTTCCTCTTGGTGGTGGGTGTCTCAGTTCCCCCGTTCACTAAGCACCGCTGACTTTCAGCCAGGATTTCAAAGGGTGAATATCATAGCAACTGTACGAGCGTCTGTGGAATGGGATGAATGTAACTGCCTAGATACTTAGCTAGATCAAGACAAAGATCGTGTTTCGTGACCTATGGAACAGAATTATGGCGGATCAGGGCCTTTTGGCGTAATCGTACAATCACGTCTTGGTTGTTGATCGATCCCCGGTTCGAATCCGGGAAAGTGCACTAACACAGATACATTGCCATTTTTGAATTTCTTGTCATCGCTGGACGCTGGACCCTGGGCCCAGGAGATTTGAGATTCAGGATTCAGGACTGGTTACTGCAAATTTTCAGTCATCGTCATAGGCGGCAGTTTTTGAGCTTTTGTTGAATTTTGGATTGTTCAAATTCCTGACCATTGACTAACATTTGACTTTTGAATGAAACTTGGGCCTTTTCATTTGGGACGAGGGCCGCTGCAGGATGGATCTAAAGAGAGTGCATATCATAGGCCGAAACATCTTGTGCACGTTCTGTCTCGATGCCAGTGTCAAAGAAATCTCCTTTGAGTCTTCTTCCCGCGAGGAAAAGACAGCAGCTCGCGAACTATCGATTTTCCTTCGAACACTCAGCTCTACTTTTGACTAGAGAGTTTTCTGGTTCTGCAAAAGATTGTGCTGTAGCTACGCAGATTTTTCAAAATGTTCTCTTATGGGTGCTTTGGCGCAATCGCACAGTCATCTTTTAGCTGTTGAACGATCTTCGGTTTCGGATCCGGGCCCATAGTAGGCAATGGCGACTCCATGTTTTTTTTGTTTCTTGTGACTTGTCATCGCTCATCACTGGAAAGACTTGCCTGTAACTCTGTGTCGTTGCTATCTCAGTTCACTCCCATCATATGCGACAACTTCAAGTTTACTCGACCTTCCAAACGAGCTCCTACTCGGAGTTCAATAGTACCGTCGAAACTATGCTTGCTCTGGCTACCGCGTGCCGGAAGGGGGCACGTTTTCGAAGAGCCGGTAAGTTCCCGCTTTGCCCACGCAACAGCAATAGGGTGCTCTGCGCTCGGATTAGAGCTTGAGCGCGAGATGGAATCAGATGCAGAGGTCACGTAGTTTGTCTAGATTCGACATGGCGGTTGTGGAACAGCTGTGTGTCCAGCGCTGCTGCTAGGCAGATGCAGTTGGACGACAATGTTTCTCGACGCGAGGCAAAGACTCAAATTTTCGAGGAAGCCATGACAATCGTAAATATTCTAGGTTATACCACTGCGAGTTCGTTGGTTCCAAGACTCTAAGTCATCTCGCTTTTCTAGTCAATTTTGACGCCGACGAGAATGTAATCTGTGTTGGGAATAGACGTCGGTAGGCACAAAGGACGTGACGGCTATGGCTCGAACGAACGTATATTCGTGGACAGATACGTAGGTGATGGTGGTACGAAGCCGAGAAACGGTAGTGATCGATACGAAAATCAAAATAATGTAAAACAAAAACGGCATAGCCGTCGGCCCAGTGGCTGTAAAACCATAATCCTCAACAATCTGTCAGTTACGCAGGGTGGATCATACAGCCGTTCTGTGGCTTATTCTTAGGAGAAAATCAGCGCTAATAAAACACATGAAGCACCATGACTGACGGTTATTTGACCCACTTCATAGCTATCGTTGAATGCCTCATTAGGTATTGCAACCACTGGAGCCCGTCCTTGCACTGTCCCGTCCACAGGCCGTGTGCCGTCTCCTAATTGAGAGGAAATATTTCTTATCATCGTGGTCGTGATGCTCATATCAGTTGGAGACTGATAGGTATCCCGTCCACCGATAATCTGGAATCTGGAATTCAGCACCATGTAAACGGTGTTAGCATATAGCTTAGGCATGAGCAGGGCGGGTGTTGCGTAGAAATACTGATAGGGGAATGCAACAAAAAGGGCAAAACTGAGCAGAGTGACAACGGCTAAAAGTAAGTGGTGTTGAGGTTCTGACAACGACGGATGGTACGGATGAAATACCTGTCACAGATCCCGTTTCAATAGTGAGACGAATTATCTTGGTAACCAGCGTTCGGGTGCGACGGAAATTAGTAGTTCTGCGCATAAGCTACAAAACGGTATCAATATCAACGAAGATAATGGAAAGAGAGAAGGAGCTCGCGTAGTAGGTCATGCAGATAGCAATGAGGACATCACATAGGGCGGAGCCTCCGCACCAAATCTAGACATGATTCAGCATGATGAACTCGGGACGTCCATTCAGTTACACACCCCGACAGCGATACAGGTCTTCCAGTTGTTGAATTTAGAGATGCCGCCTGCTTGGAAAGAGTAAACGACTGTGATTATAGCTGCCACAAAACTGGTCAAGGATACCTGTAAATAGATCAACTAGATTGCTACAGAGAAAGAGAACAGCAACGACTGACACAAATGATAAGTATTGAGATGATTCGTGATTTTGACACTATGAAGATCCGGTATGCATAGAAGACCTGCCCGACAGAAGAAACTGAACTCATGATAACTTATAAGCGAGAGAAGATAGGTAGCAAATGCTCTGCGCACCAACAGCGCTCATGATAATGTCAACGAGCCAATAGGAATGCATACTAGTCAGGGCGTCCATATCACCGAAGCCGTACCCAAACGTTGCAAACATGCCATAGGCAACAAGTATCGTCTGTCCAAATTCGATGACATAGATGCCATACACGGTATATTTTGTGAATCGTCTGTCATTCGGAAATGCCAGATAGTATAGATCTAACGAGAATCCATTAGAGACAATACGATGGAGGACGACTCGGAGCGACACACAGAGCTGCGCAGAAAGGGTTCCGAAGAGCCCCCAGTTCAGGAGACAGCCTACGATCTAGATTCTTGTTACGAACTGAATGGACGATGTGTGCAATTTGACGAACGTAGGGTCCGGACCTGAAATAAGATGGCTCAGGAAATACCACTGCTCGATTCTACGATTATATAACTTACAGTTCTGCTATGGGATAACCTGCGGGGACGGGCTGCATAGTGTGTCTGGGGTTGCTTTACCGATTCTGAAGGGGAAGAGTTTGTAGATATATATACTAAGCGGCCATGCGGGAGATCCTCAAGAAGGCGCTAAGACTGGTCAGTATCATAGCACTGAATCGGGCTGAAAGGCAGTCATCCAGCGCCGCTCAATGTGTTCATCCGTGGTCAGCGCACAAATTGACCCATTGAATACGGCAGTTGGATCTAATGCTGGTGTCTACCCAAGACTATGGATGTGAAAATAGCTGCCACCAGCGGTCGACGCATTCAGATATTGTTGTAAATGATATTTCTGTAACTCTAGATTCCAAGGTAGGAAGTCATCCTTTTCCGCTAGCTCAGGAGAAATCTCTGAACCAAGTTATAGCAGTAGAGGTGCCAGTGGTGGTGGTGCGTCGATATTAGGTTGACGTTGAAATTGCTCCGGGAACAAACTATGAGAAGAAGAAGAAAGGTACGACTCCTCGCCAATACTGACTCATCGGGCTATTTGTGGCGGTGTCTAGCCTCCTCCTTGCCCAACATCCGTATACGTCCTCCCGTCGTCAGAAATATTCCTAGCCTTTCACGGCATCCCGCAATGCTGTTGGTGCGAAGTCACAGGAATGCGCCCGGGTTAATTTGGAGTCGTACTCCACTGAGAACGGTCCTGGATACCAGAGTCTAGAGAGCGAGGCGCACAGCGCTCATGCACCGTCGACGGATCATGGAAGGTGTGGAAAAGAAACACTGGTATCAACGTCCTCGCATAGTTTTTGATGCAGCAAGGCAACAGTTCTAAAAGATGGAATCGAACGAGAAAGAAAGGAAAGACCCAGTAAGTGTTGGTGTTGATGACAGTGTTGTGCGGGGCAGCAACTTGACGCAAAGTCAAGGGTAAGACATGCGTCGGCCAAAGGCAGTTGCCCTGACCTTTCCCACGGCCTTTGATGTGGCTCATAGGACCACAGCGCGTTCGTATTCATCACTGGCAGCATCGTCATCATCATAGCTCATAGAGTTTGCTAAACTTCGTATCGCGCTGCGCTGATAAATATTTGAATAGCAATCCACAACGTTCATTCAAATTTGAATAGATCTTGAATAGAAATTGGGATTTTGCACTATGTATCATCCAGTTGAAGCCGTGTCCTCAATACTAATGCTCTCAAATGACTCACCAGGGTTCCGCTCTACTACTGCCGTCAGTCTCACCCTCAGGTTCATCGCTGCCATTCATCTAGGCGTCTCCTATCAGTGAGCAAAGGACGAGTTATCACGTCATGCGCTGACTGCGGGTGCTCTCTCCCTTTTGGCGACAGTTTATTGTTCCGCTATGAACTGATCATCGAAACTTGGTTCCGTCCCATTTTAGCGGAGAAGGATGTGTAAGCCTGAGCTCGCTTTACTTGGTTTGAATCCGAAGGGAGGTGGTGTGGTGGTGCGTGGACCCGGCCGTTCCTGATTGGGACCTTGTGCTGGTACACTTCGAGGAATTGGGTATGCGTCTTCATTTTTTGAGTAACCGATCAATATTTGATGCACGTAGCACAGAATGATTTTGTTCTGATGCAAAGCGATGCCATCCTGAGTATGGACGAGGTACATGCGCATTCCTTCTTCGTTGACATACCAAAGCTCTCGTCAAAGAACTGCCCGTCTCAAGGCCAATCTCAATAAAACGCCCACCCTTCATCCAGGTAATCGAAGCATCTGATCCCCTCTAGCACTGGTGTACTATCCAAGCTCTCGGTGTTGGGAAAGGAACGTCCTGGGGAGAGAGGACTGCGTTTGGATCTGCAATATTTCGCGCCAGAAGCACAGTCTGTCGCGGAGATGTCAAGGGTGCCACTAAGGATAGGTGTGACGTCGGAGAGTGGTTGAGAGAGGACGGTGTTTGGATCCGCAAAATTTGGCGCCAGGCCCGAACACATTTATCAGTCTGCTTCGGTGAAGGAGATACCAAACTTGCTGGTGTGCGACGTGCATGGGCACGAGAGCTGGACGAGAGAATGGCACAAGCCAGGTAACACAAAATCTTCGTTCAGAGAGTAGCGCGCTCTCCCCATCTCCCGTCACTCCAAGTATCATTCTTCACTCTCCTCTCCAAGCATTCTCCTCGCGAACACAAAAACACCGTGTCAGTTTCACTCCCCGTGACGAGAGCCTTCCCTTTCGTATTTGCCCACAGCTTCTCCCGACCAGCCTCGTTTTCAAAGAATACACCGCCGTCGCGTCGTCCGGGAAGAAGCATGGCCGGAAGGGCCGATTACTGCACTTGATAAGGGAGTTGGAGGACGGAATACGGGGTACGTCTGGTCGAGATGGGGATGGGAAAGAGCTTAGAGGTTTGGTACTTGTCGTAGAGGTTGGTTCATGCTCCTCAAAAGGGCACTAGCACTGCTCAACACCTCCGCCGAACTTCCATCCTCTGCTAAGACACCCAAGTCTTCGACGAAACAGGTCTTGCTTATCGATGCATTCGGTGGCCCCAGAAAATTGGGCGACCTTGGCACAAGTAGCGTGCAGGCTCGGATGGAGCGGGAAGATTTTCGTCGTCTGAGGCGACGAATGTTATTTCTGGGGGTAGGGAGCTAGATGGATTGGATTGCGTAGCGATCCTGGATGGAGGTGAGATTGCTTGGGATAGGGTGGTTTGCGCGTGATGCATACCGTCTTTTCGAACCAGATTTCTAGGCGGGCAAACCATTCGCGGTCATCGGATTGCATTGTTATGATATTGGAAAGAGAATATACGTTGGTGCCGTTGAGTGGCTCGATGGCATAGCCGAAAGACTTGAGAACCACCGACACTGAAGGGAGCTATGAAGGATAAGCCTCTCATCGACGGTGAGGAAAAAGAGATGAGTGCGCACCTCCTTGTTGCTCGAGTCTTCGTTGAGATTGGTGGACTCTGGCGCCATGTGCGTACACCACGCCTGCCTCCCAAATCTCGCCGGTGGGAGCCGAAACCTCGGAGAGTGTGGTCTGGTCGTATTTGCCGGATACTACATACTGGAACTCGCCTAGCCTAGGGAAGGTGAGTTCTCAACCGGACGAGAGTAGCATACGCGGTCGCCACTCACGAGATCCTTCGTCTCTTTATGAGTCTTTGATGCCTAGCTCAAATCCTTCTTGGGTTAATTGCGCGACGAGATAAAAGTCTGGCCGATTTGTTACAGCTTCGCGTGGTCCTGCTGGTCCTGTGCGCAGGAATGTATGGCCTTGACGAGATGATCAAGTAGCCTAGTGTCCGAGGGACAGCGCTGTCGAGTGGGGCGGACTTCTCAAACTCGAGACAGACGTTGTATGCATCCAGGGCGTCCCGGGTAGCAGCACGAGGCATGATGGTAAGAATGCTAAATTTGGTTTTGTTTGAATCCCGGGCTCGATCAAAAATCGAGCGTCCTCTTTCGTGTGTTCACTCGCGTTGTTCCTTCAAGTTACTCTTGGACTCGAACGTTCGTACAGACTGCCGTCATAAACGAGCTCGATTCCCCAACACGATGAACACTACAATGATACCCTCACCTTACGCGTACAGCCCGTCAATATTTCAATGCGCGCCTTTTTGATACCTCAGGCTCGCCTGAGAAAAACCAGCACGGGCATCATGCATCAATAGTAATGGTCAAACGGCTGCTTTTTGGTTGGATTAATGGACTGATTAAGAGTTGATTTTTGACCAATAATCTTATAGAATCCATTCCTTCGTTTGACCGTTAACTTTTCTTCACCGCTTTGGCTTATGTATGTAACGAAGGACAAGCTATTAGATTAATCAAAGACGGAAAAGCATTCGCCGCTTCTCTGCTTTTTGTGATTCTTCGGTCCAAAAAGTGGGCACTTAATCTGTCCATTAATCCGTCGAAAGGCAGGGGTTTGACCATTACTAATGCATCGCCATCGTTGAAGGCCTCGATTAACCTACTGTGATGTTACCTGCTTTCAAAGACAAAAAATTATACTTGATGATTTATGGAACAAAATTGACAAGGGGCTTGTGGTGTAGTCGCAGAATCTCCTTAGGTTGTGCTCGATCGCCAGTTCGAGTGTCCGGGCTGCTCCATACCTCGCAGGTAAGAACATGCATTTAAAATTTTTTTAAATTATTTAAAGACTTTGAAGTTTGAACTAGGGTTGCGCACGAAACCTCCAAGGGGGGTAACTTACCGTTTGTTACCGACCCCTCCCCAAGGGGGGTGTTTTGATACGGTAATTTACCGTTACTTACCTATCACGTGCGCAATCACATGACGAACGCGTGGTAACCGTAAATTATTTTTTCAGCACGTCCGTATTCGTGTTTTAGGACATTTTCTTTGTCAAGGATACTGTAAGTCATCTGAACACATTGCATGTTCACTCCTGTACCGCGTATGCGGAATATACATGTAATTGTATTGAACTTTTATGCTTACCAGGCTGTCACATGATGTGTAAGTTACCTCGACGGAAAACCCCTCCAGCGAGGGGAGGTAACTTACCGGTAATAAACCCAAGTGTAACGAAACCTAGGTTTCGTGCGCTACCCTAGTTTGAACCTTTGAGGCTTGTTGCTTGAGTACTTGAAGGCCTGATTCCTGAGTTACTGGTTGGTGGTCAGCAGAGAGCTTTAGCTGTAGGACCTCATGCGCACGATTTTGGGTTTTTGAATTTAAGTTCAGCATTTGCTTGATACTCCTTACCTCTAGATGTTAATCCGCTGACAGACCAGCACTTCTGTGTGATGTTCGCCTTTCACTTTGGACAGATTTGTGGTAATTACCCGGAAGGACGTACTACCCCTTGCTTGGACATTTGGGTCTACACTAAAGGAGCAAACAAAAGACGAGTTGTCATGCACCGAAATTTGATCTGTAGTCTTGGCCCGACCCGTATGTGTGCAAAGATCCTCGGCAGATTATACCAAAGCCAACCAAAGCTCTATAAAACGTTACCCTCCCTCCCAGCTTCCGATCCCCTCTAGTGTTGGTGTACTATCCAAGCTCTCGGTGATGTGAAATTAAACGAGAGTGGGTTCAGAGAAGACAGCGCCAAACACGAACAGCAAAGCGCGTTTTATCAGTCTGCTTTGTTGAGGGAGATACCAAACTTGCTGGTGCACGATGTGCCCGGAGCTGGATGAGAGAATGAGGCGAGTCTGGCAGCACGAAATCTCGGTCAAAGAGTAGCGCGCTCTACCTGCCCGCAGCTTCTCCCGCCCAGCCTCGTTATCGAGAAATACGCTGACGTCCCATGAAGGATGGCCGGAAGATTCGATTACTGCACTGGAGAAAGCGTGAGTACGGTCCTGGAAGAGGTATGTCTGGTCGAGATGGGGATGGGGAAGAGTTTAGAGGTTTAGCGCTAGTCGTATAGGTTGGTTCATGCTCCTCAAGAGGGCGCCACTCAACACTTCCGCCGAACTTTCATCGACACCCAAGTCTTCGACGACACGGTCGTGCTTATCGGTGTTCTCGACCGCGCCAGAGAAGTGGATGACCTTGGCGCAAGTAGCGTGCCGTCTCGGATGGAACGGGGCGGTGAATGTTATTTCTGGGGGTAGGGAGAGGTGGATTTGGTCCTGGATGGGGGTGAGATTGCGCGGGATAGGGTGGTGTGGGCGTGATGTGTACCGTCTTTTCGAACCAGATTTCTAGGCGGGTAAACCATTCGTGCATGTTGGATTGCATTGTGATGATATTCGAAAGGAAGTGGACTTTGGTGCCGCTGAGTGGCTCGATGACATAGCAGAAAGACTTCAAAAAAGCCAACCCTGAAGCGAGCTGACAAGGATAAGGTCATTAAACAGGAGTATGGAAAACGGACGAACGCGCACCTCCTCGCTGCTCGAGTCTTCGTTAAGATACGTGGACTATGGTGCGATCTGTGCACACCACGTCTGCTTCCCAAACTCTCGTCGATGGGAGCCGAAACCTCGGAGAGCGTGGGCTGGTCGTACTTGCGAGACACTACACACCGGAACCCGAGCGCCTGGAGAAGGTGAGTTCTCAACCGAGCGAGAGTAGCATGCACAGTCGCCACTCACGAGATCCTTTGCCTCTTTATGCATTATGGGTCTTTGGTGCCTCCTTCATATTCGTCTTGGGATCATCGCGCGACGGAGGATCAGAGGAGGCGAGTGAACTTGTTGACTAGTTTCGTATTAGGGCTAGGTGTATTGCACAGAGAGATGGAGAAATTACAAGATGTATGGCGTTGACGAGCGCGGTGCGGGAGGGGGAGTGGATGATCAAGTAGACCAGTGTCCGTGCGCGGCGCCATCGAGTGGGGCGGACTTTTCAAACTCGAGACAGATGTTGTATGCATCTGATAGGCCGTCCGGGAGGGATGTGCTGGGAAGGAGTGCGGGGCATGATGCATTCACAGCTCGGGGGCGACTATTTGTGGATAGTCAAAATAAAATCAAAATCCGAGATGCCGATTTTGAGCGAGGCAAAATCCTTCGATATTTCCTTATTAGGCAATTCCCGGAATTTTGACTGAGGCAAAATCCGATATTTTGCACTTTGATTCTATTTTGACTCGTCCAAAATAGTCGCCGCCCAGCTGTGATTGATGCATGATGGTAAGAAAGCTAAATTTGGTTTTGTTTGACCCCTCTCACGATCAAAAGTCGAGCGTCCTCTTCGTGCGTTCACCAATCACTACGCGTCAACTCGTGTTGTTCCTTAATCCTATGGACTCGAACGTTCGTACAGAGTGCCATCATCAACGAGCTAGATTCTCCGACGCGACTGAGAAAAGCCAGCACGGGCATCACCATCGAAGGCTTGGCCAACACCACGCTCGGCTCTTCCTTTCACCGCCTGCCCACGAAAATGAAGGAGTCCATGTCTGTATCGCAGTTGTAGGACCCCGGTCAACACCGACGCGTCGAGTCACATTCTGTCTCCAATGTACCCAGCGAAGAGTCTCTACTTCGTGCAACACACTCAATAGTGTGATCACAATGGTACGAGCCTTTGTGTATGGGGTGGACCCCGCCGTTCCTTATTGTGACCTCGGTGTAACAGCACCAACGCCGTAGTCGCATATCACGACAAAGCGAGCTCCTCTGGTCAGTGTTTATACCAGTGTGTATGGTTCAGCTTGACGCAATGGTCGAAGCTTTCGCTCTCTTCCCGTCATTCTCCCGTACCAGCGATGTCTGCCGGTCCGAAAGACTCGTTCCTTTGGTCGTCGAGGAAGGGCAATCTTCCAAACCCGGGCACGTCTTTCATTCGCAGTACAGAAAGAACGATATGGACTACGTTCCCGCTTTCGCTCCCCTTCGATCGCGCAGGAGGGATCGGCCTAAATCACAGGCTTAGTCACTCGCTTCCTGGGTGCTGAAAACTAGAGACGTGGTTGTATAGGAAGAAGGGAGGTCGGCGAGAAAGGAGCCCCACGGAAGCTCCCTGCTCCGCCCGCCTATCATTTAATCTCTCGGTCTTAATCACACACAGCAAGTCGACTTCTATCCCGAGCCAAGTTCCCTCTGTGGCGGTCAAACTATTCTTCGTCGCACTCACGTGCCCTATCAACCAATGGTTCGAAGTTTTCAGGATATAGTGCTGTACATGGTCACCCGGCATCAAAGCTCGCTTGCGCTGTCGATACGGGCCCCGACCTCTTTGGCTTTTCATTCAGTCTAAACGGTGAAAGCCACCCGTCGTCAGAGAAGAAAACCGACGGAGACTTGATAGCAATTCGCTCTAGTTCGAGTCTGGGTATGGGCACTCGCAGATTTCGTCCACTCCCCAAATACGTGTCGCTCCATACATTACTATTGGTCCGCGACGGGGACCTCGTGTCATGGCCTCCGACCCCGGTCCATACATTTCACTTTCTGCTATTGCAGAGCTCTTCACTCTTAGGCAGCACCGGCCGACAGAAGCACGGTCCTACCTTATATCCGTCATCCTCACGGACAGATTCTTCTATTCACAATGATCCTGCAAGCGTCTGGAGGGTGTCTGAAAACCCGGAAGCTTCCAGATGCGGATAGTTTCAGTTACCACCACCTCACGCAGAGTCTTGCGGTGCACATCACAGTGGTATAAACCTTCGTGGGACACAGGAGGCTCCCCGACCCCGGTCCATATGTGCGCTCTCCCCACGGTGTAGCCCCTGCTCTCCTCACGACGCGGGAAATTGACCTGACGGCGACGTCTTCACAAATACAGGGGATAGAGACGATGAACATACAAGTCGGTTTCCCTCTATCTGAGCTGTGTTTGTGTAGATGTCTACCTGATTAGACCTGCAACAGGACAAAGCGCCGACATCCTTTGGTCAAACATGAAATCGAACACCCTAGTCCTCCAATCAGGTGGATGGTAGATACCCTTTCGCGAGGATCCGATGGTACTCCTGGATATGCGACCCTTCCGGAAATTACTATAATGCTCGCTACGTGTCAGCCCAACTATACCTTTACTTCGACAGGACGCTGTGCCGGATCATTGGTGCACCTTTCAGATCAATCTCATGTCGACGTCAGGGCGCCGTTCTACATTGTTCCCACCATCCCAGACGACATCACCGGCCCCGTTGTTACTCGCGTACCCATCCTCTGGACTATAGCACTCCAGCCTTCTCAGGCACAACGATCGAAGTTCTTGCAAGTTATTTGAGACCATTGCACCTGAAGAAGATGCGATGTAGAACTTCCTTCCAAACGTAATCTCGCCCCCTGTTGACGATTTGGGTCAATCCCGCGGTCTGATTCATTAACAGAGGGAGCTCACCGCTTCAGGACCTGTCCGAAATTCCGGAAACTTCTAGATGCGGATAGTTTCAATTACCACTACCCTACAAAGAGCTCGCGACGTGGTACTTATGAGCCACAGCATGTCAGGGGCCAGGTCGTTCCTTATTGTGCCGGTAACAACACAACATCAACGCCTTACTTGTACGCGCATTCTTTATGACCACCCCGGCGGAGAGACCCTTGCATAAGGTAGGTATCCTATAATCGGATTTTTAGTGACTTTGGCTGATGCGCTTTTCCAGCTATTTCAGCTCGAGACGTTTGATACACGGAACTAAAATTTCTGTTCTGGTCCACAGGAAACATTGTTGTGTCCACTGAGCAATAAAAGTACGACCCAAGAGAAGTAGCCGAAGAAAAACTGAGGTCCCCACTACTACAGGTTCGCCGATTTCTGACGACGACTCAATTCCTCCGACTCGGAGTTGGGTGGGGCTTTGGAGCGGCCCTTCCCTAAGGGTGTGCTGTTTTCTCCGTCGTCTCGTCCTTGGTCTCTGCCGAAATGTATAGATCTAATCAGCCGTAGAATATGGTCACTCTCAGATCTCATGATCTCAGAATTTGGAAACTGTACGCATTTAGAAATACACGTTGACACATGTGTGCAAAGATTTCCTAGACGGAAGTGGGGGACCGGCTGTAGGTTTCTGCCTACTGCGTATATTTCCTTCAACTGGAATTCGTCTGTCAGGATGCCCACGGCCAAGGTCAAGTCGAGCACCGGAGAGACTACATTCAACTACACAATATCGACACCCTCAGTTTCGTCGGCCGCGTCTATCGACAACAGCTTACCGACGTTGCTGTTCATTCATGGGGTTTACTGCGCGCAACAAATCTTCCAACGTCAGTTGCATGTCGTTGTTTCTGGCTGCCGACGATTGGGCTGACAGTCGTGCTATAGGACAGTTCGAGGACCCACAGATACGAAGATTCAACTGCGTCGCTTTGGACCTTCGACTGTATGGTCACACAACTACTGACGGTATTCCCGAGGGCTACGGTGTGAAGGAGGCCGCTGAAGATCTCGCATTGTTCATGGTGACCGACCCGTTTGTCCAACAAGACGTAACTGACTCTCGTACAGGATGAGGTCAGATTACCCGCGTGCCACATGGTGGGCCTATCGATGGGCACCATGTTCGGGATCGCCCTCGCAGTGTACTACCCAAACAAAGTCTCCTCTCTTTTCCTTGTGTCGGCGCTAGGGCTCGAGGAGGTGCGCTTATATTGACACGTTTAGCCGTAGCTGAGATTGATACTGCTTGTAGCCAGCAGACGCTGCCAGCGGCCGGCGGGAAATAGCAGATATCTGGAAAGAAGGTTTCAAGACAGGCCGGCCCGACATGGCGGCCATCTCTGATTCGATGTACGGTGCCTATCAATTAGGGTTCAACAATAATCTCAATAGCTTAGTGCGCGCGTGGGTTTTACATCGGCAGTGGCTCTCCGTTCTAAAATTGACTGGAGTCGTTGTTAGGCTTGACGGTATCACACTGCCGTTAACCTTGAAGAATGCCGTTCCTGCAACGTTCGAGCAGTACGAGAGAGGCACCATGGAATTTATAAATAATCGAAAGGAGTATTCCAAAGATCAGCTTTCTCGGATATGCGTCCCTGTCAAGTTGGTCCATTGCCTAGGGGATATCGCGTACCCTCTGGAATATTCAGAGAGGTTTATGCGGCAGTTGAAGGAGGCTGGAGTCACGGTTAGTTTGGCCACGATTCCGGAGGCTCCACATTCTGGCGTTGTGACACACGGGGATGTGTGAGTGGATTTGATTCGAGCTAAAAAGATGACAGCTGAGAGTTTTCTAGTGTTAATCGGTTACTCCATGATTTCATTATAGATAGTTGCGAGACCTCTGTTCCGCCGGCACCCCATGAAGTGATCTCTCCGTGGGAGGAGGAGTTGGTGAAGGCCGGTTGGAGCAAGGGTGGGAACGACCCTGAGGACGATTAAGACTGGTTCACTCACTGATCATATACTTTTTCTTTGCTTTTAGGTACAGATTGCTAATAAAGTACGGTGGAATGTACGTGTGTAGGAGTCATACTTGTAAAGCCACTGGCAAGGCTGAGAGAGTTGACGGTGACATGGGAGTGTAAGCCTTCATCCACATGTCGTGACTGCATCTTCTCTTCTTTCTGTTTGTTTGTTAGCAGAACTGATACGCCACCCAGGTCGATCCGGATTCCGAGGAACCACAATCGGATGGGTTTGTGATACCAAAGGTCTGGATACCCAATCCCAACGCGCCGCTGCAAATTAAGTTGTAGGTGCACGGTTTGCGGCAACGTCACAGTGATCCACTGTATGATCTTAGAGAACACGGCTAGACACGACCCTACAACGGATCTAACCGTGAACATTTTCTAACCGAGTTCACCGTCATCTCAAATGACGGTGAATTTTTGGACTTAGTACCCAAGCTTACAATGGCAGGTCTCCGACACTAGCTCGCAGAATGCCTACGTACTAGGTATGGCCTGTAGTCAGCTTGAAAAAAGTCTTCGGCGTCTGGATGCCTTCCCCGCATACGATTCAACACCCCCAAAGAAGCTCTGCCAAGGAGACATAGCCTCTTACATAATCTATTATCTTGACACCAACATATCCAAGCTCAGCTCCCACTCACAAGGTTCTGGACGCTTTCTCTGAAGGTTAACCCTGAAATTCAATGCTGTCGACGGCTGTATTGACCCTGGCAAGCGCAGAAACTCGAAGGCGCAATACCAGTTCTTTAATACTTTCAAAACCTCACTCAGCTTGTCTTGATCGTCTTGGAACTTTCTGAATGCGATCAAAAGGTCCGCCGCTGCCGTCGCTGAGACATCCTCCTACTGGAAAACCCTATCAATGCTGGGCGCCGGACTCAGAATCATTGCGAGGTCATATACTATTCATCAACGACATCATTTTGACATTATTGAAACAGGGAATGGCGGTTATGCGAGTCGCGGAGTCCGTTTAATGGTCGTAAACTTGGTACCCAGTACTTGCTTTTTATCATCAGGGCCCGGATAGATAGTCCGACTGTCCATGCGCTTTGTCAATAGTTGGCGGGGCCACCCAAACTGAACAGTTAACCATCAGTGATGGTGCTGGCGCTGATGAGATATCACGTTTGTCTTCCTCGCAATCCATATTATCTATGCTCATCAGTTCGTTTCAGAGGGGTCAGAACATACCCGTATTCATGACTCAACAATTCATACACCCAAGAGCCATCACGATATAAACAGAACAAGCCTGCGAGTCGACAGCATGGGTACAAAAAGAATACAAATTTAAGAAAAGGGCCGTGTTACTATAAATCTGCACCAAGATTAATGTGCTGAGAATCATGATACAGAAGTCGGCTTACACAACACTTATGTTTCCTCAGACCATTGAGGCGGGGTGCTCCGAGATGTTCGCTGATGCCGCATGGTCCCCATCTTGGCCACTGAGGATCACTTGAGGCCTGGTGGCTCGAGCTCGACATTTCTTCGCCTGGAATATTGCTATCTATGGCATCCCAAGCATCAGCGGATCTTTATTGACGACAATGCCGACGCTGTACCTTGAGCTCTCCCTTCAAGCCATCGATTTCCCGTTGAAAGCCTCGTGCTGTTACCCAGATCATCCTCCCGTCATTCATGTAGCGAACCCAAGAAGAAACAACCGTCAAGGAAAGCCTTTGGTGTGCATGGAAGTGCTTCTCTTTGAGCGTCAAGGCCTCGATTCGAAGTCTGGTGGAATTATTTAGTCTTGGGCGAGCAAGGAAGTAATGGCGAGGACGTTACTCGTAAACTCTAGTAACGTCAAAGCCGGTGGTATCACTCAGCATGCCCTGGTGCGCCTGGTACCGGACAATCGTAGCCTTGACAGTGTTATTCAAGGTTTTGACCGCCGAGCTGGGTTTGAGGGGGTCGCAGCAGTGCGTGCCCGAGAGGATAGACGGAATGAAATACGAGAAATAGTATGTACAGCACTGTACCCGCATTAGCGGACGACAACACAGCTAGGACTATCGTCGTCCATTCGGTTGGGTTGTTAGTAGGTTGATCCTCTTGGTCCATAAGAATCTTCGTGGTGCTGGTTCGAGTATCAGTATTATAAGGATGAGAATCATCCTGGAATTTATAGCGGTTTGTTCTCATTGACAGAATGGGTTCTGTTTAGGCTTTTTTGCTCACAAAGAAGCGTCGGACTCCACCATAAACCGATAGAAGGCCCAGCTACGAGATCACCGGGACGGTCTTATGTATATAAACCGCCATGACCTCGTATTAAGCTTCAAACATTCAAGCTTCTAGTTCAAGATCCGCATAACCTGGTTTACGATGAAGTTTAGTCAGACCTCTCTTCAAAATTGGAAACTCTCATGCGCTACGAGCTCGGTTTAGGCTGTACATTCCTTACATCCTGGTACGTTGTCGCATATTATTTCAGGTTGTATACCTTAGGTCTCTGACTTAAGGATCGTCAGTAAAGAGCGCCGGATGGAGGAGAATTTGAAGAGGAATGGTTCGGAATTTTTTCTCCAGGTATAGTCCAGAATAACTCTTCTGATTGTAATGCCGTTTTGCTTCTATGTGTCTTGTAGGCATCCTCAGATCCGATGTCAGGCACTATGTCGCATCTTTGGTCCTACTCAACGCATATAGCACAAATATTTTCTCACAGGCAGGCACAGGGCAGGCAAAGACTTCGAAAACTTTGTTAAAGGATACCTTTGTTGTTTCTCTTAAGTTCTCGACTAGGCTCAATGGGCATGATTCAGTACTTCCTAGAATCCTGATTCCCATCGCGGACACTTATAGTTATTTTTATATGCATTTACTGTCAAATGGTCTGTTAGATCAATAATGGAAGCTACAAGCTACGCTCATATTTAGGACAAGCTTGTTCTTGAATGGGAAAGGTCGGCATCCGGGATGAACCAACTGAAACATGTGACCGCAAATTACTTAGTCCCGGATCCTTCAACTTCAAGCCCAGTAGTTTTCAGACGAGATACCTGGTTTGTCACACTTACTTACTGTCACTCCTTCCTTTCTGGTATACTTTATTCCGATGGCTCTCTAGCCAATCATTACACACTCCTTTTACATTATATACCTACAGCTCTCTGTGTCCAACTCGTATGACTATTGTTCTATTTAGTTCTTTCCTTTTTATTCCGGCTTTCTTGCATGTGATACTTTACTATACTATATAGCTAACTTGTACTGTAAGAATCTGGGTTCCACAATTTACACACCAATACCTTGTCACTTGGTCGAAATCTAAGCTTTACTCAAAAGTCTTATCTAATCTCTTATCTCGTGTGACTTCAGACATGCTACTCATCACGCCTCCATCACAAGAGCAATAGTATGGCATCTATCTGGCATCTATGAGACTAATAACTGACACTCCCAAGTAAAAAGCCAGGTTTGGGGCAGGCCCCAACAAGCCAAAGTCCTGTGTCTTCATCACGATTGCTGGACCCTCATACCTTGGGTCCCAGCAACCTGACTGCAACATGGGGCATAGGCTTGTCAAGATTGTGGCAGGAAAGAAGAAACCCTTACCTAAGCACATCTCGCAAAGATTGGTCTGGAGATTCCATGCAGTAATGGATGCCTACACCATCAGTCCTCATTATCATCTCCAGCTAGTACGACATTCAAGCTCTGGGATGTGACACTCCCACAAGCTTTCCATCAAGGCAAAGGAATCTTTTCACAGATAGGTTGGGATACGGTTTCCAGTGTCCACTCGAGCATGTAGCTGGCCAGTATTCACCTTTCCTGCATACAAAATCCTGAAGGCCTGTGTCTATGTGCTATGCCACCTACAAGTATGAACAACACTAGTACTGTACTTTCAGATGAGTATTTGGGTGGCTGCAGACTAAATGTACTCTGACAGCGGGCAGGAAAGGTCATGGTCAATGTGCGATTAGAATAGATGATTATGGATTGTAAGTCATACATGCCTAGCTAAATATATGACCTTTGATAAGAATATTCATTGTCCTATTTCAGGCCAACACTTTTCCAAAAACTAAAAGAAAAGGGTGAGAAAGATCAAGAAACAGAGTGGATGCACTCACAAACATTGATCAAGCAGACACTCTGGAGTAATAAAAGGTGTCACTGCAGGAGCACCACTTTCTGTCTCATTAAAACACATCTCTGCTCGGTGGAACAAATAAGACTCCCAAACTGGTGCAATCATCCACTCGAATGTTTTATTTGGATCCAGAGACATGACAAAGGCCAAGAAAGACTTGGCAAACACTTTATCAAAGCTGGTATTGGGGCAGGGGGAACACCGTTTGCATTGATACTGGAAATGAATGAGAGTGATTAAATAAATGTGTAGGATCATTGAATGCATGAGAGAAAGTAATAAAAAACCTCGTCCCTGTGATAAGCAAGTGGAATTGCAAATTGATCCTTGAGTATCCAACATTTAACATTGTTGAAATTCATAGTAGTTGAACTCACCTTGAACACTCTTCCCTCATAAGCATGAAGCAAACAGTATGGGGGCAAACAAATATAGCTGTTGCAACAAGGGTCAAATATTAGAGTTGGCTATTGCAAGTATTTCACTCCACCTACATTCTCCCAGCATGGCAGTGACCTGCTTGATAGGTGTTTCAAGATCAGAATACTTTGCAACAGCAACAGCATGATGCTGGGCATTCATGTTCAGAAATAGCTGTGTCAGATATTCAGGAACCTGAACAGTGTCTGCAGTGCTCTGGTTGACAAATAGTGCCCCCTCATTAGCGTTTGTAACAGATATGAGAATCTCCTGGCAAGATGATCAGTCCAACGTCACTTGAACAAAAAATTGGCCATTGGCTTACACCATTTATTCTTCCTTCCCGTAAAACCAGCATCGGTCATTGCCTTATGAAATCTCCATCAACAACTGGCACAAATATGCAGGTGCCATAAAATTCGCTAGTACAGAGGTCAACATTGATCTCTTCAAGAACCTGTACATCAGTGTTTCTCAGACACATCAGTGAATCAATCCCTGAGGCACAGCTTATGAGCGATTTCAGAATTCAATGTGACAGTCTAAAATTTGGAGCACTTTCTTCACTCTTGACATGATGGTGCTGTACAGAAACTAACATACATGTCAGCAACTCATGTAACCCTAACTCAGAGAGACACACTGAACCTCCGGAACCACATCATTATATGTGTACTGCGAAGGCAGGAAGCTGGAGCTTGTTATTGCAGCCCTGAATGAAGGCAGAGAAGTCTGTCCATCATTGGCAATGACCTGTTGAAGAACAGAGCCAGCACCTAGAGCATGATTAATTCAAAATGTGACAGTGCATATAATTCTCACCAGCAGATTGGCCCCAGATAGTCACTTGCCCTGAATCACCACTGAACTTGGTGATCTTCCAGCAATTGGTAGATTATTATGACAGCAAAACAAAATACAGAGAAAAAGAGAGCTGAGGTTTTTTTGGATCCACTGAAGCACAACTACATCTGGAGTAGGAGCCATATAATATCAAAACCTGTGGAAACAGCTTGTGAGGTCAATGAGCAAGGGATGTGTGCTGTGCAGAAAATCTTATGACAAAACTCAGACCATAGTGCCCACAAGTCATCTGAACCATCACCATATGAGCTTCATCCTCAACTTCATAGCAAGGGCAGAACAAGGGCCAATGCAAGAAGGGAAGCTAAAGTGAAGACAGCAGAGGAATGGAAGAAAAGATGGAAGGCCAGCCTTAAGCATGGATGATATGTGATGGCAAACAGATTCCTGCCATCTATGAGGCTGACACAGCACTTCTTGAACCTTGCAGGGAAATGGGAGGTCTATGGCTGAGTCCTACAATGCAGAACAGGACATGGATACATAGGCAAGTACTATGCACAATTCGTACTGAGCAAGAAAGTTGACTGCCCTTGTGGTGAACTCTTCCAGATGCATGAACACATCATCCGTGAATGCTCACTCTATGTACTCTGAAATGTATCAAGGACCCTGTACCTGCCAGACATCCTCAGCACCAAAAAAGGAATCGCAGGACTGAGCAGAAGGCAGCCCATAACAGAAGCTTGTCGCTTAATTGTATATTTCACTTTGTCTTCATTGGCCCTTTTTGCTTTCGAGATTTGTTCAGGATTTTGTGTCTGTACAACATTTAAATGATGGAACAATCCTCCTGGGAATGTTCCCCATTCCATCGGAGCCCACCACAATTTGACCAATGACCTTGACCCTCTCTTTCTTTTCATAAACAAGGTCCAGCAGCTTGCCAATGCCCAACCCACATACCAAGTGCAACTGGCCTTCATGGATACAAAACCTCTGACCATCCTTGTATTAAAAGTTGTTGATCATTCTTTCTACTACATGCAAATCAGCCTAGACAAATACATTCCAAGTTCTGTGGCAGTGCATTTTGGTTAATTACATCTATGTTGGCCCACTGGTCCATTTGGGTTCACTGTACCTGTCCTCAGCACGTGATAGGCTTCAACCCCCCAAAATCTTTGTCTGTACTGACTCATTTGACTGACCAGGGGTCAGACTGGGTTAGAGTCAAGTGTTTGACTTGACCCTGACAACACTGATACCATTGAGCACCTTCGATGAGACAATTACAGTACAGTTATGGGTGACCCATACCCATCAACTACCTGTAACTTTTACGGCTGTACCTGTATACAGGTACAGTAGACATCCCTACCTATCACTAAGTTCAAGTCTGTGGGTTCAGGCCCTAATAGCCTACTAATCAAATAACAGACTGTGATAGCACTGGACTGGTAATGCAATAATACCTACCATTAGCCTGAACTGCTAATTGATTAACTTCCAATGCCTATCCATCCTGAGCATCGTTGCTCTGTTTACCTTTCCCATTCATATCTGTTTGCAGGCTTGATTATCTTTGCAGGATCTCGTATTCATGCATTACTGTATGTTCAGTATCCTACTTTGTGCTTCAGAGGTCTGTTTTTCACTCTCCTTGATTTGACCTCTGAGCTCTCTGCTATTTGATATCACATACCTTGTATCCAATGTACACAGTGAATGGTGACTTCAGCTCCAGCAAAATGACAAGGAGTCAATGCTTTACAAGGGTGCCTTTGCATCAGTCTGTCTCTAGCATTCAGTGTTATTGTGTCACTAGATCATTTCTATTCAATTCTGTCACAGCTCCTTTTTAATAATTAGAGTGATACATCTTCTGTCAGCTTTTCCATCTTCTCAACTTGGAGTACGAGTCTATCCTCTGATGTTAAAAGTTGCCCTTTGCTCAGACCAGGGCATCCATAAATTATTTCTTTGTGGAATTTGTTAGAATACAACAAATCTAACAGTAAGGTAAGTAATCAATATGTAGCAATGTAAGTAAGATACACACCTCAGTCTTCACTCATTGTAGTGGTAAAAGACTGAGGTGCAAAAAAAGAAACCAGGTGGAAGTATGAAACGATTGCACAATTGTTGCGCAACTGAAATTAGAATGAATGGACTGATATCTTGGTGAAAGGGTGTAAGACTGAATCCTTGACAGAATTACGGGGATGAACTGACCTACCAACTTTGGTATCATGTCTGTGTGAATGGCACCTGCTTTTACTAAGAAGTCATATCATTAGGGTCCCTGAATGCTGAGACGGCACTGAGCATGAAGGCCTATCTGGGCTATCATTGGAAAACGATTAGGAATCAGAGGATGAATCCTGCTAGTCTTCCCTGTGTTATCCTCTGTACTGACCTTAGAAGGATTGCAATGTTTTTCCTAGTTTAATACACTGACACATGCAGCATTCATTCTGAACAATGTCTATGGTAAGCTCTTTACCCTTCTTTGAAGAACTATTCATGTCTGATGCTGATGCAGTTAAACATTGTCATGGTGACTCTTTGTATACCCATTTACTATCATCCATATGACACCACCAGGATCAAAGTTAGGTTATACAGATGGACAACGATTGGATGACCACAGAAGTCTGCAAGGAATCGCCATCCAGGCCTTGACTGGGTGTGGGTTGCTAATTTGAATGCCATAATGCTGCAGGTTGAACAGAGTCTAAGAGCTGAACCCTAAACCAATGCTTCATCTCTGTCTCACTGTGACCAAAAGCACTAGGGGCAGTTGTCATGACCACCGCCTCCATAGAGCTCAAACCTGTACTTCTTTGAGCTTTTGCTTAGCACCACAATGACCTTATAGCAGACACGTGATCATGGAAGACACTGTCCTTCAGATGGAGAGAGTTAAGTAGTGTCAAGTTCAAGTCGATGTCCTGTTAAGGCAGCCGATTCATGCATACAACATTGTTATCCTTTGTCCATTACTTTGGACTTATCAGTCCTTCACAGACACCTGTGGCCTGACATTGGACATTCAGCTAACACTCCATAAGATTCTACCACTATCCTGACTGAGATCTTCCATCGAAAACTTATTCAAATACAATGGCCAAGTTTGTCTCTTAATTACCATCTGACTTTTGTGTTTTTTATTACTCAACTGTCCATATATATTGGGCATCACTACTTTGCTTTGTGATCTGTACCTTCCCCCTTCCCACAGGACTCAGACCTGCCATGCCCTGCAATGGCCCACCACTTCATTTTGAAAGGTCAAACGATTCCAACCTAGACATCCAACAGATCTTGCAGCTCCCTGCACCCATCCTGCTGGCAATCATGCATTTCTGACTGTCCAAAATCAAAGAACTTGAACCCATCGGTGGTCTGCACTATGTTCCGTGGTTCAAGATCACCATGCATGATGCCAAGTGAATGTAACTCAATCACTGAATCAATGAGCTTTTGCCTGAAAAGTTCAGTTGGGCCTCATGGCTATACATGATGAGATGCCTCACCATGCTGACACACTCATGCCTCTCTTCACATCACTCCACTCCATTCCATACACTCATTCTAGGCTGTCCCCGACATTCTCAAGCAAGAATCCAAACCAGCCACCAACAGGCCTCTGGAACATCCCATAGAACCTGGATACAAGAGAACAGTCCCTGAGAGCCATCTCGTACATATACAGCTTGCATAAAATCATGACTGAGTGAAGTTCTGCTACAAGCTTCATGATATGCAACTTATTGTTGCCTTTGACATGGCAAGTATAGATGCTGCTCCATCTACTCACCTGAATGTGATCTCCAAGAGTCACCATCTCAACTGTCATTGATAGAATGCGGGGAGCATGATGTAAGTTTCATGGTGAAAGGTATTTAGCCAAGGGAATGGAGTTCTTTGCTGCTGAAATGTTCTGAACATCTGAAAGATGTTGAGGTGGGCAACCAATGACAGAAATACAATGTATGTCCCTGCAGTTCAACCATGGATGCTGCAATACCATCTAGCAAGATGTGTCAGTGGTTGCAACTTGAAGAATACACACAGGGATACCACTTTTTTGAGCTTCATCACTGACATTTTTGTCATCTTCCACAGCCTCATCTGCAGCTGGTATGGACTCTAACTGCAGAGGCCAGGTGAGGGTAGCAGGTGGGCTCTTGACACTGTGACCAGGAATTATATTGGAGCATACCATGGCCAAAAGTATAGCAAGAAAAGGCTTGGGTTGAATGTTAGCCTGGAACAGCATGAGAGTCTTATATGACTGCCATGGGTTTGGGAGGACTTTGTCTTGGAGTTTGAAAGCTGGGGAAAGAAGTAGAATACTTCCCAGATGAGACAGATCAGTAGAGTGTACTAAAGGTGGCTGGTAAGATAACTAAAAGACCAGGCAATGAAGAGAGACTCACTGAGTTGGGTTGCAATCACAATGAGTCCACCAAAGAAAAAAACCATATTCTGCTCCTGCATCTATCATCTGCAGCACCAGCTGCATTGTGTGAGACAACGGCCACATACGATACTCAATGAACACTAACCTTTACAGCCATAGCTTTGGTGCCAGTTTGCTTCTTATTGGCATCAAGACTGAATGGCCGGCTCAATGCCTCCGCCTTTGCAAGCAACACAAAATATACTTTATTCTCATTGGAACAGATGAGAATAGACTCCTGTCGAATGTGTCCATCCTGAACCCAATTTTTATACACACTGATATTGAAGTTATACCTAGTCTCAATGACAGCCTCATGATTGACATTGAGGTAACCTTTGAGACCAGTAGCCACAGCAATGGCTTTAACAATAGGATTTAAGGCTAAAGTGGTGAGTTTGTTGTAGCTGCTCATGCTACCTTGGACCCATAAAATTTTCATCTTCATACCATCCAAGGCCGCCTGCATTGCCTTACAAGAAACAGGGCCAATGCCAATGCCATTGACCACTCTATTGATGTATCTCTTCAGGTTTGGAAGGAGATCAGGGAACAGTTGGCAAGTAATAGAGCAATCTGCTGGAGAGACAGGGTTTCAGGCAGAATAAGCATTTGTTGAAGTCGAATCTGTCACCTGCAGATACATTTGAGGTCATTCTGGAAGGAACATCAAGAGCTCCTGGATGTTGACAGGTTGGTTGGCCATGGTAGTTATGATGATGGTGGAGCTGTGTCAATAGGTGGCTGAAACTTGGAAATTCTTGTTTATATATATGATTGCTGAGATTTTGAAAAATAATTAAGTAAAAGGTTTTGGGCCTTATTCCTCTGTTAGTTGTGCTATCATACTCAATGATAGGGCCCACCCCTCCCATGGCACCCTCCTTGCCCCAGATCACTGAGGCAGCACCTGCACCTGCATGTGGTAAGAGTAAGGCCTCAGCCCTGCCAGCACCCATTCCACCTGTGCTGGCTGTAGCTGGCCCTTTGCTCACTTCCACCATGTCTGACTATCACATTCAATGCATTGGGATTACAGATGTGTCTGCAGCTGATACTGTGGCCACCAAGAAGTTTGGCAATGACCATGAAGGGCGGGAGACCCATGTTCAGCAAAACATCCTTGTCAATCACTACGCCCACCATCTTGCAAACACAGAACATTGTTATAGAGACATGGTAGATACCATGGGAGGACTGCAAGCTCACCTGACTGGTATGTACTTGATGCCTTTGTTCAATGCAGAGCCTGATACCAAGCTTATAGCCCTGAACACCGATATTGCTGCCTTGCAAAATGGTGGTGTGCCTGAGGGGGTTATTCTGGCAGTCATTGAGGAGCTCACCTTGGCCTAGAACAACAATGCAGCAGTGATCACTGACTTGCAATCCAATGTCTGCTCAAATCATGCGCAAATTGTCCAAGATAGTGCTCGTTTGCAGGAACTGGAACACCGTATGGCAGAGATTTTGCAAAATCAGGGCCTGATGCAAAACTCCATTGATACGCTCATAAACATGGTCCATTCTGGTGCATCACTCTCAATGTCGCTGCCTCTCCCACCATCCTCATCATTGCTCCTCCTGACACTGGTTATATCATTGTTAACTCCACTGGCATCACAGGTCATCGTACTTCCTCCAGCATCTACTCTCTCAGCTCCCCCCCTCCCTCCAGCTCCACCTGCTTTGCCACCCCTGGCACCTGTGGTGTCTCCCGCTGTGGTGTCCTTTGATCCCAACCACTGGTCAATGCTCTCAGCAATTGTGGCACCTCCTTCCATTCCCATGGCTCCTGTTGCTCCTGTTGGTCTACCTCAGGGATTGCCTCCCCCTCCCCCATCTGGTCCTCCCCCTACCATGCAGCCAGTTGCTCGCAATTCCTTTCCTGCTGCTGCCACACCACTGGCCAGCAAAAAGGCCAAAAAGTCTTTCACCCCAGCACCTAGCTCTGTGACTATCACTGTAATGAATATCACTTGGGGGATGAACATCACTAGTGAGGTTTGTGCCACTGTCCAAACTTTGCTGGGTATGGCAGCTGACTCAGTTGTTGCTGCACCGCACTTTAGAGCTCATTGAGGATTGAATGTGGTCATTCCAATGGCTCATTTCAGTGTTGCCTCTTGTGATTGGGCTGCTTGGTTCTGCGAGAGTTGGAACACTTTAGCTTCGAGTTCTACCTGGCCATCATCAAGAGCTACCTATGAGCTTGTACCTTTAAATTAGTTTTGGCAGTCCCTTCCTTCAATATAGTCCAACCAGATTTTCCTATGCTATGTACCATGTCACCTATCTTTATGCAATCAAATATAATTATGACTTGCACGAGTGTGAGGACATTGAAAATACAAAGCTGGAATATTAATGGCTGTTTCTTATTGAAGCTGGACTGCCCTGAGTTTGCAGAAGATGTTACTTTGTATGACATTAACCTGTTTCAAGAGACGCATCTGCATCCTGACCAGCATCTGACAGTCAGGTTGCCTAGAGGTTATATAATTTACTCTCATGTTCACTGTCCATCTCTAAGCTTTGACAAATCATGGGGTGGTGTTGCTGCTATTGTAGCAGCAGATCTTGATGTGATATACCATGAAGACCTCTCAGATGAGGATTTCATAGTCCTTCAGATCAGTAACAGACTGATATATAATACATATATACTGCCAGAGACAACAGACTGGACTATGTACTTGGAGTCAGATCCTCTTCAATCCTTAGCCTCCTCCCTGATATGTGCCATTGAGGGGAATTTTGAGGTCATGTTTGCAGGGGATTCTAACTCTTGCACAGGCTCAAAGACACCTGCTAATCATCATGAGATGTTTGTCCCCTGATCCTGTGGTTAGCACACAAGATGGTTGAATATGCTCTTGGGAGACTGCTGTATGATGATTCTGAATGGTATTCAGCAGTTTGGACCTGAGGGTGCTTGCTTCACTTCCTTTCAGGGAATATATGCAACTGTTATTGATTATGTGGCTTGTACTGAGTGGTTGATCAATGATATTCCTTTGTTCAAGGTCTTACCTCATGACCGTGAATGGTCAGACCATCCTGCATTGGTTTAGCATCTGAATGTGGAATGTCAGTCATTAGACACTGTCCCATTGTCCAAAGGTTAGCGGAGGAGGCTTCGACAACTGCCTAAATGCAAGCAAGGATACAGATGCAAAGGCTTTAGCCACATTTGGTCCAGTGCATCTCACCACCACCATAGTAAAAGTAATTCCATATGCTCTATGCCGCTTACAAGGTACACATTCAGCTGTTGCAGTTGCTGGTTGTTACTGGGGACCTGGATCATGACTTAATGCAGTTGAAAGAGTCCATGCTGAGCAGGTTGGTATCTGGGCAGATCTGTGGTCAATTGCTATTGCACTATACCACTCTCCATTGAATAAATCCCTGGAGATTGGTACTCGTTCCCAATATTGTGTTAATACGGTGGTCTACCATAGTGTTGAGAATGAAATGTGTGGTTGGAAAGGGAAGAATGGAGACCTTCTTCACATCATTAACACTCTGATTAAACAATGCACTGTGCCAGTCTCTTTCTTGTGGCTTGGAAAATAGCCATTGGAAGGCTGCTGTAGACCTGGCAAAGGCGGCTCTGAGTTTACCTCTGGCTGATGGAAATGTCCACCCTTTCTTCTCTCTTCCACACCTGCCAGTCATCATGCCACAGGCACCAACTTTGAATGTGAAAAAGGTCATGTCAAACACTGTTGATCCTAGGCAGAGTACAGTGGATAAAGATAAACCACCAACAAGAGAAAAGTACCCACTTCCTCATAGAGGTCATGCAAAAATGAGAGCCCTCCAAGAAGAAAATTGTTGATGTCTAATGGAGATAGAGTCTGTGGGCCAGTTCTGGTGCACATTCCACAAATTAACAGATCCTGTCTCTGAAACACCTTTGGTATCTGCAGATGCACTTGCAGTTGTATTTGAATGATGGTTGAACCCACCAGAGGTGCTGCCTCCTGGGTTTGATGCATTTCAACACAAAATGAATGCAATGCTTGCTTCATATATGCCATCACAGATAGTTGATCATACACCAGAGGGCCAGAGGGTTTCTTTTCTCTCCATTTTGATGAGGAGGAGGTGGCCAATTTCAAAGAAGATATTTGCTCACATGTGGACAGTGCAGCTGCAGATGACCATATAACTTACTTAGATATCATGGACATCCCCAATGAGCTGCTCATGGAAATCTTCAACACCTGTCTAGATGAGTGTGAAGCCCATGCAGAGTGGATATGCATTGCATTGGTTGGTGTGTTCAAATGTGGAAAGACTGGCAGTGATCCTGAAAGCTATTGACTCATTGGAGTGGAGAGCTGTATGTTCCAATCATTTTCCTTGCTAATGCATAAGTGTGCAACCAAATGGGCAGAGAAATATAAGATTATTCCTGATTATCAGAATGGGTTCAGGACAGGTTACCATACAAACAATAATCCATTTATTCTCAGGTGTGCCATCGAGGAGGCAAAATCAAAGAGTAAGCCTCTGTATGTGGCTGTAGTGGATGCAACAAATGCTTTTCCATTCACTGACCATGCAACTCTATGGTTGAAACTCAATCAACTCAGAATGGGTGGTCCTCTCATCTCCAATTCTCTGGAATATATTCTTTGGTGATCTGAAGATGCCTGAGCATAAGAATGATGTATAATTGGCTGGTCTCACTGTCTCCATCCTGGCCCAGGCTGATGATGTACTGGTCATCTCTCATTCTGCAGTGGGTATGCAGCTGAAACTGAATGTTCTCACTGAATGGTGTAGTCTGAACTTCATTACTATCTCGAAGATAAAGACAGTAATGATGGCCTTTGGTAGAGTTCCTTCAGCCCTCCCTACCTTTACAGTGGGAGGCAGTGTGCTTGATTACTCTGTGAAAGAGAAATATGTGAGAGTAGTCTTCAGTTCAAACACATTCAGAGTCTATGGGAAACACTTGTCAGAAAAAGCTAGCACTGCACAATATTATGGTCACTGCATTTGGGGTGCTGAAGATCAAATTGGTAACCTTCATCCCAAAAATACGAAGCAACTGTATATGGCTCAGGTAGATTGTCATCTGATTCATGGATGTGAGAATTATGCCTGATGCTTATAAAAGTACATTGCAGCCACTTCAGAATGTCCAAGTTCAATTTGTTTGTAGAATGCTCCATCTGAGTTCCTGATCTATGATTGTGCCTCTCTTTACAGAGACTGGGATTATGTCCTTGGCTGTTCATTGATTCATTCTGGTGCTATCCAACATGAAATATCTATTGTTCTTGGACCATGGCCATTTTGCTCGAGCTGCTATGTTTAATAGCATAGATCTGTTCTTGCAGAGTAAGTCAAGCTGGTTCAGAGATCTTCTCAAGGCTGGTCACAACCTGCCATTTTTGCTGTCATATGAACTGCACCCAAGAGACTTATCAGTGGATTATATTGATAAGTACATGGACATAGTGTGAAAGGACACAAATAAGTGGCTACAGAATGAAATCAATGGCACTGACAAGCTCTATCTGCTTCATGGATGCAAAGAACCGCAGAAAAATAAGCCTCCCGCTCAAGTCATCTTGTGTATACACCACTATCTTGATGTACCTGTATTGGAACATTGAACAGTGCTCACCTGACTCTTGCTGTCCAATCATCTTCTTGCACTGGAAAGGATGAGATGGTCAGAATATGGCAAACCAAAGGTACTGAGAGATCACTGGAAATGTCAGTTCTGCAGGACTGTTATTGAGTTGCCTGAACATGCCCTCTTGTGTTGCAATGGGATGGCTGGTTTGATTGAATTGAGGAGACAGGTATGGGCTGAATTATTGGTGAGAATCCCATCTGTCCTGCTTCTATTTGATCAAGTCAATGATATATGCTTCCTGCAGCAACTGATTGCTGAAAGGTCTTCTATTACTTTGGTAGCTAAGTTTGCATATAATGTGCTTCAAATATTTTATGCAGCGCCAATGCTACATGAGGGTTGAGTTTGTTGGAAGGGCCACTAATACTGTCTTACTGCTTACAGGTTGTTCAAGTTCTACTGTGGGCTTATTCCAAGTGCATGAGCTTGGCTTGATAGGCATGTGAGTGGTTTAGTGAGTGGAGAGATGTTGTAGTGCTACATCTTGTATACTTGCATCTAGTATGCCCAAGTGGTACCATGCCATGTAATGATGATGATGATGATGAATCCTCTGAGTGTAGTCAGCACCTTATTAGGGATCCGAAAGCTCCCAGCCACGCAGGCTATTATTATTGCTATTTTAAAAAATGATGAGATTCCAAAAAAAAATTAAAGTTTTTTTGCATTGTTTGGACTGTGCTAAAAGGCCTCTGAGCCATTCCAAGGGTTATGACAATCAATGTCATCTCGTGAGTTGTCTCAGATGGTGCAGGCTCAGATCGAACTTGGATGTCATATCAAGACTTTTTTCTTTCTTTCTCGAAATTCTCAATTATTATTATTGTCTGAGATCCAGGCTCCTTGACATAGCAAGTCATATGTGCTGTGCCACAAAGGCTTGTGCTGCTTTGATTGCACGGTTGCATATGACTTGTGGAGTAGAGACACCTCCTTGGGTACATTGGTAAGGACAGAGGTGGAGCATAACGAGAAATAGAATGGGATATTATCATTGTGAGTGTGGACTAATTACAGGGAGACATTGAAAATTTCCGAAAACATTCACTGGACAAAAGCCAATGTTTCTGTATATATAACAACAGAGAAAATATTCAAAATTTCTTTACAGTTTCTTTTCTGAAAAAAGTACTGAAAATATTTTGAATTTTTCACTGTTTTACACAAAATCTGCAAAATACGGTGAAATATTCCAAATATTTTAACTAATTTCTCAGGAAAATTACTCAAAAGAAACTTTGTATATTTTTAATGTATTTTTGAGTAAAAATACTCAAAATTTTGTGCAGTGATTGTAGAAGGTTATCCTCATGAGTTATGTTATTCTTCGGTCTCCTACTTGGCCCTCTGCAGCTATTCATCTCACAGACAAAATTTCAAGAAGCGAGCACTAGAGATCAATGCGCATGAAATGTCTTGGGAGACAACCATCAAAACCTCAAAAACCCAATGTGCATTAAGGGCTGCCTTCTGCTCAGTCCTGTGATTCCTTCTTTGGTGCTGAGGATGTCCGGCAAGTACAGAGTCCTTGATACATTTCAGAGTACATAGAGTGGGGATTCATGGATGATGTGTTCATGCATCTGGAAGAGTTCGCCACAAGGGCAGTCAACGTTCTCACTTGGTACAAATTGTGCATAGTACTTGCCTATGTATCCATGTCCTGTTCTGCATTGTAGGACTCAGCTGTAGACCTCCAATTTCCCTGAAAGGTCCAAGAAGTGCTGTGTCAGCCTCACAAGGGGGTACCAGAATGTTGGCCTGGCACACCAGGTAGGTAGGTAGGTTGAGCTGGCAGGCCTGAAAAAAAAAAAGTTGACCTCCCTTATTGGGGCCTAAAGACGACTTTTTGGGGGATGTTACAGATAAATTTCAATGTAATACATACCATGGTGCATGCTATTTACCTCTGAGAGTATGATAACTGGCTTTATAGACATCTTCACTAGCACTCTTTGACATCAATGCTTACTGTATCATCATGATGTCAAATACCTTAATGAATCAATCTTGCAATATGCATCCAATAGGATACAGACTGTGCACAAAAACATCAAGATATTTATCATACAGGTACTTTTGTGCAAAAAATAGGCCAAAAAGCATCAGAATAAGCCTAAGTTATGTAGAATGACATCATACAGGTCACATGGAGGTAGGTAGGTTCAGCACTGATGCACAAAAATATTTAATCGACCTCATGTTTTTTTTTTTTTTTTTTTTTTTTTTTTTTTTTTTTCCATATTTAGACCCCCTTGAGATAGCCTAATAAGTAGCACAATCAATTGAATGCATTGTGACGTATTGCTTCCAACATAAGGGTCTTCTATTTGTTTGGTATAGTTACTTAGCCTGATGATAGTATGTTTTTTTTTGTAGTGCCCCACTTATTTCCTAAAAGGTGCTGAAATCACAGTGTATTTTACTTCAAATAGGTCTAAAATACAATTTGTATGTAATTGAAGCCTTTAGAACCCTTCTGAGAGACTCTATAATACCCTCTGCCAGAACCCATACTCTGTAGTAACCCATAGCCCAGAGTGTCGACTGAGGAGTATTGGTTATTACAGAGGTGACTGTAGAAGGGCATCAGCAAATGCCGACATCTCTCTTCTTTCACCCTCATTACAACTATGCAACATTTGCACCCTGCCGCACAAGAAAAGCTGGCATTTTCCCTGGAGGATCTACAAATCTGCTCATTTCCTGGCAATCATACAGATACCACCAAAATGTGTCATGTATCTATTCCTTAGCTGCATGATGATAAAGTATCTGATTCAATGTATATAAAGCTGTGCTTTGAATCTCCATTTATTTCATTGGGAGGCCTGTACGAGCAAAATTCCCAACATATATGCCCCCACAGGACGCATCATAGACATATTTTTCATCTCATGCCATCGACAGAAAAGGTCTTTCTAAGCAGCATTCTCAGACAGGAGCTTTGAGAATCAGTGCATTTCTTTCTGCAGATGCATCTTTTTCTGCTATTAATTTCTTGATATCAGCAGAACCTTCTCCAGTGAATGGAGTCAGAGACCACATTGTTTAGTTCGCTCGCACAATAAGCAAGCTGACATGACAATGTGGGATACTCAGGTGAACTATGGTGCATCCATTCGGATTTTTATAGTATATATGCACACTAATACTAGTCTCACACAGGAGTACTTTGTTTTTTCATACCAATGATATGCTTGGTATCAGGCTACCTGTAGATTTTGTGATTTTATATCAAACAACGCAGTCTACAAGTGGTACAGAGAGCTATAGTGAAAGGCTTTACACTGATAGCTAGAATACTACATAAGATAGTGAGCAATACAGTATCAGAATGGACTTAGAAGTGACATCTAGATGAGTCAACTCTATAAGCCTTCAATACTGAATGCTATTCTGTTACGATTTATTCACTTTTTTCCTTTATCTTATCTCACCGGGCTGCCTGGACCATCTATCATAGGAACAACCGAACACCTGCTTCATAACCACACACTATCACTTCGACATTACACCTTACCGCTTCGCTATTGCATGCTACGTTTCTATCTGTTTCTATCTCTCACGGACGACTTATGTATAGACTCACAACTCACAGTATTTAAGGCATAGCTCTCGCTGTATATACCCCAGCTTCGAGCTAACATTTAATCTATATCAAACTTCATTATCTAATCTAAGCTCAGAACTAATGCCTAGCCTTAGCTCCTTTCGATAAGAGACTTAGCGGTGACTGCCCGAATGTGAGACAGCCGTTATCTACTCTTGACTGGAGTTTGAGTCTAACATATTCCCTGCCCAAGACAAGACTAGTTGCAGTCAGAACCAAGGGACACATTGAGATGGGTTACAAACCTAAAGCAGAACACAGAAGGACTAGATTACTCGTCATCTCAATGATCTGAATAAACCTAGAAGTGAATCACTAAGTCCACAACGGTTCACAATATGAAATGAACTTAGTCTAGAACATGAATAAACTTGGAATAACTGAATAACCAATGCTTGGTGCCGAGATAGCTGAAAGATCATGCGGTGATCAAGGCAAATACAATCTTGGTCTGACAACTGATCATGATCAGTGGTTACATCCTTGAAATACTGTGCAGATTCATAGTATTGAATAGGAATCCACACGGCAAGGCATGAAGGAAAAGCAAGGAGTTTCTATGGACCGTTAGGGCACTCCTCAGCAATATAATGACCACTAGTCATTCTGCCCAACTGAATAAAAATCTTGGAATGGCGCAATCCTTGTAAATTAATTACTCATTGTTTGTATTGATACCCAAAGCTCATACCATAATTACTTTTAGATACAAGCTCCTATACCTAGGCTAGAAATCGTATAAATTAGCAGTGACTAGACACATAACAGCAGGAAAGCATTCCCCTGCATTTGTGCTAGTAGCCTTATAGCTACCTAATCAATCACTGGTTTTAATTGCATATCCTCGACTGAAGTGAATTAAGTTTACCAAGTCAACCCCAAAAGGGTGGCTATAAGTAATCTAGAAGAACTAAGTAGGAAGAAGAGTCGTCCCCATGTTTGCACCTTGCTAGTTAATTGAACTGCTCCACATACAAAGGCCTCGTGCTCCCTCACCGATTAAAGTGATCTAGATGTGCTAAGTCAACCACAGACCAAAGATGTTGTCTAGTTGAAGTGAAATAAGCCCTAGATCACTTTAAAGTTCAAACAGTTATCGAGTCAGTGTACTCTAGAGTCTGTGTACTCTTTACAAGTCTCGTACTTGAAGCCAGGACCTGTGTGTTCTTTGTAGAGTCTGTGTACTCTTTGTAGAACTTCAGTTCTTTGTTGCAAGTGCATGTGCTTGTGTTGTAATTGAGTCAGTGTACTCCAGAGCCATTACACTCTTTGTAGACCTCTAGGTCTTTGATTGTTTGATTGTTAAAGTTTCCCTAGTTAAAGCCTTACCAGCTCTTCTAGATGAAGTCATTGCGAGTCTAAACCACTCAAATTATACCTTACCAAAAACCCCATGTCCATATACCTCGCTGTCGCAATTAGTGTATCTCATGTAAACACTTCTAGACTTGAATTGAAGTTGTTTTGAAACAAACCCAATTGATTATCAATATCTAAGTACATCACGAGTGCTTCTACCATACTCACCCTCAAACTTAACATTGGTGATTGTGTGTGTGTGTATGTGTGTGTGTGATTTAGTATCTAGATTGACGATCTAGACACTTGTTGCATTTGCACGCTGCCTGTTACCGAGCACATCACTGGGGACAGCAACATTTGTCATGGAAAGGCCACCATCGTCTTGGTTGTGATATCAGGCTGGTGGCTGGATTCCTGTATGCCATGTTCCCTGGCATCTACTCACTGACTCATTCACCCTTGCAGAAGGAAGAGAAATGAGGAGCCTTTCTTCTGAAGATCTAGACTTATCTTTCACTGAAGGTCACTCTCTGAGGCACTAGGCCATACACGATGAATTCACACTAAAAAGGACAAGTCTGGGTATGTTTTGCTTGACCTGGTCCCCCTGGTCCTAGGCTAATGCCCCAAATCTTAGGACTCATCGACTAGACTTTTGCATCAGTTTCATATTGATGATTGTTCCAACATTATAGTCCTCCTCTCCAACCTAAATCAATTCTTAAAAGCTGACATGCAGGAAACTGCATGCACTTGCTTCAGTTACTGGATACAGCACACTCATATGCTCATCACATCATCTTGCCTAGTGAGTCAAGAGTCTATCTGACAGGGCCATCAACCAGTTTTGTTGAACACCATAATACAAAGTAGCCGCTGCCTAGGCAGAGATTGCGAGTTATCTCCACCAGTGACTGCTGTGCTGCTCGAGAGTGCTTTGAGGGAGGACAGTTGATTTATACCCATCTGCATAATCATCCTGTTGGTGGCTACAATGATACTGTTGGATGAGTCCTTCCTTTCCCAAGTGTGTTCAGCTCATTTTCTGTGCATTACTCTAAGCGACACATCCTTCATTGCTTACCTGGCAGCCTGGCTCAATGCGCCGTTGTCATGTTGTCCAATGCTTGTTGACCATCTTATTGGGCACTGTCTTTTTCGGAATTAATGCATTGTTTGGCACTTGGTCAGCTCATGTACTGTTGCTGGACCTGGTACATCATCATCAGTGACTCATCCAAACATATCCAGCTATGACTGGAAGAGGGTGTTGGGGAAGTGGACATTGTTGGAAAGTGCATAGCTGAACATATATCATGCCTCTATCTCTCAATAGGTATGAATTTTTCCATTGCATGTGGCCGGCCATACAAATCTCATGAATCAGTTTGGAAACATGTGGTATGAATGAATCTGCAACTCTACTGTCATTGGAACCTGGTTCCATCACTAGAAGCTATCTGTTGGAGAGTGCTATATTACTACCAAAATGGCTGCAAAGGGCTTCACTGATGATACAACCCATTGCCACAGTTGAGCTTGGCTCAACAACAGTCTTGTAAAGGTGCCTACATCTAGGGCCTGGACGTTGGGAAGGAGTTTTCATGCATAATCTTTTCATCCTCTTGCACATGATGAATCTTATAGTTGAGAGTAGCTCCTAGGAGGTCCCAGGCTCTCAAGCCTGTCAGAGGAGATAAAGGCACATTCTTTGCCTTGGTCTTCTTTCTTTGGGTACATCCTTGACTATCATTCTGGTTTGATGTCTATGTAAGAGGGCAATGACAGATACCCTCCCAACATGATAAAGCAGTCATCCATTCCTGTGTATAGAGCATTTGCCAGTGATGAGCCTCCAGGCTCTGTATGCTCAGAATTTGCAGTTTTTACCTGCTAATTAACACTACTGTCCCTTCAATGGCCTTTCAGCAAACCAATGATTGCACACACATTGATACCACTTTCATCCTATGGCAACTACTCTGCATGCACTTTGATATCTATCCCATCTCGTTACACATCATAATTGCCAGATTCCATCATGGCAAGGCACCTTTGATCGACAATCACCCCAATACGATATTGCCACATCACTCAGAAGCACCCAGTTGATACACTCATTGATCACTTAATAAAAATGACATGATTGATGTGACTACCCTCTCAGCTATGATAATTACAGCTGTGGCACCTACAGACCGAGTTTTACTAAGGCTGTTACTTCGCCAAGGCCTCAAGAAAATGTTGCCCCACAAGTACTCTTCAGCACAACCACCAAAGCTCAGTAATCCGCAGCTAAACAGCACTTAGTGATCTGCTCATCACTCAGTAAAAACTATATGGTTTTCATCCATACATGGCAACATCGACAAGTTGCTGTTACTTTAGAAGATCAAGGACCATATGTTCCCTACAATTTCTACAAAGCCAAGGCCTTACAGCCTTACTAAGTCTCGAATATTTACTCTATTTATAAATTTGTACTTGTAGTATAAAACTAGCTAGAAACTGTAGTTCATCACCAGTTCATCTCTAGTTGCTGATGGTCTACATCAATTATTGTCACACCCTAGTCTATCGCCAGTAAACCACGTTTATTCACCATTCTACAGCAATATACTGTTTACCCTAGCATATTCTCAATTGCACATCAACTCTTGAACTCACCAGAGTTATTCCATGGTTTTTAACTGTGAAGAGTCTCTTGACACTCACTCTTCACTCTTAACACTATTGGTACACACTCATATTGTGCCAATACATGATCACTGCACCATACCTCATCCCCATTATTTTTTATAGGCCGTTATCATTTCACTTTCACACCATTGGAGTTTTTACAGTTTCTCTTTCACCATCATTATTGTCGCCCACTTGGGTAGTCTCCGAGTAGACTTAGGATCAGTATAGGACCAGTCACAGCAAGTTTTGTATAGTATCAGTCCCTCGAGTGGACTTGAAGGTTAGTTTGACATAGGATAGGATCATTTCAGTACCAGACCAGTTTCAACATCAACTTCAGCATTATCACACTGTATAGGATCAGCATCACCACCAGTTTTCATAGTTCTATGTTTTCTCTCACCATTCCACCCTCAGCACCTCATTCAACATTTTCTCTTGCCACACATCATCTCCACTCTGTTTTCTCATCGCCTCATTCACCCATAGACTATTGCCAACCGATTAGTCTATCTCCCATTGTTCCCCCACTCAGATTACCGTCCAGCAATGTTTTCTAGTCTCATCACACATTTTCTCCTACAGATTCGTGGTATTCACATCATACCCGCTTCCATTCTCTCTTGTTTTGAGAGATCCCTACTGGCTTATAGCCATTGCCTCTAGTACTTGACTACCAAGCAGTACTACTTTGCAGACTTAAAGTCGCAGTGTATACTTGTGTATAGAGGAATTGATTTACTGCATGGAGGTGCTCTGGACCCACTCGCAAACATGATTGCTTTGATTGCCGTGTCACTACATTAATTACCCAATCTCATTCTGAGTTAGTGTTGCTATTGCCACAGAAGTCTAGGCTCATCACCAGAGGTTACACGAGATACGTCTGGATGTTTATACTCTCGAAATAAACACCATGTTTTCTTCTTACTCGCCTGAATAGACAGCACCAACCCCAAGATCTTGTGGGAAAAAGCAAGGGAGTCAATAGGATGCTATCCAGGAGAGTGCAAAACTGGTCCTTGACTGTTGGACTCATAATGCCTCAACCATGCCCTCATATGTGTTCCTTTGTACATGGTTCTGAATAGACAATGAAAGCAAGGTTGGATGCTACACATTCGCTCGAGAACTCACCAGCCTTCTTAAGTGAAGGTCAGCGTCTTTTATCTGGTGTTGTCCCCTATCTTCACCTCATACCGGAAGCTGCTGCTCCACCTATATTTCTCTGCTAATCCTATATTGGGGTGGACTGCTCCACCATGCCCACATTGTTCATCCTGAATAAGGACAATGGTCCAACACTCAAATTGGAGCCTGAGGGTGGCCAGACGTGCTCTTCTACCAGGTCCTTCATCAGTTGAGACTTTAACATCTGTGTGAGACCTGTATTTGTTCCTGGTCGAAACCCAGAGAGCCCAGTTCCCATTAGGCGTTTTGGAGAAAATGCCAGACTTGGGGTATGCATGCATAGAAGGAAGCTCATCGCTCAACCATATATTCTACTTTGTCTTCTTTGTTCCTTCTTAGGTTTTTGTGTTGGAATGATGTGTACAATCACATTCACCCCTCGTTTGCATGATTTTGGTTGTAATGTTGCCATTAGTATCTTTCTCCTCCTCTTTGGAAGCTTCCTCATACCATCAGAGCCCTCTGCAATATGACCAATAACCTTGACCCATCTATTCTTTTCAGAAACAAGATCCGGTGGGGTGCCAATATACACTGATTGTGCAAGGCCAATGTATACAAAACGTCTCATCAAGGTGTTGATCATTCTACTACCCACAAATCAACCTAGACAAATACATCAAAGGTCCAATCTATAGGTCCAATCTATAATCCAATATTCTGTATAAGCAAATACTCTGGCACTTCCAACCTAGACATCCAACAGATCTTGCAGCTCCCTGCACCCATTCTGCTGGCAATCATGCATTTCCAGCTGTCCAAAATCAAAAAACTTGAACCCATCAGTGGTCTGCACTACATTCCGTGGTTCAAGATCACCATGCATGATGCCAAGTGAATGTAACTCAATCACTGAATCAATGAGCTTTTGCCTGAAAAAGTTCAGTTGGGCCTCATGGCTATACATGATGAGATGCCTCACCATGCTGACACACTCACGCCTCTCTTCACATCACTCCACTCCATTCCATACACTCATTCTAGGCTGTCCCTGACATTCTCAAGCAAGAATTCAAACCAGCCACCAACAGGCCTCTGGAACATCCTGTAGAACCTGGGTACAAGAGAACAGTCCCTGAGGGCCACCTTGTACATGTACAGCTCACATAAAATCATGACTGAGTGAAGTTCTGCTACAAGCTTCATGATACACAACTTATTGTCACCTTCAACATGGCAAGTATAGATGCTGCTCCATCTACTCACCTGAATGCGATCTTTCAAAGTTACCATCTCAACTGTTGTTGATGGAATGCGGGGAGCACAGAGAAGGTTCCATGGTTGCAGTGGGTATAGTGAAAGGGAATTCATCAAGGGAGTGAAGTTCTTCACTGCTGGAGTTTTCCAAACATCTGAAAAAGGCTGACCAGGACAACCAATGACAGATATGTGATGTATGTCCCTGCAGTTCAACGATGGATGATGCAACACCATCTAGCAAGATGTATCAGTAATCTTTCACCGTCTAAATAAAGGAAACCACATACAGCATTGGTTGCAACTTGAAGAAGGCACCCAGGGATACTGCATTGCTGAGCTTTGTCCCTGCCCATATTCTTCTTATTGTCACCAGCACTTTCATCGTTTTCTGCAGCCTCATCTGCATCTGGTATTGACCCTAACTGCAGAGGCTGGATGAGAGCAGTAGGTGGGCACTCGATACTGTCACCAGGAATGATATTGGAGCAAAGCATAGCCAAAAGTATGGCAAAGAAAGGCTCCAGCTGAATGTTAGCCTGGAACAGTGTAAGAGTCTTATATGACTTTCATGGGTTTGGGAGGACCTTGTCTTGGAGTTTGAAGGCTGGTGAGAGATGTAGAATCCTTCCCAGCTGAGACAGATTGGTAGAGCATACTAGAAACAGCTGGTAAGAGAACTAAAAGACCAGGCGATGAAGGGAGACTCACTGAGTTGAGCTGCAATCACAATGAGTCCACCAAAGAAAAAACCATATTCTACTCTCACATCTATTATCTGCAGTGCAAGCTGCATTGTGTGAGATGATGGCCACATACAATACTCGATGAACACTAACCTTTATGGCCATAGTGTTGGCGCTAGTTTTGTTAGACCCGATATCTCAACAAGGGTAAATACATGGTTGTATCGTGTTCGTACAATCACCGCTAAGTCCTGTAAAGTTAAGACGTCAAGTTTAAGGCTTTAGCGCTTAGCGAGTAAGAGAGTGATTCGGTATGATTAAACGTTAGCTCAAAGCTAAGGAATATACAGCTTTGAGTAAACTACTTATATACTAGAATGAGGGTCTAATAATAAGCGCACCATGTTAGAAAGTGAATAAGCCAAATACACAGTGACCGAGATAAAGTACACGTCCATGGAGTTATGATGCGCATGGTGATGATGTGAAGATTTATGAAGGTCTGGAGTAAGTCTGGGGTTGCGGGCCTAAAGATAAAAATAGATAAGCACCAAAGATAAGATAAGATAAGAGGTGCTTAGGTAAAGAAATGAATAAATTGTAACATTACCCCCCCTTTAAGGCAGGTGTCCCAACTGCTAGTAGCTTTGGTGTCCATTTGACTAGATCAACAATGATAGAATTTCCTTCTGCCTTTGCTTCAGGGTATTTCGGTTGGTTTGAACGGCGATTTTGTGTCTGTTGAAGGATCGTCGTGGCCGCCGAACTGATCCCAGTCTAGTTCTTGGTCGTACCAAACTTTTCGTCTGGTAAATGGGTCCGTATAGGATTGCCAATCTTCAAATGGCGTCTCTGTACGGTTTACCTTCTCAGTGAGGTAATTGTCTATGAGTTCCTTTGCGTCCATATCGTTTTCTCGTACCCAGCTGTTTGATTCCAGTCCATAACCCTTCCATTTGATAAAGTAGTCCGTGACCCATCGCATTGGTTCCCCGGTTTTTCCCCTGACTTTGCGTTCTCTATGATCGAGGACTTTCTCGACTTCATAGTGTTCTTTGCCGTCGATGAGGTCTGGCGGCGGTGCAGGTGGTTGTTCTTGGTTTGGGAATGTGGGTGGTACATATGGGGTAAGGAGTGATTCGTTGAAAACTGGATGAATGCGCCAGCCCATCAGAAGCTTCAGTTTGTATGCTGATGCTCCCACCTTTGCGAGGATTGGGAAGGGACCTGTTCGTTTGTCTGCGAGTTTCTTTTTGGGTCATGGCAGACTAAGGTTGGTCATATCGAGCCAAACCTTGTCTCCTATTTGATACTTGACTGCAGGTCGCTTCTTTTTGTCATATTGGGCTTTCATTTGGTCGGCGGCTTTTTCGAGGGCTTGCTTGGCTTCAGCATGGATTTTTTGCATCTGTGAAACGAATGTGGTTGAGGCCGGTGTTCTGAAGGGTGCTCGGGGTTTTGCACCAGGGAGGAGGTCAGCATTATAGCCGTAGTTAACCTCAAAGGGGCTTTTGCCCGTCGCGGAATGGGTGCGGTTATTGTGAGCGAAAGCCACGAGAGAAAGCCATTCTACCCAGTCGTCTTGGAGATGGTTGACGAAGATCCAGAGGTATTTTTCAATCTCCTGATTGACTCGTTCAGTCTGACCATCTGTCTGTGGGTGATAGGTGGTGGATATGTTTGCCTTGATCTGTAGCAAGTCATAGAGGTCTTTCATGAACTTGGAGACGAACACAGAGCCTCAGTCGGAGATGACTACCTGAGGCATTCCGTGTCTGGCGTAAACTTCATCGCGTAGGATTTTGGCCCACCCTTCCAATGACAGCTCCATGGTACAAGCTATCGGTATGATTTCCTTGGAGAATCAGTTGACGATCATTAAGATAGCGTCTTGACCGTTGCACCTAGGTAAGCCAGTGACCATGTCTATGGAGATGTGAGTCCATGGTCGGGAGGGTATGGCGTTCGGATGGAGAGGCGCCACCTTTGCTTGAGTGCTCAACTTTGTTCGTTGACACGTCTTGCAAGTGCAGACATAGGCCTCTATGTCTTTCTTCATCCTAGGCCACCAATATTCTCGTAAGACGAGTTCTTTGGTCTTTTCAATGCCAGGGTGTCCCACCGTCCTATGGTCGTGATGCATCGCGATTATTTCTCCTCGTAACGCATGGTCTTGGGGAATATAGATATGGTGATCGTAGAAGATCAAACCGTTATCTAGCTTCATCCCTCGGTCATGGTTGAGAGACGTGGACACGTTCTTGTCCCAAAGGTGGTGGTCAAGCATGGCTTGCTTGATTTTGGTATGGACTTCCTCGATTGTGGGCATGACCATTGCCTGGAAGTGCTTGGGTTTGAGGACGATAACCTCATTGTTGTCCTCCTGTCCTTGCTCGTGATCTGCTCGTCGACTAAGTAAATTGGCTTTCTTGTTTGCCGTTCCTGGTTTATGGTGTAGGGAGAAATGGTATTCGGCAAGCTTGGTTACCCAACATGCTTGGCATCGGTTGAGCTTTTGCGGTTTTCAGAAATACTGCAGATTTTGATGGTCTGTCCATATCTCAAAATCTTGAGCTGCTCCCATTAGGTAGTGTCTCCACTCGTCCAGGGCTAGCATGATGGCCAGCAGTTCTTTATCGTAAATTTCGTAATTTCATTCCGTGACTGTTAGGGACTTGGACAGAAATGCGACTGGGTGCCATTTTCCATCCTGCTCTTGCGACAATACAGTGCCGATCGCTCCCTCACTTGCGTCTGCCTCTACGCGGAACTTGCCTCCTTCCGTGGGTATTGCCAGTACCACTTCTTCGGCTAGTAGTCTCTTCAGCTCTTCGAATGCGTCCTGCTGTGCTTTTCCCCACTTCCATGGATTGTTTCCCATCAGCTGGGTCATAGGTTTGACGACCTTGCTGTATCCTTTGATGAAACGTCAATAGAAGTTGGTAAAGCCTAGGAACGACTGAAGCTGCTTTTTCTTGGTCAGAACTGGCCATTTTGCTACTCCCATGATTTTAACTGGGTCCATGCGAATGCTCCCCTCGCTGATGATAACCCCAAGGTACTCAGTTTCCAAGGTCTCGAACTCGCATTTCTCCGCTTTAAGGAATAGCTTGTTCTTTCATAAGACCTTTAGAACCTCACGCGTAATGCGACAATGCTCTTCCTTGGTTTTGGACATGATCAAGATGTTGTCGAGGTAAACGGTGACGGTGCCTGATGCAATGAGGTTTTTGAAAATGTCATTCATCATCCACTGGAAGGTGGCAGGCGAGTTAGTAAGCCCAAAGAACATAACCGTGGGTTCAAATAACCCCCGATTAGTTCTGAATGCCGCCTTCCATTCGTCACCGCTTTTGATGCGCACATTGTTGTATCCCCATTGAATGTCAAGTTTGGAAAAGTACTTGGCACCTCGTAGTTTATCCATCAGCTCCGAGATGAGTGGAAGCGGGTAGTGATTTTTGATCGTCATCTCGTTAAGCTTACGGTAATCTTGTACTGGTCGCAGCTTGCTGTCTTTCTTCTTAACAAAGAAGAAAGGTGAAGCCATGGGCGACTTGGAGGGCCTTATTCATCCACTTGAGAGGTTCTCATCCAGGAATTTGTCGAGTTCAGCCTGTTCATTTTGATTAAGAGGGTAGACCTTGCAATCGAGATTGGCGTTTGCATTTGGAATAAGTTCGATGGCATGGTCCCATATCTTTGGTTCAGGAAGTTCATCAAAACTATCTTTGTCAAATAGATCGCTGAAATCCTGACACCATTCTGGGACCATTTCTTCGAACGTCTTTGTTTTCTTGTCTGCGTTGGCCGTGGCAGCTAAGTCATTAGCGTGATGAGCGCGTATGAGTATAGCCCATGTGAAATCTATTGCAAGAATTGTATCTCCCTCCTCCAGCTCTTCGTCCCACTTGTTGTCAGGATCTGCATCGGGTAGTACGAATGGGTTCTTGTGGCATTCGCACCGTGCAAACATTAATCCTCCTGTCTTCCAATTGATGATCGGATTATGCCGGGCTAACCAATCGTGGCCAAGGAAGATCTGTTTATCGTCGAGATCTGTTACGGCTAGATCTATTCGTTCCGAATGATCTCCGATTTTAAGACTGATCTCAGCATATTTGGTAATTGATCCTCCTTGGTTTTTGGTTCCGTCGGCATTATAGACTGGGATTGGTGCGGCTATGGTGTGAGTCGGGATGTTAAAACATTTGATGAACATTTTATTGATGGTGCTGCTGGTGCACCTGCTGTCTACCAATGCAGTTGTGGCGACTCGGGCAAGGGTCCCTGGTATCCCAATTTCGACGGGGAGAACCAGGTCCTTCCCTTCATTGCTTAGTGCACTGATGTATTGTTTTGGCTGTCGTAACTCTTTGAGCCATTCGAGTGCATTGATTCGCTCCATCCCCCTCATTGCTTCAAGCATTGCGTCAACTACTTCCTCTGCGCGCGCTTTGTGAATCCAATTCTTTAGGATTGCTTTTGCCTCCGACTCTGTCTTGGCTTGTACTATGCCATGCAGAGTCCACTCAGCTCCGAATGGTTTAAGCCATTCGCTGTAGCTCTGGCCACTAGTATAAGTGTGCGAGAGTTGCAGGGCCTCTCTAGCCTTCGTGTCGACCTGTGAGGGCTCAACTACCATTGGCGAGGTCACCGCGGTTTCTAAAGGGGATGTTAAATTAGCCTTCTTGTTCATCATGAAACTGGTAATGTCCTCGTCGTCAGGTACTTCTTCAATAAAAGCTACCTGATGCTCCCTTTGCACTGCCTGGGCACTAGCAGCTCCCTGTCCTGCGGCTTTCTGGTCGGTCGTGGAACGGGAGGTGCGTTGCACGAAGAAGTCACCCCATGAAGGGGCAACAGGTTGGGCTGACACCATATTACAGTCGCCTTCACCTGATTCCTTCGAGCCCATGTTCCTAAGTGGGTCCCTCGTTTCTTTTGGCGTTCCCCCATCCTCGAGTCGCCCTGCGTCTCGACAGGCATTGGCAACTGGTCGGGGGCCCTTACTCGAGTCCGGTTTGTCCTCGTTCATTGTCTTCTGGTCGTCCATGGCTGTCTCCAAAGCCCCTTGTCATGAAAGGGATTTAGACTTTGGTAGCCGTATGGTAATCTCTTTTACCAGAGGAGGTTTCACTGTAGCTATTCCCTCGAAACTCCCAGCGAGGCTGGGACTCCGTAGAGCCACTTGGTCAGGGGGGGCGAGACACTCCAAAGGAGCCGCTTGTTCCCCTGGGTCCTCCGGTCGCACTCGCACCACTGCACACACTCCAATGGAGTTGCTAGGTAACAGTGACACCATTGAGAGGAGTGTCACTATGGTAGGTGACTCATCATCCGATGCTTTCGCCCACAATGGGTTACTTGCCAAACGTTTAGTTGTCAGTAGTCTAACTACCACGACATCTGGTGCTGGGATAGAGAGTTGATTCTTGCTTAGTTTCTGGTCTGATTGCGAAGTCATGGGTATATTCGAATGCGCGGGGGTAACTACAACAGGTATATAAGTACATTGATAAGTTGCGATAGGCGTACCAGCTAAAACTAAGTCCATAGCCAAGTAAGTTGAATCATTTACTCCTCGGCGCTCTCTTTTACTTCTTCAATGGGGGCGAGCTTGTCCTGGGTGTCCCAATATGCATTGGCGTGACGTAGGCTCTCTTCCCAGGTTTTGGGTGCATTGGGGCAGTCGCGCTTGAAGTGGCCTTTCTTGCCACAACGGAAGCATACTGACGCTGCCCTGGCTGCATCAACATCCATTGGCGCGCCGCGCCCTCCGTAAGTTGTCCCTGTCCCCATCTTTGTTGACGGCGTAGGAACTGCTGGTTGACCACCCTTAGTAGGCGTGGTCGTGTCGGTGCCACCGTAGATCCTTCTGCCTGTTTCAGGTGCCAGTTGTAGTCGATGCATAGGAGACGAGTCTTCCAGCCTTCATAATCAATTGGTACCTCCCCATCAGCCGAGTATATGGTATTTTTACTCAACTGGCGGGCGGCCTTCTTGATCTGATGGAGCATGACTTGGTCATTGTCGCGTACTCTGGCGTGATAGGCTAGTTCTTCGAATACTTGGAAGAAACGGTCGCCGTCCTTCTCGTCTACCTGCCTGAGTTTCTCCCACTGTGCATACTTTAGCTGTGTGTCAGCATCCTTCCAGAATCTCCTGCCAAGCTCCTTCTTGAAATCTTCATAAGATGGGTAGAGCTGTGCCCCAGTCACTGGATCCTTTCCTATGACTTGCGTGCTCAACTCCCACCATCTCTCAGTGTCTCCTATGAGTCGTGAGACGCAGAAGACGACTTTATGAGGGGGGTGGCGGAAGTGTTGGTTGAACACTTCGAAGTGCAGTTCGCACTTTAGGAAGAATCGAGTGATGTTGTTAGAATTACTGTCGAAGTCGTTGACCTCTTTGACGATTTTTGGTTTGAAATTGTCATAGGGGGCGACGGCTCCGTCGAGTAATTGCCAGGGTACTGGCAGATCTGGGAGTGGTGGTGGAACGGGATGGAGCGGGAGCATGTATCTTATAGGTGGGGCAGGAGGAGCGGGAGGCTGTGGCGGTTGTGTGCCGCTGCCTCCACCGGCTCCATGGCCACCACCGGCAAATGGTCAGGGAAATGGTATATAGCTGGGCTGGTAAGTCCCCGGTGGTGCCTGTCCCCTGACATAGGAGAAGGTTCCGGTTGATACCCGGGGCGATGATGTTGGCGGTGTATCTGTCATTGGTTCCTGGATCTCGATTTCGGCAGCTTCTTCTTTGTAATCGGGGAGCTCCTCCATGGGAGCATCTCGGTGTATGTCGTTCCATAGGAAGTGGGGATTTCGCTCTGCCTCGTATTGGAGTATGTCATCAGATGGGATTCCCCTCTGTTTCTTCATAAAAAAGTCGTTTCCAGCTTGGGTTTCCCCCCAAGCCTTATCAAAAGGGAGTTCATAAGCAAAATAGGTGAAAATGTCCTGATAATCTGATTGCCTGAGAATAGCCGGTATACCTACATCTAGGTCATCGATCGTTCTTTCATAAAACCTAATCGCGTCAGCTAGAGTCATCGGTGGGGGGTCTAGGTGTGAGCTCGCCCAACGACTCGGTGGTCGACTGCCGCCTCCCATTGACAGTGATGACTGGGTATGGGGTGGAAGGACGGGGTGGACGCTGCGGCTCAATGACGGTCTCTGAGGTGCTTGACTCGCGTGCTCTGAGATGTCGGGCGAGTCGCTCCCAGTGAGTCTCTCGGCTCCGCTGACCGCGGCATGCTGGGGGATGAAGGTAGGTGGAGGGACCGGCGACGGGTTCCTCAACTCATACAGGCTCGAGTGGGAGCTCCTGGTTCTGTATGGGCTGATCCCAGTGGCGATGGTTCCTGTATCCTGCTGGGGGAGGGGTACGGTGCTCGGGTGAGCCACGATTGGAGGGGAAGTAGGCGCTGTAGGGGATAGTGACATTGTCCCAAAACTCTGCTGAAGTGATACCGGCTGCGGGTGGTGGAGTGGGATTCCTATCTGCCCAAGTATCGTAATTGGTGATGGGGGAGACGGGTCTGAAGTCACGGCCCACATCAAATCCCCTGACATGGGCGGCAAATCGGGTGTACATGCCGGGTGAGGGAGTTCGAGGGATGTACTGGGTATATTTGGGAGAGGGAGGAATGGAGGGGTGGACAAATGTGCACCTTCCGGTAGGGGGAGTAGCTGCTCTTTCCGGGATAACGGGAGAAGTCGACTCAGGAACGACTTCTTCTTCTTCTGCGACTCCACCCCTAGTGAGCTCGTCGAGTGGGATCGGTCGGTGTGGTATGGGTGCAAAGAGTCGGGGTGACTGCTGCTCGAGCGGAATGGCATTGACATTGTCGGAGAGAGTTGGGGTAGTAGAGATCGTGGGGGTGGTGTGGGGTGCCTCAATTCTTTGTGGCGGTCTGCAGAGAGTCCTGAGCACAAGAATGAGAATAAGAGAGATGATGGTAGCGCTAGGGATGCCAAGTGCAATGGCTAAGTCCTGGGCGGTACCGTTAGATATGGAGGATCTTGGTTAGAGATCTAGAAAAAAGCTTTGAGCTAATTGTTAGACCCGATATCTCAACAAGGGTAAATACACGGTTGTATCACGTTCGTACAATCACCGCTAAGTCCTGTAAAGTTAAGATGTCAAGTTTAAGGCTTTAGCGCTTAGCGAGTAAGAGAGTGATTCGGTATGATTAAATGTTAGCTCAAAGCTAAGGAATATACAGCTTTGAGTAAACTACTTATATACTAGAATGAGGGTCTAATAATAAGTGCACTGTGTTAGAAAGTGAATAAGCCAAATACATGGTGACTGAGATAAAGTACACGTCCATGGAGTTATGATGCGCATGGTGATGATGTGAAGATTTATGAAGGTCTGGAGTAAGTCTGGGGTTGCGGGCCTAAAGATAAAAATAGATAAGTGCTAAAGATAAGATAAGATAAGAGGCGCTTAGGTAAAGAAATGAATAAATCATAACAAGTTTGCTTCTTATTGGCATCAAGACTGAATGGCTGGCTCAACGCCTCCACCTTTGTGAGCAACACAGAATATGCTTTATCCTCATTGGAACAGACAAGAATAGGCTCCTTTTGAGCATGTCTGTCCTCAACCCAGTTCCAATAGACCGTAATATTGAAGTCTCCTTTTTGAGACCACCTAGTCTTGGCAATGGCCTCATGGTCGACATTAAGGTAACCTTTGATGCCAGCAGCCATGGCAATGACTTGAATGATAGGGTTTAAGGCTAAAGTGGTGAGTTCACTGTAGCCATTCACGCTACCTTTGGCACATAACATTTTCAACTTCATACCATCCAAGCCCGCCTGCATTGCCTGACAAGAAATGCTGCCAATGCTAAATCTATTTACCACTCTGTTGATGTATCTCTTCAGATTTGGGAGGAGATCAGGGGCTAGCTGGATGGTTAGGGAGCAATCTGCTGGAGGGGCAGGGTCTTGGGCACTGTAAAATGCAGCAGAGGTTGTATCCAGTGCCTGCAGATGCATCTGAGGTCATTCTGGATAGAATGACAAGAGCTTTTGGATATTGGTGGGACAGTTGGCCATGATGAACATGACAATGGTGGTAAGAAGCAGAGTATAAGGGCGAGTTCATTCAGCTTCAGTCTGTGGCCCCTCTAGGCAATTACAAATCATAACATCAGCTGATTGCCATGTGCTGGCATTGCACTGAATGCCATTGCCTCAAATTTAGCAAGAGCACAATATTGTACATCTGGAGTAGGAGCTGTATAACATTGAAACCTGTGAAAACAGCTCACAAGGTCAATGAGCAAGGGATGCATGCCGTGTGAAAAATCTTGTGACAAAACTCAGACCGTAGTGCCCACAAGTAGTGATGTGCTGGCCCAGCTTAGGCTCAAAGCCATGGCTTGGGCTTGGCTTACATGGGCTTGGGCTCACTGGAACTTCAAGCCCAGCCCAAGCCATTGGACAGGGCTTGGCTCAGGCCGGCTTGGGCTTAAGCCCCGGCTTTTCAGTGGTGGTAGATATGTACCTATTGAGCAATGGAGCACTAATGTGAGCATAGTTATATTATTTCTTTAATGCCTAGTGACATACCAGGGACATGTTGACTTCATCTAGGGCAATGTACACCTTCCGAAGCTTCGTAATTAACTCAGCAAGTATGACATCATACCAAGGTTGTGTTGCTGTGCCCACTGCTGACTGCAAACACACTGTGATGGGTTCACAATAAAGGTGTCTACTGCTGATGATAATTATCACAGCATCCCTCCCATGTAGAGTGGGTTTGATATGGCTGAAATATGGGATTTAAAATCACTTACTTATTTGTACAGAAAGCCTGGGGCTTTGGGCCGGCTTGAGGCTTGGAAAACACCAAGCCAAGCCTTGAGCCCTCAAAAGCCGTTGTTATGGCCTGGCACAGCTCGGGCTTTTACTGAGCTTGAGCCTGAGCTGGCACATCACTACCTGCAAGTCATCCAAACCATCACCATATGAGCTTCATCCTCAACTTCATGGCAAGGGCAGAACAAGGGCCAATGCAAGAAGGGAAGCTAAAGCGAAGACAGCAGAGGAATGGAAGAAAAGATGGGAGGCCAGCCATAAGCATGGACAATATGCGACGGCAAACAGATTCCCGCCATCTATGAGGCCGCAAGGGGTTCTGAATATGAAAAAAAAAAAAGACAAGGGGTTGATTAAATATTTTTGTGCATCAGTGCTGAACCTACCTACCTCCACGTGACCTGTATGATGTCATTCTACATAATTTAGGCTTATTCTGACGCTTTTTGGCCCATTTTTTGCACAAAAGTACCTGTATGATAAATATCTTGATGTTTTTGCACACAGTCTGTATCCTATTGGACGCATATTGCAAGATTGGTTCATTAAGGTATTTGATATCATGATGATACAGTAAGCATTGATGTCAAAGAGTGCTGGTGAAGATGTCTATAAAGCCAGTTATCATACTCTCAGAGGTAAATAGCATGCATCATGGTATGTATTACATTGAAATTTATCTGTAACATCCCCCAAAAAGTCGTCTTTAGGCCCCAATAAGGGAGGTCAACTTTTTTTTTTCGGGGCTGCCGGCCCAACCTACCTACCTACCCGGTGTGCCGGGCCAACATTCCGGTACCCCCTTGCCTAAGCCTGAACGTCCCTTCCTTCATCGCCACCGTCACCGCGAGTAGGCCATCCTGCCTTGGTCTGGAGATTCCATGCAGTAAGGATTCCTATACTATGGGTCCTTGCTGTCGTCTCTTTCGCGGATTGGTCGGTACACGGCTGATAGGATTTCCTCTCAACCGCGTAGCTGGCCAGTATTCGCCTATGAAAAACGACCGGGTTCCGGCACGGCTCTCTTGCACCCTTGAAAGCTGCATCCATATGCACGAATGGCGCTACTGTACTTTCAGACGGATGTCTTAATGGGTCTGAAATTGCTGTATGGGCTACTCTACGGGTGTGTAATGCTCTCCTTCATACCGCCCAATCTGACAGCTTCTGCTAGAGCTTACCTTCCGTGAGGTCATTCAGGCCGAACGTTCTGCCGGGGGGATATCATCCTGTGTTGGCGGCGCGTCTACAGGTACGCACACATTTCGTCTCCGGCTCACCTCGAACTGATCCATCGATGTTGCAGACGCACCAACCTGTCTACGTCTCCTTCGCGGCACTGCGACCACTAGGCTGCAGTGCGATGGCATCTTTCCATGTCACCAGCGGCATCGCGCCATGGCCTATATCGATTAAACGTCCGCATCTCACGAAGCCTCCTCCTCCAGAGCGGTAGTCGAAATTTTTGATCCTCTCCGGCTGCTCGGGCGTGTGTACCTATCAAAGTGTACCGTTGCATTGTTTCGCCCCGTTTGGTGGGGTAAATCCAGGACCGCTCGGCTCATAGCCTGTCCACATCCTTTCGCAATTGCGTACAACTCATCTTCTCCGCGTTAAATCAAGCCACACTTCTTTACCTGGCACTTGGCCTGCCGCTACATCCTCCAATGCTTATACATGCGTCTCCGGTTTACCTGGAACCGAACAATCGATGTTACAGATATACCAACCTTTCTAGTCGTGCCAAAGCTGTCACCACTAGGACTCTCACGTTCATCGACATCATCTAAGACGACTCTAATATCGTCGGACGGCCTATCTCGACAACACGTCCGCACCAACTCTCCTTCTCCAGAGCGGTAACTGAAGATTTTTGATCCCTTTCAGCAACTCGGGCGTACTGTCGAGGGGGGACAATTTGTTACACCTATTAAGTGACACGTTGGACTGTTTCGCCCCGTCTGGTGGGGTGAATCTGAAGGAATACTCGGCTTATATGGCCTATCCGCATCCTTTCCCAATTGCGTATAACATATTCCCTCTGCGTTAATCCAAGCGATACTTCCTTCAAAGCTCGTCACTTCATCTTTGCCTGGTCGTGCTGCTATTCCATCCTCCAATGGTTGCCAACCACCTCATCACATGCGGTCTTTCTAGGAACCGATGCAGCATGCAATGCTGATGGAGCTCGGTGGCTATCCAGCTACGATTCGAAGAGGGTGTTGGAGAACTAGACGTCATCGGGAATTGCATAGTACAACTGTGGCGCTCTGACCATAGATAATACTCCCATCTTGCAATAGGTGCGCATTTTTCCATTATATGCGGCCCGCCACCGAAGTCTTATGAATCAGCGTGCAAACAGAAACTGTCAATGAAATGGCGACTTTGCCGTCACCGAAACCCGGTTTCGTCGCTCGTCTGCTGTCTGTTGGAGAGCGTGAAGCTTCTTCATCGAGGCAGGAGGGGATGTCATGTCGTCACCGGCCGATATACCTGAGATCCCATCTCTCATTCCCTACGCGATTGTAGACCAAGGGTACTTACAACAAGCGGAGAAGGAAATCTATCAGGTTACTCGTGAACACCCTTTAGGGACTCGTTGGCACAATCTGCATTTATAAATTTGGATAGTCTTGGTTCGATTCCGAGGGGGAGAACACTCGATGTGGAGACTTTTTTGAAGACATTGTTTCGATGTCCTCACGCAGTTATTGGAGTTATGCATAGCTCCTGCTTATGTAGCTTTAGTCACAGAATCTCATAAGTGTTCTTGTATATGATAAACAATGGAACTCACGCCGTACAGTACGGAAAACAAGAGGAGACCAAATTAATTAGATTTCGCCGGCCCCACCGCCAAACTCGTTGCCAATTGAGAAAATAAAGAACCACTACAAACGTATGAATTATAATTATAATTCCATGTAAAAGCATGTTTATAGATTAAACAAATACGACGATCTTTGGAATAGCTACTAGACAGGCGATGAAAAAATACGCGTAGACAATGAACCTTATTGACCAGCCAACAAGAACGGTACCTTTTTCCAGACCGGCCCATAACAAGTGCCATAACTGGATCCCAGCAATGCACTTGGAGGCGCAGAACACGGCGAGGATTATGGTGATGTGGGTTACAGTGATTGGTCCGAATTTGTCTGCAAGATATGGATGGAACGTCCCGTACAATGTGGATTCTGCACTCACTGATCACATAGACATATACAAGGGAGAATACGACCGCCGAACCGACGACATCCATGCTATGCCGTCGTAAATGTTAGGTAGCGAAGCCTTGGAGGGTCTTAGAAGCTTACTTGGTGAGGGCTGGAGCCAAAGTATGGGTTCTAAAGCGGCGATGCTTCCTGAGGCATGAGGCCCAAGCGTGGCAAGCACGAGGGAGAAGCGGCCAATGAGATGATGCTTTCCCATGCAATACAAGGCAGGGATCAAGAATTGAGGTCTTCGTGATAATAGATATAAGCGCCATGGACAGATCTCGATTGAGAAGTAGCGTGCTGGACGATTGTAAAACATTAAAACATAAATACGCGAGTAACAACGATTCGACATACTGATGTATTATGGGTCGTATTTCTCCGAGTCCTTGTAGAGCGGGTCCGTCATCAAGAGGTACAGCATCTGAGGTACTTGAAACCTATTGACAGAGCATTGATGTCAGAAGATCGTCTCATGCCATGGAGGAAAGAAGACCTGTGTAGCACAGTCTACTAACCTTCGTTTTTGATGCTTCGCCCATCCCCGTGATTCTAGTAGAAGGGAAAACGAGAAATTTTTAAACCGTCTTGGACAGCCTCCCCAACACCTGCTAGTGATTCCGAACAGGTGACTCTTGCCATAGCAATGCCCACAGGTGTCTGTGTCGCGTGAGCTCAGTTCAGCCCAGTTTAACTTGCAGTGTGACTATGATCGCGATCAGGCGATGGGTGTTTGGCAATTCGCTTTATAGATCGTATCCACGAGAGATGACCCAATTGGCACGCGCCAGTCATCGCATGCTGATCTCCGGCCACATCATTAGGAGTATCATCCCTGATAATGTTGCATGCGTCCAGAATGTACGTGGTCTGCATGCTCCACGAGCGGCAAGGAATGCGTTCCAGAGTTTCGGTTGCTAAGGACCTTCACATATAACAAAGAGCGCGGCGATGTATCTGGATTGTGGTCAGTTCAAGTCCTTTCGAAATATAGTGCGGCATACACCAATAGTCGCAGGAGGGAACCTGTCTCCAACCAAGAAGCAAGTCTCATACACCTTCCCGACTAACATTCACATTAAAGGACCAACGGTTCAGAAGGCAAGTAACTACGACCTTGGTTTGTCGCTTGAATTTCTCGGTTTCTATGACCTATGTTCATAAGCCAATGATGCAAGGGGGATGAGAAGAGCAACGATACCATAAACATCCGAGTCCGGCTTCAAAACACCTGAATGCGAATGAGAACTAGAATCTCCGAATTTTCACCAGGAACGAGTACGTTAGACGCGGCTCGCGTATTTACAATACGGATGTCTCGACCGACGAAGGATCTGGCAAAGGAGCGAATTCATATATCTGGCGACCCTCAAGCTCGAATTTGAGGGCTGGGCAGTTGCTGTGCTGATCCTTGACACAGGATTCAGTAACAGGAACAACGCGGGCGTCGTGGAGCAGTCCACACCGATGTAGAGCTGCAATGGGCGGGGCGGCGGCTTCTGGTATGATGATTTCGAGGTGGAGGTAGGAGACGACACCACCCTTGCTTCCTATGTTTCTACCAAAGAACGTATGCGAGGGCATGGTTGAGGCGCTATAAGTCCAGCAGTCGAGGACCGTTATTCCACTCTCCAGGATAGCGTCCTACTGACTCTCTTTCTCTCTCCCGCATCTTTACGGAGGTCGTCGCCAACAGAGTGTTCTCTGAGCTCGCTTTACTTGGTTTGAATCCGTGGGGAGGTGATACCAAACTTGCTGGTGTGCGAGGTACATGGGTACGAGAGCTGGACGAGAGAATGGCCAAGTCAGGCAGCACAAAATCCCGTTCAGAAAGTAGCGCACTCTCCACATCTCCCGTCACTCCAAGTAGTGACATCGTCCTATTCTTCACTCTCCCCCCCGAACATTCTCTTCAAAATTGTCCCGTCCGCTTCACTCCTTATGCATTATGCCTTTACCTTTTCCTTTCGCATTTGCCTACAGCTTCTCCCGGCTGGCCTTGTTTTCGGGAAATACACTGCCGCCACGTCGTCCGGGAAGAAGAATGGCGGGAAGTGTCGATTACTGCACTTGAAAAGGCGTGAGTACGAGGCCGGAAGAGGGGTACGTCTGGTCGAGATGGGGATGGGGAAGAGCTTAGAGGTTTAGTACTAGTCGTAATGGGTTGGTTCATGCTCTTCAAGAGGGCGCCGCTCGGATGGAACGGGGCGGCGAATGTTATTTCTGGGGGCAGAAGAGGTGGATTGGATTGCGTAGTGGTCTTAGATGGGGATGAGATAGGGCGGGATAGGGCAGTGTGGGCGTCTTTTCGAACCAGATTTCTAGGCGGGTAAACCATTCGTGCACGTCGGATTGCATTGTGATGATATTCGAAAGGAGGTGGACTTTGGCTCGATGGCATAGCAGAAAGGCTTCAAAATAGCCAACTCTGAAGCGAGCTGACAAGGATAAGGTCATCAAACAGGAGTGTGGAAAACAGACAACCACGCACTTCCTCGTTGCTCGAGTCTTCGTTAAGATACGCGGACTATGGTGCAATCTGTGAACACTACGCCTGCTTCCCAAATCTCGTCGATGGGAGGCGAAACCTCGGAGAGCGTGGGCTGGTCGTATTTGCGAGACGCTACACACCGGAATCCAAGAGTCTGCCAAAGGTGAGTTCTCAACCGAACGAGAGTAGCATACACGGTTGCCACTCACGAGATCCTTGCCTCTTTATGCATTATGGGTCTTTGGTGCCTCACTCAAATATTCGTCTTGGGTTCAAACGTTCAACGTTCATGCATCATGCACATGGCGCGACGGAGGATCTGAGGAGTGAACTTCTTGACTAGTTTCGTACCAAGGCTAGGGGAGAGCTTCATGTAGTCTCATGGGCATGAGTGTTGGCGTTGACGACCGCGGTGCGGGAGGGGGAGTGGATGATCAAGTAGACAAGTGTCCTTGCGTAAACCAGGGCGGACTTTTCAAACTCGAGACAGATGTTGTATGCATCCGACAGGCCGTCCGGGTTGTGCGGGGAGGGAGTGCGGGGCATGATGGTAAGAATGCTAAATTTGGTTTTGTTTGACTCCTCTCACGATCAAAAATTGAGCGTCCTCTTCGTGCGTTCACTACGCGTCAACTCGCGTTGTTCCTTACTCCTATGGACTCGAACGTTCGTACAGAGTACCATCATCAACGAGCTAGATTCTCCAACGCGATGAACACTGCAATACACACCTTTTTGATAACTTGCCTGAGAAAAGCCAGCACGGGCATCACCATCGAAGGCCTCGATTAGCCTGACCAGTACCATGCCAGACAAGACTCCGCACAGCGCTTCGCTCGATACCAGCAAAGGCACATATATGCAGGATTTTGATGTCGAAAGGAAATGGGATGGGTGTGTGTCCATTTCTTCTCTCGCAGACGACGAGTCTCATAATTTAGGGTGTGACAGACTCTAAGAGTACACTTCCTCGCTGACGCCAGTCGGACAAGACGCCGCGGAGACGTTCTTCCGCTGCGTCTTGGTCCATGGCCTTGCCGCGATATGGACGAACAGCCGCTATGAAGTGCTAGCGTGACGTCAAGGTCATTATCTCAAGGAAGTTCTTACCTGGTGATATCATCGTGTGCTGGCAGCGCGTCTACCCAGGGAATGATTAATGAGGTGCGTGTACATTCTGCCACTATCTCGTCACTGATGAATCGATGTTGCAGGCCCACTGTCAAACGTCCGCAGTAAATAACATCCATCATGCAAGGCCCTCCAAAATACCGCCATCACCACAATGCCGTCATCTCCTGGTCCATCTCGATAAGACGTACACCTTCCCACCAACTCTCCCTCTCCAGAGCAATAATCGGCTTCTGATTCCCTCCAGCCATCCTCCCTCCCGGGCTTTCTGTTGAGGAAGGACATCTTGTTCATACCCATCGGCATAGAATAGCTCGTTAACGGGATGCTGGTAAACCCCTCAATAATCGGCTTCTGATTCCCCTCCGGCCTTCCCTCTTCCTTCCCGGGCTATTCGTCAATTCGACCGGAACAGGCTGCCATCATCAACGAGCCTGATTCTCCGACGCGAGCGCGTCCTACCACCGCAATGCGCACCTTTTTTCGACATCTTGGCCGAGAAAAACCAGCACTGGTATCATCGTCGAAGGCTTGGCCAACACTACGCTCAGCTCTTCCTTCCACCACCTGCACACGAAAATGAAGGCGATCATATGCGGACCCCGCCGTTCCTTATTGTGACCTCGGTGTAACGGCACCAACAACAGTATCATAACAATGCAATCCGACTCCGTGTACGAATGGTTTACCCGCCTGGTCGGTGCTCATACCAGTGTGTATGGTTCAGCTCGATGCAGCAGTTGAAGCTTTCACTTCCCGTCATTCTCCCGTACCAGTGTACTATAGCGGTCTCTGAAAGACTCGTCGAAGAAGGGCGAAACCCGGGCCTGTCTTTCATTCGCAGTACAGAAAGAACGATATGGATAATGTTCCTCAACGACCTTCGCTTTTGTTCCCCTTCGATCACGCAGGAGGGGTCTGACTGGCCTAAATCACAGGCTTAGTCACTCGCTTCCTGCATGCTGAAATTGAAAGCTAGGGACGGACGAGGTGTGGTTGTATAGGAAGCAGGGAGGTCGGTGAGAAACGAGCCCTGCGGAAGCTCCCTGCTCCGCCCACCTATCATTTAATCTCTCGGTCCTAATCACACACAGCAAAGTCGACTTCTATCCCGAGCCAAGTTCCCTCTGTGGCGTCAAGCTATTCTTCGTCACACTCACGTGCCCTTTCAATCAATGGTTCGAAGCTCGCTTGTGCCGTCGATAAGGGCCCCGACCTCTTTGACTTTTCATTCAGTCTAACGGTGAAAGCCACCTGTCGTCAGAGAAGAAAACCGACGGAGACTTGATAGCAATTCGCTATAGTTCAGGTCTGAGTGTGAGCGCTCGCAAATTCCATATACCACTCCCCGAATATGTGTCGCGCCATTCGTTACTATTGACCGCGACGGGGTCCTCATATCATAGCGTGGCCTCCGACCCCGGTCCATACATCTCACTTCCTGCTATTGCAGAGCTCTTCACTCTTAAGCAGCACTAGACAAAAGCGCGGTTCTGCTTTCTCTCCGTCATCCTCACGGACAGATTCTTCTATTCACCACGATCCTGCGAGCGTCTTGGCTGCCATTACCCGCCTCCATCTGATACCTCGTCTCCTCACTCATCTCCCAAGACAACCCGAAAGCCTGCGGACGATGACGAGAGTGGTGAAGCCATGTCACAAGGGAAAGCCAAAGGTCCTGCCCTCGAAACATCGCAAAAACTGAGCTGTTTCCAACAACGATGATATGCGTGTTGATGATTCATCGAAGCATAACCTAAACTTAGGCGGGTGATTTCCCCGACACCCAGCCCTACGCGACCATCCCCTCCGTTAATCAAGTTGCAATACGGTACTCTTGAATATGCGACCCGCTACGTATCAGCCCAACTATGCTTACGGGACGGATCACGGGTGTATTGGTATTGCCGCACCTACTGCAGAGGTGTCGTGGATGGGGTGACAAAAACTATGGGAATTAAGTTGGACACGCTGTTGAAGGGAGACAGACGGGTGGTGCTACGAAGGAAAGAGTGTATGATTTGATTCGTGTTAACCAAGCGATTGATTTTACCGACCGCGAGGACACCTAGCCCTATGCGACCCACTGATCCCACATCCCCTCCGTTAAAGAACTCTGTCAAGTGCAATACGGTGTTCTTGAACATGTGAAACTTCTGGAAACGTCTCCGCGTGTCACGACGACGGGACTTTGCGCCGGATCACCGGTGCATTGGACCTTTTCACAATCTCTTGCCGCGAACGATACCGCTGTTTTACGTCATCCAAGACGAATTCACCGGCGCCTTTGTCCCTCGCCTATCAAGAACGCGTACCCTTCTCTGATTGAAGCTCTTGCCCCATCCCTGTAGCTATCCGCGTGGAAACAGTATGCGAAGAGGCTGCGATTGTGGGCAAAGGCGAAAGTAAACTTCGGGAGTCTGAGGCTCGACATGATGATTTACATTTGGGCAGGAGCTTCTTGCTATAGTTGCTTTAACCTACCCTACTTCTCTCCCCAAACGTGATCTCGTCCCCGTTGACAAACTGCGGGAGTCTTATTCATACCATCCATTAAAAGAGGGTATCCGAAAATCCGGAAGCTTCCAGATGCGGATAGTTTCAGTTACCACCACCCCTCGCAGAGTCTCGCGATGGGCATAAGCCTCTGTGGGACACAGGAGGCTCCCTGACCCCGGTCCATATGTGCGCTCTCCACACGGCGTACACCATAACACGCCCCTGCTCTCTTCACGACCCCCTGACGGTGACGTTTTCACAAATACAGAGGATAGAGACGATGAGCATACAAGTCGGTTTCCCGCTATCTGAGCTATGTTTGTGTAGATGTCTACCTGATTAGACCTGCGGCAGGACAAAGCGCCGACATCCTTTGGTCAAACATGAAATCGAACGCCATAGTGCTCCAATCAGGTGGATGGTAGATACCCTTTCGCGAGGATCCGATGGTACTCCTGGATATGCGACCCTTTCGTCAATGACTATGATGCTCGCTACGTATCAGCCCAACTATACCGACAGGACGCTACGCCAGATCGCTGGTGTATTGCCGCACCTTTCAAATCCATCTCATGTCGACGTCAGGGCGCTGTTCTACACTGTTCCCGCCATACAAGATGACTTCACCGGCCCCGTTGTTACTCGCCTATCCACGACGTATACCCATCCTCTGGACTATAGCACTCCAGCCATCTCCGGCACAAGGATTGAAGTTCTTGCACCATTCCTGCAAGTTATGTGGGCCCATTGCACCTGAAGAAGATGCGATGTAGAACTTCCCTCCAAACGTAATCTCGCCCCCCGTTGACGATTTGGGTCAAACCCGCGGTCTGATTCATTAACAGAGGGAGCTCACCGCTTCAGTACCTGTCCGAAATTCCGGAGACTGCTAGATGCGGATAGTTTCAATTACCACCACCCTACGAAGGGCTCGCGACGTGGTACTTATGAGTCACAACTGCCAGGGGCCGGGCCGTTCCTTATTGTGCCGGTAACAACGCAACATCAACGCCTTACTGTACACGCATTCTTTATGACCAACCTAGCGGAGAGACCCTTGCATAAGGTAGGTATCCTATAATCAAAATTTCAGTGACTTTGGCTGATGCGCTTCTCCAGTTATTTCAGCCCGAGACGTTTGGTGCACGAAACCAAATTTTCTGTTCAGGCCCACAGGAAATATTGTTGTGTCTACTGAGCAATAAAAGTACGACCCAAGGAGAGAAGGAGCCGAAGAAAAACTGAGGTCCCCGCTACCACAGGTCCACCGATTTCTGACGACTCGCCTTCTCCGACTCGGAGTAGGGTAGGGCTTTTGAGTGGCTCTTCCTTAAGGGTCAGCGTGCTTTTTTCTCCATCGTCTCAATGTTGGTCTCCGCCGAAATGTATAGATCTAAACGGCCGTAGATTACAGTCACTCTTACGGCCGTTCGAACGAGCCAATCTCATGTACATTTGGAGATCGGACATGATCTCGGAAATTGGAAACTTTACAGGTTGGAAATATACGTTGACACATGTGTGCGAAGATTTCTTAGAAGGAAGTGGGAGACCGGCTGCAATTCAATTAGGTTTTTGCCTACTGCGCACACTCCCTTTCAACTTGAATCCGTCTACATATCAGGATGCCCACGGCTAAGGTAAAGTCGAGCACCGGGAAGACTACGTTCAACTACACGATATCGACACCCTCAGCTTCGTCGGCCACGTCCATCAACAACAGCCTACCAACGTTGCTGTTCATTCATGCAGTTTACTACGGACAACAGATCTTCCAACGTCAGTAGCATATTGTTTCTGCGGCAACTGAGTTGACAGTCATACTATAGGACAGTTCGAGGACCCACAAATAAGGAGATTCAACTGCGTTGCTTTGGACCTTCGATTATATGGTCGCACAACGACTGACGATATTCCCGAGGGCTACGGTGCAAAGGACGCTGCTGAAGACCTCGCATTGTTCATGGTGACCGACTTTTTTGTCCAACGGAACCGTAACTGACTCGCGTACAGGACGAGGTCAGATTACCTGCGTGCCACATCGTAGGCCTATCGATGGGCAGTATGGTGGGGATCGCCCTCGCGGTGTACCACCCAAACAAAGTCGCCTCTCTTTTCCTTGTGTCGCCGCTAGGGCTGGAGGAGGTACGAAGATTATTTATTAACGGCTGTAGCTGAGGTTAATGCTGCTTGTAGCCAGCAGACATAGCCAGCGGCCGGCGGGAAATAGCAGATATCTGGATCGAAGGTGTCAAGACCGGCCGGCTCGACATGGCGGCTATCTCTGATTCGATGTACGGTGCCCATCAATTAGGGTTCAACAATAATCTCAACAGCTTAGTGAGCGCGTGGGTTTTGATTCGGCGGTGGCTCACCGTTCCAAACTGACTGGACTCGTTGTTAGGCTCGACGATATCACGCTACCGTTAACTTTGAAGAATGCAGTTCCTGCGAGGTTCGAGCAGTACGAGAGAGGCACGATCAATTTTATAAATAATCGAAAGGAGTATTCCAAAGATCAGCTTTCTCGGATATGCGTCCCTGTCAAGTTGGTCCATTGCCTAGGGGATATCGCGTACCCTCCGGAATATTCAGAAAGATTTATGCGGCAGTTGAAGGAGGCTGCAGTCACGGTTAGTTTGGCGACCATTCCAGAGGCTCCACATTTTGGCATTGTGACGCACGGGGATGTGTGAGTGGATTTGATTCGAGCTAAAAAGATGACAGCTGAGAGTTTTCTAGTGTTAATCGGTTACTCCATGATTTTATTGTAGATAGTTGCGAGACTTCTGTTCCGCCAGCGCCTGGAGAAGTCAGCTCTCCGTGGGATGAAGAGTTGGTGAAGGCTGGTTGGAACAAGGGTGGGGACGACCCTGAGGACGATTAAGAACGCTTCACTAATCATATACTTTTTCTTTGCTTTTAGGTACAGATTGTTAATGATGTATAGTGGAATGTACGTACGCAGGAGTCGTACCTGTGAAGCCAACGATGAGGGCTGATGGTGACATAGGAACCTAAGGCTTTAATCACATGTCGTAACTGCATCTTCTCTTCTGTTCGTTCGTTGGCAGAACTGACACGCCACTCAGGATTCCGAGGAACTGCAATCGAATGGGTTTGTGATACCAAAGGTCTGGATGCCCAATCCTAACGCGCCGAAACCCTACTAGGATCACCTAGATATGGCCGGAGTAACGAGGAACATGATGGTCTGTCTGACATTTCATGGATTTTGTTACAACAAAAAACGTCTTAGACGTTCGGCCTGTTGCAACGCACTATTTTATTGTATATATCTATAGTGACATTGTACTTCCACGCGTTGCAACATGTACTTTTATTGTAACTTATAATGACAAAATATTCGATCCTGTACCTGTTCCCCCCGTTGCAACGCTCCTTCTCCGTTGCAACGTCTCCTCTTAGGCTGCGTTCTACGTTACGGGCTGACACAACCACCACCGCGGGTAAATCGTGTTCGCTTGGATGCGAGCATCGCCTACTGAACTCTGTAATCACTGCCTCAAAGATGTTCTATAAGACACACAAGCACTCACCTAATCTACAATCTTGCCCTTCTTTCTGCCACCCAGTGAGTGTGGCAACAATGAATAGAGTGACTGCGGCGTGATTGAGAGATAATTCAGAAGGGTAGACGCAGCTTGAGGTGGCGATAGTACAGGATATGATGACCGAAGAGTAGACGCCCGCCACTCGTTGTTCAGCAGTGGTGGAGGTGGCCGACAAAGCTGGGAGATTGAAGACAAGGCCCCTCGGTGGCTTTGGAATTAGAAACAGGGCCTGCACCGCCACCACGTGGACAGTGCCTGGACTGTTTCAATTGTTAATCCATAATTCAATGAATTGTGAATTTTGTGAAATTCATCACACTATACGTCTGGAATAGTTGCGAAAGAGACGTCTCTGTAGGAGGCAGAAAGACATCTCCACCAAAACACCCTCAGCAAGCATAGCTTGCAACGACCACATGTGCCGGCAGCATACAACTCCCATGCCCACAGCCTTTTATCGCTGCCATCACTGTCATTCCTCCTCCTTGCAATCTGTTGTCTCCTTTCGAAGGTATGCCCCCTTTTTTTTTTTTGATATACTCTATATTCACGGTCTCCTAGAATATGAGCACCTCGATTCGTGAACACCAGGCCACCTCATCCGAGGAAATTGAGCTGTATGTTTCTGCTTTTTCCTTCGCACCCCAATCCGCCTCAAACGTCCAGCGTAGTGACAATCTCTCGCCCGCTGTTTGCAACGTGCAACCGGCATCATTGACCACGACTTTGACGTGAGACCCCGATACTTCCAATGACCAACAGCAGGGAAATCGCTCGTCTGAGGAAACAGAGCTGTATGTATCTGCTTTTCCCTCACCACCTCAATCCTCCTCAAACTTTCAGCATAGCGACACTCTCTCAGTCACTGTTCTCAATGCGCAAACGGCATCAACCACTACGGCCTTGACGCAAGACCCCGAAGCTTCCAACCCACAGCAGATTACCTTCGCATGCTTGGGCAGCTGGGTGACCCTCACTGGGTACATCAATGGGGAAGGCACCTTGTTGAGGGTAGAGATCGTTCTCTCGAGGGGAAACCTCAGCGTCTTGGTAGGATACAACTTTGGGGAGCATGTATCTTTTGTCCTCAAGCTCACCGTTCTCAAGAATGGTGATGTTCGCATCGTCAGCAGCGACATTCGTCTATCGTTTGGATTGGCGTTCCGGGCTCAGTATCATTTCATTTGCTGAGGTCGAGGTAAGTAATCTAAGCATTGGCATCTGTATCCACTCACCGTTGGGTCACTAGGGGCTATTTCGGCCTTGTATCACACGTTCTCGATATCTCTTGATAATAGCCAGTCTACACAAACATAATGTATTATATCCATACCATTTATTTTGTACATAGAATCTAAAAAATGTTCTTGTCAGTATGTACATCACAATTAGACCAGACATGCCCACCTGTTTACCCAAGCGCCCACATCACACAGCCACCACATGTACTCGGACCAGTCCCGGCGGCTATACCGGCAATCATATCGGCAATCTACCCAACAGAACCTATTTTGGGGACCTATTGTTAGTGTGAGGGAGGATACTGAATTCACAAACACATCACTTACCCAGTCCCAAACGCCCTCCTGGAAATCCTTGAATGTCTCTTCAATCAACTTGCTCTTCTCTTCTCCATCTTCTCGGCTCTCCTTTTCTACTACTTCCCAATCAACATCTGTAGTCGGTCGCCGTCCTTTGATGTACGATGATAGGTCTTTGTCTCTCTGTGGCCAACCACCGCCGCACTCAGCAAAGGCCTCCCTCGCTCTTTGTGCCATTGTCCAGTACATTGTTGACTTCTCCATGGCATATACATGGTGACCTGCAACTGACAAATGATGTTTTGGACACTCTTCGGACAGATCCTTCCAGACCTGAGACATTTTGTCACAGGCCTGGATGAAACAGTGGAACTCCTCCTCCAAGATTTCCACCTCTTCTATCCATCGATCCATGTTAGCGTGTGCTTGAAACCACTGAACTTTGAAGGCTTCCGAGCATTACTGCAAGATCCTATTCGAGAGTGTGAACGATTACTTACTTGCATGACGGAAATCATTTTTGTCTGCATCTGACATTCCTTTGAGCCTCCCATACGTCCATATCCAGCTATCTGTGACAGACCCCTCGCCTAGACCCCTAGCTCCTGCTGCATTTTTAGCGTACAGGTCACTTGATTCCAGTTTTGGAAAATCTTGCAGCTCTTCAGTATCTGAAAGCTGCAGCAACGTGATACGGGCTTGACGATAGGCGGCAGCATAGCCATTCTTCTTCTTCACAATCCCATTGACATATTTCAACGAACGTAGATTCATCGTGACGCCACGGGAGTGTCACCGTTGAGTGTCATTCAGCAGCATGCAGTGAATAATGCTGTTGGATAGCATCATGATGGCCTCATTCACTTGGCCTTCCCACAGCTTGTACTCAGTGTCGGCGAATTTTTTCAAGCCACCTATCTGGATTTCGGACTGTGCCAGGTCCAATGGCAGGAACAAAACCTCATTCTCCACTTCAACATTCTCTTTTCTTTCTCTTCCTTGTCGTCTTCCTTTCTCGCCGAATGATATCACCCAGGTCTGGCATCTGCTGAAGTTGTGTTTTGCGGTAGCGCCGAGTTTCGGCCAATAAGTTGCGATGAGCCACTCTAATTTCTTCAGGCAACATCTCCCCCTTTCTGATGGCGGCAGCAAGCTCACGTCTGCTTTCAATATTAGCTCTTTTGTTTTCCACAAAAACCAAACACTTACTGTTTCGTTTGCAGTTTGATACCTGTGTCCATGCAATGAATGGCCGGGTTTTTCTTATGGGCATCCATGCTCTTCTGGTCTATAACTTGTTCTTGTTCGAGGAGACTTGTGAATACTTCAGCTTGAGTGGGAACTACAAGACAAAATGTGAGCTCTCATCTATCATCCCTGCTTAACACATATGTTTCTGCACATTCAGACAATAGGGGCTCTCCCATTGCTTGGTCTCTTCCTTCCACGTGGGCTTGGTTGACTCCTCTTTCCAAGAATCGACTGTGGCTTTACCCCGCATGATACATAGACCCAAAAAATAGTCGACGATCTTAGACAGCTGCTCGCGCCCCTTGATAATATTGTTGAATAGAGATTCACCTGACAGATACCCATTAGAAACGTTTGGCAATGAATCTAGCAGCTTACTCGTTTTCTGGACCTTGCACCAGTTCCAGAAATTATGATAATCGTTCAGTTTGTCATGTCGGTGCCCGTGATTCATCTGGCACGTGCTCCCGCTGGACTGCTTAGACTCGGCCCAGCTCTGTTCAATCCCTTCGCCGTGGTTTCACCCTGTGCCCTTGAAAAAATTCAAAGAAAATCGGTACTTGCAGTTATCAATGTGTCTGTTGAGGTGCATCTTTGGTACCAAGCAATTGATGATATCGACGATGTCACTAATCTGCAAAAAACACTTGGTGAAATGTTCTTTGAGCTTGGTGTGATATTGGCATGCGATATCGTAAGTAAGGATGATCTGATGAAAATACTTCGCTACTTTCAGGCTCTGCTCATTGGTGTACTGACTCAGGGCGAAGGCTAAGCAGAAGTCCATATTGGTGAACCTGGAACGTAGACAACATAAGAGAGTTAATCATCTGCTACTACCACTATATTACTCACCGTTCACCCTTGTGCAAATCCACCATCGAAATGAAGATGCAGTGCTGACTGCATTCGACGGCAATGACTCTGGTTATTACGCATCCTTTGAACTTCATCTTGTTCTGCATCTCCACAGCATTGAACTGAGAACAAGTGGATTTCTGGAAAAAGATATGGTTAATACTGTGAATCCTGCTCAAAGGACACCTACCTCATCGGAGGTGGCCACAACTTTTTCAATGTACTCGTTATAAGCCTTGTCCATCAGAAAAAATCCTGTTCCTGTAACAATGGATATGTTGTCAGGGTCGTCTACTTTCCGGAATCTTTGCAGTCCAAAATGCCCGTCTTGCATGAATGTGAATTAAACCAAATGTCTGCCTCTCTGTCAGTGACTCTACAAGATACTCAGGACAATAACTGACATCATCTTTTCCAAAACACTGTCCATGATCAGATCCGACATGTTGAAGCCCCACTCTGGACAAGCAAAGCATGATACCATGACGAAGCCAGCAGGGCGCTGTGAAAAATGTTTATCGATTCCGTGAGCTTGTCCGCTTCGTTTCTTCATTGTAAGCGCTACCCATATTCTCTGAACGCACACAAATTGCCGGTACACATCCTAGTAAATGATTAGTCTTCAGCGCGCCATCGATGACATTGCAACATACCGGACAATCTTGGGGAAATGCATTGTTTCCTTGGCATTTCACAGCCTCGATATAATCATATGACGATTTTTTGGACGTCAGGGTGTGTAGGTGGAAGTCCCGCAGGACTGCAAAAGTAAAGCCTGTCCTCAGTTTATTCCTTGTGGCTGGGAAGATCTGACTCTCCAATGAATTTTGAAAGCGATCACCTGGTTTCCCAGGACATTGGCAGAAAACAACCCGTGTTTTGTGCACACCATTGACATGGACAAGAGTGAAGTCGATAGGCACATACTCCAATCCGTACTGGCAGTGCGGCGAGGAATGACGATCATGTCCAATGGTAACAACATGTCCCAATTCAGCAATGTCTCGCCATATGAAGTGACTTCCATTCCACTCTTCAGCCCAATGCCATGGATTCTGCCCACCATGAAAATCGAGGAAACACCACCGGCAGGATGGTTCGTAGTGTTGGCAATCATGGCACATGTACAGCTGCACGGCGTTATCCCGATTGCAGGCACATGGTTCACCTATGCTATTATCACTCTTGCTGGCTATCATGTATTCGAGTATACGGTCGAACTCTGGCTGAAATTCCTGCATTATGGCGGATACCCCCTAAAAAAAATTAGATGGAAGGCAAACAAGTTTGTACTACTCACTTGTTCAAAGGTTCTTTGTCGTTTGCCCTTCGGAGCCTTGTTCCCGACCTTGTCACCATCATGTACCTCATGGAGGCAAGGAACATCATTGTCTCCCTCAGTTTCAGGGTCTACAGGCAACGGCTCCCGCTCACGCTTGTGACTGCTGCTTGAGGTCGCTGGCCATGGGTCCACTCTTGTCTCCACTAACCATGGCTTTTCCAATGTCATTGACCCTGGACCTCCCCCTGAGAAGGCTTGGTGCATCAAAGGCCCCGTCGTTACATGTGATTGGAGGCTGATGTTTGCGTCTTTCGGTAGAGCTCGCCCTCGTCTTTTATGCCCTATGACAAAGCAGAGGGAAAAAGTCTTATATTGTCTCATTAATAAACATTAAGGTACGCGAAAGGTGGAAAGACCCACTTTGGAACGGGATGCCCGAGCCTTAATTATTTACTTTTTTAATCATTTTTTTGATGTAATCCTTGCACTTTTAATCAAATAAAATGGAAACTACAATATACAGTAAGATTATAAGTACAGAACTATCGAACCCAAGCACGCTTGGAAGGCGTTGCCTGGCCCTCAGGAGAAGAGTCGCGTTGTTCTCCAATGGTCTGGACACCATTAATGCGAGCGTAAACAATTTCTACACCGTCAACCATCTCAGAGCGAACAATGTCAGCCACCTTTCTTTTGTTTCCCTTCCTAGTGACTGTTGTGGGCAGTGTCGCCAACAGAACCAGTTTTGGTCTCTGGGGTGTCACCTGAGATGTCTCAGCCACTGGGGATACTGCATGCTCTTCCTGCAAACCTAATGAATCGGTCAAATACTCGTCCTCTTCATAACTTGGTGCTCACCCACCAGCAGCAGCACACCACGAACTTGTTCACGTAACATGAGCAGATACGGGCTCCCTGACCAGAGCGCCAGTCACCCCGGTCTCTTTTGTCTTGGCACTAACATAAAGCCGCCGCTGGTCACCTTGCAGTCCAGTGGCCAGACCGGCATGAACAAGGTATTGATGAAGGGCTTTGTCGCCTACGCAGAATCAGTCACTGAAAGATGAAGAAACAAGAAAACACTCACTTGTACAGTCCTGAAGTTCTTCTAGACACTGCCAAGCCTCTCGAGCAGTGCGCAAAGTGGCTGCTGCCTTGTCATGGAGAGCCTTTACAATTTCCAAGTGTTGATCTGCCTTGCGGATGTGCTCTTCAGAGCGCACAACCACACTACGACTGGCATCTGAACCCAACTCAGCTGAGACATCTCCTGATCAAAGGGAAGATACGCACGTTCGACATTGAGCATGTTGTTGATTGCGGCTGCCAATCTCTTGGAAGCCTTCTCACACTGCACTTTGCGCTTCTTGACCAGCGTTGACAGTGCAGAGACGGAGCGTGGCGAGGCCTCCTTATCTTCAGCTACAATCTTTGCCAGTTCAATTTGCTCATGGGAGGTTGCTTCCAATAGAGTTACAGGGTGGCAGCCATCGTTACACTTGTAGGGTGAAAGAATAAGTTCTCACAAAAGGTGTCGGAGGTGAGGTACATGCACATAAATCCACTGCCTGCCAAGATTGGGCCCACTCAATACAGTAGTATGGTGGTGGAATCCTTTCTTCTTGCACTGCATTAAGTCGTTATAGTCCACCGTGGTCAGCGCAAGATTGCTCATGGCCAATCAGACATGGAAGCTGTAGATGGTTTCGACGTAGCGTTTTGGAGGCAAATAAGGCATGGGTTAGATTTAGGATATTCTAGGTTAGAGATGCACGTTTTTATAGGCGCAAGGCCTTGCTTACCGACTGATCAGTCCAAGTGATGGTCCAGTGCTGTATCATGATTAAAAGACAAGGCAGGGGGCCAAGTACCAAGGTCAAAGTGCTGCATGGCCTCGTGTTGTTGCATCCAAGATCATCTTGACACAAAAAATAATGTTAAAAGACAAGAAAGCATCTGTGGATGTGCAATCATACAATGAATACAATAATACGATGCACAAACCTTAGGTCCAACCAGCGGGAACAAAGGCCAGCACTCGTTACCTAGGGCGGGCACATGGTGGACCGAAAGAGAGGGAAAAGAGGCATGGGAATTTCTTTCCACCTAGGTTATGGGCCTCCAAAATTGGTATCATCCGAAAATCTGAGGAGGTTCGGACGATAGCAAAATCGTGGACCGGTATCAACTGCTTGCCATCACTTTCTCATGCTTTCCCACTTGCTCTGCAACTGTCACCACTGTACCACTCGGTGATTGTCGTAGCTCGCGCCAAGAGTGTAGTATCACCAATCCAATTACTTGTGCTGTCCAGCAGCCAGAGTGAACTTGAAATAAGAGAATAGTCATTGCAAACAAGTAGTATAATGACTTCTAGGATGCAAGTGAGTATACATCTACACTCTGCATGCATTCCGTGTCCTAATGATTGAATCATAGTGGTATAACTATTGTGGTTTCATAGACTTGGAAGCCACGGAGGACAATGAGCCCGTATCTGACGACGAAGAAGAGGCCGAGGATATCAATGGTTTGACTGCTGACTGGTAGCGTTCACCATTACAGTTTTGACGATTTACAGATTTCATCGACAACGGCCAGGATATTCCTGAAACAACTGCAATGACTTCAATGCCAACATTGAGCCATCCAAGCGACGATCCTACCGCAGAACAACTGGAGGAATATGCATCGGCAATAACAGAACGTGCTAGGAAATGTTGGCGGATTGAGATTGACTCCAGTTCTAATGGCCTTGACTCTGTGGAATCACTTTGGGTGGTAGGGTCCTCTGGTCCATTGTGGAGAGTGCGTGTCAGGGTGCATAAAATCTGATGTTGCAGCGAATTACAGCTGAATCACATTTCAGAAACATACACAAGACCATCTAGTATCTCGGCTCAAGCAGTACAAGACCGCCAACCATTGCCTCATTGCCACCTTTGCCCTTCTCTTAGTCCCTCAAAGAGTCTATCTTGATTGCCATCACGTCAACACCACTCTCCGACAGCTACTTTCCTCGTCTTTTGCTGTGATTACCTCCAATGGCGCACTGATTTTGGAAGAAGTACCCATTGAGGAAGAAGCCTCCATTTGTACGATGCAGCAAGGGCAGCCCAAACCACAAAAGGGTGACTGGGTCGTGATCCCAACCGGTCCATATCGTCGTGATGTGGGATGTGTGCACCAGATCCATGATTGGGGTGCAGAAGTCTTCATCATTCCTTGTTTCTACTCCCGCAAGTATCGGTGTCGTCCCCAGCGAGACCAAAGACAGCACAGCTCGCTTTCTCTCTGGGATTCAAATGGAACACTCAAAAAGCTAGGAACTATGAGGCAAATATGCTCAGTGACTCGGACCCAGAAGCGTCAAACAAGCGAATATGACCATGGTTTGCTGATCTTGGAGTGCCGAATTGCGTCTTTGGTCTTTGCGACCACAATATCCACATCAATCCTGGCTTTATTTGCCCAAAGCCAACACCCGGACATCCTGGACACAGTATTGCTAGCACCCTGTCCAAGGGAATGGCATTTCCAGGTTGGAGACATTGTCGAGGTCACGGGTAACAGACCAGGTGTTGTGTGCACTGTCAATCCTACTGGTCTTGCGATTGATCTGGACAATGGTGCGGGGATACATCACTTTCCCTTTTGCCGCTGACACGCTTGGAGAGCATTCACACATGTAATTTCGCGAAATGTATCAATACATACATTTTATAAAACCTGGATGCCAAGGCAATGAGATATACCTTAGAGCGCAATGTCCTAAGTGTGGGCAATGAAATACCTTGAGTGATATTCGGTGGAGCACATGGCTTAACTGTAGAGTGATACTATAAGGGTCACACTAAGTATAAAGTCCCAGCACTTGACACTGAGTGCGCTGACAATGCACAGACAACGCACGCTAAGAATAGAACCAGAGAAGCTCAGGAGATAATTAATACTTTGCATAGCCTTGATCTATGATGCGCAAGGCACTGCCATGCCAGGAGCTAGCGCTCTAGACCTCAGAATGTATAGAATTGCAGTAAGACCGAAGTTCCTGACTTTGGCTGACGCGCGCGAGGTCTAGACAAGGAGCACGTTGCCCTCACTACAATAGAATTCCCTATGAGAATACTAGGAAGCAAAATGAGAGTTGCAGGGTAGGCTATAACTCTGAGGATATGGTAACCAATGTCAATACACGTGTAATAGCAGTGGTAACCGACGTCGCGCAACTGAGAGACCAGGATCTGGCCCCAAGCCAGAGCTCTGAGTAAGCGCCAAGCAATGGCATGATTATGGCAACATGTGCAGCACCCAGGAAAGGAAGTTCTGCAAGCCAAGAGTTACTATTTAAGGTTGTATTAATTGGTAGAGCGCATCGTATATAAATACCGTAGTATAGTAATAGTGTACAAGTTTTGGACCCCTGCTGTAGATGCATGCAAGCCTCCAGCTTAGCGCTCTAGCTGTGGGATCAGTTTGTAGCTTCGAGCGAGAGAATAGACCATTTATTGATAACACCAGAGTGACTTGAGTAGCGCGTGAGGCATAGAAAGCTAACGCGGGACTTGTGTATTGTTTGAGTGAGTGGTTGACTGTGCTCTAACCTGAGAATAAGAGATTTGTGTCATTGTGGACGGGCTCTTGAGTTTTGAGGTTTTCTTGTGACGCGCGGTGCTACAGGTGGCAGAGGTTCAAACCCTTTGGCTTGTGGGCGGCATTTCTTGTTGTACGAGATACTACAGGCGGCAGAGGTTCAAACCCTTTGGTCTAGTTAGTATTCGTGCAGAGGCCTTCATTGTACGTGCGGTGTTACAGGTGGCACAGGTTCAAACCCTGTGGTCTGATTAGCACGCGCTTGAGGGTTCTCATTTATGCAAGCAGCAGAGGTTCAAACCCTTTGGCTTGTTGGACAGGGTTTATTTGGTTATTGTGTCTCTGGATCGCACAGGTTCGAACCCTGTGGGTCTACGATCGGTTTGGAAGCTTGAGCGTGTAGGTTCAAATCCTGTGGCTTGAGTGGACATTTTGTGAAGGGTTTCTGCTTAGAGCGCGAAGCTTTGAGTTGTGTGTAGTGTGTTTTGAGTCATTTGAGGTCACCCCGTGTGTTGCTCAAGACTTATTGAGGGTTTTGTTGCTGTGTGGCGACGAGTTGTGTATTGTAGTACACCTTGCCTTGAGGCCCGGTGACATCTGTTGCTCCTCTTGTTATAAAAGCCTTTGGACTTAGAGAGATCTAGATACCCTACGAGTGCGATTGCTATACGTGTGTATCGTATATTCTGAGAGTTTAGTTGTTTTGCTTCAATCTGCTTCTATCGCATAATATCCCCCCAAGAACTTGAGGGTTTGTGTGTGTAGTGTTGGGTGTGGTGTGATCAGTGTCTTCGACGCTGTTGCATTTCTAGCCTGCACGCACAGAGTCTCTTCACCGTGTGGTCAAGACCATACTCATTGGTGATTTTATCTCATGTTTGGAATTGGGCCACGAAGGATTGGTCCAAGTGGTGGAGGATTTTAACATAGTGGTGCTGGCCAAAGGGGCCAACGAGGAGATTGAGGTATGTATGGTCTGAATACCTGACTGAACAGTTCACTAAGTCCCTTCCAGGAGTTCCGATGTGCTAGGAACTCAGTGACATGTCAAACTGCTCACCACACTCAGGATTACCACGACTATGTGAAAGCAAAATTTGCACCAAACACGAGCTCTATTGGGAAACATGTTGTTGTGGGGGGTTATGGTCTTATGCTCAGGGGAAAGGTGGGTGTTGTTACAGATGTCAAGAGTGAAGAGGGACGTCCAATTGCAGTGGTCATATTGGATGATGAGCCCGAGATCCCTTGCGCCTTTCGTCCGCAGGACCTTACTATTGAAGGGTATATTTTCATTTATATCCATCCTCTCGACATGGTGCTCATACTCCTTGTGTAGATGGGGCGAACAGCTTGATATTGGCCAGAACTCAAACACCCTAGAGCAGATCAAAGGTCCTATAAAAAGCACAGGCCAAACCCCTTGGATTGGGGTTCAAGTCGGCATCTTCCAGTCAGGGCATCTTCTCAGAACCAAAATCGGCACAATCAGGGATGTCATTTGTGGTCAAGATAACCCAAGTGGTCTACGTCTCGTTATTATTCTGGAGACTTATGACCCTGCAATCACAAATAAAGAGTATACTGTGAATTATGAACATGTTCTAGAGGTTGAGTAAGTCACATCCTCTCAAACCATTGAATGTTTTAAGGGCTTCATAGAACCAAACGTCCATTAAGACTTCACCAGCCTCTTTTGCCGTTGCAAAGTGCCTTTTTGCCTACCCAGTCATTCATTGATTCCCGTTATGAAGAGTGTATGGAAAGATTCGGCCGAACGGGCGATTTCATCAGAGACAGGGCAAAAACACCACCTGTTCCTCTTGTTCCTCTTGATCCGGCCTGGGATCCCCATTCTAAAACACCCCCTCTCCCATCGACATCAAGCTCACATCAAGTTTCTTATGAGCACCATGGCCATTGGGCAACAGACAGACAACTGCTAGGTCGTGAATTGTGTGTCAAGGTGAATGGGAAAATGAAGACTCTACTTTTCCGGCAGGGGAGGAACAGTTCACCGGTAGAATGCTACATATGCAAAGGCAAGAAGAAAATAGAGGCGGTGTTGCCTGAGTCAGTTGAGCCCATGCATCCGGCCACTCCTCGCAATTATGAACGTTGGATAGTGATTAAGGGTTGGCATACTGGCAAATACGTGCGCTCCATTCGCTATGAGAAAGAGGCAACACCCAAAATGCCAATTCAGTGGACAGTGGCCATGGTCGTACCTGTGGAGGGAAAAGTAGACGAGCAGACAGGGGAAGAGCTACAGCTTGAATCTACCGATCTATGCCTGGAGGACAAAACTGAGGCTTCAAAGGACATCAATATGCTGTTCAGTCAGAAGCTGCGAGAGGAGGCACCTTGTCATTGACACGGAACACTTTTTATATTTTAGCTATACCTGTAGAATACTGTACCTAATACCTATAACTGCATGTAGACATTGAAATTGTAAGTATATTCACCCTTTAGGATATTCGGCCCGACTTTGCTAAATCCGTGGACGTCGGAGAAAACACATTTGGGAGGGATTCATATGTGCACTGTCAGCATTTTCTCACTCTTTTCCCTCTTTCTCTTGTACCACCATCTAGATATCTACCCCCTGTCCCGATGTGGTACTCACGGTATGTCTCATTTTCTTGTTGAATTTCCTGATTCTAATCGGTGACAGGTACAACAGGTACAGATAGCTGAAGACTCCTGTCTCAGTTCTTATTATTGGGCATACAATAGTCAATGTAGGCTGCTCTCTGCCTTCCTTCCCGACTTCCTTCCAATATGGTTCATATGTACAACGGTTCTCTCCATCACGCAGGACGCATTCACTCAGAACCTGGTGAGCAAGCCTGGGCTGCACTTTTGGTAAGCGCCACCTATAAAAGCTCAGGGTTTGCAGTACTAACCATCACGACAGCCATACATTCGTGATGGCCACGTGTCTAGACTAGGACGATCCCGTAGTGAACCAGTGGAGAGGGTTTGGGCAGAGAGTGTGATGCTGATGAATAGCACCTCTAGGCTGGGACCATGTGACAGTGAACGAGCTGAGATTACTTGGGTATGGGATGCTCTTTGATTCATTTTTGCATCTTTCTAATATCAGTATGCATCCAGAGCCCTTGAATCTCAGTTGACCGCCCTTTTCCTGCCTTCAAGGGCATGTTCACTAAGGTCTCAATGTTCTACCAGGTCACCACTCTGAGCCGGCATGCAGGAAACTTCAAAGTAAACCAGTGCGCACAGCTTCTTAGTATTGACAATCGCCTGACATTTTCTTAGCAAGGTCGCTGAGGGTATTCTTGCTCACCTTCATGGTCACAATCTACTGCGTCAAGGTAAGGGATTATGTTCATCCTTTAATCTACCTCTGACCTCTCCGTTCAGATATCGCAAAGGACAATGATAAGGATGACGAGGCATTGGGGGTTTATTAATAATGTTCATAATATACAGTAGTGGTAGTAGTACTGGACACATTTGAGAGTAGCAAATCAATTGGTTTTTGTGTATGAATATAATGAATCCATCTAAGTAAAAACAAAATGAATTTTGAGGTTGTAATATCAGTCTACATGCAGTCGGGTGAGTCGTCTGTGTTTCGGATGTACAGGAACTATTTGAACAGGCTTGTAGGTACTCCAAGGTCAAACAAATTCTTTATGCATGTCAAATCCATCGAGCCACTGCACGGATGCCTCTCGAACCAAAAGCATACTACCAGGAAGAGCAAAAACGGGCGATTCCCAGCCCATATCGATCCATTCATCGTCCTGATAAATCATATACTCCTCAATACCGGTCAAGTGTGGATTGTGGTCCCTCAGGAGCTGTGCGTTGTCACACAAACGGATCCTTCCCGCATGATTTGGAGTGACCAGTAAGCTACGTGGTTCCATCCCATCCTGTACAAGTGAGGTAAAGTCAGTTTAGTCGAAATCTGCTAGCAAAAGGTACTAACTTCATCCCATAGTAAGATGGTGACTTTGGTGGGAATTGGGGCCTGAATTTGTACCTGAATTTCCAGAAGACGGCTAAGCAGGTCTGAACCCCCAGTGAAAGGAGGGGTGATGGGTGTGGGAGTACCGCAAACTGGGGAACTCATTGGGTCTTCGCACTGAGAGTTAAGATCATGAGAAGGCTAAGCAGGAGGTGTGGATGTACAGGCAAAAGTGTACCGTTTGGAAATAACGCCCAAAGTGTGGGCCATCCACAGTGCACATGATGGGCACACTTGGAGGATGGGGAGGATGCTCACTGAGTTGAACTTCGGGTGCAGGACCAACCAACTTGATGAGCTCCGCTGCGATACTCTGTTCGATCTGATCCTCAAGGAGCTTGGGACTGTGAAGAGGATATCTTCCATGAAGATTTGCAAGTGTGAGAGTCATGGAGAGTTAGTGAAATGATGCAGTAAGTACAGCTCCCCATCTCTTTTAAAGCTGACAGTTTATGCTGATGCTTTGACCTCCAGAACCAAGCATTCAGGTGCTTTGCCACATTGTCTGGCCCAATCCTGGTCCAGGGATGCACTAAAGACAATGGTGAGCCACTCCTCGCATGGTGCTTTGACTCTGTGGGGCCTGGTTTGCTTGGCCAGTCCTGGTCCAGCGATTTGCTCAAGACAACGGCAAGCCGCTCCTCACATGGAGCTTTGACTCTGTGGGGCCTGGTTCCGCTATATCTTCGGTATGGCTTTCCATTGGTTTTTGACGGTCAATAACATTGTCTTTTCTTCTAGTGTTGCTTAAAAGCAGGACAAAATGGGTGGCATCTACCTGCTGAAAACTTCCCTATCTCACAACCTTTCTCTCTGTCTGACCACCACTCATGGCACCAACTTCAACATATCCTGTGGACGAGGAAGCCTGGATCCAAGCAAAACTGCAAGAATACCTCTCTATGCTGGGCTGTGGCAAGCCCAGAGGACGAGGAGAAGCAGCACCTGAAGACGACAAGGACGCCAGTGATGCTGTCAATCGCTTTATGAAAGAGTTCAAGGAGAAATTTGACTATAGAACCAAGACACCCAAAGAACTGAAGATGCATTGCTTGGTATGCTGTTGGCTGCTGATATACTATGCCCTACTTATTATCATTTGCCAGAACTTCAAGGGAAAATTTCGCACGTTCAAATTTACAAAATTGTGTGAACTGCACAAGCGAATCTACGATGAGTACTTTTCGACGCCAGGTCCATCCATGAGTGTGGCTACGTCTTCAGATGGGTCATCGAATGCCTCTTTAACCGTTCCCATCGTAGTATCCACCAAAAACGACTGTTCAACCACCCTCTTCTCCGACTTGCCCGAACTTAGTGGACGTACCCTTTTCATCTCAAGTATCAGGGATGAGGTGAACATGGAAGTCAATGAATATCGGAAGGAGAATGGTATCGGTGGGAGGAAACATGCAGGACTGCTGCAGAACTGATTCAAAGAGAGATGGAACACTCTGCTGTTGGAGGATCAGAGGAAATGGAATGATCAGGCTACCATGCTCACAGCATCGAAGCCCAGTACCATTTACCAGTAAGTCTATTCAAGAAAGGCAATGTGTTCTGTTTCTGACGATGTGGCATAGGAATCAAGAGCGGCTCAACACAGACCTTACTTCTGTGTTATATTATTTGAGGGGTCCAGATGCACACCAAGTTGGGAATGCTGCGTTTTTGATTCTTTATGCAGTTCATAATGAAGACAAATGTCTGCAGACCACAAAGTGAGTATCAGAATATCTAGGTTCTACAAAATTCTCATATATGGCGTAGCATCATTGTCAGTCCAGATGATGCCATACCATTCGACAAGTATGTATCGGATTTTCAATCACAGTATGTGCTTCCTTGGCACCAGTACTGCAATGCAGCTATACATTGTGAGCTGCATTCCAAACTTCCCATAACATTTTCATGGCTGAACAGTCCTCAGATAATCAGGATACTGCCACAGATACCATGAAGACAGACGAAGTGCACGTTGACGTGCAAGGCAATGTCGTATTTCTGAATCTAGATTGGGCATCGGTGTCACTGAGAGAGGTGCAGACCCTTCTAGCCGCTTTTTTCGATGTGCAATGGGGTCAGTTGTTGTTGTCCCATGCATTATAGTATTCGCTAACATTCCAATTTAGCCAGCATCAATGAAGGTCAAATACCATGGGACGATGTCATCGTGAACCAAAGCAAATACATCAAGACGCCACTTCCCTCTGCGATGCAATTGAAGAAAGCCTCCGAGCTGGAATTTGGGAATGTCTTTGGACTCGCTTCACATTTTTCCCAAAACCCGAACATTGTCAGACTGAGGTCTGAATTCATATGGAACATAGAGAATAATGTTAGATATAGAAGGAGCAGGATCACATGCATAGAATCAAGTCATTGCACTCAGGCCAAACACAGTGATGACTAGACTACATGTAATCCAACAGGGATTGTGTTATGATTTATTACTTTTTTCCTTATCTTATCTCACCGGGCCGGCCGGGCCGTCTATCATAGGGGTAACTGAACACCTGCTCCAAAGGCCCCACACTATCGCTTCGCTATTGCGTACTACGTTTCTATCGAATTCTATCCGTTTCTATCTCTCACGAACGACTTATGTATAGACTCATAACTCACAGTATTTAAAGGCTTAGCGCTCGTTGTATATACCCTAGCTTCGAGCTAATGTTTAATCTATATCAAACTTCATTATCTAATCAGAGCTCAGAACTAGTGCCTAGTCTTAGCTCCTTTTGACAAGAGACGTAGCGGTGACTGCCCGAACGCGAGACAGCTGCTATCAACTCTTAAATAGGAGTTTGAGTCTAACAATTAGCTCGAAGCTTTACCTAGCTCCTTCACCAGGAGCCTACATGTGGGCAATTCTTGAAATCGTCCTGACAGCAGCCATCCTTGGCGTAAGCCTCGCTATTTACATTACAACCATTATACTCGCTTTCCTCTTCTGTCTTGGGATATACCCTCGTCCACGACGCGTTCAACCCAACAATCACTCCCTTCAATCCCTTGACCTTCATGTCCTCCCACAGCGGCCATCAGCGGTCCACCTCCGCGGGACACCCGTACCCTCACGCCGAGCATCGACACTCGACGAGCACCCTCGGTTCTACCGGGGAAACGAAGAGATCCATCCTAGGGAAGTGGAAGTCGGTATTCAGGAAGGAGGCAATGGAGATGCTGCCGGAGCAAGGCTCCCCTTTATCCGCCTTTCTCCAACCCCGCCCTCTGACCCCAGTACCAGCGATCCCTCCCGTCCAGCACGACCCATTCCTACCTTCGATGCCGCAGACTTGGCAAGGTACCTCGTCCGACTCGGACTGGGAGAGGCAGGCCCGCGAGGCTCCCCAGCCACGGAGCAGCCTACCGACCGTTGTACTAGGAATACCGAGGTCACAGATTCTCCAACCTTCTCCACAGTCGAGCTCAGTGTCCTTTGGGACAACATCAGCCTTCCCACCTCCGCCTTCTTTCCGCGACGAGGAAATCCCTATCGAGCAAGGGGGCCAGCAGCTGAGCAGCACCCCGAGCCCCCCGTTATCCCACATCCCAGTCTCTCGGCAAGCCTCAATCGGTACACTGCCCCTGGATACTGGAATCAACCCGTATCAATCACCGAGCAACCTGCCACTCCCACAGAGTCATCACCAGAGTTCGAGCCTCGACCAGAACCGCGAGACAGACTCGACGTTCCCCGCCGAGACAGATCTCCCTCGGTCGACAGCCAGGGACTCACCCAGCGTGACAGAGACAGGCGGCAGAGAGCAGCAGAGCGAACGGCCGCATTCAGAGCAGTCGACAGAAGTCACGGATTCCAAAGAGTGGGGATCGACAGCCGAGCAGAGACCATATACTACTCCGGTGCCAGTACCGAGACCCTCCCCGAGGAGGAGCATCTCAATGGTGTCAGAGGAGGAAGAAGTCCACCCCCCTCTCCCTGGCCACGTCCCGCCCCAGCCGACCCCTCGACCGACTCCCCAGATGACCCTTCAGAGGGCCCTGTACCTCCTAGCGACGGGCAAACTGATTGAAACCCCGGAGATACTCCTTTATGCCCCCTTGCTTGATTTATTTAATTACTTCATGGAGGAACTACCAGCAGATCGGGATTGGGCCAGAACCCCGGCTGGACGAGACTATGTCTATTACGATGTCGACTATATTCTAAAAGAAGAAGCCAGGCACTTCGCGTGCCTGACTTACAACATGATTCATCCGAATCAACCCGTTCAAGTCTCCGCTCGCTATCAACGACCACAGATCGATCTACCCCCGATAACCTACACCCCTGAGCCAATGGAAGACGAACCCCCGGTACCACCGCAGCGAGCCCCCATACCCGTGTACGCTTACGCGACACCAAGTTACCCGTTCACCATGCCAGGTTACGCAAACATCGCACCAAGTTACACCTATCCCCGAGGGTATGGGCCACCCGGCACACAGAAAATGTCCAGGCTCTTTGCGGCAGCCGATGACAGCGCAGGACCGTCCAGCCAACCACCAGCTCCATCTAAGCCACCGACCGGACCACCTATACTGAGCGGACCGCCGGCACCACCTGCTGCCCCGCTGAGATGGGTTCCCCCTCGTTTCCCGTCGCCGCCCAAGCCACCCGACCCGCCTCTTCCATGGGTCCTTACGACAGCCAACCAAGGACCATGGGCTGCATTAAAACCTGAAATGGTCAAGGTGCCTGAGGACTTTCACGGCGACTCCAACGACATCGCCCGGTTCTTCTCGCAGTGCGACATGTACTTTGCCTCTTATAACCAGTACTTTCGCGACCACCCTCATAAGGTCATCTTTTGCGCCTCGCGTTTCCGCAAGGATGCTCAAATCTGGTGGGAGTTATGTGCGCGAGAACTGGGGAGGAACGTTAACGGGGATCAGCTCTACCCATCCTATGACAACTTTGTGGAGGAGGTTAGGCGACAGTTCTGGAAAGATGCCAATGCCGAGATCAAGTTCGCCCAGTGGGAGAGGCTTCGACAGAGTAACTTCGCTGATGGCGATTTATTCTTCCAACAATTCGAGTCACTCGCGTTCGAGGCAGGAGTTATCGGAATTGACCAAATGATGATGGCGCAAGTAAAGAAGGCATGTCGATCTTCCGCTAAAGACACCATCTATGCATCAGACGGAGATGTCCCCACTACCTATCAGCAGTGGAAACATCGAATACTCCGGATTGACCATAATTGGCGAACGCGGAAGGCAGAGCAGGGAGCAGGAACGAAGTTAACAGAGTGGAAGCAACAGGCAAAGACGACAACGACGACAAAAGGAAGCCAGCCGCAGCAGACCAGTACCCCGGAAAAGAAGACGGGGACTGGCACGACATATGGAGGGGCGGGCGCGCCAATGGATATCGACAGAATACGTGCAAAGGCGAAGTGTTTCCGATGCGGTGAAATCGGACACTTCAAACGGGATTGCCCCAAAGGCCCAAAGACGAAGGAAGAGGCACTACGACGACTCAATTGGTATTGGGACCATGTCGCTACGGAGGAGAAGACCGATTCGAAGATTGAAGAGGTAAAAGAGGAGGCCAAGCAGTAAACGATTCGACTGACTTGGCCAAAGACTTGATTTCATCTGGTACGCATTTGTCGCCCGCTAGTCAGGCTTATTGTACTTCTGTAGTTGAAAACGCGCATTCGAATATACCATTTTGCGACTTTACTACCAAGCTGGAATCTAAGGAAGAATCGAAACAGGCAGCGGGGGCCACCGACCCCAAGACTACGCAACCGGTTAAGCGTTCAGCGAGTAACTCATTGCGAGCGAAAGCTGGGAACGAAAAGTCACCCACCATAGTGATACCTCTTTCAACGGCGTTGCCTCAGGAGCGACCGGAGGGGACAGATCGGGCACTTAGTGCTCTCTCTGACAAGAGACCACCGTATGACCACGGGACGTCTCATGCAGCGTCGGCTGACGCGCTTCCGCGGAATTCCCGCCTCCCGAGCAGCGTAAAAGAACCCATCTCGGTGAGAAAAGACCAACTCGAGGACAAGAGTCGGTTGCAGGATAAGTGCCCCCGGAGCATGAATGCTCATCGAGACGAAGGGCGATCCGAGACGCCGAAAGTAACGGGGGACCCAACTTTGGGCCCGAAGGCAGCAGACGGCGTCTATCGTGACTTGAGCGATTCTTCGCCGCCTGAAGCGACGCAGACGACGCCCGTTGTTTCCCTAGGAGATGACGCCTTCGGGAAACGCACCCCACGTCTGGCCGACTCTGGACCAAAAACCGTTGGATGCGCAATGGCCCCGACCGAGACAGCCGAGGGACAGGGAACCGCTAGCGCCCAGGCGGTAGAAAGGGGGCGTCAGGTACAATTGGAGGAAATTCCGGACGATGAAGACGACACTAGCTTTCGCCAGAGTCAGGACGCTAACCGAAAGTCTCGCATAGTTCCTGAGGTGACCCAGCCAACGGTAGCCGAACCAATAGGTTCCGGCGCGAAGGCTGAGAAGGTCCCATCCGAGTGGCTTAAGCCGTTCGGTGCCGAGTGGACACTGCGGGGAATTAAGGAAGCTAAGACGGAGGCAGAAGCGAAGGCCATTCTAAAAAACTGGATTCACAAAGCACGAGCAGAGGAAGTGGTAGATGAGTTACTTGAGGGCCTACGAGGAGCCACGCGCATTAACGCGCTAGAATGGATGGAGGAGCTGCAGAAGCCTAGATGATACATTTGTCGGCTAAGCGGGAGTGATAAGGCCTTGACTACAGACATCCAAGTCGAGACTCTAGAAAACCGTACCTCTATTGCCTCCTCGGCTCTTATTGACAGCGGATGCACCAGTAGCACCATCAGCTGGACCTTTGTCGAGAAACACAACATCCCTAGCCGAGCAACAGCGGCACCCATCACCGTTTACAATGCGGACGGATCAAAAAATAGCGCTGGGCAAATTACCGCCTTTGCAGAAGTACGCATCACTATCGGAGATCATGCCGAGCGCCTAGACCTCGCTATCACCGATTTGAAAGACCGTGACATATTCTTGGGACATGACTGGTTGGCAAAGCATAATCCATTAATTAATTGGCAAACCGGGAAAATGACATTCGCCCGATGCCAATGCCGTCATATCCCAATAACGTTACCGGATGCGGATCCGTATGACAAGTGGGACGAAGAGCTTGAGGAGGGAGAGACCATTCTTGCGATAAGCTTTGAAGAGGCTGTTCGCATCAGGGCAATGCGACACGTGGCAAATGATCTGGCGGCAAAGGCTAATGCGGAAAAGAAAGCCCAAAACGTTTGAAGAAATGGTTCCTGAATGGTGTAGGGATTTCCGAGACCTCTTTGACAAAGAGAATTTCGATGAGCTCCCCGAACCTAAACCCTGGGACCATGCCATCGAACTAGTTCCAAACGCTAATGCCAATCTCGACTGCAAGGTCTATCCACTCAATCGAGCAGAGCAAGAAGAGCTTGACAAATTTCTTGACGAGAACTTGTCTAGCGGAAGAATACGCCCATCCAAGTCGCCTATGGCTTCACCTTTCTTCTTCATCAAAAAGAAGGACGGAAAGCTAAGGCCGGTTCAAGATTATCGGAAGCTCAATGAGATGACGATTAAAAATCGTTATCCCCTTCCTTTAATCTCAGAACTCATGGATAAATTACGTGGTGCCAAATACTTCTCCAAGCTTGACGTTCGCTGGGGATACAATAATGTCCGCATCAAGACTGGGGACGAATGGAAAGCGGCGTTCAGAACTAACCGCGGTCTGTATGAACCCACGGTTATGTTCTTTGGCCTCACCAATTCGCCCGCTACCTTCCAGTGGATGATGAACGATATCTTCAAGAATCTTATTGCATCGGGGAAAGTAACTATCTACCTCGACGACATCCTTATTATGTCAAAGACCAAAGAAGAACATCGTCGAATCACACGGGAGGTCCTAGCCACGTTACGAAGGCACAAACTGTTTCTTAAAGCCGAGAAGTGCGAATTCGAAGTCCTAGAAACGGAATACCTAGGAGTCATTATCAGCGAAGGAAGTATCCGCATGGATCCGGTCAAAATTAAAGGTATCCTCGATTGGCCAGCGCCCACCAAAAAGAAGGAACTCCAATCCTTCTTGGGATTCACGAACTTCTACCGACGCTTCATAAAGAACTACAGTAAAATTGTGAAGCCTATGACCCAGCTGACGGGGAATGATGCATGGAAGTGGGGCAAAGCCCAGCAGGAGGCTTTTGAGCAGCTCAAAAAGCAGTTGGCGGAGGATGTGGTGCTTGCAATACCAACAAACGAGGGGAAATTCCGAGTAGAAGCAGACGCTAGTGAAGGAGCCATTGGCGCGGTCCTATCCCAAGAACAGGACGGCAAATGGAGACCTGTATCGTTCTTGTCAAAATCTCTTTCAGTTACTGAACGTAACTATGAGATCTATGACAAAGAACTCCTAGCCATCATGCTCGCGCTCGAGGAATGGAGACACTACCTCATGGGTGCTTATCAAGACTTTGAAATTTGGACGGACCATCAAAACCTCCAATATTTCCGAAAGCCCCAGAAAGTGAATCGACGCCAAGCTCGGTGGATTACCGAGCTCGCCGAATACCATTTCACCCTTCATCATAAGGCCGGCACTGCTAACAAAAAGGCAGACCTTCTATCCAGGCGAGCCGATCACAACCAGGGGCAAGACGACAACGAACAAGTCGTGGTCCTGCTCCCTGAACACTTCCGTGCCATGATCATGCCTACGATTGAGGAAACCCACCAAGGCATAAAGACTGCCACCAAGAACGTTCATCTTTGGGACACCGTGGTCGCCGGCTCTCTTAATCACGATCGCGGGATGAAGATAACTGATGGGCTTATTTGGTACGATGGCAGGATCTATGTTCCTCGAGATCACGCTCTGAGGGGAGAAATCATTGCTCGATCTCATGATCACATCACAGCTGGACACCCCGGTATTGAGAAGACGAAGGAGCTCGTGCTACGGGAATTCTGGTGGCCTAAAATGAAGAAGGATATCGAAACCTATGTCAAAGCATGCGAAGTGTGCCAGCGAACAAAAGCCAGCACACAGGCCAAGGCGGCACCACTTCATCCTAACGAGATACCGTCCCGACCTTGGACTCACATCTCAGTGGACATGGTGACGGGCTTGCCTAAAAGCAATGGCCATGACGCAATCATTGTAATCGTCGACCGCTTCTCCAAAGAAATCATCCCGGTAGCATGCTCCACGGAACTATCGTCGGAAGGGTGGGCAAAGATCCTACGCGATGAGGTGTATTCCAAACATGGAATGCCCCAAGTCGTTATCTCTGACAGAGGAACCGTATTCGTATCCAAATTTATGAAGGATCTCTACGAACTCCTACAGATCAAAAGCAATGCCTCCACCGCCTATCATCCCCAGACGGACGGGCAGACCGAGCGAGTTAATCAAGAGATTGAAAAGTATCTTCGGATGTTCGTCAACCACCTTCAAACAGACTGGGCAGAATGGCTTTCTCTCGCCGCTTTTGCACATAACAATCGCATTCACTCCTCTACCGGTAAAAGTCCATTCGAAATTAATTACGGATATAATCCCGCTGTTCTACCAGGAACAAAATCTACCGCTCCTTTCCGAACTCCCTCCTCAGACGCCCTCGTCTCGAAAATGCAGGAAATCCATGCTACTGCCAAAAGGTCTCTCGAAAAAGCTGCCGTACAGATGAAAACACAGTACGACAAGTCAACACGCCCAGCCATCGAGTATAAGATAGGAGATAAAGTCTGGCTCGACACGACTAATCTCCATCTTCCTCGACCAAAAAAGAAACTCGACGACAAACGAACAGGCCCTTTCGAAATCAAAAACAAGAAAGGCGCCTCGGCATACACGTTAAAATTACCGACTAACTGGAAGATTCACCCCACCTTTAACGAATCTTTACTTACTCCATACATTCCTCCCGCCTTTCCCAATCAGGAACAACCACCTCCACCACCACCAGATCTTATCGATGGTGAAGAACACTACGAGGTTGAAAAAGTCCTGAATAGCAGACAGCGAACTGTCAGGGGAAGACGAGGAGAACCTCCAAACAGAGTGACAGACTACTTCGTAAAGTGGAAGGGCTATGGACCAGAATCAAACAGTTGGGTACGGGAGAATGACATGGATGCCGACGAATTAGTCGAAGAGTTCCTACACGAAAACGTCGATGCCATAACAACAAGACCATTACGATGCCACACAAACCCGCTCACTGGGGAACAACTATGGTATCATGACTGGTACGACGATTGTTTCGACAAATACTGGGAGTGGCTAGGAGGGCACGATGATCCATCTGGAGACACTAAATCATTCTGGGAGCCGCAGGAGATACCTTAACAGCAGTCGGGACGCCTGCCTTAAGAAGGGGGTAATGTTATGATTTATTACTTTTTTCCTTATCTTATCTCACCGGGCTGGCCGGGCCGTCTATCATAGGGGTAACTGAACACCTGCTCCAAAGGCCCCACACTATCGCTTCGCTATTGCATACTACGTTTCTATCGAATTCTATCCGTTTCTATCTCTCACGAACGACTTATGTATAGACTCATAACTCACAGTATTTAAAGGCTTAGCGCTCGTTGTATATACCCTAGCTTCGAGCTAACGTTTAATCTATATCAAACTTCATTATCTAATCAGAGCTCAGAACTAGTGCCTAGTCTTAGCTCCTTTTGACAAGAGACGTAGCGGTGACTGCCCGAACGCGAGACAGCTGCTATCAACTCTTAAATAGGAGTTTGAGTCTAACAGATTGACTGGATGACATGCAATATGACTTGACATGACTAGGAAACATGCAACATGGCTAGTTATGACTAGAAAAGCATACAACATGACTCATCTATACCAGAACAGACCTATCAGCCCCAGAATGGATATGCAAGGTGACTCATTGACATGCAATATGACTAGGAACGTATGCTATATGACTAGGTCAGTACAGCCAAGCACTGGAATTACTAAATAGGGGACAAACTGTAGAATAGTATAAATATGTGATTAGTAGAGGAGCAATCCAAGCAGATTTCACCCCAGACAACAGACACACAAAACCTTCTCAGACTCTTCAGCCTCTATACAACTTTGATTAGGCTCACTCATGACATGCCAATCATTCAAACTATTGGATTAGGTTCACTCGTGATGCACCAATCCCTCATACATTCAGATTAGGCTCGCTTGTGACATGCCAATCTTCTAACAAGTAATTTCTTATTTAGGCTTGCTCATACTATTGGGTTAGGTTCACTCATGACGCACCAATCCTTCATACATTCAGATTAGGCTCGGTCATGACGCGCCAATCTTTCAACAGGTAATTTCACATTCAAGCTCACTCATACACTTCACCTACTGAAACCACCCATCCCAAACTAAAACTAGACACTTCCACACCAAACCTCTTATCTACCAACTAGTAGATCTACCCTTAACTGGTCAATTATCTATAGCATTCGTGCTTGACCCCTTCAAACTACACACAGCAGTGCAGAATTAATTTTCTGTACTAAATTGGGAATTACTTCTCTTTTAATTTCCCAACACCACTGACGACATCACACTGTTCCAGACTATTACAACTAGCCCACTCCCAGTGCCTCTATCTCCATCAAAACTTCTTGCACCCAGCCCCAAGAAGGCTACCAGCACCAAACCATCGCCATCCAAGTCTAAGTCCCCCAATCGTCGCATGGCTTCTCCATGGAATGGGGGTTCTCCTGCCACCGGGCATGAGGAGATCGACTGGCTGAAGCGCATGCGACCTCAATGAGACCCGACTCCAGACCCCACAATAGCTGATCTCGGCGAGAATCCAACCAAGACACCCAACGAAAAAGTCATGCCACCTATTGCGGAAGAGCTGATTATTGTGGAGAGGCCAGCAACACCGTTGGGGGAAGGAATTTGTCCACCTCCTGAGAGCCCTTTATTGCCTGTTCCACAAGAAATATCCGATGTGCCACCTGTAAAGGTGGCAGCCAAGGTGAAGAGGGCTCGAGGTCACCCCAAGAAGGTCATGGAACCTGACACCAAGACATCCAAAGATGTGGAAGAAAGCAAAAAACGGAAAAGTCCAGTTTCTGGCCATCCGAAGGAGCCTGCTACTAAGTGTATCAAGTGGGTACTCGTATTGTGCAATAATATTATGATTGACACTCTGTTCAGGCCCAATGCGGAGCTGCCTATCCCTCCAAGACGTAGCACATGACAGGAAGAAATGGTGAAGCCCAAGGAACCAAGGTAGGCTGTGAATAACTATGCTTGGTTTCACTGGACAATAATCCAGGGTCTTGCGAGTGCATGCAGGATCTCGCGAGGGAATGCAAGATCTCGCGAGACTGGAAGGGGACAGGAGGTCATTACAAGGTATATGATTCACTGCAGCGTGACCGGAGGGTGACGACTATTTAAAGGCCCCCATCCAGGACCTCAAGACTATTTTATCTTTATTTCTTTAATAAAAATATACCTATTCTCTCGCAGCTGTCCGCACTGCCACCATTCTCAACATCCTCTCAACCATGACCACAGTACAAATTGTGCGCATCAACCAGTCATGGGCCGAGCTCTGCTACTCAGTGAACCAGGTTCTTCAGGCAGGGAATGGCGATCCTCACCGCATTCAGCTCCAACTTAATCAGCTTGCCCTTTGGGAACAATATTGGACCAAGGTTTGCCTCTTGCCCACATCATCGCATCTCACCGAATTCATTCAATGGTACAGGCACAGGTAGATTTCTCTGATGATTTTGTTGCCATCATCAATGCTGGACTGCTCTCGATGAGATCATCCTTGTCTGAAGCCTTATTCATCTCGAATGACCCACCTAAGGAACCACCTTTGCTTCAACTGAAATCCAAGGTCTACACAGGCAGGAAAGGCCATCCACGCGCTGATATCAACCCCTCCATTTTGCGCTTACTCACTCAGACCCATGGCTCTGCTGCCTGGATCGGTCATCTTTTTGGCATGCACACACAAACGATCACCCACCACCAGCAAAATGCAGGCCTCAAAGAACCGGGCCAGGCACCCTTCCAAACTGTTGTTGATGCCAATGGAGATGAACACACTATCCATACCCCCACGAGACCCAAAATGTCTGACATATCAGATGAGGACCTCAACAAATTAATAGACGGGATCCATGCCAGGTGTCCAGGCTATGGGCACCCCCAGATCAAGGCCGCAGTGGCTCGACTCGGGCATCGGGTTTGTCGACAGCGGATAGAAGCGGCCAGGAAATGCGTCTACGGTCCCCCGCCCCAGTTTGGGCGCCGTCTGCTCGTGAGGCAAAATTACACTGCGCCTGGTGCCAACAGTATCTGGCATCACGATGGTAATCACCGTGAGTAGCTCCCCAAATGGTTATCATGCACGCACTGAATACAGCTGTCATAGGACTCATCCGGTGGCACATCGTGCTCCATATCTTTGTTGATGGCAAAACAAGGGTTGTCCCAAATATCAGAGCAAGGAATTCAAATAGGCCCTACATCATATTGATGATCTTCGTGGATGCTACGAGGGTGTGGGGTGTCCCTATACGCCTATGTGGTGATCACGGTGTTGAAAATCTATACGCCGCTCAGTGGATGGAAAATTATCGAGGGGTCCTGACCAATCCATACCTATGGGGCAGGTAAAGCTCTCCGTTCTTGTGACAATCTATTCTATTACATTGAAGCTTTATAGATCTGTGCATAATACTTGGGCTGAACGCATGTGGGTAGAGACTTCTAGAAGTTGCATGGATCACTGGTACGAGTTTTTCATGGAGCTTGAAGCCAGCTACGGTCTGGATCACGACAACTCTGCACACATCTGGTTGCTCCAGCACCTCTTTCTCTCGATAATTGACGCCAATGCTCTCCAGTGGGCGGACTGGTGGAACAATCACCCAATTGCATTGGAGGGTAAGCATCCGGAAACACCCAGCAACATGTGGCTCAAAAGCCAGTTAATGGATGGCCTGAGAGGTCTTGAACATGTTGCCCCGACAGACCCGCTGGTTGTCGATCCATTTGCCGCCATTCCAACCATGGGCATAAACCAGGATATCCTGCGGCGGCTCCAACAACGTCATCAAGCCCTAGGCCCTGATGTACTCGCACACCTGGATGATGGCCAAGCAGATGTCCCATTACTGCAGAACTGTTTGTTTTTTTCCACTATCACCAGACACACTTTTCTGATAAAATCTTTCCCAGTCCTCAAGGACTCTATGGCGTATGTACCCTGTGAACTGCCAAACTGCCCATTAAGCCCTGAGGAGGTACATATACTCGACCGGACCCTGGAAACCAGTTCAGGAATGGGAGATCAGTCCTTCGCCGGTCAGCATGTCCTCTGGATTCATGCTTTAGAGACAATGAATGCAATTTTGCTTCATCGACAGGGATAAATTGGAGGCCATCACACATGACGAACAGAGTAGTCTTCATGTGTATTATATATTTAATGTTTATGGCACATTGGATCACACTTTAAGCAGTTGAGAAGTGGACAAGTGCAATTGCGTCATGTAGTGTGATGTGACTGACCAAGTGGTGTGACCAGTCACGCACTGGTAGTCGCCTTAGAATCTCCACCTTGCCCCAATAGGATCTCCGCCTCGTCCAATAGCTCCCCTTCCAGTAACCCAGACTCACTCCCATTGATAGCGCTCAGAACTTCAGTGTGGAACCAATTGTGAGCCAAATGGATCTCTTCAAAATCCAAGTAGTCAGTCCTGTCAAAATCCTCCAAAGCCATCAGAAACTCCCTGAGATTGTCTGTTTTGAGTTCACCCATGAATTCTAGGACCTCAGACAGCTCAAAATCAATGTTGATAATGCAGCCTCCCATCCAATTGTCGATGGGCAGAAGGAAGACAACCCTCCCAACATCTGGGGACTTCACAATGGAATCAGAGGTCTGATGCAAGGAGGCAGGAGCACCAATGTACCAACTTTGTCGACCATACTTTGCAAAAGAACTGTTATTTTCCAAATTTCAGCATAAAAACATCACAAAAGTATCTAACACACTTTGATTTTGGAATTTGGGTCCGCGTGGTGGTGAGGAAACGCTGCAGCATAGAGCATATCATAGTGTAGAGAGATCCATTCAACCACACCAACACCCAGGGGATACGTAACCGCCTGTCCCCAGGAAGCATCGGGATGTCCACTTATTAACACATATGTCCACAACACACTCGTCATCCCCTCCACGAGATCTCAATAATGGTGGATGTCTTCCTTGGAGTGACTGGGATGCAAGGTGAAAGTGAAATTTGGAAGGATATTGTCCAGGATTGAAGGTCACCCTTGAAACTGCCCAATTGAGCTACAGGAATAGTCAGCAAGAGAGGAACAGTATTGAATTCCAACATACCAAGGAAGGGTGCTAGCCTGCTGATGAACAGTATCGATAACGTTTTGCATCGACAACGACAATGACAATACAGGTCGAAACGTTGACCGGAGCTCCTAATATTTCTGTTCTCATTTGATATCGGAGCACCATTTCTATTGCAAATCTACATCACTCGTGGCTGAGCTACATTTATGGCTAAGTCCTTACATTTCTAGCTTTTCTTGCTAAGTCCTTTAAATCCTTTGAACAGCGCTTCGGCTGAATTTAAGGACATAGGACATGTTACATGATGAAGCTCTTGAGGGGTTAATGGTTCACTCTCCAGAGTGTCTGCACGCAAGGGCAGATTTTGCCAAGTACAGAGCATCTGTAACATCTGGGCACGGTCCTCATCCAATTTGGCTTGACTGAGCTCTCCGGCAACTGACTGAACCCTTCTCCAAAAAGTAACATATTGTCCAAAAGTCTTCGGTTTCCGACTGAAAATGTCGAGTCCATGGGTCCCGACCCTGGTGCTTAACCAATCCAGGACGCCTGGAAGTTGCCTGTCTGCTCCCATGGTCAAAGCTTTCTTGTCTGAGGTTATGTTTTCGGCAATGGCCATGACGAGATGAACAGCCAGATAAATCTTGAATGGCTCGTTGTACGACTGGTCAAACAAGGGGCTGAGACAGCAAATGGTTGGGAGGAACATGCTGTCCCACATCTGCCAATCTGGAATGGCGGCAGCAGGAGCACCTGCGCCGAGGGTGGCCCCACTGGCAAGAGGAATAGCCATATCAGAAGCCCTGTGAACGTAGATCACATAGAGGTTGCTTCTCTCGAGCTCGGTTTCCTGGACCACTGTCGATGTCTCCGTACATTCCCTACAGCTGCGCAAGGGGGTATTATAGTGGGAACTGTCCTGTGACAGGACCTGGTCAAGGGAAGCAATTTCCTGGAAGGACAGATCGTCTCCGCCGCCCTTGCGGCGGCACAATGGGCGAGTGGAAGTGGAGACTGTCAACTGGCTGTGGTCCATTTGTTTGAGGGCTCGCACTATCCTTCCTCCTTTGGTCAGGATCTGCATAAGGACTTCACCTGTAAATGGGAATGTCAACCTGGTATCCTAGTATACATGGTCGGCAAGTTAGAACCTACCTATGGATACCTTTGACACAGATATGTCATACTCAATGTGGGGGCGTTCCTCCCCATCACAACCCTCCAAGGAGATGTAAAGATTGATCCAGTCCCTGAAAAGATGATTCAAAGGGGCTCCTATTCCTGTTGGAATGCTGCTACATACCTCCTTGCCATGGGCCTACCGCTAAGGCTACTGGTCACAATAGTGTCCTGCTGGGGAGGTCCCTCACCAGTGGTGCAATGCTCATCACGAACACGGAGTAAGTTTGGGTGCGCTTCATCGCGGTGAGCCCCGCCCCCCATAGGTTGTTCGGCAGGTACATTGAACTGTGCCCAGTTGCGCCGTTCATTAGCTCGCCTCATGGCTGGTATGTCAACATCGACTAGGTAATCAAAGCTTAGATTTGATGCCCAATTCGAGGGTCAGTAATAAATCTTACCGGCGCTGAAGGGCTCATTGTCACTCTGGTTTTCTTCCATGTCCAAGGAACCTTCTGAAGAGTGGCTTTCAGAGCCCTCGCTCCCGGAATCTGCACCATCGCATGGCACGTCTTCACTGCGCACGCTCCTAGCGCCAAAAATGTCTGACACCACATCAGTTGCAGGTGCTGGTTCTCTAGGTCAGTCTGGGTATTTTGCCAGTGGTGTGACATACCAGATTAGTGTTGCCTCTTGAACGCTGAGGCGGGTTCAGCCAATTTGTTGTCCCCAGACTTCACCTTGCATCTGGCTGGCTTCGGGCTCGACTCAATGACAATCGGAGAAGGGGCCCGACGTTGCAATGGAGGTGCGCCTACGGTAATTGGGTCAGTATTTTCAACCAACCCACAGACTAGTGGATTTAAAATACCATCAGGTCTCTGGCTTTGTGGCAATTGCGATAGCCATCCACTTTTTGTATGCTTTGTCAGCGACATGTTAGCCAAGAGTGCATCACTGTCATTGTTGGAGCTCATGGTCATGGAAATGAGAGTGTCGGGACGATAAGGTGTCGGGTTGGGTCATACCCGTGTATTTCCCAACTGTCACAAAACCAGGGGGTCGGTCACATCACAACCACGTTCAAAAATTTATATTAGTATCTGTACATTAGATTGTTACGCCATCCTGAGACCAGTTGTGAGCTAATAAATGTAAAATATCCAGCCAGAATTGATCTGCAAATGCTGCGGTGGACCACATTGTATCTGTGGAAGAGGGTGGACTGCCCTCCCACATCAAATGCCATGCAAAGGCAATAGTATACACCCTGCAATTGATAGAATCCTTCTGCTTCGGCACGGACTGACGAGTGCGACAAAATTAGCGAGATCTGGAGCTATACTGTTGGAGCTCACCTGGGCCACTTGGAACTCAAACGGTCGGTCCGGATACGGTGCGACAGGCTTGATAAGATCCCAAAGTCTCTGGATTCAGAACATGAACAACCTGCGAGTACTCTCAAAACCAAGACTCACTCGGTAAAGCTCTCCAAGCTCATCTTCATCCCCTCCAAGACTATCATAACATATCATCTGGTGGGAGGGGAGGTTAAGATGAAACAGCACCCAATGTTTGTCATTGTGTATGGGCAGTACAAAGTCGCAGGTGCTGAATTCTAAGTGGGCCTGAACATGTACAGTCAAACGTCAACATGGGAAAATGTCCATCAGTAGCTTACCTTCATCAGCCTCTTAAATGCCTTCACAGCCGCATTCTTCAACACCAGCGTGACGGATTCCGCCATACCCCATGATGAATATTGTCGACATAGAACGTGAAGAGCCACACTGACCATCACATCATCCAACCAAGAATTCCCCATCTTCAACAACCTTCAAAGAAATCCTTTGTCAAGGCGCATGGACTGGCCATAAAAGCGCCATGTGGACTGAGGATTTACATCGAGTAGCGAGCACACACACTAGTGTGAAGATGAGCAAAAGGACACTCACAGAATGTGGCTACCTCTCACCTGGTACAAGTCACATTGTGACGTTTTAGCTTCATCTGGATTGAGCAGAGATACCACTGGTAGGTGATCTTTTAGGTACTCATGGAGACCATTTTTGAACTTGGCCCGCCACTGTGACACATTGACACACTTGGAAAGCGTTTACACATGTAATTTCATGAAATGTATCAATACATACATTTTATAAAACCTGGATGCCAAGGCAATGAGATATACCTTAGAGCGCAATGTCCTAAGTGTGGGCAATGAAATACCTTGAGTGATATTCAGTGGAGCGCATGGCTTAACTGTAGAGTGATACTATAAGGGTCACACTAAGTATAAAGTCCCAGCACTTGACACTGAGTGCGCTGACAATGCACAGACAATGCGCGCTAAGAATAGAACCAGAGAAGCTCAGGAGATAATTAATACTTCGCATAGCCTTGATCTATGATACGCAAGGCACTGCCATGCCAGGAGCTAGCGCTCTAGACCTCAGAATGTATAGAATTGCAGTAAGACTGAAGTTCCTGACTTTGGCCGACACATGCGAGGTCTAGACAAGGAGCACATTGCCCTCACTACAATAGAATTCCCTATGAGAATACTAGGAAGCAAAATGAGAGTCGCAGGGTAGGCTATAACTCTGAGGATATGATAACCAATGTTGCGCAACTGAGAGACCAGGATCTGGCCCTGAGCTGGAGCTCTGAGTAAGCGCCAAGCAATGGCATGATTATGGCAACATGTGCAGCACCCAGGAAAGGAAGTTCTGCAAGCCAAGAGTTACTATTTAAGGTTGTATTAATTGGTAGAGCGCATCGTATATAAATACCGTAGTATAGTAATAGTGTACAAGTTTTGGACCCCTGCTGTAGATGCATGCAAGCCTCCAGCTTAGCGCTCTAGCTGTGGGATCAGTTTGTAGCTTCGAGCGAGAGAATAGACCATTTATTGATAACACCAGAGTGACTTGAGTAGCGCGTGAGGCATAGAAAGCTAACGCGGGACTTGTGTATTGTTTGAGTGAGTGGTTGACTGTGCTCTAACCTGAGAATAAGAGATTTGTGTCATTGTGGACGGGCTCTTGAGTTTTGAGGTTTTCTTGTGATGCGCAGTGCTACAGGTGGCAGAGGTTCAAACTCTTTGGTCTGATTAGCACACGCTTAGTTGGGTATACCATCCCGCAAGTGGCAGAGGTTCAAACCCTTTGGCTTGTGGGCAGCGTTTCTTGTTGTGCGAGATACTACAGGTGGCAGAGGTTCAAACCCTTTGGTCTGGTTAGTATTCATGCAGAGGCCTTCATTGTATGTGCGGTGTTACAGGCGGCACAGGTTCAAACTCTGTGGTCTGATTAGCACGCGCTTGAGGGTTCTCATTTCCGCAAGTGGCAGAGGTTCAAACCCTTTGGCTTGTCGGATGGGGTTTATTTGGTTATTGTGTCTCTGGATCGCACGGGTTTGAACCCTGTGGGTCTATGATCAGTTTGGAAGCTTGAGCACGTAGGTTCAAATCCTGAGGCCTGAGTGGACATTTTGTGAAGGGTTTCTGCTTAGAGCGCAAGCCTTGAGTCATGTTTAGAGTGTGTTTAAGTTCTTTGTAGTCACCTGTGTGTGTCGCGTGAGACTTATTGAGGGTTTTGTTGGTGTGTGGCAAAGTATTGTGTATTGTAGTACACCTTGCCTTGAGGCCCGGCGACACCTGTCGCCCCTCTTGTTATAAAAGCCTTTGGACTTAGAGAGATCTAGATACCCTACAAGTGCTATTACCATACGTGTGTATTGTATATTCTGAGAGTTTAGTTGTTTTGCTTCAATCTGCTTCTATCACATAATATCCCCCCAAGAACTTGAGGGTTTGTGTGTGTAGTGTTGGGTGTGGTGTGATCAGTGTCTTCGATGCTGTTGCATTTCTAGCCTGTGCACACAGAGTCTCTTCAACGTCTGCAGGGGATTCTGGCTCATCTTCTTCATCTTCATCACTGATATCCCAGATCTTGTTCTCTTCAACCATGCCAGAATCCGTCGACTTGCGATCTCGTAGACCGCTGTCAATCATGATGATTTGCTGAACCAGGTCAGGTGGCAAGCCTACTCCGCTCAATCTTACAAAGCTCTGACTCGTCGCTGAGATGAGTGCACCAATATTACCAGCTGGAGTGGGGCTCAGAACCTGCTGGCGCTTGACCATTGTCTCTCCCTCCTCAGCCAGGACCAATTGACGCTTATTAGTCAGAGGAACATCGACAGAGGCGTGTGCCCCATTTTCATCTGTCAATCCATGTGAGAACGCTTCCTCACTCATGAAACGAAGGTATTCCTCGCCAAGTTCACCATCATCAAACTCTACTGCTGACATGGGCATGTCCTCCATGGTGTGGGTATGTACTTCTTCATCCTGATCTGTGGGAAATTCGACATTGGCGCTCACTTGCGTCTGCTCAGTCATCTCTTGGCTGCGCATGACCTCCTCGTGGCATGCCATTATAACATCAAATCGTTTGGCGTCTGAGAGACTGTCGAGTTCCTCTTCCATAAGTGACTTGAATCGCAGGACTAACGAAGCTGGCCAATCCACAGGATTGCTATCCTGTGACACAGCCTGATCGTTGTCTATGAGTGCCCCGTCCTCATAAGTCGCCTGGCTCTGCCCTTCCAGGCCATCGAGAAAAGCACTATCACCTTCGTTCGAGGACGCCTCAGAATCCGTTGATCCCTCGGACTTGAGGCAGTGCAACATCTTACACTCTGTATCCCCGCTGTCGGAGTCGCTATTTGCAGACAGGAAGGCTCGGGCTGACAGCCTCCTCTTCTTCAGAACAGGCTTTCTAGGCGATCCCGACTGATCAGTGTCCATTTCTAAGGCCAGGGATGTCTTGGCCTTTGGAGAGGTGGCCTTCTTGTGGAGTGGAGAGAGTGAGGAATCGCTGGACTCCAAGCTCATGTGGGACTGCGAGTCCGAGACATCCTGATGCTTCGGGTTCCTCTTGTGAGTGGGACTGGCCAGCTGCATCAGCGGCACAGCAGACGATGCTTCCTGGGGCTCCGGGGTGGCGGACAATGACGACAAAGGGGAGGATTCCGATTCATCCCCTTGACCAGCGTCATCTACAGGATGGATATCCTCATATTGGAGAATATCAACATTGTCAGGTATGTCTGTGAAAGGCTGTGAGAACGGGATGGTGCAAATACCGTCAAAGTTGTACCTTCTACTCGGCTGATGTCAAATGGTGGGCCCCAGAAAAGACTGTCCTCTTGCAGTTGATCTTCTCGTCGCTGTTCCCACTTGAGCTCATCATCGATAATATCCTCGCACAATTTAACCACGTCCGTCCGAAACCAGGTGCGATGCAAGCGGTCCTCCATATCAATGGCCTCGTAGAGATGGGACCTCTTAATGGCCTCATGATAGTTGATGAGCGCCTGGCCGAACTGTAGTGCTGAGAGTTTGAAGGCTACATGTGCCTCGTATACTTCGCCAGTGTTGTGCAGACCGGTCAAGGTGAGACGCTGATTCACCCAGGACACCAGCTCCCAATACTGTGCCACAGCAAAATGAAGATTGATCCAATGTCGATCTTTCGGGCCGGAAAATGCAGGGAGATAGATCACAAGATTGCCCAAAGCACACAAGTCCAAAAAGCCTTCACGGGTGCCTATGTCTGGGACATGGCCTTCGTGCACTGGGGGATTCCTCGTTAGTGAGCTAAATAAGCAAGATGCAATCACTGACCTGCAAGATCTTCTTCCTCCATGATGACTTTTTTCCAGTATGCCATCATCTGCAACAAAAGCACTCTCATGTCACGGTGCTCGACGTTTGTGATGGCAAATGAGAGAAATGCTGTATGAATCCAGCCCATGACGACCGAACGTATGGCAGAGGTAGGAAAGAAATGTTGCCCGAAGATGAGGGAGTTGGTCTCAGTCACCACTGCGTGGAGTGTGTTAGGACGCTGGAACCTATATGGGAAAGTAACAGATATAAGCCACTAATGGTACGCGCTTCGCTGCTGAACGCACCAAATTGTGCCAGGCTCCACAAGGACCACCTCGCATTGATACACGTTGGTATTAACCTTGCTATCACCATGAAAGTCATGTAAAAAGTTGTCCCAGCTGTCTGTGCTCTCAGTGCTGTTCCGTTTGTTGATGACAAACCAGATCTTGCGCCCCGCCAGAGTGTGTATCTTAACCGCTGAACCGCCAAAATCAGTGTGAGGTGGGGTCACAGCGCCAGTGACCATCGCCAAACCCCAGGAGAGTGCCACCGCCAGGAACGGTGCGCTAAGGAGATCACTCCCAATAGCACAGGTGATCTTACATGCTTCCAAGTGGGAAGCTACTTGACTGGAATTTATGGTTAACTGAGAGCCAGCATCGCGTACAAATGGACTTACTGGAACAATGGAGTCTGCAGTGAGGTATCTGGCATCGGGAGGGTAAGAGCATTCAAAACCCGACCCGTCGCTCCTTTAGACCCCTTGTTGAGCATGGTCTGAAGTGTAGACGTGATTTCTACAGTGGGCTTCATGGAATGAGCAGATCCTTCTGTGACTCGACATACAGATTCTATAACGTGTCCAACTGTCAGCCTCAAATCCACTCACTTGAAGGCCTGACATACTGTGCACAATAATTGGTGTATTGAGATCTCCAAGTTCCCTAGCAGTCCATGAATTCCAACCCCACTTTGTTGAACCCTGTGGTACGTTCATAACCAAGATGCTTCACTCACAAAAGAGAGGTAAGATTTGGAGCATCTCGGAATACCTGAGATGCACTATACTCGACTTGCCATCCATATGATCCAACCAGGGTGGGTTCTCCCCCAGCTTGTCTGTCTGACAGGCGAGAAGAGAGTGCAGGATATCCCGTTCAAAAGGGTCCTGAATGACAACGTTCATCTTCCAAACAGAGACGTCAATTGCCAGAGACACTTACTGAAGCCTGAAGGCAATCTATCCGAAATTTAACCCATTGATTCTCAGCGACACTGAAGGCATCAATCCAGACGGGATCGTCAGCTCAATCCGTCAGTTCATTACAAACCACCGGAGAGCGCTGGCGTTTGTGAATGGGGGATGATGCGATCTCAGGGGACACGCATTGTCTAGTTCGCATGGGTCGCTGTACGGCACCCATCACCGGCCCTTTGGTTCGATGCACCTCCATAAAAGTGGAGCGCCAAATGCTATCCTCATCATTGGCTCCCTTTTGGGAGTATTCAGCAAGTTCCTGCTTGGAGAGTCGAACCTGGGGAGGTCTCTGTTGAATCAAGGGAACGGCATGAGAGCCAGACACAGGTGCCTGCTGCACGTCGGACTCGTCGTCTGCACTGCTGATGACAGCCTTGCTCTTGGGTTTGGACTTCTTTTTCTGTTTCACTTTTTTCTTAGGTGCTACCTTGATATCTTTCTCATCTTCTGCGTAGTCGCTTATACGAGCCTGAACCTGCACCTCACACTTTGGTCTCAGGCGCTCCTCCACGATTGAATGGGTAGCACTCGCCCCAGGCCTGAATGCCTTGGCGGTGGCCACAGACGAGATGGGACCAGGTCCTTCCGAAGACAGAAGCTCGCCTAGGTCAACATTGGGCGTAAGTTGCGAGGGAACATTTTCCAGGACGACCTCCTCCGGCATCAAGTTGCTCGGCTCCCCATCAATGGAACGGGTCTCGATTGGCCTCTTCTCAACACCAGTATCCGAGGCAACCTCGATAGAACTCGTTTGCGAGCCTTTAGGATGTTTTAAATGAGTCAGAAGATCGAACCATGGAGAACCCTGCTGAACAGGTGGGCTTTCGTGAAGATCTGTGTAACATAGGTGAAGAAAAGAAACAAGAGTGTTCTCGGCGGTAAAGGCCCTGCCGCTACACCCAAAAGCATCGACCACATGCCACACTCTATGTCACGAAGCTTCACAGGTTTGTCTCTGTCATCAGCACCGCATGCGTACTGCCAGAGCATTTTAGTGGAGGCTGGGCCAAGAAATCGGCCGACTTACCATCAGACATTGCACAGAGGGAGGAGCAGCATCATGTGCCCACTTGAACAAAATCAAGGGAGAGATTGTAACGCAGTGCAATAACGTTGTTACGGAGTCTTTGTTTCGCTGTGCGACCGTGCTGATACTCCCTTGAACTTGCTACCAGACCTCAGAGTAGCCATGCTCGAGGGCAAATCTGTCAGGAAGGAAGGATGAGCTTTCATCACGTCAACATTCGTGACTGCTTACGCTTGTAGTTTCTCACCATAGGCTTGAGGGTCACCTCGTGTACGTCTCATCCAATGAAGTTGCCATGCAACGCCCTCTATGAGTTGCAGCAACTTGTGCCAGTAGCTTACATGGCCTTTTCTATTCCATGACCAGGCCGCCTGTAAGTCCTTCCAAAGCTCCCTTTGTTCAGCAGACAAATCTGTGGTGGTAAGGGCAGGAAGGTCAGCCTTTTCCTGGGTGCTCTCTCGACTCCTGTACGCATTTTGCAAGAGTGCGGGCCAGTCTGCCAGTTGGGCCACCCACTGACAAAAAGGGGTGAGAAGCAAAGAACATGGAGTCCACAGGACAACATACCTTCGTGAGTGTCTGCGTTGGCTTGAAATTAACACTGTAGTCCACCTTGAATTCCCCATCGTCAATCCCCTCGCACCGCATCAGCTCATCCACCAAATGCCACAATATTAGCACTTCGACCAGTTCAACTCGTTTTTGGGAATCCATGTGCAACAGATGATGAACTGGTTTGGGGACAGCTTTGGGCAGTCGGAGCAGACCATGACGGTAGTAAGCGGGGAGTGAATCCGCCAGATCCTGGGCGACTAGTCAGAAGCAGAACTAGGCTCATGTACTATAGGCGTACCTCAATGAACATGGAAAACCCCGCCCATACACCGGGCCCAGCGATCACCTCACTGGGCGCCTGGGCATTGTCTTGACCAACATCAGCACGATTAGAGAGACATCCTCTCACAGGGAATCTGAGCAGTCGCGTTCGATTATGGAGTGGTAAGGACCTGAGGAGATTGGAGTCCACCACCCATTGCACTCATGTCGCATAATCAGTGTCTGTCCGCTGGGTATGCCATGGCAAGGTGAGAGGACCACCAGAGCACGATGACATATGTCTAAACGCGCATGTAGGCAAACCAGCAATGCTCAACGTCCAGCTGGGCAAAGCGGTCCAACAATCATAGGGATGGTTCTCTTTTCTGGCCCAAGTGGCCACATTCGGGTAGGATGGGGAGGGGACTCACTCATTATCGATAGGGCCACAGTGTCCCCCATGGCTAGGCAACTTGGATGTTATGGCAAGTGATGGTGCGTCTCAAACTTCTCAGAAGTCACACATTGTGATGAAGCCTATGGTAGGTCACATCACATGTGTGCCTCTTCACGGAATAGGCACTGTCACATGAGCCTTTTGTTTCCTTTCAAAATTTGTGACTCTTTCTCGTTCAACAAATATCCAGCTGGACACATCAGTCGCTGGAGCCTGCCTTAGACGTTTGTCGGCGTGCCTTGGATCTGTCACTTCTGCCACTATGACCTCTGCATCCATGCCTCTCACTAGGTCTGGTGATCCCTCCCCTAGGCTGACTAGCGCACACTCCACAGGGAATGTGCTGCGGACTGTCTGGGCGTTCCAGAGGGACTTTGAATATGTGAGTCATGCCTCTTTTGCTGCAAATGGGATAGTGACCTTGTATGATAAAGGCCTTTCAGAGAATTCAGACCGTCCTATCCGCGAATGACCACCTTAAAGCAGACTTAGCAAGTGCACCAATGCATGTTGATAGGTTGGAACGGGAACTTGAGAAAGTACGACAAAGTAACTGATTGTACATCCGCTTCTATTGATCTACCACAGGCCCTTGCCGACCGAAACGAACAGGAGGAGGCCATGTTACGCCTCATACAGGGAAGCTCCGAACAATCCAACGAAGACGTCCTATTGGCGCGTTGCCTAGTCGGCGCGAAGCACACTATTCGTTTACTGGAGGAAGAAGTTGATCAATTAGGCCTCATGGTCACCCCAGTAAGTGTCGTGGAGATGGCTCCACCTCTGATAACTCGCTGACCGTGCAACGCCACCCCAGGATATTGGTGCTCTGACATCTCAGCTGACTTGTGGGCAGTGCCTAGGCACTATGTGGTCCGCCATGAGGTATGTGTCCCCCTCGATTGAGCAACGCCACCTGATAAACATTTTAGTCTGGACTGTGGGCACATGTTCTGCTCCCCATGTCTGTTCATCTCAGTCCAACGCGCCTGACAATATGGGGATCTAATCCAACCACGGTGTAGCACCTGCATGAAACCAATAATCCATCGACCCATCATCGCCAGGACGATCGAATCTTTAGGGCGCACCCTTATCAACCCAGTGTCCCAGAGCGACGGTATAGGTGGAAGGGCAGCTGAGTACAGCTATGTAAATCAAGATTCATGGTTGCAACTGTTTCCATAGTTCTCGGCTGGCGTTATCTCTACCCTATTGCTGAATGTAAATGTGCCAATTTAACTTGGAGCCCCTGCTTTTTTTTTTTTCCTGTTGCACACTGTCAGACAGTCAATGTCTTCTATCTGGATGATCGATTATTTCCCGAACCCCATGTTTGGCACGTTCACATGCGAAAGTTTCTCGTTCGGTATTCTGAGTGGGTTTGTGTGTACACACCAGCCATTTTTATAGCCTCTGAGGCTCACTGGGGGGTTGGTTGAGAAAGGAACCACCCTCCACTATGTCCAACCTCGTATCTTTCGTATGCACTGTTCTCCTATTCAAACCAGTGGTGTGTACACTGATTGCTTTGCTCCAGCGAATCAGCCCGATCAAAGTTCTAGCTGAAGGTGGTCCTCCACATCTTGACTGTTATATTTACAAAATACAACTGGGTTCCAAATCCTTCTGGTCCACCATCCAGAACGATGAATCGACTCACTTTTATATCATCCTCTACAACAATGTTGAGGGGACACTCCGGCTTCAGCTGGACAGTTCATCAAAACTTGTCGGGGGTGCTTTGCACGGATACGTTGTGTATGTCTCTCCCCTTGGTTGTTCCCGTTGATATTGTGCTAATGTTTGCATCAGGTGCCAGGTGCATGATTATGCTCCCTCTGGCCCCACCATCATCCCACTCATCGACCTGCCTCTCATCACCCAGAATCTCCGAGCCATCGATTTGTTAAATATGCTGGTCGACGGGAGCGTCGATGATGTGCCGCTAAACAGTAACAACGTCGGTTGCCATTGCTGGTGCTACCAGGCCCTACACCTCATGGAGAAGGAAGGCATCATTTCCAGTGACTGGCGCCTCAGCGTCGGTGAGTTCGTCAAGCATGTGAGGGTTGCGGATGCTGCTCTAGGTGCCCATGTGGTGGATGAAATGATTGACAATGTGTAGGGGTGGGCGACCGATGTCTTGCAGCTGTCCTGTAATAACAAGTCCATTGTAAAACTTAATACACCCAGCCTTCGAAACCATTTGACCGGAAGAACCCTCATGATTGTGGAAACACTTTGATATACTCAGAGGACCGACAATGCATGGTTTATTGAAAGTGGCTACAAAAAATCAGGAGCGACGGTAGTTATCCAATCAAAAGTGCTGAAGTATGGATCACAGACGAAAGATAGAATTGTGTTCCAGACCGAGTCATATGCCTTTCCATGCTCCACCCGAGCATCCATCCTCATATTGACGTACTCAAACCATTCAGGGTAAAACCCCACAGTTGCAAAGTCGATGAGCCATAATTGACCATCCTCACCCATGATCAGATTGGGCAATGCTAGGTCAACATGTGAGAACACCAAGGTTCCATCATCTGGCAACCGACCCTTGTGAGAGCACAAGTGGGCGAGCGCAGCCTCATCCATGGCGTGGTTGAAGAACTGAGTTAAGTCTTTAGAGGTGGCAAAGGGACCCCAGGTGGGTCTCATGGGGCTGAAGATGTGCGAGGCGAAACACCAACCAGCCCGTTTGCCTTCAACAAGAGGACCAGGAATGTGGGATCGGGGATGTTGGATGGAATGGAGCTGACGGACGTAAGATCGTAAAGTAAGAGCCGTAGAAACCTTCTGCCAAAGCGTCATGGTGGGCCATGCCTCCGCCAGGATGATACCTGGAATGTGGTCCATGATGATGACGCTGCTATGTTGGCTGAGATGAACAACCCCCTGGATGGCAGGAATGGGAATGCTAGTCCTGTTGTGAACTAGCTCCTGAGCTAAAGCCTCCGACGGCCAACCTGTCGGCGCCCGAGGCAGCAGCTTCCCCACAAGATCAGATGTGAGCCTGAGTGGAGCGCCTAAAGATGCCCACTGTTTGAGAGGAACTGACTGACACAATTTGAGGAGCTCCTCTTCTGAATGGCAGTCAACATCTGCGTCCTGTTGGGGGTGGGTGTCAATAAGTACACCACCACTCATCCACCTGATCAAACGCACTTTTCGATATGGGATGCGATGAAGAGGTCAAGCGCAGGTGGCTAGTGCGTCAGTGACGGTAATGGCCATCCTGTAGAGGAGCAGGAGCACTGACTGAGGCAACATGTTGAAGGGAGACACCAGTCAACTTGTTCATACTCCGTGGTTTCCCATCGACAAACCAGTGTATTACGTACACACGGTTTGAACCATTACCACACCTGGTCTGGCTGTTGACTATTGTTTGCCTTATTTTCATTGTCTGCCCAATGCCCCCCAAATGTGAGTGAATGTTACCCCACGGTTACCCCCACACTCCGTTGGATCGATCGGATCGCTGATTTTTGCGTCCGCAGAATCAAATTTTGTCATGACTGGACCATTAGGTCATCGTTATTGCCAGCACACCTGGACGTATGTCGGTGTGACATTCCTGAGCCATGGTCACCCTGTCACCTGCTTAGTGGCCCAGACTCATCCCCTCTGATTTGCAGGCAGCTCAACTCTGATACCGGAATTTCAGCTGCAGCTGTACGCCAAGATCCCAACCTGTTGATGCAATTTGCTGAGCCAGACAAACGTGAGTCTCGCATGAGTCAACTGTCCAAAACAAAGGTAACTCATATCGTTTTTAGCTGCAAAGGCCTGGGACGGAGTGTCCGGTGCCCTCGTCAATGACCATATCTATATCATGAGCCTGAACTGTCCACTTCTATTTGACCCCCCACTAGGCGTCAATCATGAGATGTGGATGAGGAACAATTTTCGATATGGCCAGGATGACCCTTTGTTGTGGCGCCAACCTTACTGTGCGTCACGCCCCCACTTGTCGTGCTTGCGACTCTGTGAGCAGAACAAGTCAGATCCTGATGTACTGTTGTTTCAGCTGCCTGTGTGAGGAGACTTCCTCCAGCTCGACACCTCCTCACTCGTTTGAGGCCTGGGTTTTTGGGCGATGGAACACCGAATTGGTTTTGCTCAGTGTTGTATGGTCATCCTAGAAAGATGTCAGGCTTTCATTCACGACGACGCCGCTTGTGTGGCGGCAGCCATTCGTGCAGAAGAACTCAAGGGATGGGCGACCATGTTTCTGGAGTGTCTGAGGAACCTGCCAATGACATTTCCCAGGCTTTGCCTATGTGTTGCCGAGACACAAAGACTGGTCCTAGAAGTGGAGGCCCTGTGGACCTTTTACAGCACCGTTTGGCGCAAATTCTCAGAAGTCCCTTGCAGTTCCATGCCCAATGTCAACGTCGATCTGGTCGGATGCTTTACTACAGAGATCAGTGTGGCTCAGCAGTTACAACAAGCGGGCATACCCATGTGGGTCCTCCGCCCGCTGGAAGATTTGGCCCATACACGGATTGACAAGGTTGGAGTCCTGACCACGGTCAACAGCTGTGTTCACCTTGGCACGTGTCCTTTGTGTCTTCCTTCAGTGTATGTGGGCTCGGGAGCTGATGAGGCCAAATACAATGTGTTTGATCAGTTCACAAAGTCGCACCTTGGAATACCGAACGTCTTTGTCTGGACAGTCGGAGAACTGAGAACAGAAGCGTCATTGGGAACCAAGTCTCAGGGGAAGCGAAAAGCCCCAGCGGACGCAGTCTTCCTACCGTGTAGGCTTCATCCATCTGTGTGGGTTCACGTGCTAATCAGCTTGGGGCAACAGATAATCACTCAGCCTGGTCTAGGCAGGGCCACTTAAAACCAGCGAAGTCGAACAAATTGCTAGTGATCACTCATGAGCTTTTGCCTGAGATAGGCACACCTTGGCAAGAGGGTCTGCTTACGGTCGACGCAGACAAGACTCGTGTGGATGTTCCAGCCACGCCTTTTGCATTTCCGCGGCCTGATTTGTTCGTAACGATCTCAGATTCGGCTAAGCGAATGAGCACTCTCCAGACATGGCTTTGCCTGCGCCCTGGCCACCTCGCCATGCAGACTCCATCATACTGCCCAGCAAAACTTAGCCACCAAATGTGGAGGACGATTCTCACCTATGACTGGGTTGGGAAATCAGGCATCCAAGACAGGGTGAGAGGGAAGGAGACCCATCGTCGCGAATTGGCTGCCAACTTCATGGCCGGTTGTATGGATGAAATGTCCATTCAGGCAGAGGGCTGCACCGAGGTGTTGTGGCAAGGAAAGGCCATGCCAGACTTAAAGATAGAGGATGTACATGAGATACTTTGGGAGTTGTCCGAGTTGGCTTTCAGGATGGAATTTTTATCGTTGGACAAACATCTACGGGTCATCAAGATGGATTCCGCTGTGAGGAAGCATCAAAGACATCTTGGCCACTGCTTTCCTCGAGGTCATTATGACCAGTGCTGGATGATACAGCTTGGCAATGCTCACCGCGGTATCTCAGAACCCAGCTGGTTGCATCGGGCTCCATACATCTGCTCAATGCGCCATGTGATATGTTGTTGGAAGAACTGTCCAGACACAATTCGAGGTGAAAGGAGCAGATATACTGAAGAGATGTTGACAATGGTTCAACAGGAGATGGCCGAGTTCTATTGTGAGGCCTTCTACATCGCATTTGGCTGGGCCCCCATTTTACCAAGGAGGTTGAGGCACATCCCTGATGTCGAATGCAAATACCCGGAACATGCTGTGTCTCTTTCCAAAGCTCCCGGTTATTACCACGATGTTACGGAATGGGAAGTAGCATATTAGGACGATTTGGACTATGTACAGCCAGTTCTTTGATTTGTCACCCAATGTGACCAACCAGGTGGTCCTGTGACAGTATCATGTAAGTGTCACTATTTCAACATTGCATTATCTACACCATTGTCACGATATTTGTGTCATCGGATAGCCAAAGATCCAAGCAAGCGGTAAAATTTGGGAATACATCAGTCGATTGGCCAGCCAAGAGCTGGCAAAGGTTCATATCGAGCTTGATCTTCACTAGCGAGAAACAAGTGTTGGAGCAGAAGGTCTGGGATGGCATGTCAGTATACCCTGGCGGCTGGAGGTTGATCTGTGCGATGTCATGTTACCAATAGCCTTCACTTTGTGATTAGGGGCATACCTTGATTTCCAAACCCACACAGGGCATATAAGGTAGGCTCATTGCCATGACAAGGAATCTCTCCCCACGCCTGGTCAAGTCCTTTTGAAAATAGGTGCGCAAGCACTGTTTGAGTGCTTGCTTGACGCCTAGGTAAAGTGGTAGGTCATCGCCATTATGGTCTTTGCCGAATCCCAGGTCCAATCTTCTGGAACAAAATGGGTCTGTCGCGACTTCACTCCACTGGATGTCTATGACCTTCATGAGATCATCGGCAGAGTGGATTTTTCGGTCATAGATGCCCTGCAGGTACAACAGCAGGTGTTGGGGATCCCTGTGAATGGTGCGATAGCTGCTCTGAAAAAGGGAGGGCTGAAGAGGGATGCATTATTGACTGGAGCGCATGGAATCCGGACCTGCTGATGTACCGCTCCACGCATATATGATGCGTTGCCAAAATTGAATGCAAAACCCTGCTGCAGGGCATTGAAAGTGTCGCTCTGCTCTGTGAGTGGATGTGACAATAGGATGAGTCTAAGAACGAGCCTGTTCTGAAGTATGGACTTTTCGAGGTCCTTAGTTACCTCCAGAGCCTGCCATGCTCACCATGATGAGCGAGAGGCCGAACATGCAACAGTTTGGGAACACTCACTGTCAAATTCCTCCAGGTTCGAATGCATCCAACATGGCGTATTTCTATTGCTGATATCTATACCAGAGTTACATATCGGGAAATGACGAGCTTGTTAAGCGGGAAGATCAGCGTAGGAAACTCCAAGATGTTCTCGTGAGCGAGTTTGGGAAAGAGATTTTGGTCGAGGATATAAGCATGGCCTCTTACGGCCGGGATATACGGAACACTCCTATGGAGTTTGCCATCGTGGTATGTTATGGCTCGCCTTTTCCACATATATGTGTCATCTTCTGTGAGCCCCAGAGGTACCTCTGGTCTCTTCCCCAATTCACTTGTGGCTCCGACGTCAGGGGCTCAGTCAACCTGTGTCCCAGCCAAGGTTGCATGAAATCCTCACAGGCAGGGTTGATGGCCTTGATGACAGGTCTGGTAAGGGCATCTAGTACACCGGGCAACTGTCTTTTCTCCAGAATTAGGGCGAGGAAGAGGAATGGGGATACGGGCAATGGCGGTGATGAACCTAGAGACTCCTGTGGGCAGAAAACACAAGACCTGTAACGGCTAGCGTAACCAAACACAGAATCTGAAGGCAGGTTCTAGCGAGTCTAGTCTTGTACCTCCGTATGGTGACTATAGCTTCCTGGTGGTGTAGCGAAGTATTGCTACACTTTGTTATGATTCTCTGAAGGCTGTTCAGAGGATCAAAGTATGTACGCGAAGTTTCCTGGAAGGGAAGGGATGCGTAAACGTGGGTGTATGCTGAGCAGGGGCGATCTAGATGCGGCGCAAACTATTTGGTATCAGAATCCTGGCTATGGTTCCAGTAGAAGATATTCTCCTATACTCGCGCACTTTCTCAGAGAAAGGCAGAGATGGAGCTGGTTTAACTATAGAAACTTGTGTTAGTGTCGTTCCTAACTTATAGGAACAGTATGCTGTTGGTGTTAGAGACTAAAGTTCGGAATCCTAGCTACGGATTACCCTTTGAAGTCCTCAGGTATGTGAATTTATGAGATGAGAATGACAAACAAGGCAGTCTTTGTAGGCTATCCTGGTTTGTGTTTTGGACGAGAGGACGCGAATCAAGTTATTTAACACTTGGTAGTTAGCAAGTCTTTAGAAGGCTCGCAAAGTGTTGTATCTCTTAAGAGCGTAGAGATGTTAACTTTAATTCGTGTGTATTGGGTGGTATGCGTGGTGTGTGTATCCTCTAGGGGATTATTGTTTCTATCTACAGGCTGTTATCTTTTATACTACCAGACTGTACTTGCTAAGTAAGCGAGCTTTGGTTTTGGCTTGATAACCGCAGCACGAGATTAGTGAGCGTAGCGAACTATTTGTAACCATAGTCCACTATGCTACGTGTTATCCTACTGTGCATTGCGTATTAAAAGTTCACGTAGTTAACTAGACTACGGAAGGTTACTAATTTACTTACTACTTACTCATCCGTAGTTAATATATCACTAATCCTTGCTATAGTCTTAACAAAATAAGACACATCTGTATGATTTCTTGGGAATCCATAGCTTTGCATAGCATACGCGTAGTCAAACCGTGTGACCGTATGGTTCTATCCAGGTGCGAAGGCCTAGAATAATGATGCGTGTGTAATTTACTGTGGAAGGATTGGCAATCAATGTGCCTTGAGGCACAATGACTCATAGATGAACAAGTGAAAGTTCGCGTGGAGTGGGGAATTTAATATGATTCGACCTGTGCCAGACTTGCAACGTTTGGTTTACTGAAAGGCCGCGTAAGGGAGATAGGCGATAAATTGTAAGTAGTGTCCGTGATTTCAGAGCGCACAGAGCCTGGAGGCTCATCAGCGGCATTCGAAATATAACGGTGCACGCAGCGAGGAGCAGGCCCTGAGCTCGCCACTCCGTCATTTCCTTCTTCGTACATCCGGTCATGGGAAATTTGGCCGTAAAGTAGCTTGAGTTGTTTGGCATAGAGGCATAACAATCTGTATCAGCCAAGACCCTGCGCAGTGCCTCTCTGAAGACCAGTTTGTTGATGCCATCACCATGGCTCCCAGGACCATCGAGGACAATCTTCATGCGTCCAAACCTGGCTGGTTCGTTCCAATTATCACAGGTAATCGCAGAGGAATTGAACCATGGTCCTAGAGGTTTGTTTATGTACGTCATGAAGTGTTGGTTTACATCGTCCCAAGCCTCTTTGGCATAATACAGACTCAGCATAATGACCGCCTCTGCAAGAGCAGATACATCTGGTCCTTTCAGAATGAGGGCATCATCGCCAAAGTTGTCAATGTGATCAACGAGCTGGGTAAAGAACTGGTGAAACTGCATTGCTCAGGCATTTTCGGCAAGTTGAGGCTCTGGCCAAACTTCACCAGTGTAGTGGGGAGGAGGAAGTGGGAGGGGTGGTGGTATGTCCTCGGGACGTGGTATGGGTGACAATGGTTGTAAGGGTGTGCGATGGGGAGAGGGTGACCGCAATGGAGCTGCATGCTTATTTGAGGGGCGGTTCAATGGGTTGCGCTATCGGCCAGTCAGTGCCGCCTAAGCATGCTGTTTTGTGGCTCACCTGGTTTACCTCCTGCACTGGATTGCGATCGATAAATGCAGGACAACGTGGGATTCCCTCACTGACTGGAACATCTGGTTTCAATGGGTCGGGACACAGACCTCGGCATGCACGCAAACAAGGCAAAGCATTCTCGTCAACCAATCCACCGCAGCACCACATAACAAAGGTCAGATTGTGCATGGCCTGCTCTGTGAAACATGCGTGCAATCCATGTCGTGCGGCATCTGGGATACTGTTTATGCCATAGTCTCCGACGTACAAGTTTCTGTTGGAGAGGTCATGACAAATGGTACCACAGGTTGGTGCTAGGTCCTGGATGTCAGCTTTTTTCAGGGCTACTTGTATCTGTCCGGATACTCACCGATTACGACAGTGAACTGGCCCGGCATGGCTATCATCTTCTTCTTGCTGCCATAAAGAAACTTGGCCTCGAGGCTAGCATAGCGAATGAGATAGTGCACATTGGATTTTTGCTCTGTGTGCTGGGTGTTGAACCCAAGGAGAAATCCCTCGTCACCGGACTTTATAAGCTGAAGAAAGCACCATCCCATATTGGCAAAGGTGAGATTCTCGAGGTCTGTAGTCTTCAGACCAGGTATCTGTGGTTTACCACTTTGGGTGTTATGCACCAAGAGCTTCTCGTGTATGGTCTTGTAGGTATCATTTAAATCAGCACGGTAGGTAATGCATAAGTCTAGCTTTTGCATGTGTTCATGAAAGGGGAGGATTTCGGGGTGCTTGAGACTGTAAATGTCGGACTGGGGGAGCGGATATCCCATTTGCACATCTAGGTCTCGATATTTTTCAGCCCGTTTGCCATGGTGTGGACTGAGAAACGGGTAGATGATGATGTGCCTGGTGGGTGCTTTGCCATGCTTCCATGTGTTGTGCATGATGGAGGCTTTCTTTTGCCCAGTGGTGTTTGAGCCTATAAACGTTGTGGGGCCAGGATGTGGAAGCTCCCTGATGAAGGTGTTTGGGTTGAAACCGTGCGAGAGCAGACCGGTGACGGCTGGTCCGGGTCAGACATATGGCTGGGGGAGTGGGTTGGAGGGGTTAGATGTAGTGTATCTTGGCTGTGGATAAATGCCTGCGGCCGTAAGCATCTGAAGTGGAGAGGTGGTCGCAACAGGCTGGATATGGCTTGGTGCTGTGGTGGCTGTGTTTGTGTTTGTGGTAGAAAGGGGAGGTGGTTCAGATGCACTAGGTGCGCTCTGATTTGTAGGAGCCGGTTTGAGTGCTGGCGGACATGCCGTTTGGGATTTGCTGAAGAGTGCTGCCAATGAGATGGGCTGAGGTTCGGTTGGCATGGTGGGCAAGAGCACAATGTACTTTCAAACTTGTCAAATTTGATGCACTCAAAAAATATGAAGTATATTTTATTAAAGTCGTCTGGATGTGTGCACCAGGTCCGGCCGGGGGGAAATGTGACCACTGTGACAAATAGTGCTTGGTCAGTTCCCCATTGTAGTAATCGCTGATCGGAATACCTGTTCCATCTGATGCCGATTCAGGGCCTCCTCGCGAGATCTCTCAGGCCCTCACATTCCCTCACGAGATCTTGCATGCCCTCACAAGATCCCACGCGAATCTCACGGGATCTCACATTAATGTCCAGTAAAACCAAGTGTAATAACGTGCACCTCATACAGAGCTGACATAGATTTTGGTAGCAAGACTGACAATTACACACAATGCAAAGGGGCCAGAGGATGGGTATATGTTGAGGAGTAGATGGGCCGCAACTTGAACTTTTTGTATTGGAGGGGCACATTGCAACGGTGTTGCAACACTCAACTTGTATATCTTAATATGTTCACAGACACGTTCAAAGACAAATTATATATGTAGAGATATTGATATTTGTTATTCAATAACTAAAGAAAATACATTTTTGTCAGACGTTGCAACAGCGTGAACGTCTAAGACATTTTTTGTTGTAACAAAGTCAATGAATTTACTGGGTCTGTCGACTCGCCCTGTCGTTTCCATCTGAGCCAACTAATTGGGAGTGCAGTTGTATAATTAATTTGTAGTCCCACAGTTCGCGGCAGCATCACACATCAGGAAAACCCAGAATGGGTCTTTTGTTGCTTGGTCTTAAATCGGCAGTCTTCCGCTGTCTTGATCTTGCCAATGAAGTCTTGATCTTGGCCGGATCATCTTACATATCTTTCCGAGTCTATATATCTTGTACTAACTGTAGGTTCCAGGCCATGACATCACTCAACAAGTTTTCAAAATGCGATTTCATGTGCATGGTGGTCTATATACTTGTTGACAAAAAAAGAAGGAAATACATTGAGAGTATCACCAGGCTTCAGGCCTTTTGGTACTGATTCCTGCCCTGTCACCCCAATCAAATGCGCTGCACGAAGAATGCAATCCAGATGAATCACAGACATAATATGCTGGCCTTGTGCATCTGTGTCTGGCTCGACCACCCACATACCAGTATCTGCACAAGGTCCATCACTGACTGGCGAAAACCATGTTACCAGGGCACACTCGTAATACTTCCCTTCATGCCGAAGGCTGAACAAGAGGAGCACATGAGCGACATGCAGGGAACGAAAGCCTTTTACATCATCTCCGGTACCATCGGCCTCACAATATACACAATCATAACGTGCAGGACCTCTTCACCATGAGGTCATTGCACGTATGCGCTCTCGATGTAGGCCCTTTATTCCCAATAAATCACTGGGTGCATAGTAGGTGGAGACAGCAGAAGGGTAGACAATGATCTTGCCCTGATATTTTGGGCATTGGCGAAGCTCCACTTCTTCTGGTGGGAGGCATAGCTCACCTGCCATCTGCTCATACAGATATCTCCATATAAGTTCTGGTAGGTGAGGAAGACCAAGTCGCTGTGCTAGTAGCATTACATTCCGGGGTGCCTTAGCTGTGGGCACTGCGGCAGTGCATAAGCATAGTATTTCCAGTAATACATGGCACAACTTACCAGGCATCCGTGCTAATTTAACCTCAGCAAGCACATCTGGCAACTCAACGGCATCTCCATCATCATCTTCATTGGTGTCTGTTGCTGATGTATCTGCCAGCCTGGGCTCCGATCCAAAGAGTGAGTTGGCCAGCATCCTTTGGGCCTTGAAGTCCACACGTATGGCTGCCAGTTTGTCAAGCCATTCATTGATCAGAAGCATCTGGCCCAGAGCTTCAAAGCAACTAGAATGTCGCCATGGTTCTTTGACGGCTTTGATATGCTTCGATTTGGTTATAGAGGAACAGAGTCCATTTGGCGCTCCAAACTCTTGAATGAGATGGCGATAATGTGAAAGAGCATGTTGGCGTGGCAAAGAGAATGCATCAATATGAGTACCATCATTTCGAACCTCATCCTTGCGAACACTGACTGTACGAAAGATCTCTTGCTCTTGATGGAATTTGGCAACAGCAGCATCAATCTTGACCAGATCATTCTCGTCAATAACAGACCAACAAACATGATAGCAAAAATCCATGAAGGCCGCCAAAGCTTGGACCATCTGCGGTGGAACATGGCCAGAAATCACTGGAAGATAGACCTGTAACCAAGTCAGTACAGGAAGAGATCACGCATGGGCAGACGGACCTTCATAAGTGCTTTGGAATCATCTCCAGTCCACTGTTTGAAACCCCGTCCCTCAGGAAATCGACGTAAACCAGGGAATGGTGGCACAGCAGCAATCCTGAGATGGTCTCACATTATGGCATGCTTAATAGAGTTGCGCTGACTCACCTGCGATCAATATCAGCGAGAATTTGAGCGGCTTCTTGAGGGGTGTGTGCAGACTTGATATAATCCTCCACCCAAGTCACCAGGTGATCTTTGAACGTGCCCTTGATGATCTGGTGGAGAAGATCAGGGGACAGTAATTCATGAATGTCTGCTCTTGGAAATTCAGATGTGAATGGCTGTAGAGGATTATGATCAGCAAGAGAACATGAGACAGCAAGCCATGAATTACTCATGCTCACCATGATTCCGTCAATAATCCCATAGTCGTCCCACATTTCTTTTGAAGACATGGCCCGAAAGCAGGCCAAGGTATGTTCATGTGTGCGATGGCCTCCAGGACCATCAAGATGATGATGTGACGCTGTACACCTAGTTTTGAAATATATCAGAACAATAGTATTCGCCAATGAAACTGCTTATACTACCTGGCACACCATTCTTGAACAATACAGGCTAATAAGGCCTGCTTGGGATAATCTGCGATGTATGGTCCAAGCCCAAAGATAGTTCGGCGGTAGTGACCATCACCATAGCGTATTACTTCTGGCGTCTCCATTCCAGCATGTAGTGACTGAAAGATTTCATGAAGGGATCCATGGAATAGCTGACGGTGGAAATTGCGAAACTCAGGACTATCGTGATGCTCACGATCTGCTGGTAGTTGGGTAAACAGATGAGTTAAAATTCACAGAGTATGAATTGAAAGACATACTTTTAGGTATTGAGAGGAAGGCGAGGAGAGAAACCCCATCCCGATGGGCCCGTCGTACATTGTTGTGAATAAGACCATTTGAAGCATAGACAGGGTAATATTCATTTTGACCGGTGGCCACTGAAACTGTCGTCTTGTCGCTGCCCGCAATAACTGGACAGAAGGTTATATCTGTGAGGTTGAGTTCTTCAGAGATACGGTCCTAGACAAGACATCTCAGTTTGGAAGTTTAAACTCGTGGAATCACTTACCACTTGTTTCCATGCCCAATTCCCTGACATGAAATCCATATAACGGTGTTTTCCTTGTCTATCCGTCACTCACTTTGGCGAGAAATCCATCTCGCATGCAAAGTCAGGATTGCCAAGTTGGTTTTGGAGCACTGCACGAGGATTACGAAAGAAAACTTCATACTCGGCAGTTTTCCATGCCGGGGGTTCACCCTCTCCTAAGTCACCATTGAAGGACACAGTAAATGACTGCCACGGAACATTGCCAATCGTGGTTGCATCAATAGTACGATAGAGATCATTGGCATTGGCAAAAGGCACACTCTCCGATCCATTACATGCATTTGCACACCAGATCTGTAGTAGATTGTTGATCTGGCTAGCTGGCATCTGGTTACGGCGATAGAGTAGGTCTGCGAGCTCAAATGATGGACAATCATCAAAAGGGGTGAAGTCATCTGGGGGACCATGCAGAAAGGGTGGTGGAGGTGTTCCATCAGGGAGAATGAACCCATCCTTATCGCATGGTCTACCTAAATGATGTAAACGTGTTGTCAGTATACATCCAGGGTAGATTAAGTCCTATACAACGCACCATTGACTGTGGGATGGTACTCGACAAACTCCTGTGAGGCACTCTCTGGTATCCGATCTGGCGGTGGAGTCTCATCCTGAAGAATATTACCCTCGCTATCACAGGGCTTCCCTGAGGACCATATAAGATTAAAAGATAATGCCAAGATAGATTCCATGTACCATTAACAGCAGGGTGATACTCCACAGATTCCTCTATTTCATTGTCTTCTTCCTCGGCGTCATATAAAGGACTTCCTGCGGGACTTGGCATGTTGACATGGCCACTATTGTTAGTATGTCCATGTTCTGATGATGAGCCTCCAGGCTCTGTACGCTCAGAATTCGCGGATTTTATCTGCTAATTAATGCTACTAGCCCTCCAACGGCCTCTCAGTAAACCAATAATTCCACACACGGCAATACCACTTTCACCCTATAGCAACTACTCTTCGCACGCTTTGTTAATCCATTCCATCTTGCCACGCATCATAATTGCTGTATTCCATCACGGCGCGGCTCCTTCGATCACAAATCATCTTAAAATGGAATTAGCGCATCACTTCTCATAGCCTCATGGAAGTGCCAATCAATCACTTAATGAAATGATGTGATTGCTGCGGCCACTCATCCATCCAAGATATTTCGAGCACACAGCAATTACAGACCACGTTTTACTAAGGCTGTTACCTCGCCAAGACCTTGAAACAACATAGACCCAAGCGTGCACCTCAGTATAGAAGCCATACCTCACCAGTCCACAGCTAAACAGCACCGTGCAATCCGTTCATCGCTCCATGAAACCATACGTAGCAACGTCGACAAGTTGCTGTTACTTTAGAAGACAAAGTACCATATGTTTCCTATGGATTCTAATAAGCCATGGCCTTACAGCCTGACTAAGTCGCGCATGATTACTCTATTTATAATTTCATACTTGTAGTATAAAAACTAACTAGAAAATGTAGTTACAAGCAGTTCATCTCTAGTTGACCAGTCTATGTCAATTCTCATCACACTCTAGTCTATCACCAGTAACCACGTTTATTCGCCATTCTACGGCAATATACCGTTTCACTAGCATATTCTCAATTGCACGTCAACCCTTGAGCTCACCAGAGTTATTCCACGGTTTTTAACTGTGAAGAGTCTCTTAACATCCGCTCTTCGCTCTTAACACTATTGGTACACGCTCATATTGTGCCAATACGTGATCGCCGCGCTCTATCTCATCCCCGTTATCTTTTATAGGCCGACATCGTTTCACTTTCACACCATTGGAGTTTTTACAGTTTCACTTTTGCCATTGTTATCATCGTCCACTTGGGTAGTCTCCGAGCAGACTTAGGATCAGTTTAGGACCAGTTTCAGCAAGCTTCGTATAGTATCAGTCCCTTGAGTGGACTTGAAGGTTAGTTTGACATAGGATAGGATCATTTCAGCACCAGACCAGTTTTCGACATTGACACAGTACTCTCGCATCGTATAGGACCAGTTTCATCGCCAGTTTTTGTAGCCCCACGTTTTCTCTCACCAGTCTACCCCAGCACATCGTTTAACATTTTCTCTCGCCACCCATTATCTCTACTACGTTTTCCCATCGCCTCGTTCACCCGTAGGCTATTGCCGACCGTTTAGTCGTTCTACCATCGTTCACCCAGCACAGATTAACGTCTAGCAGCATTTTCTAGTCTCGTCACACGTTTTCTCATACGGATTTGTGGTATTCACGTCATACCTGCTTCCATTCCCTCTCACTTCGAGAGATCCCTACCGGCTTATAGCTATTGCATCTAGTACTCGACTACCAAGCAGTACTACTTTGCAGACTTAAAGTCGCAGTGTATACTTGCATATAGAGGAATTGATTTACTGCACGGAGGTGCCCCGAACCCACTCACACACACGATTGCCTTGATTGCCATGCTACTACATTAATTACCCAATCTCGTTCTGAGTTGGTGTTGCCGTTGCCATGGAAGTCTAGGCTCATCACCGATAGCTGTGATGAGCTTGCTGGTGTAAGCTGAGCATGAGAGTGATGTGTTTGCACAGTGGGACCAAATGAGAGACTGTGGAATTTGCACGATGCCAGGTGAATGGAGACACCATTTGTGGATGAGAAGTAATGCATGCAACCAAGTGCTTTGTTTTTGCAAGGAATTGTCTTTTGTTTCAGTGTTCTCGGCATAGTTGAGCAAATTGAGGAGGTTGGACATCGGAGGATGAATCGCTAAGTCACGCTATTAGTTGGACTTTGTAAAAAAAAAAAGTCAACTTGACGTGACACAGCGGCCTAGCACTGTTACCTACTCACCTTTCCATTGTCTACCTCTATGCCTCCTCGCCGTTCTAAAAAAATGCTTGATCTTCCTTTTGCAATGGCACAAAAGCCTGTAGCTGAGAGGATGCAGCTGCGGAATAGTAACAAAGAACGCCATCCTGGAACTGTTGATGACTGGAAGGATCCTGACGATGTCGAAACTCTCGGTGAAAAGATCAAAAAATGGGCACAAAAAAAAGTTGATAGCGCTAAGCTACAGATACAAAGGGACAAAGCCAAGGTAGATGTAGCTATTCTTGAAGATGCGCTTCGTTGGAAGGATGTGGCTCAAGACTTGACAGCAAATCACCCTGCTGGCAACAAAAAATGTGTTCCTTCAGCTAGGAACAAAGCAGGTCAGTTCAATGTTGGCATGGTGGGATATTATACTCACTCTTGTACTACAGGCAACAACATTGATCCTCAGCCTGGTGTTGTTGTTCCCCCACTCCCATCAAACCAGATGTCAGAACTCCTGTTGAACCAGCTGTCACAACCAGAGATTGCAGTGACTTCTACAAATGAGGAAATCCAAGAGCATACCAGTACTGCGCAACAAAGTCAGTAAATTCAATACTGTGAGATTCTACTACTCACAGTGGCTAAAAAGAAAATTCTCATGGGCAAGACCTCACGATGTGTACTGGTGGTGAGGAATCAGAAGAAGAGTCAGATGAGCACATACCTCATGGTGAATCTGGAGATCACATTGATGCTGCCAAGGTGGGGAAGCCGGCGACCAAATTGGGACCAAAGCCCAGGGTAAAAGTCTCCGCACACACTGCTATCGCCAATAGTCGATTCACCAATGAGGGTGTGGCCACACCCAAGCTTTCTTGGCCGACATCAGGACCTGAATCCAAAGCGGGGACTGCTACAGCACCCAAGCATGTCCTGAAATGTAAAAATCAAGTCATTGCTGAAGCAACAGAAGATGAAACTGCCATGTATCTCTTATATCTTGTTTTTGTTGCAGCTTACTGATAACTCTGGTTTTATAGCCTGTGCTCTGATGATGAATCTATTCCTCCTGAGGTACAAATACCACCTATGAAGAAGCAGAAAGTCAAGGCCAAGACTGCGGATCAAGCCAAGACCTCAAAGCCTGCCAGCAAGTTGGCGAAAAACTGGGAGAAGAAAAAGAGTGGGGATAGGCCTCGCAACACTGGAAAAAAAGGTATGCATTTAAGATGTCTTTAATCATTTGCTACTATGCTAATGCTTCTATACTACAGATACCATGAACGAAGAAAATGACTCGCTTGTTCGAGCTGGTGGCATGGTTGAAGATGACAAAGATATCAAGCCTGAATTTCTCAACATCGTCAAGACCAAGGGAAACTCAACAGACCACAAACCAGCGGGTGTGGTGGTATATCATCAGGGCTTGTACTCTTAACTATAGGCTAACCATCACATTCTAGGATGTCATCAAAATAGTCAAGAAAGAGGATCCGCTGATCATGACTGTGACACAGGTACGAGGCGGCAAGAAGAAATGGAGGACAAATGATTTGCTAGACCACACTCAGGATGCCTTCAGCAAGCGGATTGTTCCCTATCTTCGTGAGAAGGTGGGGCAATCAGTGACCCCTTGGGCCCCATTATCTGTTGAGGATGTTCAGGAGGCAGTTGACCTTGAATTTGGAAGGACTGAATACTGCATGGGAGAGAAGAGTGCATGGATGGGCTTGGTATGTTGCTCTTATCTTCTGGCCATATATTAACACTTTGTTTACTACCAGGCCAATTATTGTATCACCAATTTTCGCCACGAAATTTGCATAGAGGCAGAAAAGGCAGTTGAGGCCTTTATCGCAGAACATGCTGATCAGCTCTAGACACCCAAGTTCATTGAACAGTATATGGCATACCTCATCACACCAACATCTCCAGGGGGAAACATCGAGACTCTCAGCCCACCGTTTATGTGGAAAGTTTGGAAGAATGATGGAGCGAAGAGAAGGGTCAGTCCCCTTCTTCATATGATTCATACTGACTCATCATGCAACTACTAGGGAATGTTTTGCCATGAATTGATTATTCGGGTCATGGCTGAGGCTCATTTCATGGCGCTGGGGCCTATGAACAATCTCTCAACAATTCCATACCCGAAAGGTGCACTGTTACTCACAGGGCAGGCGGTATGAGAACTTTCTTTGCTCGTGATCTATTAATGAACTGAATCAATGTCACCGCAGGTTGAGCGTGCAATTTCTATGTGGACCACCGGCGTGTTCGTTAATACTGCCACTCCCACATTTTTGAGGCAAAATTTTGATGACATCACAGAGGAATTCACTCTTGACCCAGCGGAACGTGCCAAGTACAGCAAGGATGTCAGGAAAAAGACTGTCAAGACGAAGCGTGTATCAGTCTATCAAGCGACAAAGCTAAGTGGATCAAGCTGCTAACTGAAGTTAAGCAGGCTGTTGAGACCAGTATGTCGAAGAAAAGGCGCTGGATGTCTGCGCAGTCTGCCTCACCAGATGCTATTGAACAAGAGGCAGACATCGTGTTCAGGTCTGATCCTCCTGATCCGGACTCAGGCTCAGATGAGGACTCAGGAGACTCTGAAGGGAGTGTGGGCACTACGGATGAGTCAGCAGAGGAGGATAATGTGGCTGGGAGCGTGACTGCCACTACGACGACGTCGACGCCGAGTGATGTTGATGGTGCTGATGGACTGTCAGACTCCGAGTATCTGGGTAGCGTCATTTCAGTGTAATTGTAGCATTTGATTTGTACTGGAACATAGTAGGCTGTCAATTTATCCCAGTTTTTATACGAAATTTCCAGTCTTGAGTCAATCATCGATATCTTATTTAAGACAAACCGCTCTCTAGAAAGCTGAGACAGGTCTTTCAAAGAAAATGTACCTTACTTTGTAAAGACAATTGGTCTTTGCTCTTTCCCATCTTTTGTGTCTTGTGCAAGACCCAAAAGACGGGAAAGACATATTCTGGGTTTTCCTGATGCAGTGATCACTGTGTGATCTTAGAGAACCCTACAACGGATCCAACTGTCGACGTTTTCTCACCGAGTTCACCATCATCTCAAGACTCAAATGACAGTGAATTTTTGGACATACCCAAGTTTGCAATGGCAGGTCTCCGACGCCAGCTCGCAGAATACCTACGTATCAAGTGATCTTATGCAACCACAATCGCTACTCGTCATTGCTCTGCAAACCGAAAAGCACACCAGTTCATCCACTAAAACAACAATGTTCATTCTGGATCAAATATTCAGTACTGTTTTTGTTTTTAGATTGTACTTGGCTTGAAAAAAGTCTTCGGAGTAACTGCGTCTGTATGCCTTCCTCGCAGTTGATTCAACACCCCCAAAGAAGCTCTGCAAAGGGGATATAGCCTCTTATATAATCTGTTATCTTGACACAAGTGCAACACATTCAAGCTCGGCTCCCACTCACATGGCCCTGGACGCTTTCTCTGACAGTAAACCTTGAAATTCAATGCTGTCAACGGCTTTTTTGACCCTGGAAAGCGCAGAAACTCGAGGGCACAATATCAATTCTTTAATACCTTCACAACCTCACTCAGCTTGTCCCGATCGTCTTGGAACTTCCTGAAGGTGACCAAAAGGTCCACCACTGCTGTCGCTGGGTCAACCTCCAACTGGAAAACTCTATCAATGCTGGGCGCCAGACTCAGAGTCATTGCACGGTCATATATTACTCATCAATGACATCATTCTGACATTATTGAAACAGGGAATGGCGGTCAATGGTCATACGAGTCACGGAGTCCGCCCAACGGTCATAAACCTAGTACCCAGTACTTCAGGGCCTGGATGGATAGCCTGGCTGCTCATGCACCTTGTTGATAGTTAGTGGCTATCCAAACTGAACATATGATCATCGGTGATGGTACTGGCATTGATGAGATGTCATGTTTGTGTTCCTCGCAATCAATATTCTCTATACTCATCAGTTCGTTTCAGAAGGGTCGGTGTGCACATCCAGTACAGGCTGTGCACCAATGTGAGCTCTATCTTGCATCTGCCTTGCTCCAAGACAGCACATGTGAAGAGGAGGGCATGCGATCCAAACCCCTATTCAAGATCTCTCAGCATCAAATTGTGATAGGGACTCAGGTTCTTGTAGCTAAACTGTCCCATCATGATCTTTTGATCATCAAACATTGATCATCATCCTTTCCTATTGTTCTATTGTTTCATGATCTCATTGTTCTGTACTCCCATTGTCCCTACCTATTGTTCCCCAAGTAAGGAAACTCATTGTTCTCTAGTAGTATATAAGCAGCTGTAAATTAAGTAGAGGAGAACTTTTTCTCCCCATCTTTAGTAAGGACCACCAATACATTTGCATTTACCCTCCAAGCATAGCTGCTGCCTAGCACCACCTAGGGCTCTATCACCAGGAGTTTTATCTACATTTCAGTATCTGGATTACCTTTGCCTACCACTTCCCTAATCATTAAATCACAATTACCATTCATTCATTTCAATTAGTCTAGCACACATCTGTCAGAATTGTTGAAGCCCCTCTTGCATTCAAAAGAATTCGCTAGGGAACATATCTTGGTTTACATCTAGTTTCCCAGCCTTACAAGTGGAGCCCACCGCAAGGGGGGGGATTTCACAATTTCGGACAGACATCTTTGTGCTACTGCAGAACGTATTGCACGTCAAGAGAGACTACAAGCTCAATTCGACGAACTACGGAGGATTATAGCAGCTACTATCCAAGATAGTCCATCTACTAGTAACCAGGAAGCAGATCAATCATTCTTCACTACTGTCCCAGAGGAAGAGTCCCATCACGCTCACATTAATACATCTTTCTCTGATCCATTTGGAAACTCTCCATTATCACCTCTTACTCCATCTGCATCTTTCTCTCCTATTGCCTCTCCTCCAAGAGATAATTTCTCTCAACCATCTAGTTCACAATTGCCTTTACAGCCACAGCATCTCTTTACATCAAACCAATCACATTCCATTATGACAGCTCCACAGCCACAACAACTGCCACTTCGTGGGTCAAATAAGGCTCCACACTGGACATGGAAGGGACCAGAAGACAATTTTACATTGTCTGTCTTCTTTGATGAAGTAGAGAGAACCTGCAAATCCGTTGTGAAGGCTGATGACAAAGATTTCATTGATGCTGCAATCTTATACACTGATCCAAGTGCTAGAGAACTGTGGGGAAGATTGCCAGGAGCAAGAGCAGCAACTCCAGATTGGACTGTCTTTAAGACACAGTGTTACTCATACTATCCAAAAGCAAATGTGACAGATCGTTACACTTCTGCACATTTGCGGCAAGTAGTGCAGTACCTTCAAAAGATACCTATTCAAACTCTAGATGACTTTGGCCGATATGATCGACATATCATAGCTATTGGTCTTGATCTACTACAGAGAACTACTCCACTTATTTCCAAGGCAGACCTCAACTATTTTTATATCGCAGGAATTCATCCAGCACTTCAGGTGCATATCATTCAGCGTTTAGCTGTTATGAATCCACACCAGCAGCCTGGTGAACCATTTGACTATGAGCTTGTTCAGGCAGCAGCCAAGTATATCCTGGAGAGTCAACTCTCACCCTACATGAACCTTCCAATGATGTACCAACCACAAATGTATCAATATGACTCACCACCAATGGGTATTCCTGCTCCATATCCCACATTGCAGATGCCTGCACCAGCTATGTCACAACAAATATATACAGATCCCACTCCTCAGGTGCATCATGCTCCTCCACAACCTAAACTATCAATGGGGGAAGTGATACAGGCACTCAATGACATGAACTCTGGAGCATATGTGAATCCATATCAGACTCATAACAGATATCAAATGTTTCCAACACAATCTCCAGCTCCTCCCCAACCATCTGTAGCACCCCAGCTTCCAGCTCCCATTCCAGAAGTAGCTTCACCAGCAGCTCCTCCTGTTGTTAAACAAGAAGTGACAATGGGAGACCTGTTAATGGCTATCAATCGTCTTGTTGAGGGAGGTGTAGCTGGGGGAGCAAATGCAAATCGCAAATGTCCATATGACGCTTGTGATAAAAGATGGAGAGATTGCGATAATCGCAGAGCAGATCAAGACAAAGGATTGATCAAATATGACAGTAACACCAAGAGGACAGTCATGCCAGATGGTGCAGAAATCCCAAGAGGAGCAGGAATCATGCGTGATTGTGTATTCAAATGGCATGCAGACAAGAATGCTCCTGCACAAATGTCAGCTAATCTGCTCACTATGAAAAAGCAAACACAAGGAACATACCAAATACCTGAAATAAAATATCCATCATCCTTTCCAGCTTCCAGAACTCAACAACCAATCCACACAATCACTCCATCACAATTGGCTGGAAATTCAGTCCCCTTGGGACCTGTAGCTCAAATGCTGGTTATAGCAGAAGAGGAAGTGGAATGCTCTGATGATGATGATGATGTCACTATCATGCTGAATAGTGTTATTCAAAATCGTGAAGAGGTGTCTCAAATTCTTAAAGGAGTTGTTCAAAATACTAGGAAAGCTCGAGCAAAGAAGAACACAGGAGAAGCCTCTAAAGACCAGAGAGAGCTAGAAGAACAGCAATCGACTAAAGGCAAGAAGAAGACACCTATACCTACTGCAGGAGAAGCACAGACCTCATCAACACCTGTTGCTGCAGCTGAACCCAAAAATAAAGCACCAGCTGCAGAAGCAATAGCTAAACCAAAAGACACACGCCAGTACAAACATGCAGCACCTATCATGGCTGAAGGCTTAACAGAGGACTTGGTGAAAAGAGTCCTTGATACCAAGATCACGGTCACAATTGGTGAAATCTGTAGCGAATCTGCAGGAGTTCGATCCCGAGTAAAAGATGTACTTACGAATCGCAAAGTACCTATTGGCTCTGCAGCTAAAGGAAGTGCAGCAGTAGCCATAGGAAAGGATGCAATGCTCATTATGAATCTTCAAGAAGGAAGACACCAGCAGATTATGGTTGCAGACCAGTCTGCAGGCTTACGTGCCTTGACACCTACTGTTGATGGGATACGAGAAGTGGAATCAATCCTAGATGAAGGATGCCAAGTGGTTGCCATGTCGTATGATGTATGGCAGAAACTGGGACTACCATTGGACCCTACAATCAAGATCTCACTACAATCAGCCAATAATGGTAGTGACTGGTCAGAAGGGATCTGCCATAATGTTCCCTTTGATTTTGGAGGTCTAGAAGTTCTACTCCAAGTGCATGTAGTCAAAAATGCAGCCTATGACATTCTATTGGGAAGACCTTTCAGCATTCTCACAGAATCCAAGATTGACAATCGTTTTAATGGAGACCAACTTGTCACTCTCACTGATCCAAATACTGGAAAGACAGTTACTCTTCCAACTCATGAAAGAGGAAACCCTCGTTTTAGCTGGCCAAATGGACATCTCAGCTCTCAGCCTCATATTCATGAACCTCGTCCTTCGCCAAATGCAAATTTTCCTTAATGACCGAGAACCTCTTTTCTGATAAAGGGGAACTCAGTTTATCTATTACAATTGAAAAACTACCAACAGACTTTTCTCAGCAGACTTATTCTATTTCCCAGTCCACAGACGGTTCTACACCTGATATAGATCTCATCTCTGTACCTGGTTATGCTATTTGTATTAAAGCCATATCTGAATCACAACTCAAACATACTCCAAATATTGATCAATCCCTTCCATATATGAGGTGTGCACCCAAAATATGCTTTCTGACAGGAGTCAGAAATTTTTTTTGTTCCCCCCAGAGCGTCTCACACATATGCTAAATAACCAGCCCCCTGTATCAAACCACTATAAAGCCTTATCAGCGATCATAGCTTATCATGATATATTTACCCGACATTTCCAATCAACATATTTTCCCATGCATCCGATTCATGGCTGTGTCCCATGATGTAGCGACTGCGCCTGCAGCCTCAGAGAATTGTGCCATTGGTTCACACCTCGCATGATCCATCACCACGAGAAGGACATCATGCATCTTCACTCATGCGCAGTCAGAGAGATTTGTGCCATTGGAATACACTTCATGTTGGTCTACCCCGGAGTCGTAAATATATGCAAAGCCAAGACTTTTTGCACAATATTAAAGGCAGAAAACTCGCCCTAACATCCTCAGTCTCGAGTGCAGGACCCTCACGCCACCCTCTGAGGAGCGTCCTCTCAGACTCCTTCACTTAACTTCATGACTGCATGAAGGTGTCGTAGCAGCTATGAATGGTGGTAGGCCAGCTGGACAGACCCAATGCAATATGCGAATGCGGAGTTCCAGTTCAAACATATGTGTCGGAATTGTAGTAGAAACAGATTCAGCAGGTGTAGCGTCATGTGAAAAATTAAAATATGCAAAATAATTCTCTCAGAACTCAATTGCAATTCATGGGTGTCTGTGCCATCTGGAATTCTCAAGTCCCTTCGCCAACAAATATTCAGGCGATTCAAGGATGTTTTTCAGATTGTCACATTCTCAAGCTCATTTGCACCTTCATAAACTCCTCACATAGCAATATAGGTTCTCAAGTCCGTTTGCCCACAACTACGAGCGCAATTCCCGGATGTTCCTATTACTTGTCACGTGGACAGACACTTTCATCATCATAAATGACTAAAACCAGGCGTCATCATCAATAGTCTAATTCTCCTTAAATTTGATGGCAAGGAACAGAAACCGGCCCGGGCGCCGAATTGTTGGTGTTCTAAAGGTGGTGCCTGGTTGACAGTGGCCAGGTCGCTGGTGGAAGCCTAAAATCTTTTCTTACAACTACTCTAACCGTCTTCATGCCAGACAACACTTTTGCCTACTTTGCTCTACTTGCCATACCAGCATCCATGATCATTGGACTGGCCATTCACTATTTCACCAAACCCTGCCATCAGCGCCAACGGTTTTTCCATGCTCATGGCATCCCACTTCGTCAGATTGTTCTCATTGATCCACATCCACTTCCAGTTGAAAGAGGAGACAAAATATCGAGCCATTCATCAGTGTCGTCTATTTATTCCTTTACCATACCAAATAACCTTATCAACACTACCAAACCAGCCACCCCACCGTTGATTCATCACTGCCCCTCCTTAATGGAGTCTCAAGCATCCATTCACGCTGACTTTGTTCAAGGGTCGTCGAGAGACCTCATCACAAGGCCAGACTCGCCAACTCTTCCACGACCAGAAGCAGTCCTGGTCCTCCCTTCTCGCCTACGCAATCTGCGCATTCCATCACCACCAACTTATCCACCGCCTAGACCTCCAATGGATGTCTAGGACACTACATCCATACGACCTCAATATTCCCAATCAAATGCAATTTTATCCCAGCTCTACTGATTGTATAAAACCCATTCGCGTATTGTTTCTTCTTCTATCATCATTTTCATTTCCTCACTTCAGTTCAAAATTCCATCAACTCCGAACATACGTTAAAATTTCTACTTGATTACCAATACGTACTCAGACATGTTCTTTGGGAAAGCTTCTTTATTCAATATGGCCTGGCTCGGTATCGCTAAAATTTCCAGCACTATGGCTGTCATCCATCGCTTAACTGTGGCATATATATGGTCTTCACAAAGCTGCCCAGATCATCAAGTGGCGATAGAGGGAACTGGCCCAGAAAGTAATGGCGCAACAATGGTGATCGCTGACACACAGGAATATAGCCAAGAGAATGGTACCTCAGTACCTGACAGTCTGGCTGACTGCCTGGATGAGCCACGAATATTCCTCCTGCCATAAATTATGAATGTGTCACCCAGGACACTGATATTTAATTCCATGACAGCATACTTGGCAACCTGTCACAACACTATTTATTCCATACATTCCAGGGCACTCGCTTGGCCGCCACTCCATATGGCAGCAACAGCTCCAGGCTGAGGATAATTCATCGGTTGCCACATTGGTCCCTAGATTACTCCTAGCGAGCCCGACAGAGTGAATAGCCCGGGAGCTATTCTGGATAAATTGATTTAAAAAGAAAAGAAAATTAACGTGTCTAAAATATTTACCACTGTGGAAAATGTCCACTGCTCTAAACATTGTAGTCCCAAAAGCATACTGGGTAGGCCCCGCAATTCTGGTAGCCACCTTTGTAGGGCTTCACCTATATGGAGTTTACAGCAACTACTTTGGCCCTCTTAGCCGTTCACATGCTGATGAGCCATCCTCCCTCCAGCGCCTTTCGCTAAGCCAAGGCGAATCACTCCCTTCACACCATGATACAACAGCTGGCGGTGAGCAAATGGAGCTCACGGCAATGCCAACACGGCCAGAGGCAGCTCACATGTCTTAATGTTAAAAGAGAGGAGATGGAGAAAGAGGTGGACATGATCACATTCAGAGAAGCACCAGAATAGCTAGGAAACATTTTAAATATTTAAATATCTATCCCTACTCTGAATCTGAACTGCTATAATGGATGGGAGAAAACACCTGCTCAGACTCATCATCATCCTCAGACTGCAACTCCTCTCCAGCAACCACAGTGGGGTACGACATGTTGCCCTGCGAATCAACACGTACTGCAAACTCTAGCATAACATCTTCACTCATTTCAACCAGAGACCCTCCAACACGTGCAAGCCCAGCATCAAGGGCACGAATTGCCAGCAAATCCTTCCTAGCCCTGGCCTTAGCCTGTGCCTCAACAAAGGCTTTCAGAATAGCAATAGAGGCGAAGCAGATCTGGAGGTAGTCCAGGAAGAGGACAGCAAAGCAAAAGAGAACATTCTCTCTTTCCCTTTTGAATTGCCTGTCCATCAAAAATCTTACTCCTTCATTGTCAATACCAATGCGAACACCTGATATAAAGAAGTCTAGTAAATCTCCTGCATGAACAGGGACGTTCATAAATTATGTTCCCTCCAGTTGTGCACATCCAGTACAGGCTGTGCACCAATGTGAGCTCTATCTTGCATCTGCCTTGCTCCAAGACAGCACATGTGAAGAGGAGGGCATACGATCCAAACCCCTATTCAAGATCTCTCAGCATCAAATTGTGATAGGGACTCAGGTTCTTGTAGCTAAACTGTCCCATCATGATCTTTTGATCATCAAACATTGATCATCATCCTTTCCTATTGTTCTATTGTTTCATGATCTCATTGTTCTGTACTCCCATTGTCCCTACCTATTGTTCCCCAAGTAAGGAAACTCATTGTTCTCTAGTAGTATATAAGCAGCTGTAAATTAAGTAGAGGAGAACTTTTTCTCCCCATCTTTAGTAAGGACCACCAATACATTTGCATTTACCCTCCAAGCATAGCTGCTGCCTAGCACCACCTAGGGCTCTATCACCAGGAGTTTTATCTACATTTCAGTATCTGGATTACCTTTGCCTACCACTTCCCTAATCATTAAATCACAATTACCATTCATTCATTTCAATTAGTCTAGCACACATCTGTCAGAATTGTTGAAGCCCCTCTTGCATTCAAAAGAATTCGCTAGGGAACATATCTTGGTTTACACCTAGTTTCCCAGCCTTACATCGGAACATACCTGTATTCATAACTCCAACGATCCATACACCTAAGAGTCATCATGATATAAACGGAACAAACCAAAGAGTGTATTACAAGTTGAAAGCATAAATTTAAGAAAAGGGCAGTGATATTGTAAATCTGCACCAAGATCAATGTGCTGTGAATCACGATACAGAAGTCTCCTTACACAATGCTTATATTTCCTCAGACCATTGAGTCAGAGTGCTCCGAGATGCTCGCCGACGACACATTGTACCCACCTTGACCCCTGGGGATCACTTGGCACTCTCTATTGGCTTGAGCTCTCTCCGCCTGAAATATTTCCATCTAAGGTATCCCAATCATCAGTGGATCTTGTATTGACGACAATGCAGGCGCTGTACCTTGAGCTCTCCCTTCAACTTATTGATTTCTCGTTGATAGCCTCGTGCTGTCACCCAGATCTTCCTCCAATCATTAATGTAGCCAACCCAAGAAGAAACGATCATCAACGAGAGCCTTTGGTGTGCTTGAAAGTGTTTCTCTCTGAGCGTCAAGGCCTCGATTTGAAGTCTGGTGGAGTGATTGAAATTTGGATGAGCAAGAAGGAATGGCAACGACGTTACTCGTAAACTCTTGTAACATCAAAGCAGGTGGTATCACCCAGCATGCCTTGGTGCACCTGGTACCGGACAATTGTAGCCTTGACAGTGTTATTCAAGGTTTTGACCGCCGAGCTGGGTTTGAGGGGTCGCAGAAGTGCATGCCCGAGAGGGTAGGTGGAATGAAATACGAGAAATAGTATGTACAGCACTGTGCCCGCATTAGCGGATGACAGCACAGCTAGGGCTATTGTCGTCCATTCATTTGGGTTGTTAGAAGGTTGATCTTCCTGATCCATAAGTATCTTCATGGTGCTGGTTCGGGTATCAGTATTATAGCGATGAGAAACATCCTGAAATTTATAGTGGCTTATGTTCTCATTGACAGAATTGGTTCTGTTTGGATTTTGTCGATCACCAAATAAGCATCGGACTCCATTATAAACCAATGGAGAGCCCCATACGAAAAGTGGTCGTATATATGTAAACCACCATGACCTCGTGTCAGGCTTCGAATGATCAAGCTTCAAGCTCAAGATCCGCATAACCTGGTTTATGATGAAGTTTAGTCAGACCTCTCTCTTCGCGTACAATAAAAGTACGCAAGAGCGGTAAACCCATTCTCATGCATCGTGATCTTAGTTTGACCTATACTTTCTTTACATTCCAGCTCATTGTCACATGTCATTTTGGTCTGAAAATGTTACACGCTGAGTTAAGTCTCATAAGTAAAGAGTGCCCAACGGAGGAAAATTTGAAGGAAACCGACTCAGAAAAATCCCTCCAGTTGTCGTTCAGAACAATGCCTTTGATTGCAATGCATTTTTGTTTCTATGCATCTTAGAGGCGTCCTCAGGTCCGATGTTAGGCACTATGTCGCGGCTTTGGTCCTGCTCGATGAATAAAGCATGAATACCTTAAAGGCAGGCATAATACAAGCAAAGGCTTGGAAAACTTTGTTGAAAGATACCTTTATTGTTTCCCCTGGGTTCCCAACTATGCTCAGCCCACGTAATTTAGTGCCTACCCAGAACCCACAGATTCCCATTGCGGCACTTATATTTATTTTATGTATATTTACTGTCAAATCATTTGTCAGATCAAAAATGGAAACTACAAAGCTACACTTATTTTCAGGCCCCTTGTAAGTTGTAGGACAAGTTAGTAAGTACTTGTTCTTGAATGGGAAAGGTCGGAATTCGGGCTGAACCAATCGGAAAAAGTCAAGCATGTGATCACGATTCTGACTTTTAAGGGTTGCAGGTGTTACATTAGTCTGGGACTCTTCAACTTAAGCCTAGCAGTTTTCAGCTACAATTTGCAATGCCGACAACGGATATCCATTTCAGTCAGCAACGAAGGTGTGTGCTCCACTGTATAACTTCTTCCATACCAATCATTCTCAGAGCGTTCTTACACAATTCTTCAATCAACATTGGATCAGTGATGTTCAACTTCTATCGCCAGTGACTGTGCATAGCCTGACCCTCCTCTTAATGCAGCTACGGCTTCAAGTCCTTTGGACTATGGTGTCAGACTTCAGCTCCTGGTCAAATGGTCAAATGATGTATCTGGGCCGGAATTCCGAGATCAGGGATCCCAGACAATCTGGTGTTAATCGGATAGAGGACCAAGCATTCAAGCAGATGTCGCATAGCGTTGGGAAGATCACATTGTTCTACACCCAAGCCCTGGTCAGGTCAGGTCGGACAGAATGGAAAGAACAATTCAGAGTTACAGAAAGTTAAGCATGCCGACATAGAACAAGCAGTTAGCCAAATCTTTGTCTAATCAGCAAACTCAGTAGTTCTGCTACATGTCCGGACCTAACATGTGGACCAAATCTCAGGTCATGGTATGGCATCCATGAGACTTTGAGAGCAAGATGGAATATCGCAGAGTCATAACATCGCGATGAGGTCGCGAGAAGTATCATGATGATCAGCATACAATCCCGAACCTCCTCTCCCTGATATCATCATGGAAATGACCCAAGACCTAATCCCCGTTCTGCTCATCACAAGATGCTTGTATCAAGTACTATCAATGTAGTCCTTCACTTCTGATGTGAAATGACGAAGATCACAGGGTACAGAGGCACTGACAGTATGTTGTTTTCTTAATGACATAGCCCCCAACAGTCACGATAACAGGTGCGCACCCTTAGTTCAATGCCATGAATCCTGTCTCCAAAAATTATATTGTTCTGATAGCCTCGTGTGTAGTAATTTACCAAATATATTCACAGTCAATGAAAAGGCAATGCGATACTGCTCTGGCCCACCTTGTTGATGGCATAATTTGCTCCAAGATAACAGAGGGCTGGAGCAATTCATAGATATCTTAGGTGGGAACTGTCAGAGCTGGACTGGTATGTCTTCTCTTCTCTTGCATTCGTGTATCATCAACTTCTGCTTGGAAGAAGCACCGAAAACGAGTGAACGAGTGCTATCATCTTGTCACGTGCCATATCTTGCAACTTGAAAGGAGGACACTCGAAGGCGTTATCGTTGAATGTACGAATGAATCATCATACACATGCATCGGCTGACACTGCATATATGAGCACTGATGCATGTATGCTACTAGTCCCAGATAGATGATATTAATCCTTACTGGGAGCGCATTCTTTCATGAATCAAAAACATGTACCTGACTTGGGGCAAAATTGAGGCATAATGAATACCTCGTCGACCAGTGACAGCATGCCAGTGAAGGTCTCGGGTCATCTTTTGTTGTATTCCGGCTTCACCCCTGGCAACTGGAAGCATCCTTTGGTAAGTGATGCTGAATTGAATGTGCACAGGATTACTTACTGGCAGGAAATATGGACCGAAGCGAGTCCAAGTCTATCGATTAGGTTGTTGGTCGCTCCCGCTGAACCCGGATCGCTCACAATATAGAGAATATGTACAGCGGATGACGAGGATCTGAAATGCATTGCTTCCTTCCGTCACATTGTCTGACCAGAGGTCGTTTGTTCTTTTCACTAGTAGGTTATGTATGTTACTGCCCTCAGACTGTTCCTGTTCTTTTACACTGGCTCATAGATGATTGGTGTAGAACACGAAGAATTCAGAGAGGTAAAGCATCGCAGGTCTTGATTGTACTGTGATCGTGAAGGTCTGTCCCGATCACTTTGTCAACGATACAAAGTTAGATAGCCCACAGCTCTAAGATAGGTTCTGTCTGCTGACTGCTCGACAATTCATCATCATGGCGTGCTTGGATAGGCGGCCCTGGTATGATGTCGTGTCCTCATTCGAAAGGACCTTTACTGACTATGGTTGAAATACTCTATTGTGGGTAGGAACTTTGAAGGTCCCAGCGCTTGCGCGCTACTCTGCATGCTTGTAGAGAGTAAGAGATCGTACCAGATCATCCATGCTGGCTCGACTGTTGCATCTCCCATGTTGATATCGCATCTTGTCGACAGTATGCTCGTCTCCATTCTATCAATATTTTGCGCTTGCCGGTGTGCACTTGCCTAGATGTGCTTTGCCTCGTACGCGTGGCCGTAACAGCAAGAACGACCTTTTGACATCTGCGTTATGCCTGTGACACACCGTCCAAATATTCCAGCGGCTTTCATAAAGTTCACCTCATGTTGGCGCAGTTCGCATCGACGACGTTCCGCCTGTGGAAGGCTATGCTATGACGGCCGAGATTCATGTGGGCATTAAGCATGATAGAGTAGATCGAGAACGCCAAACTGCAAACCAAAAACCTCTGGAGGCGATATATTCGGAGAAGGACAGAAAGTTGGTTCTTTCAATTATTGGAAGATACGAGCTAATCAATTCAGCCAACAGGCTACTTGCAATACCGAGTCGTTCCATTACTGTCCTGTATCATTTGAAAGGCTGCTCGGAGACCAGCCCAGTATCTAAGCAAAGCCAGAATTCAGCACACCTGTGCTTCATGGTCGATAAACACGTGTACCTAAGGTTCGAGCTTTCTCAGCCACATGATTCCATGCTGCTGCGGACACGCCTCCACCCAGACAGGTAGTACCTCCGAGGATCAAGGAGAACATCCTGCCCTGCTGGGAGGTACCTTCTCTTCAGCAGCACATTACCCTTCCGGGTGCGCGCCAGCCCGGGATGGTCAAGACGTATACCCAGAAGGAGGCGGACCTCCTGATGTCAATGTTGAGAACAACAAAACTATCGAGTGCCTGGACAATCGTCTGAATTTCTGAGAAAATAGAGTGGCGCAGAGCGGGAGCGCGGTGATGGCTGTATGGCAGGGCGAAACTGGCAGATGCCGACTTTGTTTGATGTTATCGGGTCAGCTCATTACCGCGACGTGATGAATGTTATACTTCAAGGAGACGCCTTTATGTGCTGGCTTGTTTCCGGAGCTCCGAGAATCCATCTGCACCCTGCTCGCTGGGCACTGAAAAGTTCGACAGTTTCCGAATGTCCCCTTAGCTCAGGCAGTGATGCTAATGAAGGGTTACGACTAGAAACCTAGCAACGCTCATCATCATAGATGAGCAGGCCAAAACCTTTTGGTGATCGATAGCATGACAAGATGATGTTGAAAGGATTTTGTTGGCTCGTTAACAGGATGATCAATATATGGGTTTGTGTAGGACCCATAGGCTTGTAGTCGACATTGGTGAGCGGGGAGAATACCATCGCTTACGAGAAAAATGTCAGGCAGGATGGTTCGAATGGGGACCTTGGAGGGGTTCTTTCTGGTTCCACATTTTTTGACATCAGAAGGAAAGAATACCTTTGATCATGTTTGCTTGATCCTGCTCGATGGATATAGCCCTTATCGATTAAGCAGTCAAGCAAAACTTCAATCGATTTTCTAGGCACCAGTCATTTGCTCCCACATTCTCAAGAGCCATTCGAAGAGGGCCCTTCTTCGCTCTGGTGATTACCAACTTATGACACTCTAACGGTCAACATGACCTCGCTTGATGGTGGGTAGGTGTAGTTACCTCAAGCCTTGACTTCAGTGCGTCCGCGGTGAGGCCACACGCACTGCTCATAGACTTGGTTCCGTACTGCGCAAGTAGCGCGTTGATGAGATATCAAAATAGCAGAATACTAGTAGTAATAGATGTCAGTGTATGCATATATGCCATGAAGAACGGAACAGTCGCACAGTAGATGCTTTGAAAATTGAATGCCCATCGATGACGTGTCAGATCGTTGCATCGGGAGCACCTTCATAGTTGTAAGGGATGCATTGTTCACCTGAGAGAAGTTAATGGTTGAGAGGTACGCCAACAGAAAGAGACGTACCAGGTTCAAAACTCCTGCAAGACCCTTGTATTGAGAAACGCTGCGATATAACGACTTCCTTTGGATGTCGAAGGCATAGTCAGAGATGATTCCCACAAGAATAGATGTTTATCTAAAAATAGTCAATGATCATACGGAGGAGATCGCGGCTTTCATTATCATGTTGCTTTGAGGAAATCATGTCGATGAGCCTCATTGAGCACCAGAAGTATAACCAACAGGTAGATAGGCAGGAGGTTCATGCCATGTCCCTGCCAAGTATATGGACGAGGAAGGAGAAGAACCATCAGCAATGGCAACCAGAGCATTTCGTTTGTGCTTGCAGTGTCCCGTTGGTACCGATAGCCTTGGACAGAGGCAGGAGGAAATCGCTATGCCAAGCGTTCAGGTTCTCGAATTGTTGATGTTGGAAATCAGGACTATGGGCATAGAGGGAGCTTAGGGAGGGAGCATCGTGGTGGTCAAAAGGTAGGTTGTTAAGGTATGAAGTGTCAAGTAATCTACTGGTAAGCAGTCTAAATATAGTAGGTAATCGGGCCGGGTATATACCGAGTTCGACTTTCAACAGTTGAATCTTCATTGCTGGAAGACCAAACCCGTCGAAGGCGAGGTGGATCAGAGTGGTTTAATTGGTGACAGCCGGGAGTGCAAGGGTCAAATCTGGGTGTCCTGCGCCAGTCAATCCGATATATGTTTAGCAGAGCAGTGTATCTATATGGCAATGGAAGTATGGGCGGAGCGGTGGCTTCCGGTATGATAGCTCTGAGGTAAAGGTAAGGAGACAAAAGGCGCCGACCTTCACTTGAGAACAATGGTGAGACCTCGAGCGAACATGCAGCATCCACCCTTGCTTCCGATGTCTATTCGGGACCTTGTACAAAGGACATGCGAGGGCATGGTTGAGGCATTATGAGCCCAACAGTCCGTTTTTGCACTCTCCTGGATAGCGTCGTATCGACTCTCTTGCCTTTCCCCGTTTCTTTTACTGCAGTCGTTGCCAACAAGGAGTTCTTGGGGTTGGTGGTGTTTATTCGAGGGGAGAACCAAGAGAGAAGAAACATCGTGTTTATTTCGAGAGTATAAGCATCCAGACACATCTCGCATAACCTCCGGCGAACATTTTGCATGCAGGAACAGGATGACTGCTTAGTCGTGTCGGGAGGGTATCTGTTGTCGTTCTCTTAGATGGGCGTCAAACCGGATTGATAGTCCAGAGATGTATTCAAAGAAAGAGGACGCTTCATGCCGACAAAGAATGTGTCTCTATTTCCTCTGACAGGCGGTATCGAGGCTTGAGAGCTTGGGACAGTGGGACCTCCTAGGAGCTACCCTCAACAATGACATTCATTATCGACAAGAGGATAAAATGATTATGCACGAAAACTTCTTCCCAACATCCAGGCCCTGGATGTACATGCCATTATGAGAGTCATCGAGCAAAGCCCAAGCATGGCAGTGGATAATGTCATTGAGGATGTCCTTTATGGTTGCTTTGGTAGCAATATACTGGTCTCTGTACTGTTCATGAGATTCATCGCTCTCTGCAGAAGGAAAGGTAATGCACCGTGTTCACCTCAAACGTCCAACTTCTTAAACCCCTGTCGACCAGGAATTAAACTCGTCTTGCTTTTTCTTTGTCCCGGTGCTGGCTGTTGGTAGGCAAGTGCATCATCAGATCTGCCTCCAGCAGGATAACGCTCAGACAATAAAGCGTGATGCAGATGCAGCATGCATTGGTGATGGTCGAGAACAAAATCATTTTGTCCTACGTGTATTGAATCGAAAAGCGATCCCAGACCCTTAGATAGCGTAACTTCAATAAAAAGGATGTCTTTGAAAAGCGAGCTTTGCCCTAGTAATGACTCGCTCGGAATCGAACCAAGATCATCCTACCTACCCTAACCGTCGCGGTAGTAAAGAATCGATTGTGTGAAAGAGTCCTTAGAAACAGATGAGAAATGTGATAGATTTCCCTCTCCGCTGGTTGTAGCATCTGCAGTCTATATACATAGCTCTTATTGAAGGAATGAGAGACGGAATTCAGGCTGGTAAGCATTTTCCACTTTGACTGAGAGGTGCTATCCTGATGCTGACTCTGAGCGATTACATTCAGCCCCCGCTGATGATAATGCCGTTACAACAAGCCAAGTGTTACATTACTCCACTATGCAATGCATGCCCTGCTTGCCTTACACCACTGTTGTTTCATGAATTTGTTCGTCGCTTGCTAGTCCAGACCGGTAATGTTCCTCCCTGAGTGACAACATGACATCCCTTCCTCACATCGATGGAGGCGCTTCACACTCTCCAACAGATGACATACTAGCGACAGAACCAGGTTCCGATGACGGTAGGGTTGCTGATTTGTTCATAGCGTTTGTTTCCACACTGATTCATGAGACTTGTATGGCGGGCTGTATGCAATGGAAAAAATACACACATGTTGAGAGATAGAGGTATGGTATATGGTCAGAATACAGCTGCCTAAGCTACTTTCGTCTTTAATATTCCTTTGCCAAGGGGAAAGAGCAAGGCTATATATCTTTACAGTCTCTCTCTGCGAGTGGGAATCCAGAGGACGACGAATCCCCCAAAGGATCATGAAGAATGAGGGACCGACAGTCGGAATCCACTGGAGTCCGACTACCCCCTTGAATGCATTATCCAATTGCCATTGCTAACCTAGACATAGACTCTTTTAAAGAACGAAAGTTATCTAAAGAATCTCCAATAAACAATGGTAAGATTTCTTCGATGTTTCGCCAATATCTAAGGAAAGCTTTTGAAGACCATCAGCCTTGCTTCATAACAACCCACGGGTCGACACCAGACATAAGGAGGTGAGTTGCACCACCGATCCGGAAGCTATGGCCCAAGATGGTCTGCAAGCCTTTCAATTCCCAAATAGCATTGCAGCGCGTCATAAATTTCTTCCTGTCAAGCACTGTCCACCCCATCTTGCTTTCCGAACGATATGCAAAGAGGGGCACATTGTCAGGAATACCATGGTTGATGTCGAGATGATGCTGGATAGCACTCAGGGGATCAGTAGGATCTGCAGAGGAAGTGAGAGTGACCCAATCGCCTGCGAATTTTTTTGTTTTTGTATACGGAATGAAAAGACTAATCCAAGAATGGTCATTAACTGCTATTCCTGTGGTCCGTGGGGAACAGCGTAAAACATTACGTGTGGGGTCAAACTGCGAAGGTGATGGCAATATAATCTCTCCAAGCCTTGTGCAACCTTTCCATGCGGTGAGGGCAGCAGCCCATATTGCACAGTCAAATGGATCAGAGAGGTTTAAGCAGTCACCTAAGGCATCAATGTGACTTTTTGTGACTGGCAATTTTGGCTCGTCGGGCCAAGCATGGGGGGCGAGGGCGTCAGCACCTTTCTTGGTTCGTGATAGCATATCACTTCCAAGCCATGGGGCATTATTATACTCATGCCTAGCCAACATTTAGGGAGGTTCGGAAGAGAACATTGAACGCAAATACCAAAGTTTAATGCCATCGATCCATGTGTCGATGGTAGACTTCTTCACCTTGCCAGCACCCATCTCGGCGACAAAAATAGATAGTAAAGTATCATCAGCCAGCATCCTTTTCTCCTCGGGAATTTTAAACTTGTCACAAAACTGTGTAAATCAGAGAAGACCAGCACCATAGTTCTTAAGGGTGTCCTCCGTTACTGAAGAAAGCATTACATTTTTCCATGCGAAAATCAGGTCTCGGGGATAAAGAGAAGCGAGAGCAGTGAAGGAGTTAATGGAATATGGTGTTGTCCAATATGGAATTCGCTGTGAAGCCAATAGGAAGGGCCTGAACTCAGAGGGCTCAATCGTTGAGCCTTGCCTCAGTCGAGGCTTCTTAGTAGATGATTCTGGTACTAGTTTTGGCACGTCAAAATAATCACCAACTGGCTGTGGCAGACTTGTCGATGCGGGCGACAGTCTTCCAGATTGGTGAGCACCTGCACTGGCAGATGCGTTGCGGAAACGGACCCTATACATAGGATAAGAAATCTCTGAGCTCTAACGGGAGCTCAAATCTGATGTCGAGTCGATCCTCGTTCAGACCCAAATTGCCGCGGGAAATGGGATCTGCCCAATTGTTTTCGGACTTGACATATACTGGTAGCAAAGAGATATTTTGGGACATTAAGGAATTGCCAAGGCGAAGGATGCAGGCATTGCGGTGAGGGTTACGAGATCGTCCTTTTTGGTAAGCATCAATTGATCCTGTATTGTCCCCATGCACGGGGGCTTCGCAATCAGACAAATCAGAAGTCGACGCCCACATGGCAAACAGCTCAAGTGCGATGGTTTCTGCCCATCCGATGTCTTGACCTTCTGCCTTCCACCCTTCTTTTAACTTCCACACCGCCCAACAACGACCTATGACGATTTCAATGCCCCAAGAAGTGGAGGCATCTATCCATGCATCAACATCGCGAACGATCTTTTGTTGCAAGGTACGGTGGTAATATTGCACAGAAAGTACATTGAACCACCATTTGCAGTCGTTGGTGACGGTGGAAGGAATATGGTGTGAAACAAATTTGTTAGGGAACTTTGAGACGAAACGAGACAGAGACGGCAGGCGAGATCGGCCTTCTCTGTAAATGAAACAGATGTGCTGTAGGGTACCATGAATGGAAGCTGCAGTGTCATATTTCACAGTACGATCCTCCAGTGCAACTTGCAAGAAGGAAGTGACTTTTGTCAAGTATTTGAGCCGTTTTCTCTCTGGGAGAGATACCGTCTTCACATCCAGGTCCCAACGAAAGCCGACATACTCTGTCTCAGATGCAAAGTCGTGTCCTTTCTCAATGACAGGGTGCCATAAAATTCCTAGTGGTGCAGTAATGTCGAGAATGGCTGATAGGTCAAACGTGTACTGATACAGAACAGAGCCGTCGTGAAGGGTGATTGCTGAGCAAGGCTGTCGCCAGATATTGAAATCATCTACCCATTTGAAAACCTGCAGAATTAACTTCCAAAGAAGGACATCCCTCAAGGCATCAGCAACTTCACCTTGGATATTTCCTGCAGTACATAAACCAAAGGGCATACAGTGATTTCCCCAAATAAGATCCCGCCAGAATGTAGCAATGTAACGTTTGTGCTCGGCAAGGATAGGCGAACATCGATAAGCCTTAACCCAATCCAGAGCTGCTGCTTGGGTTCCCGGAGGTGCCTTTACGACCTGACATACATTTTTAAGCTTGTATACTTTCAAAACATGATAATAATTGGGAGCAATGGGGGCGTCCCGAGTTCAATATTGGAACTCACATACATGGGTGAACAATAGGATCACCATAATACATTGGAAGAGAATAGCTCTTCCTCGTAATCTGGGATATGGAATAGCCATTGACCCAGGACCTTGCGGAATAGCCGCCGGAGAATAGCTCCGTGACATACATGGGACGCTCCTGTCATTCCCAGCAATGACGGAAAGAAGCTCACCGCATCTGCAAACATTGCAGCTGTATACCATTTCGTGGGCTTCTCTTGAGCATCCAACCAAGAATTCGTACTATCACCATTCTTATCCTTCGCAGAGAGGTTGTGCACAATTCGGAATTTCGTACCCTCGTCAATGACGGCCATAGGCGCCGTCCGGAAATGTCCTCCAAAGAAAATCTCCGCATCTTCAACTGATAGCCCACCATACATTCTTCCAGCCTCAATCTCGTCCGCTAGATACTTGTCCACGATGTTGCTATGTTCTGACGCTGAAGAAGAATTACGTGGAATAAAATTACATGTGAGAGGAGGGGGAGAGCCAATAGGAGATCCATATAATATGTCATGCACAAGATTAGGGTATTTTTGCCGTAGTCCGCACTGGTGAAGAATGTCCCGCCATGCCTCTGCGCGGTAAGGGGTGGGGACTTTACGTCCTTCAGTTACGAGGACATTTGGTGGCGCCATGACCTGCTTCAGCACAGAGGGAGCAGATGTGGATGGCATGGCTGGGGGGCATGGACGACGTCCGGCTCCCCAACACACTCTCTGAGTCATAGCTGGATACATTTAGATGAGTCGCCGACGGCCATTGGAACGATGTACCAGATCCAGTGACAGTCCACGAGCCGACGGAGTGCTAAACAATGCATTAATTCCGAAAAAGACGGCGCCCGATGAGATGGTCGGTAAGCATTGGACAACGTGGCAGCGGCTCATTAAACCAGGCTACGAGGTAAGTCATGAAGGAGGTATCGCTTAGAGTCAGAGAACATAATTGGGAAAGGAAGTGGGTAGGCCAAACGAGGTGAGACTCGTCCAACGGTACTGTTGTAGCCACCGACAAGATGATTATGCGGATGGGCATAAACAGACTGTCCTCCCTCGACGGCACTCCCGAGCAGCTGGAGGGGATCAAAAGCTTCGGTCACCGCTCGCGGGAGTTTTATCGAGATAGGTCGTGAGACGATGACACCGGTAGAGTCGTCTTGGATGATGGAGAGACACCATCGCACTGCAGGCTAGTGGTGGCAGCGCCAAAGCTTTTGGCGAGAACGTAGACAGGTTGGAGTATCTGTAACATCGATTATTCAATTCGAGGTGAGCCGGTGACGGAATGTGTGCGTACCTCGTACATGCGTAGCCAGCACAGGATGGTATCGCCCCGACAGAACTTCCGGCTTGAATGTTGACACGGACCCGGAGGTTGCATTTTGTGACGCCTGGTATGGGTATCTACGTCCTCAAGAAGGGCGGAAAAATGGAGTCACATAATAGATTATGGAAACGAAAGAATAGCCGGGCCTCCAGCAGCAAAGAATGTGCGCTTAGCGTCTGTCGCACCCTAGAAGCTTATGAGGTCCGTCGTCTGCGAGAGAAGAGACGGTTACGCACCTGTTCTTTTTCTTTCCAACATCCAAGTCCTATATGCATACATGCACATTCCATCGGACGCACATTTCCCAGCTAAACGGCCAACGTTGTAGATACTGCCTCAATCTGAAGGGCCCGCCCCATCAATCCGTCTACATCGAGATGTCTGACGCTGAGAAACTCGCCAGGGAGATTGGAGCTGCCCCTACAAGCGTGAGGCGAGACGTCCTAAAATACACTATTCCCATCATACCACCGGCGTCGTCATTTCAGATTCGCCTTTCATAGCTGCTTATCTCGGCAAAATGCGTCCTTCGTCCCGGCCTGTGCCCATCCTCTCCGGGACGATGGGCCTCAACTCGTCTTCGTTGATGTAGCAATTCATGAGGATGAATTCATAGGGGGAGGGATTGGACTGTTTGTGTCTTTTTGTGTTCAACGAGGAGGATCATCGAAGAGGGCAATGAGGAGTGGAAGGATACCGCCAGCTGATGGAAGGTGGGGAAGGAGAGCTTCAAGCCGTATGAGAAGCTTTTGTAGGCATAACTCTGCCGTCGACGATATGCAGTCGCGAATCAAGGGAACACCGATGATTATATTCTTGACGCGTTCTTTTGTTCCAGAAATAAGTCCTCCATTGCAGTCACAACGGGAAATACGTGCGTTCCGCATCACGGCAACATGCAGACACCTTCGTCAACTAATGTGCAAGGCTATCGTCTTGCAAGCGCACTTCCATGGGAGAGGTCAATAATCAGATTGATAGTGTCCAAAACGGTCCTTAGGATGGTCCTTTTTTGACGCCCCCTCCCATTATTCTGGCGTTATATGCTTGGCGACCTCTGTTGATTAATTTTGTGCTGCATGCACTGTACGAAATACAACAGAAGAACAACGATGGCCGAACCGAAACGAATCGGCGAGAAGAGAATAGATAATCCTTATCCTTGGCTGTACTCAAGTCAGTGGCGCATTTTTACAATTGTGATGACGACATACATGCAGAAACCGCCAACAATATCAATACTCCGCAGATACTTAGTTTTGTCGAGTGCGTGTTCCCTTTGCATTACCTTCGCTGGATCCAACGGTGCCAAAACACTAGAAATCGACCAGGACGTGGACAGGGAATGGTATCTTTGAGCGAAGTCTGCGCAGACAGTGCGACTGTAGAAGAAAGCAGGCAGAGACGGGAACCACGATACCGCGATTTGAGGGTTGCATCCTTGCCCAGGATGACCAACACATGCGTCGTGAATCAGAGTCAAGTCTTGACGTAGGAATGTTATAGTAGTGGATCCATGGCATTGGCAACCGCAGAAGTGGAACAAAAAAGGCTGGAGGCTAGACTACAGTTATGTCCTATGGTTTAGGACAGCCTGGAGTTTCCAGAAACGAGAATATGATATCGGAACGAAGGTGCCGACCTTCCCTTGAGAATAAGCGCGGATCCTAGCTCGTGTGTGGCGTCCTAAAGGGCGTATACTGGATAGTGCATCCCACCGGCTCTTTGGCCTTTCCTCAATTCTTCACTGAAGTCATCAACGGGGGTAAGCCAGAGCGTTCTGCACCGTGACAGAGCTGATGCTGTCGATTCAAAATCCAACAGGATACGTTATCCCCTTCTTGGATGATGTACCCGTCCCGTTTACGAAATCGCTGATGGGGACGGTTGGACGTCGTGTTGAGAGGGCGACACACGGAAGAATGCTGATATTGAGTGTCGATCAGTGAACTACTTGCAGCGTTAGGTAAGCATCGACCAAAACGATAGCTGAGTAACATACCAAGAAGCAATGTGGACGTTCGGAATGTGGGCCTCAACCGCACTGGGTAATGTCCCTGATCGATGAGCAGCATGGAACCAGAGACGACAGCTGCCATCGTTATGGATGCAATAGGTAGACAGCGATGATGTTCCAAGGGCTGTTCTACCAGCCCTCATGAAGCAGCTTCGATGCACTGTTCCCAGTACATTGTAGAAACGCCATGCAATTGGCCACTAAATTGCAACGATCGACGTACGGCAATTAGCTCGAGACTAGCAGCGCAGAGCAAGCAAGACATACATTGTTCAGGAGTTAGGCTTGTCCTCGTGTCAGGGTGACCAGTTTCTGCGGAATAAAGGCTTCAGACGGGCAGGTGCGGAGACTTTCAGACCGCAAAGTGGGCGCGCTCCCCGAGTCTCGCACCATCTTGTTTGAAGCGTACTGTTACAGCTATCCCATGTAAAAACTCGTGAATAGAACAGTGGGACGATTAGGTGTCGCGCTGCGAGTGCAGCAAGGAGTGAAATTTTCTAATCGGAACTGTTAGGTGCATATCGAGCCATAACAATCGTCGAAGGTCGTCTCGAGATGAAAGTGTCGGACCGTGATATGGATACGGTGTAAGGCTTTGGTAGATCGGGGGTCACGAGTCTCCCTGGGTTCCTGTGTGCCCATTAGATGAAGGCGACTTTCGTGGGGTAATACGTGTCCCGTAACCAGCACAGTGAAGCAGGTGCGCGCGATTTCCTGTGCGTCGGACTGCAAAGACCCTGCAGTTAATAGGAAAATTGCGAAGCGCAAAAAATCGTCGATATAACTCGGTGTGCAAAAGGACATGTCCCTGGGTTGACTAACTTGCGATGTTTAGTTTGAGATCAGGTCGAGCAGACGGCGAAAAACGTACTACCTTCAGAATCTGAACATGTCACGGTCCTCTAAAGGAGATAATTGATTCCGATTTACAAAGAATGAGCTGGGCGTTCAAATGTATATTCAAACGTGGCTCCCACAAGATTAGATATGCGTCTATAATATCTGGAATTAGTTGATGATTATTCATACGGGAGAGAAAAAGCGCACCATTGGCATTTACTGGCGTGCTGGCGTGATCAAAATCGCGCGTTCGGACAAGATTTTCTGAATTCGCTGTAACTTGAGGATTCTTTGGCGGCACCTGTATGGCATCGCGGCTTTTATATTTATTTGATGAGATTGTGTCGATGAGCCTTCTAAGTTCTTGAGCGCCAGAGGCAATGGTGACTCACAAGTAGATAGGACGTGCACGTCGCGTCCCTTGCTGATAGCAAGCAGAAAGTGAAGAGCAATCGGCACAATTGGCCGTTGGCTATTTTCAAGCTCCGATTGTATTGTTGCCCGATAGCAAAACCAAAGGTTGCCATAGAGGGGGTAAGTTATAAGTCCGAGTCCTCGGGCCGAAATCAATTGTCCCGTACATTATTAATTATTCACCAAGGCCGGTGAAGGGAGCAATATTGGCCGTGGAAGTGTTCTTCGAACTGACTAGTGACAGTGTCGATTTGCAGCTTTGTAGGGCGGTATTCGCGCCTACGGGTCACTACGAGTAGTCACATCTTTTTTTGAGCTCCAGTGCCGGCAATCATTAATCAGCAGTGTCAGACGTAAGGGCAAAATAACTATGTTCTGCTAGGTATTGGATCCATTCATCGACTTGCTCAGCTCTCTTCGACATCGACCAATGGCACAACCTGAAAACGTCTGGATGAAATTGGCATCTCTGGTTATGGCCTCTGTCAATCCCGGAACGTTGTCCTACATCGTAGCACTTGTTGTCGCCGTCATGCTGTCGCTGACCACCATCCTGTCGCCCTTCGAACCAGGTTCGATGGTCAAAACCCTTAACAAGACCGTCGAAAAGACACATATCCACTACGATGAACACAAAGATAAGCTGGATAAATCGGCTGCTTTCGAGGACAAGGTCAACAGGTATGCCCAGAACACAGTGTCAATACAGCTCTCACGGTGCTTCTACGCAGACTTCGGGTGGAAGCCGTCAGGCTCGAGGAAAGACACCTCCAAGCGTACAATGATATGTGCTTGACAGACCTTCGTTCATGGAGACGCTACATGCGGAAGGCTAAGGATATCTGGGTGAAAGCACGCCAGCACCACCGAGAGATCGTCGAGTTGAGGAAGGCGCTCAAGGTACGCATGTCTATGCAATCGCCATGTGAAGCAGTGCTGAAATCTGACGGTTGTAGCTGGCAATAGTTAGGGCCCGCAGGGGCGAACTTGAGGCGGCCTTTGGGCGCGACGGCCAAGAGAGAGAAGAGACAACCGGGAACGAAGAGCTTGATGGAACCTCCGTCGTTTGAGGGAGTAATTGCAGGTGTTGCAAGTGATCCTCTGTTTCCAAATGCGCAATTAATCAGCTCTCGTACTTGTAGCATCGGTGATAGTACCAGTCTTCAATCTCTTCCTCCCCGGTTATTGTTGTCGTTTTGAAGTCCGATTTTCTTGATGTCCTATTCCGCCATTGTACCATCTATGTTGAATCAATTCCATCCAGTTTCGGAATCCACCAGGCAGCCTCCGCAGGCACGACGAGAAGTGAAAGGCACCTGCAGTACATCAGCTCATGGTTGTGAGCGACATGCGCACGTACAGAGACGTCCTCAACTTTGGTGGGTCCGTAGTCGTCGAGCGCGGGCTCGATAGGTCACAGGAGACCAAGCACCGGCGCAGATGTCCTGTAAAAGATAGGTGGAAGGTATGCGATGAACAAGAGAATGTGAACATACTACGACGGTTATGTTCCGTCATGAAACCCGATAAGTGTCAGGGATAACTTATGCGGTGTTGACCTCGCAAAGTACGCTTAGATGACATGACGAAGGTCATATATCAATAGGAATGGACACCTGTCGCGCGACTGGGGGGCGGGGAAAGACGTCTTCAGGGTCCGGTGAGCATCCAACGCTGTCGTCAAATAACGCCGCATTGACACCTAGATAGGCAATGGTCGCGCTTCACTCCGATGTCAGGGAGTGTTTCGTAGCCAGGGCGAGAATGAAATTAGAATGGGATCCATTCTTGTTTCAGTAGCGTCGCGTTCGACTCCTCCCGCTCGTGGTGCTGGATCTCCACGTTTGCTCGCCCTTCTGCTTGCGAGATTAGATAACGATCCTCTCGTTACTGTGCCTGTGTTCATGGTGTGGATGTATGGGTATGTTGAAGAGAGCGAATAATCCAACGGCTGCATAGGACCAACCAAGTAGTCACCTCCACTTGCCGTGACATAAACAAGAGTTGTAAGGTCGCTTGGGAAGTGGAACTGGGCGGCACCTGCCACGTGCAAGGTACAACGTACGTCGGTCCTGGGTAAGTGGCAGCCTCTGCAATGGGACAGAACGACGACAAGCAGATGTCGTGACGCTACTTCGATCCCTAGAATGGTCGCGGAAGACGAGCATCGTGGTGGTGGTGAGATTCATTGATTTGACAGCCAGCCACACAGTAAGTCCAGGCATCCATCGTCACTGGACAAGGTGCGTACATTCAAGCAAGCTAAACAAGCTTTTAGATAAGAAATACAAAGGTAAGGCGAAAGAAAAAAAACTGACCCGGCTGCAGCTTTCTCTGTAGTACGTGTGAGGGCAAGTTGGGTTTGCGGAACCGCCACCCAGACATCGTTCTTCCGCATTCACCTGGGAACTTTCTGCTTTCACCTCTGTTGTGTAGTATACGAAGAGGAAGACGACGAGGAAAGAGTTTTGTCAGCGGAAAAGCGGGATGGAGGGATGTATCATTGAGGGACATGTCATTCCTAGACAGTACCAAACAGAGGACAGCAGGGGATTATGCTTACTCTTAGACAACCGATGTTTACGTCTCCATAAGGAAGTTGCAAGGATCAATTGATTCTGCGATCAAATTGTACCCGGCGCTTATTCTTGCCAGTTACCCGGGTCAACTGATTCTGCGATCAAATTTTACCACTGTCTGCACCTCCGGCACTTGTTCTGCCAGTTACCCGGGTCAATTGATTCTGCAATCAAAATTTACAAATTTACCACTGCACCTCCGGCGCTTATTCTGCCAGATCATACCAGTAGACTCGGAAAGGCAAGCAACTGACAACTGCCGAAGTTACCCGGTCAATTCGAACGTCACGCGTCACAGCGAAAAATTCTGAGAACGGAAATAATTTTCTCTCGATTATTCCGGAATTTCTTCCGCCCAAAATTCCTGGAGTCTTTCCGAGTCTACTGGTATGATCTGGCAGAATAAGCGCCGGAGGTGCAGTGGTAAATTTGTAAATTTTGATTGCAGAATCAATTGACCCGGGTAACTGGCAGAACAAGTGCCGGAGGTGCAGACAGTGGTAAAATTTGATCGCAGAATCAGTTGACCCGGGTAACTGGCAAGAATAAGCGCCGGGTACAATTTGATCGCAGAATCAATTGATCCTTGCAACTTCCTTATGGAGACGTAAACATCGGTTGTCTAAGAGTAAGCATAATCCCCTGCTGTCCTCTGTTTGGTACTGTCTAGGAATGACATGTCCCTCAATGATACATCCCTCCATCCCGCTTTTCCGCTGACAAAACTCTTTCCTCGTCGTCTTCCTCTTCGTATACTACACAACAGAGGTGAAAGCAGAAAGTTCCCAGGTGAATGCGGAAGAACGATGTCTGGGTGGCGGTTCCGCAAACCCAACTTGCCCTCACACGTACTACAGAGAAAGCTGCAGCCGGGTCAGTTTTTTTTCTTTCGCCTTACCTTTGTATTTCTTATCTAAAAGCTTGTTTAGCTTGCTTGAATGTACGCACCTTGTCCAGTGACGATGGATGCCTGGACTTACTGTGTGGCTGGCTGTCAAATCAATGAATCTCACCACCACCACGATGCTCGTCTTCCGCGACCATTCTAGGGATCGAAGTAGCGTCACGACATCTGCTTGTCGTCGTTCTGTCCCATTGCAGAGGCTGCCACTTACCCAGGACCGACGTACGTTGTACCTTGCACGTGGCAGGTGCCGCCCAGTTCCACTTCCCAAGCGACCTTACAACTCTTGTTTATGTCACGGCAAGTGGAGGTGACTACTTGGTTGGTCCTATGCAGCCGTTGGATTATTCGCTCTCTTCAACATACCCATACATCCACACCATGAACACAGGCACAGTAACGAGAGGATCGTTATCTAATCTCGCAAGCAGAAGGGCGAGCAAACGTGGAGATCCAGCACCACGAGCGGGAGGAGTCGAACGCGACGCTACTGAAACAAGAATGGATCCCATTCTAATTTCATTCTCGCCCTGGCTACGAAACACTCCCTGACATCGGAGTGAAGCGCGACCATTGCCTATCTAGGTGTCAATGCGGCGTTATTTGACGACAGCGTTGGATGCTCACCGGACCCTGAAGACGTCTTTCCCCGCCCCCCAGTCGCGCGACAGGTGTCCATTCCTATTGATATATGACCTTCGTCATGTCATCTAAGCGTACTTTGCGAGGTCAACACCGCATAAGTTATCCCTGACACTTATCGGGTTTCATGACGGAACATAACCGTCGTAGTATGTTCACATTCTCTTGTTCATCGCATACCTTCCACCTATCTTTTACAGGACATCTGCGCCGGTGCTTGGTCTCCTGTGACCTATCGAGCCCGCGCTCGACGACTACGGACCCACCAAAGTTGAGGACGTCTCTGTACGTGCGCATGTCGCTCACAACCATGAGCTGATGTACTGCAGGTGCCTTTCACTTCTCGTCGTGCCTGCGGAGGCTGCCTGGTGGATTCCGAAACTGGATGGAATTGATTCAACATAGATGGTACAATGGCGGAATAGGACATCAAGAAAATCGGACTTCAAAACGACAACAATAACCGGGGAGGAAGAGATTGAAGACTGGTACTATCACCGATGCTACAAGTACGAGAGCTGATTAATTGCGCATTTGGAAACAGAGGATCACTTGCAACACCTGCAATTACTCCCTCAAACGACGGAGGTTCCATCAAGCTCTTCGTTCCCGGTTGTCTCTTCTCTCTCTTGGCCGTCGCGCCCAAAGGCCGCCTCAAGTTCGCCCCTGCGGGCCCTAACTATTGCCAGCTACAACCGTCAGATTTCAGCACTGCTTCACATGGCGATTGCATAGACATGCGTACCTTGAGCGCCTTCCTCAACTCGACGATCTCTCGGTGGTGCTGGCGTGCTTTCACCCAGATATCCTTAGCCTTCCGCATGTAGCGTCTCCATGAACGAAGGTCTGTCAAGCACATATCATTGTACGCTTGGAGGTACCTTTCCTCGAACCTGACGGCTTCCACCCGAAGTCTGCGTAGAAGCACCGTGAGAGCTGTATTGTCACTGTGTGTTCTGGGCATACCTGTTGACCTTGTCCTCGAAAGCAGCCGATTTATCCAGCTTATCTTTGTGTTCATCGTAGTGGATATATGTCTTTTCGACGGTCTTGTTAAGGGTTTCGACCATCGCACCTGGCATGAAGGGCGACAGAATGGTGGACAGCGAGAATCCGATGATGACAACAAGCGCTACAGTATAGGACAAAATTCCGGGATTGACAGAGGCCATAAACAGAGATGCTAATTCCATCACATTATTTTCGGGTTGTGGCATTGGTAGACGTCGATGAGAGCTTAGAAGTCGATGATTGGGTCGAATACTTTGCAGAAATCTGCTGTATCCGCCCTTGTCAGCCACGTTTGTCCGCTGATTGCCGGTGGTCGAATGCAAAAGAGGTGACTACTTGCAGTGACCCCATTCCTTGGGCGCGAATGCCGCCTTACAACGGCTTGAAGCTGAAATTTGAAATTATTTATTCGCCGCCCATGTGCTTATATGCATCGGTGAATAAAGCAGGACATTTGACCTCGCCTCACAGACCCAGACAGCAGCCTCGTAGGAGCCTGGCAAGCCATATTAGATGCTTACTGCCGGACTCGGTTCATTAAAAACTTTTTGTTTTTGCCATCGGGTCGCCCGAAATCATCGATTGATAGAGAACGTACACGCTGATATTACGTCTGGCCTATTCCGGAGGTTGCAGAGACCTTGAGAAGGGAGTAATTGTCTCGAAACTCGGAAGACGGCACGGATGGCTGGAACAATACAGTCGGAGCTTGAAAATGGCCAAGGGCTTCACTCACTATTACGTCCTATATACTTGTTGGTCATGCCTCTAAGGGTCATCGATTCTTTCCTCAAAGAAATATGGAAGCCACGATACAGGTCCCAAGCTGAAATGCCAAAGTGCGCCTTTTCTCTGCCATATGATCATAAACTAATTATTTCCAGATATTATAGATGAACATCCAATCTTGTGGGAGCCACCTCTGACCATGCCTTTGAACGTCCAGCTCATTTTTTGGGAAGGTTGTACGAGAAAATTTACCAGCGTACTTGCATTGAGCAGTCCAGAGCGTTTCTCAATACAACTTCAAGGGTCGTGCGGAAGTTTTGAAACCTGGTGCGCCTTATTGACTTCTCTATATCAGATGAATCTCTACAACAATGAATGTATCCCTTTCGGCGAGCCGAGACGTTGGGACCTTCGAAGTAATTGCAGTGCGGCCGTCCCGATATCCATACCATGTGTGCGGTTACTGATGCCTACTAGCTTCACGCAATCGTTCCAATCTTGGCGTTTGTGGAAAGAATGTCTTGTACTAGTCAAGATCTGAAGATGGTGATTGAAGAGACGTTGAGATGAATGGGTGGGCTACTTTACAGGTGTGTATGCTCTCCTTCCTACCGCCCATTCTGACAGCTTCCACTAGAGCTTACCTTCCTTGGTCATTCCGTGAGGTCATTCAGGCCGAACGTTCTGTCGGGGCGATACCATCTTGCCGGTAGGGCGTCTCCCGGTACGCACACATTTCGTCTCCGGCTCACCTCGAACTGATTCATCGATGTTACAGACACACAACCTGTCTACGTCTCCCTCGCGGCACTGCCACCACTAGCCTGAAGCGCGATGGCGTCTTTCCATGTCTCGCCTCATTGCCTATCTCGATAAAACGTCCTCGTCCCATCAACTCTCCCTCTCCAAACCGGTAATCGAACTTTTGATCCCCTCCAGCTGCCCTTATTCCTGGGCGGGCCGTCGAGGAAGGACAACTCATCAAATGACCCGTTGGACTGTTTCTCCCCGTTTGGCGGGATGAATCTCTGCCATGTACAGACCACTCAGCTTATATGGCCTATCTACATCCTTCATCGCCTTCATCTTTACCTGAAGCCTGGATGTGCTATTGCCATATTCTCGAATACTTGCCAGCCCTCTCATCACACACGGTCTTTTTCAGAATCGATGTACTGTACAATGCTGATGAAGCTCGGCGACTGTCTAACACGACTCGACGAGGGTGTCGGAGAACCAGACGTCATCGGGAGTTGCATACTACAACTATGGTGCTCTAAATACTTCCACCTCGCAGCTGGCACGTATTTTTCCATTTCATGTGGCCCGCCATCCAAGTCTCATGAATCAGTGTGCAAACAGAAACTGTCAACTAATTGACAACTCTACCGTCATCGGTTGAACCGGTTCCGTTCGCTCGTCTGCTGGAGAGCGCGAAGCTCTCCATCGAGTGAGGAAGGAATGACACAACTCATTAGCTTCGCTTGACGACGGTCTCGTAATGGTGCCTACATCCAGGACCTAGACGTTGCGAAGAAGTTTTCGCGTGCGTAGTCATGCTATCCTCTAACAGATGATGAATCTTATGGTTGAAACTAGCTTCTAGGAGATGCCAAGCCTCCATGCCGCCTGTCAGAGGCGTTCTTTGCCGTGGTCTTCTTTCTTGGGTACGTCTTTCGACTATCTGGTTTGATGTCCACCTAAGATGATAACGGCAGATACCCTTTGAACACAACAAAGCAACCACCCCATTCATGCATTCGTCCGAGGTTACGCTTCAAAGAAAAGGAGCGAGACGTGTCCGGGTGTTTATACTCTCGAAATAAACACGATGTTTACTTCTCACTTGGCTCTATGCGCTTGAATAGGCAGAACCAACCCCAAGAACACCCTGTTGGCGACGACTTCCGCAAAAGAAGTGGGAGAGAGTAAAAATCATTAGGACGCTATCCAGGAGAGTGGAAAAACGGTCCTCGGCTGTTGGACTCATAGCGTCTCAACCATACCCTCGCATACTAGAAACATCGGAACCAAGGGTGGTGTCGTATCCTACCTTCACCTCGAAATCATCATACCAGAAGTGCCGCCCCGCCCATCCCATACTACTATTGCCATGCGGATCCACTAAGCCTATATCGGTGTGAACCGCTCCACGAGGCCCGCCTTGTTCCTGTTACTGAATCCTGGAACAAGGATCGACACAGCAACCGCATTCGAGTCTGAGGGTGGCCAGATATATGAATTCGCTCTTCTACCGGATCCTTCGCCAGTCGAGACATCATATTGTAACTGCGCGAGCTGCGCCTAACGTACTCGTTCCTGGTCAAAATCCGGAGATTCTATTTCGCATTCGCAGGCGTTTTGGAGCCGGTCTCGGATGTTTATTGTATCCTCACCTCCCTTTGTCGTCTATACAAAACCACTGCCAGGTTTTTGAGAGGCTGTCCATGCAAGACGGTTCAAATATGTCTCCTTTTTCTTCTCCTAGAAGCACGAGCATGGGCTGAAGAATCAAAGGCGAAGGTTAGTCGATTGTGCTATATCCCTTCATGGTATGATACGATCTTCTGACATCAATGTTTTATCGACAGGTTACAAGAAACCTCTTCGAAGCAGGTTCCAAGTCCCTCTTGATGACGGACCCGCTCTGCAAGGACTGGGAGAACTAGTACCTATAGAACATGAATATGTCGATTCGTTTGTATCCACGGATTTATGTTTTACAATCGTCCAGAGCGGTACCTCTCATTTAGGATTTGTCCATGGCGCTTATATCTGTCACGAAAAGCTTAATTCTTGATCCCTACCTTCTATTAAGCATGGGAAAACATTCTCTCATTGGCCGCTTCTCCCTCGTGCTTGCCACGCTTGGGCCTCATGCCTGCGTTTCCTCACATTAGCACAGGAAGAATCGCCGCTTTAAGAGCCCATACTTTGACTCCATCCCCCACCAGGTAAGCTTCCAAGACCCTCCAAGGCTTCGCTACTGACATCGGTGACAAAGCTAGCATGGATGTCGTCGGATCGGCGGTCGTATTCTCTCTTGTATATGTCTATGTGATCAGTGAGTGCAGTAGCCACATCGTACGGGATGTTCCATCCATATCTTGCAGACAGATTCGGACCAATCAATGTAACCCACATCATCCTAATCCTCGCCGTGTTCTGCGCTGCCAAATTTATTGCTGGGGTCGATTTATGGCAACTGTTATGGATTGGCCTGGAAAAAGTTACCGGTGTTATTGGCTGGTCAATAAGGTTCATCGTCTACACGTGTTTTTTCATCGCCTGTCTAGTAGTTGTTCCAAAGATCGTCGCATTTGTTTGATATATAAACTTGCTTCCACATCAATTTAGGTACAGCGTAACTTTCTTCGTTTATTGTGTACACGAGTACTTGCGAGAATAGCATAGTAGCCACATAAGAAGGTGGTAATAACTGCGTACGTGAGGACATCGAACGATGTCTTCAAAAAAGCCTCCACATCGGATATTCTCCCCCTCAGAATCGAACCGAAACCATCCATCCACTAAACGCGGATTGTGCCAACGAGTCCTTAAAACGAGCAATGTGATAGATTTCCTTCTCCGCTTGTTGTGTCGCGTAGGGAATGAGAGATGGGATCTCTGTGGCATCCTCTCCTGCCTCGATGACAGACTCGGACAGCAGCCAATGACGGCAGAGTCGCCAATTCGTGTTTGCACACTGATTCATGAGACTTGGATAGCGGGCGCATGAAATGGCACTGCGCCGAGGTAGAACTAGTACCGACGACGTCTGGTTCTCCAACACCCAACTGGAGCTCCATTGTCATTGAACGAGTACTGCGACGAGGTGGGTGGCAAGCATTGGAGGATGCCAAGTGCCGGGAAATGATGGAGGAAGTGTGGTTTGGATTAGCGCGGAGAAGGTGGGCTGTACACAATTGCGAAGGGGTGTGGATAGTCAAGTGGTCCTTGCATGGTAGAGATTCACCTCGCCAAACGGGGAGAAATGGTGCAACAGGTCACTTGAGGGGTATAAACAGACTGTCCTCCCTTGACGGCATGCCCGAGCAGCCGGAAAGCTTCTTTTATCGTTCTGGAGAGGGAGAGTTGGTGGGATGAGGACGAGCCTAAGGGAGGAGTACGTTTTATCGAGCTACGCCGTGAGACGATGGCACCGGTGAAGTCGTCTTGGATGATGGACATAGAGAAACGCCGTCGCGCTTCAAGCCAGTGGCACTGGTGGCGCTGACAACACTTTTGGCAAGCATAGCTGCAACATCGATTTTTCAGGTCAAGATTAGCCAGAGACGAAATGTATGCGTACCCCGCCAGCACCCCCACAGAACTTTTGGCCTGAACGTTGACACGGACCCGGACGTAGCGCCTGGTACGTCCTTGAGCAGGGCGGCGAAATAGAGTTTATAGAAGATTATGGAACGGAAGAATAGCCAGGCCTCCACCGTGGCCCAGCGAGGCTTAGAGTCTGTCGCGCCCGGGGCCCCAGAAGCTGGTCTTCATTATGAGATCCGTCGTCTGCGAGAGAAGAAACGGATACACACCCGTTCCTTTGCTTTCAAAACCCTGCCATTACAATGCCAGTACGCTGCGGTATCGAGCGTAGTGGTGTGGGGGGTCTTGTCCGGCATGGTGTTGGTCAGGCTAATTGAGGCTTTCGATGGCGATACCCGTGCTGGCTTTTCTCGGGCGAAGCATCGATGAGGCGCGCATTGCAGTGGTAAGACGTAATTATCTCGCATTGACGCGCCCATTGATGATGGCAGCGGCCTGTCCTGGTATGAACGTCGAGCTGGTAGAGTCGTCTTGGACTATGTGGGATGTTGGAGCTCCCAATAATCCAAGTGCAGTGTCCCAATGAACGAGTAAGCGAAGAGTGAACGCACGTTCAATTTTTGATCGAGCCCAGGATTCAAACAAAACCAAATTTAGCATTCTTACATGATCATGATCACAACCACCCGGACGCCCTGGATGCATACACCTGACAGCGTCGCGCCGGTTTACGCACGGATACTACTACTAGGCTAGACATTCATGCGCACGCACTCGGGGAGACTTATCTACTAGTACTATCTCATCCGTCCTTTTCGCGCGATGAACCCAAGACGGATTTCAGCTAGGCATCGAAAACCCATAAAGAGGCGAAAGATCTCGTGAGTGGCCACGCATGCTACTCTCGTTCGGTTGTGAACTCACATCTCCCCAGGCTCTCGGGTTCCGGTGTGTAGTGTCCAGCAAACATGACCAGACCACACTCTCCGAGGTTTCGACTCCAGCGACGAGATTTGGGAAGCAGGCGTGGCGTGCGCACATCGCGCCAGAGTCCACGTATCTCAACGAAGACTCCAGCAACGAGGAGGTGCGCAGTCGTCTATTTGTCTACACCGTCGATGATAGACTTATCCTTCTTAGCTTGCTTCGGTGTTGGCGGTTTTGAAGTACTTCGGCTATGCCATCGAGCAACTCAACGGCACCAACGCACATTCTCTTTCCAATATCATAACAAGGCAGTCCCATGTCCACGAATAGTTTACCCGCCTAGAAATCTGGTTCAAAAAATAGCACGCTGCACGCTGCATGTATCACGCCCACCCCCAGACAACGAGAACCTCCCTATTCCATTGCGACACTTCTCGCCCTGCACGCAAGGTCGCCCAGTTTTCTGGGGCAGCAGAGTACATCGATAAGCAAGACTGTGTTGTCGAAGACTTGGGTGTCCTAGGACTCCTAGCAGAAGATGGAAGTTCGGTGGAGGAGAGCATGAACCAACCTATACGACAAGTTTACGCGCTTCGCGTTCTAGCTCAGCGAAGGTAGACGAGACCATCTCTCGGCATAGGCTCTTCCCCATCCCTATCTCCCAAGCAGCATCGACCAGACGTACCCCTCTTCCGGTCCCGCCACATGGCCCATAAATGCATAACCCTCCAACCCGCCTTCTCGAGTGCAGTAATCGGCATTTCCTGCTATTCTCCACGCAACAGCAGTGTATTTCTCGAAAACGAGGCTGGGCGGGAGAAGCTGTGGGCAAAGAACCGGACATGGTGGTTTCGCCGTTCGCGAGGAGAATGTTTTTGGGAGGAGAGTGATGGGTGGGACGATAATGCCTTGGAGATGGAGAACGCACTTCTGAACAAGATTTATGCTGCCAGACTCACGCGATTCTCTCGTCCGGCTCCGCGTCTAAACGCATGTCGCACACCAAGCGCTGGTATCTCCTTCAACAAAGCAGACTCTGCTAAAACGTGCTTTGCTATTCGGGTCTGGCGAAATTTAGCAGATCCAAACACTGTCCTCTCTCACAGACTGCTCTGCCACTCGCGAAATATCGCTATCCCACTCTCTCCCCTGGACGTTTTTTTTTACATCATCGATAGCCTGGATAGTACATCAACGCTAGAGGGGATCAGAAACTTGGAGAGGTAGGATGAGGGGGCACGTTTTATCGAGATGGGCCGGCACCGACATCGCTATCGGGGTTTTTTTTTACCAGAACTTTGTACGGAGAAGGAATGCGTACGTACCCCCCTCCATACTCAGGATAAAGGGAACTTTGCATCAGAACAAAATCATCCTACCCCGCGTGCATCGAACATTGACCAGTAAGTAGTAGCCCTTCAAAAAAGGAAGACGCAACCCAAATCTCTGAAAAAGACCCCCTCAGGTTCGAACCAAGTAAAGCGAGCTTAGGCTTACACATCCGTCTCTACTATAGACGGAACGGGCGTGGTAAGACTGTGGAACTAAGTTTTGATGATCAGTTCACAATGTACATTTAAACCGTTGCCTTTAAAAAAGGGAGAGAGCGTGCGCGGTTAGAGGTTTCGGCGCATGATATCATAACTCGTCTTTGCTCACTGAATCACACCGAGGCACAAATGGGTTCCCACTCCCAGCTGCGAGTAAGTGAAAGGACATCACAGAAGAGCTCGAGCCTAGTTGTAGGGAAGGCGAGGTTGGTCTGCACGTAGATTGAGAGGTAAATGGTATCGAGCGACTCCGCAATGCCCCAACTAGGAATTTCGAACTTGAATTCAAAAACCCAAATTGTGAGGCCCTAAAACCAAAGGCCTGAGAGCTGGCCGGTTCCGGGTTGACGACGACAAAGAAAATAGAAAAAATGAGACTAAAGATGATCTGGAGTGGACCCTCCCGGATTTGAACCGGGCATCGATCAAAGGTGATTGTACGATTACGCCAAAGGGCCCATGTAAGTACGGCGTTCATCATATCTTTGTTCCTATAAATCTGCGTAGCCACCATCTTCAGTATGATCTCAACTCTATACGACTCACGAAATCATGTTTTTTTGTGTCCTGAACTGGTGCATGTTGACTAAGTATAGGCAGTTATATACATTCAGCCCCCAACCTTTGGTAAGGCGGCTTTACGACCCAGTGCTATGAGCGACGATGGTAGCATTGCTATGATATACAGGCACTGATCGATGATCCCCGATAAGAACCAAGATGACCAGGACGATTCTGCCTCCAAGAGGCGGCCAAATCCTGTCCTGATAATGGCAATTTGCTAATAGCATCTGGTTGCGCCTTAGTAATCCACACTACGAGACTTAGAGTGGGCCATCAAAAGAAAAGGAATATGCCCCTAGGTCTGTCGGTAACGATTCATCATACAGCCATCGACGAGTTTACGCCGAACAGCGAATGCCATGATTGTGGTGTGCAGCTTTCCGATGGCATCTTCTTCAAGTAGTCAATCCGACTCGACAAGGGCTGAGAATGACTTTCGATGCGGCGGAATAGAAGGTAGTCGAGACGACGAGGATGAGAACGGTGTGGCCTGGACTTGCAGGAGAAGGTAAGCTGTACGAGTCTGAGGGCGGCTAAACGAGTTGAGCGGTCCTTCGATAGTCGCTAAGTAATACATCGATCCTGAGAAAGACGGCGTGTGCTGGGGTGGTCAGCGAGCGTTGGAGAATGATGATAGAGGTGCCGCCTGGATTAATGAAGAGGAGATGATTGGGAAGGGAGGGAATAGGCCATACGAGCCGAGCCAAGTGGTTCAGCACCCCGCCGATGAAATGGTTATGCAGATGTATATAAACAGGATGTCCTTCGTCGCAGTAAACCCGGGAAGAAGGATGGCTGGGGAATCAGAAACCCTCATCGTTGCTCTGGAGAGGGAGAGTTGGTGGGAAGGAGACGGCTGCGTTCTAGAGAGCCTTGGTATTGGACAGTGGGCCTGCAACAACGATCCATTAGCGACGAGATGAGAGAGGGACGGAATGTACACGCACCTCCCCATGCGCTACCAGCACACGATGATATCGCCCGGGAAGAACTTTCTTGAGATAATGACCTTGACGATACATATCACGGTAGTGGCTGGTCGACCATGTCATGGCAAGACTATGGACCAAGACGTAACGGAAGGTTGGAACATAAGACGTCTCTACGGCGTCTTTACTACAGGGCAGTAAGATTCGTCGGGCTGCGGTATCGAGCGGCGTTGAGTTGGTCAGGTTACTCGAGGCCTTCGATCGTACGCGTAAGGTGAGTGTATCATTACAGTGTTCATCGATTTTTGATCGCGAGTCAAACAAAACCAAATTTAGCCTTCTCGCCATGCCCCGTGCAGCTCAGCCTATGTCTGTCTCGAGTTTGAAAAGTCCGTCCCATCCGACGGCGCTGTCTCGGTTTACGCACGGACACTGGGCTACTTGATCTCCTTCCCGCACTGCGCTCGTCAAGGCCATAACGGGACCATGCGAGGCTGTCCCAACTCGAGCAGACTTTCATTTACTATCCCATCTGTCCTTGTCGCGCGATGAACCCAAGATGGATTTGAGCTAGGCATCGAAAACCCATGAAGAGGCGAAAGGTCAAGTGAGTGGCGACCAGCACACTACTCTCGTTCGGTTGAGAACTCACCGGCACTTTCCACAGGCTCTTGGGTTCAACTTCCGGTGTGTAGTGTCCGGCAAATATGATCAGACCACACTCTCCAAGGTTTCGGCTCCCACCGACGAGATTTGGGGAGCAGGCGTGGTGTACACACAGTGTGCGCATATTCTCAACGAAAACTCGAACGAGGAGGTGCGCAGTCGTCTATTTGTCTACACCGTCGATGATAGGCTTATCCTTCTTAGCTTGCTTCAGTGTTGGGAGTTTTGAAGTCTTTCGGCTATACCATCGAGCAACTCAACGGCACCAACCTACATTCTCTTCCCAATATCATTACAGTGCAATCCGATGTCCACGAATGGTTTACCCGCCTAGAAATCTGGTTCGAAAAGACGGTACGCAATCACGCCCACACCTCCTTATCCCACCCTATCTCACCCCCATCCAGAACCACTACGCAATCCGATACATATCTCCCTACCCTCACAATAACATCCGCCTCCCCAGACAACGAGAACCTCCCGTTCCATCATCGCCCTGCAAAGGTCGCCCAGTTTTCTGGGACGGCCGAGTACATTGATGGGCAAGACCGTGTCGTTGAAGACTTGGATACGACCTGGGTGTCCTAGCAGAAGATGGAAGTTCAGCGGAGGTGTCGAGCGGCGCCCTATTGAAGAGCATGAACCAACCTATACGACAAGTCCTAAGCCTCTTTGCTCTTCCCCATCCCCATCAGCGTTACCCCTCTTCCGGTTCTGCCACAGGGATCATAACCCTCCAACTCGCTTTCTCGAGTGCAGTAATCGACACTTCCCGCCATTCTTCTTCCCGGACGACGCGACGGCGGTGTATTTCTCGAAACCGAGGCTAGGTGGGAGAAACTGTGGAAAGGGAAGGGCCTTTGTCACGGAGAGTGGACTGGACACAGCAGTCTTGAGGAGAATGTTTGGGGAGGAGAGAGAAGAATGGGCTAGGGAGACGGGCAGGGTACCTGAAGAGTGCGCCAAGCCATTCTCTCGTCCAGCTCCACCCGTCGCACACCACCAAGTTTGGTATCTCCCTCAACGAAGGAGACTGATAAAACGTGTTCGGATTTGGCGCCAACTTTTGCGGATCCAAGCACCGTCCTCTCTCCGACGTCACACTGATCCTTAATGGTATCCCCGCGACAGACTGTGCCCTGCCATTCGGGTCTGGCGAAATATCGCTGCCCGCTCTCTCCCCTAGATGTTCCTTTTCACATCACTGAGAGCAGGGATACCAACGCTAGAAGGGATCCGAAGCTGGGAGAAGCGGGATGAGGGGAGTACGTTTTATCGAGTTTGGCCGTGGGACGATGAGGTCGCTAGTGTTTGCAAGTCGGGTGAAGAAGGAATGCGCACAGGTACCTTGTTCGTCAAGTAGACACAGGACCTTTGCATGTGTACTGGCCGCACCAAGACTACATACCGCATGATACACGTCTGTTTGCTCCTTTAGCGTCGTGACCTTAGTACGTCCTTTGGGTGACGTCAGGAATTTTGCACGCTTGAACGTTGTAAAACTCAAAACTGAGGGCAGATCAAGGGCAGATTCCAGTATTTTTGTGACAAATCCTAAAGGTCTTGTTATCCATCGTCGAAAAAAAAACATGTATGCGTACTCGAGATAGTAACAGTAGACCCTCCCGCATTCGAACCGAGGATCGATCAATAGCCAAAAGGTGGTTGTGTGAATTACGCCAAAGGGCCCCTACAAAAACTTGATGTCGCTTCATCAGTCTGCGTGACCACACACTGGCAGTGGTTTTGAACAGGCGCCTCTTGCCATAGCAATGTCCACAGGGAGTGAAAGCAACAAATTGTGCCTCGAAATTTGTGGTCTCATGTATGGGCATCAGTATGTTTTGTTCCTTCTCGCTCTGTTCTAAATCCGAGTCGGTACGGTGCTGAGTTTCGATGCTCAACAGCAAAGCGAATTTCTGGGAAATATGTGAAGAATGATCGTGAACTGGCGAGTTTATTCAGTGCCGGTCGCTCTCCGAATATGATTATCACATCAGGATATATAGGCATTCCTTTGCGCTTTGCTTTCCCATAGGTTTAGCTGTATAAAGCTTGTAGGGCCCACATCAGGGGCAAGGCCTGCTGCGTTTACCACCACTAATCCAAAAACAAAAAACAAAAACCATAATTACATAAATCGTGCAGAATGATCCAAAGAAATGAATGTTGGGTTTTGTTCGAAAATGACTCGCTCGGTGGCGGCGGGGCCGCCACCACCAGCTCGCATTTTCTCTCAGGAGACCCAACTACAGTGTATCACATCCATTCGGCTTTATCGATTGACTAGTGGCACAATGGATCTTTCAATGAACAAAAGACCACTTTGAGACGAGCAAATTTAAAGTTTTCGTTGTCTACTATCAGGCTCACAGCACAGCGCAGCCTACCAGGTTCCCAGTTGCTCGCTTATTTCTTGAATTCTTTGTAAGGTCCCATCGTGTCTCTCATGCACGCAGCTGGTGTTAGTGAAGAAGTCAGCGAAGAAATCCTTCCAGTTCGGCCGAGAAAATCCGTAGATGAGTGATAGTAACAAGGAGGCACACGGAGGCACATGTAAACAGTCACAGACAAAGCAGCAGCCACCCCGAGTTTCTGACTTTTAGGGGAATTTATTTCTACCAAGCCGCGCTAAATTTCTATGATAGGCAGTTCCCGTGACCTTCGGAACGGCCCCGGCTTCAAGTTTCGGTAACCATGATCCCTCGATAAGACCTACTACTAACGTAGCAGGAATCCTCGCCGATAGGTGTGTACCACTGCTCTACTATCGATTCGCGTACTCAATATGATCAGGACCACTGTAAAATGATTGGTGAAGATGCATTAGAAAATGTCGGCCTACCATCAGATACAGGCTTTCGGCTCATAGGACCTATCCAAGAACAGCAGGCTCGGAGCGAAGAAAGCGGCAGAGTGAGAATAAGGGCTATGAAGGAGGCTCGCAAACATCGTACTCTGCCCCAGGTCACAATCTCTTCATTTACTGAGACTGGACAAGCAGAGTCATCGATTAAGATACCAGCACAGAGGATGTACACCGACCGACAACCCATCATATCATCCTCTCTCGCTTCCACTTCCTGTGCCAGCCTAGGCATTCCTGAGCTCTTACATCACCTCAATACCACCCTTGGAACATCATACACGCTGTCTACCCCATCCATGCTCTCCCAACTCGAATTGTGCATCTCGAACGACTACGACTTCGGTACTGCTTTAGGCCGCCTCCGTCCGAGATGGCACAGTGACCCAACAACTGTCCAAGATGAACTATGCACGCTGGAAGCTCAGGATCGGGAGATGCGACAAAAGGCAATCGTTGACAAGCGGATCCTCACACCAAGCATGCCACCTCGACGGGTCTGGGATCTGTACAGCAATCGGGTGGTACCGCATTGGATTATCCGCCGGGATCCGTGGGCAATATCGCATGCTTGGATGGATCCCAAGGATCGCGTCGACGTGCAGACACCCATCAATGGATACGAATGGCCCGTACCCATTCCACAAGATGCCAATCTGGAACTTATTCGGATAGAGATGTTACATCTTGGAGCGCAGTATGTATGGCTGGATGTTCTCTGTTTGAGACAGCGAGATGGGCCGGGGGAGGATCTGCGTATGGATGAATGGAAGCTTGACGTGCCCACTATCGGACAGGTGTATCACCAAAACCAGATGGTGGTGTACTACTACAGCGGTTTGGGAAGACCTTTCAGTTTGAAGGCGGGCGACTTGGAAAGTCGTCGATGTTGGTTTAATCGTGCGTGGACGTTACAGGAGATTAGCGAAAACAGCATAATTGGCGGAGATACAGACAGCAGTCCGCTGAAAGCCGCCCCTATTGACGACCAGGGAAACTTTGAGGACGACGTTGTGACGAGGTTTTTCGAGAAACTCGGTTCTCTGAAAAACATCGCACAGGAAGTCCACAACGTATTCGACGCGCTGGCGCACATGCGGGAGCGTAAATCGGAGGGTGCTATAGATAAAATTGCAGGGCTGGCATTCCTTCTGCGGTCAAAGACGATACCAGCGTATTATGAGACGCAGTCTGTGGAGGATGCCTGGACCGGACTGGTGAATGCGATGAGAGAGAAATATCGGGGAGATATGCTCTTCTCGTATCCCGGTCCTGGGGACGGGAACCGAAAATGGAGGCCATCGTGGAATCAGATCCTGACTATGGACCTCCCGTCGACAGGCGGCGTCTATTTGCACGAGGAGGTTACACGATTACACGACTCCGACATCGACAGGCACGATGGATACTGTATTGAAAAAGGCTATGTGAGGGGCCTGGCCGTAAGTGCCCCTGGACGACGAGGAGAGATGCGTGTCAAAGACGATACCGGAAGAAGTCATACATTCAAAATCGTCGCCACCCACCAGTACCCGATACCTGACGCTTCGTATACATTGATAAGTGGTGCATTGACGGACATGGGGGATTGGGTACTTGGACGAAGGCTGCCGGATCGGAGGTTTGAGAAGGTGTCGGTGTTTAGAATAATCGACCGAGACGAAACGCGGCGGTTGAAAGAGTTGGGAGTAGTTCGGCATAGGTCAGCCAACTATTTTGTTTGATGCGTACACAGAAAATTGCCCAATATCGAGCTTGGGGACACGGTCCTGACGAAGCGGTAACCCGCCAAACTGATAGATTTAAGGCCAAGTAATTAACGGAGAAAGTTCTAGGGCCCTCAGGGACCTATGTCAGCTTGGCTGTGTAGCAGGCGGGCCTCGCTTCGCCATCACGTTTGAACCGGTACTCCTGGTGAACTATGCGAAAACTTGATATGCACTAGTAGACATGGTGATGTGCATATTTCTTGAGAATGACACGGACAGGCCATTTTTCATTTTTAGTTGGGCCTAAAAGTTTGACATTCGACCATGGCATGATAACAAAGGAACAACAATACTCACCGATACTCTCCGGCATCTTTGCATATCTCAGTATCCTCGAGCAGTGTGATCATTAACGCCGCCGATGATGCACTCTTTTCTTCTCGCGCAAAGCAATGGGAATTCGGTGAAAAACAAGATCAAATTGAAAAGAGCGTCATAGAATGCTATTTCGTACAAATCCGCTAGAGACCGATGACAAGCCCTCAGACCATTGATACCTGGCACCTATAGATAAGGTCAGAAATAGGCATTGGCAATACAATAGGGATAGACAAACATACATTCGTGTCCCAATCTTCCTGCTCGTCCTAGATGTTCCTCGGATGAACGTCGACCACTATAGTCGACATCGACGCGAAAGGGTCCTGGTCACCAGGATACAAGGCGCTTCCAGGGCGCCGAGAGTCTACACTGCTATCGCACTCCGTCATGAACTCGTCGTGAGCGTCACTGGTTTATGCAGGCTGTGGGAAAGGAGTCAGAGTCAATTACATTCCATCTCGAATAGAGCATACCACGGTCACCCTGCTTGCACCGGGACTCATCTTCTCCCGGACGAAAGAGAGTAGCTTCACAGAGAGTGTAGCGTTCGTTGGACCAAGAGGGCGCGAGTGATCACCCCGTGAATATACGCGCCTTCTGCGAGGCGGAAATATTATATATGGTCATATAACACCATAGTTGGTACTATGCTGTTCCCGACGGCGTCTGGTTCTCCAACACCCTGTTCGGGTCGTAGCTGGATAATCGCCGAGCTCCATTAGCATTGCATGGTACATGTGATGAGACCATTGGAGGACGGAATAGCAGCACGACCAGGCAAAGATGAAGTGATGAACGTTGGACGTGAACTTTGAAGGAAGTATCGTTTGGATTAACGCAGAGAGGATATGTTGTATGCAATTGGGAAAGGATGTAGATAGGCCGAATGAGCCGAGTCTTCCTTGAGATCCGCCCCGCCAAACGGGGCGAAATGGTCCAACGGGTCACTTGATGGGTATAAACAGACTATCCTCCCTCGACAGAAAGAGCAGCTGGAAGAGATCAGAAGCTTCTATGACCGCTTTGGAGAGGGAGAGTTGGTGGGATGAGGACGAGCCTAAGGGAGGAGTACATTTTAGCCGTGAGACGATGGTACCGGTTGGTTCGTCTGGGATGATGGACATGAAGAGGTGTCGCGCTTCAAGCTAGTAGTGGTAGCGGCGACGCTTTTGGCGAGCGTAGCTGCAACATCGATTTTTAGGTCGAGATTAGCCAGAGACGAAGTGTATGCGTACCCCGCCAGCAACCCCCACGGAACTTTTGGCCTGAACATTGACATGACCCGGACGTAGCATCTGGTACGTCCTTGAAGAGGGCGGCGAAATAAAGTCGCGTAGTAGATTACGGAACGCGAGACCTCCACCGGCAAGGGATGTGCACCTAGAGTCTGTCACGCCCGGAGCCCCAGAAGCTGGTCTTCATTATGAGATCTGTCATCTGCGTGAGAAGAAACGAAGACGCACCTGTTCCTTTTCTTGCAACATCAAAGCCTTGTCATTACAAGGCAGTAAGATTCATCGGGCTGTGGTAGGCTTGTCCGGCATGGTCTTGGTCAGGCTTCGACGGTGCTGGCTTTTCTCAGGCGAGGTATCGGAAAGCCGCGCATTGGGGAATCGCCGAGCGCGTTGATGATGGCAGCGGCCTGTCCTATTATGAACGTCGAGTTGTTAGAGTCATCTTGGACTATGTAGGATGTCGGAACTCCCAAAATGAAACGCAGCGTCCCAATGAACGAGTAAGCGAAGAAATACGCGTGCCGACGGGACGGATCGAGCCCGGGATTCAAACAAAACCAAATTTAACATTCTTGCCTGCTACCCACCCGGACGCCCCGGATGCATACAACGTCTGTCTCGAGTTTGAAAAGTCCGCCTCACCCGACAGCGCTGCGCTGGTTTACGCACGGACACTAGGCTAGACATTCATGCGCACGCACTCGGGCAGACTTTTATCTACTATCTCATCCGTCCTTGTCGCGCGATGAACCCAAGACGGATTACAGCTAGGCATCGAAATCCCATGAAAGGGCGAAGGATCTCGTGAATGTCGACCAGCATGCTACTCTCATTCGGTTGAGAACTCACATCTCCCCAGGGTCTTGGGTTCCGGTGTGTAGTGTCCGGTAAATAGGACCAGACCACGCTCTCCAAGGTTTCGGCTTCCAGTGACGAGATTGAGGAAACAGGCGTGGTGTGCGCACATTGCGCCAGAGTCCACCTATCTCAACGAAGACTCGATCAACAAGGAGGTGCGCGCTCGTCTGTTTTTCCACACCGTCGATGATAGGCTTATCCTTCTTAGCTCACTTCAGTGTTGGCAGTTTGGAAGTGCATCGGGCATCTCAACGGGACCAACGTACATTAGCCTTCCAATATCATAACAATGCAATCCGATGTCCACGAATCCCTTACCCGCCTAGAAGTCTGGTTCGAAAAGACGGTACGCAATCACGCCCGCACCACCCTATCCCACGCAATCCCACCCCTATCCGGGACCGCTACGCAATCCGATCCATCTCTCCCTACCCCCAGAAAAACATTCACCACCCCAAACAACGAGAACCTCCTCGTTCCATCCGAGCCCTGCACGCTACTTGTCCAAAGGCCCCCCAGTCTTCTGGAGCAGCCGAGTACATCGATAAGCAAGACCGCGTCGTGGGAGACTTGTGAGCGGCGCCCTGTTGAAGAGCATGAACCAACCTATACGACAAGTCCTAAACGTTTACGCGCTGCGCGTTAGCTCAGCGAAGGTAGGCGAGACCCTCTCTCGGCAGTATAATCTCTTACCCATCCCCATCTCCCAGGCAGCGTCAACCAGACCGGTTCCTCCAACTCGCCTTCTCGAGTGCAATGATCGACACTTCCTGCTATTTTTCTTCCCGGACGACACAGCAGCAGTGTATTTCTCGAAATGAGGCTAGGCGAGAGAAGCTGTGGAAAGGAAAGGGCTTTTGTCATGGAGAGTGAACCGGACACAGCAGTCTTGAGGAGAATGTTTGGGGAGGAGAGTGAAGGATGGGACGATATCGCTAGAGAGGCGGGGAAGGTACCTGGAGAGCGCGCCACGGTCCTGTACTCTCGGACTTGCGCTATTCTTTCGCCCAGCTCCGCCCGTCGCACACCGACTCAGCAATTTTGGTATCTCCCTCAAGGAAGCAGACCGATAAAACGTGTTTGGATTTGGCGCCATATTTTGCGGATCCAAGCACCGTCCTCTCTCCGATGTCACACCGATCCTTAATTGTACCCCGTGCATTGCCCTTCGGGTCTGGCACGAAATATCGCTGTCCCACTCGTTCATTTTCACATCACCGAGAGCAGGGACAACAACGCTAGAGGGGCTACTCCACCAAGTAGCTTCTTCGCCTCATGCTGGCGTTCCAAGTCGAGAAGGGCAGCGTCATTGCTATTCTCCCAATCGGCGAGCAAGTCTTCGCGGGCATGGGATCCATCACCTCCAGGGATAACCCATTTCTCTGGGTCTATCACTTGTCCAGAAGATTTACGCCTTCTTTCCCAACTACCGAACCTCAGAAGGTGTCCCCTTTGGATGGGGAAGGAGGTACCAGCTCACTCACGTCTGGCGCGAATATCCTCAACTTCCTACCTGCACCTCTCCTCAGCAATTGCCCCTGTCCATTCATCCTCCGTACAAGAATCCATCGCCCGTTTCCTCCATCGATCGAGATGCCGTCTCGAGAGTTTGAGCCTCGGCAAGGCAATATTCACATCCCCTACACCTAGTAGAATGTTCTCATTGGAAGCGTGTTCCACCATCTCTCGCCTCAACTCGAGCTTCCTCCCCGAATGATTAATATTGTCGTGGCCCTCACTTCTCCCTCCGTCTTACCATCTCATCCTGTGTATATCGCAGCATCGACAGGACTACTATACTCCACGTGGTGCACTGCCGTCGTGCTGAAATTGGTTGAAGTACAGTTTACGGATGAAGCATATGAGGATTGTTGGGCAGATGATATCCGTGGAGACGAGCGGTTCGCCAAGTTGGGACCATCAGTACCTATTGGGCATGTTTTGAGGCCAGGGCGGCGTCTTCTCTCACCTGTGAGTTACTGGCTTTTGTTGTCGTGTGCCCTTCCACTGACCGTTTTCTTTCACAGCGACCGTGCTATCAGAGAGACGGACTAAGCTGTGGACTTCCAGTGACGTTCGCGTCAGGTTCGTTACTTATAGAATGAATCTTGATTTTGGAGGACCTGCCGTCCTTCATTCCTACCGTCATATTATTGTTGGCTAATGCATAACAATATCCATGTCACTTTGGGTCTACCCGCTGAGGTGATATTCCTTTCACCTTGAACCAAGAGCTCTTGCTAGACAAGTATCGACTTGTTAAGGCTCGGCGTCGTAGTCCGGGCTTCAGGCGTTGATATTGACAGTAGTGCAGTCAATATGAATGTCTACTAGGAATCAAAGTAGGTAAAATTGAAAGGCTGGAGAATTTGGCCAGGTGCTAAGGCTAAGGCGCTGGTGCTGAGTAGTCGCCCTGGTGCTCCATATTAGTATAAGAATATTCTATGAGAGCTTCGAAGTTGGAACTTTGAAGTCTGAACGAAGAATCACAAGTCAACTAATGAAAAATGAATTACACCACAAGAGGATATACTGAGTGGACCCTCTCGGATTCGAACCGAGATCGATGATTTCACTAAATGCGTAGTAGTACGATTATGCCAAAGGGCCCATCAAGTTAACCTCGCTGCCATGATTATTATTCAATTTAAATAATGTTCGAAGCAAACATCGATGTACCGTACGCGCCATTACTTACGAGACCGAACACCAAGCAAGGCAATGGGTAGTGTCATGAATGAGGCCCTTTGCAGTGGTTTTGGCAGCAATATCCTAGTGTCTGTATTATCCATGATATTCGTCGCCTTCTGCGAAATGAAAGGCAACACACCTTGTTCACCTCACGTCTAAACGACCATCGACCAGGAGTTGATTCCGCGTTGAAAGACAAGCGCACCACCGGATTCCATGGTAATGCCAAGAAAATCAAGCACGATACACTGGCATCGTCGTCGTCGAGAACAAAATCAATTTATCCCACGTGCATTTGATTCAATGCGATTTTTATAACTACTCGCATTCGTTCCAAGTTAACTTCAAATTCGATATGCATAACGCCTATAACTGCGTGAGGACATCGAAACGATGTATTCAAAAAGAAAATCACAACGTTGCCAATGGTTGCCCCTCGGAATTGAACCGAGACCATCCACTAAGCGCGGATTGTGCCAACGAGTCCTTAAACCATGTTCACGAGCAACGTGATAGATTTCCTTCTCCGCTTGTTGTAAGTGCTCGTGGTCTATAGTCGCGTAGGGAGTGAGAAAAGGGATCTCAGGCCTAGGTAGATAGTCTGGTGATGACATGGCATCCCCTCCTGCCTCGATGGAGTCACTTGACGTTCTCCAACAGATAGCAGACAAGCGACGAAACCAGGTTCCGATGACGGCAGAGTCGCCGATTCGTTAGCAGTTTCTGTTTGCACGCTGAATCAAGAGACATGGATGGCGGGCGGCATAATGGAAAAGTACGCGCCTATTGTGAGGTGGGAGTATTATATAAGGTCAGGATACCATAGTTGTACTACGCAGTTCCTGACGGCGTCTGGTTCTCCAACACCCTCTTCGAATCGTAGCTGGTGGCAGTGGATAGTCGCCGGGCTCCAGCGCCGCGTGTGTTGAAGTGGCTGGCAACTATTGGAGGATGAAATAGCAGCACAGGCAGGCAAAGATGAACTTTAAAGGAAGTGCTTGGATTAACACATAGAAAATATGTTGTACGCAATTGGCAAAGGATGTGGATAGGTCATCCACCCCGCCAAACGGGGCGAAACAGTCCAACGTGTCACTTGATGGATATAAACAAATTATCCTCCTTCGAGCAAGCCCGAGCAGCTGAAGGAATCAAAATCTTCGATTACCGCACCGGAGAAGAAAAGTTGGTGGGATGGGGACATTTTGCCGAGACGATGTCACCGGTAGAGTCGTCTTGGATGAGAGACGTCATCGCGCTTCAGACTAGCGGTCGCAGCTTTGGCGAGGGAGACGTGGTCAGGTTGGTGTATCTGTTGCATATTGTGATCGGTTCAAGACGAGCCGGCTACAGACTGGGTAGTACGTACCTCGTAGACGCTCCGCCAGCACAGGATGATATTTCCCCGACACGACATTTGACCTGAATATTGACACAGAGCCGGATGTAGCACTTATGTGACGCCTGGTATGGGTACCCACATTGTTGACAAGGGCGGCGCATAGTAAATTTAATTAAAATTATGGAAACGGAAGCATAGCAAGGGCTGTGGGAAAGAAGGAGTCAGAGTCAATTATATTCCATACCGAATAGAGCATACCGCGGTCGCCTTGCTTGCACCGGGACTCGTCTTCTCCCGGAGTAGCTTCTTGAGAATCGAAGCGTTCGCTGGGCCAAGTGATCACCATTGCAGTTCCCTCGAATAATCGGAGTGTTCGGATACGTCCCAATTGTAATCAAAAAGCAGGTTGCCGTTGATGCACCGATGGGCTTCAGCGGACCGACGTACCGGAGCGAAAATGGCTAGTAATGGGAGCAGAAAAAAACAAGTTCTGCCGACCACTTATGCCTCCTGAGGGATCTCTAGCAGCAAGTATTTGCGGCGCCCAGGATCCTTTGGCGTCGCCCTTCAGTGGCTTTCTGCTTTGACCTAGTAAGTTTCTTCTGTTGTATGATGCATGAAGTAGAAGATGACGAGGAAAGGATTTTGTCAGCGGAACGGCGGGATAGAGGAGTTGAGAGGAGTAGCCCGCTGACGGCCACAAAAGTTCGCGTTTTTCCGTTCGCTGGGTATCCTCTGTCGAGGCTGCGACGTGGCACGCGTCTAAATCCGAACGCCCAGGATACTTAATACGAAGAAAATCAAACACGACACACTGGCACGGTGGTCGTCGAGAACAAAATCAAATTATCCTACGTGCATTGATTCCATGCCAGTGAAATTTCGACCCTTAGCTTCGCAAGGCTTTTACAACTACTCGCATTCGATCCTTGGCTTTAAATTCGATGCCGTATAACTACGTGAAAACATCCAAATGATGTCTTCAAAATGAACCTACAATGATGCCAATTGTTTCCCCTCGGAATGGAACCGAGACCGCCCACTAAACGCGCATTGTGCCATGAGCAACGCTTCTCCGCTTGTTGAAAGTACTGTGGTCTATAGTCGCGTAGGGAATGAGAGACAGGATCTCAAGTAAATCCGGTAACGGCATGGCATCCCCTCCTGCCTTGGTGAAGAAGCGTCACGTTCTTCAAGAGACAGCAGACGAGCGACGAAACCAGGTTCCGATGACTGCAGCCTGAGTCGCCGATTCATTGACAGTAAGTTCTGTTTGCACGTTGATTCATGAGACTTGGATGGCAGGCCGCATAAAATGGAAAAATACGGGTCTATTGCGAGGTGGGAATATTATGTAGGGTCAGAATACCATCGTCGTACTATGCAATTCTTGACGACGTCTGGTTTGACGCCCTTTTCAAGTCGTGGCCGGATAGTCGCCGAGCTCCTTAGCATTGCATGGTACATCGGTTCCGAGAAAGAGTGCGTGCGATGGGGTGGCTGGCAAGTATCGGAGCATGTGTCAGCAGCATATCTAGGCTAACTACCAGGCAAAGACGAAGTCGATGAAGGAAGTGTGTTGGAAAACGGGGGATCAGTTCGTTCCCAGTATAGACGCGCGGTGTCGAGCCAATAGTATTGCGCTTGGCTGAGCTCTGCAAACGCATGAGGATGTACACTACAGTACCTACTTTTATACTAAATACTATTTTACTAGAACTTTCTACACATTTCTTCTTTCTTCTTCCTTAATCAGCAAGCTCGGCATGATGCCGGATTGCCATATTCCAACAAAGTGTCGCTTGGATTGACGCAGAGAAGCTGAGTTATACCCAATTGCGAAAAGGGCGTGGATAGGCCGTATGAGCCAAGTAGTCACATAATAGAGATTCGCCCCGCAAACAGGATGGGTATAAACAGACTGTCATCCCTTGACAGTTGACGGCACGCCCGAGCAGCTGGGAGGGGGGGGGGGATCAACCGCTTCGATCAATTACCGCTCTGAAGACAGATAGTTCAAGGTTTGGACATTTTACCGGGATAGGTCATGAGACGGTGGCACTAGTAGATCTGAAACGCGGTCCCTCGATTCAGTGAGCAAGCTTCGATTGCAGAGGGACCTGTAAAACGGAGTTTAAACTTAGCACAAAGCTCGGGAGCCTTCGGGCTTTCCTGTTTACTAATTTAGTGTCCAAATATGGGTTTGAGTGATCAAATTCGATCAGGGGCAGTTACTGCGCGTCGCGTCGCGTCTTGGCTTCATCTACCTACCTGTTCTACTCTTCTCGTACTTCATGGGCGACAGCCATGAGGTTCTGGACACATTCAGGCTTCACGCGTGATGCTATGCTCACAATGACCCTCAAGCTATGACTTCATCATCGCTGGCCACCGTCAACAACTGCCTCTTAACAGCAGACCAGCGTTTTTTTTTCCCTTGGCGGAAGCAGCAAAAGCCATTTTCTCGGACGATAAGACTAAATTGTGAGAAACGCCCCCCAGAAGATTTGAATAGCTGCTCTGCTGTAACGATAGAATGGCTGGCGGCTATCATCTGCGAAGCTCTCTTTTTGCCATTATGTACGTTACCCTCTACAATCGACGCTTGCTGAATTGAGCGAATCGTTTTGGGTATATCGGTCTGAATCTTGACGCCGATCATGGATAATGGGTTCGGAACACAAGCCAACAGACCTGTGGCCGCTACAGCTTACGATAAACGCTCTCTGACACCAACATCGAGCGCAAGCTTTTCTCCCTCCATCCTGGAGTAGCTTCGCTCTTACCGCCGTTCTATATTGGCAATAATCTCGTGCTTGAGTCAGCTTAACGGTCATCCCACATAAACTGGTCAACGTCAATTGATTTCGCCGGAAAGAGACTGAATGGGCTAGAAAACTTGGTCGTGTGATTCTGTGGCTGATTGGGCACCAATGACTAATTGTTCGCTACTGGCTTGCAACTCCAAAGTTGATCGTAACTTTGTACTGAAGCTGTATCGTCCTCGGACCCTTTAGTTGATCTTTCTATGGGGCTATGATCACATGAACCAAGCGGAAATGTTCCCAAGCTCCTGAAAAAGATGAACGAGTGCAGATTTTTGACATTCCAGAAAGCGCCGAGTGCTGGCCGTCGACGCTGCTACCTCTTGGAGTTGTAGGCTATTCAAAGCTGCTTGGCCACAGATTTGGAAAGAGTTCTAGCCCTCCCCTTGATGCTCGTGTATCGCGAGTCACGATTGTGATCGACACCAATCGGTGTGGCTACAACAAGGCCGTTTGATTTGAGTTTCTTTTGGGCTCGAAGGCGTGCTCTGTTGTCACTTTCCTCCTTCTTTTTGGACAAACAACAACCCTGCTTTATTCTGACAGAGATTCTTGCATGTCTTCTTTCCGAATCTTCTTTTGGCTGTGTAAAGAGCGAGCCCTCCAACTCAGCGGCGCCCCTTCGCTGATGGCCTCAGTGCGGTCCCTGATCTTCCGTCGACAGCTTACTGCCGTTGTATACGGTCTCAACTCCGTACGAATATATATAGAATTGGCTTTGGTTCATAAAAAAGGAACCGTCTTTGGTGTCTCCATCTTGTCAGTCACTTTCAACCTTGTATTTCATCCTTCTGCTCTGCCCGCATATAGTACAATGTGCCGCCGTCGCCAGTGAGCAACTATTTACCGCTGCATCAGTTCTGATCCACAGCCCTGCGCAGTGTTAGGAATGTCTACCTCAGATGCGGTCATGCCATTAACCTTGTACGTCCTTTACATTTCGACGTGCGCATTTACTAATCGCTGTTAACTCAGCCTGAAGAAATTGTACAGCATATGCTACGCAACATTCTTCCTCTCATTTCTCGCCATTAACACCTTTTCAAGGTTCGATGTGAGGACTCAAACTGCAAGTTTAGTCTCTTTCATTCTGAGAGCTGCACACCACCAACTTGTCTGCAGACCTGTTGGCAATAGTATGTCTGCACTGGCTCGCCCTAAGCACTTTCTTCTCAACCCCCGTTTTCCAGCCATCGCTATCCCGAGCAATATTGTACGAGAGTTCTAGCGACCTTACTGTTCTCTGACGCTAGCATCTGTGATAGCTCCCAACATCAATGGGTATTGTCCCTCCTGTTACCAGGCGATGCGAGGCCGAGGCTACCTCCGTTAAGCGGAAACTGTGGCATTACTTATTTGTATAATTGATTGATAGTTGATAGTTACAATGACTAATCACTGGACCCTACAATGGCAAGCAGGCCCACTCGAAGTCTAGTAGTACTAGTTTTTTGGACCTTCAAGACTGGCCTGGACTCTGTAAAGCAGATTAAACTGTGAATATTACAAGCAAACGTTTTTATGTTATGGCATTCACTATAACTTACATGAATCCGTCACAATTTTACTTTTAAGCGCTGGATGATCCTCTAATATGTTCCTGATCGGCATCAATTGGAAATTGAGTCGATCAGATTTAAACGTGTCTTGGTCGTTGATGCCGTTGCTGGAATGACCCGGAGGACGGACGTTTATCCCACTAATGATTCGGACTAAACCATAACTTGCACCTTACAGCTTTATCAGCTGGCAGTGGGATTTTGGAATCCTAATGTCCGACCAGCCATCACTGATCAGGCGTAGAGGCTCTCGAATCGTCTGTTAACTATAGTCCGGCACCCTCAGAGTCAAGCTGTCCCAGAACTTGGGATCAAGAGTAAACTATAACTGCTTGCGCACAGCTTGACAGTTCTGTGTGTTTTTCACGAGAGGACAGTGTGATTTGTACTTGGTCATATTATCTCATGTGCAACCATGTATTAGGGACTTGAAGACGTGCTTGTGACAGGTTTATGACTATTTCGGCGTCCTCGGAGGCCCTTACAGGGCTTGAAGTCCCCAAAACACGGTTTATGACGAAGTCCGAGCCATCTTTCATCATCCACAAACCTCCTGATTGTCAAGCTGTTATGTTGAATTTACAGTTGCGTCATTTGCCCTGAACACCACAGCCTAGGTCTCAGATATCAACATCACGAGCTGTGTCACAAAATCCCTCATACCCCATCCAGACAAGGTAGACCCAACACGATTTTACAGCTATCTGCATACAGCTTGCCAACAGTCACTGGGACATTTCCATGGATGATGAAAGAAAGCTGGGACTCCGTCATAAACAAGGTTTGGGGGGGCTTTGAGCACACAAAAAGGGTCTCCGAGACCACCAAAATAGCAAAGTAGCATGACAAAGTCATTGAAATCGCTCTCTTCTCTCGCGCAAAACACATGCGACTGTCACATGTCAAGCTTCAAGCAGCTATGCAAAAAACTGTAATATTCCACCGTGACCTAGGTACAAACGTAGACCTAATCTGCCAAATTTTGCACAACTAGTGGAATCATTTGACGGATGGTCCGAGTCGGTTAATGGAAGATAAATAGATGCGCCCGAAATCCGAGCTTCGAAGTGCTGATGATTCTATGGTAATGTTACTCGGCGCTGATGGCGCTAACGAATTCCAGCGCCTGCTTTTTCTATAGACTATCCCCGTTTAAAGTATGATCGCAAAATGAAGAAGGAAGTACTATATAGTAAGCTCTATTAAGCTTCATGGCGCTAGAAGTCAGGCTCTCAGGGTCGCTGAAATCTTGATATCATCTCATGCACTGAATCGCGTATGCGTACAGAGCCTCGAGCTTTGAAACAACAGACGGAAGGGTTCTGACTGGTCCCGAGTCCTATATATATACGGAGATCGCCGGCCATACCATCCCAACACCAACACCATCCCAATTCGTGTCTTTGATCGTCCAACATAAGAAGTTTCTCAATTTGCCTTTTCCTTTCTTCATCATGGCTTCCGTTCATCCAGCTTTCTGGTAACCGCAAGCGCTTCATTTCACACGAATGGCTTCGCGATCCTCGTGAACCAGTTCTTCCCGAGCGAAGAGCTCGCTACAGTGGACGAGTCATCAAGACGAACATGAATGAAACAGATTTCGTTCTATCGATGAAATAAAGAGACTCGGATCTGCTGATATAACTCGAACTAGTCTGACGAGGCTGTGTAGTTCACTTCGCAATATCAAAAGGCGCCCCTCAAGCGAATGACGCGCGTCTTTTTCAATGTGGTATTCGAACATTGAAATGAATTGCGATTTTTATAACATACGTCCATGTGACGATACCGAAGACGGCATCCGATACTATACTGCAGAATCTTCCGACAAGTCGCCGTGAAAGCGGTACGTACACATACAAATCAGGTCACAATGCATGCATACGAACCACACCAGGAGAATAACGAACGTTGGACCAAAACGGATCCGTGAATAGAAAGCAGATAGTTTTGCCCAGGTCAGTGGTTTTAAATTGTGATGACGACATACTACACACCCGCCAATGTCATGTAGAAACCACAAGAAGATCAGACCAAAAGACCCGCAGCAAGTTCTGTAACTTCCCTGAATCCGACTGTACTAAAACATTGAAAATCGACTGGGATGGAGTCAGGGGATGGAATCTTTGGGCGAGGTTGGCTCAGATAGTATGACTGTAGAAGGTAGAAACTGGGGATTGTGGAGACGAGAACCACGACACCGCGATTTGAGGGTTGAATCCTTGCCCAGGATGACCAACACATGCGCCGTGAATGACAGTCCAGTCTTGTTATAGTAGTGGATCCGGCGTGGCGGTGGAACAGCAATGGCTAGAGATTAGACCACAGTCTTGTCCCATAATTCGGGTGTGCCTGGGGTTTTCCAGAGACTAGACAATGATATCGGAACAAAGGTGCCAACCTTCCCCTGATATAACGACGGGTCCTAGATCGCGCGTAGCGTCTGCTTGGCTTCGATGACTGGCGTCTCCTCAGGAAGATTGGAGGAGGTAATCGAGAACTTCTTTGAGGTGGAGCTGGCTCCATCCAAATGGCGTACACTGGATGATAAAAAACATCCCAGCGGCTCTTTGACATTTCCATCAACGGGGAAGCCAGGCGTGATGTTGTCTGTCCAATCGCAAAAACAACGCCGGTTCACGGGATACATTATCCCCTCCTTGAATGATGTTCATTTTATTACAGCCGTCCCGTGTACGAAATTGCTGATGGGGATAGTTGGATGCCGTGCTGAGAGGGTGACACATGGAAGAATGCTCATATTGAGTGAGAATCAGTGTACCGTTTGTAACGTTAGATAAGGATCGACCGAAACGATAGCTGAGTAATGTGCCAAGAGACAGTCTGAATGTTCGGGATGTGGGCTTCAACCGCACTGAACAATGTCCTTGATCGATGAGCGGTATGGAACCGGAGACGATAGCTGCCATCGTCATGAATGCAGTCGGTAGATAACGATAACCTCGCTCCCTAGGGTTGTTCTACCAGTTCTCATGGGATAGGTTTGATGTCCAGTATAGTGAAGAAACCTCATGCAATTTGCCACTAAATTGCAACGATCGACCTACGGCAATTAGCTCGGGACTAGCAGCGCAGAACATACAAGACATACATTGTCCATGAATGCAGCTCGTCCTCTGTACAGAATTCTGTGGCAGTAGTTATCAATTCTTCGGAATAGAGGCTTTAGACGCGCAGGTGCGGAGGCGCTCAGACCGCAAAAAACGGACGCGCTCCTTGACCCTCGCTCCATCTTGTATAAAGCGTAATATAAATACTATTCCTGTGGAATCGCCAATGGAACGGGGACGATTAGGTGTCGCGCTGCAAGCACAGCAATGAGCGCAAGTTTGTAACGGAGGATGTGGCGGCAGTGTGACATCCAGGCAAAGATGAAGGATGTGTCGCTTAAAAAAGATTTGTACGCAATTGGGAAAGGCCCTGGATAGACCATATGAACGGAGTGGTTGCATGGTAGCAATTCACCCCGCCAAACGGGGCGAAACAGTCCTACGGATCACTTGATGCGTATAACTCCCTTGATGTCCGGCATTTTATCAGGATAGGCAATAGTCGTCTTGGATGATGGACATGGAGAGACGCCGACTAATGGTGGCAGCGCCACGAGGGAGGCGTGGATAATCTGTGACATCGATTATTCAATTCGAGATGAGCCGGAGACGGACGTATGCGCACCTCGTAGACGCGCCCCCCAGCACAGAGTGGTATCACCCCGACGGAACATTCAGTCTGAATGTTGACATGGATTCGAACGTAGTACTGTTTCTATGACGCCTGGCATGTCCTTGAGAAGGGCGGCAAAATGAAGTCGCGTAGTAGATTACGGAAATGGGAGAATAGCCAGGCCTCCAGCAGCAAGGGATGTGCGCTTAGAGTCTGTCGCGCCCTATAAGCTGGTCTTCATTATGAGATTCATCGTCTGCGAGAGAAAAAATGGATGCGCACCTGTTGCTTTTCTTTCAACATCAAAGCCCTGCCATTACAAGGCCGTAAGATTCCTTACGCTGCGGTACCAAGCGAATGTCAAGCGTGACGAAGACGATAGATATTGTCGACGTGGTAGTGCCATCCTGTACGCAGTCGTGTCCATCCCGATTCCCGAGAGAAGTAAAAAACAAAGCGCCAAATTTAGACCGGTCACTGCATCCTCTGAGGGCCAGACCAGACTTTTCAGCTGTCGACCAGAAAATGTGATTCCGTTTTGATTCAAAGGGAAATTAATATGGACCCTCTCGGATTCCAGCCGAGATCAAGGGATTCGCTGATTGCGTAATAGTATGATTAAGCCAAAGGGCCCCACAGTCTTTTCGTTTTCGCACCCTTTATTCAATGACGACTCAACCTGGTGCTAAGCCCTTACTACTGGTAAACTCATACCGGGTACACTTTCCGTGTGTTCTTACATTGAAATGCAGGGACTAGTACTGGTCCATTAGAGAGTCGACAAGCCTTACAGCAAATAGAACATACATCAGAGATGAATAGACCGATGCACCCCAGGATACAACCTCGCGCTTCACATATTCTTTCTCCAAAACAGCAGCAAAGCCGTTATTATGCACTGCCTAGATAAATACACTTTACTCCCTCTCAGTACATCTAAGAGCCATAGCACCATTCCAAAGCCAAAGGGGCGTCGAAAAGCTTAGGGCTTAGTGCTTCGACTATTCTCTCCATCATCTGAAGCAGTCCGTGGTCCAAAAGGAAGAAGCAATTGCACAGGTTTCAGGGGAAAGAACAACAGACTGACATTGCCTTCGCTACTCCAGCCATGTCTAGGTGACCTCGCACGCATCATTACACGGTACGATGCCACCTGCGCACAACTTTCCAAGACTATCGACCATCTTCGATATCCAAGCATACGAGATCACTGGCATACGAGTGAATACGTTCTCCCAGAGTGACGGCTGATTGAATCTATGCACCAGGATAGAGACCAACAAATGAGACAGTCAACGTTTCAGGGTGACTACATTCAGAGGAAACGGCGCGTCCGATCCTCAGGGAAGGCCGATCGAAACCCTGCCCACTGGTAGAAGAAGGCAAGTCGTCAGAACGTATAGTCCCACACCCTGTCAGAAGTCGGCGGACGATGACAGGAGTGGGGAGCTTGGCCATGTAATCTTGGCGAACTGGGGAGATTCGTTGAGTCTCGTTTATAATACCAGGGTTGGTCTAGAATCTTACCTGCGGCACATGTTATATCATTGTTTGAGGCGAAAGATACGCAACGCCTAGACTTTCACTACTTCTTTTACTACATCACATCTTCTTGATTCGTAGTTTGTTCGTACTCGATGAAATTGCCTGTAGCCATAGGCATAGAACGTCGTGAGCTGGATAAGGTACACCACATGATCTATATCTAAAAGTTCCGGAATTTCGCATAGGCGCTAATTTCCCTCTGACCACGGGTTTGAGATTACATTTGGGGAGAAACGCGGGATATGTGCCGAAGAAAAAGGTATCCTCTTACACGGCCAGAAGCCCTTCTCCGCTCCTCTCTCTGGTCATTCTCTTGTGAATCACAAGAATGCGTAAACCCCTGTGTCCGTGAAGACGGTTCAAATGTTCATCCACCAGGAGACAGTCCATCCTTCGAAGCGCCCACATCTTTGGCTTTCTGCCAGATCCACATCCGCGATAGTAAGCTCGTTCTTCTGATCCAAGGTCATGACTATGCTTGCACGGGCGAATGTCGAACAGAGAGCAGAATCTTCAGCCACTGCAAAGAGTTGAAGCGCCATCGCGCCGACGAGTATGAGAGCGCGCCCAGAGAAGGCAGACCATGTGGAGGCAGGCAGTCGTCTGGGATGACAAGAAATGAAATGGCGATGTCCTGACGCCGACGTCAGAGTGAGGTGAAACCATTCACAATCTAACGTCGGGTTCTGTTGAATGTGGAGCTGACACGTAGTGTGTGTGGTTTGGAATAAGTGTCATTGTTTTAACTTCATACCCCCAAGAGCACCGAGTACCGTGGGTCAGTCATCCGGGGCACCACGTTACACGGATGTCAATATGATCATTCATGATCTGGCGCTGGGCTCCGTTGAATGAGATCGATTATGGTGTACTGGAGCTGACACGTAGCGAGTGTGGTTTGGAACAAGTATCATCGTTTTAGCTTCGTACCCCGAGTATACTGGGCGAGGCATCCGGGGCACCACTTTACGAAAGGACGTCCAATTCGGTCGGAGCATTAGGACCTTCGATTTCTCGTTCCTATCTGCTTGACATGTTGGCCAAAAAGAAGGCCGAAAGTGATACATCGGTGCTTTCTGCTGCAGCACAATGAGTCGGGAATAGCCAGGTGGATATCTATCAACTCACCTCTGCTCGTCGCTGAATTGTTAGGCCGATTTCCCCCATCAAAGCTCTGACAAGAACGCAGTGTCTGTTCCAGAATTTGCGTCCGTAATTACCATGCCGATACTTGGCTGGGGGTAGGATGACGGAGAGTGAAGGGTTTAGGGGCAGCAGAAATGTGCATAGAGAAAGCGTGGATGTGGCTAGCTCAGGAGACGGCTCTCCCACGTAGTTATGGGGGCCAGTAATGGAGAAAAGACATATCCTTTGTCGACCATGCAAGCATATGTGCAGTGGTACTTACGGGTTGACTTCTTGACTCCCTGATGATGAAGGTGCAACCAATAGACAAGTGCTACCAATAGACGGGAGGAACTGAAGTAGGTGCGCACCGTTCCTTGCGCGGCAGATAGTCGCATTGAAGGGGACTGCGATGTCGGAAAAATCATTGATTGACAAGTAGCGCAAGGGTCTAGTCGACGTGTCCTGTGGTTGAGTTAACTCCAGCGTGTCCTCGGACGAAGTATGGTCGAGATCGATTGATCTAGCACGGGGCTACTCTACCAAATATCTTCCTCGCCTCATGGTGGCGATCCAAGGTGGAGATGCGTTGAGAAGGGCAGCATTACGAGATCGTCGTTGAGCGAAGCCCAAGCGAGGCAATGGGTAGTATCATCATCGAGGTCCTTTGCAGTGGCTTTGGTAGCAATTTCTGTATTGTCCATCAGATTCGTCGCCCTCAGGCTCTGCAGAATGAAAGGCAACACACCTTGTTCAACTCATGCAGACATCCAACTTCTCAAACGACCGCGTCGACCAGAAATTGATTCCGAGTTGAAAGACAAGCGCACTACCGGATACCATGGTGATGTGAAGAAAATCAAGTAGGCATGGTGGTCGCTGAGAATAAAATCAATTTATCCCACGTGCGTTGATTTAATGCGATTTCGATCCTTAGCCCTCGCAAGCTTTCATAACTATATTCGCATCCGATCCTTCAAATTCGATATGCATAACTCCTATAACTGCGTGAGGACATCGAAACGATGTCTTCAAAAAAAAAAGACTCACAAGATCGATGATCCTTCCCCCTCGGAATCGAACCGAGACCATCCACTAAGCGCGGATTGTGCCAACGAGTCGTTAAAGCATGTTCACGAGAACAACGTGATCTATAGATTTCCTTCTCCGCTTGACCTGTGGTCTATAGTCGCGTAGGGAATGAGAGATGGGATCTCAGGTAAATCTGGCATCCCCTCCAGCCTCGATGAAGAAGTTTGACGTCCTCTAATAGGACAGCGGACGAGCGACGAACACAAGTTCCGACGACGGTAGAGTCGCCGATTCGTTGGGAGTTTCTGTTTGCACGTTGATTCATGAGACTTGAATATTTGAATGGCGGATCACATGATATGGATAACCACGCGCTTCTTGCGAGGTGGGAGTACGATATAGGGTCAGAACACCATAATTGTACTATGCAGTTCCCGATGACGTCTGGTTCTCCAACAACCCTTCGAGTCGTGGATGGATAGCCCATTAGCATCGCATGGTACATCGGTTCCGAGAAAGACCGCGTGTGATGATGTCAACCATTGGAGGATGGAATAGTAGCACGACCAGGCAAAGATGAAGTGATGAACTTTGAAGGAAGCATCGCTTGGATTAACGCAGAGGGGATATGTTGCACGCAATTGGGAAGGGAAGTGGACAGGAGTCTTCCTTGAGATCCACCTCGCCAAACGGGGCGAAATGGTCCAACAGGTCACTTGATGGGTATAAACAGACTGTCCTCCTTTGACGGCACGCCTCCGGAAAAGAGCATTGGAGGGAATCAGAAGCTTCGATTACCGCTTTGGAGAGGGAGAGTTGGTAGGATGAGGATGAGCCTGAGGGAGGAGCACGTTTTATCGAGGTAGGCCCTGAGACGATGGCACCGGTGAAGTCGTCTCGGATGATGGACATAAAGAAATGCCTTCGCACTTCAGGCCAGTGGTGGCAGTGACATTGCTTTTGCAGGCGTAGCTGCAACATCGAATTTCAGGTCTAGATGAGACCTAGACGGAATGCATGCGTACCTCGTAGACGCCCCGCCAGCACCCTCCACAGAACTTTTTGTCTGAACGTTGACACGGACCCGGACGTATCGCCTGGTATGGGTATCCACGTCCTTGAGGAGGGTGGCGAAATAAAGTCGCGTAGTAGATTACGGAACGAAAGAATAGTCAAGCCTCCACCGACAAGGAATGTGCCCACTTGGAGTCTGTCGCGTCCGGGGCCCCAGAAGCTGGTCCTCATTATGAGATTCGTCGTTTGCGAGAGAAGAAACGGATACGCACCTGTTCCTTTTCTTGCAACATCAAAGCCCTGTCATTACAAGGCCGTAAGATTCATCGGGCTGTGGTAGGCTTGTCCGGCATGATGTTGGTCAGGCTTTCGACGGTGCTAGCTTTTCTCAGGCGAGATATTGAAAAACAGCGGTAGACGTATTGACGTGCCGGAAGGAGAGAGTAATATCACGTTGGGGAATCGACGATGGCAGGCTGTCCTGGTCGAGTCGATATGAGCGTCGAGTCCAGATGAGTAAGAAACAACTTTGGTGGGGGATGTTGGAGCCATTGAATGAGAGTAAGTGGAGGAATAGGGGATGCTCGAGTTTGATCGCAAACAAAGGCAAATTTAGCTGCACTCCCTCCCGGCGCACCGCACCATAACAGGACCACGCGAGGCTGTCCCAACTTGACCTTGTCGCGCGATGAACCCAAGATGGATTTGAACTAGGCATCAAAAACCCATGAAGAGGCGAAAGATTTCGTGAGTGGTGACCAGTATGCTACTCTCGTTCGGTTGAGAACTCACCTTCCTCAGGCTCTTGGGTTCTGGTGTGTAGTGCCCGGCAACTACGACTAGAGCACGCTCTCCAAGGTTTCGACTTCCACCGACGACATTGAGGAAGCAGGCGTGGTATACACACATTGCGCTAGAGTCTACGTATCTCAACGAAGACTCGAGCAACGAGGAGGTGCGCGGTCGTCTGTTTTCTGCACGGCTGATGATATGCTTATCCTTCTCAGCTCACTTCAATGTTGGCGGTTTTCAAGTCCTTCGGCCATGGCATCGGGCAACTCAACGGCACCAACGTATATTCTCTTTCCATGACAATACAATCCGACGTGCACGAATGGTTTGCCCGCCTAGGAATTCGGTTCGAAAATATAGGACGCATCAATCTCATCCCGTCCCAAACCATTACGCATTCTCCCTACCTCCCATTCCTCCGAGACACTTCTCGCCCTGCACCCAAGGTCGCCCATGTTTTGGGGGCAGCCGAGTACATCAATAAGCAAGACCGTGTCGTCGAAGACTTGGAAGTTCGGCGAAAGTGTTGAGCGGCGCCCTCTTGAAGAGTATGAACCAACCTATACGACTAGCGCTAAACCTCTAAGCTCTTCCCCATCCCCATCTCGACCCTCTTCCGGCCCCGCACTCCGTCCTCCAACTCGCCTTCTCAAGTGCAGTAATCGACCCTTTTGGCTATTCTTCTTCCCGGGCATAGCGACGAGGATGATTGTTCTGGGGAATTGAACCATACCCAGCGGTTTCGTGTCGTCGCGCGGAGAATGTCTTGGGGAGGAGAGTAATGGGTAGGACGATATCGCGACGGGAGATGGGGAGAGCGCGCTACTCTCTGATCGAGATTTCGTGCTGCCAGATTTGCCCTATTCTCTCGTCTAGCTCCCGTACCTACGCACGTCGCACGTTGGTATCTCCCTCAACGAAGCAGACTGATAAAACATGTTCGGATTTGGCGCGAATTTTACGAATCCAAACGCCGCCCTCTCTGCCCGCTAGGAGGGAAGGGGTCTACTCTCCCCTCGGTTCCTTGGATAGTAGGGATTCGCTGTGACACCGACGGCAGAGGGGATCAGAAGCTTCCATCACCAGGAGAGGCCGGATGGGGGGGGTTAAGTTTTATCGTTTGACGATGGTCGCCAGTAGTAGAGTATGTCGACCGGAGAAGGAATGCGCACGTACACTCACTTTGCATCCGAACGAAATCATCCTGCCCCACGTGTGACCAAAAAAGAAGACGGATGCCCAACTCCTCAAAAATGTCCCTCCTAGAAAATGACCCGCCTCGGATTCGAACCAAGTAAAGCGAACACATCCTTCTCCGCTAAAACGGAATGGAATTCAATGGTCACTTCACAGCACAATGAAAACGTCGCATCTTTACAAAAAGGAAGAGAGCGCCTGCGGTTAAAGGTTTCAGCGCATGATATAAAAACTGTCTTCTTCAAAAGCTGTGCACACCGAGGTTCCCACTCCCAGCTGCAAGGGATGTCACAGAAGAGCCTACTTGTAGAGAAGGCGAGGTTGGTCTGGCAGTAGATTGAGAGGTAAATAGTATCAAGCGACTACTAAGAAATTCCGAACTTGAATTCAAAACTCCAAATCATCAGGTCCTAAATCTGAATCTGAGCTCGCCAGTGGCAGGTTGAGTCTTGACAAGAAATCAAGAAATCAAAACAAACTCATGGCGTTCTTACCTATATGGACCTTCCCGGATATGCCAAATGGTCCACAAGCTGCTCTCCTTCCTCGCGGGAAGAAGGGGGGAGCTGGTATTGAGAGTCCATGCGCTTTGACGTTGGCATCGATTCGGAGACGGAATCTCATCCTACCATAATGTCAAGACTGCAAACCAGTATGATATGTACTCTCTCTAGGTCCGTCGACGGTCGTGCACGACCTCGTTCCGAATGAAAGGCCCAAGTTTCGTTCAAAAGTCAAAGGTGTCTTAGTGACGAGTGACTAGTAAAGGATTAGCCACCAACGCACTAGCGCATATATAGTAGTCGCAAGGACTTTAGACAGCTCCGGAATCAGCATAAGAGTATTGAAACATTGAAGCTTCGAATTTTGAATGAAGAATCAATCAGTACTCAAAGCTGTCAAGTCAAGTATCAAATCAAGACCCGATGTGAAGAAGAAAAAAGCACAAGAGGCATGTTTGCCTAATACCGATGGACCCTCTCGGATTCGAACCGACATCAATGAGTAATAGTAGGATTATGCCAAAGGGCCCCACAAAGCAAATTCATTGCCACGGTGTTTCTTGAAATTCAATGACGACTCGAAGCAACCTATCTTTTTATTACTGGCGCTACCTTCCACTAAGTACAACTTTCCGTATGTCTCTATATTAAAATTCAGATGCTTCTCCCCTAGTCGAGAGTCGACAAGTGCAAGAAATCTGAGAGTCAGCACACCCCGGGATACAACCTCCCAAACTGGAGCGCTTCGCATATTCTTCCTCTAAAACAGCAACAACGCCATTAGATAAATACACGTGCTCTCGCTGGCTAACAGCACAACGCTGAGATAGCGCATCTGACAGCCATAACATTTTCTATCCCAAAGCTAAAGGACGGTATCGAAAACCTTCGACCATTATCTCCGTCGTCTGAATCGAATAGAGTTTGTGGTTCACCCTCGCATACATATATCATAATCATTACCACTTGGGCACGAGATGATCGACCTTCTCCGATCCCTAACGCGCAAGATTGACTCGCATACGAGTAGCAGCCATATTCCAGGGTGATGGCAGATTGAATCTATGCATCAGGATGAACCTGGTAATGTAACTTCGGCATCTTGACAAACTGGAGGTATTCATTATGCTTCGTTTATAATATCACCAACTTTCCTCCAAATCAACACTGGCATCCGCGATAAGCTTGTTCCTCTGATCCAAGGTCATCGCTATGCCTGCGCGGGTGGATGACGGAAAGAGAGCAGAAGCTTTAGCTACTGCATAGAGTTGATGTGTCATCGCGCCGTTAGGTATGAGCGCGCGCTCAGAGAAGGTAGATCATATCGAAGCAGGTAGAGTCGTCTGGGATGACAGGAAATAGAATGACGATGATCCGTTAGACCTGACGTCGACGTGAGAGAGTGAGGGAAAAGCATTCACAATTTAACGCCGGGTTCTGTTGAATGAGGACGAGTACGGTGTACTGGAGCTGACACGTAGCGAGAGTGGTTTGGAACAATTCTCGTCGTTTTAGCTTCGTGCCCAAGTGTATTGAGTACTGTGGGGTATATACTGGGTGAGTCATCCGGGGTACCTCTTTACGAAGGGACGTCTGAGCACTAGGACCTTCGACATCTCGTTCGTATCTGCTTGACATGTTGGTTAAAAATAAAGCCGATAGTGACGCATTGGTGCTTTCTGCCGCAGTACAATGAGTCGGGAATAGCCCGGTAGATATCTACCGACTCACCTCTGTGCGTTAGGGCTTTCTGCTGAATTGTGAGACGTCGTCATGTCGACTTCCTTCGTCGACGAGGACAAAGCGTCCGTTATAGGAAGCATGATGCCAGCGAAAGCCAACTTGAGAACTGTCTCGGGCGTACGGCAAGAGTGAAGGGTTTGGGGGCAGTAGAAAATGTGAATAGAGAAAACGTGGATGTGGTCAGCCCAGGAGACGACTCTCGCACGTAGTCATGGGGACCAGTAGCGGAGAAAAGGTGTATCCTTTGTCGACCATGGAAACATATGCGCAATGGAATTTACGGGGGGAAAGAGACCTTGACTTTTTCCCTCCCTGAGGATGACGGTGCAACCAATAAACGGGAGCAACCAAAGTAGGCGCGCACCGTTCCTTGCGCGGCAGATTGCAAGGATCTAGTCGCATTGAAGAGGAATGTTATGTTGGAAAAATCATTGATATCCAAGTAGCGCAAGGCTCTAGTAGACGTGTCCCGTGGTTGAGCTAACTCCAATGTGCCCTTGGACGAAGTACGATCGAGATAGCACGGGGCTCCTCTACAAGTAGCTTCTTTGCTTCATGGTGGCGCTCCCAAATGAGACGCGGCGAGAAGAGCAGAGTTATCACCATCTTCACGCGGCAGTATCGCGCGAAGATCAAGCATGACGATAGATACTGTCGACCTGGTAGTGCGATCCCATTCCTGTATGCGTCGTATGTAAGATTCATCCTCTGAAAAGTGAAAAAAGGATAGCGCACCAAATTTTTCCCACATCTTCTGATGACCCGACTTTTGAGAGAGGCCTTTTTGTTGTCGACCAGAAAAGGGATTTCAAGGCGAGATGACGGTTCGAAGCGTAAGTGCTTAGGTAAAGATATCCCAGTGGCGGCGGCGGAGAAGTAAAAATCAGAAATCGTTGTCACACGCGTCTTGGGCTGCTCTCGAAGTATAATGATAGTACTTAGTGGTACCGGTAAGTGACTGGTAGAAAGGCTAGAGATCCTAGGCCGGGTGCTAAAGCTAAAAGCGCTAATTAGCCACAAGGTTGTCACAAGGAAGGATAAACTTCGGAGTCAGAGGGCAGTATGATAAGAATATTGAAATAAGTAAGTATTGGAACTTCGAACTTTGACTGAAGACTCGGCTCACTCGAAAGCCACTTGTCACTCAGTGAAAAATAAGGCCAGACACCAGTCCCGAATGGAACCTCTCGGATTCGAATTGAGATCAATGGATTCGACAAATGTGTAACGGTACGATTTTGCCAAAATTCACCAGTATCCGTAGTCAATCCGCAGTCGTACGGTTTGGGCCCAAGGTCTCCGCGGATTCAGTGCATGAATCAACACGCTTACTCCAATCGGAGCACTAGGACCTTCGATTTCTCGTTCCTATCTGCTTGACATGTTAGTCAAAAAGAAGGCTGATACTGATATAGTGGTGCTTTCTGCTGCAAGTACAATGAGTCGGGAAATAGCCAGATAGATATCTACCCACTCACCTCTACGTGTCACCGCTTTCTGCTGCACTGTGAGACGTGGTCAGGTCGACTTCCCTAGTCGAAGTGCCGGGGAAGACAAGGCGTCCGTTTCAGAAAGCACGTCCGTAATAATGATACCAACGAATCCCAATAGTTGAGAATTGTCTCGGGCGTACGACAGCGGAGAGTGAAGAGTTTCGGGGCAGTAGAAAATGTGAACAGAGAAAGCGTGGATGTGGCTAGCTCAGGAGACGACTCTCGCACGTATTCATGGGGACCAGTAGCGGAAAAGACGTATCCTTGGTCGGCCATGGAAGCATATGTGCAGTAGGATTTACGGTAGGGAAAGAGATCTTGACTTCTTAACTCCCTGAAGATGACAGTGCGACCAATAGACGGGAACAACTGAAGTAGGTGCGCGCCGTTCCTTGCGCGGCAAGGATCTAGTTGCATCGAAGAGGAATGCGATGCAGGAAAGATCATTGATATCCAAGTAGCGCAAAGCTCTAGTCGACGTGTCCCGTGATTGAGCTAACTCCAGTGTGTCCTCGGACGAGGTATGGTCGAGATTGATTGATATAGCACGAGGTTACTCCACCAAGTAGCTTCTTCGCATCATAGTGGTGTTCCAAGGTGGAGGTGCGTCGAGAAGGGGCAGCGTTATTGCTATTCTCCCAGTCGGTGGGCACTCTTTCGGCGAGAATCCGCAAAAGAATGGTCTTCCAGTGGAGGTCATAATATTATCTGGGACTAGTGATATGCATGCGTCAGCGGGCACATATACAATGGAAATCGATAATCACACACGTAAATTCATTCGGACGTTCAATGAGAGTACCTTCCTCAGTATGGAGCGTGACGCATTGCGGTACTTCATGCTTCAAGCTTCGCAGAATTTAATGACTGAAGAATACAAATACATAAGAAGAGAAGACACACCGGCTCCAAGCTTGATATAATTCTATGATTGATGCTCCAGCTCTCTGTTATCCTATGCCATTAACACGTTAACAATGTAAGCCATGCCATACGTCGCACCGTCCTGCTACGCCTTTTCTTCGTTGGCCATGAGTGTGCATGAAAAAAATTGGCACATACGAAGTGATTGAAGAATTATGAGCTTTGGAAACAGGACTCCCGACACCGGACGAAAATGTGCATCTATGATAATTACAGTTAGGTCGGTAGTATTACACGTCAATCGGGGTTCATACCGTAGAAAAAGAAGGTGCACCATCAGCGTTGATAAGATCGTCCTGCACGAAGAACAATGGGTGGAGGAACTACGTCGCCTCCGTGATGATAGTAGAGAAAGTGGAGGTTCGGCAAACACCGAGCACCGCGACCTTGGCGCTATGACTCTCCGTTCTTCCATGTGGTCCATTTTACTCTCAAAATCTCATGCATGGGATACCACTGAAGATTTCGTTCGCAAGTTCGTTCCATTCAGCAGGACCATTGGCTTTGTCAATTGAACTAATTGCATGGGCGTAACTTGCGTGCTCTCTCGGAGTTTTTCTCTCATTCATTCAGTTTACCTTCGTATTGCCGGCCCAAAATTAAATGGCAAAAAGACCATTGATGGCCCTCAGCCGGATAATATCCGCCTCGATCGCTGCAGCTATTCCATTCAACTCCGGCAGACTTTTTCGTAGTCACAGAAAACCTACGATATCCCCTCCAAGATAGTGGATTCCCTGGGAACTGAAACCGCCTGGTGTGCCAAGTACGCGTGCATTCCAGCGTCACAGGCACATCTCGCAACTGACTAGGACTGTTCGGCTTTCCAGGTACTGCCTAAACCTCAAAACCTGCCGTACCAGACTGTCTATGTCGAGCCTGATATCGAAAGTGTCGCCAAAGACTCGGTGGTCCCCCACCGGCCCGAGGCCAGACGGAGCGTCCCCCCAAAATACGATTCCCATAATTCCGGACCACTTCACGGGCGCCGTACTCTCCAACTCGCCTGCCATAGCCGCCTACCTCGACAAGTCCTACCCTTCCTCTGGCCCCGTGCTCATTCCTGCGGGACGACGGTTCTTCATTCCGCCTTCACCGACGCGTTGATGAGCATTTCGAGCATCTCGGGTGCCGCCTTTTTATGACGACATAGTTGTGAAAATAACCGACCAGAGGACAGTGCGTATGAGAGAATGATTTGCTGGTACTCATACATTGAAAGCCCCAGACAGCGAAGAACAGAAGAAAACGTGGGCGGCCACGAAAGAGAATCTGAGAAAGATGAACAAGTGGTTCGAAGGATGCGAGGGCGACTTTGTTTTAGGCGATGAACCTTGTTTCGCGGACACGGTAGTTGGTGCATTTCTGATTTCATATCGATGCTTTGGTTTACTCTTGTCTTCGGTCGCTCATTGCAGAGGAAATCAATTGTTCTAGGCGTTAAGCGCTGTCTGCCCGAGTCTGCCGAACTGGATAATCTCGTCCTCGAGCGCGCATCAGTGCCATGCTGGAGCGATTCAGAGTTGGACTTCATTTATCTCTAGATATACCCTGGCTTAAGATCCGTCCAGGCGCTGATGAGCACTCGGTGTCTCCATTGGTGCAATTCAGAGATCTGTTCGGGGAACTTCGTCGCAATGTTACGATGCTTCCACTTCTTCTTTACTCCCGAGTCCTTACTCCCTCCTTCCAATTCTTTGGCGATAATCAATTCAAGTCCTTGAGCGGCTTCTCGATGGTCTCTTTAAATCATAGCCTCCATGACGGTGTCACTGGGACATCAAAATCGGTCAGTTATCCATGTTATCGAACTGAGATTCTTCGTCCAGCCAAGGGATTCTCCTCGAGGATGTCGATACTGCTCATATGTTTCCTTCGGCAGTACAATCAATAGGACATTTTTCATCCAGTGCTGAACTTCTTAAAAATTCGAAGATCAGGGCCATTTTTATCCCAATCAATGTTGGTTTGAAGCTCACTGAAGCGCTTTATGATCTTACCTCGTGGTCGGAATAGCCACCTGATTGATTTTCGGGCAGTGTCCTTGGCACGTACCTATTCTCTAGAGCCTACGGCAGCTTCCCGGACAAAGCTCTTCATTTTACGATGGGGTGCGTGCTGAGCGGCGCGAGTGTGGGTGGAATAGGTTCGATTTTATCCCTCACTGCTGGGGCCGATACATTTTCTGATCGGAAAAACGAGACCTCAAAATGTTGCGACATTTCATTTGATCTTCTAAAGGTAGAAACGAGTTCAGAAAAACAAGTTGAAAGGCGGGATCATTTACGTACTCTTTTGAGGTAAGGAAAAGAACTCGAAAAACGGAATGTAAAACGTGTTTCCCGCCGTCAGAACAAAGGAAACCGCTTTTCATTCGTAGAAAAGCAGCTATTTTTGGCACGCGAAAGGAGCGCTAAAAAGGACAAGTTTTCATTGAGTTTTCCTTATCCCGTTTTTGCGTCATACAAAGGTAACGAAAAGTCACAACATTTTTAGATTACCTTTTTCCGTCCTGAAAAGGAACCGGCCCCAGCAGTGCCTGTCTCGACTCTCGATACATGCGCACTCGCCTGATTCCTCCTTCCATTCTGTAGACGCCTTGAGAAGCTTAAATACCATGCTTTCTGCCAAAGATTTGCGACCTTTTGTTAGTGCATCATCATTTTTCTAACATTCCGTCGTCAAGGCGTGGCTTATTTCGAATCAGTATCTGCAGAGGAGCCAATAAGAGGTACTGTTGATAGATCAAGAACCTTAGGGTGTTCACTGACAGCTCAGTTCCAGTAGGGACCCCAGGTATAGGCTATTTCTTAGCGACGATGTGCGCTGTGATGGTCTCAAAGACAATAGATTATCTGGTCCAACCTTTGTCCTATTCTTGGGTCTGCGAAAGCTGCATATATGAAGCAACAAACAAGCGTCTTTTCTCATATACTGCCCTCCGCTCATGCCTACTACTATGAGAGGCCCGCCACCTGACCTTTCCCAAGATGATATGAGGGCTATAGTTGACATGCTTGACGTGTGTCTGAATCTCATCATTCTACAAGCCTTATTGCACGGTGAGTCTGCGCCCTGTCCCTGAAGCGTCTCTGTTAATTTTTCCCTTTGAAGGTCTATACACCGGCATCGTAGCGGTCACTTTATGGACTACATGTATGTTGACTTCCAAGAGTCCTCATCAAACCCAAAGATTCACTGAAATCTCAATACAGACACTTCTACAAAACGGTTACACAATACATTCCTGCGTACCATCATCATCCTGCTTTATCTGCTCTCGACGATGGCATTTGCCATAAGCTGGGCCTTTGAGCATCGCACATTCATCAAGTATGGCTACAACTATTACAGTGTGTTCAGAGCATTCACGGACGACGGTCCGTGGTGGAGAGCATGTTATCTCATCAGCAGTATCACTGGCGGCATAAGCACAATTCTTGTCGATGTCACCCTTGTGTGTTAACTCATTTAGTTCAGTCAATCAAATATGGCTGACTCGTAGCAGACGTGGCGTTGCTGGACGCTCTGGGATCGCCAATGGTGGGTGATTCTCATACCAATGATGTGTGCCGTGGTCGGGGCTGGTGAGTACATGCTGTCGCTTTCAGAAGTATACTGAACCAAGTGTTCCAGTCATGAAAGGCATGCAAATGTTTAGTGATATTCACGTTCTCTTGCTCAGCGACAACATGAATGAATATGTGGCACAAATTGACTGGCCATTGATCTATTCACTGATGACACTTGCGACGAACCTCATGTGTACGCTTTTCATTGTGTATCGGATTGTTCACTTTGCGCAGAGGATATTCTCATTCCGAAGCATAATTTCTGCGATGATCGAGTCCTCTGCCATTTACCCACTGGCGATGATTGTGTACCTGGTTCTTGTTGGGAGGAATCTGATGTCTGCCAGTTATGCGGATATCATCGTGGCGTACAGTAAGGTCAAGATCAGATCTCTGGATTGGTTTACGTTCTGTGGCTGAATGTCATCATATAACAGGGCATTGCGCCGACGTTCCTGGTGCTACGTGTGGCGACCGGGTCAACATCTAGCTCTGATGATGAGGAGTCGACCAATTCCAGACCTTTGTCGGACATTAACTTCAGGCCCATGGGGGAAGAAGATACTAGCTCTTCCAACCCCAGTGACCAGAGCATCTCAGGATCTCACGGAACACGTACGACCGAAAATGTATGACTTCGAATCCGTTACATGGAGATGTATTACTCTTGAGTCTTAAAACAATTACCTATCAAGATTCATATATATACTCGGAAGCAGCACCAGTTAGAATCACTAGATAGATGCAGGACCAGATCCAATATATATACCAATCTACTTTCCCTCTACCGTTTGATGACCATCATCTGGGTATCGTTGTTATTGATAACCCAAAACAGCCGACCAAGGGAGGACGGTTCTCCCACATAGTAACCATCTGTGGTGACGAGAGCTTGCCTTAGCATGTGTTGAGGTGCGTCTACTAGAAGTGTTGGGAGAACGAATCGGTGTATATCACGCTGCTCTTCTACTTAGGGACCATCTCACCTCCTTCAACTCAAAGTGGAGACTTGGAGACGCGCGTTCACTGCGTCTTTTGTGAAAATGGAAAAAGACTAGACCGCAGACGTGAGGCTCAGCGAACAGATATGAGTATTAGCGTGCATAAACTGCAATGGACGCAGCAGACTCAGGAATTCATGTGAATATCCAACATCGTCTCTGCCCGCTCGTCAGGACAGCGTAAACAATGCGGATCTTCACTTGATGGGGAAGATTCTGGATTATATTAAGAAATGGCTAGAAACATCAGCAGAAGGAGACATCGTGTTTTTTAGATTCCCACCTGACTCATGTATTGAAGAACAATGCTCCGAAAGACCTTCTCCATCGACAGCACGAGATAAAAATGTATCTCTGACCAGTTTCAGTTGACCATATATACTGAGAAATTTGTTCATACAACTCCAAGCCTCCCGAACATTGAGACGAAGGCTCGAATTTAAAGGCATAGAAAGCGGTGACAACATCGGAGGTTCGTCTAATCCCCAGAATTACAGTTTGATCATCACGCAGACGTACTCGATAACCTTTCTCGGTACCTGGATGGCGAATAGGCAATTTGCAGCCCTACTTGAGAAATCACGTCGATGGGACCAGCCTTACTTCTGCGTCAGAAGGCAAATGTCGTGTACAAACAATGAGAATGGAAGGAGAGAGACGTCGGCAAATGGCGAGACCGCTTTTTGTGGGATAACCGACGGAAAGGTGGGTTGGTATCTCAAGTAACACTGTAAAAAAGATACCCATCACTAATGGAGAAGGTGAATGAACCACGAACATTTCGGACCTCGTCATTGACACGAAGTCTTGTAGAGGCGATCAGCGAGCAACAAAACAATCGACAATTGGGTCGTCATTGACAGCAATGATAGTGGTTGAAAAAAAGAACTCCGAGACACAGTTGATTGCGTGTGCGGCCTAATATGTCTGTGGTCCGCACGCAACGAATGCGATCCGGGGGTCCCGGCTAGACTGGGACCAGTCTGCCTGTCGGGGATGTTGTCGGCAAGCGAGAAACTTCCCGCCTGCCGACAACTTCTGGTAGGCAGACTGGTTCGAGTCTAGGTCCCGGCCCTTGTCTAGATTCCTTTTTGCAACTATTGGATACACCTTCTCGGGAACGGTAAATGGAGAAACGCACGGACATTGTTATGTAAGTAGGCTTCAGCAGAGTTCAGTATTGGCCTTGGTAGATGAACGATAGTGTTTAGGACCGGGCAAAGACGGCAGCTGACGCTGACGTTGTTATAGAGGTACGGGGACAACAGCGCGGCGCATGCACGCAGGCTTCGTCGCTCAGTGTCATTCTGCCAGGGGCAGCTGTGGTACTGCTACCACAGCCAGATGCGATCCTCGACCATCAGGTTAAGATCGAACTGTGGCAGTTAACTCGAGACTCGGTAGAGCAAAACGATATCAAAGACGAGCAACGCTCAAAAGCCGTGTTCAATGCTTTTGCTGATATCGACTCAAATGTGTGCTTAGACGAAGTATGGTCGGGATAGATTGATCGCACGGGGCTACTCCACCAAATAGCTTCTTCGCCTCATGGTGGCGTTCCTAGGTGGAGATGCGTCAAGAAGGGCCTATTCTTCCAGTCGGTGGGCACACTTTCGGCAAAAAACCGCAAAAGAATGCTCTTCCGGTGGAGGCCACGATATTATCTAGGACTAGTGAATATGTCAGCGCGCATATACAATGAAAATCGATAATCACACACGTAAATTCGTTCGGACGTTCAATGAGAGTACCTTCTTCAATATGGTGCGTGAGGCGTTGCAGCGTTTCATCTGCTAAGCAGAAGTTGATGACTGAAGAATACAATGTACGAGAAGAGAAGACGCGCCGGCCCCAAGCTTGATATAATTCTACGATTGCTGCGCCAGCCTTCGTTTATCCTGTAAATATTATGCTATTGACAACGTAAGTCGTACCATATGTTGCACCATCCTGCGACGCCATTTCATTGACCGTGAGTGTACACTATGCGAACAGATTGGCGCATACAAAGAGATTTCAGGACGATGTGAACATCGGATACAATGTTCACGACATTGCACGAAAATGTGCATCTATGATAACTACAGTTAGGTCGGTAATCTTACACATTATATGGGGTTCATACCATAGAGAACTTCTGTACCGTCAGCACCTTCATGCCCCGCTTGAGGTTCATACTTTGGCGTCAGAAGCGAGCGGAGTGTTTCAAAACGACTACGTTGATAAGGCCGTCTTGCACGATGAACATTGGACGGAGGAATTACGTCGCTTCCGTGATGGTGGTAGAAAAAGAGGTGGTTCGGCAAACACCGATATACCCTTGGCGCGACTCTCCGTTCTTCCATGTGCCATTTCGCTGTCAACGTCTCATGGTGTTGGTGTTGGTGTTGGTACCGGCTGGTATATACCTGAAAATATATTTCACATTTTTCGTTCCATTCGCTGGCAGCAGGACTAATGACTTTGATGATTTGACTAATCCTTGGGCCTAACTTGCGTACTCTTCTGGAGTTTCTTTCATTCGCCGATCTGACCCAACCAGAGCGTGGATCACGCCGCTATACACCCAATTTACCTTCGTATTACCGGACCAAATGACAAAGACCAGCGATGGTCCCCCGGATAATACCCACCTGAATCAGTGTAGCTTCTCTATATAACGCGGGCAAATCTACGGCCTTTGAAGTCGCAGCAAAGCATGATAACTCTCTACGATATTCCCTTCAAGGAAGTGGATTCTCCGGGAACTGTTACCACCTGGCGCGCCAGCTACACCTGGATTCCATCGAGCAGGACATAACTGACCGTTCGACTTCCAGGTATTGCCTAAACCTCAAAAACTTGCCGTACCAGACTGTCTACGTTGAGGTCCCTGATATCGAAACTGTCGCCAAAGAAATTGGTGCCGCCCCTACTGGCCTACGACCAGATGGAGTGTCCCCCAAGTATACAGTTCCCATTATCCAGGACCACTCCACGGGCGCCGTAGTCTCCAACTCGCCTGAGATAGCTGCCTATCTTGATATGACTTACCCTTCCTCTGGTCCTGTGCTCATCCCTGCAGGGACTATGGGCCTTCAGCTCGCCTTCACCGATGCAATTGGTGAGACGATCGAGTATCTCATCCAGAAGCCTCTCTTCTATCCGGACTTTGTTATGAAGAGGAACGACCGGACAGCAGTGTATATGAGAGAAAGGTTGTCTGGGATCTGTTCTTTAGAGGCTCTGGAGGGTGGATAGTGGGAGAAGATGTGGAAGACGACGAAGGAGAACCTGGGAAAGATGAGCAAGTGGTTCGAAGGAAGCGAGGGTGACTTTGTTATGGGCAAAGAACCTTGTTTCGCGGACACGGTGATTAGTGCGTTTCTTTGGTTGATTAGAAACACGGTCGGAAGAGAGAGCGCGGAGTGGAAAGATATCACCACTTGGAACGATGGAAGGTGGGGAAAGCATATGGAACGTTTCAAGCCGTATGAAAATGTGGTGTAAGAAGTATACAGGTTTTCCCTCGCTCATTGTAATTTTATCTTTCTTTCTTGAGTGTCCTAGGCGAAAAGATTCTGGCGGTCGTTACCATGCGGTGATTATTACTTCCTCGGACGATTCGAAAGCTTCAAATGATTACTGAGTATTTAAAAGCAAGCAGAAACAAGAGTATGCATATGTACAACAGGCTGAGATTTAACGTTCGATCCATCACATCCATGCCAGCAACCCATTCAGGTAAGCTTCGACCATGCACAGCGGCCTACGGATCACCAGATCCAATACCGCAACTTCGGGACACCGAACCACGATGTACAAAATCATGATCATGTACACAGCACGGGCTGCACCCGCAACGAACAGCCCAATCAATACGAGATTGTCCCTGATGAACTCTCTCGTATACATTTGAATGAGGTGTAGGGTCTGAGGCCATACTCCAAAGTACGTTATGAAGACGGAGAGAACCAGCATTAAGGGCAGCTTTAGATCGTTCCGAAGTCGGTAGAACATCCCTGTAAGTTAAGATGGGTATAAATGAAACTGCAAGATGACTATGGCGATGCACGTACAAATCATCTCCCAATAAATCCATGTTTCCAGAAGGAGGTTTATCGCCGCCTTCGTCGCGTCGACTGAAAGGACAAGATTGTTACTAGGCGATCCGTAGTAAGAACTGTAAAACAGAAACTTACGCATTTCCGTGATCGTGGTTGTGGCAAGTGGAGACTCTGAGGCGCGCGTTCACCGCATGTTTTGTGAAAACAGAAGAAGGGTAAACGTTGGTGAATGAAAGGTACTGTTGCCTCACGACAAAGGACGGCGACTTTTCTCGATCAAGATTGGCACTGTGGAATGAATCGTACCCAAATTAGGGCCGGAGATTCCCTAAGCTCAGTACTCAAAACAGCAACGTCTACAGATAAGAGGTGTCTTCGCGCACGTTTCACTGTCATGCGATCGTGAGCTGGTCCCAAGGATTGGAATGTAGTCTGCTGCCTGACGAAATATCCAGTCCCTAGAGAGAACCAGGAGCCGGTGTATACTCATCGTTTTCTATCGTAGGTGTCACGTATCAAAGACAGGCCGGAACGTTCAACGGCGTGAGATTGGTATAAGTGCGCATAAATCGGAACGGACCCACCGGGGTCCGTACCTCATGTGAATGACCCTCTTCGTGACAGCGTACATGTGGGCAATGCTGGCCTTCATTTGCTGGAGAGTATTCTGTTAGTATCAAGAAATTAGAGTCTAGCAGAGATACATCAGCAGAAAGAGACGCATCACCTGCCTAACTCATGAGTGACGTATTGAGGAATGCCCCTCCGAAAGAATTCCTTCATCGGGGTACGAAATCACGAAATGAAAATATTTTGCGACGCGACGCGTCCTAAGGCTATTGTGTATGCTGGGACATTTAGCCTCCTGTAGATTAAGAATTTGAGATGACGATTCAAAGTCATGGAAAGCGTTGCAGCATTGATAAGTCGTCTAATGGATAGGATGATAGTTGATCCAAAGTTGATCATCGTGCAGCCGAAGAAAAGACGCACTCGATACACTTTGGCAGCATTCTGTATCATGGGAAGCAGGCAATTGACAGGTCATCTTGGGAAGCAACGTCGATAGAACTAGTTTTTCTTCTGCTCCAAGGTCGAATATCGTATCTGCAAAGAGAGTGAAAGGAGAGACGTCGGCAAATGCCGATACCGCTTTTTGTGGGATATCCTGGGCAATACACTAAATTTCACGAAGAGGTCTTCCGAATCTGGAAAATGCACATTAGGTATAGCCGTACATAGAGACGAGCCATCCTCTCACTGAGGCTATTCGCGTCGACATCCCTGAGAAGCCGCAACCGAGAATCTGAGATACTGTAACACGAACTTCTCGCAACATCATGCCAAAGCACGTATATCAGTCGAGCGTAGACCAGAATAATAGGCAATTCATGCTTGCTGATCTCCTCAAGGGAACAGGTACCTCATCAAAGCACCAGTCCATACGAGTGATACCCTGACGACTAATGGCATAGCATGAGCGAATCCTGATGCGCCATCAAGTCACGAAGAAGAGCGAGATGGCGGTACTACTAGTTGACGTAAACCATCAAACTTGATGACACCACGCATTTCTTTCAGGATCGCTCGACGAACTGTCTCGACGCGAAGAACATTAAAGGTCCGCGTCAGCCGCTTGGAAGCAGAGATAAACTTTGAGCTTCGTTTCCGCAGCAAGGTTGGGATGGAAAATGGACGAAAAGGCGGCTCGGCATTGCTGATTTCGAATGCACAATTGATCAGCTTTGATCAACTCATAAATATAAGTTTCGTTGAGACCATCGACCTTTTCTCCTTCTCAGATATTGTCTCCAGCGATTTTCGGTTGGTAGCTTGGCGTCATGCTTATTGCGTGCGTCGATCTTGGCTGCTATAGAGCAACCTTCAGGTGAAATGGGCCAGCATGAGGTGAACTTGTTGAAGGCGATTGGTGTCTGAAGCATTCGAGCCGTGGATCATACGCAAATTTCGAAAGGATGTTACACGAAACGAAACGTATAGATTTGAAGCCACAAAAAGAAGACGCCGGAGAAGAGGAGAACTATTATGTTCCGCCTGTCGAATATGGAACTGACACAAGGCTCTAGTCGACTACCTCGGGACATCAGCCGGGGACCATAAAAAGTAAAACGTACCTTATCCAGACTCTAAGCTTGCTCTCATTAGTGAAAATTGGCGGTGTATGACCTAGCGCGTTGGAGAGCGACTTGCGGCGGGGAAGATAGGTTTCGATCTCCTTCAAAGAAAGGACTCGCTGCTTCTGCCCTTCAGCAAGGATGGATGAGCCGTGAATATATGCTACATGACAGAAACACAACGTACAGCGATCCGGCTCAGCATCTCTCTCTGTGACCACTAGCTTCATATTACGACCAAGATACCTTTCCAGCGTTGCCCTCTCTAGTAAAAAAAAAACAATCGGCTGCGCGAGACTGATCTCGACGCTTGGTTGGTCTCGCTCGTCGCGACAGCTTAAGTAAACAAGAGAAGTCCCAGTTTGCGTTCGCTGGAGTGACATTGAGAAAACGATTACCGATCAGCAGAAAGAGACGCACCAGGTTTCAGACTTCCCACCCGGCGCCTGACGCCATCGACGACGCGTAATTGTAGAAGAGTCTTTGAGACGCGTCCGCGGCCCGGTTGAGCATAAAAATGTATGCATCTGGTAATCCTGTTCGTACAAGCCACCCGAAGATCGAGAGGAAGGCTGAGATGCATAGGTTGTGGTCATAGCATTGAAGGCTTCTCTGGCAAAGTCGAGGCTGAGTTGAGGCTGAGTTATAGTTGATCACCATGCTGCCGAAGAAAAGACGCGCTCGTTGTTGATTTTTAGGGGCGCACCGCGTATCCTATTGGTGTTGGAAGCGAGCAGATTCCGAGGTTTTTCCAAGAGATATTGTCGACGGGGCCATCGTTTCTGGCAAACGTCGCGTCCTTGCGATGGGGGGGTGGAAAGAGAGGGCATCGGCATTTGCCGCCAGTTGCGGTCACTGGCCGCTCGTGGGTCCGACAATAAGAGGTATTGATACACAATCGTACAATTGGCTCGTTCCCCTTGGAAACCTCAATATTAACATCTCTTTAATGGGAGGGTGTTGTACTAGTACTTTAATACCTGGCAAACAGTACTACTCCTGCTACGGAACCAAATCCCAGCTCTCTCTGTAGTTCTACCGTCCCGAATGATTCTGCTACAGATTCAAAGTCGCAGATGAGATGGCAAGGCATGGACTTCTCGCTCCGTCACGTATATCCAAGAACGCGGAATACAGACTGTCCAGGTACTTACACTGAGAAGTTGCGATCCAGTGCTCAAAGCTATGGCACAACAGAGTGGAAAACAGCTCGAAGTGATGGCCATCGTACGGGTGGATGCAGCCAGCCAATGAAAGTGCCCAGCGCCTATGTATGGGAACCTCGAGAAAGTGCTGGAAATACTCCGGCGCTGAGATTAAGCGAAGGAGAATAAACAGAATGGAGCCGTTGGTGCTCGAAACAGGCAACTGCACGGAGAACACTTAAGGGAATTTACCGCGCTCTGATGGTAACGGAACCCTCTTTTGTTACTGTCCTTCGCTACTTCGAGACAGTAGTCAACGTACACCGTCGCAGACCAAGCCCTTCCTTTGGCGCAAAGGTAAATAGTAGGCGAGTCGAGTCAACAAAAAGGTGTACTCGCCATGAGATGGAATTAATAGAAGTCTGCAACCCCCAAGTTTTAATAAATTGAGACATTGAGATGACATGCAAATGCCAGCGTACCCCTCGCAAATTAAGAAATTCTAGTCCTGGACTCAACACCTGAGCATGAGAATACGGAACTCCGCCCCGGTTGACGGTATGAGGATACAGCAAAATAGCCGCCAAACCTTGCATACCACTCCAGCAGTAGCGCAAATCCATGGCTCAGAACAAACCGAATTCCACCAAATTGAGGGAAGTCGCCACTACCATTGCGACTTCTACGAGCCCCGGAACAGCTGCGAACAACATAGCGCTGGGGGTCGTCCTCTGGTGCTCGGTCGCCAACATTTTACCTCGCTGGAGCCCCAGCTCGGCAATCGATTCCCTAGCGGACGCCATTGAAGAGGTAGCCGACGTTTATAAGGAAAACAGAAGTATACTTGACGATCATGGTAGGAGCTTCGAAACCGAGCTCAACAAGTAAGATTAATCCTGCTCATACACCCCCTTCATGATACTAACAAGCCATACCAGGCTTGAACTGGCAGTACTCGACCTGAAGGAAAAGTACATTGAGGACTCCCTGAATATACCTTGGAAAAATCTTCCATCGTGGTTGTCGTATCAGAAGTATGCTTGGGCGACGGCGCGTACGAACCGTCGAGAGGTCGACATGCTGAAGTCGAGCCTTGATGTAAGTCCATCTATGTTATCAAGCGACGTTGAGTTGACCAGTAGGGTGCTGACAGTTGGCGATAATCAGAGCCAGGAAAGGCTCTCTTCATACGGCTCTTGAGATCGGCGATCAGAGGGGGGATAGTGCACGAACAGTTGACGCTTCCGTTGTTTGAAGAGTGAGCATTGAGGTCCTTTGTTGGATTCCGCTGAAGTCTGGTCCTCGAAATACGATAAAGCCTGCACTTAGAATTCCATTATTAAACATCTTGATGCTTCGAATGCATTCGTAGACGTTGACCGAGTAAAATGGTCGGTCAGGAACATCGAAATCGTGAGCGGAGGGATTTGGATGATAGGATTGCATAATAATTACGAGCCCAAAACCCGATGTCGCTATGGCCCTCTAGTAACAAAAGATAACAGGCAAACAGAGACAAACTTCTGGCGGCACAGTTTCGGCATCCTATCAGCGGCTGTTTCCGGAATCTCCATCGAGTAGTTGAGTGGCCTGGTACCATTGAAAGGCATAGAGTTTAGAGTTTAGATAACCGGACAAGGTCCCAAAAAGGAACGCCGCATAGAAGTATGCTCATCTCTGATTTTCGTTCAGGCGTGAAATCGTGATATTTTCAGATTAACGTCGCTATTCCACTGGCGATCAGAGGCATCACCGGAAATCGTAAATGGGCCCGGCTTGATGTATTGCGGATAGGAAATGTAAACGTTCGGAGTCGCTGGAAATATTGCAGTTCATTAGGGTCAGCATGAAGATGTAGCACAGCACGAAAGACATACCCGTGTCCTGTTCTCAGATTCTACCGGTGCGGGTGGATGTACCAACCTCATGAGACTCGTAGAGAGGGCCGGGATAATGCTCCAAGATTACCGGGAACGAACAGAATTGCCCGTCAATCCTGGACGGTAAGCGCCTTGAGAAAGACTAAATTTTGATGGAAAAATTGCACCAGGACCGTTGTGCGGGCTATACAGGTAGATAGAATCCATTCGCCGTTAGCGTCATTTCGTGCGGCGAGACTGATGCTAAGAAGATCTAAGTGGCAGGTAAACAGGCGGCAGCGGATGATTAGAGCACAGAGGACTTCCGGACGGAGAAAAGAGCACCATCTCCCTTGACCTTTGAGGATAGAAATTCTCTAGTCATCTATGCGATCTCGCGATCCTCTCCACTAGTAAATCTATCGTGATGGTCATTACTTAGCGCCTTCGAGACCAGAGACTGCAACCAAGTGGAGTGACAAGCCGGCGTAGAGGCCCGCACGCAGGACACCACACACAAGATACAACGATGACCGACGGTGGTCAACGAATACGCAGGGTCCTGTGATAGGAAAGCCTGGGGTGAGCTGTAGTCCTGTAGGGTCGACCGGCGACTTTTGAGGGGACGCCTCACAGCGGCCTAACGACATCTGTGGAACGAGTATAGAGCAGGCCCGGACAACGACAAGAGCTCGTACTACTCTGATAGGAGGCGTTTGGTGGTAAAATGTAAGATGGTGCAGTGGCTGAATGGAGTCCATGCTGACAGGCTGTACTGTATCATTTGCTAAGGGCCCGGGGTCCTCTTGTCGTGCAAGCTCGGGTAGATCCGGTGTGCGATATCCAAAAATACTTCCGAATGTATGCAGTCCTTGTTTGCCTGTTCCTGATTCTATTGTGTTGATAGGTAACGAGGACCGGCGAAGAATGTTCCGGATGTTGAACAGCTCACATTGTCTGGGAATTATTGGCGTAGTCAATCCAGAGCAAGGAATACTGAAACCTGATGCGGTGTGACCTGACGACCCAAACAAGGATTGTGTATTTCCAGCTTTTATTTCGAAGCATCACGGTGTCCCAGGGATTGATTGGCCCAACAGAAGGTTCGGACTGTCGACGAAGCTCGAAGTCTCGAGCCCTTCGCGGACTTTTATGTAAATAATTTATCCGCAATAGTGCCGTGACGAAATTTGGTTTGCACTTCGACCGCCCGACATCTTCTGCTCTGCACTCGTCTCGTCAATCCTTTCGCCGACAGCACAAACATCGAGTCTCTTGTTGGTAAGTATTCAATTGGAGCCATCTTACTGACAGTGAGTTATCATGAGTGTTGACCAGGGCCTCCGATCTGCGGCTAGATTAAAGTTATGTAACGCGAGTAAGTGGCACCTTACCTCGGTCATAATACTCAAAGTGTTATCCCAAAAAAATATTCGCAAAGTTAAGTGAAAAGGTTCGGCAGGCAGGTCTTATTTTGCTTCACGGCACTGACTAGCGGTTCAAAAGTTTCCAGGAAAAAGTCTGTTGAAAGGCCACGATAATAGGTGTCCAATATGGGCATTTCCATATTATTCATGTATTGGCCCATTGTGATGACCGTGTCTGTGGTATCTATATCATTGACATGTAGTGGTGTTGGTCCTGAGACGGCACGATAGGCAAAGACGGCAAATGAAGTATGTATATGTTCCAACTTCCGTACACCTTAAATAAATGACGACATCCGAGTCGTGTACTTTATCAAGCGGCCATGCTCTGGTACCAAATCCTTTCTTCCCCAGTCACGCAAAGCCTGTCAAAACTCATGTTGAGTGGGGTATGCCTTCTAATTTCCACATATAATTCGTAAATACAATGCTCAGACCAAAGCTACGTGAATAAAATACAAATACAAAGTCCGAGAGGTCCTGTTGACTTTACAAGTAGAGAGAGGCATACTGCTTCTCCGTTACCCGTCACTACTAGCGCCTAAGCGGCGGGATTGATGGACTATAAATAACACAACGGGACACATGCCACCACCGAAAATGGGCACTCGCCGGATAGATGCCAGGTCACCGCAAGTCAGAAAGTGTCTGTCGGGAAGAGAAACATCACAGCAGGAATGTCAAAGGTAAAGAGGGAGTCAACTGGATTACTTACAGCCAAAATTGCTGCCATTTGAACCAGGCAAGAACCCTCAACCAAGGTCGCGGGAATCAAAAGGCGGGAGTAACCATTATGCTTCCTTTTGATGAAAACACCGTCGCGGCGCGACGTTCGGGTAGTCAGCTCTTCGATAACCGGTACGTAGCTTTCATTGGTTGACCAAAAAGTATTTGACAAGACGGCAGTCCTACGGCAGGCTATATTCTGCTGTGCCGCAGTAAAATGCTGTCATCCTTCGGGGACTGTGCGAACACTGCCATTCCGAACAGCGCCTATATTTACGTGCGGTTCTAGGGACTAATATCAGGAAGCAGCCTCAATCACATCAGCAGAGCATCACGGCTTGAACCTGTAACCGATCGTCTTGAATGGGACACAAGCTCACGATCAATCACAGCCTAGAAGCAGAGTGAACTTGAATGAACATTTGATCCGCTCGTGAATTCAAGAATCCGTGAGACTACCGACCTTTTCTCCTTCTCGGATATCGTCAGATGGTAGCTCGGCGTCCTCTCCCTGTCGTGCTTATTGCATGCGTCAGTCTTGTAGAACAACCATCAGCGGGCGAAATGCGCCAACATGAGGTGGACTTGTCGAAGGCCGCTGGAGTAGTCGGGTAGTGCGTCATACGCAGATGTCGAAAGGATGCTGTGCGAGGCGAAGCATTAATAGACAAGAGCAAGCGAAAGAGAGCGACATGTTGATGATATGTGGAGATGAGCAAGTCGATACCATCGCCGGTTAGTAACATGTGAGGCACGATCTCGGATCCTCTACAAACATGCAGATCAACCCTCTAGCGCCGACTGGCAGAGAAGGTGAACGAACCATAAATGTTTGATGTCTTGAGGTAGTTGGGGAGCAATAGTCGAGTGCCTCGAAATAACCGTTCAATTGCACACCTTCTCGCAGCATACAAGCTATAGTAGCTGTGGTGTATTGGTTTTGGTATAATGCATGAATGGTACTGCCTGCAACAGCATAGTATCTAGTATCTAAATCATAATCAGTAAACATCTTTTCAATTGAGAACGCGAGAGCTTACACCAGCGTCTTCGTTCGATCATGATGAATCGCCAGAACATCAGTCCCCGGAGGCAACGAACTAGCGTGGAACAGAGAGAGGGGCGATGACACTTAGACACTGCCCTAGAACAAAATTGTTAGGCCTCGGATCAGATAACGTGGGCAAGAATGACTGACCGGCGCGCGATACATCCCAGATAAGTCGAAGGCACTTCCACGAGAGCGGCCAATAGTAACCAAACAATAATCATTTGCCAAATCCTGCCGTATGAGCTTGATAGTCGAGAATGTGAATGTCCATGGTACTGTAACGTCTCAAATTCTTGAACGTCATGCCGATTAGTGCCACGGAAGTGACCAACGGAAACCATGGACGGTTCATTCTGCATCCATCTCGACGCAAAACGCGTGATCGAATTGTAAGGAAGGTTATACAGAAGTCGTCGTTGCGTGGCAGACGTGCTATATCGCGGACTGATACAGATATCCAAGGCAATGACCTTCAAAGGTGTCCTACGGATTGCGCCTTTGCATTGAACTTTCAGCTCGAGCCCCGACATCAATGCAGCTATAACGTACCTCATGATTTCCCTGTGATCACTGCTTCATCCAGGACCCTCAACATCTCCTCCGTTTCGCATATATATCTGGCCTGAATGATTCTCGCAGGCAGCCTTATCAGGGGGCAAGAAACCGTCTCGAATAAACCTGTCGTTGGATGGTGGGCGATCTTGAAAAAGGAGGGGTCACATCCCGGATACGCATATTAGACGGCCGCTGAATCTACGCTGAGCTGCTAGTGGAAGGGCCATGCGACGCGCAAGTAAACTGTACTTCTTCTTCGTGAGTGCCAGGCAATAAAATTGAAAAGCCAAAGTCAGACCTGCTGAATTCGGCTTTCCGTTGCTCATTGAGAGGTTGAAAGTATGCCACGTACAGAATCGCAGTCATACACGAAATCGAGGATAATAATATTGACGGTGACAAGCAAGGAAGGAGGCGGCTTTAACCCTAACCTCGATTTGTCTTCTCCTTCCCCAAGGATACTGTGGCGCCCCTTTTCTAGTCTAGCCATTGCATGCAACAATGGATCCCTACGCTATCGACCCTCGTTGTGGTCTCCAGCTATTCGAGGACAGCCCACCCCTGGAACGCTTTCCATCAAGGCGAAGGAACCTTCGCGCAAAGAGAAGCATGAAGACAGTGCTCGTCAAATGGTGTATGCACCTGTCGCAGGAGCACGTAGTTGGCCGGTATATGTATCAAGGAGACGCATTCACCGATGGAAACGATTAGTCGCGTCCAGCACTCTTCTCGCCGATCTTTTATTGTTTAGGGTGCAATGATTGAAAAGCATTTTCTTCTGCATATAATGCTCTTGAAAGCGTGGACCTGGACCTGCAAGAGCTTGAAGCGGACAGACGAACGTTTGGTTTGTGGATGCGCAACAGGTGTGTACTGCTTCTTTCTCAGCCTGTACTGAAACTTATTAGCCTAGCTCGTATCTCTTGCCAGCATTCTACCCGACAGGCTAACCTCGGGCAAATGTCATACCCTTGAACACCACTGTCACGCTTTTTAAGCAGAGGATCGTAGGCTAGATGGGTACGCTTTCTTGAGTGGATACGCGACGAAGCTCATAACATATGTAGACGACGCAAAATGTGCTACGCCAACAAGAACGAACTGTTCATTTCAAATCTCGGCTACCAATACGGGACGCTTTCACGCTCGCGATTACACTGTGACATCTATGATGATGCGGCATCCACGTCCTAACATGGAATAGGTGGGCATACGACACGAGAATACGATGGAAGAGGATGTTCGAAGACGCCATGTCCTTGCGGATCATTGACGGAATCTTAGGGAAACAAAGATCCTTCGCGACTGTTTCCCCTACGAGACATCGACCACTCGGTCTCTGTCGAACAAGAGTGGGGACGAGACGAGCATGGTTTGTTAACCTTCTTCCTTCGTCACCACCTGCTCGCTAATGTATCTGTCTCTAAAAGATTCGATGTATTACCGAGGCATCAACGAATATCGCACCTCATCAGTTTCGGCAAGGTCGTTCTCTCCCTGGCGCAGGGGTTTCTCCCATGCTGGCATGTTCTCGTGCGAATACTTTTTGATTTGCATACGTATGGCTGCCGCAGCAAAGAGAAAATGATTTTTAACGTTCACGCATCATGCACACGGGTTACCCCAGTAGCATTCCTATCATTTTGTATCGACAATATCCTCTGGCACACATATAGGCAATACACCTGCTACCGGACGTCAACAAAGCTAGTTTTTCCCATCCTGTTCGTCGACTACAGCAATCGCATGGAACTCGTGAAATCCATCACTCGCACTCCCGCCTAGACTCGCGCTCAGCCTTCTCCAAGAGAAGGATTGGCACGCTACTCCTCCAGCGTCGCATTACCCATGTTCAACCTGAAGTACTTCTATATCCCATATGGTGATCCACACTGCGAGAATTCATCCAGATCCCAAGTGTCGGGTTTGATCAAAGACGTTCTTTCATCTCTGAAAGATGGTCGACCCATAGGCCTGGTATCGCTAGAGGATAGAACGTCAGGTGTATGCATGATAATTACAAAACACCCGTGAGAGCATTGGGGGGTCGTCTATCTAACGCCTAGAATTAGTCTATCATCTTACAACCGAGGAAACGACACACTCGACGCGCTTTGGCGGCACCAGTTTCCTGGTGAACAGACAATTTATAGGCCTCCTTGCAAAATCACTCTTTCTTCTGCGCCAGTAAATGTCACGTACATACTTGCAATGAGGGAGGAAGGTGACAGACGTCGGCAAATGCCGATGCCGTTTTTGGCGGGACAGCCAACGGAAAGGTGGGTCGGTATCTCAAGCAATACGGCTACCAGATTGTGGAGCTTTAAAAAGAGGACATTTCTCTTGCAGTTCTGGAAGTCTATATCTCCCTAAATTTGCGAACATGTTATTATTTTGATATCTCGATGGACAGCGTTACTCGCGGTACGGAAATGAGTGTTCTTCTCTTTAAGGTTCTACGCGTCGACGGAGTCCAAAGCCGTAACCGAGATCACGGAACAAGAGCTTCTCGCACCATCGTGCCCAAGCACACATATCAGTCGTGCGCAGACCAGAATACAGACTATTCATCCACCGAGAGGTTTTCGAGACAGCCAAAACGACGGAAAGACTGTCGTATACGGAGCACAGTTGGCCGACGAAAGTGCCACTATAGATTGGGCTGCCGACACCGTATATATGGGAACGCCGGCACTGTTGCAAATCGTGCACCCTGAACAACAGACATGGTTAGCGCCTAGAGACACCACGAGGAGCATAAAGCAAGGCACTTACGAAAATCCGCCACACTTTGATGGTAATCAAAGTCTTCGCTTTCTCCCGTCACTTTGACACGGTAGCCATCTGCAGAACAAGCCCTTTCCCTTTGACAAAAACGCGAACAGGAGGCAAGCCGAGTCAGCTACAAGGTCCACTGGCTCAGCATCAATAGAGCTCCCTGCGATCCCCAAAGCCCTAAGGGCACTGAGAGACATTCCGCTGACGTCGTAAAGCTGCCAGTGCCTCTCGCATGGTTGAGAATGTTCAAGGTGAGATTGTGAGAGTGAACACTTTAGCGCCTGCAGATCAAACTCCGCCCGTGGATCACATCGCGTTTGATGTGTGACAGCAATATAGCCACTAGTAAAACGACATCACTCCATGGCCCAGAACGAACAGAATTCGTCGAATTCCACCAGCTTGAAGGAGGTCGCGACTACGGTTGCGTCATCAACCAGTCCTGGAACGGCCGCCAACACGGTAGCGCTCGTGGTGGTTCTCTGGTGTTCACTCTCCAGTATTGTCCCTCCCCTCCGACCCAGCGCAGCAATCAACTTGCTGGAGGAAGCCATCCAGGAAGTGATCGATACGTATGACGCACACAAGGGTATCCTGCGTGATAGAGAGAGTTTGCAGGTGGATCTGAACAGGTACCGCCTCTGCTCATATGCTCCGCTTCATGATACCAACAAGATCTGCTAGACTCGAACTCGCTGCCCTTGAGCTCAAGGAAAAGTACATCCAAGACTCATTGAATGTCTCCTGGACGGCCCTGCCTTCCTTGCCCAAGTACCTGTCCCGTGAGAAGTACGCATGGGCAACAGCACGCGCACACCGTCGAGAGGTTGATGCATTGAAGTCGAAGCTTATGGTAAGCATTCCGTCGTCAAGCGAGGTCGTGTTGAACGTTAGTGGGCTATAGTTAGCGATAATCAAAGCGAAGAAAGGTCCTCTTCAAACGTCTCTTGGGGAGCAGGGAACGGCCGATGGTCAGAAGGAGAAAGAAGGGACCAAGCTAACAATTGACGCTTCCATCGTATGAAGAGATGTGAGCATTGAGGTCCTCCCGTGGCAGATCGGTGCTGACGAAACCTAGGCGTCAAGTATCGGAAATGCGACAGAGCTTGCATATTGAATTTTTTTTCGCCTTGCTATGACCCAAGTGTATTCTTAAACATGACCCACTAAAGAGTTGACGGCCGTGCAGAAACATCCGTAAGTGCCGATTTGATTAGATAAAACCGCAAAGAGTACGTGCCCGCAACTGCGACTGAGCACACGGTGAAGACGCCGGAGGCCTAGATGCGGCAAAGTCTCGGCATTGTACGCATCGAGTCACAGACCTGAGCGCCGCCCCCACCACGCGACGTGCCCGGGTGGTACCGTGCCCTGTAATGATGGTGATATTCCCATTCTGCGGTGAAGAGCGTCCCAATTCGATGTAGCATCGGTAAGGTATTGAAGGCTTACATTTATCATTCCCATACTCAAGTCCGACCAATCCACGATTCCAACAGTCCCTAGAACAAACGCATTTCAACTCTGGTGTTCGGATGCAGGGCAAACGACATACTCGTATTCCCGGTCCTCAGGGTCTGCCAGTTAAGATGCCCCATGCCCCATAAACTGCCTTCCTCCAATCATTCTCTCAGCACTCCTCAAAATTACCGGCGACGAACGGAATTACTCATGTGAACGGAAAATTGGCCACGACTGTAGACGCTCAGTGTCAATAAAGACAAGTAGTTTGAATAAGACGCACCAGCTCATTGCACAGGCTAAGACACGTTACGGGTCGCTAGAATTTACACGCAGAGGTTGATGATAGCATGGCACGCCGCTATTGACGGATGGGAGAAACGCCCGAAACGGCGAATCTCGGCATCTTTGCGCAGTCCTTTCAGAAGCACCGTTCGGACGATGATTGTTTGGCGTATTCATCGAGCGGTGGCAGGTGGCAAGGCAAAAAAATGTAGCGGAGGACTTGATGGGCGAAGGAAAATGAGCGGTGGTGGGAAGGCTTGGGGTGACGAGTTTCGCTAAGGACTATTGAGGAGCACCTGGCGACGTTGAGGACCCAAGAAATTGAGTATAGAGTGGGCCCGGATGTGACGAGCTAGGCTGATATACCTTGGAGAGGCCGCAGTGCTCACAGCAAAATGGTCATAGTGGTACTGAGCAAAGGCAGGTTGTACAATTTACACTTGTTTGGGTGACTCAATCATTGGGTATCGATCATCGCACTAAGAAGGGTATAAGGAATTTCGAGATATCTGCATCTTGGTGTACTCGAAACGTAGATCTGGGCCGTAGTCCACTAGTGCTTACAGTGACTATTGACAAGGCAGATAGCTGTGGCTGAAGGTTGAATTTACTCATGGGCCATGCCAGGACTTCCAGATCTAGATGATCCCCGGTTCTTTTAACAATAAAAAAGTATTTGACGATTTTGACTCGCATTAATATTCATGTTGAATCGTCCAAGGTAGGGAGGTAAGTAGTATTACAGGCAGTGTATACACAGTGAAAACAACACCGTCCGAAAATGACTTCTTTTCGTTTTCTGCAGGTGGGCCAGGAATATGACGCCAAGCTGTTCAAAAGATTCATTCTTGTCTGATGTCGTTTTAATGAATTGAGTTGTTCGGGAGCATTTTATTATATTGGCGCCGGAGAAGGATGTTTTATGTCCTAATCGGGCTTGGCGTGCTGGCCTTCATCCTCTTCACCATCGCAGTCTCAAATTTCCACAGTCAAGTCATCAACTAATGTTTTGACAATGATACAGCGGACCTTGGGACGATTGCTCAAACATTAGATTTCATTTTATGTTTTCGCTCCCGATCCCAGATTGATGGCGGCATCTCGGCACACATGTACCTTCAACCACAGCATAAATATTGAACCTGTCGCTACCGTTCACTTTGGAGATAGCTTCAATAAATGAAAGAGACCTTCCGGCGTCAGTTTCATTATATGCACGGGATGGAAGGTAAGAGTGTTTGTGAACATGGTCAGCGTAACCAGGCTAATTTGAAGTTTGATGCCGGCATCTTCTCAACATCTTCTTGGGCTATGTGGTTCTCACAGTGTGAACAGCACCCTGCAATGATTGATACGGTGTCCGGAAGATCCGTCCGCAAGAGGGATGCCCGGCTAAAATCCGGCAAAAGGGGTAAGGGGGGCGGGGGGGAAGGGTCCCGACCTTAAACGCGAAACTACCTGACCCTATTTGGACCTTATATAGCAATTTCATATGTCCTACACGAAGCATCAGTCACTATAAACTGGTTAAAATGGACACATTTGAACCTTCTGGTACACATTCTAGTCTATTTTCTTCACTGGCATAACCCACAACAGGGTCCGGCATGTCACATTCGAGCAAAAATCGGGCTGCCGGAGGGTGAGACGGACCGTCCCAAAATGGGTTGATCAACTTGATCAAATTTGTCGATTTTGTTTGTCCACAACTGTAAATACAAGAGGATATCGGACCGTCAAGCCGGAATACCCAGTTGGTCGGTCGGTCGGCTCGATGGGGTCTTAAAAAAAATTCTCTATGGATTTTTTGTTACAACTTTTGTCGTAATTCCTATCACGTGCATGGTAAAAATTGAGTGAAAATAAGTTTAATCTTGCTTCTGACCTTGGTATATAGGGTCCGAAGTGTCCCAATTATTTTGTGTCCCATGCGAAGGTTCCAGGAAGGGGGTTAGGGGATATAGTAGGCCGACACTGCCACCTATCTATGACCGGGTTTAGCGGCTATACCGGTAGCTGCAGCTTGCCGGTGGCGGTGCGCTTACCAATATGGTATGTTTTGGACAAATTTAGTATCGGTACTATGGGTGGTCGGGAAATGCAAAATGTTTGATAGATGATTTTCTGTAGCTCTCACCTGTGCTCCGTTTCCTTGAAAGATTTACATAAATCTTTCTAAACGTGTTTCAATGTTAAATTAAAAATCTTAAGGGCTTTCATTGACTAGAGCAAGCGTCGGGCGGTGGCCGAGGTGCAAGTGTCAAAAAGTTGCGATGTGCAAAATTCTGTCACAGCAAAGGTCACAGTCAAATGGTAAGTCCGACGATGCCGGGTGCGGCTTTCTGAAGAAGGAACGCGGTTGCACTGCCTTGTCGCCGCAGAACGGCATACCGGACATTGAAATTGTCACGTTCTGTAACGCTGAATCCAATATATCTCTCATTTTTTGTGCATCCCTCAAGCAATAGGTTCGGATGTTTTTGTTTTGAGCTCTTACAATGAGCCTTAATCATGCCCCCAAGTCATTCCGAGGCTGTTCATTGCTACAAGTGTGAAGGCAGAGGCAACGGGTCTTGAGCAAAGGCCGATTTCAGCCAGGTTTTGCTGTCTCGAAACGCTTCCTCTATGCCTACAAATAAAATTCCCACGCAGTATTAGTTATATACATTCATTGAAGTATCAAAAAAACCCGAAGCCAACAACTTGCTAAAACATGCTAAAAACCGAAATTTGCACATCGCGATCCATTTGCAGATCGTGATCACCTAGTACGCAAACTTCCGCCCATGTCGGGCATGTCGGCGTGTTACTGAATTTTTACTTGCAAGGGTTGGACCGAATTGGCCTTAGATCTCCCTTACATTATGCTGCCTTTAAAAGCATCAATGCAGCGACTGACCTTCTCTCTTTCGATCTCCAATGGACAGTTCTCGTGTACATGTCTTTCTGTGAAAGTTGTATACCACTCCTGGCAGGTGACTGATTCGCGCCGGTCAAATGCGGATTAACAAGGCACACAATCTTCGCGCTATTAACGGTCTTATGATGAGGCAGCCACCAGGGAAACGACTGGAATAGAGAAGACCCCCAAATCCATCAACTTTACCACTAAAGGGAATCCCGACGGTTTTGCTGTGGTCGAAGACTTATGTCAAAGTTTTACACACTATCCACCCATTTTGTGCGGTTTTTGGCCGCTTCGAAATACACGTTTATCAGGAGTGTACGTATCTATGATGCCCAATCGTCTCGAGTTTAGTGTATGGTGCACAGTATGTTAGCCAAAATCAGGCTCCCCGCGCGTTGGGGAGCCCAAGATGCGATTGCTTCGTGTATGATCGCTAGGGAGGATGTACAAATGAGGTAGCTACGAGTAAACTAGCAACTGTGTCCGCACAGTGTAAGAACATATAGTGAAATAAAGGAGACATTTGAGGGTGGGTAGCGAGCAAAACTACGTCTAACAAAGCCGTAAGTATACGAAGCAGAGAGAGCTATCAGGATAGCATACCTGGCAAGATCGTGAGGATACGACGCAGAGAGGGAATAGCCCCTCTCCTGCTCACGGACTGCCAGATAACCAATCTACGGGATCGGGTTGCCGTTCCGCCTTGCTTACAACCTAGGAGGTGAACGGCGGATGAGTACAGCAGTCAGGGACTGGTACGAGCTCGACTTACTCATACTCAATCTTCTTGCGACCTTGGAGGTGAAGAGAGTATGACTTCGCTTGCGACCTGCAAGAGGTGGAAGGTAATGAGCTGGCGCAATGGCGCGGATAGCAGGACTCACGAAATTTGTCCTCTCACTTGCGACCTTGCTGTTGCAGGTGGAGAGGACATGTATCCCACTTACGGCCTGTGAGGCGGGGATACGTGAGCTGCAGGTCATCTCTGTTGTGCGAGGCACTCACTCGACGATTAACCCCCAGTCAAAAGTCTGTGGGCATGGGTCGACGGTCATATATATCCATCGATAAATCGATGGCTACCTGTCAGTCTCTAATAATGGCCCATTCTATTTTTGCTTCTCAGGTAGCTATGGGTGTGCATCGACAGCTATAGATTTTTATCGATGCATATCTACAGAAGCCAGTACATCACAATGCTATTAATACACACTGATATCCGCATATCCTTCTCTGCCTGACCAACCTCGTCGCCTTCCATCCCCATGTTAAGCCAGTCTCCGACCGCCGTTCATTGATTCTGATAGCGGATGGTAGTCAGAACCAATAAGACATGCAAACTCGAATAGCTTACCTTCTTCAGAGCCGTGGCCTGCTTCTTGAATTCATTGGCGGCAGCGACAGTCAGTATCAGATACCCGTAATAAATATTGCTTCAACGTACCGCGTACAAGAAAGAAAGAGTGCGGCCAACGTCAAAGCGTAGCAACCTGGAATTCATGGGTATCGAAGTTCCCTGTAAGTCAATTAATACCAGGCAATATAATAACAACGTACCTTATATCGAAAAAGCGAAATGGAAGAGACGGCGTGGACATACGACAATAAGTTGACCTAGTATGGCGTACTGGGGAATGAGACAACGATATGATGAGAGATCCAAGTGAACGCACCATTTCCTGCAGTCAAATTCACGCCCGATTTTCTCATCACCGTCAACCATGGACGAAAACACTGGTTATATGCGGTTGCCTTGAGGTCTTTCCAGATCTAACGCGTCGTTTTGATAATTTCGACGCCATTGGCATCGTCGGGGCCATACAGTCGTGGTATATGAACTAGAGGAAAGGGTATTCAGCGAGGATGGTAGCACACCAGGGAAGGGCAACATGTCGGGCGGGGGTCATGATGGTAAAAGGGAGAGTGTGTTCGGACTTTTCCGGCGTCGCTGGCCCCACTTTATCGCTTGTGACATAAGAAGACGTAAGACCGTCTGGCAAGTTCACTAACACTCTGTCACTAGTCGTTTGCAGACAAGCGAAGTTCTGGAGGGTCATAATAAATCTACGGCGGACGGAGGATGCTCAGCTTGTCAAGTATATCCATCAGGATCTCTACATGTCTACGGACATCGATGGATCGACCCATACCCGTGGCTATCAACCCAAGCCTCCAGACTTTTGACTGGGATTAACCTTGTATAAACACCTTTAAACCCGATTTACAAGGCACGCACAGAATCGACTCGGGCCGAGTGCCCCGAGTCATACTCAGGTCAGACAAAGTACGGGTATTGCCGCGGGTGTGGAGTCACTCGGTGTCGACGGATTTCCTGTTTGTCCCTTTTTCGCCTTCCACCGGGACATATGTTTCCGATATGTACACGAGGCTTGGCTGGCACCCTTTGGAAGGGTGCATTTTGGGCTGGCGCAACATTTATACCCCTTTTCCGCTCTTGCTGAAAAGGTCTTTGAATGTTCGTTTCAGTTGCGGACTCCCCTTTGCTCGTGTTTATGCCGGGCCATCAGGAGGGTGTCTCCTTCTATATGGTTACGCCGTAATTTCTTTCGCTGCGCTGTACATGTCATCGGTGCTTTGGATTTCCTGGGACCGTGCCTAAATGCCCATGAAGACTGTATTTCCTTAATGTACACTGAAAATGGCACTTGTGTCTGAACATACCCCGAGGAGACATCGTCTTATATGGTTTCAGTTTTGTCAGTTTTATGACGCTGGCATGGTGATACTTGTATAGGTGGTGGATATTCAATATAACCTTTCGTTTACACCCTTGTCCCTTCGTATGGGTCCGATCTGCGATGCTACTATAAAGTATACTGATGGCTTGGTAGCAACGGCGCTTGGCTGTTTCCTTTTTAGGGCCCGCTTACTACTACTACAATGAAGGAAGGAAGAGCAATCTCTATTTAGTTTCGACAGCCATTCTCACTAGATATTTTGCATCTACCGACTTGTTATAAACCTCTAGTACCAGTACCATGCCGTTATACAACGTACAATGACTACTTGAGATGAGGAGGAAGATGCTTCCCGACAGATAAGGGTAGCTACATGTATGTTCGGATACGATAGCTGATCCTCAGACAACGACAAAAAGGCAAAAAATGCGCAATTCACAGAATTGATTTCTTTGTGAGCGAATCCCGGCGAGATGGCGGTAGTTGACATATGAATCATCGAACTTGATAACACCACGGATTCGCCTCGATGCCAAGAACATTCAAAGACCGCGTCGTCACGCTGACTTTCGGCTGCTTGTAAGAAGGGTAAAGTTTGAGCTTTGCCGCAAGTGGGAAGGCGCCTCGGCATTGCAGATATTTTGCAGACTTCGAATGCACAATTGATCAGCTTGTGAATTCAAGTATCGTTGAGGATACCAACCTTTTCTCCTTCTCAGATATCATCGGCTAGTAGTTCGGCATCTTCCCCTTGTCGCAATCTTGCCGCTATGGAACAGTCTTCCGCAAGCGAAATGGGCCGACATGATGTGAACTTGTTGTGAAGGCGACTGGAGCATTCGAGCAGTAGATCATACGCAATGTCGAAAGGATGCTGTGCGAGACGAAGCGCATAGACATGCCAGAAAGAGCGAATGCTATGATGTAAAGGGGAGCATGCCTATGCTGTCGTCGGCATCATCATATGAGGCGCGCGATAGTCCGACCAGTGCCGATGCCCTCGTATAATCTCATATCCTCTACAAAAACATGCAGATTAGCCCGCCAGCACTGACCAGAGGAGAATGAGAACGAACTGTGAACATCTCGTAGGTCATCACCCTAACATGAAGCGATTGGTCACTGCCTTGCCATGGCTGAGCAATGTAGTATTGATAGCTGAGGAGAAATAGTCGAGGTTAAGGATGCCTAGCACCAAGATACTGCTTGGTTACACAACTTCATCGTGCGGCCTAATATAACTGTGGTCCGAACGCTTCGTAAGATGCAACAGATGCGACCGCTTCCGACAGCGTGGTATCGGTACCATAGTCATCAGGAATGAGAACACGAGACCATACACCGGCGTCTTCTGGCTAGGTATTCCATCGTGGATGAATCGCCAGAACATCGGTCCATGGAGGGAACGAGCCAATGTGGTGGAGTAGGAAGAGCGACTGTGCCCATCTAGTCTGGTAACAGAATCATGAGACCTCGGGTCAGGGAATGTAAGGCCAATTATGACTGACTGGCACACGATACGTCCCAGATAAGTCGAAGGAGTTTCCACGAGAGTTGAGCGTAATAGTCGAGAATGTGAATGTCCATGATGCTGTAGCGTCACAAATTCTTGACCGTCATGCAGATCAGTGCGCCGGCACATTCTGCCTCCATCTCGACGCAGAACGCGTGATCGAATTGTAAGGAAGGTTATACAAAAATGTTGGTTGGGTGGCGCCATCTTGAAGTTGATAAGGCCGTGCTCTAGCACGCTATTCGCGGGTTGGTAAACAAGGCAATGACCTTCAAAGGCGTCCTAGGGATTGCGCCTTCGCATTGAACTTTCAGCTCAAGCCCCGACATTTATGCAGTTACAACATACCTCCTGATTTCTCGGCGACCACTGCTTGACTTCATCCAGGACCCTCAACATCTCCGCCGTTTCGCATATATATCGGGCCTAAATCATTCTCGCAGACAGCCTTATCAGGTGGCAAAAATCGTCTCGGAGACGGCGAACTTGAAAAGGGAAGGGTCACATCCCCGACACGCATACAGCCGCTGACTCTACGCTGAACTGCCAGTGGAAGGGCCATGCAACGCGCAAGCAAACTGTGCTTCTTGGTGATTGCCAGGTAACAAAATTGAAGAGCCAGAGTCAGACCTGCTAAACAAGACCTGCTGAAGAAATGAAACCAACCTTCTGGTGCTCAAGCGCTCATTGAGAGGTTGGCAGTGATTGTGCGTCCGTAGTCATGCATGAAAGCAAGGATAGAATTGATGGGCAGGAAGGAGAAGGAAAGGAACCCGGCTACAACCCTAACCTCGACGCCACTTCAATGCCACCGCATCTCACACTTGGTCTGGCGATTTCATGGCTACGCTACCGACCCTCGCCACGGTCTCTAGTCAATACGACGTACAAATGCGACAGGTCGCCTCGAATGTTCAATGCTTTCCATCAAGGCGAAAGAATCTTTTCCCGCACGCACGAAGACAGTGGTCGTCAAAGGGCCTATGCACTTGTCGCAGGAGCACGTAGTTGACGTATTCACCGATGGAAAACGGCTAGTCGCGTCCGGCACGATGTACTGCATTCTCTTTACCCTATTTTTTCTTCTCATCAATCTTTTATCGTTTAGGATGTCACCGATCATCGACAAAGACTCCCGCATTCAAGACCTGGGCCTGCACCTACAAACACTTGATGCGGGCAGACGAACATTTCGATGGATGGGACTGGGGTTTCTGGATGCGCAACTCTACGGGTGTGTGCTGCTCTCTTTCTCAGCTTGTACTAAAGCTTACCTTCCGTAGTCACCCAGCTCGTGTCTCTCGCAAGCATTCTGTCCCACAGGCCAGCCTTGGCAAATATCGTATCGAACACCACCGTGCAGAGGATCTCAGGCTAGGTGGGTACGCTTCCTTTGACTGAATATGCCGACGAAGCTCATAGCATATGCAGGCGACGCTGAGTGTAACACGGCAACAAGAACGAGCTGTTGCGAACTCAAACATCACGTCTCTCCGATATCGGCAAGCTCGTTCTCTCCACGGCGCTCCCCTGCCGGCGTGCGTGCTCTCGTGCACATTTGGTCTGATTCACATACGCAGCGAGGATCAAAGGAACTTTCGACATTCGCGTATCATGCACACGGCTACCCAGTGACCGTCCTACCATTTTGCGTCGATGGTGTCCTCTGGCGACACATAAGGCAGTACACCGACGATGGTTCCTCCCATCCCGTGCTCCAACTACAGCAACCGCTCCCGCCCAGACAGGAAACCCTCGCGGGAAGCCTTCTCCAAGAGAAAATTTAGCACGCCACCCCTCCAGCGTCGCATTTCCCATTTCAAGCCTGAAGACGTACTACTTCCATATCTGATCCAGACTGCGAGATTTTATCCAGATCCCAGGTGTCGGATTTTACCAAAAACGTTCTTTCATCTCTGGCAGACCCATCGCCAGAGGATAGACAATTACGAAACACTCGTGAGAGTGCTGCGGCGGGGAGAAGTGGTTTATGGACCGTAAATGTGAGGGGTAAATTAGATACGAAAGTTACCTATGTGTCTCAACGTTCAATTGACTTTACTGGGATCACAGAAGCCCCTTCTACTGCCCCCATGGGGGGCGATAGAGTGCTTTGTGTACCCGACGAGACGCGGTGAACGGGATGGGATATATTTAACATTACACAAATATCCATAGCGAATTCAACAGATGCCAGTGACTTCGTAAGGAAAGAGGGTAAAGTGACAGTCACAAATTCGAGCGACATCATTCAAGATGGTGAAAGATTTAAAATCACAGCGGCACGGGGTCAAACGCAGATATCGACTGATTCTTCCACCGTAACGGGGCTGATGCAGTTTATACGAGCACGGCAAAGTGAGAAGACAACATCGCGTTTGTTTCAAGACTGTCAACATTCGGACACATCGCTCCTTCTTGTTTGAAGCGTCTCATTGTCCTTTTGGGAGGGAAGAATGCTTAACCTGAGCGTCCCTCGATTGTCCTGCTCGCAGCTCTCAGATGCGAAAGAAGACAATTCGTGCGATACTGCCGCAGATAAATAAGGGCGTCTGATATGTCGACAGTTGGAGCCGATTAACGTCGGATGGCTCTTCGCATACCGGCCGGATTCAACACAGGTGCGAATGCCCGAGCACAAAAAAGTGCCGTTTGCACAGCAGTCACCGGTGGAGGCAGTTCGCAATCACTGCCACTTTGTATTGTGATACTCAACAAAACCAGTTGATGACCTTGTCCGATAAGCGATCGAGAGTCTTTGACTTCTCCAGGCAAGACGATGCGATGCGACCAGCAGATGAGTGTCCCTGAAGCAGACGTGTGCAATTCCCTGCAGGCTGCGTGTCAGATTTCAAGGACTATAAGGTTGGAAGATCGTCGGTATGAACTAGCGCAAGGGTCTAGTCGACGAGTCTTGAGATTTAGGGCATTAGCCTAGGACCAAGGGGACCAGATCAAGTAAAACATACCTAGACTTGTCCTCTTTAGTGCGAATTCGTCGAGCGCCTCCGAGAGTGGAAGATAAGTTTAGACCTCCAGAGGAAAGGCTCCTCGTTTCTATCCCCTCTGCAAGGCTGGATGAGTTCAGTGACTATACGCCAGCAAACATGACACACAAGGACACGGTTCGGCATCCCTTGACCATTAGCTTCATATCGCGACCAAGACAATGAGAGCCTTTCCATGGCAGGCGTTGCTGTCCCTAATAAAAAATGAACGACTGCGCGAGACTAGCACCAGTGCACGTATATGCTATAAAATTCGGAACGGACGCATATCACGCTTGACATGATCCAACGGCCCTGCTGGGAATCTAGGTGTATTAGTTGGCACTCGTATGGTCCTGCGATGAAAGATTCGACATGTTATGAGGGGGTTCGTTGTTTCCAAAATCGCATCTATTGGTCAGAGCAAAAGGGTGAATTGGGATGACGTCTCCGAGTCGGTTCGCTCGTCGTGACAGCGTAAACAACGCGAGCCCTAACTTCACGCGATGAGGAAGATTCTACCGATATCGAAAAATTAATGGTAGGGAGAGATGCATCAGCAGAAAGAGACGCACCAGATTTCAAACCTCCCACCTCAGAACTCTCCGAAAGGCCTGCTCTGCGATGACCCGAGGTGAGCGCGTCCTATCGACATATATGCTGAGAATTTCGCTCGTAGAAGTATCCCGACGATTTAGATGGAGGTTCGAAGGTATAGTAAGCGGCCGTAGCTTTGGACTCCCGACTGATATACCTAGAATTAGATATTTCATCATCAAGCAGCCGAGGGAAAGACGCACACGACACGCTTTGGTGGTACCTGTATCCTGGCCCAGGAAGTAACAGGTTCTCCCGAGAAAATGCCAGCTTTTCTTGTGCGGCAGGGGCAAACGTCGCGTAGTTGCAATGAGGGTGGAAGGAGAGGGACGTCGGCATTTGCCGATGCCCTTCTAGCAGCGAACGGACTTGCAATGGTATCTCGGGTCCTCTGCAAGAAACGTACATTACATAATTTTACAACGTTGCAAGCTCTTTTCCCTTAAGATTGATATCTCCCAAATTTTGTGAACAACATTTTACTATTTTGATAGGTCAATGAACAGAGCGCCGCTACTCGAGGTACGGAAACAAGTCTATCCTCTGGTTCTAGGGAAATCCAAACGACCTTGTTACGGGTCCAAACCCATAATCGAGACAACGAACTTCTCATTCCACCCAAGTATGCATAGAGATAGCACGCCAAGAACGCGGAATACAAGACGCTCGTGCACGCCGAGAAGCTCTCGATCCAGTACTCAAGGCAACGAGAGAGAACCGCTCGAAGTGACAGCTGTTGTACAGCAACATGAGCGAATACACCGCTGGCTGATGAAAGTACTACCGCATTGGGTTACCGACACCCTATATAAGGGAATTCCGACGCAGTAGCCGGGAATGCTCAAGCGCTACTGTAAACGGTAGAACAGAGATGTTAGCCGGAACAGGCCCACATGGCCAGCATGAGGAGGGCGCTTACGAAATTTTACCACACTTTGATGGCAACGAAGCCTCTCTTCGCCTGCTTTCCTCCGCTGCTTTGGACGCAGTAGTCAGAAGTAGAACCGTGACAACCTCCCCTTTGACAGAGAGTCCAACGAGAGGCATTGCGAGTCAACGAAAAGGTATACTGGCAACAACATAGCGTCGATAGAGCTCTGTAACCCAAAAAGCCTTAAGAGATTGAGAGGACCTTCGGCAGGCATGCAGATACCGGTGTGCGCCTCACAAGATTGAGTATCACCCAAATGTCACGTCCTTGAAGATGCCATAGTCGAGCGCAAGAAGACGTTGATAGAATCCTGCCCCGGTTAACCGTTCGCCTTCGGACCAGACACAGCAATATAGACGCCAGCCCTTGCATACCACTCCATGCCACAGAACGAACAAAATTCGTCAAATTCCAGCAAGTGGAGAGACGTCGCAACTACAATTGCGACGTCAACCAGCTCAGGAACGGCTGCCAACACCGTAGCACTCACCGTGGTTCTCTGGCACTTGCTTCCCAGAATGTTCCCTCCCCTTCGACCTAGCGAGGCGATTAGCTCGCTGGAGGATGCCATCAAGGAGGTGGTCGATATGTATAACGAACACAAAAGTATCCTGGGCAACTGCGGGAGCTTCGAGATCGACCTTAACACGTATGATCAGTTCTGTTTGTACACCCCCTCCCCCCCCAAATACTAACCAGTTATACCAGGCTTAACCTCGCTGCCCTTGGGCTCAAGGAAAAGTATATTCAGGATTCACTGAATGTCTCCTGGGCATGTCTTCCTTCGCGTCTGTCTCATGAGAAGTATGCGTGGATAACAGCGCGTGCGTACCGTCGAGAGGTTCGTAGTTTGAAGTCGTGGCTTGTGGTCAGTACATCTGCAGCATCGTCGGCCGAGGTCATGCTGACCGTTGGTGTCATTAGTTGGCAATAATCAAAGTGAAGAAAGGCTCTCTTCAAACGGCTCTTGGGGAGGCGAGCAATCAGAGGAACGACCAGGCGACCGGGCTGACAGATGACGCCTCCGTCGTATGAAAAGCTGTGAGCATTGGGGTCCCTTCGCTGACGTTCGCTACTGACGAAGTCTAGTCCCTGAGTATCGGTCATATGATAGATCTTGTGCTTAGAATTCCGTTTTGTCCACCCTTATGCCTCATTTTGAATGTGACCCAGTAATGTCTTGACAACCGGGAGCATATCTTGATGAGATAAGATTGCATGATAAGTACGAGCCCGTAACCGTGTCGCTCAAGGCCTGACCCTTCTAACGCTCATGAGGATATGCCTGTAATTTGTGTCCCCGGCATATTTCTGTAGTGCTGTTAAGCCCGGGTAAAGGACCTTCTATTACCGGATATTCCTGGGATCGCCCTATGCCACATGGTGAGCAGCCGTGCAATCGAGCGTCGCATAAACTTCGTCGTGGAAGTGGGAGCCTAAGGGAAGGCTGCTCGACGTGCACATCTGACTTTCGTCAAGACATGACGGCATGATATTCTCATTCTGCCGTCGTGCTCGATTAGTCACTAGAGAGGTGTCGCGGGATAGAAAATGTAAGCCTTCGGAGTCGCTGGAATATCACTTTCATTAGTCTCAAAATTCAGATGCAGCATAAATAACGTACTCGTATACGCGGTCCTCAGAATTTGCCTGTCGGTGCCGGATATACCATGGTTCATACACCGGACGTCGGAAACGGGGCCTTCAGTGTGCAAAAAATAATGCTTCGCAACACAGCCTATTGTTCTTTCAGGAAAGGTAGCACTTCGACACTCCGACTGACAATGCCGCCGACGAACGGGATTCCTTGGAACTAGCCAGAACTGTCAACGCTCGGTGTCAATGAAGTCTAGAATTTGACAGAAAACGTACCAGGATCATCGTACAGGCGGTGGTGCGCCGCGAGTATGTGCATGCCGTTACAATCCACTCGCTGAGGCTAAGACTGAACGAAGTCTCGCATCGATTCGCGCAGCGGAAGGAATGAAGACTTCTCGAGTTTTGCGAAGATAAAGATGGCAGGCAAACACGCAGCAGCAGACCACGGGCCAATGACAAGAGTGCATAGTCCGGAAAGGATCGCCACCCCCCGACGCCCGACGCCTGCCAAGACTGGAAACAGCGAATGCGTGCTCTCAGGACCGCCCTTTCTGTGTAGCGGATTTGTCGTGGCGAGCGTCTTTCGGATTCAGGGCGGAAGTGGCAGTTAGCTGATAATCAAGTGGTGGTAATGACGGAAAACGTAGCAGAGTTGTCCACGCCACACAACACGACGACGGCGGTGTCAACAGAGACACTGGTTACAGCGGTAGGTATTAGGATGGGGGCTGTAGTTCTGCTCTGCTGGGGACTGCTGGGAAGCCCCTGACGATGTAAGGGGTATAGAGCAGGTCTGAATGTGCCGGGAGGAGCTGGTGCATCTCTGGAAAGGTCGTAATCCCCAATAGTGGTTACGGGTTGAATGGTCGTAGCGGTGCTAAGCAAAGGCAGGTTGTGCAGTTTACACTTGTTTGCGTGACCGGTATCCAACTGCCATGATACTCATTGATCACGTCCATCGAATGACTCGGACTCCATGGCGAAGCGAGGAATTTCAGCACCTCTATAAGCTATTATAACCTAGGCGTGAAGCTTAGACTCTCAGTGACTATTTACTAGTTTCTAGAGAGTTTTCTCATGTCAGAGGGTGACCTAGAGTACTTCTAGAGTAAGATATTCATCATCGATGAATAAATAGATCCGGTAAGAAAAGCTCCGCTTCAAACGTGTAAATTACCGGTAAAAAGTTAATATACCGTAAGATTCTCACGCCGGGAATCTGACAAATTGCCGTAGCTAACATTGTGCTTCCGGCCGTTCCTGATTAGGGGGGGTACACACACCACACCACACCATTAGGTCACGCATCGGGCCAATTGTGTCAATATATGATGTTATCTCAACAGCCCCGAGCTCCTTTCACAGGAAAGAATTTCCTTCAAGACTACAGCATGTATATGTATATTTATCTATTCACTGGATGGATCATTCATAGCAAATTGACATCCGAGCATAGCATGAAAGAAACACCATTGCTGTCCCACCAATGACGGCAGTGTGCAGGCAGGTGGGAATATGTCCTCACACGAACCATGTGGATGTCGGCAATAGCTGCTGCCGTCCACGGCGCTACATACTTGTCGAGTAGAAGTGCTTCCACAGCAACGGAACTTTGGCTGAAAACGTAGAAGTTACGCATGCGTGTCGATACGTAAGTATGTGCCGACCTTTGGCTGCTTGGACGCGGGCTGGCCTTCGGGCGTCTTTCCACAAGCGGTAATGGTCAACTCGGCATTGCAATCGGTTCGAATGTGCATCTGATCAGCTCGTGAATTCGAACGCTGTTGAGACAACCAACCTTTTGTCCTTCTCAGATGCCCGGCGCTTTTGATTCCCCTGTTGTGCTTATGGCCTGCGTGAATATCAGCCGCCATAGTGGTACTACTTTGTGCTGGAACCATTGTCGACGCAAAATACGGCGACATGAGGTGAACTCGTCAAAGGCAACTTGGGCGGCGCGTCATACGGGAATGTCGAAAGGTTGTAGAGCATGGCGAGGCACATATGGACAAGAGCGAGCCAGCGAGACGATTGAGAAGCACTGCAGATGGGCATGCCGATACTGTCGCTGGTATCAGAATGTGAAGCGCGATAGTCGAACCAGCGTGGATGCCCTGGTACATCTCACGTCCTCTACAAACATGCAGATTAGCGCGCCAGCGCGGCACAAAGGAGAATGAGAACGGACCGTGAACATTTCGTACGTTGCCACCCTAATATAAAGCGACTAGTTAATGCCTTGCCATCACTAAGCAACGCAGTATCGATGATTGGAGACGATGGTCGAGGCCGAGGATGCCTAGCTCAAAGATACTCTGATCTTTACACAACTTCATCGTGCTGCCTTATACAGCAGTGGTCCGAACGCTTCGTAAGATGCAACAAACGCCAGGGTTCCCGTCGTGATGAATCGTCGGAACATCAGTCCCCGGAAGAAACCAGCCAAGGTGGAGAAATGGGAGGAATGACCGTGCCATATATCCTGGTGGCAAAATTATGAGGCCTCAGATCAGATAATGTGGGGAAAAGATGGCTGACCGGCACACGGCGCATCCGATATACGTTGAAGACGTGGCCAATAACCAAGCATGAAAGCATGGTCGTCAAACCCGCCGTATGAACATGTAGTCGAGCAAGTGTGAATGTCCTTGGCAGCGTAGATTCAAATTCTTGAGAAACACGTAGATTAGTGCACCGGCAGTGACCAGCGGAAGACGCGAACAGACCATGGACATCTCATTGCATCACCTCGACACAGAGCGCGCTGTCGATGTCCTGTAAGGGAGGCCATGCGAGACCCTGCGGCCTATTGACGACTCGAAGCTGAGAAGACTATTCTCTAGCATGTTGTTCACGGATTGTCATCGGAGTTGAGGCTTCCGGCGAAGCCCTAGGTCGAGTCTGTTACCCTTTGATATCTCAGCTCGAGCTCCGGTATTTATGCGTAATAATCACATACCTGCGTCAAAAATCTTGACATACTGGTATCTCTGCGCCAAGGATTCTTAACGATTCTCCTCCGCCGTGCATATATCCGGCCTAGGTCATTCTCACAGGCTGCCCTATTATGGGGAAGAACCGCCTCGAAGCTGCCAGTACACATGTCGCTGGATGGTGCGCGATTCTGACGGTTCGGTCAGGTCCGTCCCTAACATGCACTTGCACCAGACAGTCGCTGGACGTGCTCGTAATTCCATGCTGAGCCATCACTAGAAGAGCCATCCGCCGTGCAAGTGAACTGTACTTCCTGGTGAGCGCCAGGTAACAAAAAAGAAACGAAGTCGGACCTGACAAAGAAGGATTCAACCTTCCGGTGCCCATTGAGAGTTTACCAGTGATTGCATGAATGTAAGGATAGAGTTGAAGGCGAAGGAATGATACCACCAGGAAGGACCGAAGGTGGAAGGAGGAAGAAGGCAACCCTGAGCCTGTGACCTACTTCTCCTTATCTCATCATCATCATCACCACCACTACATCTCGCAAGGATATCATCGCCAGCTGGCCTCCCAATCCTTTGTCTGCCGATTGTACGCGGCAATGGAAGCCTACGCTATCGACCACTATCGTCTCCAGCCTGTGCGACGTTCAAACTTCGGGTCGTGGCAGCCCTGCCCCGAACGCTTTCCATCAAGGCAAAGGAATATTTTCGCGCATACAGCGACGGGAAGATTGTGGTCGTAGAATTGCTCATATGGTCGCCGCCCGAGTACGCAGCAAAGGAAAACGAACATAGACGCAGCGGAGAGATGAACGTCTGGATGGGACTGAGGTTTCTGGACGCGCAACTCTAGAGGTGCGTACTGCTCTCTCTCTCACAGCTTGTACTAAAGCTTATTTTCCGTAGTCACCCACCTTGTATCTCTCGCAAGCATTCTGTCGGACAGGCCAGCCTTGGCGAATATCGTATCGATTCACACCACCGTTATGCTTCTCAAGCAGAGGATCGCAGGCTAGGTGGGTGCACTTCCTTGACTTAATGCGCCGAAGAAGCTCATGTATATACAGGTGACGCTGGATGTGACACGCCAACAAGACCGCGCTGTTCATTGTCTACACATACGGGACATATTCACATTCGCGATCGCACTCAGGCATCCATGCCGCTTCAGCCCCCACGTCCCAGATTGTCAATTAGAGTCGGAATAGTTGGGCATACGGCGCCAGAATACGACGGAAGAGAGGCCGCCATGATCTCAGGAATCATTTTGGACATCGATCTCTGTGAATTGGTCGAGTCTTGCGGCTTTTTACTGTAGCTTGCAATCTACCGCCACCTTCAAAACAAATTGAAATATCCCTCCCGACTGTCCCCCCCTACAAGATGCTGACCAGTCGGTCTCTGCCAAAAACGAGTGGGGACGACAACCATGGTTTGTTCGCCTTCTCTCTTCATCACCGCCGGTTCGCTAATGTATCTGTCTTTAAAGCGTTCGAAATATTACCAAGGCATTCACGCAAACTTGGATATCGCGCCTCACTGGCATCGACAAGCCCGTTTCACATGTACTCCCGTCCAGACAGGAGCCCCTCGAGCGAAGGCTTCTACAGGAGAGTGTCTGGCATGCACCCCTCCAGCGTAGCATCACCCATTTCAAGCTTGAACGCATGCAACCTCACCTCCAGGAGGAGATGTTCCCTTCACGTAACGTTGATACCCGGCGTCTGACGAGGGTTTGGAGAGAGGAAGGTATCGGCGAGGAGTTGACGAAGAAAACAAATACTATGACTCGCCTCCAAGGTGTTTTTTTATTGGACGAAGACAAAGCGCAGGGCTGTAAGTATGTACAACCGGGTTTTGAATCATATTTATGCTGTTTGATTGCTTGGCGTCTCTAGTGACCATCCACGAAAAAAAATGCTATCTTGGACGCAGAGCCGGTCTCTAAGCGCGTCATGGTAAAGCGCTTCTATCTATCTATCTATCTATGAATTTTGCTGGCGTTTCGTCTTGCCATCGACCTTTATGCCACTTCTTTGACTGTATTTGCTGTTGCCACGCTTATCCTCACCTCAGTGTCTTTCTTCCCGAAGACGGCTCGGACTTCATGTGTGTGTGCTGGCATAAGGTCCTAGGAATGCGACCAATCTAAGGAGGAATACCTGTCAGATCAGAAATGATCATTCGGTCCGGTCAAAGCGCGAAGTTATATGTGTGAAAGGGACCCTACCTTCAATCAATGTCTCCTTCAGTTAGACTGGACCAATTTATGATATCAAAAATTCCCAGTAGTTAGAAATATATGTATTTGAGAAATTCTGCGCGCTTGGATCTATCTTTACCTGCAATCAATGGCGATACCAAACAGATCAACACGATTGCCACATTTGCCATTAACCTATCCCTCGTCTAAACAACAATAGTTCATGGAACGAAGCGAAAGAAGGCAGAACGACGGGACTTCCACCGGACAAAACAAACTCATGACGGCGGCATCTGCAATTGCCGCATCCACCAGCCCAGGGAGTCCTCTCAACATGATCGCCGTTGGAATACTTGTCGGATGCACGGTCTCGACGGCGATCCCTTCCATTCGCCCAACTTCAGTAGTCAAAACGTTGAAGGATGACATTGTACACCTCGAAGAATTTCTTAGGAAACACAAGGATGGTTTGGAGGGAGTGGAGGGGTTTGAGTCCAAGGTGAAAAGGTGCGAGGGGTTTTTGCAAAGGGCTTGCATGATACTGACAATCTTCGCTAGGTTCAAGGTCTCCGCCCTTGATCTCGAAAAGACTGGGATCACGTCCTGGAAGGCGTTCTCCTTGAAGGATTATAGCTCGTGGTCCCAATGCCTGTCCCAGTTGAAGCACGTCTATACAAGGGCACGCGTCGAACAGCGAGGAGTCACGGACTTGAAAGACGAGCTTACGGTGATTATCGGTTGGCCCTCTTCAAGCGTTGGTACATTGATGAATTTTCGTTAGTTGGCCATGATCGAGTCGGAAAGACGCGCACTGCTCCTTGGCACCCGTGAGTTAGGTAGCGAAGGGAGCGATGAAGAAGGTCATGTCGGTGAACAGGCAGCGTAGAATCTCCGACGTTAGGAGATAGGTGCGCCTCAGAAATGAATCTCCGGTTTAAATACTTACCAGCTGATAGACCGAATCCTTTATCAGAATTGATGTGTTTGGGAAGTTCAGTGTCAATCAAACATGAGCATCGAGTCCTGCGATATTTTATGCTTCTTTGCCCTTCCGATTGTGCAGACTCCCCCGAGGGCCTGTAAAATGCTTTCCCAAAGAGGCATGCGTTGTTTGCTTCCGTACACATGATAAGCTTTTGCTTCGCAAGCCATCGTCAGACTCACCGAGATGTATCTTATTGTGGTTTGCTTCGCCTTCGGCCAAGGACTGCGATGTTACAGAGATGCTCGCGATAGCAAAAGGTTTGTCGTATAAGAGCAAGCTGGCAGGTGTCGTCGACTTGATAACCTCCCATGGACAGGCCGCTCCTTTGAGACAGCGCGCAGTTGTTGGTGGCGAAAGAACAGAGGGCGCAAGGTAAACGTACGATCCGACCAAAACAGGGCAACAATTAGCGTGCGGATAGCTAGGTGCGTTGTCACCTGCGTTAACTTCCAGACTAACCTTGTCACTGAAATTCACTCTCACCCGCGGTCCGATTGTAAACGACCACACACCTATCCATGGTCAAGAGCGTGCGTCATGCTTCAAAAATTACAATTTGAACAGGACTCCACGACGGACGTACTTCGGATGCGGACCCCGGAATCTAGCCAACGGTGCAAGAGGTCGACAGGAGAATATCAGAACAGATATAAAGGACACTCACGCATCGCGGCCCCTGCATCCATCGCGATCTGTGCATGAGGTCCGTTGCAGGCTACTTGCTATTGTTCTGGTAGTTTTGGAGGTAGTCATAGGAAACTATGCCAGTATTATTTTCACTAACCTAGGCCTGTGCTCCTCGCTCTCCCAGACTCCAGGCCACAGAATGGACTAGCCTCCTTAAAAGCTTTACGCTGCTGGGGCATTTCTTCCAAAGAGCGGAAAGGTAAGCGATAGATTCAGCCTCGTGCGAATGTCGTTCCGTGTTGCTCATATATTGATCCTGTAGACATCCGGGGTTGGCGCTACGGGGGATGGACGAAACACATCACACGGAGTCGTATAGCCTATACCACGTTTACTGTTGTCGGTGAGAACATCCAGGAACATTCCGTTGCGTTGGTACTGAGGCAGACTTCCGGCAGTGCATAGGGAGACCTTTGGGGACGTATATGCGAACCTTTGATATCCACTGATCAGTGTGTGCATGTCGACCGAGAGGGGAACGGGCGCAAAATGCATCTCCTTGACGCTCGAAGCGTGACAGCTAAGAAACTCGGTGGGATGCTAGGCAGATTGAAAGTAATACTCACGACAGGCGTCGCAGTAGTCTACGGTTACCAGAGATCCTACCGCACTGAATAAAAGATGTAGTGTTTTGCTCACTGCGAGAGGATGCCGCAAGTTGGCTATCAAGACCTCGTGGATTGTGGAAAAGAAGTAAACAAAGTCGCTTGGAGGAAAAGGGGAGAGCTCTTCGGGGTGCTGTCCTTTTTTGGTAAACTAAATCGCAACCAGATCTTACTCCGCAAGGTGTTATCCCTTTTTTGGAAAAATCTGACAAGATCTTCCCCCCGGAGCTCTGATATTTTAATAATAATAATAAAGTAATCCGATTACGGTTCCGATACATTGAATTGACGCCATGCTCATTCACCACAATTACGAGGAGCGAGCTTCAGAAGGCTTGCAATCGTAACTTCCTCCTTATTTGAAGCATTGTGGCACAGTATTTTACTCCGGGGTCCTGCTGTTGACCTCCCCATTTAGCTCAAAGCATGGATTGGCTGAGCTCTGGGCCTGATTACTTAATTATTAAACGGGGCAACGTCCCTATTCAAACACTAAATCGAACCATCTCACACAGATCTTACTCCCAGGGTATTCTTCTAGACCGCCCTTCTCCCGGCCTTTAGTTGGCCTTACGGAACAACCTTATCAAATCTTGGTACCACAGACACGAACAATGCATGGCGGTATTCGCCGACCACAGGTTTTCTAACATCTATGCCCAACGCACATCCTATGGCCGTTTTCTGACTTAATACCGACTTTAATATGGACTGTGGGAGTACCCACATTTTGCGAGCGCAGGCAAGCACATAATTCACACAGAATGACTGGACAGGTGGTGCCTCCGGTAAATCCCGATGAACGAGCCGAGAGCGGACAATACCGGCGCCAGCAAAGAAACAGAAAGACGGCGACATACTCATTTTCACCCGTTGAAAGGCCACATAAACATTCTTTATACACGCAGAAACAACATTGCCGAGTCTCAAAGTGATACGATAAGAAATGAAAGAGATACGACCCAACGAAACGAGGGGGACAATGGCAAAAAAAGTTATCGGGGACCGTGACATTTGCACTTTTTTGACTTCCCGTACCGGACTGGTCTCGTAAAAAATTTCATTCGGAGTCCGGACCAAGTAACACGATCTCAACAAATTTTGAACTCAGAAAGCTGATACATTTCCTAAGTGACGTAATTGTCCGGGCCGTTTCTACCGGTGGAGACGCCTCGGTCGTCTGAATTGATCCAAATGGAGAATTGCTTTGAAATGATTTCGGAAGACCCTTGATTGCAGATTGTATTGCAGACAAAGTTTGAATTGGTCCAAATATGACCGCAATACAATGTGCAGTCAAGGGTCAATGTCTCAATTGATCCAAATAAGGAATTGCATAAGGTACAACAATTATATTGCAGTCAAAGTCTGACTTGATCTAGATAGAGAAATGCTTTGAAATGATTACAATACAAAACCCTTTGATTGCAGATTCTATTTATTCGTTTCGGTGAGATGTTACCCTATTACTCGTTGAGCTCGGACAGATCGGCCCGCCCCTCGTGAGTGGAGGTTCAAAACAGATGACACCGATACGTCTGCATTTGGTCGCGGTTTCACCCCTCCATTCAGAGGTCTGAGCCTTCTATTTTTCAACTCCGTCACACCAATGCGTATTTCTTGACCTTGTTATCCCGGGTCGACATCATCTGCAGCTGACGTCAGCGAGGCGCAGCTGGTCTACAATGATCAGGATTATGGTAGTTTGGAAGGATTCAGAGGGAATGTACATATTCGCTATCACTTCGGACTCATGCGCCAGTAGACAATGTTGCTGTGACTGTCACTACTCCTTACAACGAGCCATCGAGGTCGGTAGGCGTAGTTTACTTATATTTACCTGAGCTGTATCAGCGGAGATGGCCCATCAATTCAGTTTTCAGTTTTCCGATGTAATTGACACCGCTTTGCTAGGACCCCAGTATACCATATGAACCATATCATCGTTTGATGCCATTCTAAATCGCCAAGGCATACTGTACATATGTTTCTGGATTTTGGAAAAGCTCAGTGCAGTTCATGCCATTCAATTACAAAACCTTGAAGGTGCATCTCAAATCTTGAAGCGAACAAGAGATAAATGGTCACCCCAAAAATAGCAATGTCAGTGTTTCGGCGACCAGATACTCAAAGAGCCTGATATCCCATGATGGGGCTAGTCAGTGGCTAGTCGTCTTTGAGCCTTGTTTGAGCCGTCTTTATTATATATTCGCGGAACTCGTATCTCTATATAAAGCCTGGTACCCGGGGCGGGGTATCGCTCGTGGTTGCAGAAATTCAAACCTCGACAGCTAACCGGCGATAACCGGTACACAGCCGGTCATTTCACCTTGCAGCTTGGATATTTGAATCTTCGAGTTCTTGGAGGAATACGGGGTTCAAAAGCAACAGATCTTAAATTTTAAAATTGTTGAGCTTGCATGAAAAATACTTCGCAGATTTCACCCATAAAAGCCCACCAAGGCTTGTTACATGCTGCTTAGACATAGGACACCCGGTTAGATATTGAAAGAACAACAAAGCCTTTCTCCTCGCTAGCGCTCGGTCCGACCCACATTTTCCGGAGTTCGAATGTGGGAGCAAAGTGTCCTGCGAGTCTGGGTACCACGTACTCATCTTTGATGGCTTGAAGCCGGCCGAAGTGAAGGGTTTCTTCTTCCTCTGTATTTGATTATGTAACCGCCGCAAGTACTGTGCGAGTCGCGCAACCGTCATGAGACTCCTGTCACTGGACCATGACTTCCCCACGCCACCCGATGGACTGACTTAGCGTTTTGATTCGATTCCTTGTGCCGAGTATGTCCGGTATAGACAGTGATCCTAAGTCCTACCGCAGTATTTCCCCGGGCCGTTGATACTCATACAGAGGAAACTCACGAGCCTCGCGTGTCTGGTCGTGGGTAGTCAACGTGTTTGCGTGGTACAAAATGTGAGTGTTGCTCGCCTAGGTAGTCATGTCCCGACCTACATTGCACGAGTCGCCCGAACATCAGTTATGTCCAGTAAGTGCTTTGTTGACTTGAGCAAAGGTGGGATACTTTGCTGTTGCAATCTTCCCATGTTTGGGGCTTCCCTCCACTCTTTGGCGGTCTTCCGATACGTCACCACCCTCCTAGTGTTGGCTCTTGACCTTCCAATGTCCAGGACTTCAACTTGAAAATCCCTGCGATTTTGTCCTTCATTAAAGGTCATTCAGGGGGCATTAATGTCCGCGTAAACGTTTTAAGGCGTTATTGACTGTATTGGTGAAGTTGGAGTCGAAGGTCCACCAGGACGACGGGATAAGCAAGTAGAGAAACAGCTGGCCTAGTCGATACGGTGTGCTGGGCGGTGTATAGCCCGTTTCATGGCGTCAGGAATCAGAAGATGATCGACCCTGTTGGAGCCGAATTGCCAATTTCTTTCAATTCTCCCCGAGCACACGATTCCCTGCGCTTTGGACTGGCAAATTCTGTACAGATGGACAGACGCTACGAGTTACCAGATGGCTTCGTTGCTCTCGACATTGACGTCTCCGTGCTGATGTGTCCTCAGATTCCGGAAGGCTTGCAGCAGGAGCCGTAGCGCAGGGGAAAAGGCGCCCCCAAGCATTTCAGGATCTTTCCTTGATGCTTCGTCATTCTAGAAGGTGCTACCTGTCTGTGGAAACGCGCCCGCAGTAGCAAGGGGTTCCTTCGTAGAAGAAAATAGAAAATCACGCATAGTGAACTTCCGATGTCGTTTACGCAGCAAATTCAGTTGTAGAAGGACCGAGACCGTCATGGGTGATTCGATAGTGCATTTGGTCTGGCTTTGAAAGCGCAATTTATCAGCTCGTGTCTTCGAGTATCGCTAAGGGCACCAACCTTCTTTCTCATACATCGCCTCCAGCTATATCTTCGCTTTTATTGCCTGCATAAGCCAGCCACCATAATAAAGCATTCCACAGGCGGAACAGCGTCGATGCAGAACGCACCAACATGAGGCATTTCATGCATGTTATACGTTAGTGGCTAAACGTATCCAAGCAAGCGCCAATACTGATACATGGAGAGGTGAATGGAGGCGAATGGACCGCTACCTTCGCCGCATCATCATGTGAAGCGCGATAGTAGAGTAAGGTTGGATAGTCGTCGAGCGGCGAGCCAGTGTGGATGGCCAATCTCATACCCTGTATAAGCACGCAGTTTACAGCACGACCGCAGACCGAAGGAGAAGGAACACGTGTCGTCGCTCGTCACCCTGACATGAAGTGCTTGGTTGATGATTTGGCACCGTTGAGCGATGCAGTGTCGACGATTGGGGTACTGACTCTGAGGATAGTTCCCAGATACCCATTTAATTGCACAGCTCTACAAGCGGCCTAAAATATGTAGTTCGCATGCTTCGTAAGACGCACATTGAAATGCTTCCATCGTATTCTGGGGCAATCCCCTTGGCGACTTAAAGCGCCCTGGATGTGTACGCAACCATTGAAAGAGAATATCGAAAGTGGGACCCAACTGAGTCCATGAAGACCAGGGCGTTGTAGATGGAGCTCTTCGACAAAGTTTGAGGTCCCAGTTTCGACTGGGAAAAGATGGGGCATGGATGTGGGATTATGCGGCTTGCAACTACAGTTTCCCCATAATTTGGGAGCACCAACATGAGAGGAAGCCGGGAGCTAACATCAGAAGGGAGCCAACCTCCGTTTGAGAATAACGATGGCGTCTTGGCGAGCTTTTAGTGTACACCCTGGCTTTAAGGGGCTGTCTTCTCTTTAGAATGAGTAAAGGAACATGCATAAGGATGCGACTGAGGGACTATGAGTCCAACATTCGTCGCTTCGTCTTGGATAGCATAGGCCCAGATGAACGAAATCGGGCAGTTGTAGCACCGTATGCCATCGACCATCATCAGATTAAAAGAATTGGTCTGTGACATTTAGGCCTAAACCCAGCAGAGTTCAATAAATAACGACGCACGGGGTTCAAAATATGTCCATATTCTGCAGAAGAGTTTACCTGCCCACCAAAATTTATTTAAAAACCACTGGCGGCTTTGGGCGTACGCCTGCGAAGTCGGAAAGCTTCTCCTGGCGCTGGCAAGTATATATGCTTTGACTCCTTCCGAGGACAGCTTGTCTGGACGGTGAAGGCGAGCTGGAGGGCCAGAGTCCCAGAGGGGATGAGCACGGGACCGGAGGAGGGGTAGGTCTTGTTGAGGTAGGCGGCTATGGCGGGTGAGTCGGAGATTACGGCGCCCGTGGAGTGGTCCTGGATGATGGGGATCGTGTATTTGGGGGATTCGTCTGGCCACATGCTGGTGGGGGCAGCACCGATCTTCTTCGCGAGAGCTTTGACATCAGGGATCTCGACGTAGACGGTCTGGTATGGCAGGTTTTTAAGGTTTAGGCAGTACCTACAAAGGTGAACGGTCAGTTAAGTCGTCCCGTGAATCGAGATCATGGTGGTTTCGAGAGGAAACTAGGACGCAGCGTCGGACGAAGAGGGCAACAGTCTCCGTTCGAGGATAATTATGGGACCTTGGCGAGCGTGTAGCGTCTACCCTAGCTGTCATCCTTCTGTAACGATTAAAGGAACGCGCGCGACGATATTATTTGAGGTAAGACAAGCCCAACACTCGAAGACCTCCCGCTGCTTCCTAGCTTCCCCTTGGTTCTCCTGCGCTTGCTACCTCCTCGCTGAAGTTGCAAACACGGTGTTCGAATACGTTCTTCTGTAAACTGATAATATCTTTCCGAGTATTGAGAATCCAGCGGGAATGGCGCTCGTCGCGGAAACTCCTTTAGCCTCGCTCCTTATTCGAAGTATATTCTCCAGTAACCGAAGTAGTCGATGGGACTATCGGACGCTGCGGAGAGGGAATGACACGTAAAAGAGTGCTGACGTCCGATCTTTGTCCTGTTTGTAACTATTAGACACGCCTGGTCGAGATCGATGAGTGACAAACATACAGATATTGGTATGGGCTTGTGCAGGATTTGGTATTGACCTTGGTAGATAAACGATATCGAGCCGCTGTGGGGACGGTACCACAGGCCTTTGCGTGAATTCGTCAACATCAGATCTGTCTATGGCAAATTTTAGCTCAAAGCTCAGCAGACCAAGTCAAATGAAGACGTACAGCTTTCAAGTACCGTGTTCATCTTCCGCGGTACGGGATTACTAAATTTCGGACAGAAACAGCTGACGGCTTTGGGCGGAGTCAAAAAGTTTCTCCTAGCGCCGACAATAAGATATTCTTTGACTCCAACCACTGGAGACAATAAGGGCAAGATCGCCTAAGCCATCATGTGTAACGCAAGGGGCTTTTCCCATAGCCTCTTCGCTTTATGGTGGGGTTTCGGGCGGAGACGTGTCGAGAAGAGCAGAATAGTAATAAAGACCCCAACGTAATCTGTACGAGACTAAATCATGCATGCATCAACGCGCATATATGTGATTCATACGTACGATGATTCAACGATAGTGCCTTTCGTCCTTTGCACGATATAGCGCGCGATAAGATACTCGTCCACTCGTTTTCAATGCCTCTTATGCTAAGCAGAAGTTAACAATTGAAGAATACATGAGAAAAGCTCCCGTCTGATATATCTCTATATAAGTTGCTGCTCCATCCCATCGCCAATTATACCGTTAATACGGACCGTCGATAGGATTAACGGCATTGGGCCTATATGGAGGAGAAGGAGTTTTAATATGGTGACTACAATTAACAGAGTTCATACCAAAAGAGAAAGGCGCGCCTTCGTCTACAGTGTGCGTGTCCGCTATACTTTCGCGTCGGGGGCGAGCTGAGTATATTCAAAAAATTTACGTTTATTAGACCGTTTTGGATGAATATCGTGATGGTGGTGGTAGAGAAAGAGCAAGTTCGGCAAATGCCGCAGCTATGCTCAAAGTCTCCAATCTGAGGATTTCGTCTGGTGACTCTGTCGATTTAACTTTGCCTATTCTCTTGTCTGGGCTGATCCGGTCTGAGCGGCGTGGGCCCCACCGCCATGCCTTCGTGGCGCCGGTGAAATGGTAATGACCGTCGATGGTCTCCCAACAGTACCCGCATGACTCGCTGCAGCTGTTCTATATAACGTAGGCAAATCTATGGCCTCCGCACCGAAGCATGATTACTCTGTACGATCTCCCCTCCAAGGTAGCAGATTGTCCGGGAACTATGATTACCTGGCGGACGAGGTAGGCCTGTATTCCGTATTCTGTCGCAGGGTACACCCCATGACGCCTTTCAAATTCCAGGTACTGCCTCAACCTCAAAAACCTGCCATACCAGACCGTCTACGTCGAGATCCCTGATGTCAAAGTTCTCGCGAAGAAGATCGGTGCCGCCCCCACTAGCATGTGGCCAGACGGATCCCCCAAATACACGATTCCCATTATCCAAGACCACTCCACAGGCGCCGTAGTCTCCGACTCACCCGCCATAGCCGCTTACCTCGACAAGACCTACCCCTCCTCCGGTTCCGTGCTCATACCCGCCGGGACTCTGGCCCTCCAGCTCGCCTTCACCGACACAGTCGAAGCAGCCTTCGAGCATCTCCGCCTGCCGCTTTTCTACGCCGACTTTGCTACGAAGCTGAACGACGGGACCGCAGTGCCTTTGAGAGAAAAGTTTGGTGCAAGGTTGACAGCCCCGGAGGGCGAAGACAGGGAGAAGATGTGGGCGACTACGAGAGAAAGCCTGGGGAAGATGAATAAGTGGTTCGAAGGAAGCGACTCGAAGGGTGACTTCGTTATGGGCAATGAACCCTGTTTTGCGGATACGGTGATTAGTGGGTTCTTTTGGTTGATTAGAAGCACGGTCGGAAGAGAGAGCGAAGAGTGGAAGGATATCGTTACTTGGAACGACGGGAGATGGGGGAAGCACCTAGATCGCTTCGAACCGTACGAAACTGTGGTGTAAGGGTGTAAATATGTACAGAACGTCAGGCAGAGCTTAATACCTGTAAGGGGACATCCACGCCAGCGACCTCGGATAGGCACAAGATTCAAGACTGAGTTACTTGGGCGAAGCGTATTTCAAAAAGTATCCGTAACGCTAGTCCTCCGTAACTGACCACCTCAATAAAGAGGATGGTCGTCTCACGATCTCTAGTGAGGTCAAGACTTCCTCTGAGCACGAGGAGGAGGGCGATGATGTCAATGAGGGCAAGTTGAAGTACAGCAGTTTATCGAGGATGTTGAGGGAGTTAAGGCAAGTTTTCATTCTTCGAGGGTCCATTGACTAAGATATCTTTCAGGAAGAGGAATCCAAGCCTCCTTTGAAAACGGCTTGTTGACGTGACGTTCCCCAAGGGGGTACCTGCTCAAGAGATCGTAATCTTTTTTGGCGTAGAATGACACCGTGATGACGACCATGATGATCATGATGCGAGGTCGAGAATGGGAACTTCGGTCCGACGAGGCTTCGACCACTACCACTTTGTTGCTCCTCTTCATCCTTGTCCCAACGTCCTAGCCAAGGTGCTTTCCGAAGCTGACGGTCGCATTTTCCAGCGTATAGTGGGACTATGTTGTATATATGTGTCGAAGCCATGGCGGTAGAACGTAGGTATGATCATGACCAATCCAGGCGTGAAAACTTTCTCCACGAACATAAAGGCAAACTCGACGTAGTCGCTGGAATACTATCCATGGGTAACCCGACGTCGGCGGAGCGCTCAGGACTCGCTTGCCACCCTTGATCGCCTGCGGACAACTCCGACTACTTTTGTATGGGCGATTCAATGACCGGACTAAAACCCTTTCCTCCTTTCTTCCATGGAGGCATCGTGGTGTGTGGCGAACTTGGTCGTTATTTCTTTAACCTCACCTTTATTCCAGGCAAGGAGTATGGTGAGGATCGCTTCCGATGGACAATCCAGCCAGACTCATAAATGGACAGGACACAACTCGCTTCTTTATCGTTAGCCCCGGTACCCCCAGATGCCAGGTCTGCGCTCACGACAAGGACATTCCTGACGACGTTGCTCCCGGCTTTTCTTTCCTACTATCTCGCAGCGCGTCTCGCGATAACCGGCCGAGCGATTTCGACTCGAATTGCCTTTCTTCCTATAGCGCTCTATACTACGTATAAATGCGCCACGTCGCTCGATCTTGCCCCAAGAGAAGAGAATGTGAGAGACAGATACTTTAACGATGTTCTAGTCGTGAGTCTACGCTGCGCCATTCTTGAAATCTAGCGCTCACTTCTTATAGCTATCCATGGTTTTATGCTCCTCACGTATCGTTACCTGGACCTTCACACCAACGCCGCCCTATCGACTGGACCTACCTTCGCCTTCGTCGCCTCTCCAACTCTGCCTAAGTCTTCGAGGATACGGTTGGAACTGGGGTGTGCCAAAAAGCCGTGCACCCCGAGAATGGCGCCCAACGAGCTCCGTCACGCGTTTCATCATCGCCACCGTCCTGTCAGCTCTGTTCCACACCATCTTATACGACGTTGTGCTCATACACATCGAACACATCGCCCCAGGAACGTGGCAGTCACCCTGGGGCGCGCCGATCTTCCCACCCTCCGGCTACCCAAACCTCAAGACCACCTACATCTCGTTCCTCTCCTTCTTCCTCATATACACCTCCGTCCAGATCATCTACGACGCCTCGACCCTCGTCGGTGTCGCCATCTTCCGGCAGCTTCCTAGCGAGTGGCCGCCTCTCTACGACAGCATCCTCCTCTCGATGTCCCTAGCCCAGTTCTGGGGCCATAGATACCACCAACTCTTCCGGCAGACGTTTACTGGGCCGCTTGCCCTCTTACCGCTGCCCGAGTATGCGCAGCTATTTGGGGCTTTCTTGATGTCGGGTGTTTTCCACTGCTTTGGGGTATGGGGGTATGGTAACGGGGCGCACTGGTGGCCGATGGGAGGGTTCTTCTTGGCTAATGCGCTGGGTATAGGCATGGAGAGGGTGTGGTGGTATCTCTTTGGGAAGAAAGTCGGTGGGGTGGCTGGAAAGGTATGGACAGTCCTGTGGTTGGCTGGTTGGGGGAATTGGTTATTCGATGAGTACTCGAGGAAGGGAATGATATATCAAAGGATCTTGTTACATTTTGAATAACATATCATACTCTAAAGGTCACTCCCCCTCATGCGAACTTGAAAGCGTGGACACTGGGTTGAGCCATGCTACTACGTAAAGAGACATAATGTGGCTTCTGAGTGTAATGGAAGTGCGTTTAACTCAGTGTTGATTTGTACTAAGAGATAGCAGGTTCGATTCCCGCGACAGTCGTACGCTTGCATGAGCAATGGTTTTTGAAATACGCAGGTCAAATCTTGAATCTTGAATATTGTCATTCATTTGCCCATACTAATAGTCGGAGTTGTCCGCGCGCGATCAAGGATGGCAGGCGAGTCCTGAGGGCTCCCGGTTGGATAGTGTTTCCAGTCAGTACGTCGAGTTTGCCTTTATGTTCGAGGAGGAAGTTTTCGACAGGTCTGCGCTATTAGTCATACTTACGTTCTACCGCCATGGCTTAGACGCGTATATACAACATAGTCCCACTATACGCTGGAAAATACGATCCTCAGCTTCGGCAGTGCCTTGGCTAGGAAGTTGGGACAAAGATGAAAAGGAGCAACACAGCGGTAAGTGGTCGAAGCCTTGTCGGACCGAAGTTCCCATTCTCGAACTCACATTATCATCCTGTCATTCCACGATTAAGCACACACTCATTGCATTGACAGAAAAAATACCATTCATACTATTGATACAAACTTTGGTGTATCTAACTTTCAAGTTTTTGTCCAAGAAAGGCCTAAGACGGTCCCAAAAAAGATTACGTTTTCTTGAACAGGTGCCGCCGTCGCTGCTTTCAAAGGAGACTTTGACTTGCTCTTCCTGAAAAAATCTTAGTCAACGGACCCACTCTCGAAGAAAGAAGACTTACCTTGGCTCCCTCACCGTCCTCGAAAACTTGCTGCACTTGCGCTCACGAACAGCAAAGGACCTCACCAGAAATCGGGAGACGACCATCGCGTAACGTCCTCTTTCTTGAGGCCTGGCAGCTCAAAGGTCGTTGTCCTCGTCCCCGTACAGGTCCATTCTACAGGAACGCAGTAAGAATTTGGATGATGTCAGGAGTCAGTACAACTTACTTTGGCCTGAACACGAATGTCGTACGGTCATTGGGCACCGTCAGCCGCTGCCAAATAGTACGACTGCCAACGGTGTGAGGAGACGGTGAAGTTTCAGAAGGGTTCGCAGTAGTAAACAGACATCGTCGCTTCACGTTTGAATGAATAGTGGACTGGTGAGACGAGGCTGTTTTATACAAACCTTCACCATTTCAACTCGAAATCTCGGCTGCAGGTGACCAATACACCAGTCTAAGGACAGTACCCTCGGGCAACGATGCACCTTGATCTGCTTCTTGAATTCTATGTCCCACGTTCCTAGCCTAACGCGAAAGGGAACAAGAAGAACGGCGATACCGTAAACATTCAACTTGAAAATCAGGGTGCCGTATCAGACGAAAAGGGCTGACTTCCATTAGAGAACGAGGGTGAGATCTTGAGCAATACCCTTGCTGCCAGCGCCCCATCAAAGCTCTACTAGTCTAATGGTCGCTTAGATAGCGCGTCCTGTTGGCTGTCTTTCTATTCCCTGCTCAAGTCGTCGAGGGTGGGAGCGCGGAGTTCGAGTGGTTCGTCCATCGCAACGGAGCTGATGCAGTCTATCCGAGCGAGAAACAAGTGAGAAGAAAACATCGCGTTTATTCCAAGAGTATAAACATCCGGACACGACACTGCTTCTTGTTTAGAGTGTATCCTACAAAAAGGTACCGCGTACAGAGTTGGGTTGTTCGTTTGGGGGAAATACTGAATTCGAGCGTCCGTCAATTGTCCTACTCGCAGCTCTTAGATATGGAGTAAACCAGATCAATACACAAAACGTACCAAAATAAATAAGACGGTTCGTGCGGTGCAGCCACAGGCAAAGAACATTGACATTCGCGTCTCTTATGTCGACAGTTGGAGCCGATTAGCTCTTCGCATACCGACCGTCTTGGGTCCAACACAGGTGCGTCCGAGCACAAAAAAGTCTCAAGCGCAGCAGTCACCGGTAGAAGCGACTCGCAATCTCTGGGAAACTAGTGGATTGTGGTATCCAGTAAAACTGATTGATGGCCTTGTCGGGTGAGGTCTCGAGTCCTAAAGACGACGGCACAAACAATATAGCCAAGTTCCCCGTGCCCCGGTAACTGAAGCACGCGCGCGCGTAGGCCTTCATTTTCGTTGAAGACTGAAGAGGACGACTACGATCTTCCGCTTGTCGAATATGGAACTGGGGCCAGACTCTAGTCGACGGGGGGCATCAGCCTGAGACCAAGCTAAAAATCGGAACGGAAGCACCGTAGTTCCTTTGATCGCCTGATCCCAGGCCCTAGTTTCGTTCACTGGAGAAGATTCTTCTGATATCAGGAAACCAATTGCTGATCAGCAGAAAGAGACGCACCAATTTCCCTGCCTGACTCTCGTAACCTCCATCGAGGGCGCGTTGTTGAATAAAATCCGTTTTTGAGACGCGTCCCGTCGAGATTAAAAATGTGTATATGCTGGTAATCGTGTTCATAAAAGCCACCCGAAGACCTAGATGAAAGCCCAAAGGCATAGAAAGCGTTCCCAGCATGGGGTTGGTCTGGTAGAGTTGTGGTTGATCATCATGCTGCCGAGGAAAAGACGCGCTCGTTGTTGATTCCCCGGCGGGCGCCTCGTATCTTGGTGTTGGAAACTAGCAGGTTTCCAGGTTTTCCAGCGAAATGACGTCGATGGGGCTAGGGTTTCTTGCAACCGTCGCGTCCTTGCGGTGAAGGGGGGAAAGGGAGGGGCATCGGCATTTGCCGCCAATTGTTGTTCTTGACGACTAGTTGCTTGAGTCCATCAGGAAATACAATAAGAGATGCACAATTGTACAGTTGTACAATGCGCTCATTCCCCTTGCAAGCTTCAATATCGATATCTCTTTAATGCGAAAGTGCTGTACTATTATTTTGATACCTGAAAAACAGCACTACTTGTGGTACGGAACCAAATCTCGACTCTCTTCTGAGTTTCTACGGTCCCGATGATCCTACTACAGGTTCAAAGTCGCAGCCGAGATGTCGAGGCATGAAATTCGCTCCGTCATGCCAAGCACGTATATCCAAGAACGGGGAATACAGGTATACTGAGAAGTTACGATCCAGAGCTATGGCACAACAGATGAAAAAACAGCTCGAAGTGATGGCATTGGCCGTCATACACGAGTGGACTAGCCAATGAAAATGCCCGGCACTCATGTAAGGGGATATCGAGGAAGTGCTAGGAATACTCCGGCGCCGAGAATAAAATGGAACAACTTGCAAAGCGGAGACATTGGTGCTTGAACAGGCAATCGTGCGGAGGATACTTACGGGGGTCTGAGGCGCTCTGATGGCAACGAGACCCTCTTTTGTTACTGTCCTCAGCAACTTCGAGACAGTCGTCAACGCAGAACTGTAGCAAAAAGGCAGATGGTAGGCAAGCCGAGTCAACAAAAAGGTGTACTCACAATGAGAATGACATCAATAGCTATCTGCAACTCCCAAAGCGTTAAGAATTTGAGTGACATTGAGACAACTTGCAGATACTAGTGTACCCATCGTAAAATTCAGAAATTGAAGTCCTGGAGTTGACGTTTTGAGTAAAAGAGGGTTCCGGTTGACCGTTGGCCTTCGGAGACACAGCAAAATAGCCGCCATACCTCGTATACCACTCCAACTCGTAAGTCCAAGTCCATGGCAAAGAGCGAGTCATCAGGTTCTGCCGGGGAAGTCGCGACGACGATTGCGACGTCGACGAGCCCAGGGACAGTAGCAAACACTGTTGCACTCGCTGTAGTACTCTGGCACTCCCTCCCTAACATTTTCCCTCCCCTGCGAGCTGCCACAGCGATTAACTTGCTAGACGACACTATCAAGGAAGTGTCGGACATGTATGACGAGAACAAGAGTACGCTGGGCGACACCACGAGCTTCAAGTTCGAGACCGATTTCAACAGGTATGATCGTTTCGGCTCATACACCTCTCACAATACTAAACAGCCACACTAGGCTGGAACTCTCCACCCTTGAACTCAAGGAGAAGTATATTCAGGATTGCCTGAATGTCTCCTGGGCGAGCCTTCCATGTCGTCTGTCCCATGAGAAGTATGCATGGGCGACAGCGCGCGCATACCATCGAGGGGTTGATGATTTGAAGACATGGCTTGAGGTAAGCGCATCTTCATCGTCGTAGAGCAAGGTCATGCTGACCGCTAGGGTGCCGATAGTTGGCGATAATCAGGGCGAAGAAGGGCCCTCTTCAAGCGGATCTTGAGACGAGGGAGGCAACCGCACCGGCAATTGACGCCTCCGCTGTATGAGGGTGAAGTCTTGACCGTCCAGGAAATTTGTGAGCAGAGGGATTAGATGATAGAATTGCATGATAATTACGAGCCCAAACCCCATTGTCGCCATGGCTCTCTAGCAACCAAGACAATAGGCAAACAGAGACAAACTGATGGCGGCATAGTTTCGACCTTCCATTAGCGGATGTCTCCGGGATCGCCCTGGTCATTCGCACATGATTCAAGTAACGAGTAGCCGAGTATCGTTCCCACAGAAAACCAGTAGTCATAAGAGAAGGCTGTATGCTCATCTCTGATATTCGTCAAGGCGTGGTATCGAGATATTCTCGGAGTAACATCGTTATTCGACTGGGACCTAGAGGCGTCACCGGAAATCGTGAATCAATCAGGCTTGGTGTATTGTGGATGGGAAGGGTGAACATTCAGATTCGCTGGAAATATCAGGAAATATCGCAGTTGATTAGAATCAGCATACAGGTGTAGCACGAAAGACATACGCGTTTCCTGTCCTCAGTGTCCGCAGGTGCGGCGGATTTACCAACCTCATGAGACTTGTCGAGAGGGAGCCGAAAGAATGCTCCAAGATTACCGAAACGAACAGAATTGCTGGTCAATGGATATTTGCCCACGTTAATAAAGACTAGAACTTGATAGGGAAAAAAACCAGGACCAGTGTGCGAGCTATGCAAGTGCCTAGATTTCATTCGGCGTTGGCATCGTTTCGCGCAGCGAAAGGAATGCAAATTTGTCTGGTCCTGAGAAGATCTGGGTGGCAGGTAAACAGGCAACAGCGGAGCACAGAAGACTACCGGACCGAGAAAGGAGTACTATCTCCCCTCGAGGAGGGAACAGCAAAGCATTCTCCAGTCATTTGAGCGATCGTGTCAGCCTCTCCGGGGCAGTCAATGTAGTAGATGAGCATGGTGGTCATTACTTAGCGCCTTCGAGACTAAAGACGGCAAACACGTGGGTGACAAGCCTGCGGAAAACGTAGTGGAGGCCCGCACGCACAAGATACAAGATGACGACCGATGATGGTCAAGACGCAGGTTCCTGTGATAGGAAAGCTTGGGGTGAGCTGTGGTCCTGCAAGGACTTGGGAGGGGATACCCCACAGCGCCTAACGACATCGGTAGAACGAGTATAAAGCAGGTCCGGAAACAACAAGTAGAGCGCTGGTATACACTTGATAAGCCGTAGCGTTCAACGGTGGTAAAATGTAAAATGGTCGCAGTGATGCTGAGTGGAGTCAGGCTGTGTCATTTGTCAAAGGGCCTCCTGTCGCGAGGACTCACTGTATTCAGATGATATCACGTTCCGATAGATCCGGTAGAGCCTGGGTGCGACATCCCTTTAAGCAATAAACACACTTCCAAAATAGGCCTCCCAAAAAATTTATGGAGGAAAGCCTTTTTTTGCGTGTCCCTAGTTTTATTATATCAGTCATTAATAGGGAGGGATGATGAATGCTCTGGATGTTGAACACATCTGCACCATCTGGGAATCACTGGTGTAATCCGTCCAGAGCAGGGAACGCTGAAGCTGACGACCATTGATTGGCCTCACCATTAAGGTTCGGTGTCTCGAGGCCTTCGGACTTTTAATTTATCCGTAGCAATGGCGTGATGAAATTCGGTATTTACCAATTTGAACTTCGGCGACAGCCCGACAGATCTGCCGCTCTGCACACTACTAGTCAACCATCCGCCAGACATCGGGTCTCTTGTTGCTATCCAATTCGGAGTCAACCTTCAGCGAAACATTATGAACTTTGGCCGGGATCTCTGAACAGCGGCTAGAAATCGATTGAAATTATGTAACGATATCGCGAACAGCAGACCCCGCTGAGTTACCTTACGATCCTCGCAGTGCTATGGTCAATTATCTCGAAAGGATGATAGTTGTCTGAAATCTTCGGAAAGTTTTACTTTACTGTAGTATGTTGGTCTTGGTTCACACTAGGGTGTGAGTACAGTCTATAAAAGCGAAGAAAAAAAAACCGCTCGTTGGGGGGTTTGAGCTGCTGCTAGGTCTCATTTTGCTTCGCGGCACTTCCCCGCTGATCAAAAGTTTCCAGGAAAAAGTCTGGTGGAGGGCCACGAAAATATCTGTTGAATATGGGCCTTTCCATAGTATTTGTGTTTGAGGTGATCAAGGTTCATGGACCCATGGCGATGACCATGTCTGCAGCAATGCATGGTGGTATCCATGCCATTGATCTATGTTGGTGTTGGTGTTGAGACGACACGAACAGGTAAAGATGGCAGATGGAGTATGTATATGTTCCAACTTCTGCACCCCTTAAATAAATCACGACTAAGCATCCGGGTTGTGTCCTCTATTGAGGAACCATGCTCCAATACAAATGGGACCAAGTTCCTTCTTCCCCAGCTTCTCTTGAACTTCTCGAATTGCTCGTATGTTGGATGAAGTTGTACCTATTAATTTCCGCATGTAGTTCGTGAAAAATGCCCGTACAGACTAAGGCAACGTGAAAAAGAGAAAGACGGAGTCTCCGAGAGGCGCTATTGGCCTAAGTGGACTGTGGGCGGCTGTGGGCGGCACATCGTTTAGCGCCGATCATGTTGGACGAGCGAGAATGATGGACTATAAATTTAGTATAAATAACGCAACGGGGCACATGCCACACCGCCAAAAATGGCAACGTCCGAGCAGCTGCCAAAACATCCACAGGAAGTCACAAATTACCTTTCAGGCAGAGAAACGTCACGCCACGAATATCAAAGATAAAGAGGGAGCCAACTGAATCATTTAACCAATGTACCACTATAAATGCTGTCATTTGAAAAAGGCAAGGACCTCCAAGGGCGTGGGAAATGAGAGGTATCAGGGCGTGAGTAAACCTAATCGACGAACACCGTCGTGAGGAAACAGCTTGATTTCGAGTTCGAGAAAGTTAGGACAGTCAACGTTTCAACAGGTTTCAACCTGTCTAATAATCCGACTATGTCAGCAGTGACGCGAAAACGAGTTTGAATGCACCCTACCCTATGAGAGATCGATAGCTTCGTCCTTCCGAATATACATCTCGGCCACTGTCCCAGGCTAATGCGTCTTCGGAAGGCTGACAATGGCTAGTGCCGCGCTGAAGAAAGAGTGTCTTCAAGCGTATCAGGAGGTCTCTTGATAAATCTTCGTTCGTTCTGAGAGGCGCTCGAGCACTCCGACCGAATCGTCAAATGAAGATGCACTGACTATCGGTTGCTTGAATGTGGGGGTGAACTTCGAACATTACTTCCACAATCAGGATGGAGAAGAGACCAAGACCGTGATGACTGTGGACGACCTGGCATTGCAAATAGTCTGCTGGGTTCGAATGCGCAATCGATCAGCTCGTGTCTTCGAGTATCGTTGACAGCACTAACCTTTTATCCTTCTTGCATATCATCTCCAATTGATTTATAGGTTTGTGGCTCAGCATACTTGATCGCCCAGCGCTGTCGTGCTTATTGGCTGCATCTCGGCTTCCATACTACATAGTACAGCACAACCTCCCGCAGGCAGGACGTCATCGATGCGAAATGTGCCAACGGAGCGGAAGGTGAGACCGCAGTTGTCCGATTATTCAAGGCCACTACCGTGATGGGCTCGAGGGGAAACTGGGAGGCAGCACCGGACGAAGGGCGCAAACAAGGCTCCGTTTGAGAGTAATGGGACCTTGGCGAGCGTGTAGCATCTACCCTAGCTTTGAGGGTTGCCATCCTGCTGTAACGAGTGAAGGAACGCGTGCAACAAGGTCATGGGTCCAACATCCGAGGACCCCTCGCTAGCACATTCCCGTGACTCTCTTGTACTTGCTACTTCCTCACTGCAGTCGCAAACGGCGGATATCCGCGTAACGACAATACCCCCTCGAGCGCCGAGAACCCAGCGGGAATGGTGCTCGTTTCGGGGACTCCTTCGGCTGGCTCCTTATTCTATATTCTCCAGCAACCGTACTAGTGCACAAAATAGTCGATGGGATTATTGGATGCTGTGGTGAGAGAGCGACACGATGACAGCCAATCCATTTTCTGTTTTTAGCTATTAGTCATGCCTTTTCGGGACTGAAAATAGACAAACGTACGAACACTGGTATGGACTTGTACAGAATTGTATTGGCCTTGATAGACGAACGATATCGCGCCGCTATGGTGCCATTACCACAGGCGTTTGTGTAGATTCGCTACCGTCAGATTAAAAGGCACGGTCTGTGACAGTTAGCTCGAAACTGGGCAGAGAAGAATAGATGAAGACGTACAAGGTTCAAATAATATGTTCATCTTCTGCAGCAGAGCACATGGTCACCAGATTCTGACTGTTAGCTTTGGCCGTTGTGGAATCGAAAAGTTTCCCCTGGCGCCGGAAAATATATGCCTTGGCTGCTTCCGAGGACAGCCTTTCTGGAAACTGGAGTCGGTATGAGTAATGGTGGATGAGCTAACCTATATAACTCACAGGGCTCCTCCCCACAGTCTCCCCGTTCCATAGCGGTCTTCTGGGCGGAGATAGAGTAGAACCATGGCACCACTCTCGTATCTCAGTTGGCGAGAATCCTCAAAAGAATGCTCTCCCAGTGAGAATGACCGCAATACAATCTATATGGGACTAGTCGTATGCATGAACCAACGCGTATATATGTGATTAACACGTACGATAATTCGATCGTACATTCAACGATATTGCCTTTCCTCCTTTGCAAGATATGGCGCGTGATGAGATACGGCATTCGCTCGTTTGCGATGCTTCGTCTGCCAAGCAGAAGGTGACTCCTCTTTTCTCGTGTATTCTTCGATCGTTACTCGCAAACGCTCCCGCCTGATATATCCCTACATGAGTTGCTGCTCCATCTCGTTGACAGTTGTGCCGTTAGCGTGGGCTATGGCATCATCCTGCGACGCCTGTTCGTCCACCATGACTCAGACGTGTGCATGGGGGCAGATTGGAGCGCACGAAGCAGTTGGAGAAGCCCATAAGCTTCGGAGACAGGATTCACCCCATTGGACCAAGATGTGCCTGTATGAAAACTTCAGTTAACGGGTTTCATACCAAAAAGAAAAAGGCGCACCGTCGTTCCTCCGTCCCCATTGTGTATGCGGTTCATGTTTTGCGTCAGAAGCGAGCTGATTTTTAAAAGGCTATGTTGATCAAACCGTTTTGTGCGATGAGAGTTAAGCGGAAGATTTATGTTACCGTGATGGCAATAGTAGAGAAAGAGAATGTTCGGCAACTGCCGTTGCTACCTATTACAGGTGCTCTAGATCTCATGGGATGCATATCTAAAGACTCCGCGCGCAGAACTGGTGACTTCGATTCAACTAATTCCTGCTTATTCCTCTCTCCATTCGATCTGACTCGACCTGTGCTTGGACTACACCACCATAGATCGGATCGACTTCCTTCATATCACCGGTGTAAAGACCGTCGATGGACTCCCGATACTTGTATCCGCCTGAATCGCTGCAGCTGTTCTATAAAATACGGGCAAAGCTATGGCCTCTGTAGTCGCAGCACTGAAGGATGATTACTCTCTACGATCTCCCCTCCAAGGTAGCGGATTCTCCGGGAACTATGACCACCTGGCGGGCAAGGTACGCGTACAGGAAGTTCCATCACAGGTGCATTGCTGATCGTTCACCTTTGTAGGTACTGCCTAAACCTCAAAAACCTCCCATACCAGACGATTTATGTCGAGATCCCTGATATTGAAGCTCTCGCGAAGAAGATCGGCGCTGCGCCTACCGGGTTACAGCCTGACGGTGTGTCCCCCAAGTATACGATTCCCATCATCCAGGACCACTCCACGGGCGCGGTAGTCTCCAGCTCACCTGCCATAGCCGCCTATCTTGACAAGACCTACCCTTCCTCTGGTCCCGTGCTCATCCCCGCCGGGACGATGGCCCTGCAGCTCGCCTTCACCGACGCAGTCAATGAAGCATTCGAACATCTCCGGGTGCCTCTGTTTTATACCCACATGGTGGTGAAGATGAACGACCGGACGACAGAATATATGAGGAAAAAACTTGCTGGGATCTATACATTGACGGCCCCGGAGGGCGAAGAAACGGAGAAGATGTGGGCGACTACGAAAGAGAACCTGGGGAAGATGAACAAGTGGTTCGAAGGAAGCGAGGGTGACTTCGTTATGGGCAAAGAACCTTGTTTCGCGGACACGGTTATTAATGCGTTTCTTTGGTTGATTAGGAGCACGGTCGGAAGAGAGAGCGAAGAGTGGAAGGATATCGCTACTTGGAACGATGGGAGATGGGGGAAGCACCTAGATAGCTTCATGCCGTATGAAATTGTTGCGTAGGCAGTACCCAGGCTTCCTCCCTCGTTAATTGTAACTTTGCCTTCCTTCTTGAATGCCATTATCCGTCACGAACCGGCTTTCTCGACGAAAAGACCGCAGCAGTGGTAACTAGGCGGTGAGTGCTCACTCGGACGATTCGAAGGCTTCATATACGTATTGAGCACTCAAAGCGAGTAAAAATAACGGTGTGCATATGTACAGAAGGCTGGGATTCAATCCTCGATCCACCACATCCATTACAGCAATAGAATAAAGCACGATTCTGCTATACTGAGCGGCCTACGGATGACCATCACCACGACTTCGGGACAGCGAACTACTGTACAAAATCATGATGATGTATACAGCACGGGCTGGACGTAACCCGATTAATACGAGATGGTTCCTAACGCACTTCATTGTATGTGTTTGAACGAGACCGAATGTAGTACGTTTGGGGCTGCACTTCAGCGTATGTTATGAAGACGCAGAGAAGCAGCATTAGGAGTAGCTTCAGACTGCGCCTGAGTAGGTAGAACAGCCCTGTAAGTAAGGTAGGTATAAATGAAGCTGCCCGATGACAACGATATGATGCACATACTAATCATGTCCCAATAGGTCAATGTTTCCAGAATGATAGAATTCGCAGGGTCCGACTCAGAGTCGACTGAAAGCACAAAACTATCATGTTGCATGATGATCCGTGGTAGGAACTGGAAGGTGGAAACTCGCGCATTTTCGTAATGGTGGCCGCGGCAAGACGTTTTGTGGAGGCGCACGTTATCCGCGTGTTTTTGTGAAAATATAAGAGTAGACGTAAGGCTCAGCGAACACATTGGTGAATAAAAGGTCCTGTTGCCTTGTAACAAAAGACGGCAACCTTCTCTCGATCAAGATTGGCGCCGCGGGCTGAATCGTGCCTGACAAGTTAGCGTTACGGATTCTCTAAGCTGCAAACAAACAGCTATCTGCCAATAAGGCGATAGTACTTATCGCTTCGCGTTTGTGAATATAATAGATATGGATGAAACCTTCCGGCGTACAATGCGGGGTTCATCAGCTCATCTCCGTAGACACATACCAAAGAAAAATGCGACGACGAGACTGATGTCATTCATAGCCGTGGGGCTGCTTCCTGTGCTATGAATGAAAGGAGAGCAGAGAATTGTCCAACGAGAAAATGGGCAACAGAAAAGGTTCACGATTTAGGCTCTTTTCTTGATAAATACAGACGCTGTAGACAAGTCCTGGCTGAGAAGTAGTGCACTGGATGATTGTGAAGCACAAATACGTATGTCGAACCTCGCGCACGGATATCTCCCCAAAAACACGAGCGATTGTAAATAAGCAACCACAGCAATGTACCCAGGCCGCGGCGTCTCCGTCGCGCGAGTTTCACTTTGCCACGGTAATCATGTGACCGTGATCTGGCTGGAGCACAGCTAGTAGAAAAAATCAGATATTGTCAATTAATGACGGGCTGTGAACATACATACCCAGTTTTGGCATCTCATACTGGAACGGTGGTGTCCAGACCCAGAGGCGATATGCACCCCAGAATATATCTGATGATAGTGTCCCCGCAAGAAATGCATGTACTAGCCCGTACCGACGTCCTATACCTAGACATTGATTAGAGCATGTACAGCGGAGACAGGTCGCACGAACCCGACATGTATGATCATAGCTCCCACTGACCCATGGACGTCCAGACCTCATGCTATCGTGGTGCCAAGCCAACACTCTCAGCATCTTCCCTCTCTGCACGTCCCGCGCGCGCAAGGCCGAATTCTGCGATCCACCGGTCGATTCTGAATCATCTTGTTGCATCGAATCGTCGATGTATGACCATGCACGACGTATATGCGGCGTCTCGGCTTTATATCCCAGACCTGTATCACCTTGTCGCAGCTTCCGATGACGACGAGCGAATTCGGCGGGCACCATCCTTCAGACGCACCGCAGACCCCAAAATGTGGGTCCTCGATGTCGTCGTCTTCTTCCTCCTCGTCTTGACTCTCTAGACCAAGGCGACTCGCAGTATTCCATTCCTCGGCCATTATCAAACTTTCTTCCTTCCTCCGCAACTGGCTAGGCACACCTCCAAACGCCGGATTCGTGGCCCAGGTACGGGCGCTAAACCGTGTATTTGCGACTTGAGCACCACCACCCAGTCATCATTCAAAATGATGGAGGTGATGGGGCCGTTCGTTGTATTGACTATTGGCATACGATGGACACGAAGCAGGTGGCAGCCGTGGCGCCAGTCTATCAATGGAGTATTCGTTAGCTGTGCAATAGACATGAGAGAAGAGAAAACTCACTTGTCGAGCAAGAGTACTTGAAATAGGAAAACAGAAGGGCGAAGAAGGAAGACGACGACGTGTTCGTGTCTTCTCTGTCCCTGCCTCCAAATTTCGTCCTCCTCATCCCGTATCACTCTTTGCACCGGGGTACAAAACTCCCGGAGCCTACACATCCTCCTCCACCGGCTTCCTTCGATGTCGGCTCACTCGCGAAACCCTTCCCAGAGTCTTGGGACCATCCACCCAACTCAAAATGTGTAGCGCCAGTTCTGCTGGGAAATCGTGTTTAGCAAGGGCGCGATCGTCGTGGGATGTGCGGCGGTTCGCGGGAGTGCAGGTGAAAGCAGCGTCAGAGAGTCGGCATTTGTGGGAATGTGGTCAAGGTCATCGCGGCGTTGGGTGATCCAGGCGACGGTACTGTCGGCGGCGACGCTATAGGCATGCACAGCGTTGCACTCGTCGGTTGGTTCTGTATGAATGTCGAGTAGGCTGGTGCTAGAAGAAGGAAATAATCTTACAGGCATGTGATCTCGAAATCGCTGGTAAAGAAAAGGCGCAGTGCGGATAAATAAATCCATCCACGGTGTTGATTATTGAAAGATGGAATTGCCGCGACTAGACGACAACGTATGGCGGTACCCCGTAACTGACGACGGGCCAAGCCTAGGGATGGAGCCTTGGGAGGATGGCGGATGGCGATCCTCGTCAGCAGCGATGGCGAGGTCCTGGGGATAAACGAGCATCAGAATCAGGATCCCCCATGCCGAAAATGAGGGATATATGATGACGGGGATGGAAGCAGACCTGGGACGAAAGGTAGGCAGCTTTCAACGGGGATGGTGACGGCGGGGGCATCGGTGGTAAGACAGCTGTCGTCTTGGCTCACCGAAAAAGGTGTCGCCATCATTGTCGTTGGTTCCGCCCTCCCGCTCATGCTCCTCGCTTCGGCAGGGTTTCCCGCATCCCACGCAGCTCATCTCATCCCTCAAAAACCCCATTTCTTCCCAAAAAAAACCTCCTTGGCCGTTACCGTCAAGCTCCCAGATACACTGCAGGGCGAGTACATGAGCCAATGCTCCCAGATGACCTCTGATATTCCATATCCTTACCAATTCGGCGTCCTTTTGGGCACGAATTGCCAAGGTTCGTTGCGAGTAGGACTGATATCCGTGTGGGGGAAAGCTGGTGTGTTAGCGGTACAGGCGTACAGGCGGAGATCGTTGTAAGCAATACACTGTACAGGTTATCGTGGGAATGTCGCGTGTGGCCTCAATATTCGAGGGCTTACGCGTTGGAGATCGGGGCCAGATCCCTGGCTATCCGGCAATCTTGTCGATTCCAAAATAAACCAATGAGTGTGATGATCTACTTTTTAGTGGTGACTTATAGTTCTTTTGGATCGCGTTGCAGAGGTCAGTGACGTGTGGGTGGCGGACCGTAAACACCGAAGGCAGTGGTCCTGGACATCATAATCAATGGCATCAAATTACCAAAAACGACACCTTCCTTTTCACAACTCTTCGACACAAAGCTTTTCTAATGCCACAAGACAATCAGCATTCCAACGACAAATGGATTCCGACAGCTTTGGCCGTTTTGTCATCTGCTAATGCGGGTACAGGCGTGTACATACTAGCTCTCATATTTGTTTCCGTCTACCCTCTCGCATATGCCCTGCTGCCGCCTCCCAAGCCCAGCTCGGCGGTCAACATCTTCAAGAATACCGTCAAGGCTACGAAGACATACTATAAAGAGCACAAGAGTCTGCTGGATGGTAGCGCCAGTATTGACAGGGTCGAAGAGTAACATTCTTCAATACCCCCCTTGCTCAATCATGCCTAATGAACTCCACCAGACTTCGAACGGAGGCCGCAACGCTCAAACTGATGCACGCCAAAGCGTATCAAGGGTTCTCCTTGATGAATGCCTCTTCTTGGGTTCGCTACGCGAGAGAGTGGTGCCACATCTGGGTGAAAGCGAGAGCGTACCAACGAGAAATTGATGCGTTGAGGGTGGAGTTCAAGGCATGTGTCTGCATTCTCATCGATATGTCGTCCGCTGATGCTTGGGATGCTGTAGATATTGGTATTACAGGCGAAGGCTCGAGCTCCAGCTGCAGGAGGGAGCCTCGATGACCAAGACGGGGACGACGCCTCGTTGGCGAACAGGTCGGAGGGCTCCGACTCAATTGTGTGAGGGAATAGAAGAATTGTAAGTCGAATCTGCGACGTGATTCCCAGCGCGTTCATCTTTATGCTCCAGGTAGACCGCATCACCGCCCCTTTTCCAAATTTGTATCTCCGTCATGCTTTTGTTGATTTCGAGATTTCAATGTATATTCTGACTTGCTCCATTTAAGTCACGATGACCGTCGGGTGTACGGATCGTTGAAAGCAGGAATACGTGTATGTTTCTGTCCCTCTGAAATAGACTGATGAGCATAGAGAAGATTAGCTGCGAGAGATGTGAACATGTCATCCGACTAACACCACAATCATCACCGACTATCGACAAAGCGCATACGCAGTGAAAGTACCGGCTATCAAGCTTGTGACCGGACGCGCACATGACTGGTCCAGGACGATCCGACCAATTCACGGGGAGTACAATTGGGCGTTAGAAATGGGCAGTAGTAGGCATCACGGAGATCCGAGATTCAATGTGTTGAAGGGGGAACTCAAGGTATAGTGTCTGTATTGTCGTCAATACATAATCCACTGATTATGTGTTAGATGGCGGTATTACAGGTGGGGAAGGGTCGAGCTCGAGCCGCCAGAAGGTGCCAAGAGGCCCCCAATGGCCAAGATGGACGCCTCGTCGGCGAAGAGGTCGAAGAGTCCCAACTCAATTGTTTGAGAGAATATAAGATTGTAAGCGGCATCTGCGTAGTCATTCCAGCGCGTTGATCATGGTGCTCCAGGTTTACGGCATCGCTTCTTCCACATTTGTATCTCCTCCATGCTTTCGCTGCTTTCAAGTTTTCAATAGATGCGCTGACTTGTTACATTTAACTCACGATGAAGAATACGCGTATGTTTCTATCCCACTGAAACGAACTGATGAGCGTAGAGAACATTGACTGCGAAAGACACGAACATGACGTCGGACCAAAGCCAGCATCACCACCGACTATCGACAAAGCGCATGATACATCCGAGCACTGTGGGAAAGTACTGGTTACCAAGTTTGCGACCAGGAAATGGACGTGAATATGGCTGGTCCTCCTAGCGTCATTCCCTCCTGAGGACGACCCGACAAATCCACAAGAAGCATAATTGGGTGTTTCCATTCCCCACCGTAACGTTCGCAAAACACGCCCTTTCATCTATGCAAGGCGTCCGTCGTAGATTCGCTTTCCTTCCCCAACGAGCCCTTTCGAGTTCCCCTCCGTGCTGGTTCATCAACTCCTATGCGCTTGCCGCCTCTTCCGCCTCCCTGAACATATTTGACAAGACCAGCTCCTTGTTGAATGATGTAGAGGTATGAGGAGGCCAATCAACAGCGACGTTAGAGGATAACGTCAAAAAACCTCGTCAGCGACGGCGACTGCGGCAATTGGAAGCTTTGATAGAGTTCCAAGGCGAGCGTGGATTTCGACAAGCGAACGAGTTTGTGGCGCCCTCGAGTGTCCATGCTCGCCAGCAGCAGACATCGACAGTATTGATATTGAATACAGGAGGTTGTCGTCAGAAGGACTTATGGAACGGAGGAGTCGTTGGTCGTCGGTGTTGAGTTTGAATATGAAACACTGTTGTCATGATTATGTAATATGAGGCGCCTTTGCCTTATAAGGTCGCCGAACTTTTACTGAGTACTGCGGTTGGTTAAATCTCAGCGGATATATCTATCTTCACTACCCGAAGTAGATGCGCCTTCCTTTCATGTATAATACTTAACTAAATTGGAGTTGTATCTGCCTCAAATTGTTTCTTGATCGTTCTTGCCAGTCAGATCGCGACGCTGAACGAAGTGGTTATTAGATTCCAGCTGACATATCTTCCAGAAAGCATCGGAGGTTTTGAAGCGGGTTGAAATATGTCTTCGTAATTTTCATTCGATTTGGTGAACTGACCTGCACGACTACAACGAGACATGGGAATAAGTCTATCTATTATATGGGGTCCTATAATAGTGCAAATGGTATGCTATATCGGCACGACGGAATACAGGCGGCGCATACCAGTAAACCAATCAAATTGGTACCCTGATAAAATCTGTGTGCGCCTCTTTCTGACCACGTCCTTCTTGAATCTTATACGTAATTGACAACAGAACAGAAGTTTTGTAGTCACCAGACGATGGACGATGCCAAGAGCAAGCCCTTATCGAAACATCTACTTGCGATTAGGTTGATATCATCATTCTCGTCTATCTACTGGAGGGACATGAGATTTAACAAAAGAATTATATGCTGAAGGCCGGATACGGAATTACAAGCCATCTACTCTTCCGATTAACTAGGTCAACACTGCTTCACCGATGCGCAGCGACCTGTGGACGACTAGCTCCAATAATAAGAGTTCGGGTTTGTAAAGTCCGAAACGCCAGAGCATAATGGCAATGTGAGAAATCATTATGATTGCCATCATGCGAGAGGCGCCGGTGATGATGAATCTAGTTCCGATGAGAATAGTCCTGGGAAGATCCCCTTCGAGCGCGTGCGCTATGTCTGGGATTTGAGGCCAGATATCGAGCTGCGTCAACAAGGCGCAAAATACTAGCACCGCCAGTAACTTGATGAGATTGGCTCTGCAGAATTTCCCTGGAACAAAGAAAGACGTGGTTAATGGGTAGAAAGAAGCGGAGTGAAGCTGTACTCACTGATGTCTTCCAAATAGATGTATGTGATAACACATCCAATGAATGTGCAGGTCACAGCTATTCGTAGGGCGGCTAACAGCTCTGGGCTGACTGAAGCTGAGTTAGATGGTCGAGTTGGCACTCTGAGTCGAAAGCTCGAAACTTACTCATAATACTTATCTGCTGAGTCCGAGATAGGAGTTAGTGGCAAAGCACGCACCAGGTAGGAACGACCTCCCTTTCCACCAAACGGGGTCTTTGTGCATGCGACAAAGGACCGTCATTTATCTTGGCATTGAAATATGCGGTAGGGCGTCTACAATTGAAACATGAGAATACATGAAAGAGATGTTACGTTACGTCCCCTTGTCCCTGTGGCCCACTGGCAGGCTGGGCACATAGACCACCAACCGCCGAATGATTATTATCTCCCAAGACCGTTTGAAGCAATGCGTCGCGAGGAGGTCTAACCTCGAAGCGCTTCGTAGGAGCTTCCAAGTTCCTACAGGATCGAGCCAAATCCCGTGGCCCCTAGTCCTCCGATAACTTACCAATCATTCTCACAGCTGGAATAGCGGATTCTGCGGTGTAGCGCTGTGGCATAAGCGCTCATTCCGAGAACGGCGCTTGAAGTATGCAGAGGATTATCGACTGAACAGAGTCGTGTTAGCAAGCTGTTGGGGTGTTGGATATCTAGCCACCGTTATCTTGCTTTCAAAAATATTGGGAGTACAAGTACCATTCCACACGTCGCAAGTAGGTGATGGGAGCTAAGACGGAAACGGAGGCAAAAACGCGTATTTTGAGGCACGTGATTGAGATCAACCAGCAAGTTTCAAGCCGGTGACTGCCAAGGGGCTTGTCTCTCTAGTATCTACTGTGACCGCCATTTCAGCTGCAACAGAGCAGCCTACAGGCTTTATCTATGCTGACCCGTTCATCGTCCATCTGATGAGCGCAAAAGTACTTCCTTTTAATCTCGGAATTCGACTATGGAAGACAGTGTCTGGTTGCAATAATGGGATCCGAATCTTTCGCCCTCCAAAGGCAGGCATATACGCCTGTAACGATAGTGCATTCCAACTGTTGTCGGTTCTTCAAGTATGGACTGTTAGTATGCTGATAGGTGCGTCTTTGTCTCTTGTTCGTGGATATCCCTAACGTATCACCCAGGTACTACTATACACGCAATTCCTCAACCATGGACATCATTTCGATGGAGTGTTCCTTTTTTACCACCACTACAGAAATGAGACGACAACAGAAATCGTATTCGACACTCACTGCACCGTCGTTATTCGGCAGATGAAACCAACTCTGTTCGCCGTCCGGGCAGCTTGAAGAGATAGCTTGAAAAGAAAGCGAATGCTCAGGGTATTGCCGGAAGCTCTTCGATGTGCGGGGAATTCCAAGGTAAGCATGACCGCCTCTGCAGTTTTATGAGCTCATGGCAAGAAACAGGTTCACGGTCTGACATCCGAAAACATTATATCCGCTTCGTCTTTATCACTTCGGCAGGATATTAGGTTACGTGGACGTACTTACCTGTCCCAAAAGTGGACGCGTAGCCTCAATAACGACGATGGTCACCGAGACGGAGCCTCTCTCGGGCACGTCTTGTCATCGATTGGCTCTAGTTGTAAGTGTCTGTGCTTCTTCCTTGTCGGCTTCGTATATCTACATGCACCTAGGAACATCGCCTATACTCCAGGGGAAAGTCATATCCGAATTGCTGTACCCGACTCGGATTCGGCTGTGATACCTCTCATTCATAACCACCCATGTAGCACTGAGCATTCCGTCGTTGTGCGCGCACAGTATACAAGGACCTGAGTTGGATGATACGCAAACATCCGTGGTGGTATGGACAATTATCTGCACCCTCCCAGCTCGCCCGTCGCTAGGCCTAAAGCTTGATGGAGGAAATGGTGATGGTAAGTCCATTTGGATACATTCGTTTCCTGACTAATGAAGAGGTTTACAGATGTTGGCGCTCGGTCGCGACGTGTATAATTGTCCTGGTACTATCTGATCCTTCGAAAACATGACACAGCAATCGCCGGTTTATCGGGAAATGACTGTTATCCTTTGTAAGACGTTTTAGACCTATTTTACCATATAACCCAGACTAACGTAGCTTCTGCAGAAAGCAATGTCCGAGCTGATTATACTATACGACGTCCCGACCAAAGATGCTGATGCACCCGGCTCAGCGACGACTTGGCGTACGAGGTATGTCCACAAGTCCCAGACTGGAAAGTCGTTACTGATCAACATCCATTAGGTATTCCCTCAGCATCAAGAACCTGAAATTCCAAGTTGTCTGGGTCGAGCTTCCCGATGTCGAGGCTCTAGCAATACGTATCGGAGCTCCCCCCACTGGTGTCAAATCAGATGGCAAGTCGCCATTTTACACCATACCCATCATCCAGGATCCTTCCACTGGCGCTGTGGTATCAGAGTCTTCCGCCATCGCAGAGTACCTCGACAAGACCTACCCCGCCTCCGGCCCGATGCTCATCCCTGCAGGAACGAAGGTTCTGCAGCTCGCGTTCCGTGAGGCAGTAGCGGAGAGTTTCGTTCCGACGCGTCCCTTTTTCTGGGGCGGAGAGATATTGAACGATGCAACAAGACTATACTTGCTCAAGCGGCTTGAGGGGCTGGGTGTGGTCGTGAAGGTCCCGGAGGGAGAGGAGAGGGAGAAACAGTGGGCGAAGGTGCAAGCAGGACTAGGGAAGATCAACAAGTGGCTCCCGAAGGACGGCTTTGAATTCGTTATGGGGAGCGAACCATCATTTGCGGATGCTGTTCTGTGTGCGTTTCTGAGGTTTACGAGGGGTATTCTTGGAAGGGAGAGTGAGGAGTGGAAAGATATGGCGAGCTGGCATGACGGAAGGTGGGGCAAGTTAATGGACAGGTTTAGTCAGTACGAGTGAAGAAAAAGGGAACCCTAACCCTAACATCTGTTACACCTTCTCGATTAACTGTCATGTTAACTTCCAAGTGCCTAACTTTCTCGAACTTCGTCAAGACTATTACACTGGCATTATCAGTTACTATCGAATTTCTGAATTCACAAAACTTGGTCTGCGAGCACTGAACAAATACCACAATTCAGCAACCCGGGGGCTCGTTACCAGGCGGAGCGGCCATAGGCCTAAATTCAATCTTGTTTGCACAAATAAATATGCCAAGGCTTTGACGGCGTCTCTGGACTACGAAAAATGAAGATAAAGATAGCTCGCTACCTAGGATGGTCCGGGACAGGTCTAGTCTAGGCTGCTATGAATCGTTCACTGCACGATCGTGCACATTACTTTGGCCTATTTCCTGCTCATTGGACTAGGACTAGCTATCTTTTCTTACTGTCAAGCCAACGCCGATACAAAAAGCTTGACGTTTTACAAATTTTGCCGACTCAACATCGGAACATGCGGATCCCTCTGATGTACGTTACTTCTGCGGTGTTTTTACCTCATTGCTTCACACGTTTGTAAACAGTTGACCAGGGACCTTTTCTTCATACTCGTCAGAGATATTCACTGTAATAAACTGTGCTATACGATTTCCCAATGCCGTGACACCCGTGTGGATACGGTGATGTAAGTACGTGGTTGACAACTGCGATGTTCTTTCGCCATTACAAAGACCTGAATAATTTCCCGAAAACCCGGGAAATGAATCAGACGATGAGTAAGAAGTACGTGTCGAATGGACCACTCGAGCATATAACTGACTGGTGCGCCTATGCAGACTCAACACAACCAGATGTCTTCGAATTTGATCACCTTATACGATATTCCAAACAAGCTTCCTGACGCACCGGGATCTCCAACGACGTGGAGAGCGAGGTACGTGCACGCGTTGTACACCGATATATGCACCCTAACCGTACGGTGATAGGTATTCTCTAAACATGAAAAAACTCCCGTACCAAACAATTTTTGTCGAACTTCCCGACATTGAACCTCTCGCCAAACAGATTGGTGCCGCTCCTACGGGCACCAGACGCGACGGAGTCACGCCCCTGTACACAGTTCCCATTATCCACGACCACGCTACTGGGGCCGTCGTATCAGAGTCTGCTGCTATCGCAGCGTATCTAGACAAAACATACCCGTCTGGACCTACACTCGTCCCTGCCGGTACGATGCCACTTCAGCTCGCGTTTCGCGACGCGGTATCCGACGTGTTTGGTGCTTTTCGCGGGTTCATGATCGAAGGGATCGCGCCAAAACTGAATGATAGGACGATGGAAATATGGAAGACGAGGTTGGTGGAGCAGGGCGTGAACTTTGACGCACTGTTTGATGGGGAGAAGGAGAAGGTGTGGGAGAAGGCGTTGGCGGGTTTTGCGAAACTTGATAAGTGGTTCGAAGGGAATGATGGGCCGTTTGTTATGGGAAGCGAGCCGTGTTTTGCGGATGCTGTTCTCGGCGCATTTTTGAGATACAGTTGGGCTACTCTTGGGAAGGACAGCAAGGAATGGAAGGATATTGTTAGTTGGAATGAGGGGAAGTGGGTAAAATATTTGGAGAGCTTCGCGCCCTACGAAACGATTCTTTGATACTCAAATATATATAGCTTCATAGTACTCACCTGTTACGTGAGCTATGAGAAAGTATGAGTTTACAACGTTCATATGGTTGACTACGTCCCCATACGCTGACGCTAGAAACGAGGTGTTATTGAGAATGACTCAGATAGAAGCTCCTAGGACTTGTTTCTTTCTACAATTAACTAAGCACCCCGGTAACATCCTTCCACTCATCTAACACTTTTACCATTTTCTCGCACTTGCTCCTTACCGCAACATCACCGCCAGGTCCAAAGACAAGGTATGTCGGCCATTCCCTGCCCTTTGCCTTACCGTCTCCCTTTACAACGTCCACAACAATCTCCACTGCCAAGTCAGCGTCACCTGTACACCAGCCGCCCTCGAAGAACCCCTTGGCGCGATCGCGGATATCGTTGTAGTCCGATATGAGGTTTTCGAAATAGAGAGGCTGAGAGAGTATTTGCTCTGTAACGAGTGCAGCGGGTTCCACGATGAGCACGCGAATACCCAGAGGCGCGACCTTGGTAGCTAGGGTTTCACTGAAGGCTTCAGGAAATGCATCAGCGTCCACCTTTTATACCGTACAGTAAACGCATACCGCGAACAGCCGCTTTGGATGAGGAATACGGAGCTGTAAATCGTGCGCGTAAGCGGTCTTGGTCACTATGAAGTAGTTATATCATTGGAACATGCCTGTCATCTATATCAATTATTATATTAGGATTCTTGCAGGAAAATTGATGAGTACAGAGGCATCAACTTACAGGGACTCTCTCCGGAACCCACGAAGATCGGCTACCTATTTGCACAATTGTTCCTGACCTGTGCGCTCGCATCGCAGGAAGCACTGCAGTTGTCACGTCTATGACACCAAACACATTCGTTTCGAATTGCTCCCTAAACTTCTCAGACCTATGGACCGTATAAGCTGGCCGTATCGACCTACAAAAAGCGGCTCACCCTCCCTCTTCGAAGATGGCCTTTACGCCAATCCCCGCATTGTTAACACAGACATCGATACGACCCCATACAGCGACGGCTTGGTCTACAACAGACTTGATAGCCTTATATCCGCTTGTCACGTCTAGCTCGAATGTTCGTATACGGTCTGTCAAAGGGAAAAGCCCTTCAAGCTTGGAGAGGGTACGCGCCGTGGCGATAACGCTGTCCCCGCGAGCCAGAGCTGAGAGGACGAGGCGTTTACCAAGGCCGGACGAGGTACCTGACACAAAGAAACGTTATTATAGCGCGAAGATAAATAGATGCTACATGCCTGTGATGAGCCATACGAGAGACGACGGGGAGGACATTCAAGTTATCAAGATCGGTCCTTGGAATCATCTCGTATATATATGAGTTAGCTGATAGATCCGGAAGCGAGCGATATGACGAAAAGATTCTGGACCAAAATTCCCATGTCTTTTTACTCTTTTAGCGGGAAAGGTGGAGCCGTACTGTCACAGAGCAGGCACGGCTTCTCTATTTAGCCGATTGATACATATAGCGAGATTTTTTTTTTCGCTGTTTTTTGTAGAGCTTTTGAGAACCGATGCTTGTAGAAACTGTATTCATGTAAATAGTGAATGTCAGAAAACCTGTCGATGGTAAGCTGGGAAACACGAACGGTACTCACAGAACGACTTTCAAGTTAGGATTTGCATTTCCTGTAGGAGCAGCATTTCCGGCGGGCTTTCGAGTTGAATATTGGCCGTTAGTACCAACAGTCAGGGACATTTATATGGATGATGAAACAAGGCTTGGGACCTCATCATAAACCGGGTTTGGGGGATGTCGAGCGCTCAAAAGGGTCTCCGAGATCGCTGGCAGAAGTGCCATAAAGAATGGTTTATGACGAAGTCAAATTCGCTCTCTTCTTTCGCACAAGACACATACAACTATCAAACTCTAGGCAAACAGCTGTAAATTAATGAACCTTAGTAAGAAGAATGCGTCCATGTAGTTCGTTCTAGTCCCAATCAGTGCGGGCGAAAGCCGTGCATGTGCCTATAACCTAACTCGATAGGCTGGATGATCATTGTGGACGAACTTCCTTGACTCCGGGAAGCGTCCTTATATGTACTACCTCCGCCGATGTTTACCTGGAAAGGTGAAACTAATTGCCAGCCTAAGCACTTCGTCCAAAGCCACACTAGGAATATCGTCCTCAAATTGTCCTGAAGCTTAATTGATGTCGATAATGGTTATTTAAATCTGACTAAGAAGGCTCAGATATATTATAGGAAGTTGCGCGATCGTCCGCCGAGGTGTTGCTCTCGGAGTATCTCATGACTCCGTAGCTACCTCTTGCCAGCTACCTCACTGAATGGTCGAAGATAGGGCATAGTTGCCTGGGAGTTTCGCTGTGTTTATGGTAGCCAATTAATGGTGTATATATGAAATTGCCAGTCGAAGTCGACTGTCGAAGGTAGTACCTACATGCCGGTCTACAACTTTCCGTACAGCTGCCTCAAGACAAAATATCGACTTGCTGACATCAAGCCTACGCCCACAATAATCGCGCTTCCTGTGACCAGAATGGCTGTGTTTTAGCCGCCCGGAGAATGCCACGGGAAAACAAAGACCGACCTGCATAATACCCAACGGCCTCGAATCCTCCAGTGGCGGTATTGATAGAACCAGAAATTGGTGGTCCTACTAGGGCGCCCACAGCGAGGATACTCATCATCATGCCTACTCGCCGGCCCACATCAGTGGTGTCTCCAAATTCAATGATGGGAGCACACAGGAGGGAGACGAAGGAGCCTGAAGTGAACCTGGGAACATGTTAGTAGCTAGAGATAGTAAGGTCAAAGAATAGAAGATGGTACCCGTAAATGACAGCGATGGTAATCAATGAGCTTTGATCCCTCGCAAAAGGCCATGAGTAGGTAACAATGGCAGACGCCGCGGTGAATGGGATCATCACATTCATGGCGCCTGGTCTCTGGTCAGAACAACAAGGAACCCCGAAGTAGACACGACCAACCAATCCTATCTCCGAGTAGTCCGGCAAAATAGCGCCCAAAGCCCGAGGAACAGTTAGCTATCGAGACTAGATAGAAAGAGAAATCCTCAGGTACACCGACGTTAGTCGCGCTGACATCGATGTAAGTCAAAACTGGACATGTAAATTCGTTAGTAGGCAAAATCCCAGGAAGTAGAGTAGGCATACCGGTGTAAATCCCGAGGAAAGACGTCAACGTCGATGCACAGTAGAGGGAGAAAGACGCGGACTTGAATTCGTGGAAGTTGAAGAGGCCTCCGCGTACGTCGGTAGGCGGGAAACGGCGTTTAATCAACTGGGAATATCAAGGGTGAATACAAAGTAGTCAAGAATAGATGCAGACCAACTATATTGCTTAAACCAAGGCCCAGCAGAAGAATGAGTGCTATGATTCTCATGGTCCATTTGAACCTGTCGTGTGATTGAATGAAATGTGACGGAACCGACCACATTTGGAATACACATACCCTACGAGAGGTAGTAAATTTCTGGTTGCAATGGGTATGACGGTCCCGCCAAGGGACGAGCCCACTGCCATCAACCCTAGGGCAAGCTTCAGCCTTTTCTTGAACCAATGAGACAGTACCGCGGCTGTGGGGTTCATAATTCCGCCGCACGCCAGCTGGACAGTTGGTCTGTATCAGTACGTCTACGAAGAGATACAGGTAAATGGCACCGACTCCAACGGCGAATCCCTGGCAAAGTAAGAGCTGCCAATACTCGTGACATTCAGCCACTAACAACGTTGCGACCACTAGTAGGAGGCTGCATGCGGCGAAGAGGGGGCGGAAGTATCCCAAGTCGAAGAGTCGACCTGCGAGGAGACCGGGCAAGAATACCAGTGAGTACTGATCAGGGTTTAGAATATGGGACGGGTACACGAGGCGTAGTCTTATACCTGAATGGAACCAATCCAAGCTCTGGAAAAGCACAGTCACTAATTAGCGTGCACGGGGTTTAATTATGAGCTCACATGTCTGACGGTGGGAGGTCCTTCAGTGTGTTCGTTTGGTAGTACGACTGGAAAACCTGAAGAAAGGGAATGTAAAGGTCAAGCATGACGCGACCGGAGGGAATTAACACCGGACTCACACCCCATGAATTGACGTATCCAAACCTTTCAACATAGTCGCCAAATTAGTACCAGAAGGGAAGCAGTGGGTATAGACAGGGACTACACCCCAAAAAAGATGCTCACGTCGTAAAATTATTGCACATCGACTGGTGGAAAGGAAGCGAAGGAAAGCTCATTACTGTGAAATATCGAGCTCCACGAAGTCGGACTTACCCCAGCAACAGTTAACCAGGCTCGCAAGCCACCATCTGGATAATCGTCTAGGGTATACTTGAGTTCATGGATGGACTCCTCGGTGGGTCTCGATGCAATGTTTTCTGAACTCTGGGTAAGCGTACTGGAAACTAGGATTTTTTCGATGATGTCGGAGGGAATTTCTGGTGGTGCAGACATTGCAGCAGTGGGAAAGGAGTTGAGGCAGGTTGCTAGTAAGTCTGAACCACAAAGATCTGGGTTTTATTCCACGAAGAGTTCGCCGGTGATCAAGACGATTGCCGTCGGTTAAACTTGCTTAGAGGCATATATTGGCGTGGTCGTTGGAGGAACAACAGCAGGGCTTCCGGTATTCATAATGGAAGCAAGGAGGCGGTAGATAACAGTCTAGTTTTTGGTTCGTGGTGATCACCAATAATATTTCCAAGTTACCATCAGGCCTTGGTTCCGCATGACATTGAATCGCTTTTCGGGACACTTCGTGACTATACCAAGGTCCCAAATTATATTGCAGGAGAATATCTATTGGTATCAGTTTTGGTGCAAGGGCGTGATGACGTTACGATAGGAATCCGCCTTTTGGGGATGCCAATGGTTCCGGTTACCCATACTGAAGGCGGTAGTAATCGGCCAGTACTTCGTGCAGCGAAATCCTTGGATCACCGCACCGGAGCTGCAGGCGGCCACGTCGGTAGTGTCTGACTTCCCTGATAGTACAATTCAACTCTTCGCCACACTGCTACCATACCACCTTGAATCGAAACCGCACGGTGGGGTGTCTTCCTCTATCATCCGGATTGACTCAGACAATGCGCACATCACCTGTTGTAATCCAGGATCCCAGTGATATGGGAAAATGGAATGAATGGCGAATCCATGGTCACAAGGCAAAGGATAACAACAGTTGCGACCTGGACAACACGATTGAACTACCGATGATGGGAGATCTTCAACACGGAAAGATGTCTTCGGTTGCTCCTATGCATCCGATAAAGTGGTTAAAGCGAGAGATCATGTCTGTCTGCTATGCCGAAGGGAGAATAAAGCAGTAATGGAGCTCGCTGACATGCAGAAACCGTGCGAGAAGGACTCGGTCTCTATCGTTTTTCCCCGAATACAATCACCATGCATGGTAGAAAACGGCGAGATGATAGATCACATCTTCAGTAAGGTAGGACGGAGTGCCAAAGTTTGGCGTCTAACAGAGCTTGAGAAGAAGCGAATCGTCTTAAAAAGATGTCCATTTTTTCGGAGGTCGTATAGCTAGCTGCCAGCCTTCTTCGGCGCACGTGGCCCTTCACCAGTTATTCTCTTCGTGGTCCACGAAACACGCATATAAACGTGTCCACATAACACGGTTCTTCCCCCTGCTTCAGACGCTGCCCAAGGTACTCTTTCCCACAGCCTTCTTTCCCGCTCCTCACCCTCTGGTAAACCCAACTTGACAATCCTCTTGCTCACGTACACTGGTGTCTTGATATTAGTCTGCTGATAAAATCGCGTCCGGAGAGAGGGGGGAGGCTTCAAACATTGCATCAAAGAAGGTAAATAGGTCGACCATCGTCTTGATGGTAGATGAGATAGTCGAGTATTGCAGCTGATTCGAGGATGACGGCCAATGGGCCGACCTTTATGACGAGAACAGTGGAGAAGGGGCGTATGCCGCGGAGATTTGAGCTGGTGGGGTCTGCGACTGGCCCTGAGGTAAGCAAGAGCAGCATTGTCCAGTAAATCTGTGGCGGAGAAGGTGGTACTGTAATATTGGTTGGTAACCTGAAAGGTGTGCTTGGAATGTAGCGCACCCTGATTCTTCGGGGATCGGCTACGCCGTATGAAACGACATGCAGGGTAACGATGCCACAGTCATTCGATGGGAACTGTCAGGCAGCCGGGTTACATAGGGAGCCAGAAATCTCCGCCAGCACCTCATTCTGGCGGTAGCAAATTTCGTCAGAGGCCCCTACGAAGTTGACGCAAAATGTCCAGCTCGTTTTGATGTCAAATCGATGCTTTGCATAACGAATGAGTCCTGTATCGCAAAAGGGGCGCGCAAAGCAGGAGGAATTGTGCTTGGAGGCATGAGTGGAGGTGATGGTAGGAATTGGTGTAGGTGTTTTAACATGAATTTGCCGAAGTAGTCCCGCCATCAGACCTTTGAAAAGACGTCTGCTCTATCGGTTTGGGGTCTCCGTCATGCTGAGAATTAGAAAGCCCTTCCTGAGCTCCATTGAGCTCAACCGTTTGTCTGTAGCCGCAGCAGGTAATGAGCACTGAAACCGCTTTCCAGCACTGAGTTTCAGTTAAAAGTACCAAATCGCTTTGAGTGGAAGGAGGGGCGACACTATTGTCAGAAGTGGGGATAGATGGCTCCGACAACTGCGGACTCATCGTTCTAGAACCACGAATGTTCAGGCCTCGGGGGTGTAGGACGAAGATACGCATCACCCGGAAATCAAGATAGACCAGGCATTCCGATTGTGCGCGAGACAGATATCAAAACCGGACTTGCGCCTGGACCGTGCCCTCATGCTAACCACCCGCAGCGTTCGGTTGTTATCAGAACTTCGCTCCCCAGTCCATCATCGGAACTACTTTGTTGGATCTGCGAGTCTGACTCCGGAACTTTGTTCTATGATGGTATATACAGTTATTCCTTGGAAAGTCAAAGATGTCACATTGAAACGCTCCGAATCCCAGTTAGGTAACGAGTCGGCGGGGACATCTGTGTTTTTATCGCAATGCGTACTGGAAAATCGGCATCAGCAGATAGCAGAATGAATCATGGAAAGATGAACATGTACTGGATGGTGGAGATTTCGTCTTCACATCTTGGTATAGTCCTCCGAAGACATGAAGCCCTGAAGACCGGTCGTTTAACTTTTGTGATAGGATCAATAAAGACCAATAAATTGTCGATAACTCTGATAACTAAGATCAAGCCTGAGAAACAGCCAAGTAAGCGGCTACTCACCTCTGGCGATCTTGGGCGAGTGTAGAGGGCTCCTCCTTCGAGGCTTTTTGTACGGCTCGCGACTCTCCGCACTGGCAACTGCCGGTTTTTGCCTGGTTAGTTCACTCCAACTATTCCTCCTTTGGAAGCTCAAAAAGGTTTGCGCGCTACATCAGCGCATCAGGGCTCTTCGTAGTCTCAGGATTCGCAATCATCCTGTCGGGCTTCCCAAACCTTTCCGATTTGTGCCTCCAAGGTACGCGGGTCGCTGGGTCGTTTAATCGCGAGTCACGGTCCACCCTCGTCCGCTCATGATAAGCTTGATGCACTTTCGCCGTACGGAGGATGCTTGAAACCAGTTGATTTGGATAGCACTACGGCGTAAATGTTGTTTGGACGCGATTTGGTAACTGGTTGCTATTTTGCGAACACAGCGATCTTGTCACAGACGACCCGAGTTGAGAAGCGGCAGACACAGGAATGCATGAAGGTAACACAACCGAACTTTGAAGTAGCAAGCAATTCCCAGGTATAGAATCATTTTAGAGAGCTATCCGTGAAGTTATTGGCGGGGGAAAGACCCAGAAAGCAGTCAAGGACGTACCGGGTACTATACCACCGCTCGAGCTCTTCCGGCAGCCGATATGAACCTGTTATCCACTATCCGAGGACTGCGCGTCAAAGTCACAGAGAATGAAGTCTATATGCGCAGAATTTGATGCTGTTGAGCAACCAGTGCGCCGGTAGAGGCCGATACAAAGAAAATATCGGCTGTGAACGTAGCAGACAAACGTCGGCATTGGAGGCGTACAGGGACCTTGCGGCGATGATGATGAGGGTAAGTTGGTAAGTTGTGTTCAGTGGATGACTGGGTGACGGCTAGGCGCGGCTGTGACCGGCCTGGTCGTGCCTTGGCTCCTTACCGTCAACTAGAATCATTTGCCGTCTCTGGTAATGACTCAACAAGCTCTCGACACCAGCGAGGTACCCGTTAGCTACGTCTTCGCCGTCCGTGATCACTGACGGGGTCATCATCAGATTCATCACCAAAGTCAGGAATCGGACGAACGAGCTCAGGAATCCTTAGAGCTAGAGGCCATTGACCAAATTCTGGCTGAGCCTCCAAAGCTGTCACAGTACCTGCTCAAGCACGACACTATACGTGACGGTCGAACCATGTATCGTATATCATGGATGGCAATTGGATGATATCAAGGAAGTCTTTTATGGGCGCGCCAGCGACAGATTCGGAGGAAGTGGAAGCATCTTAGAGACGAATGATATCTATCATTCGGTGCATTAGGTCTACAAAGCTCAGACTGGTGGACATCATCGCAAAGAAGTTATCGTAATTCTTCGTTGGTTCTATTCAATGAAGAACACGAATGCACCGGTCTCTAAGCCGAAGGTGAACCGTGTTCTCAAGAAGAAATATCGTCCGACTAACGGTCGTGTTACTTACAGAAACCTGACTCGTTTTCATCCGGGATCCCTGATAATTTGACCAGACTGACCAACACCAACACCAATACCCAACGCTTCCTCGGCGCTTGCATACGTTTCGTGGTATTCACGGGCCCGAGCACCTTTACTGTTGCCATGCTGTTTGTTCCTTGAATGGTGTCAGTTGCAATTCAATTGCAATTGCTTGGCGCCTGCGTATCGTGGTTTCCATGGGCCTGAGTTCTACTGCTGCTGGCACACTGTTTCTGTAATGGTGTGCTGTGCCCATAGCACTTGCTCTGCGCGCGGATTTCGTTCCCGTACTACTTTCATTTTTTGGGTACTCGGATGATTGCCATCAGACTCGCCCACCTCTTCATCTCAATGTCTCCCCCTCGATATTGCCAGTCAGCAGTGGCTCCCAGGACCCGGGCAACTCTCGACGTACATGCCCTACGCTTCCCGATTGTCAAGCTCGTAGCCCGTGGGTCTACACCGTATGTTTCACCCTCACATGATGGCATCATCACTCGCGCAGACATGTTCTGACCAATTGTTCTTTACGTAGGCTATCTTCTCTCCACGAAGAAGAGTCTCTGCTCCACACGCCAATAGTGTGGTCACAGCCATATGAGCCTTCCTGGCCACAGTGTACCGTTCGTGCTATGTCAGGACCGTGGGCCCGACCGTTCCTTAATATCCTTAGTATTGGGACCTTGTGCCAATAACCACACCAAGACCAACACACCGTTCACCTGCGAAAGTTACCTATGGGTTTGCAATAGAATACCCGGCTCTTCTTCTCTGTATTGGTGAATCTCACGAGAAATCGACGACATTTTTGTAACTTTTATTCACTTCCAGGACCCTTACTTCTTGGCGCTTGGCGTTCCCTTACTATGGTTCGGGACAAAATACCGCTTGCAAAGGGCTACTACCGATATTCAAGCGAGGCAGCCTTCGGAGACATTTCATACGCGAAGAATCACGTACAAGCAAGTCAGACGGGCTTTCCGACACGACGGTAGCAGAGGTACGCGTCTCTGGTATACCATCCAATTGATGTTCAGTGGGAGCTTTAGTCGGTAGCCCGACTCAACGTCTTCCCAGAATCGACTTCCTCTCATTGAACAGTGGTGAGAATGTTCACTGCATTTACAAGGAGTCAAGGACAAACAAGCCGGCAACAATGTTGAAGCCATTTCGGTGCAGCAGGCTAAGAGTGGCCATTCTTTTTAGGCAAGAGGCTAGTGCTTCCATACCTCCACTGCGTGAGCGTCATTCCACTTCCAGAGTGACATCTTTACTAGAGTTTACCGTTTATTTCTGGAAGTGATATTCTCACATCTGGCCAAGCCATTCCTTCATCTGTCGCTTGTAATAGAAGACTCGGACATGATGGGACGAATGGTAGAGTCTGGAAAGATCGTCGAATCAAAAGAGACACCGCACAAACACTCACCACGATCTCATTTCCTATCCTGTAATAATCACAGTGAGAGGCTTGCTGAGTAGAGACTACTGTGGTAAGAGTACCTGAAATTGTAGGTGTTAGTGTCAATAGGCTGGTAGGCCGCCTAATAGATAGCTCGGTTATGTCCGGCCCGATCACCGTTGGTTTCTGAGTCCTAATGGTTACCTTGGCTTGGGCTTTCACTTGTCACCGATACCACCAATATCAATGAAGCGACCCCACTGATTTGAGACCACAAGGATGCACACATCCCAGGAGGAATTTTCCCTCGCCATCTTTTTGGAACCGCCACGGCTGAGCTCGACATAAGGCCGCTCCTGGCTATTCCATGTCGTCTTACACGATACGTCCACTTATAATTCTATGGAATTCCTAGATAACCAATAGGATTCCGCTGCCCGCTAACGCGAGGGCGACGCGTTCATCGCGTCGATTCTCTGTATTCCTCAAGGGCGCCGCCCTACTACATGAACATCTCGAGCGTTACCCAAATATGTATGCATAACGGAATTTCCCTTACATGAATGGGCATAGCAAGGGTGTGATAAGTGTGCGGGTAAGTGGGAATATGTGTAAGAGTGCAAGGATAACAAAAGTGAGAAAATAAGTGCAAAACAACAACGACCGTAAAAAGAACCGATAGTAGATAAGCAGGAAAGAAGACGCGTGCAAACAAAATACTTTTAATTCATTTTTTAATTTTTTGGTCCGGGATTCGGTGCGAGGAGGCTGAGCAGGCAGATCCACCGTGACTACTTTCCTCCTGCAGGAGCACCTCTACCTCCTCTACCACGAGCACCCCGGAATCCACCTCCGCCGTCCCGAGTCTCCCCTTGGGGAGCACCGCCTCTTGGACGACTGACTGGCCTGTCGCCTCGCTCCCTCTTTGTCTCTACAGTGATTTGCACGCTGGGAACCCTGCCGCTAGCCTCAACCCAAATACCGCCTCCACCACCCTGAGCAGCAGGCAACGAAGCAATGATGGCATGCTTCGCAGCCTCCACAGTAGTGAATTCGACGAACGCGCAAGCTTTGGAACGTACAATGTCGATTTCCTTGATTGTTCCGAAATTCGCGAGCTGCGCAGTGAGTGCGGACTGGGTAACTGGCTCCGTGACTCCCTAGAAATATATGAGAAATGACTAAAAAGGTTTCCGAGAGGAATCATACCTTGACGAAACAATGGGGAGTGGTCACTGCCTGCGCCGCGACGTATGCCGGGTGAAGGGTACGGACAGGTCCATTGACTTCGGGAGCTGGTGCAGAAGGAGTCTGCGTTCCGCTTCCTGGCATTCCTCTACCAAGACCACCTCGGAATCCGCTCCCGCCACCTCCACCATCCCGTGTTTCGCTCTGGAACGCTCCGCCTCTTGGACGACTGATTGGCCTTTCTCCCCGAGCCTTCTTCGTCTCTATAGTGATTCGCACATTGGGAACCTCCCCGCTAGCCTCGACCCGGACACCACCTCCACCACCGTGGGCAACGGGCAGCGAAGCAGTGATAGCCCGCCTTGCAGCCTCCACAGTAGTAAACTCGACGAACGCACAAGCCTTTCCACGTACAATATCCATTTCCTTGATCGCTCCGTAATGCGAGAGCTGCGCGGTGAGTGCGGACTGGGAAACCCACTTCGTGACGCCCTAGAACGACATGAGAAATGACAATGAAGATTTCTGAGAAGAATCATACCTTGACGAAACAATGGGGAATGGTCACTGCCTGCGCCGCAACGTACGCAGGGTGAGAGGATTGGACAGGTCCATTGCTTGCCGACGCTGGCGCAGAAGGAGCCTTCTTTTCGCTTGGCGTCGAGGACGGTACGACCTCTGCGGTGCCCCTTGATGGAGGGTGGGGGACCGTGGTCGGAGGTAGTGGCATTGGAGGGACGGGTTTGGCTGGTAGGGACTGAGGAAGAGTCGTGGTACGATGGGCAGACGAATTTGAAGGCGCAGGCATGCTGTACTATGAAAGGGTAAAGAGGGTGAACAGAGGCAAAAGCTTAGTATACTAATCTGATGCTGCTGAATCATGTTCCGTGTATGTACATCTTGCGACATTACCTTGCTGAATATCTAAGATAAGTAGCGGACGATCACGCTTCCCATCGATTGATAGCAGGAAAAGCCCATCAAGGTTTTATGGTATGTGCCAGGATCTTTGATGCAAGATATCCTTCGTCTTCTATTACGGGAAATGCCTGCAGCGAAGAAGTTACTTGAGCGTTCTCGTGGGATCAACGCGGTTAACACACCTACAACTCGAGGCGTTCACCAAACTTCTCCCGGACGTTATATAGAAGCCGACGAAATTTCACTGAATCCTTGAAAGGACAAGTGATGCCAATGGGCACCCCAGAACTTTGGGGGAAACTCGTATGTCCAGAACTTGCATGGTTTGATATGAACGTCATACATAGAGTACGAGAGATCGAGAGATCGACGAATGGCGATGCATTATTCGACCGAGCGGAGACTGCGCGTGTACCTGCGCTACGAAAACATGATTAGGAACTGGCCTTGCTCAATTGTTAATTGATTTCGACTTCCGTTACGAAGTGCCGTTCTCATGAAGCTGATGATGCAAGAATTAGTTACTCCCCTAAATTCATTTGTTACCAAGTGAGATGCTCGACCAGCTCATCATGAAACATTCCCTCCATCTCAGATAAAAATGTCATAGCGAGTGCGGATACCACAAGAGCGTTATAATCGTCGTTGTCATCGTCACTGTTCCCTTTGCTTGCCTTTGTCCATCACCTGCAATAACCGCTGGATCATTGCACCCTGCGCCTCCACTGTTGCACTCAGTTGCTCGATCTGCCTGCTCAACTCTGTCTGATTTTGCGCAAGCTTCCTGTTTGACAAGTCCTTTTTCTTCGACCTGCCATTTGCGCTTGACATACTGCCTGCACTAAACAGCGGCCTCGTCAGCGTCGGCGAGTCAACGATATCCAGCTCGTCAATTGGCTGACGCTGGTTCTCAGTCATTTTTTCCCAGACGATACTGAATTCCCGTCCCAGAACAAAGCTGGGGAGAGCGATGAGGAGCAAACCAAAGACGAGTAAAGGTAGCGTGACGAGACGACCGAGGAAGGAGCGAGGAGTGATTTCGCCGTATCCGACGGTGGATATTGTGACGATGACGAACCATGCTGCAGCAGGTATAGACGCGAATTGCGTGGGGTCACCGTCAGAGTTGACAAACGTCTCTAGTGTCGTATCCCAGGTGCCACGTTCGATGAAATACCTTCACGACATCAATATGAATACGGCGGCAACAAAAGAGTTCTGTTAGACTTACAGAAGAGTACTGAAGATGGTCATCAACATAATCACGAAGAACCCGATTGCCAACAATGCGTGCTGGGATCTCCGGACCGAAAGGAACATCACTTCGATGGTTCTATATGAGAGTCAGCCTTTGGTCTTCGAGAGGTCTATATGACGCACAGAAGGATAGTGTGGTTGTACTTGAAAGGTCTAAAAACTCGGAGCAATCTGAACATTCGAAGAATGGAGAATCTAAAGAAGACACTCTACTGGTGCTGTGAGCTGTTTGCAGGTGTTCGACTGTAGAGGGACGCTCACCGTATCCTGCTGTAGGATAATCTCTATATAATAAGGCAATACTGACAACACGTCTATTATCCCATAGAAAGCTGAGATTTATGAGCGAAACCAACACGAAGGGGGAGCGCGATTCACTCACATACCATCCACCTCAGCAAACTCATCCATGAGCCACTCCATGCCACACACCGGGCGACGTATTCCACCGTAAACAATGCTACCAAGCTTGTCTCAAAACCAAACCAGACTCTTGTTGATATTGAATGAAACGCTGGGACGGTTTCCATCACTGTTACGATAGCAGACGTAACGATCAAGAACGTCATGAGGATATGTATGAGGAATGCCCCCGCCGACGATGTCGGTTGCTCGAGCAGAGCGTGCAGATCGCGCTTCCATGGTGGATGTATGTTGTCCGCCATCGGGTATATAGAAGCGTTGGAGTGGATAAATATATCATGAATGTCCTGAGGTTCTTCTGTCAGGAAACGAGAGTCTGGACGGGGACTTGACCGTAGTCGGTTCAGCTCGATGTTTGACATTTCGCGAAAGAGAACTGGATCGTTAAAGAATGAGAACGGTAAGGAAACGAAAATTCCGAAGTCGATTCTGACGTACAGATATTGAATTTTACAGCCTACGTCGTTCCGGAATGTTTGGTAGAAATTTTTTTGTGTGATATGTCAGAAGAGAGCAAACATGAACAGGGTAACCGGGGGAGAAATGAGTAGACGTGGTGGTGGTAAGTTGCCAGACACCCCCGGCCGGAGAAGAGTGAAATTAATGATTAATTTCCAATTTCTGACACAAATAATTCATGTCGGGAGTCACGTGCCACTTGACGCGCTCTTCCGAGGACCGGCTGCGCGTTATTTTGCACCACTTCCTTCACCAAAGTTCCACAATTGGGATTACTTTCCCCTCAGTTACTCTGCCGTTGCTGGTATTAGCGTTGTTCAGTATCGAGGCCTCGGGTAAACTGGATAAATGTGAGTAGCCTTCAGCTAATACCTTGTGGATCTCATATCTCGTTTGTGCACAGTACATTTTCACAAATCGCATAATGAACGCATTTGATGTAGGAAGAAGAAATCCGGATGAGCAATAGCCGCCTGCGACTCTTTTAGTACTAAAATGCGGTTTTCCTATGCATGCCAAATGGATTACCCAAGACCTTCAGGATCTCAACGTGTAAACGGCCAGCAGATGTTCGTGGTACCTTGTATATGGTGTATGCATGCAAACCATCCATACGGCCTCGGCCAGTACATGCTGAACGTAGAAGCCAAGCAGTGAAACGAAGACCATTTCGATAGCCACAATTGCTACTCTGGAGTTCACGGTAAGGCAGCATATCTTCACGTCTTCATCTTAAGAAAGATTCCATCTCCTCATGTTTCTGTCTAGCGAAAACACAGACCGAGCGCTGGCTAAAAAAAAGTTCAAGGACTGCAGATTCATTAACCGTTTATTAAACCGGGTCCTGCAACCCCACTGCAGTAATGTTCACTTCCGGTGATTACTGGTGCGTCCATATGTTGAATTGATTGACATCGTGTCCCTTATGCCGCTTGTATTTTTCATTCCTTAGCTTCAGCTGCAGAATATATTCTCTGATAACCTTTTGCCACCAGGAAGCCGTTAGCATCCATAAACTCTGACGCTTATATGCCGACCCATTCAGCCACCTTAGAATCCCAGGCCGCTGATACCCCTCCCTGCTACTATGAACTCTAGGCCGTGCACCTAGTCGGCGCGGGTTTCCGAAGACATGGCGCAAATCGTATGTTTCATGCTGGCCGTTGGGAAATGGTACGGTTGCTTGCGGCAATTCACTGTCCACGTCTCGAATGTCGACGAGGTTGCGATGCACGCACGGGCTCTGATGACCTCGACTCGAGACCGTGTCACAGTATATTGGACCGATTCCTCTCTCCCGCACTTCCTCCTGCTCCTCTTGGTCGACCCCTCTGTTGCTTAGTCCCCCGAATGCTGAACTTCCATATTCGAAGCAAGCGGTAGGCCTAGTGGATTCGTTCCATGACTCCTGTGACGTCGGCTAAGGCGAGTGTGGGGCGGCGGCTATTGAACGCATGTTATGGTACGTCTTGAGTAGGAACGGCGCATCGATCATACACTTCTCAGGTCACTCTGGTTCTCAACGAGGGTCACGGTAGATTTCCTTACCCGATGGTGGAAAGTCCTTTTGAGTTCATGTGTTCTGTACAACAATTCTCGAGTTGGTGCATCGTTTCCACCGAGCCCATTTATTTTTATCGGTGGGTCTTGTGCTTTGCTAGTCGGATACGGAGCGTTCTTTGCATTCCATCAATCTTGGTCTATGTACGCTTAGTGCAAATAACCTACGAGCAACGTCAAGATCTTGGTGTCCATGCATAACGGATCAACATGATCTGTCCTGAACGGGAGATAATCATGCAATCCCCATCTATTGATGTTCATTTACTGCGGTTGCAGAACCACGATAGGCGCTCTTCCGCTTCTAACGTTCTTGTGAAGTCGGTTATTGACGTTGATCAACCCTAAACGGCAGTAGCCTACCAGCTTCCGGCAGTCGGACCGAGTAAGTGGCGTTGGTGTTAGTGTTGTCACCGGCACAAGGTCCCAATGGCATGCAAGTACGGGTTTCTCGTTACGTCCGTATCCAACGGCCAAACCCCAGTTTCTGTTTGCCTGATAACGCGGCCCCAAAATTGACTTATCGTCGCCGACAATATTGGGCCGAATTAGTTCGTCGTCGTCTTCCGTGTTCATTTCCACTGTCGACGGACGAACTTTTCGGGCTGATAGTGTGACTATTGTGCCGCCGTGGTTCACGAGACCCAGACGGGAAGGTAAGGAAGGACTGCGGCGTCACCTACATACGTGGCTCCACGAACCTTGTTTTCAGTTCAAATTACTGCGACAGGAGGTGGAGGAAGGTGAACGTGCATGATAGCATCACAGGGCTCCTCCTGTCCTTTGCTGCGCGGATCTATCATCATTGAGTTTTGAATTCTCGAAGGTCCAGAGTTATCGTGGGAAAGTCGAAACTGTAGCGGGAAGAACACACCGTTTCCCTCGTCCGCAGTGCCGATCGCCAGACCTTCAAGTTACCGCAGAAAGATCGCCTCAAGGATAGCTGAGATTGAACTTTGGATACTTCTCGGACTCTTTGCTATTGGTCGGTCACTGTTCCCATCCGAGAGATTCCTAACATATCCCCTTTCTGTCCTAGCGTGAGTGTCTGATAGCACAAGAATAGTAACCTCGATCCGAGTCACTCTGTTTATCACGGCGGAAGAGGGTTCCGAGCGCCTAATGAGACAATTGCAAGGAGTAGATCACGACCCTGAAGAAGTCGTGCGGTACACGTTGCATCATTTTCGCGTATCATATATATATATCCCATTTCTCTTTCTTTCATCTTCACTTTTCACCCCTCCTACTTTTTACAATGATCAGCCTTTCTCTACGCACCAGCAACACCGAACCACCTTCCCCTACCCCACCGTCGACACCTCGACCAACATCTGTCGGAAAGGTCGCTAACTTTTTGGTCAAAATACGGCGGAACGTACCGGCGCATTGCATAGAGTCATCTTCTGGGGATGCGCCACAATCACATTTTGGTGTAGAGGAAGGGATGGAGTGCCAGAAACGAGAGCCTATGGAGGTGACGGACACGTTCATCTGTCTAGGCGCTGTCAATGTCAAGCTGCTCCTGCGCGCGTCGCGGGGCGTTCTGTTCGAAACTGCAGAACACATAGGTGGTAACGTGCTTGTCGATGAGAGGTACGTTCCGCGTATACATGGCCTTTTCCTTGTGGCTCATTGGAATCCCAGGTGGACATGCACGATACGCGAACCGAAGAATCGCAATGGAACGTTCAAAGTCCAGGTATGTGTTGCCAAGCTTTGACCATCGTGGCTGGACTAAATCTTGCCCTCAGATACGCTATTCTGCTTCTGCTGCACGTTCAACGCATCCAGATCCTCACCGGCCTGTCTCACTCGACTGTGCGAGGAGCATACCGGGGCTGATGACCATAGTCAAGCGCAATGACATCTAAACCCAGTTAACCTTTCGAATTCATGTATTAGGACAATTATCTTTCGCAGACCATCATCTTCGCTTTCAAGTTTTGTATTGTTATCATCCGCTCATTCTGTACAATATCATTCAACGGACTATGTTATACACTTATATCCCCTCATTACATTTCGTACTAGTAGCTAAACTTCCTTTGAAAGTACCATACATCTCTACCTTCCTTCTATTAGCTACACCTGTCGATCCAGGAAATGGAATGCAGCCGCAGGTTAACGGCATCATTGTGTCTGAGGCGCCTGGGACGAGAAAGATTGTTTCGCGTCGCATCCCATGCGAAAAGGAATCATTGTGATCAGATTCGTGATGCGGCCTAGTCATCTTCCCAACGTTTCACCAGAGTATGGGGAATGGTGTTAGATGCCCGCTAGGGGTGATCTGGATGGGGACTATGTTCCAAGGATAAGAAGCGGTTTTTATTAGTCGTCGGCGAACTCAGTAGCACATGCACAAGAACTTTGTAGGGGTCCCTCTTACGTTTGAGCAGTGGAAAGATTGTACGTCTATGTAAATAACAGTCAAGCCGTAACGTAAGTATTACGATGGGGGAAAGCCCTGGCCTGAGACTCGGAGAATAGGCAATCGTTACCCGAGAAGGAGGTCTCCGCAGCTGCAGGAATGAAAAATGAGATCGTGGTGAGTAATTGTATAGTGACGCTTTTGATTCGACGATCATTGCAGACTCTACCATTCGCCCCATCAATGTCCGAGTCTTCTATTGTCAGCGACGAATGAAGGAATTGCTTGGCCAGACGTGGGAACATCACTTCCAGAAATAAGCGGTAGCCTGTAGTAGCTCTAGGAAAGATGTTCTAGGGTAGAACGACACCCACGCTGTTGAGGTATGGAAGTGCTGGTTTGCCTAAAAGGATGTGCCTGCGAATTGGCTTCAACACAGTTGCTAGCTTGTTTGACATTGTAAATGAAGCGTGCATCTGCTTCCAGAGGAAGTCGGATATGACCTTGGAGGACTGTGGGTGAGGATCCTGATTAAAGCTCCCGCTAAACAGTTGGATGATGAACCAGAGACGCGCATCTCCGTTACCATTCAATACTGTTGCCGGCGTGTTTGACCTTGTATATGAAGCGCACATCCGAATCCCTGTTCAGTGAGAGGAAGTCAGGCAATCTGGGGATAAGACTCCCGACTAAAGCCCCCCTGAACCATTGGATGAAGTACCGAAGAGGCGCACCTCCGCCACCATTCGACATTGTTGCCAGCTTGTTTGGGCGTTAAATGAAGGGCGCACCCTCTCACTGAACGGTGAGAGGAGGTCTGCTGATAATCTGGTAAGACTGTGGGTCAGGCTCCCGGCTACCGTAGAGTTCCCGCTAAACAATTCGATGATGTACTAGAGACGCGCACCTCTGTTACCATCGTGTCGGGAAGCTCGCCTGACTTGTTTGTACGTGATTCTTTGCGTATGAAATGTTTCTGAAGGCTGTCTTGCCTGAGTATCGGTCGTAGCATTATAAGCCGCACCTTCTCCCGAGCCATAGTCGGGGGACGCCAAGCGCCACAAGGTGACAGTCAATTTCGCTGGAAGTGAAATTTGAAAAAATGTCCTGGATTTCTCGCGAGAATCATTCATCAATACAGTTAATCTGTGAAAAGAAGAGCCAAGTATTATATTACAAACCCATAGATAGCTTTTTCAGGTGAACAGTGTGTTGGTGTTGGTGTTGTCATTGGCGCAAGGTCCCAATACTAAAGATACTAAGGAACGGTGGGGTCCAGAGTCTCGATATGGCGAATACCGCGAAGGTACATATCGTTGTCACACTATTGAGTGCGTCGTGTGGAGCAGAGACTCTCCATGGGGTTTGTTGGAGATAGCCTGAGTGAGGAGCGATTGGTCAAAACGTGTATATTACTATGTGAGAACGTACATACGCACGGACGATGAGCCTGACAATTGGGAAGCGTAGGGCATGCATGTTGAAGGCCTGGGAAAGACGGTTGGCTGGCAATAGCGAGGGGGAAACATGGGGACACAGCGTTGAGTGAGTCTGTCTGATAGCCAATCATGCGGGTACCCAGAAACCGACAATAGTACGGGAACGAAAGGCAAGCACCGAACAAGTGCTGCTAACACAGCAGAAATAGTGTGCCAGCAGCAGTGGAGCTGAGGCCCATGGAAACCACGATGCACTGAGCGGTCGCAACTGACATGGCACATCGTTCAAGAGACATGACATCAACAGCGCTGTTGGGGCCAATGAAAACCACGCTACGCAAGCGCCGAGAAAGCGCTGGGTGGTGGTGTTTGTGTTCGCCGGTCTGCCCGAATTACCAGGTAAAAACAAGCCAGACCGTCAGGCTTCAGCCTGCGTTGGTAAGTGATAATTCTGTCTCGAGAACAAGGTTCACCTTCAATTTTGGAGCAAATGCATTCGTGTTCTCCTTCTTCTCGTTGATATCCACCGGTAGCTTTGCGGACCGAATGCAACGGATGATAAATATCGTTCGTCTCCAAGACGCTCCCACATCCTCCAAATTGTTGTTGGCGCACCCGTAGAAGACCTCATTGATACCCAATTGCCGCAGAGCAGAGTCACATAATACATGGTTCGACCGTCATGTATAGTGCCGTTTTTGATAGCAGGTACTGTGACAGCTCTGGAGACTCAGCCAGAATTTAGTCAATGGCCTCTAGCTTTACGTATCGAGAAGAATTCCTGAGTTCGTTCGTCCGATTCCTGGCTTTGGCGATGATGACTCCATCACGGACGAAAATGCGGCCAGCAGGACCTTGCTGGCGTTGAGAGCTTGTTGAGCCATTGCCAGAGCCTCGTTCATGAATACACCCATCTGCAAATAATTCACTGATAATATGAACGGTCGATGAACCCGGCAGGGGCAGTGGTGACGGTAAGGAGCCAAGCCTGAGATAAGGCGCAGTGGGGACCGGGCCGGCCACAGCTAGCCTTCATCCAGTTTTTCCACCAAGAGTCGGAAAGACTACTCACTACTTACTTTCATCTTGCACCGGTACATACACCACACACCACCACCACCACCACCATCATCATTATCTCAAAACCGCCTACAAGGACCTTGTACGCCTTAAATGCCGACCTAAAGTACGTAGACAGTCATCGCAATAGTTGACATTTTCTTCGCAGTAGCCCGCGATGCAATTGCTCAGCAGTGTCATATTCTGCGCATATAGACTTCACTCTCTATAAATCTGACTCATAACATTTGGCTAGTGGATCACAAGTTCATAGTAGTTGCCGGGGGAGCTCGAATGGTGGTATAATACCCGTATCGTGGTTATACTGTACAAAAATTATCGAGATACAGGTAGTGTCGGAACTCTGGTTATCACAGGTACTTTTTGAATGCACTTAGCGGCTTAACAATCTCCAGGTACTTTCCCTCAAGGTATATAGACCCCCTTATATTTACCAGTACTCCTTGCTGTACCTCTAATGAGCTACGCAGGTAATTTTTACCGTGGCATCCGGTAGGTAGGTAGGTAGCTATATTATATAACTTATTACGCGACACTATCCAATGGCGATTCGCGAATGCTGGGTGTAGATAGATTGCTGATATGCCGAACTTCGGCCGCCATCACATTTGAGCAACCGTGCAGCTTAAATGGATAATAGTCTGTGCCCACCGCGAATGGATCAATCCAGAAGATATCACAAAACTAATATATTCAAATCTTAGTATGATAGCAGGATCATTCAAATATATTGATGATGACGGACGCCGTGTCAGAGATAGTGCACTGGGATTGACAGGAATGAGCTTTGGCGGGGCCGTGAGATGATCCTGGAGTCTGTTGCGAAGGATTATATTCACGCATGAAGGACCGGCCTCACCGATACATTTTTGAATGAGACTCGGTGGCCTGACCGGGGGCATTTGGAGACAATGCAGGCCACGCAAGCGCTCAAAACTAGAACGACATTTCCATTGATTAATGATAGTCTGTGGCAACGAAACCGAATCCGCAGTAAGAGCTGTATTTTGCCCGATCATCGCAGCAAGAGCTAAGGTGGTCGACGGTAAGATTCTCCAACATTCTAAGAGGAAATTCAGTGGAGTCTTTCCGTGAAGGAAAGCCTGAAAGGGACAGGGACAAAACAAGAAATTTCCTGAAAATTAATTTGCGCATTAAAATAGGCGCAAACATGGATAAAGTCATGACTGAACATAATGCTGGAGCAATGCTGGAGGGGCAGTCATTGGTAGTAGTGTCGGTCAAGATCTCCTAGAAAGTACTTGCGAATTTGAAGTGTCGATTGATTGGAATTTGGAATGGGAAAGTGGCTGTGATCCTGACCCTACGAAACAAACCCGGGGACCGTCACTTAATCGACATAAGTGGTGCCGGGAATCCCCAGAATTAGTGGCGTCACCTCTAATTGACTAAAGAATTTTTGTACATTATTACGCCCATATACCCGGTATGTCCTTGACTGCTTTGTCTGCCTTTCACCTGTTAACAAATTGCTTGGACAGTTCTCTAAAATGATTGTATACTTGGCGATTCCCTGCTTCCCAGAAGCTAGGTCGCGTTACCTTCATGCCATGCTGGCAAGATGACAACCAATTCGCGTTCAAACGACGTCTACGCTATATCAATTAATTGATTTTAAGCACCCTCTGAAAGCGCGTCAATCAGCAGTGGATGAAGGCGGACTATCACGTTCTCATGGATAATCGATCCAACGAAGCGTAGATGCAACAAATCTACTCGTGTAACCTAAAGGCACAGGTCGGCTGTGAATCATGGGATCACGAAGCACATAGACGACGTACCAGACGCGAACTCGCGCGCTCATGTAGCGCGCAAGGCCTCATGGTCATCACTCGACCTTGCCAACGATCGAGTAAATTTGAGGCGGCTTTACTACTTAACCAGCGTCTATGTAGCGATCAGAAGAAGCTTGGTGGATGCCTCGAGACGTTAACGCGTTTACCGCGTTGCTCCCACGAGAATGCTCAAGTAACTTCAGCCCTTTCCCATTATAGAAGACAAAAGGTAAGCGCTTGCCAGGTCCTGGCGCTTATTGTCCTCATATATAAAATATTAACGTGGGAATAGACGCCGTTCCTCTGCCAACCGACCGTCCACGTTTGAAACTTCAACATCCAGCCTCCTACCACGGTCAATAGCAAACAGCCATAATGTCCACTTCTAACCACTATGGTCGTTCCGGGGTCCAGGGTCCTGGCCCCGATGTCGCCTCCCACGCTTATCACGGCTACGGTGCCATAGAAGCTGCCCTAAGTGAGCGCCGTCGTCGATACCTGCTACCTGAGTATCGAAACTTACCAGCCGATCGCAGGTCAAACCCAGGCTACTAATAACAGCGCACCGCACTATGTAGGCCGGGCCATCGGGATCCTTGGCAACATTACCAGAGCCTTGATCATCCTTCTATGCGCTCTTATCGCTTTCGCTATATTTGACGGAATTCTCAGCGCCATTAGTGGCGCCTTGATCGTCACTGGTCATTGGATCTTGCTTCACCTCAACCCCACTTCAAGCCCTTATTCCGAAGCCAGCTTGTGGTCGACATTTGTGCTTGGCTTTTGGGGATCCGCCGCCACAGCCATACCTTTCTGGTTACTATACGGCTTGCTGGACTCCAACTTCAAATTCGTTCGTGCTGAAGAGTGTCTGCCTGCATTCCTCACCCTAGCCTTGGTCATTGCTAAAATCGGATTGGAGTGCATAGTTGGAGTGCCTCTCGTCGGGCACTTTGGTGTGACGACACTCCAGCTTGGAGATACCATCTATGCTGCGTACGTTGGAGTACTAGCCCTACTGTTGGGGATGGTGGGCATTATGGCTTTGCTCCTTCTTGCAGTATGGCTCTTTATCGTTTTTAGGAGATTGTACGTCGATTCATTCTCTCAACTCTATATTATTATCTCACATTGGCGATGAACACAGAGTATCGGAGGCATTTCCTGATCCAGCCCCAGAGCTGCGTGGAGAATTACGTCGTGCACTATACGACGAAATACAACGTACTTACTTATAAGTGTACGCCAAGGCTCCTGTCATGCACTCACTGCAAGGCCGGCCTTGCAGTACTCGTGCGTGACACTGTTGTGTATATGTAGCGTCTGTCTACGAGAAACTAATTAATTATTGCTTCACCTCAGCCCGCCTCAAACCCTTATTCCAACGATCTTATTACGAGCCTAATCGTCATATATTTCGAAACCATCAATCTAATTCTTCCAGCCCTGCATCGACCTACATTCACAAAAGACGTCGCCAATGGGTCACATCTACGGGATGAATATTTGTGTGCTACGCTACTACTCGTTCTATCCGTTGCCTCGGGATATTTTCCATCATCTCCGCTTCCTAACTCGTTTTTCGCTGCGCTACTGCTCCCTCAGACGACATGCATTCTCTGTTCTTAACTGGGGGTCTACTACAGTGAAATAGAACTGGTGTCGTGAGAGATATCGAACCGAATGTCGTTAGGGTGTGGCTGGGCCCTCAGGTGTGTGTTGGGTATTTTCAAACTTGGATTGCATTGCGTAGCTGGGCTGCCTTTCGTCGGGCGCTACTATGTTATAGATACGCTTAAGCTTGACTATGACATACGTACCATGTACACTGGGGGCAGTCATCTCCTTTGTGTTAATGGAGATAGTACCCCGCGTATTCTAAACTGGTTCGAGTCTATTCATGTTCGCTTGCTAAACTCTCCGTCGGAACCTTCTTGGTAAATTTGAACCCTTTGATTCTCGAACTCGCTTAGTACGTACAATCTTCGCCGTGTATGTAGTTTTTGTTCTACCCGAAGTAGGCAGATTCTCAACAGTAGTGTCGGTGTACAAGAGAATTGATATTTACCCTGTTACCGTCGAATCACCACAAATTTCCCGGTTCGATTCCTGACTTGCAATACTGTACACACAAACGAATGGTGAAGCAATCAACGCATCATTTATTCACTTGTTAGTAACACAGATATGGGGACCATTTTAGTCAACCCTTCTTCACCGACGCCAGTTGAATGGACGCTCGACATGTAAAACAAAACAGAAATCTAATCTACGGATGTTGAACCCTTAGCTTGAACAATGATCTACCAAATCCTAGTCTCGAGCAACAGGTCGCTGCTGCCCTCCAAGCCAATGCAAGCTTTGAGGAACGCATCAAGCGCATTGCGCTGCCTGTTGAGGCTATTGACGACTTCGGTACCTACATACAACGCATTAGATGGGTAAAAAGTCGTTGACGACAAAATACCAGGCTTGACGAGTGGCGCCTTGAGCATGTACGAGAGCAACGAGAGGACGCTGTAAAGAGGCTTGAACTCGCCAGTCTCAGCCTTGCGGTACTTGACGCGGGTGAGGAGCTCCGTGAGGATAGCCAAGTCGAGGATCAAAGGCGTAGCAAGCAGGGAATCCTACAAAGTGAATGAGATATAAAGAGAGAGACAGTGTTCGCATGACGTACCTCGCATTCGTTGAAGATGTTGATGGTCGACCGACCGCCGCAGAAGATCTCAGAGTAGTACTCGTCGATGGCCCTCTTGGAGTCACCGACGGCGGGAACGTACTTGATAACCACGACATGGTCGGGGTGCTCGCCCTTACCCTCGGTACCGGGCTCAGGAGCCTTGAACAACAGCCTATTCGCGTCGACCATATCGTCCACGACGCTGCTCTTACTGATCTCCTTGCTCCTGAACTGCCTCTCCGCAGAAAGGTTGTGGCCATCGTTGTTACCAAGATGGTTGTACGACGCGATGGACAGCGGCTTGATACCGGCATTGACGAGAAATTCGGCCAAGACAGACTTGAGCTTGGTCTGGCCTGACTTGAGATCGTCACCACCAATGAACGACTTTTCACGTTCAGCGAGCTCGATGATACCAGGAATGAAGGTGTTCTGGGGAGCACCGTTGATGAACGGCTCGCCCTCGAGAATCGCAGCAACCGCGAAGACCGAAGAAGGAGAAACTTCTGAGTGAGAGGTCTTGATAGCGTTCAGGATGTTGTCGGCGGTATCGTTGACGCCGGGAATGAGGTCGCTGTAGCGTTCGGTGTTGGCAGTCCAGAAGACGACAACACGGTCGAGGCCATTGTCCTTCTTAAATTTGCGAATGTCGGCGCGGATATGCTCGAGATGGGCTTGCTTGTCGGAGCCTGGGATGAGGTTGTCCGCGCGCGCCTCTTGGTTCGCAGCGATGAAGTCAGGGTAGTAGATGGAAGGGAGGGGTTTTATCTGAGCCAGGTGAGGAGCGACTTGGCGCTGGAGATCGTAGTCAAGAACACGGGCCCTCTCCATCGCTTTGTCCAAAGACAAGCCAGAGATGTCCCAACCACCGAGAACGAGGTCGTTGGGGTGCACCATGGGCAACACATCGGACACTGGGACGTGGATGTCCTTGCCAGTGGCGGTTTCAGTACCGATACGAACGGTGGAAGCACGAAGAAGGGAACCAATGTAGTTGGGCTGCTGCGGGCCCGACTTCGTGTGCCAGGTGACATTGTGGCGATTGGCAAGAATAGTCGCACACAAAGTGGTACCATTGTTTCCCCCCATACCGATCATCATCAGACTGGAAAAGAAGCGTCAGAAACGTAAAGGCAACAGCGACGACCGCACATACCCAGTCTTCGAAACTTGGCGTTTGGTCTGGAACTCGAACGACTCGACGGTCGGGTTAACGATATACTGTCCATTGACAACGGTGATATTGGCATTACGGTTGTGGAATTTCGCAGTGATGTGCTCGTCGGTAAACGAGGTGTTTTCGGACTGCACGACGATGGCGTGAGGCCGACGAGCAGCGGTAGGGTGAACAGGCAAAACCAGTTCAGGGGTAGTGTATCCGGAATCGTTGGGAGCCATTACGGATAGATATAGATGTGAATGCGAAGTAGATGGACAAGTAAGGACTTAGAATCGTATGATGAACCCGGCCGTCGTGTGTTTCGAGCCGCGGTGAGAGTTGTGGGAGCTGCAGAGCTGGTTCGAGTACATGCACAAATGCAGTGACCCGAGGAAAATGTGGTTATCTGCTAGGGGGGACGAAGAAGCAGACGATGAGAGTACTGCTTCAGAAAGACAAGGCTTTTATATGGATGGACGATGTGGTAAGGAGTAAACAGGTTGGCAAGGTACCGGCTATTTATCGAATTCTTTCGAAGTCCGGCATGCCGGTGGCGGTTATCATCGTACGATAATGTGCCGTAAGCAGCCTCTTCCGACGGCCTTCCGCCTGTCAGTGTCTCTGGATGGAACAATGCCATTGTGAAGCAATGTACTGTATCGTCTGTTTGTAATGCGCTAGACCGTCATAAGCATGCGTCGCTGTAAAAACAAAAAATGCGTTTCACCACCACCGTCAGTGAGCTACGGTATCCGTCCGACGGTCGTACCACCCACATCGGTTCTATAGGCCGTGACACCAAATGACGCGTTTTCGTTGCATGAAATCTACTGCCGCGACCCGCAAGATGAGGATGTATCACATAAAAGTCTGGGCACGCTACATACCGTATGAATTATCTGCCTTGAACCAATCCTAAAGAAACAGCATTACGATTTTTGACTGGCAGTTTGCAACAGCAGTAGAGTCTGAGTATGGGTGAGGATCATGATGGTGCAGTATTTTCTCGCGTGATTACGTCACGAACGTGTTTCATTTGTTTGTTCGTCCATCCCACGTGATGATCTCGGCGTTTACCGAACGTCACAAACAATAACTGTTTTTGGACACGCGCCGTTTCTTTCACTTGCCACCACCTTTAGTATCCCTTCAACAAGTCCAAGCCTACGCGACAAAAGCCCGGACAAACATCACTTCGCACTTGTACTGCATTCAGCTCTCTGCTTTCCGCGTTACGCACACAAAAAATGGCTGAATGGGCCACAGACTCAAATGAAGCGCTCAAGCTCTCAATGGGTGAGCACGGCGGCTCCGGGAAGGAAAACATGCACTCAATACTCGCCTATAGTACGAGCAGATGCAGACAAGGAAATGTTGGGTGACGATGAAACCTATGAAGACTTTCATCCCCCGTTCACCTATCCTGTACGTCCTGAATCCTTTCAGCTGGTCTGGCTTGGCTGAATATCGTTCTAATAGATATTCGGAGACGACGAGAAAATCTACGGCTACAAGGACCTCACTATTGATGTGCGTATCCCGGGTTTTGGAACAAAAATGTCGCGCTGACACTTCTTTCAGATGCGATTCGCATCTGGATCTCTGACCCAGTTCTTGTCAGTCAAGTATGCAGAAAAACTGGGCGCTTCGTCTACCGTCGATGATGTTGAGGGTACTTTGAAGGATTTCATACCTCCAGGTGCAGTTTCTTGGTTTAGCCACCGAATCTCCGGCTTATTCTTCGCAGATTATTACACGAACGAGGCCGAGTTTGCTGCCAAGGTGGAAGAAGACGCGACATCCTTCAAGCCTCTGGGAAAACTAATTCATTCATATTCGCGACCACTCCCTACGCATAAAGGAAAGGGCAAGGCCACTGAGAGTACGGAGGCAGTCGATTATGAGGTTTATCATGTGAGCTGTCGCATCACGCGGTCCAGCCCGCATATCTAAATGCTGGTTTTCAGGCGACATGGGAAACTCCTGGGTTCAGAGAATATCATCGAAGAATGCAACTTTTTATTCTGCTATATATCGAAGCCGGTAGTTATATCAACGACGAGGAAGATCAATGGGAGTTTGTCGTTCTGTGTGTCGTGTTCCTTTTCCAGCGCACACTGTGCTCATAGCTTGCCTTCTAGATATGAGAAACGCAAACGACGGCATGGCGATTTCACATATCATTTCGTTGGTTATTCGTCTCTTTATAACTTCTACCACTTCCCAGAGAAAGTCAGGTTACGACTGAGGTATGTCGCTGTGTACGACTCTTTGCATTCATTTACGAAATCTCCCAGCCAATTTGTCATTCTCACTCCTTATCAGCGACAAAGTCACGGATGTAAGGACTGTTTTGCTGAACGCGGTCTTGGCTTGCTGAATACTTTACAGCTGCGCTATATTCCGCTCTCTATGAATACGTTCTCTCTCAAGACCATATTGCGGAACTGACAGTCGAGGATCCAGCTGAAGCGTTTGAAGACCTTCGCGATAAAAACGACTTGCAGCTACTCTTTGCCAATGAGAAGTTCATGCAAGAAGGATTTGGCGGTGATGGTTTGTCACACGGTGGAGGCCGTGTTGGCGGGGTGGGTAAGGGCAGTCGAAGTGGTCGAGGCGGAAAACATTCCGAAAAAGGGAAACTTGGACCACCGGTTGACAAGCACTGGGCAGAGAAATGGAGGAAGAACCTCAAGATTGCTGGCGTATGTGTCCTCACCCTACACCCAAGTCTGGTGTTTGACAATAATCTGACAGCGCCAATTCAATCGTCTGATTGAGATGCTCATTCTATCGCGATTAGATCCGGCTGACCTTCGGGCATACCGACTGCAAGTCAAAGAACGCCTCTACCGATTCAACTTTGTGAGTATCTTTCCAGCCTTCCGTCGGGCCTGACATTAAGCTGTCAACAGGAAACTCTTGCGCAGCTGGAGAAGGACGAGCGTTTGGAGAAGCTAGAGGAGACGTTCCAGAGTGTTCGGGAGGACTATTCGCGGATATTGGCATTGGTTCGATGACTCGACGGCGTGTGTATTCAGTGAATGAATGCAATTGCATATGATGCTGTCAAGCGTAGGAATGTGTGTTGACTACACCTGGGCTTTGTTATTATCCGGCCGTTCAACATCACTTCCGTCTTGGCAAAGATCAAAAACTTTGACACCTCGCCGTTGTGTATCAATCGGGGCCGACTACCAGTTCGTCTCGGATGCCAACAGTAGAGCTAAATTCAAAGACTAGACGACGTTTTGCGGTAACTCAGAATAGATCAACCACTCCACGTCTAGACGAAACAACCCCTACGACCTTACTCTCAAAGTCAAGCAGAGTTCCGAACGTCGTCGCCACTAAATCATAGTCCTCATTATCCACGCCAAGCAGCACCTCCAAATTCACCGACGCCAGCGCAAGAGCATCGGACTGAGATATTGCCGTGCGAGCTTCGAGTGCAGCCTAAGCGGCAAGTTTATTAACTACAAGGAAAGTCGCACTAAGAAACACTTACCCAAGCTGCGTCAAATCTAGTATTCCGGGCAGAGCTTTTTTGAGGACCCAAACCCAGTACATCAAGGCCGATGCCCACTGTGACATTGTGCGATAGGAGCACATCTAGCGCACTGTCCTCAGAGAGTGGCGGGCCGGGGAGACTAGAGGGAATTCAATAACTCTGTCTCATCGAAGAAGGTAATGAGTGCCACATACATTCTCCTTGATTGCCAATCGTTAGGGAAAGGCCGCACACGTCCAAGGATCACGCCGACACCGGCGTTGCCAATCTCAGTAGCAAGAAGATGTGCTTCGGGTGCTCCAAGGAACGTCATACGAATAGCTTTCCCAGATATCCCTTCCGCTTCTTGTTTGAGTTGTATCAAAGATGCCATGACATCAGCGCTGTAGACCGTCACGACAAGCGGTAGTTCACCCTGGCGTCTCCATCATCAGGTGTGTGGCATCATTTGAGAATCGGCAATGACTTTACCTCTACAACCTTCCTAAACTGCGCACCTAGCTCTCCATGTGCTTCGCCAGACAGCAGTCGTCTCAGAGCACCCAGTTGAGTGCTAACGCTGATGGGTGAAGACATGGAGACCATAACATGCAGCGCCACGACATCTTGCATCACAGCGCCTTTCTCCAGCTTATGTGCAGCACCGGTAGTGAATGCCGCACTCAAGCCAGACAAGAATCCAGACGATTTGGGCGCTGTGACAGCAGTAGTGACACCTCCGCGATAAGCTAGCCTTTAAACATGGAATTTCGTCAGTCCAAACCCCACATGTTGGGAGACGGCGTACAGCATATCTGGAGATGCGAATTGCAAACCATCTACTGCTCGTATTATTGCTTCTCCCCCTCCCACTAAGCTCGGAATTTCGGACAAGAAAGGATCAATCACCAACCCGTCTTTGGTGCTGTCCTCGAAATCGATATCAGCTAGTCCCAAGGGCGAGCCAACAGTAGTGAGGCCAGGTCTAGACAGACCAAGATAAATAAGAATCCAATGCGAAGTAGACTGGGAAAGCACTCACGCTATTGATCCACCCATCAGATTGATGCGTCGTACACTTGGGTCGGAATGAACCTCAAGGCATGGTTCTGGTCCTCGGCAAACGACTTTTCCATCCTTGACAACGACAATGCCTGGTCTATCACTAGCAGCAGAAAACACTTGTTCCATCCGCCGCCCGTTCTTCACGAACACGCTCGTCACATTCGTGAAGATGACGACATCCGAGGTCGATATCTTTGCTTGAAGGGGAGGCAAGCCATCGTACCTCACGGCATCTATGGCTTCTTGGTCAAAAGCCGGTGTCTTTGGGGCATGTTGATGAGATGGTGACTTTGGTCTTGAATAGGACTCGTTGAGTTGGGCTATTCCATCGATGTAGACTTGCTTAGGGGTAGCACCTAAAGCGAGAGGATGGCTATCCCAGACAACAACATCTAGCAAAAAAAAACAGTCAATGACGCGAAGTCAAAAAATGCAAGAGAGACTACCTGCATCGTATCCTATAGATATCCACGCGGGTGAGCACCAGCAGAGTACTTGCGGTCAAGAACCTGACCTGTTTTTATATATCCAATCCTGTGATCCTGACCCATGACTTTGGCGGGAGTAGACATAACGGAAGCAAGCGCAATATTTTCTGGCAGTCCATAATAATGTGCCAGCTGTGCCTCGTGGAGTAAGTACCGTGAATTCGTTGCCGGGTGGTCACTCTATACTTGCACGCCCATCAGTGAACAAGAAACAGTCGAAGTACGGGCTAAACGACCTTCATGACCACGTCCAAACCATGCTCAAACAAAATCCGCGCAGCGAATTCCGAACCACGATAGCCTTCTCGTTTGTAGTGCGCGAACGTCGCAAAGATAGCTGATGCCGGTGAGTGGCCTATAAGTTACGAATCAGATGGGGGATTAATGTGGCAGTATGTATGTCGGAACAGACCATAGGCTCTTTTGAGGAGGTCCGGGACAAGGTAGGTTTCATGCGCATGATGAAAAGCCGCAATTGGGAATTTGAACTCCTGTGAGAGCTGTAGACATGACCGTTGAAGTATTACTCTGCAGTAGAGTTGGCGTGCTTACCCTTACTATACCGTCCAAATCTACAGCTTCGTAGCAGTGATTGTGTATCTAGAATCGTAAGATTAGGGCAAAGAAACTAGATAACATACAAAGCTTGAGTACCTTGACACGTCCTCGGAGCACATCCACAAGTGCTTCCCACTGAAAACTCTCAGGAAAATCACCGAGGCCTGACCATTGGCCAGCGAGGGCTTTGGTGCAGTATTCGTCTTGTTTGTTCCGGATACTTCGGGCCGTATGGTATGCTTCGCGGAACGCCCAGATCGTGTCCATTCGGGAGCCTTCATAGGCACCACCTATAGCAGCATTAACAATGATAGCAACAGTTCGATGAAAAGAATGCAAACTTGGATTTTCGCCTGTTTACAATAGTTAGATTTGCTTGGTTGACCAAAACCATACACATACCGCACGCCTGTCTGCAATATGAATGCGATATTTAGCTTACGATAAAATTATGACATTGAAGCGCATACTTCATTTGTCTCCATCTTGGAGGCAGCGAGGAGTCGATATATGAGCCATTCAACGAGAATGGCGGTTCTAATAGCATCGAAGACGGTGTTTTTTCTTCTGTAGGGCGTAGTTTGATAGCAAATGCTTGCCCACCTAGTTGACAGATGTTAGATGGCACCAGGCTACGACGCCTGTAGACAAACCGATGGCATTAGCAGAACCAGGCAGAACAAGTGCTGTGGTTATTCCTCCCGCAATGGAAAGACGATAGGCATCGTCGTGAGTGTTGAGGGCATCGAGACTACGAAGCCATGGTTGTGTGATACCGTGTAGTGAATTCCCGTCTGCGCACTCGTCGAAATCTGGAGAGTAGCATATACCCAGGTGAGAGTGAAGGTCGACAATTCTGTGCTTAGGGCTTAGTGAAGAAAATGATATAACGAGATAGGTTGAAACACACCCTGGCGATACCCAGGCCCCGCCAACATCATGCACAACCAGCTCGGCGCCGAACCCGCCCAGCACTTGTACATCGATGACTCCGACCTTCTTGACTATTCCTTTATCCATCAACAGGTCGCCTCTCACGACTTCAAAGCCAGAAACGCGTCCGGTCCATATTGTCGCATTTTTCAACAGCGTCGGCCGCGTCGACTGCACATACCTATCGGATTCAGTTCTACTAGCAAATTCTGGCTGGGGTCCAGGTAGAACGTGAATATTCCGGCACTTTTGCCGTATGTCCTCAGCGTGAAGGGGTATAGTGACCAAAGTGAGGTCATTGGCCCTCTTGAAAACCCATGATAGCGAGAGAATACAGAGCAGCAGAACAGGAATAAGCCTTCTGGCTACGATACGGTTAAGTCCAGAAGATCTCTGGTCGTCGCGCATGATGCCCATGGCATTGGCACTGGAAATCCCATGTCGATGATCACGGTGATGCTGGAGCAATTTCAAAAATTATTATCTAGAAAATAATATGAGTATTACGTAACACATTACCGATGTCGTCACCAACTCCTGTTTGACTGATATTGATAAAAATTGATAAAAGGCCCCTTCACCGCTTTCCACTTGGAATTGGCAGACAACCCTTATCACTGCACAGAACACCGACGACGCGCTACTAAAGTCTGAAAAAAACTGAGGATTGCCAGTTTTCGTCGTCGCCGGTATAAGCGGACTTGCGTTACCACAGCTTTTGCAGTGCATTCATTCAAGGTCCACGCCACAATCTTTCCTTCTTCTATACCACTATCATCATGTCGGGAAATCCAACGTTTCTCTTCCTTCTAGTGTTTATATTTGCAGTATGCCTGCCTGAGAACGGTGTCTATGCCTTTGGAGCGGGGAACATACCATCGTGAGTGCTCTCGAGTGCCCTGTGGCCTTCCTGATCAACGAGATGTGCTGTTTAGCTTCGCTTATATGGAGGGTAAGGCGTTCCGCCATGGAGATATCGTGAGTTGCGATTTCTGAAATCAAATACAAGTCATCGCTGAAGGGCATTATAGGAAGATGCCCTGGCAGAGCTGGTGAAGAAAGGCGCTGGGGGTTTTGCACTGGCTAGCATCATTGGGAAGGGTTCAAAATTCGGCGGTCTTGACATAAAACGCGTCTATTTTGGGTATGCTCACCTTTCAGTCTTGTGCGCTCGCTTGGCTGAACTATATCAACAGCAACTGGCTTCGCGATTACAGCCAGGTCTGTTCGTCAACGTGTATCACGAAAGCTCATTTTAACCGGAAGTGTAACAGGCTGTCGATATTGCTGGCTTGAAGAAGCTTCCCCTTCAGGTATGTGTCCTCCTTCTTTCTGCTTCAACGTTGTCAACTTCTTAATGGTGTGTACCAGACAATCGTAAACCTATGCATGGTGCTAGGATTCATGGTACGTGACCGTTTAGGCTATATTACCTGACACTCAATTTGTATTGCAGGCTCACGGATACGCCACGAACGAATTTGAAGTCACCCCCGAACGCTTAGGAGTTTATCTACCTACCGAACATATCGACAACCCGAAGGGTTACGGAGAAGGAGAAGATGCGAGGAAATACCATCCCCAACTCCGTGGACCCGTCGATGTGAGTTTATGTCAAACAATACTTCTCACAATACTCATCATCCGCGTAGCCTAGAGAGATTGAGATTGATCATCAAACTGGAATGAAAAACTACATTGCTAATGGTACGTCGAGCCTCGTAATGACTCAAAGCACCAAACAAACCTTGGCTCACATAGAATCCGGTGGTTGGGACACAAGCAAGGGCCTTGTCCGTCGTACACTTGAGAAGTGCATTCACCTCGGTCGCCAGCACCGCTCACAGGGCAGGAAGCAGGATGAATACGAAGCTTATCGCCTTCTTGGACAGGCGTTGCATACGCTTGAAGATTTCTCCGCTCACTCTAACTTTTGCGAAATCGCCCTTGTTTCGATGGGATACAAAGATGTATTTTTGCAAGTTGGCGATCAAGTAAGAATACAGGCACCTAATGGTCAATGGGTAGCGCCTATCGTGACGGGGACATTCGGCGGCAACGACTTTATCCACTCTTTACTAGGAGGTATGCTGTCGATTTTACGCCCGCAACTACGTGACGCTGACCATCATTTGGCAGAGGCCGGCGACAAGCTCAGCGAAGCATCTGTATCGGACCTGAATAAGAAGATCGACGACGCTAGGTCCACGTCGACTCGTTCCGGAGGGTCTTATGGCTCTTCAGACGTTCTCCGAAGCATGTTCAGCTCCCTGCCTGGCGGCATGGGTGGCGACATGTCGCGGGACATGGATAACATCGAGCGACTTCGGGCAGGACCCGCTCAAGGTGGGAAGCGGCCGGAGGACATGTCGCCTCAGGAACTGCATTCCGTGCTATGGCAAATATTGAGCTTTAGAGACTCGGTGGCGAAGAAGATAGAGAAGACTATTGGTGCGTCTGAGTATTGGAGGTTAAAGATTCGCGACTGATTGGAACTCAGAAAAGATACCCGGACTTGGAGCCTTGATTGACAAAATTATGGACGGGCTCTCTGGTATGGCCTATTCAATGTTTTGGAAGAGGATTTATCGCTGACCTACGGTGTTTCAAACAGTCTTTGTCTTTTCGGCAATAGAGGTGCGTTGCTTGAAAATCCTAAGTCTCGCTTACTCATCAATGATACAGCCGTTCGTCAAGCCCCTGCTTCAAACCGCGACGACGGGTTTAGCGCAGGCTTCAAGTGAAGTCATCAACAGCCACGATCAATATGAGGTGTTCAATGATCCCCGCGCTGTTCGTTGTATTCTGTTTCGCTTCATGGTTCTTATTAACGATTTCGCAGTCGGATCCAACACATTCTTTTCTGAGTAAAGATCACTTTGTAAGTTGATCATAATTTGATGATGGTACATTTATCAATCACGTTTCAGAACTTGATACTCAATGAGCCTGCCGGTGAAATTGCCAAGGTCGTACTCGTAAGTTTTGTATATGTGCATGTTGCAATGCAAAGCTGAAGTTAATCAAGGTGAATACTGTTACACTGGTAACCAAGGCCTGGGATGATCCTTCTATCAACGTACATCAACTAACCGAAGAAGTCCTTTCAGCACTGTACGGTATCCTCCCTTGCAATGAGTCTCACCGCTAAATCATACCGCAGATTCCATCCCGATTTCATGAATCGTAACTCAAAGGTACAGAACGAAATGATGCAATGCATGCGAAAGTGGGTGCAGAGTCTCGGACCCAAGCAACACGAAATGATAAGCCGACTGTCGAAAGAGTCCGTTCGGCAAGGGAAAAACAAGCGATCTGGAGATGGTAAACCCACTGCAGCACAGGGTACCTTTGCATGGAATGAAGGCCAGCAGGCCCAGCAATCTTTGCTTGGGTATGCGAACCAGATCCCAGGAGTTTCGCAAGCTCAGCATCTCTTCGGCGGCGGAAGTGGCAACAAGCGAGACAGCTTCACGTCGCCTCCTGCAGTCCCTTCATCTGGATACCCAGGAGCACATCACGGACACAGTCATGAGCATAGCCATAATGCACCACCCGTTCCATCAACGGGTCAGGCATCGTCCTACTATGGAAGCGGAGCGGATTCGTCGTCATCCTACCATAGTGGAGGAACGCACTCGTCGGCTCCATCTTTCCCTGGAGCTGCGCCTGAGCCCTCATTCCCTGGTGCACCGGCGTTCCCTGGGGCTTCGTCTGCATCCTATGCCCCTCCTTCAGGAGCTCCGTCGACGCATCATCAGCACCATCATCATTCGGGATACAACCCGTCGTACTCGTCTGCGCCTTCGTTCCCAGGTGCACCTTCGGACGCACCTGTCTTCCCTGATGCTCCTCCTGCCTTCCCTGGAGGTGATGGGGGATACGGTGGATATGGACAAAGTCCTCCCGGCGGTTTTGCGCCACCTCCTGGAGGTCCTCCAGGTGGGGCTGCTTCATTCCCTGGTGCGGAGCCGTATGGTGGTTACCCTAATCAACCTCCGCATGGACAAGGCCCACCACACTTTCCTCAGGCACCATATGGTGGTGGTGGTGGATGGTAGGTGCCGCAATCATAAAGTAAGATAGAATCGGAGAACTGAATGATGAAAATTTTGACTGTTTTGGGGGGTAAGAGAAAGTGCTACGAATACATGGACATCTCGAGCATTATCAGGATTCCAATATGTATGCATAACGAAAACCTACTTACATGAATGGGCGTAGCGAGGGCGTGATGAGTGTGGGTGGGTGAGAATGTGTGTAAGAATGCAAGGACAACAAAAGCGAGAAATAAGTGCAAAACAACAACGACCGTAAAAAGGACCGATAGTAAATAAGCAGGAAGGAGACGCGCGCAACAAACACGATTGGAAGATCAGTACTTTTTATTCCTTTTTACTTTTTAGTCCGGGATTCGATGCGAGGAGGCTGAGCAGGCAGATCCACCGCGACTACTTTCCTCCTGCAGCAGCACCTCTACCTCCCCTACCACGAGCACCCCGGAATCCGCCACCACCACCTCCACCGCCCCGAGTCTCGCCCTGAGGAGCACCACCTCTTGGACGACTGACTGGCCGGTCACCTCGCTCCTTCTTTGTTTCTACAGTGATGCGCACAGTGGATACCTCACCGGTAGCCTCAACCCAAACACCACCTCCACCACCCTGAGCAGCAGGCAACGAAGCAGTGATGGCACGCTTCGCAGCATCCACACTGGTAAACTCGACGAACGCGCAAGCCTTGGAACGTACAATGTCGATTTCCTTAATCGTTCCGAAAATCGCGAGCTGCGCGGTGAGTGCGGGCTGGGTAATTGGCTCCGTGACTCCCTAGAAAGATATGAGAAATAATTAAAAAGGTTTCTGAGAGGGATCATACCTTGACGAAACAATGGGGAGTGGTCACTGCCTGCGCCGCGACGTATGCCGGGTGAGGGGTACGAACAGGTCCGTTGGGCGCTGGTGCCGGTGCAGAAGGAGTCTGCGTTCCGCTTCCTGGTGTCGAGGATGGTACGACCTCTGTGGTGCCCCTCGACTCTTGGGCCACGGCTGCGCCCCATTTCTTGGAGTTGGCCGCAGCGAGGTTGGCCCACGTCTTGGGCGCGGGAGGGGCCTTGGGCGTCGGGGCCTTCTCGGCGACGGGGGGAGGCGCAGGAGCAGGAGCAGCGGGTTCAGGGGGGTGTATACCGTTCGTCTGAGCAGGGGGGGCTGCCACGGGGGCAGGAGTGGGCGGCTTGGGTGGCTCAGGCGTAGGAATCCGGGCCGGTGGCTCTGGGATGTCAGCAACCGTGGTCGGTGGCTCCTCTACAGGTGGCGGCGTTGCAGGGACGGGTTCAACCGGTGGGGGCGGAGGAGGAGTGGGGGTGCGCTCCCGTGGGACCTCGACGGGAGCAGGTACCGGCTCAGGCTGTGGTTCCATAGGTGCAACGGTCTCAACCGGCTCCTCTGCCTCGTCGCTCTCAACAGTCTCTTCCTTAAGGAAACGGAAGATGTCGTTGAGAACGAAGTACCCATTTGGCTGCTCGGCAAGGAAGAAGGTCTGGACAAATTTCCGCCACGGGTCATTATGGTTGGACATTTCACCAATAACCTGGATGATGATACCTCCGTCGGCGGAAGATTGAGCGTCGACGGAGTGGATAAAGACTTTACAGTCCTGGAATCCGATGCTGGTTATTTTCGCGTGAATTTCCTGAGAGAAAGTCAGCCAAGAGACACGAGAAACACAGCTAAATTGCACGCACTTGTTGACCATGACAAGGTTTGCCATCCTCCCCCTCAGTCCCGTGAATAAAAGTAGATTTTTTTGTATAAAAACAGTGCAAACGATCGGGTTGCTTGTTGACAAAGGTGTAGTACTGCGGAACGAACTGCCATCCAACCTCAGAAGGAACGACGTTGCGGTGAGCAGACGAATTTGAAGGCGCGGTCATGCTGTAGACGGACATGTCAGCATTGCCCACATTCGGGGCTGAAATTTGGCGAAAATCCTGGAGAAAAGCGCACTCACATGAAGGATTAAAGTGAATAGAAATCTAAGTAAAAAAGAGGACTGAAGGAGTACAGAACAGCGTGTACTGGTACAGCAGAGAAATCGGGGATGGGGGATGCCAAGCAAGGCGTAAAAGTCAGAGGAGCGAAGTTCAAACAAACACAAATATTGTCGGCTGATTGATTTTTATTATGTAAATAAATAAACAAATAAACGTATTCTTTCCTCTCGATAGCGACCAAGACTCAGTAGTGTTGCTCACCTTAGTGCCCTGCTCACTTGCTCGAGATCTTTAATTCTTTGCGCTGCTGGCAATGCTCAACAGTGGCTGTCCCGTTGCTCCGAACGGTGATTGTTGTTAGGGACGCGTCTGTGCCGAACTTAAAGTTCGGGCCGAGTTCCAGCATCAACTCTCGCTACCACTGATGAGCCAGTCTTTCCTCTTGCAGACGGGATACTCAATAAAATTCTAGTAGCTCTATTCAGTTTGATTGCAAAATCAGTACGTCGCGAACTGAACCAATATTTCAATTTCTAGTTTAACACAACTTGAAGCAGTAAATTTTCGCTCCCTCGTGAACTTTACCTTCTACTGAGGTACCGATAATTGACCGGCGCTGATAAGATTACTTTTTGACGCCACCGCGCACAACGCATGGCATCTTGTTCCTCTTTGAAAGCCTTAATAATTGACTATTTTCCTGGACACAACTTAATAAGTGAGAACCCACTATTAACTTCTTACATGTTCTGGCGCTTTGGTTTCAGTGGATCTCGGGCACGCTTAGAAGCCTTGCCAACACCGTGCTTTACTGGTCGTCATTTAAGGCTAGAGGAAACCTAAACTTATGTACATCCTCGGGTTTTGCCTCGCCGCCTTTCTCGAAACCATCAGGTTCGGCGCAAGTCTGCTGTCGCCCATTCCACGTCTCCTTCTACATCATTATAATTCAATCACCATTGAATTCTAGATCAGAGGACTCGACCGCACCTAATGAAGGCGACGCGTTGACTATCTATTATTTCTAAGAGCTTGCCCAAGAGTGTTGAAGACTACTTGTATCTTCGATCCCACTTTTTGGAGTATAATATGGTCCTTCAGAACCATTGGAGAAAATGGTACTTGCCAGGGCGTTGGGTTCGACACCGTGATCACGCAGTCATACATATAAACTAGACCTGGAGATAATATGCTTTACTCCGCTCACCGACACCAAGCATCACATATTTCCCGGCATACGAACATTAACGAACAATCATTATGTCCTCTGAAGACCACTACCCTCATGTTGACGCCCATCATTACCCAACTCCCCTGCCCAGATCTGCGACTACGGTACCACCAAACTTGCCATCACAGAACGTCTCAGACCCCAATCCCGCCTCGCCAAAACCTACACCAAGCTCGCAAACCACTCCCAGAGCGTCACTAATGCAGGTCTTTTGCACAGGACTCAAGATAATAGGTCGGATTGTCAGAGCCAAGTTGATCTACCTCGCTATTGGCATAGGTCTATCTAGTTGACTCTCGAGAGTATCCAGTGATATTTGGAACGTCAATGGCCATCGGATCCTGGTTTGGATTTTTGAGGGGCGCTATCGCTACAGCTTTCTGAATGATATACGCTCCTCAGCGCACCTTCGGCGATCTTTCTTGGGGTCCAGGGAACATATTCCGGACAATCCTCAACACTGTCCTATTCAAAGCAATTTTTGCATTAGATCACGTAGGTGGAGTGCCTCTCCTTGGGCACTGTGCTCAAGGTTGGAGCTTCCGTCCGTGCTGCGTATGCTGGAGTAGCGGCCCTGACCCTTGGGTTAGTGGGCATTATGGTAATGCTCCTCCTCCCCACACTGCCCTCCATCGATTTTAGGAACCGGAACGTCGGTCCATTCTCTCTATTTTATTATTTCACATTAGCGATGGACACAGGTCATTGGAGACCGGTGTCCTCTACAGCGTCCTCTCGTTGCTTCCGTACATGCTCATCAAGCCTGGTAGGTTTTGCTGTCGTCATCGACCTTCGACCCATCTAATGCGTCGTATGTAGGCACTGAAGTCGTCAACAGCCTCAAAAGGCAGCGCAACGCACTCGATGCGTTCCTCAAAGTTTTCATTGGCTTGGAGGTCAGCAGCGACCTGTTGCTCGAGACGAGGATGTGGTAGATCTTTGCTCAAGTCAAAGGTTCAACATCCATGGATTAGATTTCTGTTTTGTTTTACATGTCGAGCGTCCATTCAACTGGCGCCAACGAGGAAGGGTTGACTAAAATGGTTCCCATGCTTGTGGCTATATACTTGCAAAGAAGTGAATAGACGATACATTGATGCTTTACCGTGCATTTGTGTTCATTGCAATTCATCAGACCGCGCTGGTTCGATGTTAACAGGATGAGTATTCATTTTCTCGTACATCGACACTACATAATACATAACTAGACAACATAGCCAAGTAGCATAATTCCACCATATGATAGCGTGTAGGATAACGGCAAATAGCATACCAAAGGGATTCAAAAAAAAAAAAGAAAGGCCTACGGCAGGACCGAGGGCGTGGAGGAGCGTAAGAGCATCAATGAATGGCATGTACATCGCATAGTGCACCATTAGACAGCCTCTACGGCTTGATCGGGAAGTTTATCGCTGGTTCTCGATACTCTATGTCTGCCGTTAATGCGAAATAATAAGCAGACAGAATGAGTCGACGAACCGAATCTCAACACCAGTACCAGGGATGGCTGTTGCTACGAGAAGGAGCATTACCAGAATGCACACTATCCCAAGGAGCAGGACTGCTACTCCAGTGTACGCAGCAAGGGCGGCATATCCAAGTTTGAGTGTCACTACACCGAAGTGCCCGACGAGAGGCACTCCAACTATGCAGTCCAATCCGATTTTGGCAATGACCAGGGCCAGCTTGAGGAATGCTGGCAGCCACTCTTCGGAATCGGAGTCTAGCGAGGTGTATAGTATCCAGAAGGGTAGGGCTGTAGTGGCGGATCCCAAAAATCCAAACAGAAAAGTTGACCCCAAGCTGACTTCAGAATACGGGCTTGGGGCAGGGTTGAAATGAAGCCAGATCCGATGGCCAATGACGATCCAAGCACCACTAATAGCGCTGAAGATTCCGCCCAATATAATGAAAGTGCATAAGAGGAAGATCAAGGCTCCGACAATGCCGCAAAGGATGCCCTGGCCTGCTCTGTTATCAGCAGCGTGAGATTGACCTACGAGCCGATTGTAAGTTTCGATAGACAGATATGAGATTTCGACGACGATGCTCGCCTAGCCCAACTGTTATGGTACCGTATTCACGATAGGCATGGGAGACGGCATCGGGGATGAGACCCTGGGTCCTGGAACGACCAGAGTCGTCGTTAGTGGACATTATGGCTGATCGTTATTGATCGTGGTAGGAGGCTCGATGTTGAAATTTCAAACGTGGATGGACGGTGGGCAGAGGGACGATGTCTATCCCCCTCTATTCCCACGTTGATGGAGCACAGCATACAGCACGGTAAGCGCCAGGATAACTGGCAGGCCGAGTGGTAGTGGTGATGGTAAGGAGCCGAACCTAAGAGCCTAAGGCCCAGTGCGGTAGAAAACTAGAAAATAGATTGATCTGGTAGGTAAATAAGCGGACTCAGAAACTAGTGACAATCGGGCCGGCATCCAGTTTTCCACCAACAATACTCACTTTTATCATCATCGCAAAAAAACCTGAAAGGTCCTTGTACATCTCCAATGCCGACTGATAGCACTGGACACCCATCGCGGTGGCTGTCTACTACGTTCACAGCCGATTTTTTCTTTGTATTGGTCCCTACTGGCGCAGTTGCTCAGTAGCTGCGCATATAAACTTCATTCTCTATGACTTTGGCTAGCAATCTTCGGCAAGTGGATAGCAAGTTCATGGCATGTTTCTTGGAATACGAAAGGGGTTGTCCTTTTGTCCATTCCAATTATGCCGCTGCCGCGAGGCGGCAAGGTCTGCATTTTCCCGTCATCCCCTAATCTTCTAATTGCACAAATGCACGCGGAAGCTGTTATAATACATTGCATTGGACCCTTACCCCAAGCTCATCCTCTATATCAGCCAATGCCCCAGGACGTCTCCAGATTCAATTTTGGCTCGAGAGTGTCTCCCGCTTCATGTCGTGAGCTTCGTCTCGTCGATTTTGTTTCCCCAGTCTTCACAATTAAGTACCCCTAACAGTCCACACCTCCCCCCGATACATCAGGCATCTGCAGAAACTCGCAGAGTCAGAAGGTCATCACTACCACAGACAAGCGGTCCTTTATCGGACCTCGTCAGCCTTCCTTGTCGGGAAACTGCAGGCGGAAGCCCTCGTTCGCTCAGAGCTCGTACCCCTAGGAGCAGAGGTTATTAGAATCGATGACTACCTCAAGGACAGATACTTCGTAGCCAACCTATTGCGATATACAATCGTCAATACCTTATCCCGTGCGGCGCTCTGGCGAACCATAGCGGTTTATATGGAGGACTTAGCCATACTAGACAATTCCATGGCATATACTACGGAGAAAGTCCGCTTGATGACCTGCGTCGAAGGCTTGCTGAACACCGGGATATACCATTTGGAAAAGCACATTCGAAAGACCGTCATCCTCACAGTCGATAGTGCGAGAGACCTTTTTGAAAGGAATCAAGTACGTTGCCTATCGAGTCCCTTATCTATGCTGACTGCACACCAATATAGGACGGGGACCCCACATTTTCTCAATTGCGCTTTCGAAGTGACCCAAGCAAGCCTAATCTTGATACTTCAAGCTTAGAGTACGCTCTCGTTACATTTGCATTACTTTTTGGCGCTGGCGATGCCCAAGAAGAGCACCAAGTTCGTAACCACCTGGCCAGAAAGTTCATGGAAGCCAAGAGGGACTCTATGCCAAACATCAACGGCCTGCTCTTTCAGCTTCTCACCAGATGGCTCCGCTTTTTGGTATTCCTTTTCCTTTCTCATTTCGTACGTGTGTCTCACTTCTCTCCTTCAGGATTTCTCTCGGAAAACAGGCTTCGCAAGGATTAACCTTAACTTGATCACACGTCTACCACACGACCAGCGCATCACAAGCCTTGATGAGAAAAATAGGCTGTTGCAGAAGCTCGTCGATGATACTCCTCTGGAATCTATCATTCCTACCTTGGGGTCTTTGAAAGATGCCTCAACCTTTAAGAAGGTATGGAACGCATTGGACGTTGCTGCATGCCGGTTTGGAAGCAGGCACTCGGGGATTGAAAACGTAGGCTTGCTATCTTCTATATGGCTGTCGTTAAATTTTTTTGTCTGTAGATCCTCAGCATCGAGCTCCGATGTACTGGCAGCGTTTCTCACCAGAGGCACGCAGACAAGCGCACTTCAGCCCAGGCTGGGAAACCTTCTGATAGAGGCAAATCCGCTATCCAGAATCTGGTGCGACCATCGCCGCCTTCACCCGTCGATTCGAACATTTGCAGGGTTTCCTTGTCTGGTGAAGTTCTATCCTCTGAACGTGCTGATGCGAAGGCTGCCACAACAGCGCGCACCCACGTCGTCGATTCCGAATCGAATGCCCATGCCACTTCCCCATCCCATGCTTGTTCTGACAAATCGGCACACCGTCTTGAGCCCCGTGAAGTATCCTCGTCTGTGGAAGATTTAACAAACGACGAATTCAAAGATGGCTTTCCTGGTCTTTTTGTAGGCGCCATATCATTCGGGGAGCCTCCATCCAACAAAAAGCAGCAGAAGTCGACTTCGAAATCAAAGAAATCTGTATCCACGTTGGAACCCGTGCGCCAGTGGACATATCCCATCTATGTCAAGCACAAAACTCTCAAGACTTTCAGACTCATTCTAGATTCGAAAGCCAAAGGCACCCTGAAATACAAAGATTTCGAACAGGTGCATTGACTGTACATATTTTGCACCGCCGGTCGCTTACCCCACCCCTTTCAGGCCATGGCCGACCTTGATTTCTTGATTGGACCCGGAGGCAAGGGGTCTACGATCTTTCGCCCTCCTGGCGGTGAGAGGTCTCTTTTTTCGTTTACTTAAATTATACTAAGTAATCTACAGCTAGCATCAATAAACAGCCGTTCATATGTGATCCGTACGTCGTTACTTTAACGTTGTTTTCTGATGTAGACCTGGATCTGATTTCCTTATCTACAGACCGCATAATGCTAAGCTTGGCGTCGACGACACCTTCAGATTGCGGATACGAACACATTTTCGTCAACACTATGGCTGGTCTGAATGTTCGTTTGCCTTAAAGCAGGGCCGGGATGCTGTTGATTACTTTGACATTGATTAAATAGTCTCGAACTGGCGGTAACTCACTAATATACCGAAGACACGTATATGTACTTTAATAATTGCTGCGACGTTTTGTCCTTTTGAATTACTGTTCATTTACCCCTGCGGTTGCTTGCTTTTCTGAGCCAAGTATGCAACCTGAATGAACTGTTTTGTTGCATCCCAATCCCTGGACGCTGGATAACTGACACACTGTTGTCCTTGTCCCTCTCAAAGCCCTTACATGAGGGGTAAAAATGTATCCCCTTGCTTATAGAAAGGGTCCCTCATGCCCTAGTAAGGCAAATCAGTGAACTACGGAGATTCAGATGGCGTAACAATTCTACCTGGATACTATCTGTATCAAAGTCACCGTGGATGTGAGCAGAAAGGGCGCAATTTTGTCGAGTTCGATGAACAGTATGCGTTTTGAACCCAATCCCGGGGATTAAGGACGCAGCGAAGAAGACCACTGAAGGTATATGTGATTCGTTTGCAAATCTCAAGAGAAGGACAGACCTTGTTGGGTAAACAGGAAAAGGAAGATGATCGCCAAGGAGACAGTCCCGTGTAACATGTATAATAGACGTAAATGCAAACAGAGTAAAAAAAAACCCCCGAAATTGAGGGCGGATATGAGAGGTGAAAGAAAGCCAGAGATGATGGATGAAACCCATGTTCGACGAGATCTTAAGTCTCTGGATTTAGGCGTCAATCATAGGTTCGAATGCTCTGTAAATTGCACCTAGAAAGGCACTGCGGGAACGCTTCAAGGGAGACGGGATGATTACCGCTAGGTGACTCAATGTCTCTGTACAGGATAACTCGGTGTGAGTGCATAACATGTCCCTGTGGCAGTGGTTTTAATGAGATCTCCAAGGCGGTATCGGAACAAATGATCATCAAAGCCAACGACTGTTGATGAGATTGTAAAGACCTGTTTTTTCCTGTGTAAGAGCAATTCTGTGCCTCCGAAGGGGTTTCCGATCGTAAGCTGCAAGCACCATGACAACAAGCCATAACGCGTAACGAGCCCATGTGAGAAGATCACACTGCGGAGCGATGGTTGAGTAGGACGCGTACTGATAACACTAAAAGGTCCGAAATCATCTTGAAGAATGGTAAACTCGCAACTGACTGCTTCCGTCGTGTCGTTGATGTTGGAAGTGCTTGTTCTGAAATCTGAGTGGTGAAGTGATGATAATGATGGAGAGAAAATCGGCCGTTGCCTTATACTTGTTGCAATCTAGTGGTTAACGCTCCCGTCTGCCGTTGGGAATATGCCTCTAGATATGAGAGAGCAGAGTAGTTTATAACTAAGGCCCTCTCAGAGCGCGGGAAAGTCAAATTTATACACAAAGCTCGTCTCACGAGAAACTGCATCTATTTCTTTAAATGCTCGATAATGAACTGGACTTCCTCGTCAATGACGCTATAAAGATGGCTGACATCGTACTTCGGCACCCATCCCAGGTGTTTCCCTTTATCTCCAGTCAGAGCACACCTGCCGATTTACCATCAGCTTAAAGTCGAAGGACGAAACGAAAACCTTTCACCTGCCAGCAACCGAGATGTCCACAATCTCCTTAGGGCCGCCCAAAACCTGCGCCATCTTATCGTAATCCTCTTCAGAAGGCTTAGTCACTGCAGCATCATCCACGAGACCTCTCTTGGAAAGACTAGCAGCAATGCCTTCATACAACCTCTTCCATGAAAACTCGCCATTCACACCGAAGTAGTATCCGCCCTTCTTCCCATGCGGTACATCCTTCCCTTCAAGGATACTGTTGACAAGGGCCATATACAGCGACGTGATATCTTTGAGGTGGCACAATGGCCATTCCTGGAAGAACGAATCCAGATGAGCAAGACAAGATCTCGAGTTGAAGAATACACGAGCGTACGTCAGTATCACCAGCGACCTGGTATATGCGTCTTAAGACAAGACCTATCTGTACGATGCCTACGAATTGGATAGAAATCTTGTTGCCAAACCCTTCACCTGGACCGTAAACCATGGGCGGGACGTAGACGTACGTTCGGACACCTAGCTCATCGCCGAGCTCCAGAATAGAAGTCACTGTGTCGACAGGCTGCCACAAACACGATGTAGCACTTATGCACACCATCCATCGCGAAAGAGTGTCTTACCGTCTGCATAAGAGGAATCGGAGATTTTGTAGTCTTCTGAACGGCGTACACGTCGTCTGTATCGTTCAGACGCTGTTTGATACCGGTGTGGCTAGAAAATACTTTGGCACCTGATGTCTTCCTTGTTCTTGAGCAAAGGGAGTCGACTTATGTGCTAGCGCGTGACTGACATGGACGAAATGAACGTCTTTCCCCGTCTTTTGCTTGACGGCAGCGAGACCTCGGATAAACGCCTCTGGTGGAACAAAGCTAAATGCATTTGCGAGATGCAGAACAACAGTCACTGATAGAAGCTCAGCGTATATCCAATCACGACAATTACGCGAGACTCACGCTCAAGCTCCTCGACCGCATTTTGAACTGCGGCTTGATTCATAAGATCAAATTCAACCGGCCGCACGCCCAGACTCTTGACTGTGGACACCTGCGACTCTGTGCGCACCAACGCGTAGATTTCCACGTTGGGTATCTTGATGAGGTCATTCAAAAGTGTCCCGCCACTATAACGGGAGAGATAAGTACAAGTCCAAAACAGTTGAAGATTTGCTTACAGGTAGCCAGAGGCACCAGTAATGAGAAGTCGGGTCATGTTGGACTGCAGTAACAAACATAAGTCGGAGCTTTGTAATTTGGCACTTGAGTACGATTTGTCATTCATTATTCGGTCCGTGCTTCCGTCAAGACTTAGTGCTCGAAGTCAATAAAATGGAGCGAATCACTGAGAAAACTATAGTTGACGGTCTTCGTAGCTTGAGGCTCCACAGGAACCGACATCTGTCAAGAAATTAGTGTGAAACGAAAGTCGGAGCTCCCAGCCTCTCCTGGACTGATAACTTTTTTTTTTTTTTTTGGCTGTCAGTGGTATTGTTTCCGGGAACGAATACCACGGCTATTTATGAAGATGGTCGTGTCAGACTTCTCCATCTCCCCAAGCCAAAACTACGGCGCTTCTTGCACGGCAAGAATAGTATGCATTTCCGCCTGGCCGTTTAGCCAGATGCTCTCTTTGTCGACGCCTGATATCCTGGATTGCAGACATCGCCATCGATACACTCCCACGCCGTTCCTCGCAAAGACATGAAAGGCAGATTGATGAAGAAATAGAGGCTTTCGTAAAGACCCAAAAAGTCTCTTACTTGTCAGGCTCCTTGTGAGCCAAGGTGTTCCTATTAGAAACCGTATTAAATGGAGATACTTCACGACTGCTGAGCATCAGCATCAGTCAAACCTCCTACGCGACGCAACGCGGTCTCAGCTGCGTTGACGCCTTCTGGCATACCTATCACTTTTGAATGATCCAACCCCCGTCGATAAAATTCCCGCGCCATCGATCTGTCGCCGCTCATCTGTAGCCCAAAGATAAGAACCACGCCTTGCCATAGCCAAGAAGTATGCTTACCTCGCGCAACATGCCGATATTAAAGAGGGCTGCAGCATATGCGTACTCGCATATGGGAATGGGCTCATATTGCCGGCGTGTCCGTTGTAAAATAGCCAAAGACTGTTTGGCCCATGACTCGGCCTGCTGCAGTTTTTCTGGAGTGGGTTTTCCTCGGATAATCAACTCGGACAGGTTACCCATCATCTGTGCACCTACACAAGCAACCCATGAGGTAATTCTAGACAGTTGGAGCAGAAAAGCCTCACCTCTACACTGGTCGTCCGGAGAAGAATTTTGTGGCGGTGGAGGAATCAAGATAGATATAGCTTGAAGATACAGTGGCATGGCATATCTAAACATGGTCAATACATGCACGCCAACAAAGCAAACGAGACCCACTCGAGTTTCCCGATCCGAGCATAGAAGGCTGCGAGCATCTCAAGCGGAGCACCAACGTCCGTCTTGTCGACCCATGGCGGTAGCTCGAGCTCTGCAAGCGTCACCTGGTTATCACTCGTAATATCCTCATGTGGATCAATTAATCCAGCATTGGCATCCTTCACGAGCCTCAACACCTCTTCGACGCCCCACGACAGCCACTTCTCCTCCTCATCCGCCGGCTTCTGGAGCTCCTCCGCGACTTCTCCCAGCTTCCCCGCGACGGCTACCGCGCGGAGCCTTTCCGGCCCTGAAAGGGTCGTTATTACCTCCTGCATACGAGTTAAGCAGTCCGCGTAGACTTCGTAAGCTTTTTGTTTCTCATTCTGGCTCTCGAGGGCCTCGGAGAGAGCTACAGCAATTCCGGAAATTTTAAGCCATGGCTGGTCTTTCAACAGTTCCAAGGGGAGTTGCTTGGTCGTTTCCCAAGCTCTGTGAGGTAGCTATCGTAGGTCACCACTGGACAAACAGATGTGGAAGGAGGAAAATTCATACCTGTAGAAGTACCGTACACTTGTGTCCAGATCACCCTTGTGCTTGGCCTTGACGGCGTCTCGCAGGTCCTGCCGGAGTTCCTCTGGCCACATCGTGAGGGTTGCGTATAGGTCATATCTAATTGCATAGTCAATAATAGAGCGGTTGTACAACGGCAAACGAGACGTACAGTCCGTACGCAGTAAGCCCTACGCCGACGAAGAGAAGTCCAGTGAAGAACGGAGACAATCGACTTGAGCTTCCTGCTGCGGCGCTGTATGTTCTGCATATCGTTGGCCGTGCCCTTGGTAGTAGTATGGGTGTAAACCGTGCCGGAGAGTGAAAAAGGGGCTGAGAGACCCTCTGCAGGCGTCGTAGAGAGGACATCGTCGGCAACGATGAGGACGCGACTTTTTTGCCGGCGCGAATTCCCGAGAATTCAAAGCCTTTGGTAAGCTGAGGCAAATATCCCAGATAAGATAATGCCCTTCCTATTTAGGCCTTGCTAGTTATCAAGAACGTGCTTCACGCTGGTTCCTTTCAGTATTCATTACGGCTTGCATAATTATTCGGTTATCAGTTCTGATTTTGATTTTTACTATATTACGGCCTCAAGTTCCCGCCTAGGTCTACACAGTGAACTTCAGTCCCAGTTTCTTCAAGGGTGCTGTAGAGGTAGCTTCATTCAAGTTGAACTTGATGGTTGGATATCCATCTCGGTGTCAAGAAACCCTAACTTTAATGCAGCAACTCGCTTAAAGTACTCCCACAGAGGGCAACATCAATACCGGATATCGTCTTCGTCTTCTCATGCAACCTATAAATGCCCCGTTTTCCTTCTGAATTCAATACCGGTTCTGCCGCTATGGCGACCTATGCGGCGTTGACTTCAACCAGCCTAAGCCTATTCCATCGCATCCTCGCTGGCTTTTAGAATCAAGTCATTTACCCTTATTTCTGATTCCTCCGATGAGTTGCCAGCAATGATAGGTCCACGGGAGTAGTGTTCTCTTTTTGGATTACCCCCTTGTTGCGACTTGCGTCCATGCACCTTGTCGTCCATAGGCTGACTACTTACTCTTTCTGCCCAATTCACATCGACCCGTTTTTCTACCTTTTCCCGTTGTGTAGAGCCGCCACAGTTTAATGATGTCTCGGTGATGTCGGTGGGGTCTCAAAGAGACACACTTCTGATATTTTCAATCGTTGCTAACTCGCTTGGGACCCCCGTTAAAATTGAGGCACTAACCGCTAATGTATTATCCTTAATCTCAGAAACCGGTGCCAACAGATACAGGGATGCGCATGCACGATAGATTTTTCCTCTGCTAGAATATATTATATCCATGTGTGTTCAAGGTGCGTGGGATGAACGCTAGAGAGGTACGATTGATGGTCGCACGGAACCGACTACATATTGGGTATCGGCAGGGATTCCTCTGCCTTGGGACCCAAAGGTACGGTCACACGCGGAAGCAGCACTGAGACCACTCTGTGGATTGTTGCTCTGGCAATTGTTCATACAACGAGTCATTTCGACGATCAGAAACGTTACTGCTACATTAAAGATTGGTTCAGTGATGGCACCAATGAATGAGTCCTGCGAATCACGTCCCACCTTTCGATCTGCCTATCAGAACGCCCCAATGGGCGTCAATCTTCTCTTCTGAGATGAACCTCCGTTTCACATGTCATTCGAGGCCGATCGTAGTTCGTGCGGATGTCGACGAGATGGTGCTGTGAAATTGGTGTTCTGACCGGGCAACATCCACTAAATGAATTCAATAGACTGTTCCTTGCCCCTGTCAGTGTTAGCTGTTGGAAATAGTACCTGATGTACATGTTGGTTCCGTGGTCAAACTTTGCGGGCGGCTGAAAGGATTTTGGTCCGTGATACGAGCAGAGAAGACGCTGGGTTTCAGCTACCATCTGTCGATGGACAGTCTCCATCGTCTGCACGGACAGGATCATTATCAACTCTTGGAGAAGGTAGGTTCCGCCTGTCCCCCTCTTCCGGTCATCATTACTATGGGGATTTGGAAGGATATTTGATGAGGAGGATGGAACGAAACGGCCTCTGTGAGAGCATTGAGAATTTTAATATATTAGCATTTAAGCGAGATCGATTGTGGGGTGGATCCGGGGGAAAAGAATGAACTCTTGAAACGCAGCAGGACAGGATGATGGTGAAGCATGGGGGGAACAAGTAAGAGATATGGTCCGCCTGAGACTTGAACGCAGCCCGGATCACGAGTGAGTCACAGACAATGATGGCATTAGGCATAGGCAAAACAGCTCTCCGTTTTACTGCCTTCTTTGCGTTTGTCTTCTCCCGTAATATCGTAGATCAGCCGTCACCCGCTGTAGCAAGGCCCTGAGAAGGTAGCAGGCCAGATATGTACATGTGGTAATTTATTGTGGGACAGCAGGACCAGAAACAGGATGCCAACGAGTGATTGCCATGGCGAATGTTAGGACTGGTCGATGTCAAGATAATTTCATGTTTTGGATGACAAGGATAAGGAGTACCGCCCGTTTGGGTCGAAGCCTTGTCCTTCTTGTTGTTATTGTATTCGCGTATACATAATACAACAAAACTGCCAAATCCGTTCCCTATTGTTCGTCCCCCTCTTCTTTGCTGTTACCACCACCGCTCCCTTTCTTTTCTCTAATGCCCGATACTTCTGTTCCCCAGGCCCCGCAGCAGGCAGCGGCCCCGACGAAGTCGAAACACAGCCATGCATCGTCGACGACCGTCCAGTCTGCACCACGAAAGGTCCGGTTTAACGTCGGTGAGCTCATTGTTCTCGGTGGAATTCGTGGCGTGGTATTCATTCATGCGCAGGAACTCAGTATCAAGTCCTCGACGTCGTTGGTGAGGGCGCGTATGGCATAGTTTGTTCAGCTATGCATAGGCCAAGCGGTCGCAAGGTCGCTATCAAGAAAATCGCGCCTTTCGACCACTCCATGTTCTGTCTGCGAACTCTCAGGGAGCTCAAGCTACTCAAGTTTCTTAGCGAGGCTGGTGTGAGCGAGAATGTATGCGCTGTCTTTTTTTTCGTGCTTGCTTCAGTACTAAGTCTTCATCAAAGATCATCTCTATTCTGGACATCATCAAGCCGTCGTCGATTGAGTCGTTCAAGGAGGTCTATCGTACGCAGTTTTTTCCCTATTTTTTTTTTCCAGCACCGCGCTTACGGCGACCGACAGTTATCCAAGAGCTGATGGAGACCGACATGCACCGCGTTATTCGCACGCAAGATTTATCGGACGACCATGCCCAGTATTTCATCTATCAGACCCTTCGAGCTCTTAAAGCCCTCCATTCCGCCGACGTGATACATCGAGACCTCAAGCCGTCAAATTTGTTGCTTAACGCCAATTGCGATCTCAAAGTATGCGACTTCGGCTTAGCACGGTCCGTGAAAACAGCAGAGCCCTCGGGGACGGAAACTGGGTTTATGACGGAATACGTTGCCACTCGATGGTATCGAGCCCCCGAAATCATGCTTACCTTCAAGCAATACACAAAAGTGCGTTTTTTCTCTTCTCTAATATCGGATCCTTTTCCTGACAGGTAGAGTCTAGGCCATCGATGTGTGGTCCGTAGGCTGTATCTTGGCAGAGATGCTCTCTGGAAAGCCTCTCTTCCCCGGACGCGACTACCATCATCAACTTACTCTTATTCTCGATGTTTTGGGCACCCCCACTCTCGATGAGTTCTACGCCATTACGACCCGGCGATCGCGCGATTATATCCGTGCACTTCCGTTCCGTAAACGCCGGCCATTCTCCGCCATCTTCCCCAATGCAACCCCTCTCGCTATAGACTTCTTGACGAAAACTCTCGTAAGTGAAGATTTCTTTATGGTTTCACTTTTCGTCTCATCAATTTGTTCAATAGACGTTCGATCCCAAGAAGCGGATATCCGTGGAAGATGCTCTTGCGCATCCCTATTTAGAGGCTTATGTGAGTCGATCTCATCGCTTAGAGACGCGCCCGGATATTAATGAGTTGTTAAACAGCATGATCCCGATGATGAACCGGTTGCCCCTCCTCTCGATCCCGAGTTCTTCGAGTTTGACTGTTAGCTTTTTTCCTCGACTTTCAAACGTAACAACCTCACTGACTTTTTACGGACACAGTGCACAAGGACGACATCAGCCGCGAGCAGCTGAAAGAACTCCTCTATGAGGAGATCATGACGTTCCGTCCTGCCCCATTTGTATAATTGTATTCATCTTTTTCTGGTATGTCCTGGCCCCTTGGAACTTGCCGCTCACATTAACGTATTCTGCTTTCCCCAGTCAGCTCGTCAACGATGTAATGTCTTTACTGTCCCCATGCACGCCATCAGATATATATACAGTTCTGGTTATTAGATCAGACGCCCGCTACCGCCATTGACACGCCTCCCACGGACAATATCGTTCTCTCTATGTTACCATCGTTTACGTTTCCATCGTTTGGTTTGGACTCTCTAGGGCACTAGTTGCCTGGATTTCTTGTACTGGGACGTTCATGCTGGACATTCATTCATTAACCGGGTCTCTGAATCGCTTTTGCTGTGCTGTACGACTCCACTCTCTCTCCAATCTACACAATTTCTTTGACTTCTGTTCTGCATGTTACATATATTTGTACTCTTTTCATCGACGGTTTTTTTCGCTATCTATCGACCACTATTCATAGTACGCACTACTTCTTGTATAAAATATCAAAGTTATTGAGGAACGCAATTTGGGGTGATGGTCGATAATCATGAAAGATTATGTCACTGAAGGCCATGATATTTTCGGAGAAGGTTTGAGTGCGCGCCAATAGAGATCGTCAATCAGGTTGGCGGTGATGAAGGGACTCGGCGTGAATTCTTGTAAAAATGAAATCAATCACATGCAACGGATGCAGTAAGAAAGTGCTCAGCGTGACCCAAGACCCCACGCGTAGTGTACAGCAACGCCCGTCCGCCGTGATGCGACCATCCAAGTTCAAAAAATAAAACCGCTCCTTCATCCTCCGGGCGGAAGCGCGCATATACAATTGAGGATCAGCAAAATTCCAGTTCGGTTGAGGACTCTCACAGTGCCACCAGCGTATCGTAAAAGTGCCTTGATGGTCGATGAGGGTGGGTACCTGGGAAGACTGTCGGATCTGCACTAGTGAGAAGTCTTCGCTGAGAAAGTGATGTGAGAAAGTGATGCCAGCCTCAGGGACCGGGAAGAAATTAATGTTCGCGGCTTACTATGCTTGAGGGGGGGAGATACCAGCCTGAGGTTGATTGTCCTCCGAGTTCGTGTCACTTCGTGAGAGCACGTGGCTGAACCGTTGGAGTACTAACACCTGAACATACGTACTCCGTGGCAGAAATATCGTGGCGTAGAACAACGCAGTTGTGAGTGGGGCTAAATTACTCAGGGCGCATACAAGTACAAGAGAAACGTTCAAGTTTTCTTGGAAGTACCGCTGGGAGCCGGGACATCATAACTGCGGTCAACGGCAAAGACAGTGCCCTTCATCCAAGTTCAGAATCCTTAAAGGAATCACAGAATGTGGATCCAGAAAGGCCCCGAAGACGTTGACAACGGCCGATATATTTAGTATTAGTAGAAAAACATAGGCCACCAACAACGTTCTTGCTGTCACACATGGTTTACAAACACCCATTCAACATATTCCGTGTCCACAGTTTTTCGAAGGAGATAATCACTCACTAAACAATCATGGCATCGCTCCCATGACCGCCTACGCCCCCCTCCTCCCCAAGCAGAAGTTTCAAATTAAGTCATTCCTCCTTGCGCTAGCGCTCCGTTTTACGTAGTAGCTTCAGAAATCTTTTTCATCAAACTCTGTGTGCTAGATTTCCTTTAAGAATAGGGCGTGCGCTAATGGAAGATGATCGGTCCGTACCAATACGCCTGTAGTTCGAGAAAAGTCAAAGTGTCCGCGGAACTTGCTTGCTCTTGATAACGCTGATGGCGTCCTTATCATGATGCAATGTTTGTGAATAACCGCGCAGAATTATCCTCGCTCTGATTCAAAAAAAGATCCATTCACTGCCGTGAGTCGCGGCGTCGCAGAAAGTTGAACGACCTGGCAGGCACTTTCAGTGACGACACTACTAAGTTACTTTCAACCGACCTTAAGTTCAACGTCCGTTGAATTCATCATCACTTGATCAGTCAATGCGACTTCCTGGTTTTTGGGGGGATAATAGCATCGAGGCATGCCTCAGATGACCACCCAGAGCGCGCGACACACACGCCCCAACCTGCTTCAGCTTGTTTCCGCTTCCATCTCATCATTTCATTCCTAGACTGTCGATGGCTACTGTCAGAGTTTCGAAGATGCGCCAGAAGAAACACGATACCGGGACGCCATCATCCTACAGTTCTCTTACTACTGACCTGACCGACTGACCGAACTTCACTTGAATTGAGATGATCAAAACAGACTGATACTGTCCAGTCTATGTATCACCTATCATACGGAGATGATGAAATTTGAATAGGATGAGGAGATACGGATACTCCTCCGCAGCATAAATACTTGGCGACTATGCTCCGCTGAATCGGGGCCACGTTGGACTCACATTCTTGATCAACCGAGAGCATGGAGGTATCGAGGTGCCACTCAGTTTCATACGTCGAGTTTCTGGTCCTTCGTTTTATGATAGATGAAAACATGCAAAGATCGTATGTCCTCCAAGAGATCTGGTGACCTTTTAATTATAGCCCGTAAGTGATGCAGGCGTGCAGGAAGTCCCACAACGAGTCCCTGAAATTTGTTTCATAAATATAGGATGGGCATGTGTAGATGGCAACGGGACCTTGTGTAAAAAATGGGGCCACAAAGCCGTACACTGAAAATGCGGGTACGGCGTTTTGAATCCACCGTCAGGAAGAAGGTTTGGACTTCACACATTGTTGTCCCAGTGCTCGATGCCCTAGCAGTACTTAAAGACAGAAGGGCCAAGGCAGTCCGTCGAACTACCCGATCACATCAGATTTAGTGAATCAATAAAGGACGCTTGGTTCGTGTCGAGCTACATGAAATGCACGACCCGAGGCAGTACACCAAATGCCAGCACCTGAAGAGATGGTAGACATGCACGTATGCCATCTGTAGATCCCTCCGCCGTGACCGTCATGGGATGACAGATGAAATTTTGAGCACGATGGGAGAGCTGATGATCGATAGTGCGGCATTCTAGACCAGGCAACTCATCGTCGTCCCGAGTGAGGCGTGAAGTGAGCCCAAGACTCTCGGAGGAATCTCCTGGAACGAAACTTTCGCTCGCAAGGTACGGATACGAGAATCATGCATTAGTGTTGAACGTTGAGGTCCAAAACCCGAACATTGAACAAACCATCTTGCCATGTTGATCTTATTTCGAACAGCGATCATATGCGGAGGCCTAAACACGCGTCACCCTCAATTAGAAGCACGAAGTCGGCGGACAGATGTCTGAGGCGAAGTTCACCCGAGATTTTTCACTGGAGAACGTTTACAAGTGGCACAAAATCCTTACGCCAGCAAGGTGCGCTAGGCAGGACGAGCGCTTCATCAATATTGGATCTGTGCCCAAGACAGGTATAGGATGTACTAGCCTGAGCCTGGAGAGATAAAGTCCGAGCAGCGGGACCATCACGAGAAGCGTCGACTTGCTATGGAAGAATGGACGACCCCTATGATTCAGGTTTTTTGGTACGAGCATCAGATGCTTTGTCTGGGTGCGGCACCACACTTCTCACTTGGTAGCGTGTTCGTTTCTCGATGCCAATAAGAAGATAAAATGACGATGTCATCCGTTCCAGAAGAAAATTAACGAAAATAAGGTCAAGAAACCGTAACCTATGCATCGTCGTCATCCTCCACCTCTTCGATCCTTGTTCTTCGACTAGAAGGGGTCGGTGAAGCATCGGATGTCTCGGCGGGCGTCTCAGCAGTGCCTCCGTTGGTCGAGACCTTGCTCTTCCCTTTGTCAGACTTTTCTCCCTTCTCCGCCTTCTTCTTCTTGGACTTCTTCTTTTGAACGTCCCACTCCCACAAAGGTATAAATGATTCAACCTGCAACGTGGTCAGATTTGATGACATTTCAAACAAGAAAAAAACACGCACGAATCCAACGTCCGCGAACAGTTTCGGAAATATCCAGATCCCTGGACTGGCGACGATGACGGTGATGATATAGAATATAAGTCGTAGGATAGCGATGACGAAAAAGAGGCCTATGAGACCGAGCATCCCAATGCTGAGATACCAAACGCCTAATCGCATGGTCGGCGGCCACAAGGGAAACATGACACCAGCAAGCATAATCACAACCATTGCCACTCCTCCGGCATAGGTTGTCCACTGTGATCCATCATAGAACCACGCGTAGTACTCGTCAGGCGCGAATCGCTGCTCTTGGATGATTTGTAGGACTTTCGGTGACGACGACGAGGAACCTGATGGTCCGCCACGCTGGACACGAAGGTAGAAAGCAAAAGTGTTGACGGCGTGAAGGACAGTCTTGGCCTCGTCTTCGGTGGTTATCGGCGGCATTCCTTTTTTCTTCTGGTATGCCGGTGAAAGAAGTGCCTTTACTGCAGACTTTCCTACGCACGAACTTCAATACGAACGAACAAAAAGACGGGTGGAAAGCGCGACGTACCTTTAAAATAATCTACTCGCTTTCCATTCAATGCACCGACCCTAACTTTCATTCCCGCCCCTCCGCTTCGCAGAAATTGGGCGACTTTTTTTAGATCTGGCGGCGCCTTGGCTTGTTGTTCCATTATTCGAGCAGAAATCTATGATATACGGAAAAGAAAACAATGGCGGGTATACCGAGAGTAAGGAAGAAGAGGAGAGCTGTCGTAGGGAGTACTGGCAGTGGCGGTCGTCGTCGTTCAGGATAAAGGATAGGCAATGCGCTGGCCCTAGACACGTCACATTGACTATTGGTTTCCACGTGGTGTGACAGTGGCAGTCCCGGTTGCGTTCGGCACCGCCCGCGTTCGAGTTTTATCACCTTCACTGTGGAGCAAATGGTTGCCTTTCCCTCTGAGGAAAAACCTGGAGGATCCAAGCTGCTTCAACTTCTATACTACACTTCGTGTCAATCGGCGGAACCTGAGCGGCGTCCGTCAGCTACTTTGAATTGACAGTCGAACTGCTAGCGCGTTTGAAATCTCTCAGGGTCCGACCAGCATCTTTGCCTCTGGACGTCCCTGTATTTTCTTACCATTGTGTCGTTTCTTGACTTCGTGGCTCAAAAGGTAATCCATTCTCACGAATGCACGATATGTCTCGAGTTTTCATCGGATTGGAATTATAAGCAGCATAACGGTGTTTGGGTTGCGCTTAAACGTCAACAAACCTACTGGGAAAACTACTATATGCCCTGCTCCCCTCGTAGCTTGTGTATCTTCCTTTCACTACAAGATGGTCGCCTTCGGGCAACGACTCGGCGAAGTGCAGCTAAAAAGTTCCTCTGGGTTAAATTTATCCTCTGCGAATAAGCCGAAAGAATATCTTACACCCCGTTATCCGGAGAAAGGTAGCAGCACGTCAAACCGTATTTACCTGGATGCCTGGTGTCAGCGACGAACGACAATTCCAATGAGAGAGAGATACCTACACGGAGTCTGCAGAGGCCGACAGAGTTAGGTCAAAGTCAAGCTAGTCTTGTCGTGTCACTCACCGTCCCCGCGATAGTACCACCTTAAAAAATATCTCGTCAGTATAAAAGAACAGCAATACTGCATATGGACGGGATGGACATACATTGTGATCCTAAACCACCAGTCTTTACAGCGTCAGTGTCCTGAGCAACAGCAATCGTGGAGAAAGCAAGGAGAATAGAGAAACCAGCTTTGAAGAAGAACATCTCTGGCAAAACACAATGATGATTGGACAGGTCCGCTCCTCTTATAAGCACGTCGTGGCGAGTGCCTTTCGTCACAAGTACAATAATGTCAAACCGGTATAGGCATATATATTTGATGCTTCAGTTTATAGCTAACGTTAGCATAGTCATGCGGAGCATTTTATGCCTCCGCCTTCAATTCCGCACACTCGGTCTGACAACTGAAACAGGGTAAGCGGGGATGTGTAGGGAGATGATAATGGAAAGCCCACGTCAAGTAGTCAGACCAGTACGGCACCGGACAGCACTTCAGGTCCTCCGCACCTAAATTGGTGGGGTCAGCGCCGCCCAATATACTACTTTGATCCTCTCACATTGTACCTGAAATGATATGCATCAGCCATTAAGTGTTTAAATAAGTATGAGAGCGCATTTACCTCATAGACAAACCCGCCACCTAATGCAAATGATGAGTATGACGCGGTCAAGCATTCTAAGGAATAAAAGTACATTCTTCGCCAAGAAGCGGCGCAAATGAGGGAGACCCAACTGTGGCTGCATCATCCCTGGCGATAGACGGGGAAGCCAGGATGCTTGACACGGCAAGAACGGAGACGAGAGCTGTTAATACGAAAATCTTCATGCAACAAAATCGTCTGTCTGAGGATGGAAGGAAGTAATGAGAATAATGGTCTCAACTTTAAGAATGACACTTCTACTTATATTATTATTGAATATGCCATCCTTGGCTCGAGCGGTGGAGTCAGCGTCATGCCTTCGACTGTGCCGACAAGTCCCCCCGCACAATGACGAACACGTCTTGGCATATGTCTACGCGATGGTTTAAATAGTGCTTCCACTGATCATTGCAGTTTCGACCAAGGTACACTTCGGATCCGACTGGCGTTGTTGGTGTTGGTGTTGGTTCGAAAGCCAAGACGGTCTTGGATCGCAGGCGCGAGCATCAATGAGGTCACTAGGCCGTCAGCAGGGAAGCTACGGTTCTGTGTTGTCCCACTATTATCCTTCGAAACTAAAGAACGATCTTGGCCATCATCAAGTGAGTCGAGAGCCTGAGTCGACCAGGGTGCATGACAGTAAGCTAGAGAAATAACTTACATATCTGATATTTCAAAGTTGATATTGAGATATCCTATTCTTTGCTGCATTCTGTGGCCTGAAAGGTTCGAAAATGGTACCACCGTGCTGAAATTATCAAATCGACCATCACTGGTCATGACCGAATCTCAGAAAAATCGCGAAGCATCAGCATCAGCAGTAGAATCCACGGCGGTGCAGTGCCGCAGAATCGTGAGAAAATATATTAAGCAGCTTGAATCGGGCCGACAGCCGACGCGGACGCAAGACATGTTCATCTTTGTGCGGGCGATTTTTCAATTTTGTCGGCATAGTCAAAGGAATGACGGCAACTCCGCCACTCGAGCCAAGGATAGCGCATTCAATAACGTAAGTACAAGTATCTTCTATAAAGTTGCGATCACTACTCTCACTACTTATCTCCTTCCTTTTGCATGACGCCTTCTGTATTGACAGCTTTCATCTCCGTCTTTGCTGTGTCAAGCGCCCTGGCTTCCCCGTCTATTTCCAAGGACGATGCAGCGCGCGCGGTGTTGATAATATACCCGGCACTCGAACTGGCGTAACCTGCTGCCAGTGTTCTGACAGAATAGATCCAGTAGAAGGTAATTGGTGCAGGAAACGACAGTACCGCGCCGGCGCGTCCAGATTTTCACGTCGCTTCCCGTTTCCGACTTTCCATAGTCTTGGTCAATGTCAATGTTCGTAGGAAGCACTACCAGCATGCCTTTTTGCAGGACAAGGTTATGCAATCTACTCCAAGCAACATCTGCCTTCACGGCCAAGTGTGAAAGGGTGACGGCTGCACTTGCTAGCTCTTCGGTATGTATCCTCTGTTCAGAACCTCAAGCGGAATTGAAATTGCCAATCACAGAAGAGTGATGAACCTGGGGCCTGGTGCAAGCTTCGTCCCATGTATATCTTTCCGGAGGAGTAGCTATCAACCCCAAGATCTGCTAAACCCGGTTAGCAAGCACTATGCGATGAATCACCCTTTACCCTCTACTGTTTCGGGTCAGCAGAACTCCCGGTAACGCTTCAACCACTTTGGATTCAGATGTGTGACATAGACGCTGAAGCCACAAGTTCAAAAATCCACTTTTACGATGCGATTGACGTGAGGGATACTGCATATATTTCTGTTCTAAAAGGTATCCTAACAGTCCCTACCGTGCAGGACTCACTCTCTTCTGTTGCACCGTTATCCTTACGCTTCAGGTTATCAATAGCAACGAATTTGGAAACATTCGAATGAGGAGGCACCAAGCTTTAACCCCGGAGGCACTGTCCGAGCGCCCGGCGAAGGCTTGCATGTTGCCAGTGTTTTCGCATTTCCTGTCACAATTCATCAAGGTTTAGCTGTCGATGCTCCGAAATCCACGCGTTTGACTCCACGCGTCTGCTTATATACGTTTTCCCCAATCGCGTCGATAGCGACGAGGTTTCCATTTGGTTAGCCCACAATTGGGGCCTAGCTTACAAGCCGGTAGCTGAAGCAAATATTTGCGAAACTAAGATTCTTGAAGGGCTTTGGACGGCATGAACACGGCTTGGAGGTAAGCGCATGCTCCATACACCCGGCATTAACTCATTCTTCTGAAGCACTTCCATTCGAACTACCGGCTATACTTTGAACTGCAGATGCCAAACAGAGAGATAAGGCCCGATATCTCCAACTCTCAGGGTAACGGCAATGGAACAGGAACACTTCTATCTGTGCCGCCTGCTTTAGAATCGAGTGCGCAAGCGGCAGAAGACCATCACGTTGATTTTGGTTCGGGAAACTTGGGAAGGATCAAGGTTGAAGGAAGGTTTCAAAACTGAGGGCGACTCTGACCAAAAGCACAATTTACCCTCAATGGGGCGAAGGATCAAAGATACAGCTTTATTCACGCCATAGCGGAGAACTCGGGTTCAGCGGCACACCACAAGCAACCCCTGGGCAAGTCCGTGGCACCCTGTGGCGCCACAGAGATGAACTTCGCCAGAGCCATCGACGCGATTGGAATTTCTGCGGAATTTGCCGATGAGCATAAACATGGCTTTGTCCGTCTTTTGTGCATATGAGTACTCACCAGTCCTGTGCCGCTTGTTCTCACCCTGCTCAGAGTCACGAAGGCAGAATCAATGCCCGTGGTTGTCCCAGGCTCGCAGTGTGTACACCTCAAATATTTTTTTCCTGCAATATTGCTCGTGCCAGTTTGCTCAAAGGAATAGTTCGAAGGCTTATGACGATACTCTTCTGAGCGCGCATCGGACTCATGTACTTCTCTTGGTGCTGAGGGTGTCCTTTGGCTTTCTTTCCGAGCATTAATTAGGTTTCGACGTCGACGGCATTCACCTTGATGCGCCACTGCGCCAGTCAATGAGCACATGATGCCTGCGGCTCGGATGGACCAGCAGCTATCGCAAAAACACGCCTCCGCTCTGGCGACATATCTCGATCCAGATTATCCCCCATTTATTGTTACCAGGTGTTCCCCGGTTCACACATTGTTCCGCGCCCATATTTTCGATGACGTATCTGCCGCTGCATCGACGAAGTCTATCCCTGGCTCGCTCGTCTATTTTTACCTGTCTCCTCGGACGTGTAAAGATGGAAAGAGCCCTGGAAGCCGTGATGACGGCTCCGCATGTCTTCCAACTGCTGAAACAAAGATATGACGTACCTTTCAAGCATCTGATCCTCGCCGTGTGATCGGGCAAAGCTTTGTTTTACCGCCTCTGCATTTCCACCTGGTCCCAATTCGACGAGGATGACCCGGATACTGAAGACTCAAAAGTCGTTTTGGACTCGGAGTGCCCAGTTTGGGTCGAGTCATAAGACGTGTCATTTCACATTTTGCATGGGTCACTAATGAAACGTGGAGAGGAGTTATCGCATTGACAATTGACTTCCCTCAGATTCACATCTATTCACATGAGGGGCAACAAGAACGCGTTTTCGGGGTAACTTAAGGGTCGGTCCGCACTAGCACAGGCTCTACAAAGTCTGCACCTATAAAGGTCTCTGTAAACAAACCTCCGAACCACTGACAGCTGCACGTTCGTACGCCTCCCTACACTTGCATCCCACCCACATCACCGATGCCTCCTGGCGAAGCTACGTACATATGGGATATTGCCGGGACGAAGAAATTCTGGGCGAAGGGGGAATACTGTGTTCATTGGATTATAGTATACGGAAAGCCAACCATGTACACTTTTGAGTGTCTCCAAGACCGTAAGTCTACCTGGCTTTGATGACTTGTGACTTTTCATACATTGGCCTTACAGATACTATCTCAGAAGGTAGTCGCGTGAGCCATTCCTGCCATCTTCGCGGCTTCGAACTGTTGACCTATTTTTATTAGCCCATACCTGGTAGAACTACCGCGTTTTGGACGCCCTATATTTCGAAATGATTATGGGGACACCCTTTTATCTGCTACGATCGATATTTCGTATGTAACGATCAATGTTCGTCGTGTGGTGCACAGAGTTCTGACTGCCGTTGGTTGTAGCTTTTCCTTGTTCCGACTATCGAAGATGTTTCAAACCTTGCTGACCGGTCCTTATCGATTAATGAATGTTGCGTGTACCGGAGCTAGTAGGATATAGTGATATCCACGAGCCTGTGCCTGTCCTAACGATGACGACCTTTTCCAATCTCTACCGGGATGGGTTGAGGGCTGTCAAGTGACCAGACCTGTATGCCGGACGAGGTGGTCAGGAGCTACGGGCTCAGAGTACGGTACCAATAAAGCACCGATAGAACGGGCGTTTTTGAAGGTCCGGAGGAATCGAGGGATCATTATAACGCTATACGAGAACAATAACCGAGTGATACTGCTTACCGACGGCCGGATTATAAAACAAGAGACCATTTGTGACTGCCACTATGGATTCCAGCCGCCCCTTTGATCCCAGCCTCCGTGCAAAGCCCTCAATTGACGAAGTAGCACTCAAGTCCCGCATGGAGCAACACCTCTCCGACAAGTGCACGAGACTCGTTCCCTTCGAACAATGTACGTGTCTAGCTGTTGCCTAGCATGTTTTCAATTTTCACCTTGATGTTCTCGGAAGGCGGGCATCATATGGTAAGCCTGTCTGCTGGGATTCGTAAGCTATGCTCACTGACTAATTTTCTAGACTTATACTGCTCACATGGGAAAACGACAACAAGTATTGTTCATTCGAGTTCAATGGTCCATTCTAAAACATGCCGGCTGCGGCTTGGCCTTCCCATCGGCTATGCGCTCTGAGGTTCGCCGGAAATTATGGTATAAGGCTTCCGTTGACTTGTGACTAGGTCTCCACCATGCGTTTTCTGAAAGCCAGGACCAAAATCCCAGTCCCTGAAATCTTATTTCACGACCTGGACGCCGATGGAAAAGTCGGGGGTGAATGGATGATCATGGAATATGTATGTCCCAGGCCTTCGCTATTAGAAAATATTCCTTGAAGCCAAGCACAGGTCGATGGCGAGAATCTTTCTACAATATGGAGGTCCCTCGATGTGAAACAACGCGAACAGGTTTGCTTGGCTATGGCGGATGTGTGGGTGCAGATAATCGGCATCACTTTTGCTTCTATTGGAAGCATATACGAGAGAGATGGAGGGGAGTTCGCGATTGGGCCGATGACGCGCTTAGCTTCGAACCGGAGCACCTCCATCGCCTCGCCGCGGCTTGAGAAATGCGGTCCATTCTCAAACGTGAGGGGCTGGCTACTAGCGACTGCACGACGCGAATTGGATTATGTAGAGGCGCCTGAAGACACCGACACGTCTTCCCGATGTCAGCATTTCATCGACGGCGTCGTTTCAAAAATCCAGCATTTTTCCTTTCCGTGCCCAGATCTACCTCTCGTCCTCGAGCACATAGACTTTGCGCCGCGAAACATTTTGGTGAGTCGGACAGACCCAACAAAGATAGTTGCGGTCATTGACTGGGAAGGATCGCGCTCCGTGCCAATGTGGGCTGCAAATCCAAATTTTACATTTCCCCCGGAATCGGTGACGGAGGAAGAAAGGAAGCGCTTGCTCACGTTATTGACGAACCGTGTAATCTCTCAGGTACCTGAGTGGGAGAGGGCTATAGGCCAGGAACTGCAGCCTCTGCGAATCTTGCATGATCGCGCGACATATAGCAAGGTCGATCCTAGTGTATTGCCCGCTGCCCCGTATCTAGCAATGTCAGCTTCATATTGAACCGTCTCATACCAGAAAACGAAATATGCGCGTCTGGAATTTGTATCTCAACTGAGATCGGGAACGTCGGTTTGCGAAATTCAGATCAATTCCAAGTCAACGTCGGTGCCACCTCGGGTTTACTTCTAGTACTTCCCTATGCCATGGTTTTGGGCAGTGGGGATATTGAGAATCATGGCGTATTGAAAGTTTCTATTAACGCCAGATTGTTATGTTTAGCAAGCATGCTCAAAGTAATGTCCACATTGCCTGTTTCCTTCTATATCATACAGAAAGGTCAAACTTCATACAGGGTTGTCATTGTCGCAAGGAATCCCGCACCTTTATTTCTTTACATCAGAAGATTCACCTATGACGAGCTCAGATACCTACAATCCATTGAGAGGCTCGCAAAAGCAACAAACGAGACTAGCAACACCTGCCTATCGCCGTACAACCATGAACATGGACTCGCGCATAAGCCTACAAGGAGGCTGACTTGTATACATAGCTCGTTCCAGCGCTTATAACTCACCAAGCTAGCTGTATCAAGCAAAAATGTGTTGATTCTGAACCACAAGCGTCATTCAACATTATGCAAACCCACTGAGGGGGTAACGGCCAAATGGCGTGGAACGAAAAAGCTGCCTGTCTTGTTTCTATTGCGCCAAATTGCTCCGGTTACGTCAGCGCCCATATCAAGGAGTACTCACGGCAATTTCCCGTTACCAGTTTCTTTTGCATTTGGAATTGGTGTGATTAGTATATCGTCAATGTTCTGTATGTCTAACTCTTTTCTGGAGAATATATCGGCTGATTTTTCTCTCTTGCAGCTTTCTCACACTTGAGGCTCGCTTGCCTTTTTGCGGAACAGAGAAGATTTATTTGATACAAGTCTGCGAGCCACCAAAATACTGTTGGGCTGCGCCAAATCGTCCCAGTCGCACTACTATTTTCATGCAGAATGTTCCCAGGACGATACACCATGGCTCTCTTCTCAAGAGTAAAGATTGACCGTCCCAAAGGAACATATGAATGGTAGGGCCGGCATCCTAGTGGCAGAGCCCAGCCTAAAATAACTCAGCTCCCATGCTAGTGTTTACTGAAAATTTCGGAGATGCAGGTCTGGGAGCAGAGGCCTTTCTTTTGCGGGGAAGAAAGCCAGCTCTGAGTTCAAGATGGCCCTTTGCAGGAGTGACTGTACCGAACATTGGTCGGGTAAACGAGATGAAGAAAGTCATGCCTCGCCGTTCTCGAAAGCTGCGATGGTCCGTATCTGAAGCGGATAGTATGGAACTCATCGGCGTCCCGGGTACGGATTCTAGAGAGTCAATGAACTCGGCGGACGACGACGAGGGGAGATGGTCGCTGATTGTACAGTGCTATGATGGACATTGGCCGTTTGATAAGGCTGATAAGGTGTTCTAATGGCGGTTGTAAGTGTTCATATTGTTTCTGGTCTAGGAGGACGTAGCTGACGGGTATTTATGTTGTTCTTCAAGTACTTAGTCTCTCTTGAGGATAGGAGCCATGTTCGAAAATGTGGGGTCCTCAATCGATGAACTTTCTATTTCGCGAGTGCTTTCACGACGTGATCAGAACCCATGGATGCATTTCTATTTTCCAAGACTGGCTCGGGTTGAGAGGACAAGACTTGGTGATATAGTAGAGGTCGATCGAAAGAGATAACATGTACGTACTCTCACAAGTTTTGGTATACCGGTCTGACAGCTGTACTTCCTGCGGCAAAAATGGGGACTGTTAAACTGGGCGTTTCCAATGGGTCTACTCGCTGAAACAGGGAGGCCATGCGGCAAGCAAAACTTGGCTGCTAATATGGAGCCATACACTCGTGCTGTTGGCTCGAGATAAAATTAGGATCCTCTATAAGATGACCCACATGCGTTAAACAGGTGTTATTTGGGATCGTATTGGCATATTCGGATCTTGACTAGATGGTAATGCAAGAACGATAGTATGAATCAGGAAACCCGTCGTTCCTATCGCAATGGTATAAAAGGTTGGTACACCCTTGCATCTACACCATCACTATAGTGACTATTTTTAATAGCCAGGCGGGTAGGCATCCGAGTCATTACGCAGTAGCATCCATGTAATTGGAACAAATGTGTTGCTTGCAGTAGTGATTAAATGGTTCAAATCAATGGCGCCTTTACTGACACGCACGGAACGGACCTGTGACCCGCCTATGTGTTCAGGCAGTGGTGCATACACATATAAACCTCAGTCTTCAAGCCCTTGATTCCCATCTGACACATGGCTTTTGAAGAATATTTCGAACTTCCATGGCGAGTAGGCGTCAAAACCTTCATCCTACGCGGTCTGGGTATAGTAACCGCGCTACTGCTTGCTTTGCAAGTTCGAAAGGCCCTAATAACCAGAGCGAAAGTAAGCTGCTACTATATCACCTTCGTCCTGGTGAATGCTGACATCATTGTAGCTGAAACACATTCTTACGGTAGGGTCGTCGGGTCTAATAACGTCTTGGATAGATGCCTTCAAGTTCGTATTCCATGGGAAGGCAACCATCCAAGAGGGTTATACAAAGGTGTGTACCGGGCCCCCCTCATTACTATATTCGGATTCGACGATTGCCTTATAGCACTATGGGTCAACATTTAAAGTGCCCTTGATTGATAAATGGATGGTCGTCGTGAGTGGCGCCGAGAAGGTTGACGATGTCCGGAAGTCTTCGCTCGAGCAGCTGTCTTCTTTAGATGCGATCATAGATGTGAGCATGCCTTACAGCGAGGCTCTGTATATTGCTCATAACGACGCCTATAGCTTTTGCAAATGAATCATACTATGGGCTGCAGCCTATGTGTTGACCCTTATCACGCAGAAGTTGTACGAGGCGCTCTGACTCGTAACATTGCCACATGTTTTGCGGACGTTCACGATGAGATGAAGGCAGCCTTTGAAGACAATATACCGATGACTAAAAGTATGGAGACCTGGCAACTTTCACACACTACCCTGGCTGATATTGTGTTAGACTGGATTGAAGTTTCCGCATACCAGACAGCCTTGCAAATCGTATGCAGAGCGAGTAATCGGATGTTCATCGGACTTCCCATCTGTAAGTAAGCTATTCATGCCAGTGCTTTGTCAATGCCAACCTATCCTTAAGGCCGTGATCCCGATTATGTTAAACTTAACATTGACTTTACTATCGACGTTTTCGTTTACTCTCGCATCATTAACCTTTTCCCCAGGATCCTCAAACCGTAAGTCATTCGAGCTCGATATTGTCCAGACTGGCACTTATCATTTGTCATAAGAATTCCGGGATCAATCTTCACACCTCGCCGACGTGCCGTAGCCAAGATGAAGAAATTCCTGAATGAAACTATACAAGAACGACTGCACCAGGAAAACGCTCATGGCAAAGACTGGCCAGGAAAACCGGTAAGATAATTCCCTGGACCATACCGTCACCGATTATTTACTTAAAGACCGGTAGAATGACCTTCTTTCATGGATGATTGACGCGACTCGTGGAAAAAAAGAAAGTCGCACGATACAAGATTTAAGTACTCGAATACTGAGCTTGAACGTAGGAGCGATTCATACGACGTCTATGGTACTTACTCTAGGCTATAATTCCAAGGCCAGCAACTGACTAGATTTCTGGTACTGAGACGTTCACGATCGCTCTCTATACCTTGGCTAGACACCCGGAGTGCGCTGAAACTCTTCGAGCTGAGGTGGAATCAATCATCAAGGAAGAAGAATGCACGAAGGCTGCAATGGGAAAGATGAATCAACTTGACGGCTTCTTGAAGGAAGCACAGAGAGTGTATGGTGCTGTCGGTGTTTGTAAGTTGGTACTCGGTACTCTATATTGCTTTGCACTGAAAACTGCGCACAGTCGGAATGCGTCGTGTCACTCAATGCGACTTCGTTCTTTCGGACGGGATTGTTGTTCCGGTGGGCACTGAAATCGTAGTGGCTGCTTTCGCTACGAATACAGACGAGGTAAATCATGCATGATGGTAGGCGTAACCCTTGTATTCACTGGCGTTTTTATAGAGGAACTATGAAAACCCGCTAGGGTTCAGGCCTTGGAGGTTTTCTGACATGAGAAAACAAGAGGGGGAGAACCTCTATCACAGGATGGTCACTCCTAGCTTAGATTTTATTTTCTTTGGCCATGGGCGACCGGCCTGGTGGGGATATTCAGTAATGTTTCTATCAGTTCTGGGAGCTAACTATCCTGTACCTGGCCGTTTCTTTGCCGTCAATAACCTCAAGGCTCTCATGTCGTACGTTCTTATGAACTTCGACGTGAAGATGGATACGCTTTACTTCTCTACATGGTTAGCCTGTGATCAGATTCCTGATCAGAGCAGTAAGATGCTGTTCAGGAAGCGTGTACATACACCGTAAATGATCCAGGCAAGATGGCTGCAGATGAACAAAATTTATCCATATCTTGACTAGTCAAAAGTCGCCGGTAACTTTGTATCTTCAAGTCTATCGGGGCTGGTTTGTCCCGGTACGTGTTAGTAAAATGTCAAGAATAAGTAGTACGACTTTGTTGAAGGCAGAAAAGGCCATTTCTGGACCGACATCAAACTGGCATTGGACCGGTTATCACACGGTCCGGATGTGGCTACAGGGTGTCGTTTTGCCGCGAAGAAAAAGTACCGCTATGAGAGGGATATAATAGCTGAAATTTATGCATGACTCAGAGAAATAGCGCGGTCAACACGCCGTAGATTCACGCTTCGCGACCTGATTATGTAAGAGAGCTACGTAAATAAACGACTGAGAGACTAAACGGAAGGACGGCCCGTTACTGATCTCTAACGAAAAAACGACTGTAGCCCTTATCTTGACCTCTTTATTTGGCAATATGATCTTGACTGAGCAGGTCCTCTAGCTACGTGTCTCTTTGCAGCAAACCACCACCTACCGCTCAGATTATGTTCAAAGCTCGCTTCATCCCGTTGAATGTGACCCAGGCCGCTTCCCAGTTGAAGCGATCCTCTCACTGTCTTGTCGTCTCACCTACACAGGACGCTGCTATCATTTTTGGAGGCGAACTCCAACCACGGGTCCCAGTAGACAATGCATTACACGAAGTTGCCCTCCCATCGGGGAATTACGGATTGAAGAATGTACTAACTGCCACATCTGCGCCTCCCCCTCGAGTGGGATCTGCATTGGCATTCAGCAAGGAATCCTTGTGGGTATGGGGAGGCCGTGGAGGCATTTCTATGGAGTGTCTTCCCGAAAAGGGGGACGTCTGGCGTTTCAAATCTGGGGAATGGACCAGGGTCGAATGCGATGGAGAGCCTCCACAGGAGAGATCCTATCATGTAATGGTGACTTATAATGAGGTACTTTCATTATCTTCGTGGATTTATTCCCATCACCGACGTCTTTAGGACCTATTCGTGCATGCAGGCTGTCCGGCCACTGGCCGTCTTTCGGACCTTTACCGTCTTTCTCTAGCTTCACCTAAGCCTGTATGGACTAAACTAGCGGATGCTCCTGGCCCTGGACGTGGTGGTACCATCCTCGGGGTCATTCCTGCGCTCTCTTCCTTCGTACGCTGGGGAGGATTCGCTGGATACGAGCTTGGTGGCCCGCTCGACATATACCATGTTCCCACAAACACCTGGCATTCCGTCGATGTCGCAGGAGAGCAGCCGGCGAAGCGCAGTGTTCATGCTCTCGTTGGGCTTCGAGGGGCTCCGCGAAGCGACGGAATTGTTGCCCTTATGCTCTTCGGTGAAGGGGAGGCTAGTGATCTTGGACATGCTGGTGCTGGGGTAAGTACCAGGCTCAATATATGTATCGATCTCACTCAGGTATTGCGAACAGAAATTTCACAACGATGCATGGGCCCTCGTCAAGGCACCATTGACCGGGTTAACCGAAGGCTGGTCTTGGGAGAAGCTCATTATTCCGGAAGGTAGTAGCAAACCACAAGCCCGCGGCTGGTTTGCGGCTGATGCATGGTCGGATGGGAAGGTTGTATTTCAGGGTGGACTGAACACTGACAACGAAAGACTCAGTGATGCGTGGATTCTGGAGGTCGAAAAAAAGTAAATATGATAAGAGTGTTAGTATCAGTGAAAAAATGTACATGTACTGCTTTTACTCGTTCTTCTTCCCGATAACTCTGTAAATCCACTGTACGTGGACGATATGCCCGCGACTTTTGTATACATAGACACCGTAAAGAAGTCCTCCGAAGAAAACGACGATCCACGACAGGAGGCCTGCCCAACGAAATTGTTGAGGATCAGATAGAACCATAGTCAGGACATATTTCTATTTCGAATGTCAGCGAAGGTTACAATGCGCAGAGATTCATTGGCCCAACCAGCATATCGAATGTGTTCATGAGAGAATACTGCAAGGCTGTGAGGGTGTTCCTCCGCTGCACAGCAACGTTAGTCAAGTAGAAGCCCTCACATGGGCAGGAAAATCTTACAGGGTGATTCTCAAGGGCTTCTTGTAGGATTTGTAACTGTAAAGCAAGAGGCAGTATATTTTTGAAAATGTTACGAAACGTAGTGAGAAGTGAGCCTACTTGTGCCAAGTCGAACATCCACAATCCTACACGTGAGAGTGCTATGCCTGCGGGCCGCAAACTCGTCAATATAACTGGTCAAGAAACATGATATGATGTACCCCCAAAGAGCATGGTGTTGTTATACACCGGCCCATGACCGATTCCCTTGGGAACACCGATGTACAACGCCAGTACCGTGGGCACCAAAGTAATGACCTCCGACCTTGCAGACCATTAGCACTGCGTAAGGATGTGACAAGATCCAGGACTACCAGATGGACCAAGCCCCGCATCGAATTAGGCCAATCTTACGCTCGACGTAGGGGAGAAGGATCGTTCCGATGAGGCCCGTTACAGTACAGATAGCTCTCATGCCCGCGATGAAAGGACTATCCGGCGATGTCGATTAGTAAACGTCATGGATGCGGAAGAGGGGATATGCCTACTCATTCCAGCCGCCAGCGGCCTTGAGGTATGATCTATACAGAGTCGATAAGTTCATGCTCATTGCAAGAAAAGAAAATCGTACAGAAATGTTCCGTCGAACGACAGGACGGTGAGGTATATACTAAGATAATATTTAGCTTCATCCGAAACAGAGGGAAGGTGGAGCTTGAACCTCGAGATGGACAACGACGCTAAAAAAAGCAGTCAAATGATTATGGCGGACATACCCTATGCCCACTTACTGTAAAACACCGGAAAACGAGAGAACTCTTGCCAGTCCCGTAAGGTGGGTCTCGGATCGATCCAGCGCTTGAAGGAGAATCTCTGGTTGTGCCTCTTCTGGTCTGCATCTCGAATATTCGCCAAACGCTGCTGGTATTCAGACTCCAGGACAGGAAATATTTTATACACGATATGGGATAATGGAACCTGAAGCAGATGAAATCAGCTTTCGCCGATCGCACCTACGATAGGGAAAACAGGTACCTCGATGGAAGCAGTGACGACGGCCATACTGCACAAGAAGACTGCCGCAAAGCGGTATGAAACTGCGGTCGTCAGCATAGAGACAAAGAGCGGGGATAGCAGTTTGCATATCAAGTCCTGTAGCGAGTAGATCAGCGACAAATCGAAGTAGCTGAGGAAAATCTCAGACTATACGACGTAACCAAGTGTTGATTCTCATCAGGCGCCCACTATCGCCTTCTCCGATGGTAGTGGCCCAATCTCTCTCTATGATAATCTAAGGTATTCACCAGTCAATGGCCGAATGCGACTCGATTAGCAGAATTACACACCTGGATGCACACAGTAGCTAGCTTGATGACAATGCCAGATAGCACGATGACAGTGAAGAGCGCCCATATAGGGCCTTGGGCATTTTTACCTTGGGACCCGGCCTCCAAGAACTTATCGATAAAAAAGATCGCCGTAAATGCTGCATAAGCACTTGCGGTAGCGATCTTTTGGAAGAATATAGCCAGCTGTAGGATGCGTAATCGGTGCTGATTGTCAACTAGATATCCCATCCATCCCGACAACTGTCACATAGTCAAATACAGACCAGAATACCACATTTCTTGGGGACTGACAATGATAGCAGCACCAGCCGTACAGAACCCGAATATTGATGCAGGAAGCAGAGTAGAACGGAAAATCTGGATGAGAAAGAGGTACGCGGCGAACTAGGCGATGAAAGGGATTTGATGATTACATCGATAATGCAAGTAGCTAGCCCTTACCTCGAAACATCGGTCTCCCCAGGTGCTAGACGAGATGAATGAGCGTTTCGAAAAGGGGCAAGGGTGTATATGACTCCCATACCTGGAGAAATGAAGGGCAGTAAGTAAAGCTAAGGATTTCGTACGGATTGAATGGTTTCGTGATGGTAAAGTCGAGACATCAGGAGCCAGGACATGAGGCAGGGAAATGCTAGTATGCCGAGATAATCTTGATTGAGAGTCGTCGAGGGTAACCCGGTCAACAGAGGGTATGTCTGTCAATTGTATGATATCGGTTTGAGTCGTGGATTCTACCTCGGTAGCCATGGAAAATTGCTGAAAGAGGTGGGCCGATAAATGATGTTGAAATACAGACGTTCCGAAAAACCTTGTCCAAAGCTGCCAAATAAGGCAAGTAAAATCAAAAAATCAAAAAATACAAAAAAATCGCAGAAATAGTACGCAGACTTCATTTGTGTGCGTCATGGGGTGGGAAGATGCAAATTCAATGATTCATGAGTGCTGCAGTGCATGGCAAAGATGTGGGAGCATCCAGGAGGCGCAAGGTTAGCGAGTGTAGATTTTCAGGCTGCCCGCGCCGAACAACCGGTCACAGCTTCGTTCTTTCCATCACCGTCGCAGAAGACACAAGCATCACCTAGTATAGCCCAGACATCTTTGAAGAGAAATTCTACGCTCAACCAACCAAGCCGCCATCGTGATTATACCCCAGTTTGGACGTCGACAGCTCGCAGCCTCCCGAAATAACAATGTAGTCCGCCGACATCTTTCACACTACAGTTGACGCACCAGCGACTGGTTATTCTGGCTATTTTCATAGGTTTATGTGGTAGGAATGGGCTAGTGGGAGTTCAGGCGCGCTTTAGACCCAGATACTGCGGAGAGGTTGCGGGGGTTGGTCACCGTTGGTGTGCCCAACATACGTCTCTGAGGGAAGGTGCCATATTCACCTTGTTTTGGGGGCTTATTATTGTTCACAGGAGAAAAAATGTATCCGCAGCTTCCTGTACCACTGTAAATGCCCCCCGTCGCCGTCTCCCCCTACTGTTAGCACCTACTCGGCTCTCATGATGTCCTACCATTGGCCCATTGGCCTCAGACCTTTTGATTTACATCTACATACCTCGTGCATCTCCGAGAAAATAGTTGTATCGTATGTTACGCTCATAAATGAAGATATCATACTGTTTCTACGATTTTCTTGTATTTTTTGATTTTTTGATTTTACCTGCCTTGTTTGGCAGTGTTGGACAAGGTTTTTCGGAACGTCTGTAACCTTGAATCGGGAACAAAAGGTCCGCCAAGAATTTCTCCAAGGCTGGTGTCCTATAGAATGGGAGTACCGAGAACGCTTACGGCACACCAATGCCCAACGTGAAATGTCCTATTTCCAGCCCACACATTATTGTCCACACTGAGTTCAACTTCAAGTTGACAGTTTGGTAGAGAGCGTGTCGGCCCGGATAGCCGAGAGGCGGAGCCTGAAAGCCCGACGGTCAGGCTGCTCACTTGCCTACTACTGCTCCCATTATTCTTGCTACGGGGGGACACGGAAAGATGGGTGGATGAAGGGACTTCTGTAAGTGCCTGTGTCAATAATATTTGACAATGCCAATGCGTTAACGATGGGCAGTAGGACTTTCAAGGTTCCTCGTATGGCACAATAATTGACAGGAATTTCCCAGGAGATGCGTTGTTCGGAATGGCATAATCACTAAGCACTATCTGCTATCTGGTCGTACAATTTTCGTATCTTCAATCCAAGAATCGAAATTCGCGCCTGAAGATGGAGCGAGTATTCCCGGATAACGGTGCCAAACGAATACCGGTCAATACGTTTTTCTCAAGGAGATCGTGTGGAAAGAGATCGGTATCTTTCAATGGTGCCGACGAGCAGGACGAGAAGCGCAGCTAGAATATATGACGGGCAGACTCGAATGCTTCTTTTCTTCGTGGGTGTCAGTCGCTTAGATGTTCACCGCACCAGCAGCTACTGACAGCTAATCAGGCAGCTCATCTCACTTGTAGCGTAGATGTCCCCTATGTCGTGCAAATATCAGAAGCGTTAAAAGCGAGCTACATGATAGGCTCAGATTGATAGCTCACTTTCTAACCAGACTAATCACGGTTAACGAAGGCGCTGACGTTGTTGACCATGTCCAGTGCGTTCTTGGCTAGCTTCTGGTCTACATTCCTGGAAGGATACGGCAGACGTGGAGTCTTCACCGCCTTCTCATTCAACCTCATCTCGGCCCTGGGGTGCTTCAGCATAGTAAAATTTGTGCCTACAGCGACTGGACCATGATCGGGCTAGTGTCGCTATTGCGCCATTTCAGCGCCTCATAGGAGGCAATGTCGGCCTTGGTGGGTCATGGGTTATGGGCCTTCCTTCGCACGACACCTAGACTCTAACCCCAACTTGCAGTCGATCAAGTCTACATACAATAGCGGCGAGAGCGGGTGGTAACTATGGTTATGCCTTGACTGAGTCTACACGGTTTTGAATGGATTTATTTATTGGATTGCCTATCCCGAACTACGCCGAACTCGTATCTCCAGTGGAAGGGGACACATCACCTGCTGGACCGGATTTAACACCCGAAGATCGAACAATCTTGCTCTTTCCAAGTAATTAATTTGACTGGACGTCTTTCTGTCCTTCCGTCCCAATTGCATACCTGATCCTCCATTCAGGGAAGATACTTAGGGGCGGACATCGGCGGAATATACGCTGTCGCAGAGAATGTTCATATGCGATCATTCTTTTCGCCCATCATCGCTGCCAAGACGGCTTGGAAGAGGCTATATGGGTGGATAGCAATACCCCCACACCACCATTCATCCACCATTCAGGACATTTAACCGATGCTTACAGCTACCTAGTCTCGACTCTATTCTTACGGGCTTACCCCGGATTTCAGGGTGGGGCTGTATTGAGGCTGACGAATAGCTTCCCCTGACATCGCCATTGTAGTCATGGGACACTGAGGCCCAAGAAGCACTGAGTTCCGCTGCGTATGTTTTTGGCAGGCCCAATGATCTTCCACCATCCGCATGCTCTCAAGGCCGAGACGTAAATCCGACTCGGGTGATTCAGGTACTCAAATTTGGTGAATCCGTTGTGTACGGCGATTTCCTAGCTGGACGAACCCTTTGCAATTCCTGTTGAGCGACGCAGGTGTGATGTTGATTGTCAAACTATTATGTTTTAATCACTGACCATAGCTGTTTTCAGTTAGAAAATGCTCTCTTCCAACGACACACGCACGTTCGGTAGCAACATACGCTGTTCTATATGGTCTCGTGGTTCGTAAGTAGGGTGCCATTCAAACAGCGAAAGTCGGCGAAAAGCGCCATCTCGAGCGGAACATTACTATTCGCAATGCGATTGGCTGCCCGCTACATCTGATTGGCTCACAGCGGGTGCACTGAATTTCCTGGCTTGTCATTGGCCGACCCGTTGGCGGTATATGGTGTCATACCTGTCCCTCCGTTCGAGAAATATGGGGTGGTCGAGACCTATACAAATGGTATAAATGGGCATCAAGAGGCGCTTGGGGAGCATACCAGACACCTACTCGCACCCCTTCACTACATACTAGCATCCACTCACTAGAATGGTCTTCCAACACATCGACCCCGCCACTCTGGATGACCTCCAAACACGCGTCCAATACCTCCGTGACTTCATCGAATTCACGCAGGCCGACATTGACGCGCTTCACGCCGCCAAACCCGTCGTCGCCACCCTCGTCCCCGACCTCGTCGACCGCGTCTATAACAAACTGCTGTCCTTTGACATCACTGCAGCGGCATTCACGCCCAAGCAGACTGGTCAGGAAGGCGATGACGCGTCGGAGGCGAAGATTGATGAGCTCAGTCACGACCACCCCAATATCAAGTTCCGAAAGGATTTTTTGCGGGCATATTTGGTGAAAATCGTTAGCTTGGACTACAACAAGCCGGAGGCGTGGGCGTATCTAGACAAGGTTGGCCTTATGCATACCGGGGTCCCAGGGTTTGCCCACAGGAAGAAGAAGCCGGCACTGAGGGTTGAGTACATCCACTGTGCTCTGCTGCTGGGTAAGCCGTTCAGCAGGTTTTATCAACTTGATCGTGACTCAACATACTTCTAGGCCTGGTTGAAGACATGCTCGTTGACGCAGTTATACTCCATCCTGATCTTGATCTCAAAACCAAGCACGCTGTTTGTCGCGCTGCGAACAAGGTATATACGGAAACCTACTTCCGAGACGTGGTCTGATTCTTGTTTGAAGCTCCTTTGGATTCAGAATGATCTTTTCGCGCGACATTATATTGAGGACGAGCAGGTGACGGCAGCCAAGCTTGCAGCTAACTAAAACTGTGTCGCGAGTTGTTGTGTTGAGACGATGAGGGTCACGTCCCATGTACTATATTCTACTCTGCTAGTTTCCTCTGTGCAGTCGCTATTACTTAAATCTCCTCTCAAAATGTAATTTGGTCTTTATGATTTTGTGCTTTTAATTCTATGCTTATTATGAACACGATGTCAGAGATGGTCTCCGACGTCGCGTCAGAATTACATGACCTTGCACAATTCTAATCGATTTAACGCGAACAAGATGTCGCTCGACAGCAATACGATGCAGACAGGTGGAGTTTGTAGCCAAGTATACACTTCAGTGCCCAGGCAAAGAAACAGCACAAGTTGGTTATTGGGATCTTCGGCCGGGCCAGGCAGGTCTATTGGAGGTGCCAGCTACCGATAGCGTCCTAGGCAGAGGGCCGTTCCGGATTTTCAGTAGTTGTTACCAGCCACCACGAGCTAGTTTTTTGTAAATTGTGCTACCTTCCATTCATCTACGCCTCTCCCGGTCTTTTTAAGGCTGGTGAAGCCATTATTAAAGACAGCATCCAAGCCAAATGCAGCGGCTAGCCGAGTGACGTCCTCCTGAGTCTTCTGACTCGTCGGAGGGATCGTCATTTCTGAAGGTCCCTGAACATTATTCACAAACGCCCTCAGCCAAAGAGATAGCGCGGGGACCTCGATATCCGGGAATTGCTCCGTGGAATTCGAAGACGACGGGGCAGAGATAGTTGTCTTCCGCTTCTTACGCTTCGGTTCCGGCACGCTCATCGCAAGGATTTTAGCTAACTTCTTCTCGCTGATGAGAGCCCTGCCCTTAAGCCTCCTGTGTAGGGTCATCCGGTCCCCATTTTGATTGACTTTGAGATGAAACACGTTGGCCAGAGCGGTGACGCGTGGATCTGTCGTGTATGGGATTGAAAAAGTCTTGGCTTCCGCATCGTCGATGAACGCGCGCAAGCACTGCTCGAACCCCTTGATATCTGATATTTTATTGCAGTCTGGACCTCCTTCAAGGATAAGCTGTGTAGCCCGGAAGCTGGGATGGCTCTCCTCCAATAAGCGCTTCACTGATGCTTCGTCGATATTCTGGCTCGGAGTGTCTGCTGTTCGGGTCAATTGAACGTAGCGACTTCCAGGACCAGGAGTCTCGGAACAAATGAGCCCGAAAGCTTGGGCAAGCAAGAAGACGGCGAGCGTCTTAGCATTAGATGGACAATATAGGGTCATTGACGTTGGGCCTTGGGCATCGATGACAAATTTCCTGATCTCCTGTTCAAGACAGCGAGTCTCGTTCTGAGATTCTTTAGTAGCAGGGCCCGGGTCCTCCCCATCAGACGGTAGCGGCGAGTCTGGAGGTATATCTGCATCCTCGCTATCCTCTTCCCTTACCCTCTTCCCATTCCTATTAATAACATCCGCCACTTTGGTCTCGCTGACAACGAAGGGACCCTGCGTCTTTTTGGTCAAGACGATGGTGTCCGATTCTGGTGTGACCGCGAGAGAAAACACGGCAGCAAGCTGAGAAACTTCAGGTGAAAAGGCACTCTTGGAGATAGTCATGGAGCGGGGACCTTCAATGTCGGCAACAAACGAGCGAAGCTCATTTGTGATGGGGTGAAGATTGGAGAGGGGGTCTTCAATGACAGCCTGCGACGCGATTGGAGCTGTGGCGCGATGCGTCTTCAAGAAGAGGTGCTTCTCCAGTGTCACAGTCCTTCGCCTTTTCTCTCTCAAGATAGTTTCCACGTTTTTCTCATCGATCACAGTAGAAGCCCCCTTGAACTTCTTGGACTTGGTTAAGAGAACCCCGTCCTTCTCGTGAGTCGCTTTTAGCTTGAACTGCCCGCACAGTTCTTGTATCCTTGCGACTTTTTGTACTCGGATCGACTCCGGGCCATTTGGATCTGCTAACCATACTCGCAGCTTCTTCGCCAGGGCCCGGATGGGGGTGCGGAGAAGATCTCCGTATATGATCTGCCTGACCTCGTCTTCGTCGACGACGGTGGGAGCATCTATCGGAAGGGTGAACCGAACGTGCCGACAACCGCGAGGGTCATTAAAATTGAGATAAAATATAGTCCCAAGAGCATAAACTGCGTCCTCGATCTGCTCGTTTTTACAAGCAATTTCGAGGCAGTGACTATTGCCGTTATGCTGGCGGTTAACATTGGATATGAAAGTGCGCATCTGGTCGGCAATGGATTCCAATTCAGTGAATAGTTCCGCTGGTTCACTTGACAATGACGCCACAGAAAAATTGGGTGAATCCGGCGCCAGACAGACAACAGAGAGGTTATCATCAACGATAGACTCGGTATCTTTCCAGTCTGGTGTGATGTTAGCGTACTCGAAAAAGAAAAAGCAGGATTTTTGTATACCTGAAGTTCCTTCGAGTTTTGACATCTTGCAAGTGATTAAAGTTGTCGGAGAATACCAAGAACGAAATGCAAGGGCCCAGGAGCGTGAATCAGAAGTTACGATTCACAAAGTGGTATCGAAATGAAGTATCAGTGGTGTTAGTACCTGTAGCCTTGCAGGATATGGATTTGAAAGGTAGATATGTGCCAAAAAGCGATATTTTGCGGTATAAGATGCGTAGAACGAACACGAGTTGGCAGTGATGGTTGTGTTCTTGGCAGGGCCGGCCGGCGGCAACAGTTGTTAACCGGAGCACGTGCTTTAGATCTGCAGGCACCGCCACCGAGCTAAAATTGCTCTCTGCCCTGGTACCCTCTCATGATTTCTGTTCCTTCGTCCACCATCTGCCTTACTTTTATATCATGAAATTTGCTCGGTGAGTCTCTGGGATCTATTTTATAGTGCAAGGGACTAAACTCTCAAAGATATCTGAAGGAAACTCAGGTTTGTTGGAGCATTTCCGTCATACGAGCTGTATTGAGTCGAATTATCTGGTTAGACTGCCGAATGGAAAAAGGCATATATGTGAGGACATCCGATACTGCTTCGCCTAATGCTTATTGCTGCGCAGTGACTATCGAGGGCTCAAGAAACGAATTACCGCTATTAGGCGATGGCAGGAGGGCCATACCAGCATTCTCACACCACCTGGATCCGAAGCGCATATCACAGAGTCTCCAAGGACATCTGAAGAGTCGGACGAGCGTACCCACCATGACCACGGTAGTGAAGCAGGATCGTCACCGAAACTTGGCGATAGCTCTGCGCGCAACAATGTCCTGGTTCCGTCAACAAAGAGCCAAAAGCTTTCCAGCAAGCAAGGTCGCTTCGGCTCAAGGTTGCGACGAGGCGCCCGGAGCTTGCGTGGTACGGCCCTTAGAAGCCCTCAATCTGCGTATCTAACGTTATTGTTCCTAGCAAACTCCACTCTTCATCCATACTCTATTCCCCCCACACTCCAGGAGTTACGCGGTCAGCTTTCTCCAGAGGAACTTTCCTTCTTAGATGCACTCGACCAGGAGCTCGAAAAGATCGAGACCTTCTATCTTGACCGCGAAAAAGAGATGCAAACCCGGACCACCGCGTTAGAGGAGCAGCTTCACGAGCTTACTTACCACAGAAAGCTCTTTCACGAGACACACCCTTCAACTCCGAAACCCTGGGTCTTAGGTAAAGTTGGCAAAGTCGGTATCAAGAAACCCCAGAAACCCGTGGCCACGGACGGTTTTCGGTCTCGGAGAAACAGTAACGAAACTGCGCGACCGCACGGAAAAGGCCCCAGTTATGCTCACGCTCTTGACCCGGATGAATACCAGAACGCCAAAAAGAAACTGAACAAGGCAGTACTAGAACACTACCGGTAATTCAAGTTTGTCGAAACCCTTTTAGACGCTCAATATACCTGATAGTGGACTAGAAACACTGCATAATTACCGAGTTCGTGTTTCCCCTTTGGCAACTCCAAACAGGTACTGACCTATGGACCCAGGTTTTGAACCTGACCGGATTCCGTAAAGCCCTCAAGAAGTTCGAGAAAGTGACAAAGGTGAACAGGACGCTATGCTATTGCAGCCAGAGCTCATACTTTCAATGCAGATACCTCTCCAGAATGCGTATATGTCAGAGAAGGTGGAAATGAGTCCCCTTGTCTCCGACAAAAGTGTCCGCAATATGATGGACGAAATGGAGAACATATATGCAACTCAATTCGGTAAGAACAAAGCTGTATGGCGTGGAGCTGTACTCACCTCCATCCCAGCACGAGGCGACAAGAAACGAGCAAGGACAAAATTACGCGGCGGCTTCCTCAACAAGAGTCACCATTTCAGTACTTTCCGTTCAGGTATTTTGTTAGGCCTTGGCATTCCTGCCCTGGTGTCCGGTACATACCAAAGTATGCCGTGACTTTGAAGCGAGACGAGTCTTCCTGACGTATTACAGGCTTTCAACAGACCACACGAGATCAGATACCCGGATGGGACGGACTGCTCTTTGCCTATAGCATCCTTCTCGTTCCAGTAATATTCTCACTGCTTGTCGGGCTAAATATTTTGGTATGGGCGCGAGCCAGGATCAACTATGTCTTCATATTTGGTGAGTTGAACGACACATGCACCAGATATTCACTCACCATCCTGGTAGAGCTGGATTACCGAACACAACTTGATCATCGAGAATATTTTGAGGTCGGTAGTTTTTGTTGGTGAAATTGTGACGCTTATTAACGTCCTTCCATCAGGTTCCTTGTATCCTTTTCACGACACTGTGCTACACGTTCTGGTTTTCATTCGCACGCATCGGAGCTCCTTCTGTCGACCCCACAATATGGCCTGCAGTCTGGTTGGGTTTCGCTGCCGTCCTCCTCTTTGATCCACTACCTATGTTCTTCAAGCCTTCGAGGTATTGGCTTGTACGAAATGTCGGTCGACTGCTCATCCCGGGTGTGCATCGTGTAGAGGTACGCTTTTGTTCTTATAACATCATCACGAATCTAATCAATATACAAAATAAAGTTCACCGATTTCTGGATGGGGTTGGTCAATCTGTATCATTTTGTGGCTGCTCTCACATGACGATTTCTTTTCCAGAGATCAGTTCTGCAGTCTCATATTTACGCTCTCGAACGTATATCTCTTCTTCTGTTCGTATGCAAAAGGCTTCGACCAATGGCGACAGTGTGGTGCCGGTTCGAAACATTGGCCGATCATATTCGTGTTGGCGATGCTTCCTCTCCTGTCCCGTCTTATACAAAGTGTTCGACGTTATGCGGATTCTCATCTGATAACACATCTGATAAATGTTGGTTTCCTCTCTCAGTAGAATTCCTTATCCCCGATTCATTCTCCTTCTGTCGTAGGGTGGAAAATACGGGTCTGGAATCATCAGCTATCTCTTCTATTTCCTCTGGAGGCATCAGGGTATTCTAAACGTCTCCACGCTTGTCAGCTACGTTCATTTTATGATACAGGCGGAAATCATGGCGCAATTTTTGCCCTTTGGTGCCTATTTAACACTATCTATTCCTTATATGCCTCGTCATGGGTGTGCTCCTTCCTTCCGCGGAGTTCGACCCTATCTTAACTGGTGTTTTAGGATTTTCTGATGGATTGGTCGGTATTGAAAGCGCACGCTAACCATCCACTCCTACGGAACGACCTTCTGTATTCTAACTATGTTCCTGTTGAGTTGTATCTTCGCTGTTCCTGCCTGCTGACTTAACCTCTTTTGTGGCTTTGTTTTTCAGTCGTACTATTTTGCCATCGTAAGATCTTCACCGAGGCCTAGAACCTTTACTGAGAGTCATTTCATCGGCGTAGATCTCCAATGTCATTATCAGGTTCATCTGGGTCATTTACATTCCCCAAGGGGGACCCGATTTCTACCTGAGGTCGTTTATTGCTGGGGTGCTGGAATCCATGCGCCGCGTACAATGGAACTTCTGTGAGTTGACCTCTCTTCTACGAAGCGTTCACTCAATAATAAATATATACAAGACCGACTAGAAAACGAACATCTTGGTAACATGGATCAGTATCGAGTAACACGAGAAGTCCCGTTACCTTATTCATTGGACGACATGGGACGTGATATTGACGACGATGACGTTGACGACTCTCACTAGAATATTGAAACCCTAGAATTACCGCTCCCATGAGCATCATATTATATTATACTAATCCTGGACCGGAGATAGGCACTCTGTGCAGGCGGTGGGGGTACCGCTACATAGCATATACCGAATATGTCATGTCCGTCACGATCGTGTGCCCATGCTAATTGCTATCAGGACCAACCCAATCATACCAAACACCCACGCTACTTCATTGACGATGCGATCTGGTCGAGTTCTCGTTGCATGAGAGAATCGGGACATTTTTTCCGTATTGAACTGTAACAGACATAAACATTTGTCAGTTTCGCAATGATAAAACGACGTACTCGAGCTTGGCTTTATCCCCACGTTCCTTGCATTCTTTCCCAGCGAGCCGCCATTCGTTGCATTCAGCATAAAGATCGGCGCGCTTCGGGGAGTCGCACCGAGCAACATACGGCACAGCTTCTTTCGAATGCCCGTTCTCTACGAGACAACGGACGAAGGGCTCGTAGCCGATGGGGCTTCTTTTTGACTTGGAAAAAACATCAAGCCCTTCGAAATCCCTCATCTCTACGAGTGTAGCCATCTTGAGGTACCAGAATCTAAGGAACCCACGGTCATGAATCAGTATTTCTGATGAAGAAAGTCATATTTCTTTTTACCGTTTATCTGGAACTTTAAAATCTGCTTTCGTTTTATCCGCGCGCTTTGACATGCCGTTGAGTAAGCATGTGCGAATGGTTTCGTTAATGCTCAGGCCGAAAAATGGAATCTTGCCATCGCCCTCTTTTTCCAATTGTTGCTGGAATGTCAGTAGTCGTGCGTATTCGTCCATCATCTGCATAGCCGAGATATAATGATTCCATATTCCAGCAAAAGAAAGAAATCTTACCTTAGCCTCAAAGCCCCGGTCCTTGTCCTCGGAGAAAAACTTCTGTGCAGACTTGATGGATGTGATTTTAGAATTTGGGTCCTAAAGATCGAGAGAAAAATTAGCCCAGAATACATTGCTCTGACCACCCTACTTACCGTCATTCTTGAGCACTCATCAATTGCCAGAACGGCGCTCTCCATTCGTCGATCATCTGAATAATAGAAATCCCGCAGCATATCCCGATTCTGCTCTCGAGCGTATACCTGAAGTAATTTACTAGCCGGGGCAAGGCGAGAGCCACCATCTTCGATAAGCCGAAAGAAGGAGCCGAGGGTGAGTTGTTGATGAAGGTGCAGAAGAACATGGTAGACTTCGTATAACGATATGAGTATCATAGCCGAAGAGCATGTGTCGAAATCATGACGCACCGAGGTCTGTGTCACCACTATCGACAGCCTTTTCCAGCGCTAGACGGTCTTCCTTCATAGTCAAGAGTAGAGGTACCTGGTCGGACGCATTTGATTCATGGTCTAGTAGCTACGGTAGGACGTCAGGCAACGAACCCCATGAACAAAAAAATCGCAAACCTTGGTAGCAAGTCCTGCTCTTCCGACTTCCCAGGCACGCTTAGCGATCTCAGCATAGCTAACATCCGCCCCGCCAAGCTCCTTGAATTTATCGACAATCAGTTTACAAACTTCATCGTCTCCTCCGAGTTCCCCATCACTTCCGGCCACCGCAGAAGGTTTTGATCGGAGAATTTTAGCACTGGCCCAGTGCTTCAGTACGTGATCGGGTTTCATACCCAGAAAATTGGATATCCGGAGCGCAAGGAGATGCATATTCCGCGAGGTAAGGCGAGTAATGATATATGATGGCAAAGCATATACATATCTGATGAAGTGATAATGAAAAATTGCTCATAGGTGAAGTAACCGACTTACTGGGCATAGGTAAGTGGTATACCTATCTCATAGTAGCGGACCGCGTTGAGAACTTTAAGCGTCTGGCCCATGTTCACGAAGTCGGTAGGGTTATAGAAGTCTAAGAAACCCCGTCCAAACTTGGCTGCCTGAATGAGATGAAATGAGAACGGTCTTCGGGGATTTGTGTGGGCGAGTAGTTTACGTTTAGAAGACTGCGTTGCCAATAAGGCTCCCATTCTTGCCCCGCAGCATCAATACATTGATCTACAGCAACAGCTAGATCTGGGCGTATGCTGCGGATGCTTTCGTCCGCTTTTGGAGAGCGTTCTGTGAAGCTCTGCCAAGCGTCGTAGAGAATAGCAGCTGGGGCCGTCGAACCTGGTCTGAATATCGCCAATGTTGATGCTGTTTCGGAGCTATCAGCGTGCGCGAAGGAGAAGGAGGCGAAGACATACCGGGCACCTTCTGTATAAGGTCACAGACATCTGGGCCCATAACCCGCACACCATCTGGTTCAGTTACTGCATGCAAAGAACCACCATAGAAATATCTGTGGCTGAATTCAGTATACGCGACCCGATGTAGCGAAGAGAAGCCTACTCCAGAGTGTCAGCGAAGGGGCCAACTAGAACTGCGACGGAGCTCCAAGTGATAAGGATAGCATCATTGCCACACCATTCTACCTGCTGTATTTGACCTTCCGCGGAAACAGTACCAGTATCGAATTCGGTGATTTGACGCTGAAAATCCGTGGAGATCACAAGGAGAGTCCCAGAAAAGGTGAGCAACGCGAGTGTTTTGCCGTTAGGAGCTGGCGAAATGTGTGTGAATGGACCTTGTGACAGTCGCTGATCAACGCTTTCAAGATTGTCGACCGAGAAGATAGTTCCCTCTGAAGAGAGGAGAACTTCGACATGCCGAGATATATTCAAGTCCGGAGGAATAATGGCCCACGAATGTGGTGGCTCAGGCAACCCTGGCGAAGAGATTAGTATGATAGATGAAAAGAATAGAGCATTGAATACCTGGGTTTGCAAGAACCAGTGGTCTTGTCCCCTTCCATCCCTTCACTTCTAAGAATGTCAATGATCCCGTCAATGCCACAAGTCCGTCCTCGTGTATTCGCGCGTCAATCACGCCCAGTTCGGCTGCGTCGCTTCCCAAGGAGTATTGTTGGTAGTCTCCTTGAAGGTCGTATACTCGATAAGTACCCTCTTCATTGATTACGACCAGGTTCTCCTCGGCGTTCCAGCCAAAGCGAATAATCTTTCCTTGGTCCCACTGTCAACGACGAAATCAGTGAGATCTGACATACATTGGATTATACAAGATATCCACACTGAGCATCAGAAGGCCTTCTCCAGCTGGAGAGTAGATTTGTATTTGAGATTTCCCGGAGGCTGGTGTAGCTCGTCCCAACACGATAAGTTTGGTGGTATCACGCATCACCGCTGACCGTGGCATTCTCTGAGCACAGATAGCAAGTAGAAGCAGACGCACAGCGCACCTATTGGCCCTCCATACCGGCAACCTGCCGTAATGTAATCCGCAAAGTCAGGAAACTTGCCAGATACAGAATACAACTGTTGCCTTCGGTAGAACACGTTTCCATCTTGCATCGCCTGCCATGATGCTGTCGGGTGGTCAGGCATTATCACTAAATGGACGGCAGTGCTGAGAATCCCAGACGACTCAGATAATAGGAAAATAGAGGGAACAAGATGATGGTCTGAGCAGACGACGCTCATCCCAAAAAGGAAGCTGGTGCTATTACGATCGTCACTCAATACAACACCTAGCTAATATGTACCAATTACTTTTGTACTATTGACAACGAAGAGGAAAGGGGGTGAAAATGGGGAGAATGATAACGAAAAACGGAATAATGCGTTTAAAATATACACGTGGATATTGATATGAATAGAATACATGCAACAAACTGTCCAAGCCCGATGTGAGTAGAACCGTAAATTTGATCGTGAAACGTATCGTCTAGATGATACGTATTGGAATGCGGTCACGGACCTCGTCTTGACAAACGAGAATAGATATGTCCAGGTAGTACTGTGGGAAAATCAGCCAACGTTGAGTTACGGGAAACAGTGGACAAACCTTGACGCTTAATCCCTCCCAATCAATCGACGGGAGCATATCTTTATCAAGAATTATTTTAGACTTATGCAGCCCATCCGGAAGGGTTGCATGGACCTGCAGTGACGGATGTGTGTTCGAGACGCCGTGATGTCTTGGACGTTTGGGGAACCCAAGACATATACTTGAGTGGATAGCACTCGATTCTGAAAAGACGACATGCGCAGGAAGTTGCGGGAGAGGCTTCTGTGGGAGAGGTTTCTTCTGTCGCTCCTCTACACTGTCATCAACCGTTTTGTTGCCACGATTAATGAGGGGGGTACTCTTCACGAGTCTGATGAACCGAGTGCCGCTGCGGGGACTGTCTTCGTCGCTTGAGCTGGGTGTCTGTGGTGGAGTAGGAGGTAGTGATGGTGACTCGGTGACGGTGACCTCCCGTATGAGCGAAACTGATATCGTCGCATCTGAAGCAATCTCTCGAGTCAAGGACAGCGATCGAGGCGTTGTGGTGAACACGACGAAATATGGAAGAGAAGAGGAGCGAGGGAAAGTGAGATTGGTTGGCAGGGTGATCTATTGCCAGCGCGTCATTCAAGATGTCGCGACGGCATAAGGGGGGAAATACTTACAGCACACTGGAAAGGAACTGGCCGGTCAGTTCGCAAAGGCATTTCGAGCCAAGAACCCTTGTCACCCAGACCATCTAAGGACTGAAAATCGACATCAGGGTGATAAAGAATAGGTGCTTCAAGGCTATTAATTCACTTAGTAGCTGTGATGCGATTCTCGCAGAAGTAGCTTACAAAGATGGATATTCATAAGCCGCCGTAGGATCCCAGGCCACTAATATCTTATATTCGACCGAAAATGATCCTGCACGTGAAGTCGGAGCGGAGGGACCTGCATGCTTCGACGAGTAGAAGGTTGGGGGGATCTCTTCTCCATTAGGAGAGCTGCGAGGAAGTTCAAAAGAGAAGGGGTAGGTTCTTTCAACAATAGATGACGTCGGGATGTTCAAGCTCGAGACGCTTGGACGCCGTCGCAGGCTGCTCGCAAAGACCTCTCTGAAGGTAGAACGAGACGCGCCTTCGGAGGAAGAAGACAGCTGGAACGACGTTGATGCAGAGAAAAATGTATGCTTTCGGATCTCAGAACCCATTACCGACCCAGCGGCAGGTGGGTAAAATGTGAAGGTCCCTTCCAACTGAAAAAAAAAAACTCCATCAGAACAAGGGTCGAAGCCTTTTAATGTCGCCACTTACCGTTACTGTCAAGCGTCCAGGCTGGACACAACTCGGGTCTAACGTTACCATCCCACTGACATAGTCACCTTCACCAAACAATGGTTCAAGTTCCCTGCTCGTGCGACTAGATCCCCCCCGAGCCTTCACAGAAGGACTGCAGACCCGAAGAACCATTTGTAAAGAGCTGAGGAGGTATATGAGAAAGATCCCTTGCAGATGCTCGGCAACAGAGAAAAACGTACCGATATGTTGAAGCATGAGGATAAGGGGGATGTGTGAATGCAAAACTTGAAGGAGGGCGACGGTTCTCATTACTGGACAACGAGTCCAAACGACGACGGTGCAACATGGATAAAGGAGGGACGGGACGAAGGACGGAGGACGAGTTCGCGAGAAGGGAAGCATAAAATAAGTGTCTTGATGTACTTTTAAGCGCGAATGCATCAGGGACGAAGGGTATTCGAATATTCACATAAAATTTGTTAGGTGATAAACGAATACGTCCTCGCGCATCACTTTCGCGGAGATCGAATCTACCATCACCGGGTTTTCACAGGACTCCCAAGCCTACGGTACGAGGACCATCATTAGCGTGATCAGGTCCGTGTGGAGAAGTCTTCCTGAAAAATCATTAGTCAACTGTTTTGCAAGCGTGATTTAGAGTTCAGAACACCTCTATGTGGGACCGTCAATGGACCAGTGGGAATGACAGTATCAATTGGAAGCCTTCAAGTGTCTTCCCAAATAGCTGGACTTAAAAGCCTCTAGTATGAAATAGAATTTAGTAGCATGAGGCACAAGGTGCGCCATCGGAAGTGGTGAATGGAAAATGCATGGGATGTCCTGATCGGGAAAATTGCTTGAGATCATCTTACGGTTCTTTCCATGGAAACCGACATGGTTCCTCAAACCCATGGACAGAAAGAACCAAGTCCCTATGCACTATGGAGAGAAATGTCGTTCATACCAAGAAAAATCCAGACTCACGTTATATTTTCTGGGGTGCCGCGAGGGTAAGATGTTGAACTTTACTGAGTACATAACCATCGGCCTGTGTCGGGTTTTGCCCGAATCGAATGTTGTCCCTATAAGCTTCTCACGACGCGAACGATCTGCCGGAGCGGTAAATAAACGCCAGCTTCGAAGATTACAGGCTGCCGAAGACGATATGCCCGTGTTTCTAATGTGGCTTTTTCCGAGTTTCACGACTAAGCGCTAAGAGGATGAACGAGAATGAAAACTCTCCGGGCCATCGTCGACCCAGGCAATCGATGACATTTGTTGACCGAAGGCGGATGCTCTGCTGCATGCCCACCGCTCGTTCAGCTTCGTTAAGGTGCATTCAGCTGAGGAAGTAGAACCCAGGATATCGGTACAAGGCAGACGGGGAGCCTTCAGTCGTGGTGAATCAAAGCTAGGGAGGGGGACAGTTCCCAAGATTGTATTGGAGATAAAAACATCGTCATCAGTTCGAGGAATGACGGAACAGCATCAACCCTAAGCATCCATATTTTTAACACAGACGGAGGGACTGCGAATCACCCCAGAAGAGACCATCATGGTTGTCAATCATTCCAAAGATACAAGAACCTAAAGTCACGGGAAGGTGAACACAGCCTGGCAACCCGTTCTACAAGCTATAATGAATGGATTCCGATCTAGAAGATAATTGAATTGAGAAGAGTGAGGTTCACGGACCGGAGAAATCCTCACACCAGTTGGATATGGCATCCCGCTCAGACTGCGCTCGGGGTGAGTAAACTCCGGTTCAACGGTGCGGAAGTAAAAGTCCCGTGAGTGAGCGATACTTGCTCAGCAAGACCCAAGTTGTTCATATTTTCAGGAAAGCGACAATTGAGAGTAGTAGCAATAAAACATCCGTCAGGGTCACAAGCACATGAAGATTTTGAGAAAAAATGCCCCAACACAGATTGGACATTGAAGTTTGAATGGTGAGAAAAACATGTTCTCGATTGCGAATCCTTCTGTCCGAAACAGAAGCTAACGACGAGGACATGTATACTTCTTCCGCCGACCAACCACCCACTGCGAGCACTGCTTGTCCGTTCAACACTCGCAAGCTGCGCATTTGCTATAAAGCATCGAATCCGCTGACCTCTTTGGGAGAGAATATTTTGGTGTCGTCAAGGTCAAAGGTGCCGTGGAAACAGGGTCCAGGTCCACGACTTTGCTTTGTTGCCAAGTCACGGAAGAATACAGTCTGACTTTTGAATGGGCGGCGTAGAGGAAACTCTCAAAGTGGGAGGTAAGTGATGGGAGTGCCAAGAAAGTTCGCACTATTCGGCTCGGCTGCCGGTGCCGATCATCCACGTGCGATCAGGCGATAAGATAATATTGACTGTAGCGCTTGTTATTCCGCGCCATGACCACCCCTGCCACAAAACAAAGAATCATCATTACCGGTATGCCCGCCCGATAAGAAATACATGTAGATATTTAAATTCCCTATAGGCGCATCAGGAGTTCTAGGAACTGCTGTACGCGAAGCCTTCGAACGCGCAGGAAATTTTCAAATCCTCAGTCTTTCTCACACACGATCAGGCAACGATCTAATCAGACTCGACCTGGTTGACAGGAATGAGGTCGACAAAGTATTCACTGCATTTAACCCTGACTGTAAGTCGTCCTGTCAAGGGCGGCCGACAGATCTAATGGTTTACAATCGCAAGGGGTGATCCATTGCGCTGCAGAAAGGAGACCGGATGTCGCTGAAAAGGTTGGTTTTCATATTCGTCTACTTTGGTGCAACTATGCCGACGATCTTATCCTCTCCCAGGATCCTGACGGTACCCGCAGAGTACGCTTGGATCGTGTACCTCGCAGTCTAGACGATGTCTGATTTGTCGTGCAGCTCAATGCAGAGGTTCCCGCGCATCTCGCTTCTATGGCCAAATCTTTGAATTATACTCTGGTCTATATTTCTACAGGTCCGAGATTTCGCGATTGATGCATGACTCAGACTAACATCGAATCGTCTATTAGACTATGTGTTCGACGGTACTTCTCCTCCCTATGGCCCGTCTGCGAAGACGAACCCGCTTCAGCTCTATGGAAAGACTAAGCGTGATGGCGAAGAGGCAGTGATGTCCATGGACCGTGCGAAGGTTATCGTTCTAAGAGTTCCGGTCCTGTATGTTCCTGCGTAATCACCCCAACCAATCTAACCCTCGCATAGGTACGGCCCAGCACCGAAGAATTCTGATAGCGCTATCAACATCCTACTCGACGTCGTTCAAGATCAATCAGGAAAAACCTACAAGATGGATCACTACGCGACGCGTTACCCTACCAACGTTATTGATATCGGTAATTTCCTGGTCAAGCTTACTGGTATGCTTTCACACCGCTATCAAAGCGACCATTCGTCTCTCACATATGAATTACAGAGCTCAAGAAACCTGTCCCTCCCATTCTCCACTATTCCGCCGCGGAGCCCTTCACAAAATACGAAATCTGTCTCGTATACTCCAAGATACTCGGGTTGCCCCACAAGCACATAATCCCTGACGCCGAGCCGCCCACAGGCCCCGGGGCAACGACTCGACCCAAAGATTGCCAGTTATACACAGGAGAGACCGAGGATCTTGGAATTGAGGGCGGCCTTGGCTTGTCGCTTTTCGAGGAATGGTGGTCTCAATATCTCAAGAAGTAAGCAACCCTGTATCATCTTCCCTCAAGATCGCGCCGTCTTTTATATTGTAATTAGCAGGATGTTCAATCAATGATAAATGTGCAGTTTCCGGAAATTCAGGACCGTAGCCCACAAGGCCTGAGTTCAATTTTCCTCTTGGAGTCTATCTTTCCCAGCTGCAATATGCCGATTGTTTCAACTTGGTACGAGGTGTCGTTGTTGATGATAATAATCTGGATTGGTTACCCGCAACACGCCTCGTAATAGGCAAAGATGCGGGGGTATAGTACGCTACTGTAATGTAAGCCTATACCGCTACTCGTTTGTATGCTCTTCTACTTTTCGGCTCTATGGATTGTATGACTACCCGGTAAAATTCTACGTAACTCTTTGTGGTCTCATTGTTGTTTCCCGTTGTATGGATACTCTAAATACTGAGGGGGACAAAAATAAATAAATAAGTTGGAGGGGGGGGGGGGGGGGGTGGATTGGCCTTGCTCAGGCATAGTTGACGCTGCGTCGGTTCTATCACTCTTCGTCTTCTGGTTCATGGGGCTCGAGTTCGTCTTTCCATAGCAGCATGCCCACTTCTCGCCTCGAATTTCCGGTCTTCATGAAGGCTCCTGACTCTGCTAGGAACCGCGCGCCACTGCTTCGATGCCCTCTGTTGTACCCAAGATGTTGCACATGATTAGGTTCTGCGACCCTTCCCGTAGGATGTGTCGATAATCGCTGTATCTTGGGCACGCTCATATGATATGTTCTCGCGTCTGTAATCGTTCGCCGCATTCACAACTGGTGCGAGGTGTCACAACGTACTCCTGGCAGGTGACGAAGTCGCGCCGCAAAATGCAAAGGAAACGGCTGGAACAGAGATGAAAATCTGGCGCATTCTTTCGACCACAACAAAATCCGTCGGCTTGACCATTTAAGGGAATCCCGACGAAGTTTGCAAAGAGTATGCGTTATGTATTCATTCATTTCCGGCGTTTTCTTCCCTGGTCCGATGACCGAAATAGCCGCAGGAGTGACGTCATAAGCGGTCGGGATGTCGAATTGTACGGACACCTCAGCCCGGTGCCCGCCTCCCTCATCACTTGTATCACGGCGTTCGGACTTTGCAGACCGTATCTCTATACAGACTGAGACGCCACTTGAGACTTGACCTCAAGAACCCCACAACTCGATATCTTCATCTACGACGGTCGGCACTGCACATACGTCGCCCAAGTCCCGCTACTGATTTTTTATGGATAGCTCAAGCGAGGCGCCGGTTCATCATGATCACTCGTACCTTAATACCTCGAGGCTCATCAATGAAATGTTCCTGGTGCGCAGTGATTGTGATTCCGACAGGTCCAGTGTCATCTCTCCGTGCATATATATAAAGTCTATTCGTCTATGACCAAGAGTCGTACAACTCGAACGCCAATGGCAGACTAGCGAGTATAAGTATGAAAAAGATGAGTATGTATACTTCCCATGTAACTTATTAACAATATCCTGGGGCAGGAGGTCGTTGAATGGTGTTACACCAGCCGATAAAAGACCAAAAAAATTCCACAGGAGATTTATTTACCACCGGACGTTTTGAAAAGTATAAGTCCACCAAGCGCAATTGAATAACCTATATAATGTTATCAGTTTGGGGTTTTAAACATATCATCGGTCGAACGCCACTCACCAAAGATCTGGAGGGGGGTAACAGTAGAACCGAAAATCAACACGGATCCTGTTATAAGGAGAATGTCCTTGAAAACACCGGCAAGGGTCAGGATGAGACCACTGCCGACGCCGACCAAGAATACAGCCGCGACGTTGAGCAGGAATGCAATGAGCGCGTTGGAAAGCAGGATGAACGGGCCAATCCGGGCCAATTCGTAGAATGGCTCGAAGCCCTCTGTGAAAGGGATCGCTATAAGATTGATGAGGGCACAGACAGGTGCATAATAATGCAATGAAACGAGCGGGTCCATCTTAAGACCGTGAAGTAAGATCTGGATCATCACTAGCCTTGATGCCTCAAACTGAATGTGTTATCAGTCTCAGAAGGCGTTTAGGCGGTGCGGGGACTTACAGCAACGGCAGCTGCCTGGATGAGGAAACCGAGGAGGTTAAACCTAAGCTCGCCATGAGAAGCTAATGCGACGCCGCAGGATATCATGACGACGATAACACCAAGCTTGCGGTTGGGCTCCTGAATCCGGAAACACCATGATATGAGGAGGATGGCAACGGCTGTGAAAGCCTTGATAACCAGTTAGAACGGTACTGATAACGAATTAGTTAGGGTCACACCTTGAGCATTTGAATGTAGGAAACGCTGAGGTAAAGGTAGGCAGTGTTGCTGAGGATAAGACTGCCACTAAACAAAAGACCGATAGGTAGAATAGATTTCAGGAACATGTCCTTGGACATGTGTACATCCTTTGCACCGTCAACGAGAGTGGTTGTCCTCTGGAGAACTCTTGTACCGATAGCCTGCAAGGATTATAAGCCTACAAGTACAGCCAACAAGGAGAGGAACACGCACCGCAAACGTCAAATGCCATGTAACCAGGAAAACTGGATACTTGAACGAGAGGGTGTTGTACAAGTAGTTGTTGTATATGATAACAGATGAGCTGAGCACGATCCAGATGGGTATTATCATCGTCGCCGAGAGCTTTGGCTTGGGTTTCTGGACTTGTGCAACTGCAGGCGATGGCAAATCCTGGCGGTTGTCGTTTATATCGATGACCTCCTCCTTCCCGCTAAAATCCTTCTCCTCTATCGAAGACATGGTGGAATCCAAAGATGGAAATGAAATAAAGCTAGAAGGAAGATAAAGGAGAAATTCTGAGGCACAGAGAGATAAACATACAGTGACTGGGTTAGGTAAGGATGCTAGGCAGAGGATGGAGAAAAACGTCGTGGGTGGGCAGAACAAAACGTTGAGAGCGGAAAGGAGGATGCCAAGGGCAGCCCTTCCCACGCGTTGACAACCGATTTAAGCATAATCGCAATTATGTAATACAGGTATTTCAATATCAACCCGCTTTCGATCCGGCGTCCGCCCTTTGCCCGACTCGAGGCTCGCCCACAGCTGGTCGCCGTGGTGTATTCATGTGGACGCTGTCAGCGCTTGTTCTGAGACGGAGGAATGATGAGCAGGCCGATGTCAGAATATGCGGCAGGATCCTTGTGGGACTAGTAAAGAGTTAAAAGGTTTCCATTTTCTTACTTATGCCGAGGTGATACCTCGTTCGGTCAGTAGTGTCCGTTGAGCAAAACATGAAATTCTGGTGTGTTACCAAACGTTGACACACGTGATAGCGCGGGTTTATCCCTGAATTTTCTCATGAAGGAGAGCTAGCTAAAGGGAAAATGTTTTTCTCTTAGTATGGAAGAGGTTGAGTCGCGACTATGATGGTGATCAGCTGCAGTACACCTTCGCGCATCTCGTTTCAGCGATGTGGAAACACAGAGATGCATCGCACAAATCATTACCATCATGATTCTACGCGGGCCAAAATTGTCAAATTTTCGTCCGCGTAGGTTCTCGTGTGTCTGTGACGCCGCTAGAACCTAAGAAATCGCTAGAATAAAATGGTAAATTTAAAGTCGGATACACGACACGCCCATCAGCGGAAACCTCGGAATCGCTGAGAGTGAAATCATCGGGACGGATAAAAGGGACAAAAACACGCTAACTGCGCATCGACGTGAGGACAAAGTCCGTAGGAGGAAGACCGGGAATCCAAAAGAGTAAATGAAAAACGAAGGCAGTCTCAGGACCACGCTGTACATATGTAAAGAAAACGATTTTGCTTTCCGAGTCAGAGCAGCTCTATCCAGTGTCGTACCAGAAAGTCAAAGTGATAGGAGCGCCACGGCACGACAGCAGCCGGTGCTAAAATTAATCCGAACAGGACTACGGGAGCTAGGGAACCCCTGGAATATCGGCCGTGTACGCACTTGTCATGGAACACGAGGACGTAAGTATTTATTGACGGTATAACTGTCACTCATGAGCGCGATTTGGGCGCTAACTGAGCTTGAACCTCTCTAGATTAATTTACGCTCTCCGGTACTGGATCCAAAACCACAGCCGTTCTCCTCTGGCATATGAAGAAAACATACCGTAATCATTATCGAACACTGCGGCAAGGAGACTATTCAAAGTCTGAGTTACCGCAGTGCGTAGTTGATCAACAACTACGGACCCAGGCACTAGTACGGGCACCACGGCGGTTACATACATAGTGGCTTTCGGTACCAGTTTCTGTTAGGATGGGAGGGAAACTGAAATAAAATACTATTCAAGCCGCCCGGTATAATTAAAGCGTAGGGTCAAATCCAGATGGAGTGGCTCGAATAATGTTTCTCGATCAAATTCAAGGCTGAAAGGAACACAGCACGAGACACCAAGTTCAGAAAGATGCCAGGCGAGAAACGGAGGTAAGGGAGCTCAGCGCACTGAAGCGATATCATTGTAGATGAGGCTCTAAGCAACTGGTCCTACCAAAGGTAAATCTTATCCTCCTCTCTCCGCGTGGCCAATTCGACAAATGCAACATCCAATCGTCCTAAGCGTTCCCTGTCGCGTTTGTTCGGAATGTGAAAAGTGGACAGCTTCTCAAATTTGTTGCTTCGTAGTTTCCCAACCACCCAATGCTTCAACTTCGGATATGCATAAGAAACACCGATAATCATGTAATAGCCATCGGGTATTAGACAGTGGTGGGTAGCAGCGATGTCAAATGTATGCTTTCCAAGTCTGATGGTGAGCTTTCCCCTGCGAACCTCTGCGGGGTGGTCGGTATTAACTTCCCCAAGCCCTCGTATGTAGGCTTCCTTGATATGGCAGCCAAAGTGGTGGTCACCATCATCATCAATATCTACACACTCGTTCATCCAATGCTTAGGGTCAAGATCCGTTGGCGGAAACCCCTTGGTCACAGTCATAAGCTGCTTCCAAGTGGGTCGCCACGTCTGTGTAGGGCCATTACCAGGTTCCGGGTAGAAAAAGAATAGTTCGGCACGATATTTCCAAGATATCGCATCCAACAGTGTCGACCACGCTTCCTCTTCTGTCTGTGATGCAGAGTACGTAGGTATCGCCTCACACCAAAACGGAAATGCCAGTCCCGCCACACGGTCAATTACAGTTGTTGACGCCCGTGCTTGCATTTCCGATAACAGACCCGGAAGCGTGATGGAGGAGGACAATATGCCCTGCAACCTGGATATTCGTTCTTCGAACCTTTCCCGTGCATCTTCTTGCATGGGGCCAACATCTGTCTCCCCAGCGATAGCATAGTCTTTGTTCGTCTCTTGCAATGTCCAAGCACGTCGGAACCAACTTCGATTGCTGTCCATGTCCACAACTTGACCGAGAGGCCGCCCCAGCCCATTCAAGTAGTACACCACACGTTCGGGAGCAGCGAGCCCTCGATTCTGGACATACACACTTTTGATAGTGGGTACGTCAACTGCCCACTCCTCCAATCTGAGGTCTTCCCTCGGCCCGCCTTCCTGCCTCAGGCATAGCACGTCCAGCCAGACGTACTCGCACTCAAACTCAAGCAGCTCAATCCGGACTAGATGTAGGTCGACATCAGCAGGAAGGGGCACAGGCCATTCTTTTCCATTGATAGATGTCCAGACGAGGATGCGGTCTTTCACATCTAGCCATGCATGTGATACACCTCGTGGTTCCACGCCGGGACCGCCACCGTGACCCACCCACCATGGGACGACACGATTGCTGAATAGATCCCACACCCGCCGCGGAGGGATAGAACGGCTAATAATGCGGCCCTTCCTGACCACAGTCCGTCGCATCTCCCGATCCTTGGCTTCCCATGAGCGGAGCTTATCTTTCATGGTGGATAGATCAATCGGACACCGTTCCGAATCCTCTTGTCCGTACCACCTTCGCCGGAGATATGCATAAGCGATTCCAAAATCTCTGTTTTTGTCAATGAAGGACTGAAGAAGGGAGGAGATGGAGGCGTTGAGAGTGTATGTGGTCCCAAGGATTGTGTTGAGATGCTCTAACATTCCTTGGACCCCAAGTTCGGAGCAAAGTGTATCGGCGAGTGAGGAGGGAATGATCGGGTTTCTGCTCGTGTGTCGACGTTGCTTTAGGACCCGTATACTCGTTTCGGGCTGTCCTGTCTCTGTAATTGTGGAGATCGTAGACTCGGGAAGGCCCTTGTATCGTTCTCGCTCATCCCATCTCTACAACAGAATCAACAAATGCATTGATGAGTAATGGATTTTGCACACTTACCGAAGTCATCATGCCGTATGGACAAAAACAGCCCGAATAATCCAAATAATGTTTAAACCAGTCCTCTTCGTTCATCATTTCAGGTGAATCAGAACTTGCTGTGTCATTGCTTGAAGGACGGTTTTTGTGTGATCGTGACCCCATCTAAAGATCTGGTTAGAATGAAAGTGGTGGGGGCCATACCAACTTACTACTCTTGTTCGTCAGTCAACTGCCCAGGTGAAGCTCTAGCTTATCAAAGTGCAAGCATTAGCGCTTGTCCACATCGATACATCGATTGCGCGCTGGTGATTGCCGTAAACACACGAAGTACCATATCACTTGCCCCCTTTCCAACTCAGAGCATCAACAGAGCATACACTTCCGGCAGGCGACTAGTTTGCGTCAGTCACAATGTAAGGGAAATCAGTGGAATAGAGATGAAAATTTGACACACTCTTTCAGCCACAGCAGCCTAATCCGTCGGTTGTATCATCAAAGGGAATCCCGACTCATTTCGTTGTGGCACAAAGTGTGCGTTTAAATTGCGTAGGTTATTCAGCTATTCCGCCGGTTTTTGCCTGACCCGAAATAGCTACCAGGAGTGATACGAAGTAGTACTTGAACTGGAGAGCATAACCCTAACCCTAGCATCGATCGACAAGGACCACGTGGAACCTGCAACTCCACTTCTGTTTACCACTCCATGTCCAGCCTGCAAGGCTACGTCGACAGTACGCCTTTCCTTCCTCTCATTGCCAGAATCCCACTGATATGTTCCTCCAGGACGTGTGCTCCTGATCTTGCAAGATGGTCGCGCTATTGTGGTCCGTTTTCTTCAGCCAATAGAGCCTTTACCGCTCAACGCGTTTTGAACAGGGAGTAATGGCAGGCTACGACCAAAAATCAAATGTCGTCCTCTCAGACTCGAAGGAACGGGTATATAGTATGGAAGAGGGCGTGGAAGAGGTACCGCTCGGCCTGTATCTCGTGAAAGGGGACATGATGTGCGTATATGTGGTTTTTGTTTTCGTATCCCACCGTAATAACGACGACTTTTGGGTAGCATCCTCGTCGGCGAAATTGATGAAGCTGTCGACGAGGCCGTTGATCTTTCAACGATACGTGCAGAACCGTTGCCACCCATACGATACTAAAAGGTCTATATGCACCATCACTCATCACTCGGCGTCTTCCCTATCATTGCTCGTCGGTACCAGCGAACGATATACCTGGACGGATATATTGGCTTCCTTCCATACAGCCGGCTCTCGCAAGCTTGAAGGTCATTCCATACGGGTGGCATAGCCGCGTCATATGGTCCCATTTTCATTGTAATCCCGGATGAGTCCAGGATAAAGAAAAAAAATCTTGTATTAGGTACGCCAGCGAAATCAGTACATAATTCTCAAGCTCGTGACCAATGAAAGAAGAAAAATGGTAAGAGAGCGACCATCAGACGCAGGCTCGCAGCTGCGAACGGAAGCTGTCGAATCCATGGAGCTCATAGCCAAAAACAAAAGAAAAATGGACAGCTTGCATAGGCAATCGATAAATGATTTTCCCTCTCCGCTGCGATGCTGTAAGGACGACACTGTCTTGTCGATTAGCTTGATATAAAAAAAGTCGACGGGGTAACGGTGATGGTATTGCGTGGCTGCTGCTCGATGTGGCCTTGACGATCGTCTCGCTAGAAGCCTGGGCCCCTTGAGTTGCGGCATCCAACCATGTCTTGCAGTCACGACATACAAACGGCGAAGGAGACATCCGAGTGATTCCACGAAGTCTTCAGTCGATTGGCACTGTTCGTTGTCGTGCTACTCCCATCCGATAAGACATCCTTCCGACAAAAGGACGACCGAGGGTCTAGACAGTCACCCCGGTGAGTGCTGCGATACATGCTGCTATTTGGAAGGAGCATCTTGGGCCAGAATTATGCTCCTTGCCGGCTATTGTTTGACTTTGAGGGCCAGGAGTGGCAAATGGTGACTGTACTCGCGAAGGCTCTGGTGCATGTCGAAGAGAACATTTACACTAGACGTAGAGGAGTCGGTATTCATGCGTCGTTCGATGGCCTGTGTTCCAATCTTGAATTCTGAATCAAGAGATGAAATGACAGAGCTCACCGTATGAGGAGGGCCCCGGTCTTCGCTCATCATTCATGACAGCGACGGTGCCGGGGTGGAATCAGGACACAATCATCAGGATGGAAGTCGCCCAATTTCTGACACGATTTTCCATCCTTTGCGGTCGCACGTAGGCAAGGCTTGCTCCGTGTCGTAGCCTGCCTTATCCGCGAAGTCAAACCCGACTTTCCAAGCTTCAGGAACAGTGAGTCCCTCTTCAAATGGTTTCAATAAGCCTAAGTCAATCAAGTACTGCAAAAGGTAAGCATAAATCTATGGACAGCTGGAAATCATGCACCGTGATAGCGTCGAATACCCAGTTGTGGCATATCCAGCTAGGCTCATCCCGTACGACGGTAACCTGACGCAGAATTTCGTCCAGCGCCTCGCCACTTAGGTTCTTGCCCAGTTTCCCAACTAGCTGCACGCCTTGCACGCGAATCGTGCGATTCTGCACCCTTTGCATTTCATGTTTCCATATTTCTTTCTTGGACGAAGGATCTATCACGTTCAGCGAATGATATTGGTACGACTCCTCTGCGGTAACGTCCTTTGGATTCTTGGGTGACAATAGCAGGCAGGAATGGAACTTGATGTCTGTCGGTCGCTTGCGGTGCCGTACAAGATAGGCAATATAGAGACGATTTTTGTTGGCGTGGCGGTGAACATGGTGTCCGGGACGGAGGGACATTCGGACCGAGCAGCCGAGCACCGTTTGGGCGGATCATTTTGAATCTCCGCTTGAAGCAATCTCTCTCCTATGGTACGCGCTCGTTCCCAGTGTCGAATTGTTCGTTCATTACCAGGACCACAGATTATTCCAGTTCGCTGCTTCTCATGCGGCAAGGTCATTGGCGATAAATGGAACGATTACCTGAAGCTCCTCTCCAACGACAAAACCGAAGGGTTGGTATATTTCGCGTTTTTCTTTTCTAGTTTGTTGAATAAAGCCTGCAGTGACGCTCTCGACGAGCTACAACTAAAAAGATATTGCTGTCGTAGGATGGTACTAACGCACGTCGATTTGATTGAGAAATTGCTGCATTATAATCGTGCGTTGCTCACCTCTTCCTGGTAACATTGTTGACATTTTACGCAGCTATGGAGAGGACGAGGGATAGGACTCACTTCGTCCAGCAGTGATGAGGAACGTTCATTGTTTGTGTCGTAGTCAGCTGGCAATACTATCTGCTGTGTATCGAATTAGCCCGAGAATTCCAAAGCAAAAACGCGTATCCTTCATTCGGTCTCATTCAATCTCCATTCTCTTTCTGACATTTATTCTTCCAAGATAATGCTAAAATACGGTCTGACCGCCTTTTGACATGCTCAGCTTAGGTCGCAAGGGTGACCGAAGACAATGCTTACCATCGACGAGGATATCAGCTCCAGTGATATAACGACCGGCAAATTTGCTGCAGAGCAGAACGATTACGCCAGTCAGCTCTTCAGGCGCCCCCATCCTTCCCATTGGGTTTCTCTCGCACCAAATTCTCCTGCCCTCCGCCAAGCCCTCGCCTTCGTTAAGAACGGTGTCCATGTAGCCAGGGCTGATGCTATTCACGCGGATCCCGTATTGGGCCCACTCGGCGGCAAGCGAGCGCCGCAGCTGCACGATGGCTCCTTTAGAGACATTATACGATACCTGCGGTTGCGGGAAGTTGACCCTATGCCCAGAGATGGAAGCCGTGAAGAGTATGCTGCCGCCCGTCTTCTGGTTGATCATCTGCCTATTGACATAAAGGAAAGATCAATTAGAGGGCCGACATATACACACTTCGCTACAGCCTGAGCGCAGATCCAGCTTCCGGTCGTGTTAATATCCAACACGCGTTTCCACTCTGCAACGACCATGTCTATAGCGTGTGTTGTACCGACGACGCCCGCGAAGCACAACAGTATGTCTACACTCCCTAGCTCAATTGCCGTCTCACTTACCGCCGCATGGACAGTCGCGTCATCCCGAACATCCACGATCTTGGTTATAACCTTAGCCCGAGGAAAGTCCTCTTGAAGCCGGATGATCGCCTCCTTTCCTGAAGAGATCGAGGCTAAAACATCGAAAATTGATACGCCAGATGCTCCATGTTCGAGAAGAGCCCTGCATGCCGCCAGCCCAAGCACCCCGGACCCACCGGTAACTATATTACACCGGTTATTCTGAGGGGTTCAGCGGTTCCGCATGCATCCATACCTATCACATTACCCTCGATGGCGAATCGCTGACATGCACGCTCTGACGATGTGGATCCAGAAAGTTGAAGCGGTGCGGTTAGGGGGTTCCTTGTATCGGAGAGAACCATTTGGGGGAGTATGCGACTGGATAGATCTTTCCGCTCGGCCATGGTAAGGAATTTGCAAGTGGCGGGGATCTAGAAAGGCGTTGCTGTCTCGCTGGTGGTAGAGTTTTAAGGTTAGTGCTTTATCTGATGGCGAATGTTCTCCAAAATGGTATCGTCATCGCCCTTTACAGCTTGGATCGAGGCGTGAAAGCTACATTACGTCTCTTTACGTGTATATCTGGGGTAAGGTTTGATTCCGCGAGGCTCGGTGTCTTTTGCCCAAGGGCTGCGGCGCACAGTGAATTTGTAACAGGTCTCCCAGAGGACCGACGGTCGTGCCTTTTTGCTTAATAAGGTAACGCTAACTACTGTTTATCGAGTGATAGGTGAGACTCCGACTCTTGACTTGGCGTTGTGGAATGAAAACGCAAGATCCTCAGGAAGCCGACGTCGGTTTGAATGCATTTCCTTCCTCGCTACTGCGACAGGTCGGACATCATTCGAAATCATCCAGGCTTCTGACATAGGGTAGGTTGGGGCTGAGTTACTACTGAACTCAGCTTCTTCGAATTTTCCCTGTGGTTCCAAGTGATTGTGGTCTTTGATCGGCTCTACCCTGAGGCCTGTCGGTGACCTGTTTTCTCCATCGTCTCGTTGAATCAACTTTCTGATTACGGGCCTACGCCCTTTTGCATAGGACCAATCGGTTACTGCTTTGAGAGATCATGCCACTCCTGTGATCTCTCGCGCGAGCCAATCTTGCGCGCGCTCGGAGATCGGGGATGATCTCGGAAACTATACGACGTTGGAAATACCTGTTTGTCCAATACCATGTGCGTAATGATTTCTTATAAGACAAAGGAGTCCGGCCGCCATTCAATTAAGGGGGTCTCTCAGGTTTCTCGCTCTCTTTCTACCGCCCATTCTCCAGCTTTTATCTTAAGATGCCTACGACCAAGATCAAGTCGAGTACCGGAAAGACTAAATTCAACTATACAATATCAACGCCATCATCTTCGTCAGCCAAGCATATCGACAAGAATTTACCAACCTTGTTGTTCATCCATGCGGTGTACATTGGACAGCAAATTTTCCAGCGTTCGTTGCCTGTCGCCTCTTTACTGTTTGGGCTAACGTTCACTTCAGGACAATTTGAGGATCCTCAGATAAGAAGATTTAACTGCGTTGCATTGGATCTTAGAGTGCATGGTCACACAACGGGTGATCCCATTCCTGAAGGTTATGGTGCAAAGGAGGCCGCCGAAGACATTGCAAAGTTCATGGTCATTGACTCGTTTTTTTAACGGGGCGTAACTGAACGGTGATGTTAAACAGGACGACATAAAATTACCTGCTTGTCACATAGTGGGTCTTTCCATGGGTACCATCGCGGCAATAGGGCTCGCTGTCCACTACCCAAACAAAGTCGCATCTCTCTTTCTTGTGTCACCGCTAGGACTGGAAGAGGTACGCTCTTTGACGTGTTTAAGCCGTAGCTGAGATTAATCGCGCGCGTAGCCGACAGATGTCGCCGATGGCCGACGGGAAATAACTGAATACTGGAAGGAGGGTTTCAAGACGGGCCAGCCGGACATGGAGGTCCTAGCTGACGCGGTCTATGGTGCCCTACAACTAGCTTTCAGCAATAACCTCGACAGCCTAGCAAATGCGTATGTACGGCGGCGCTTCCTGCCCCATTGCGACTAACTGCGTTTCAGACTTGTCGCTTCCACACTTGCTTTGGCTCTGAAGAACTGGGGACCCAAACACTTTGATCAGTACGACAGAGCCACGGTCGAGTTCTTCAACGATCGAAAGGAGTACAGCAATGACGAACTATCTCGAATACGTGCGCCGGTCAAGTTGATTCATTGCCTTGGGGACGTCGCGTACCCCCAGGAATACACGGAAATTTTTATGCAACAGCTCAAGGATGCCGCAGTGACCGTCAGTCTTGCCACAATACCCGGTGCGCCACACTTTGGTCTTGCGACGCACGGGGTTATGTGAGTTGAATTCGTTGTAGGCTACTGGTACAACGGCTGATCTTTTTTTCTAGTGTTAACAGTATCCTCCATGATTTTATTATAGGGAGTTGCAGGACCTCTGTTCCGCCAGCACCCCAAGAAGTCGTCTCTCCATGGGAGGCTGAGTTGGTGAAAGCTGGTTGGGATAAGGGTGGGAGTGACTCTGAAGACGATTGAAATCGGTTTTGCTGATCATATACCCTTTTTACTTTTAGGTCCAGACCGTTAATAATGTACAATAGGATGTGCGCACGCTCTACGTTAGAGTTGGAATTTGAATTCACATACCCCTGGATAGGATTTGATTGCCCCGAACCTTTGGAGGGCGAGTTGGAAGGACGTGTCAATGAGTTCTACTCAACCACTGACGTGAGGGATGTCGTAACTTTTTGCGTTGCGATCTCTTCTCTCTGTTTGTTGGCAAAAAAAGAAGAACATTGAGGCGCCACTCAGACGGATCCGAGGATCAGCGGATGGGTCTGCAGTATTGAAGGTCTGGATGGCGAATTCAAGCCCTCAGTACATGCATAAAACCTCTTCGACACGCTTAGAGCCAAGGAGGACTACGTCTCGGAATAATCGACATACCATTAATCTTGGTTTGTCAGTTTACCTTGTCGTTTCTATCTGAGCCAATTAATCGGGAGCACATTGATTTGTAGCCAAAGGCTCGCGGCAACGTCGCGGTGATCACGGTTTGATCTTAGATACTATGGGTAACACGACATGTACATGCTGTGGCGAAAGTGCCTGGTACCAGAGTGACTTCCTGGTTGCAACTGTCAATTGGATAACACGCCAGCGCCAATAGCAACTTCAAGCGCCCACGCTATTTGATTCTGACGAGACCCATGTTATGGTCACCAGATGGTCATTGGCGCTTGTGTCGCCACGGCGTGCTCACAGTTCTTCTCAGTACATCGGTAAGTCCCAATTGCCAGATCATAGTCAGTACCTGGCGATAAATTTCCTGCTTCTAAGCAGCTCTCAAGTGGCTTCGAAAGTGTCATGACGCAGTCAGGAACGGATGTTTTCTCGGTTAATCGTTTACCCATCGAGTTCACCGTCACCCCAAACGGCTGGAGGTGAATTCTTAAAGTTACCAAATCGAATGGACCTACGACGTACGTTCCGACGGGTCTCCGCTCAAGTAAGAGAATGACCGCTACAGTATTCGTGCCACCACGAATAGTACCTTGCTAGCGTTCTGCAAGGGAAAAGCATCATGTCACATCAAGTTCGCCCATCAAAATGCGATATTTGTCAGGGGTGTGCTATCTATATTCGCAATTGAATACTGAAATGAATCGATCACCTTTCTAGACGCTATGATGGGAAGAGAAATTCTTTGATTATTAACTATCCCGATGGCTGTTTTTACTGGTATATTGACTTGCGCCAGCGGGCCATCAGTGGCGACAAGGGTTTGACTGGACATCGCAGAACCTCTGCAGGCTAATTACGCCCATCTGGAAGCTTTGACTCTGAAATTCGAAAGCTTGAAATTCGCGATTGAAATCGGACCTCGGATCGTTAACATTTGGTTCCGCTTCGCGCGACGGGGACCTGACGATCGATACTACGGCCCGGAATGCGGCTACAAGTGCAAATGTGATTTTCCATTAACTGGACTTCCTACAATCATTCTGGAGCCTTTAACTATGTCTCAAGAAGCGGATGCTTATCTGATGATAGGAGAATCAGTAACATCCACTGATTCTGAAGGTCATTCACTTCTGGATGGCTCTGATTGAAGAAGCTGCCTCTTGGTCAGTCTTTCTCAGGCGGTCAGAGGAGCGGCAGTTATCCCCCGACCCTGAACAATATAATGGCCGACTCCAGAATCGTTTCCAGAACCGCATGAGTGGCGTCTCTTTTTAGAGGGGCCTGTCCCTTTCAACATCGAACTTCTTCATTTCGCTTTCGGGTCTTAGTATCGATCTTCCTGAATTAGGCCTCATTTCTTACTTCTTTGCGTCAGATCATCCATGAGAAAGTTACTCGGGTCGTTATCCTTTGAGGTTGAAGCGCTCTACAGTCGAGTTTTCTTAGTCACCCGGCCCTGTCGTTTCCATCTACTTCGTAGCAGCTGTGCATGCGCCAGCTGGTTTGCGGTCAGTCAGCTACTCGGTATGTCGTTCTCATCGGGCCACTCGACGTTTAGGGCTTCGCTTTCCAGCACCCCAGTACTGACTTTGACACGCGGGAATCGTAATGGTAAAGCCGAAGAGCATTCAATTACTATCAGCATCTGATGATAACTCCCGGAAGCTGGAACGCAACTTCTTCCTCTCAGAAATAGCTTAATGTGAGCATTTTATTGCTATTTCGCCTTCTACATCCCGAAGAGGAGGATCAGAGTCGCCGTTACCTATGAAATTGATAATGGATGATAGCCACATGGTCTCATCGCTTCGGGAGATATACGCGCAAGGCTCTCAGAGTTTTGTAATTACAGTCAGATATGATGACAAAACAAGTGCGCAATACTTATCGAAGTTCAGAATCGTGTAAAATCAGGGAATATACTGCGTACTGTCACATAGGCGTAATCTTTTGAGGCGAGTGCCAGTGACCAGCTTCGTCTCTACAGTAGTTGCTGGCTCCTTGCTTACACCCGATCGTTCCTACTTCTTACGACAGAGATCCAACATTCTTGTTCGACGGGTGCAAGCAGACTATGCATACTACTAATCTGCGTACTACTGATGTATAGTATTCAGGTTTAAAATGCTTAAAGTCAAATCCTGCCAATGTCATCGCGCACTTCCTAATATTGACATCCATGTTCATATTATAATTTTCTGAAACTGTCGCATACTATCTCCGCGTCCACTGAGCTGTGAGTGAAATAGTATCTGCAAAGAAGTGTGCCTCCATCACTCCACAAACTTAGTAAATATGGAAGCGCTTGCTGCTTCATAGGTTGTTCTTCCGAATCTTCCGGATCCACCGGATAAGTCAATAAGAGATATTAAGGTACACTGGACGATTTTTCCAGCGCATTCCTGCAAGAAGTAGATAGGAAACTTGTAGGAAACAAGAGACGTTGAACAACCGCCGCGGCGCAGGCACATGACCGTGACAGAATTTAAAGCCGTCGGAGTTCGACGGAGTTTCGCTTTTGTGATCGCCCGGCTCGATCGGCGTGGCAGTTCATGACGCACTGGAGCCTTGGTAGATTTATTCCTTCTTCAGTTCGGGTAGCCTGCATAAGATGATTGCCATGGAATCCTTTGAACCGTTTGGAAGCCTAGAAACTCCAGGACTCCGCTTCGACACAGAACCGTCTTGCCTTACTTACATGCAGATTCTCAACCTTTATCCTTCTTTTTCTTAACTCTAGGTCATGGTTATTGGTCTCTGTCTGACCATGATATTATTCTTTGGACCTTTCCTCCGTCCTGAAAGCTGCGATACCACGATACGAGGTGGTATAGAACCTTCGAATTCATCGGCGAGCTGTTTTTACCTTTTTACCGTCTCTCATCATCAGGTTTCGTACGTAGCTCCACAACTTTCACTGATCGCACGACTATCCACCGCTGGCAGACTGACAGTATTACATCGATTGGGAGCTCATTCCCATATATGGAGTACTCATGACAAGAATCTTCGCTCTAGTCAGCCATTTCATATTTCGCATTATGATCAGGTGCTTTATCTCCAAAAAATACGCAACCATAACTACTGTGTGTTGGTTAGTACACCAATCAGGCTCGCTCCACTCGTTATCACGATCAGTGACGTCTCCATCCTGGCCATACAATGGAAAGCTACGCCATGATTCCAAGATCAAAAAGATCTCCTCGCACTACTCTACAACTCAGGTTCTTCAATGGCTGACCTGCGTTGGATTTCCTGGTACATATTCTGATATTGACATCTGTTCAGGAGGATTCCCGATAACGCTGGAAAATCTTCATATCCTTACGCGTCTTTCTACCATCGCTTTTCCCATCGAGAACAAGGTTTTGCATTAGTCAGTCGATTTTTTCCTTGTTCCTCAGTTCGCTCATACTATTAACGACATAACAGTGGGACGGACCACATCATGGATATTTCTGCAGACAGCATCTTTCAACGATTGGTTGTAGAACGTAAAGGATCTTACTGTTTTGGCCTCAATGGGCTGTTCTTAGATATGCTCAGGGGCCTCGGATACCGGTATGCGATTGCTTTCATTAGCGTGCTACAATGCCCAATCTTATCCCTATTTCTAGGGCTTATTCAGGCTCAGGGAAAATCAACGACCCCTTGGCGCCGCACGAAACTCCCGAGTACCTTTCGTTCGTACACATGGTACTATTTGTTCAGCCCATAGATGACTCTAGCGAGACTTACCTCGTGGATGTCGGATGCGGCGGGAACGGCCACATAACGTCGTGATGGGTGTTTCCCCTACCGAAAAACATCGTCTTACGAGAGGCTCTCGGCTTCAGTCCAGTCTCGGTCAGTGTTGCTTCCCATGTCCTCTAGGAAGGTTTACCATAATGGACCTCCGCACTGGCAGAATCTGGCCCTGAGGGAACAGAATGGCGCCTCGAGGTGCTGCAAGAGAAGGGGCCTGACTCTAAGTGGAAGATTGTTTATTCATTCCTTGAGGACGAGTTCTTTGAGACGGATTATACGGCTATGAACTTCGGAGTATCTATGTCGCCGGGGGGCTTCTTTGTCGACAATATTGTGTATGGGCGGAATTTCTGGTTGACTGTGAATGAGGCTCACCAGCTGGGTGCGAACGATAGTGACATGGATTCTTTCTTGACTCGCTACGTGGGTAGGATTGGCATGAGAGGCGGTGTTATTACGCGGCACATTGGCAGTGGCTCAGAGGTGATCAGGACCGCAACGACAGAGCTGGAACAGAGGGAGATCCTGAGAGAGCTGTGTGGCATAGATATTCCAACCGAGGATCTGGAAAATGTAACAGGAAGGTCCGCCGCTGTGCCTTTGGGGTATTAGTTGTCTGTCTTAGAAGACACCGAAGTTACTGTCAGATCGTAGTGTTCTGATGCATCTTAATGGCCCATTATTCTCACCGGCCATAGGCGTAAGTGACATGATAGTCCCCGTTCTAGTGTTCGTTGTGATACAAAATACAAATATACAATAGGCAACCCCACCCACACGCTCGTCTGGAAGTACGATTACTGTAGGTATTACGCCAATATGTGACCTGCAGACACCGGTCACTACTTCTCTCCCTTGAGGGTATACCAGAACCCGACGAGGACTCATATTCACACGGCTATTCCTGGAAGGTCGTACTCTCGGTGATGGAAAACATTGTGCATTGGAATGACTTCTCCGTCACCGAGGGAATCATCACTCGTCTACGAAGAAATCAATTATCAGCACGAAGGCATGAAGCAATTACACCGACGGTACCAACCAGGTTCATGCACCTCTTCATGAACTCAGCCGAATGTGAGTTGGTTTGCAAATCAGTCGAGGTCGGCTCAGAGACGTGCATTCGGGAGGTCACTTGGAAGGGAATGCCCCCGCTTTGACTGGTGTTCCGATCTGTTGTACCGCGGCCACGGACGACTTTGCGTGTGTTCAAACTAAGAGAAGAGGTTAAGGTTTGATGACATATGGATCCAAGGACGAAACATACGCTGCCAGAAATGAAATCGCGTATACTATGGCAGAAAGATCAGCGAATATCTGCCAGGATAGTAGGCGACTGACGTTTGCTTAGAAGGAAATACGCCGCTATGAAGATGAGATTGTCGGGCATTACGTTGTACTAGAATGCAAAGTGATTAGAGAGCCATATACATCACCAAGGTTCACACAGACCAAAGTCAAAGTAGCTGCACTAATCAAACTAGAGGCTAAATGAGGACATTGGTTTCCGCGGAGGTTGAGAGCAGATACCTAGTCACCGCGCCGGTGTTGATGGCGTAGATCACAAGGCCATTCACGACCGTGTCCGACCTGAGAAATATATGAAGGACAGCAAACCAAACAGCTCGGAATTTCTCACCTTGCGTGCCCTGTACGAAATCTATTGAGGAAGTAACATAGCGCTCCGGCAGTCACTGTGTCGGTAACAACACCTAAGCCCAGCGCCACCGTTCCTAGTACCTAACATAAATCCGTCGTTAGGACTAGATAGAAATATGGAGAACACAATCCAACTCACTCTGAGACCTGCTACGGCAAACACGCTTGGTAGTGCAAAACTAAGAAGTATTGTGAGGTCAAATTGGGGCTTCGAAAGCGCAATACTCACGCTTTGACACTGAAAGCTAGGTGAAGTGCCCTCCTTCAGATCATGTAATCGCGCAGTCAATATATGCACACCTATCGCAGTGCCTTCAAGGAAACCTTATTGAACACATGACTAAGGACAATTGAACCGGTACGTACCAAGAACACCGGAATTCAATAGCATCTGGAGATGATAGGTACATATTAACGTTAGTTGTTTGCGAGCCGAAGATGCACTGACCAGGGATGTCGTGATGAGCCAGTTGTGTTTGCTAACTGATAGGAATAGTCACAAAAGTCGAATTTTGAGTAGTAGCCATGCTCACATCGCCAGACACGTAGGGCAAAGCAGCTGATAGTCGGTGAATAAGAAAATGCCCAGACAGAATTCGAATCACCTACACTCTGACTACAGTACCACAGATTGACTAAAAAAGCGTCAGGAACTGAGGTAGAATCACGGCAACATGAAGGCACACACTCCCAGCAATTGTTGCATCTATACCGCGTTGAATTGATTCAGAACTCAGGACGTATTTATCCGTCGCACTTACAATGAAAGACCTTTGAAGATGACTTTAGCAGCGAAGGAGAAGAATTTAGGAGGTACGCACCATGTCATTGACGCACGAAGAAGAACGAGAACGTTTGCAAAGTTTATTATAGTGTAAAAATAAAGAGTATGGCCGATAAAAATTTGATCCAAGAGTTCTAGCGTTCTGCAGCGATTCGCTCAATTCTGTAATGGATTTTCAAGAGCTTATCCGACGCACAATAACACAATAACCTGCAGCCAACGCCATTAGACGCATAGTGACTAGTAAATGACTCACGATAATTTTATAGGCCAGCCTATCTGAAGGAAACCTTGTGAAGTAATGGAATGTTTGAACAAGAATGGCCCCAAAAGCGACGCATGATACAGCAAAGCCTACAAGAATAGCGCCTAGCGTCGAGTCAAATGATGGTGGATGCGAAAGCGAAGCCATGAGGGGTCAAAAGAGCAAAGAGTCGGTGGCTAAAAGCAGCACATTTAACTTTACCAGTGACAAGGGATCACTATCCCACGCCGACATCATAAAACATCCGGGAGCTGATTCCTCGTATCCACACACATTCAGTGATGATGAGAGAAGATGTCGGGAGAAGGGGCTACGGGGTCATCGGACTCACCTCCCAGGCATAATAGAGTGGGACCGAGAATATGTCGCTGGACAAAGATCCGACCTGGATGGGGTGGACCTGAGCATTAGACAAGTTATTGATGAACGATAGAGTTTTCAAACCAAGGATGGAACTGTTTTGGCTTTTTGACCATTGAGTAATTGCGCACATTCCCATAACGTTACCACGGAAGATCGTGGTCTCCAGTAGGAGAAGGAGCTCGCAAAGGGAAAACGTCCGGGAAGAAAATACAATCGAATAGAATGAATCCACGCTAATGTAAAGAAGCGACCCTAAACATCAGGATTAATGATGGCGCGGATAAATGTTGTGTTACTTCTTTGCTGTTGACTTTAACATGTCACACGAAGGGGGGGGAGGGCGAATTGAGGGTACTTACTAGTGCCTGGTGCCAGAGCTCAGTCCAATGAACCTTGTCCTTGATATATCACAAAGACGGTACCATGATGAGCCATTTGCTCATTCAAATGAATGCAGCGATGATAGTCCGTGGAATGCCTGGCTAATGAACTTCGCTTGGCAAGCCGCTTTATAGATACACGCGGAACCGCCAAATCATGTAACCTCGGTAATTACCGGCCCGATATTGACAATTTTCACATCTGAGCACGTGCTGAACCATTTATTGGTTTTCTTTCTGACTTCGCGTCTTCGACCGGAACTCCAGCCAAATATTGCTCAGTCGGTCTTACCGGTAGTATTTGGAGGGGAAAGTTACCGGAAAATGTAGAATGTATTAGATGTGAACAAAGTTGCATGAACGATTACCATGCTATTAGGGCTCTAGTACGTACGTATTATCATGCTTGAAGTTAACAACACCATCATGACATGGCACCCACTCAGGCACCAATGACTCAACACACAAAGAGAAGAGAAAACTGTACCATTGAAGGACCGAATATTCCTTCGTACACCTGCTGTAACTACTAGGGCTAGCCACGAGCAAGTGCCGTCGCGTCTCCGTACATTCGATTAAGGGTTGCGGTTCAAAAAACCATCAGGTAAAATACGGCAAATCAAAGAGATACAATAACATACTTCATTCTTATTGCTTGATCCTTGTTCGAAAAGGTTCTTAGTTTCAGCTCGTCTTTTTTGTTAGTGATCCGATACAGCCAATATCATAGCAGGGTACAAACGTATTTCGGTCACTGTGATTATTGATCGGGCTGATTTAATCACGATGGTCAAAACGGAGAGGCCACAGCGAACTCAGTTGGGCTTTTTCGCAGCGTAAAGAATATTCCATCACGATACTTCCTCATGTATGGTCCAAGACTGCGTCGCACACGGTCCTGAGTTCGGGAGGAGCATCAGATTACTAGTGACAGATAGCGCGGGAACTGGACCTGTACAATCCCTGAATGCGCACAGGGGTTTGAAGATTCGCTTTGCGATTTTCTGTCGCGTCAACGCACCGGTTTGTCATGTGGGGGCATGATCCGGGCCGGCGGGCCGAGGAGACCACTTCCTGGTATAAAGGCCGATGGAGAAGTCCACAATTCGTCCTCCTACCGTTGCTATATCGATAAACAATGTCCGTTCCCACTGTGAAGCTCAATAGTGGCTTCGAAATTCCCATTGTTGGACTTGGTTCGTGCTCTTTCATTCCCGATCTACCTCGATCGCTAGTGGCATGTCTAACTTTGTGCAGGAACTTGGCAGTCTAAGCCTGAAGAGGTCGTTATTGCTGTGTCTCATGCGTTGAAAGATGCGGGATACAGGCATATTGACTGTGCATGGTACATGATTCGACATCTTCTTTCCTTTGAAGCTCATACATACTAGGGGCTACGGAAACGAAAAGGACGTAGGCGAGGGTATTAAGGCATCTGGCGTTCCAAGATCTGAGATATTTGTGAGCATTATCAAGTGAGCTTATCTGCGTGTTGACTTCTGTGAATACAGATAACCAGCAAATTGTGGGGAACATGGCACTCTCGTGTCGAAGAATGCCTTGATCAGACCCTGGCCAATCTCGGGACTGATTACCTTGATCGTACGTTAAGATCGCCCTATCTTTGTATCTATCTGAGCTCAGATCTCCCGGGGGGAAAACAGTATACCTCATGCATTGGCCCGTTCCTCTAAATCCGAAAGGAAACCACCCCATGTTCCCTACCCTTCCGGATGGTAAACGGGACGTCGATCACTCTTGGGTCCTCAAGGATACCTGGGCACAAATGGAAGAGATGGTAAAGAAAGGTACAAGTTAACCCCGCTTGACCCTCTTCTTTGATCCCTAAATTTCGATCTCCAGGTAAGGTTAGAACCATTGGAGTATCCAACTGCTCCAAGATGAAACTTGATGAGATCCTTCCATACGCAACCATCATTCCGGCTGTAAACCAGGTACGTCTCCTCTCCGTTCTATTCTACATCTTCCGAAAGTGACCTTTCATCCAGCTTGAAATCCACCCTTACAATCCCCAACACGAATTGATCGAGTACGGTCTGAGTAAAGGAATCATTCCACAGGCCTACTCACCTCTGGGATCGACGAACTCCCCCATCCTCAAAGATAAAGTCGTTGTCGCGATTGCTGAGAAGCACTCCATTCAAGCGTCGGACGTTCTCCTCGGCTGGCTTCGTATGTCTTCCTTTCTCGTTCAAGGTACACGATATTCTGACTCTTATACACAGTGGCCAAACAAATCATCGCCCTGCCCAAGTCGGTGACCCCGGCTCGTATCGCATCTAATCTTACAGGTGCACTGGCCGGGTTGTCTAAACTGTCGAAAGAAGATGTAGAGAAACTCGACGGACTCGCAGCAGCAGGCAAACAGAAACGGTGTGTGGATCTTCGACTTTATTTGTACCCTGAATGCTCAATGCTCTATCTTTCACCTTGAAGCTTCATTACTCCTCCCTGGCGTAAGTTCCTTTTCTTTAACGATTAAGAAATGTCCGTCTAATTTCTTTTGCTAGCTGTTGACTTGGGCTTCGACCACTGGCCGAAGCTGCTTTAGACACGAAGTTCATAGATCAAAGAAAGAGCAATTTATTTATCAAGTCAGTATTGCCAAAGAAGGACGTCAATGTAATATACAGTTGATATACGTGCTACGAACACTTGAGGGTGTGGATAAATACATGTCACAAATCTTAGGTCATGCACATAAAAATTAGGACTTGAATATCCGAAGCAGCCGCGCCTCTGTGATAATCCTAGTACGGCATAGGGGACATTCACGAGAACCAGCCATGATCAAATCGGAACATCCTCTGCACATCGCAAGGTGCCTGAAACGTATTAGAAAGATCGAACAAGGCGCGAGGGGAGAGAACATACCCGCAATCGACGATAGCAATATTCGCTTCCTCATCTTGACATATGACACACAAGCCACCCCGTTCGGTGAAAATTGGTGGCGCCTTTGGAGGCGTAACTGGCGGTGAAGGGGAAGCCGGTACATCATCGGTCTCTGATTTCTGTTGAGCTTCAGCTTGCCTCGCCCTCTCGAAATCTTCCATCATCTCCCTTTGCCTTTGGATCCTTTCTTGCTCTTCCTGCTCCTCTGCCAATCGTTGCCTTTCTCGTTCTCGTTTCTCATCCTCGACCAGTGCCGTCACTTTCGAGACAAGATCGCTTTTCTCAAGGATTATTCCGACGTTGACGTGATTACTGAAAAGTATCGCTTTGAGGGAGCCTATCGATAATGCTGATATACTTGCTGGGGTCATTTCAATGAGTTGGTTGAGAGTAGGAGGAGGCGAGGTAGATGTCGCGCGAGCTCGGGGAGGTGTGCGGGGTACATTGAGGTTCTCCGATGATCGAGAAGCCCTAGGTCGCTGGGGTTGCTGGCGAGGAGGGGTCTGACGTGGTGCTTGTGGAGGACTTGGTCGAGATGGACTTGGACGAGGTGGAGTGGTGGGAACCTGACGCGGCGGCGTTGTAGGAGTCTGACGTGACGTTGTCGTGGGAGCTCGAGGGCGCGGCGGTGTCGGACGGTCCCGCGGCGGTGGGTCATCAGGAGCGAGGTCGGGACGAGGAAATTCGTAAGCTGGTTGTCGACTAGCCGGCCGTCGAGGTGGGGGCGGGGGCGGAGTAGGTCCTGAACCTGGTCCTGTTCGTGAGAAGAGCCCTCGAGGGCGACCATATCTATCAGGAACTGAATATTGCCGATAATATTGCTAATGGTAAAATTAGATGAATATTTAGCATTTCGGGTGGCGCATTATGGGTGAAAGAAGGATCAGCGGCATGTCTCGTTTCGCTGGACCAGGAGCTGGATACCAAATAGGCCAGTGAAACGAGGCAAGGCAGTGACCCACTCTTCATCCGTGTAAGCCATCGAAGGGCGGGAAACGTCGTACCTCGTGATGAGGACTTAGGCAACCATTTGGACGCTGTAACAAGCGCCAGTAAGATGATTGTCAGTGTTTCAAAGCCCCGGTACGCACTCTTGCTGTGAGGAGAGTTTCAATAACGTCGTCCTTTTCAACTGCATGATCCAATCCTATATTATACGCATTGGCGTACTTTCTCAGTTTTGCCAGCGAAAAGCTTCTGAGGGCTCCCTTGGATGCCGCAGTCACTGGCTTGAGCTGATCAGCCGCGATTTCGCTACCATCAGAAAGCACACGCACTTTGCAAAAACTCGACACAATAGGCGCACACATTTAACGCTTCATAGCCATTGGAATTAGCACGGGGCATAAGTGCCTGATAATCGGTGCAACTGTGGCAATATGAATATCCTGCAAAAACCAGCCACAGTCAGACCCCCTCCTCCTCTAGCAAGAGATTTCTGTGTTCACCGCAATGATTACACTGTCGAGAACGAGTAAAGATGATATTGAACTCTTTATTGCATTTCCTGCACGAGCTCTCGGCTCGTCCTGGTGCAGGTGGAGGACCACTGAGAAGAGGTAGACCGTCTGCCATGGCCCAGATAATGATTAAGCAAACGAGAATTCCTTGACGTGGTCGTTATAAAGCAGGAATTCATAGAAAGCCAGAGAACATGATGGATGATTACCAAGTCGCGCTGCTGTACCGGCCCGGACCATCTGTTTCGGATCTGGCGGCTTGGCATGAGTAGCTGACAGCGACAACTTTTCGTCATGCAGCCACAAGCTTGGTTTGCGGCCGCTACATGTTCGGATGGGAAGGCTGCGTTTCAGAACACCGACAACAAAAGACTCAGTGATGCGTGGATTCTCGAGATTGAAAAAAGTAAATGTGATAAACGTGTTATTATCAGTGAGAAAATGTACATGTACTGCTTTTTTACTCATTCTTCTTCCCGATAACTCCGATGTAAACCTACTCTAAACGGATGATATGCTCGCGACTCTTGTATGCATAGACACCGTAAAGAAGTCCTCCGAAGAAAACGGCAATCCACGACACGAGGCCTGCCCAACGAAACTGTTGAGGATCAGATAAAACCATAGTCAGGACATATTTCTGTTTTGAATGTTAGCAATTTTCATGCTACGCAGAGATCTATCACCGAACCAGCATATCAAAAGTGTTCATGAGAGAATACTGCAAGGCTGTGAAGGTATTCCTCCGCTGCACAGCAACGTTAGTCAAGTATAAAACACTCACACAGGACAGAAAAGTCTTACAGGGTGGTGCTCAAGTGCTTCTTGTAGGATCTGCAACTTTAAGAGACAGTGATTTATTGAAATTTACTAGACGTAGTGAGAAGTGAGCTTACTTGTACCAAGTCGAACATCCACAATCCTACACGTGAGAGTGCCATGCCTGTGGGCCACAAACTCGTCAATATAACTGGTCAAGAAACATGATATGATGTACCCCCAAAGAGCATCGTGTTGTTATACACCGGCCAATGACCGATTCCCTTGGGAACACCGATGTACAACGCCAGTACCGTAGGCACCAAAATAATGACCTCCGACCTCAAGGACCGTTAGCACTACGCAAGGCTGTGACAAAGTTCAGGGACTACCAGATGGACCAAGCCCCACACCGAATCAAGCCAATTTTACGCTCGACATGGGGAAGAAGGATCGTTCCGATGAGGCCCGTTACAGTACAAATTGCTCTCATGCCTGCGATGAAAGGACTATCGGGCGATGTCGGTTCGTGAACGTTAAAAACGGAAGAGGGAATCTGCCTACTCATTCCAGTCTCTAGTGGCTTTGAGGTATGATCTATACAGAATTGATAAGTTCATGTTCATTGGAAGAAAAGAAAGTCGTACAGAAATGTTCCGTCGAATGACAGGACGGTGAAGTATATGCTAAGAAAACATTTAGCTTTATGCGAAACAAGGAAGGGAGATTGAACCTCGAGATGGACAATGAGGCTGAAAAATGCCGTCAAATGATTATGATGGCCATATTGTAAACCCACTTACTGTAAAACACAGGAAGATGAGAGAACTCTTGCCAGTCCCGAAAGGCGGGTCTCGGATCGATCCAGCGCTGGTTGTGCCTCTTCTGATCTGCATGTCGAGTATTCACCAAACGCTGCTGGTATTCGGACTCCAGGACAGGGAATATTTTATACACGATTTGAGATAATGGGATCTGCAGTCGATGAAATCAGCTTTCGCTAGCTACACTTGCGACAGGGGAAACAGGCACCTCTACGGAAGCAGTGACGACGGCCATACCGCACAAGAAGACTGCCGCAAAACGGTATGAAACGGCCGTCGTCAACATAGAGACAAATAGCGGGGATATCAGTTTGCATATCAAGTCCTGTAGCGGGCAGTTAAGTAGCAAATTGAAGCAGTCGAGGAAGATGCCAGACAATACGGCGCAACCAAGTGTTAATTTTCATCAGGCGCACAGTGTCTCCCTCTCCGATGGTGGTGGCCCAATCTCTCTCTATGCTAATCTAGGACGTTCGCCGCAGTCGGCAACCGATTATGACGCTATCAATATAAATACACACCTGGATGCACACAGTAGCCAGCTTGACGACAATGCCAAATAGCACGATGGCAGTGAAGAACGCCCATATAGGACCTTGAGCATTTTTACCGTGGGACCCGGCCTCCAAGAACTTATCGATAAAAAAGATCGCCGTAAATGCTGCATAAGCACTTGCGGTACCGATCTTTTGGAAGAATATCGCCAGCCGTAGGATGCGTAATCGGTGCTGATTGTCAACTAGATGTCCCATCCATCCCGAGAACTGTCAGATAGTCAAATACAGATTAAAACACCACATTTCTTGGGTACTGACAATGATAGCGGCACCAGTCGTACAAAACCCGAATATAGATGCAGGAAGCAGGGTTGTACGGAAAATCTCGATGAGAAAGAGGTACGCGGCAAACTAGAAGATGAAATCAAGTTAATGTTTACAATGTAAGTAACTAACCCGTACCCCAAAACATCGGTCTCCCCAGGTGCTAGACCAGGTGAATGAGCATTTCGAAACGGGACAAAGCCATACCTTGAGAAATGAAGGGAAGTAAGCAAAACCAATGATTTTGTACGAATTGAATGGTTTTGTGATGGGTTATCAGTTTGAGTCGTGGATTCTACTTGGATAGCCATGGAGAATTGCTGAAAGAGGTGAGCCGATGAATAGCAGGAGCGGTCAGAGTCGCGAATCTGAAGACGATTATGGTTCCGTAATCGTGGGGAGAATCGCGAGGAACTCTAACCACCCTTGGCTCTTCGACGATTCTGACCACGATTGATGTCTGTTATGTAAGGCGACTACTAAGCTTTTGACGTGAAGGGTTGACAAGGATATCGATAATCATAATCGCCGTATCTGAGAATCCCGAAAAACAATGAATCGCCGAAAAGCGATTCTGCACGATTCTGTTGACAGAATCGTGTCCATAATCGTTGCCAGAATCTGTCAGAATCGCTCTGACCGCCCCTAATGTTGAAATACCTTCAATAAGTACTCATCGGAACAAAAGGTCCGCCAAGAATAGCTCCAAGGCTAGTCACCATGGGGACTAGTATGGAATGGAGGGTATCGAGAACTTCCACGGCACGCGGATTCCCAACGGGCCCTATGTCCTTCCGTACAAAGGACCCTATTGAAGGGTGTTAAGCTTGCTTATAACGAATACGGGTTTCGAGGAGACACTAACTTTGTCTTGTCATATTTACAGGGCAAGGTGCAAAAGAGACTGTCTCAAGGTGAAGATCACGAGCCGCCTTCCTAAACCATTTCTCTAAAATACCGAGCTAACTTGATGCTGATACTTGTCTTTTTATCTAAGCCCATCCCCAGAAATAAGCCTGGCCGATCAGTCGAACTTGTGACATAGCATATTTAGCATCAGCTGGTGCCGCGGGCGTAACAAACGTCTTCGCCGCCATATCGAAATCGACCAATCGCCAACGGTGCGGACGTTGATGGCGGGGACAGATAGCGTCGGTGGAGGCTCGCACGATGTTGTTGTACCGAAGATCCTTGTGCATGATTCCAGTGGAACCCAGGTCATGGACGACATCGCGGATATCGCTGCAACAGGTTATGGTGTGAGTGAAACTGCCACATGCTCAAGGAGAGGGTATAACTGACTTGAGCTCTTCTTCTTCTTGTCCTTTGGGGGAAGAGAACGCATTCCCTAGCTTTTCCAGTACAAGGACGCAGATTAGTGGATCCGATGGAGAAGCTCGCCATTTATTCCAAGGAGACCCACTCGTCCAACCGTCGTCGTCCTTGTAGTATTTGTCAAGATATGGACGATCGTCAGGAAGCCACCAATCTGTGCCCTCTGAGTTGTCCGGTTCATCTGCATTCTCTTCGACGTCCGATTCGTCAGAGTCAGGCGGCTCAGGAGGATGAAGCGTGATGTTCTCCCAAGGCTCAACGTGTGAAACCGGCTGTCCTTTGATGTCGAAGCAGTCTTTGAGAGGAATAGTGAAGAACCCAAAGCATCGCGGTATAATTACTCCTTCACAACCAGATTCGACGGCGAGCTGTTCGTAAAACCAAGCTTCTCGCGCCAAAGTCCTGCCATACTCAGGCTTCGCCACCTTAACGCAGAGTTCAGGAAGGTTTGGGTGCGTCGTGTCATGAATAACGCGGGCAGAGTACGCAAGACCAACCCTTCCCTCTGATATTTTGTCGGTCAACTCGATCTCAAGATGGCCGCCGTTGTTTGGAAGAGACAGGGGTGCCCCGCTCTCAATTCGGGGTAGGGGAACGTATGACCGGACGAAGCGCGGAGCTGGAAAAGATTGGGAGCGAGGCAGCGTAATTTTCGTGGCGTTGTCTTCAGAATACCCCAGTCCATACACTGACAAGGAAGAGAAAGTGGAAATGCTAGCTTCATGCTAAGAAAAGTCGGTGCTCAGTGTGAAGGAAGAAATCAATATATTATCAGCTTACGGGTGTATTTTGGAGACTTGGATCGTGGGCGCTGGCTTGCATGAATAACAATAACGGATTATCAAACTTCAAGTTGGAGGAACATGGCGGGAGACTTAAAAAGAAGGATCGCTGCCCACGTGCTTGTTAAATTAATCCATCTATCTTGATTTGGGGTGATTTTTGGGCGATTTCTTCTTCAGTCAACCAGACGTGTCATTACTGGTAGAACAACATTTAGTGATTTATAAAAATCCGTCACATAAAGTCGTCAGGTCACACTCCCACTATCCTCGGTCCAACTGGCGCTTAAGCGCCTAAGCATCATATATGTAAAATGACTATTACCTGATAACTGTTCAGAAACTATGTCCATCCCCGAAAGTACGCCGTGGCTATCGCTTCAACTTGCGAGTTCATGGCATAACTGGCATCCGCCGGTGCCTCAGGCGTGATAACTGACTTCGCCGAGATGGAACCAGCAAGTGTATAGTGAAGAAGAGAAGGCGATAGATCTACCTCCTTACCACCCCGATGCCAAGGCAAACGGGAAGGCGGTCGCGACGTAGCTCGCACTGAACTCAGTGAAGTTCGTTTGTTAATATGCAAAGGAATGTAGAATAGGAAAAAGGACTAGATACGGACAAGTAGCAATATCCCACCATACGCTAGCGTCTAGGATTAGGTACATCATATACCAACAGGATTCAAAAAAAAAAAAAAAACTGACTTCGCCCCGATGTCGAAATCGATCAACCGCCAGCGATGCGCGCGGTCATGTCGGGGACAAATAGCGTCGTTAGAGGCTCGTACGACATTGCTGCACCGAAGATCTCTGTGCAAGATTCCGGTGGAACTCACATCAAGCACGACGTCGCGGATATCGCTGATTGGGATCGCATTGTGAGTAAAAGCTTGATACTATAGGATAGGAACGACATACTCGAGCTCTTCCTCCTCGTGTTCTTCGGGAGAGGAATAGGGCTCCCCCAGCTTTTCCAGTACAAGCACACATATTAGTGGATCCGACGCAGAAGGCCGCCACTCATTCCAAGGTGACCCACTCTTCCAGCCATCATCGTCCTTGAAGAAATCGTCAAGACCTGGGGGGTCATCAGGAAGCCACCAATCTCTATCCTCTTCCTCCTCCTCGTGCTCCTCATCCGCGTCATCGAAATCTGACTCCGGTGGGTCGATCGTAATATTTTCCCAAGGCTTGACGTGCGACACAGGTTTTCCTTTGACATCCACGCAGTCCTTAAGCGGTAGAGTGAAGAAACCGAAACAACGCGGAATAACCACCCCTTCGTATCCCGGTTCAAGGGCGAGCTGCTCATAAAACCAGGCTTCGCGCGCCAAAGACCTGGCATATTTTGGCTTCACTAATTTGATACAAAGGTCAGGAAGGTCCGAGTCTGCTGTGTTGCGAATAACTCGAGCGGAGTATGCGAGCCCGATTCTTCCCTCGGATATGCTGCCGGTAAGCTCGAGCTCGAGATGAGCGCCGTTCTTTGGAAGAGAAAGAGGTCCCCAGCTTTCAATTCGAGGTACGGGGATGTATATGTCGATTAGGCGAGAAGTTGGAAAAGATTGAGACCGAGAAAATGTAATCTCCGCGGAGCTTTCATCGGAAAAGCCAAGTCCATGTATCGCCAAGGAAGTGAATGTTGAAATATCAGCCTGCTAGGATAGAACATTGGGCGAGTTGGGTGACTGTACATGATCGCTTGCACACTAACTGAGCATCTCTGGGAGTGAGTATCGATATTCGCGATGCAAGAGTTCATAGATACGCGGTGAGTTAGGGTGAGTTAGTTACTTCGAGTGTGGTGGCAATCAAACAAGAACCATTACGGCCACGTGACTCTGACCGCGGCAACATCGGCATCGTACCACCAGACACTCAGAACTTCAAACTCTTCACCTCAAGGCTAGAATAAGTTAACAGAAGATGCCTCAGAAGTAATCAATGAGAAATTGATAGGAATTTTGGTTCTGCCTTATTATTTATGTTGAGGGATCGCGGTGTTTATACTTTTCAGTCTATTTCTTTTAGCCCACCAGTTCCACCGTAGTTGGAGGAGCATTTCACCTTCATCTCTTTCTTATGATATATGTAAGTCCAGTACAGACATCGGATACTTTGGCGACGAAATCAGCGACCTCTACCGTAGACTTTGAGCGTGATCAGAACAAAGGTTGAGAAAGCGCTGGTATTGCAAAAATATAAAAGAAACGACAGATAATCCGCGGACGGTCTAGACGCTTTTACCTATACCATAGTCTCCACAAATATCGTATATATGAAATGAGCTTTACCAGATAATCGTAAGGAAACTATGTCCATCCCTAAAAGTACGCAGTGCCTATCACTCTTGCTCGCGAGTTCATAACGTAACTGGAATCAGCCGGGGCCTCAGGAGTGATAAATGTCTTCGCCGCAATGTCGAAATCAATCAACCGCCATCGGTGCGCACGCTCGTGTCGAGGACAGACTAAGTCGTTAGAGGCTCGTACGACATTACTGTGCCGAAGATCTCTGTGTAAGATTCCAGTGAAACCCACATCACACACGACATCGCGGATGTCACTGAACATATGAGCAAAGGCTTGATAGGATATGATAGGATTCGGGAACGACATACTCTAGTTCTTCCTCCTCGTGTTGTTCGGGAGAGGAATATGGCTTCCCCAACTTTTCCAGTACAAGCACACATATTAGCGGATCCGATGTAGAAGGCCGCCATTTATCCCAAGACGATCCACTCTTCCAACCATCGTCATCCTTGAAGAAATCCTCGAGACCTGGGGCATCATCGGGAAGCCACCAATCTATATCCTCCTCATCCTCCTCATCAGAATCTGACTCAGGCGGGTTAATCGTAATGTTTTCCCAAGGTTCGACGCGCAACACAAGTTGTCCATTGATGTCCAAGCAATCCTTAAGCGGCACAGTGAAGAAACCAAAACAGCGCGGCGTAATCACCCCCTTCGTACCCCGGTTCAAGAGAAAGCTGTTCATAAAACCAGGCTTCCCGTGCCAAAGTCCTGCCATACTTTGGCTTCACCGATTTGATACAAAGGTCAGGAATGTACACGTCTGCCGTATTGCGAATGACTCGTGCGGAGTATGCAAGACCAACTCTTCCTTCGGATATGCTACCCGTAAGCTCAAGCTCGAGATGAGCGCCGTTCTTTGGAAGAGAAATGGTCCCCAGCTTTCAATTCGAGGCAAAGGGACGTATGATTGGATTAGACGAGGAGCTGGAAACGATCGAGACCGATAAAGGGTGATTTCCGCAGGGTTTTCGTCGGAAGAGCCCAGCCTGTGTATTGTCAAGGAAGTATATGTTGAAATATCAACCTGCTATGATAGAACATTGAGTGAGTTGGGTGGCTATACACAGTTGCTTGAATACCAACCAAGGATATCTGAGAATGAGCACCCGTATTCGTGGTGCAAGAGCTCATCGCTGTGCGAGTAGGCTACTCTTCGGAGGTGGCGGGCCGCGGTTGAACAAGGAGTTTACGACCACGTGACTGTGTTCCCCAAAATGCCTCGCCCAGAATGCCTCCCAAGGACTCCAGTAACCCCAGCGACAAATTGGTCGTTTTACTTCAAAGCTAACAGAAGATGACTCATAAAAAATCAGTAAGGAATCGGTAACAATCTTTGTTATACCCTTCTTGTGATCAAGTGTCAAAGCATGGCTGTACAGCTGAAATATTTTCGTTTATCATAGCATTATGTAGCGGTGTTTATGTTTCTTGGCATATTTCTTCCAGCTTACTAGCCCCGCAGCACTTAGTTGAGACACCTCTTAAGATTCCATACGGAGCACATTCCACCGAAGTTCGGTCACTCCAGACAGAAGAGACGACATTTCTGCCTTCGTTCTCTTCCTTTGCCGGCCCTTCCCTTCATCCCACTATATCCAATTCCGGAATGGACATCAGAGACTTCGGCAAGGAAGCCAGCGCTGTTTACCATGACCTTGTCTGTAGCTAGAAAAAAGTTTTTGATGAAGCTTTGGTATTGTGAAACCATGTGGACCCGCGTTCATGCCTATATTAGCTAGACTGGTGACCGTCTGTCTAACCACGCTAGTCGTTGCAAGCAAGAAATCGATAGTACTTTCTCGCTTGCGACGTCAAGTGGTGAGAGAGACGGTTACGAGTCTATATATTAGCCTGGTTGTTTCATTCGAGCACAAGACCGATTCTGCCATCAAAAAACCTCTCCCGCATCAACACGGCTACCTGAAATTTGCAAATGCACGCAACTGAGATCATCAAATACACCCGACCTCACCCCGTTTTGTGTAACATTCCAAGATGCGGTCAACATTCAAATCCTTTGATCAACGTCGCGTTGCAGATAAGGCGACCATACACGAGATGGCCGCGCCATTTACAGCTGTTTGCATACAGCTTGACAGTCAGGGGCGTTTTCGCGGATGATGAAAGGAAGCTCGGACTTCGTCATAAATCGCGTTTTGGCACACGGACTGGCCTCTGAGATTGCTGGAACAGCCATAAACCACCCACAAACGCGTCATCAAGCCCATAAACCATGGTTTATGACGAAGTCCAAATCACTCTCTTCTCTCCCATAAAGTGCATGCTACTGTCAACCTGTATGCAAACAGCTGTAAGATCCGGAGCACTTTTAACGGGATTTCAAACCCTGGTTAGGCTCCTGTATACATTGGGCAAGGAAAATAAATAGTATTGTGATAGGTGAGGTGCATGAAGCCCGAATTGATTTGAATACAATAATAGTAGCAACAGACAATCAGGCCCTGGTGACAGAGTGGTAAAACCTGTTCTGTTGCCAGGGTACTATTTTTGGGCCGTTGAGTGTTCAATCCCGCAAGGTGTCAACCATGCAATTGATTGTATAATCCGTGGTACTGCTCATATTTGCAGCGTAAATTTTTCTTCGAGCTTCGTGCACCTCACCTATCATGATACTATTTATTTTCCTTGCCCAATGTATACAGGAGCCTAACCAGGGTTTGAAATCCCGTTAAAAGTGCTCCGGATCTTACAGCTGTTTGCATACAGGTTGACAGTAGCATGCACTTTATGGGAGAGAAGAGAGTGATTTGGACTTCGTCATAAACCATGGTTTATGGGCTTGATGACGCGTTTGTGGGTGGTTTATGGCTGTTCCAGCAATCTCGGAGGCCAGTCCGTGTGCCAAAACGCGATTTATGACGAAGTCCGAGCTTCCTTTCATCATCCGCGAAAACGCCCCTGACTGTCAAGCTGTATGGCGGCTGGCAAACAGCTGTAACATGTTGAACTTGAATGTGGATAGATAAGTTGTCTCCCAGAACATGTTACATCAACTCGGCCAACAAAGAGCGGTAGCCTCAGATGCGAAAGCGTGCAGTTTTTCAACCGCATGGCTCCGGAGCTGCTACCATAATCATATCACCATAATCGTAAGGATCCTATGTCCATCCCCAAAAGAACGGTGTGCCAATCACTCTGACTTGCGAGTTCTTCGCATATTTGGAATCCGCCGGGGTCTCAGGCGCGACACATACCTTCGCCGCTATGTCGAAATCGATCAACCGCCACCGGTGCGCATGTCCATGTCGGAGACAGATAACGTCGTTAGAGGCTCGCACGACGTTGCAATACCGAAGATCTCTGTGCAAGATTTCAGTGGAGCTCACGTCACGCACGACATCGCGGATATCACTGATTGGGATCACGATGTGAGCGAATTGTCAGTAATGTACGATAGAAACGACCTACTTGAGTTCTACCTCCTCATGTTCGTCTTTTTCATCCCCGTGGTATTCTCGCGGAGAGGAATAGAACTTGCCCAACTTTTCCAGCACAAGGACACATATCAGGGGCTCTGATGGAGAAGCTCGCCATTTATTCCAAGGTGACCCACTCTTCCAACCATCGTCGTCCTTGAAGAAAGCGTCAAGACCTGATGGGTCATCAGGAAGCCACCAATCTCTATCCTCTTCGTGGTCTGACTCATCCGTGTCATCGGAAGCTGGCTTAGGTGGGTCAATGGTGATATTTTCCCAAGGCCTGATATGCGACACAGGCTGTCCTTTGATGTCCAGGGAGTCCTTAAGCGGCACAGTGAAGAAACCGAAACAGCGTGGAGTAATCGGCCCTTCGTACCCCGGTTCAAGAGAAAGCTGCTCATAAAACCAAGCTTCCCGTGCCAAAGTCCTGCCGTACTTTGGCTTCACCAATTTGATACAAAGGTCAGGAAGGTATGCGTCTGCCGTATTGCGAATGACTCGTGCGGAATATGCGAGACTGATTCTTCCCTCAGATATGCCACCGGTAAGCTCGAGCTCGAGATGAGCGCCGTTCTTTGGAAGAAGAAGAGGCGCCCAACTCTCAATTCGAGGCAAGGGAACGTATCTTCGGACTAGGCGAGGAGCTGGAAACGATTGAGACCGAGAAAGTGTTATTTCCGCCGGATTTTCATCGGAAGATCCAAGCCCATGCAATGTCAAGGAAGAGAACGTTGGGAGACCAGCATGCTGAGACTAGAAAGTCGAGTACTCAAGCTGAGTGTTAAGCAAAAATAGATATATTGCTGCCTACCACAGGTGCATTTGGAAGACAGTGTTCGGAGCTTTTATCAACTTTATCATTGACTTGCATGAAGAACCTGATAAATGTCGTTCAACTTTGGCTGCGTCGGATGGTCGAAGTCTAGTGACAAGAGTAAGGCAGGGTCGCGATTGTGGCACTTGCACGTGATGCCAAAAAAAGACACAGCCGGCTTTATAGATACTCGCGGTACCAGTAAAAAGACTTGACTATAAGCTATAGTAGATCTCAAAGTTCGGTTTGTCTCTATAGAGCGCCTCGAAATGTGGCTAGATCAAAAGCTAGTGCGTAAAGCTTCACCAGTATGAGTTATTGCTCAGTTCCGTGTAATCATTAGATGCAGTGACAAAATAAGTTCCAAAAAATACAACGTGAGATAGAAAAAAATGATAATCCAAAGTCGTGAATGCCATCCATTTCTTCGGGTAAGATGATCAGATGGGTTGGAAAGCATCGTTGGCTGGTGTATCGGGGGAAGGGTCCAATGATGGAGAACCAGGTTGAGATTCTTCCGTTGTTGAAAGACGGCTCATTGCAGCCTTCTTCTTCCGACCGAACGAAACACCCCAGCTACTAGCGAGGTTTGCAAGAGCACTGCTTGCCGTGGTCATAGGTCTCGAGGAGACACCCTCCGTGACAGTGTTCGACGTTGAACTTTCCGAAGCAGCTCTAGCAGAGGGACGGTGATATGATGTTGTCCTTCTACGAATGTTCAATACGTTGCTCATGCCGTTCGAGATAGAATCGTCCGGTGAAGGGACGGAGGCTACCCCCTCAAACTGGCTCTCGGCAGAAGGCGATGACGCTATGGGCTCATCCGACAATGCAGTCGTAGCAGTGGCTTTTGCACCCAGTGACGATGATACAGACCCCAATGCTGGCATTCGGCCCACGGAAAACCTTGAAGCTGATGATGTTTTGGAAGCTCTTGACCCAGGACGTAATGGTGAAGGGTGCATGGTAGCATGGTGGGGTATGGATCCTACGGGATGAGTCGGCGAGGGAAGAGGAACAGGAGATTGGGGAGATTGAGCCACTGGTGAAGGTGTACGAACTGGTGGCGGAGGTGGTGGCGGTGATGGCGGTGATGGCGTCTCTTCGCGTCGCGGATCCTGAGAAGCTTGAGCAAGAAGACGCGAAAGAGACGAGGGTCGGGTGGATGGAGAAGAATTAGCACGGGTGCGTAAGGGAAAGAGACGCGACGTCGGAGGATGTGTCACTTGAAAGGTGTCTTCGACTTCGGCTTCAGGCGGTGCTGGTGGTAATGTGCCATTAGTGAGAGCTGTGGGCTGTTGAGGACTGCCAGGCTCTTTCATTGACTTCGCAGCGGAGGAACGACGACGATTCTGTTGAGCAGGTTGTGTCCAGTCCTCGACCTGCAACATGTAGTACTTGACGCCGTCACTCAGACCATATGGATTACTGGTCGGGTCCTGTAGAAAACAGTCAGTGGTCATGTAAGTTGTCATCTGGAATAGGCTGACATTATGATCGACGACGCGTTCTGTGATGGAGGTAATACGTGCAACAATCCATTCTCTTGTTTTCAATTGCTCAGCAAGATGACCATAAGCTTGAAGGAAGTAGTGCGGAAAGAACACTGTCGGAGAGACATCAGGGTCCGATGGAGCATCATAGAGGGAAGAAGGCTGACCATTGAATGCAGCCCAAGGTTTAGATATCGAATTTCTCGTTGGGAGAAAGAGAGCAAGGTCTCCTTTTGCGAAGTTTCTGAAAGATATCCTCCCCTTCGCACGCTCTCTGTACTCTTTACACTGCTTCTGCCATTTCCGAATCGTCGACCCGACCTTCGTTATGGCTTCCAGAAAATGGTCATGATCAAATGCTCGCAGCGCTTCCAAAGCTGCCGCAGGATCCGAAGGATCGATGGGTGACGGTTCATCTGGTTGTCCTACAATGTTATGCCGTAGTCCGGGAGAAAAAACTGAGTCGCCTAAACCTGCAGTCGAATGCTTCGACCCTGAGCCCGGATGAGAAGTCATTGCTTGTGCTGAAGCCATAGCCTTGACATGCGCCGCCCGGAAGGCTAGTGCAACGTCAAGTATCTGAGCAACTAAACGATCACTAGTCTCTAGTCTGTGCTCGTAGTCAGATTGGGAAGCGAGACCTGCTCTCAGATCTTCCCGAACCATTCGTTCAGCGTGCCTCGCTTCCCTGAGTTCGTGTTCCGTCCGTTGGAGGGCTTCGCGCAAACCAGCAGCGTCCGAATAGGCAATCTCTAGGTCGGACTTCACATCTTTCAATTGCCTCAGGAGCTCGTCCCTCTCAAGCAGCAGCTCGGCCTGACGATGCTCGAGTACCGCTCGGTCTCCGTCGGCCTCTGCAATATGATCACGCAGCAGCCGATCGTGGTCAGACGCCTGGGCCCGTAAGAGTCTATCCTTCTCCTGGCTAGCATCCCTCAATGCACTGTTCATCTCCTGGCTCTCCGCCCGCGCGGCTTGAATCTGATGCTCCAAATCCTCCCCGCGCGCACGAGCTTCCTCCAGTAAACGTAAGTTAGTGGCTTGATCTCCAAGCAGTGCCGCGAGTTTCTCCGAATTTCTCGCCTCCAACGTCTTGATATCCTCGGCTTCACTCCGCGTGTGAGCAAGCTGCTGTCGCAGAACCTCGGCCGCTTTGGCCTGATTTGTCGCCTCAGCTAATGCTCGACCCAGCTCCGACCCTTTGCTATCCACGTCTCTAATCAAATCTATGTTCCTTTCCTCGGTGATGCGACGAGCCCTAGTTTCACTCTCAATCTGCGCTCGGGCCTGATGGAGTTCGCGTTCCAGTCTGTCGGCACGGTCGCGTTCCTCGGATGCATTAGAGGCAGCGACTTGCAGCGTAGATTGCAAGCGCTGAATTTCTCCCTTGAGCCCGACCCGCTCCTCCTGAAAGAGTGACTCTTGATGGTTCTTGGTTTCCTGTACAGCCCGAAGTTGATCGACCACTTCATTGTACGCATGCTCGTCAGCTTCTATGGCTAAAGAAAAAGGTGAGTATATAGGCCGTTAGTTACGAAACGGACACTTGACTGACACCTTCGACGAGAATGAGAGATCCGAGACGCGGAGAGTACTGTCATCAAGTCATATGTTAAACCCAGGAAAACGTTCCAGAGAAATAGACGCACGCGACCTTTCGGCAATCCTGTCGAAACCAGATTCCAAGCTGTCCATTTTTAGGACCAATTTCTCTAACCCAGTTCTGCACTCCCGCACAGCAGAAAGTGCCTCGGGATCATTACCGTTGCGGGACGCTTGTTCTAGATCATCGAGGACTCGAAGGAGGCCTACGATGTGGTTAGTATAGTTTACCAAGGGAAAGAAATATTCCCATACCATCAACGTCGGACCGTTCAATGGAATAGGCAGCGTCTGAATTTCCGGAAGGAGAAAAATCGATAGTTGGTACAGGGTCATCCATGCCCCGCGTTTCGAACGGCAGTTGACCATGAACTTCTCCACGGTATACTTGACGACGTTTCCGTTCATTTGCGCTACCAGATCGATGGGTCATTCGTTATTTTTTAGACGTAAGGTTAGCACTTACGATAGTTTCGCCATGACTTCTAGAATGCTTTGAGCTCGTTGATAGAAGAACCTGGCTACCGCAGTATGAGATGAGTCTCGTTGCAACAAGATGAGCTACTTACAGAACTCCTTCCTCCTCACGATTTCAATGACGGTGGCACCATATGCATAAAGCATATTGTGCAAACGTTGGATATGCGAAAAGCTGTTTTTACCCCGAAAGCTGTTTGATAAGGCCTGCAAACTTGCGGGTATCTGCTGCATGTCGGTATTCAAGAGACTGATTGACCGTGTTATACTAATGCACTGATGCGTAAATGTGTTCTGTGCCCTTGAAGTGATTAAAAGGCTGCTAGGAGGCTAGACGCGTAAGATATACCTTGGCATCTACGACATATTGCAATTGATCTCGGAGAGTAAGATCCAGTTGCTTGAGATCTGAAGAAGAGTAAGCTCGATTTCGAGGGAAATATAGCCAACTAATATGACCTTGTAATCTGTCATCGGAATTGATTGCACGTCCTATTCACGAGTCAGACGATAACTTAAACAGATATTAAACAAAACACGTACCCTCCAACGCCGTGACACCGTCTGTTATCTTCTCAAAGACGTCTCGAGATCGTCGCAGGCATCCATCAGCCTCGTCCAGTGTTTGGGTCGAAGCCACTGCTGCTCGCACACTCGACGTACCGTCTTTGAGTTTACTGACCGCCTCGTTCACTTGCTCAAATCGCAAACGAAGGTCATCATGCGTCCTGGCACACGTTTCTGCCACCTGCTTCATCTTCGCATTCGAAACGTAATCTCCCAGCGTGCGAGCCTTATCACCCGCTTTCATTGCCTTCCGTACTGCAGGCGACACGAACTCCGTATGTATCCGCACACGGCTGATGATATCCAAGTCCGCCTCTAGCCCTGCGAGTAGCGCCGCTTGTTTGTCTAGCTCCTTCTTGAATCCCGAGGAAAGACCATCATACGTATCCACTATAGCGAGGACGTTCAGGTCCAGACTGTTCGATGCAATCTGGACAGCTTCGTGTTGGTGGTGTATGGTTGCATGGAGATACTTGACGGTCTCGTGGTGCGAGTGAGCCGCTGTGAGGTACGAAGCAGCCAATTCAGAAGGCTTGAAGGGAGGGGTTGCGGCGATACTCTCTGTGATGACCCCTTTGTTAATGGACCCAAACTCCATGCATATACCCAACTCACCTTCAATTGGGGGCTGGAATGCAGGTTCTACCCGGAGGTCGCGTAGCACTTCATTAATATCAAAGTCCAAATAGACTTTATTGAATACATAGATGGACTGGACTCTGATTTCAATGAAGAACGGCGGAGAAGGAGCAGCACGACGCACCTGATCGTGAGCGCCGGCAAGCTCCCTTATATTCACATTCGTCAATCGTCGTCCGTCGGAGAGATACGCGAGTACAGCCTCTTGAGGTACCCCGGTCTCCTGCTGTAAGAAGAGTTCGATACTCCCTACTCTGTGTACATCGTCAACAACAGCCGACCGCCAGGAGCGCCGGTATACCTTACCTCTCAATGTCTCGGAGAGTGGCGTTCACCTACGCATCGCCTTCAGTGCTCTGCTCGACAGGATACGGTCACAGCATACCTGAAATGCCTGACCGTCCTCCGCACGGCATATCTGCAGCATTTCATGCAGGGTGTCACAGTCAGACGGTGGTCGCGTTTCGACAACACGGTGTACTAAATCGAGCATTTCCCCTGGAATTTCAGATCCAAATACACTTCCTAATTTGGCTAAGAAGTTGATAAAAATATTTTTGACTCATTCTAATACTATTACGTGGAAAGGGTACATTGAAAAGAAGCTCGTTAGATCGTGGAAATTGAGTGTAGAGATAATTTACACGGTGTCGAAGCAACAGGAAAGATTGGATGCAAAAGAATATGTACTGCAAGAACAGACTGCTTGAAAGTTACCTTCAAGGCATACCATATTTACCTGCAAGGAAAGAGGAAGGAGAGGAAGGAGAGAAAAAAGAAATATATATGATATTGTACGCGTACCCTAATCTCACATTATAACAGGGAAAAGCAACGGCACCTACGTAGTCCGTAGAGGAGCGAGCGACATTATGCAACGATGAAGGGGAGACAGCAAAGGAGAGGATGTCGGGATGCTCCTCGACATAAGACACGGTCCGCCGGAACGTGAAAGTCGCTCAACCCATTCGTCCTTCCTTCTTCTTCTGCTTGCGCGGCGGCGTCACGGGCCGCCCCATGTTCATTCCGCCATATGGGTATTTTGCTTTCTTCTCCGCAGGTTTCAAGATCTGAGCCGCTATTAGCCAAAAACATCACTGGCAAACATACTAAGACGTACTTGGAATGAACATAACAACGTCTCATCAACACTCATCATCGCCCCGGCGTTGTCAAATTCTCCGCAGTAATTGGGGGCTGAGAACAGCGTCACCAAATGGCGCTTTGCAAAGAACTCATATCCATCCTCAACAACCTGCGCAACTGTTAGCGCACTCTCGATGACAGAACCAAAAAATTGACCTGATGAGCCCTACAAATCAGGTCCATATCATGCTTCTGCAGGAATCGCGACACCACATCTGGCCCAAAGGTAAATGACACCCCTCTGTCATTCTCTGACCACCCCGTGATATCCTTGTCAGGATCGGACCACAAAAGGTCACATAACAGGCCTAAGGAGAAAATATTGACGCAGGTGAAACGATAACGTGTACGGTAGAACTGACCGGTATCGGGAACATCCGTAGGCCGCATTACCCTCCGTATCTGCTCCATCGACTGTAAATCAGGACTGAGGCCACCGTGCATCGTAAAAATCTTCTCGTCGATGATGGCCGCGATTGGCAGACAGTTGAAACAATCGGTGAACGTTTTCCAAAGTTTAATGTTGTATCGACGTTTACCTGCAAAGACCGATCAGCCTCGTGTTTGTGGCGAGAGGCGAGATAACATCGGAATGTTGGAAAAAGGAAAGACTCACATTCGTCATAGAACCCATAAATCCGATTTATGCTCGCGCACTCGTGATTTCCTCGTAAAATGAAGAAGTTTTCTGGGTATTTAATCTTGTATGCGAGGAGTAGACAGATGGTTTCAAGGGATTGCTTCCCCCGGTCCACGTAGTCGCCCAGGAATAGGTAGTTTGCCTCTGGGGGGAAGCCGCCATATTCGAAAAGTCGGAGTAGGTCGTAGTATTGGCCATGAATATCACCTATGATGATACCGAATTAATGAATGGTACCAGCTCTTGAGGTTCAAAGATACTGCGTACCACATATCTTGATCGGCGCCTCCAACTCCAGCAGGATCGGCTGGTTAATAAAAATCTCCCTGGCCTTAGTACAAAGGTACTTGATCTCGTATTCCTGAAGCTGTACAGGCTTGCCCGGTCGATTACCCCGCACTGTTAATAAGATATTGCATCAGCACATTGCTTTGTCAGAAAATAAAAGCGGAGCAGAAAGAGAATATCGGCCTCCGCGGGCGGGAATAAACAGCGCCGATTTATGTCTGGCCAACAACACCGACAGGCAATATCAAAGGACACATGAAAAAAAAGAAATGTCATATAACTCTGGCGGTCATTGGGTCGCAACAAAGAGAAGAAAGCAATGGATGTCGAGACGTGCCGGCCAACAGCATTATGAAACACGGTCATCCGCCAGGACGCCACTGCTCGACGGCCACGAATTCTGCCGTCGTCAAATGACGGTCAGCAACAGCATCGCTGTAGCTGAAGAATCGCAACCATCGCCAAGGGAAGCACCGATGCTCCCTAGTGGCCCGACTACGAAGGCCAGAAGCAACCCTGAAAGAAGTCGAATCCCAATCTCGCGGACATCATATTCTCCGTCACAAAGGCGCATTCCTGACCACGCCCGTAGCCAGGACTTCGTAGGGTGCCAATGAGGCCACCAGACGACCTTAATAATGCCGCCGCTCCCGGAATTGCGCCATTCTGAGACTCCTTCGCGGCCTTACAGCCCGTCATGCGCTCGTCGTCAAGCATGCCCAGCGCATCCAGCAGGACCAAAACCGACGGCATATTGACCCATATGCTCAACAGCCCACAGAGCATGTCCCTTTGCCCCTTCCTGGCACGAAGAAATAGAGGTGGTGTGCCAGCTCACCTTCCAACAAACGGTCGATGACCGAGTCCAAATCTATCTCCGTCGTCGAATCTGCCATCTTCAGGCTTTCAAAATCGTCTGGGTGTGTCTTTATATTGGATTGCGACGGGTTTCAAAAGCTTTTGGTCCCCAAGATGTCGTTTTTCTGAAGTGGCTGCAAGCTGGAGACAGGGACTTTGCCTATTTTTTCCTTGATTTTTGTGGGAGAGCGGGTCACCTAGCCGTCAAAAAAAGGCAGAAGAAAGTGTAGTGAACCGGTTTCCCGAACCGCAGAGAGAAATGGCAAAGGATATCGATGAAGGGCGGTGCAGATAACGAACGTCGTGTTGATGCCTCCAATTTTCCAAAATCGGCAACCTTCGGATGAGCACGTGATATCAGTACTTTGTGAAAAACAAAAAGGACAATAAATAATCCAAAAATATCCTGGACATGCATATGGTGTATTGTTCCCTTCATATCCAGACGTTTCCCAGCGCGCACATATACCTTACGAGAAAAATTCCGTTGATAACCTGCGGTGGTACAAGGGCTCTAGAGCGTGTCATGACATTCATTGCGCTATTGCTACAACATTAGGATGTGGAAATAGGTATGTAAAGTTATAGAACTTTATAGAACTTGAATACAAATCGCTGCAGTGTATGTGTATTGAAGAAGAGAAACCACCTAAGGAAATAAAACATATCAACAGTCCAGAATTATATTGTGTACATGAGCGTCAGTAATATTGCGTGAATATCGTCATCATGTCGTTTGCGCAGACGGTTGTGCGTCATCGGAAGGCACATTGGGTGTGCCTGTCGCCGGAGCAGTATCTGTCCTACGGACACCACGACGTCTGCGTCTCCTAGGTAAGGAAGACGATTAGCTCCAACAACACACAACACACGAACCAAGATCATACCTGGGGAATAGCGGACCTCTGGGCATCGGACGTTCATCGAGATCTAGAGCAACGTTCGTGGCAGAATGCAGTCCCTAGACAACAGATGAATGCACGTTAACAACGGCCACCAGAAAGCATCTCCATACATACCTCAATCCATTCCACAACACTCGCCACATTCATAGCTTGTAATAAAAACTGCTCGCCCTCCATTCGCACCCGTATCACATTCTTCCTCTTTAGATAGTCGTTCCCCAACCCACTCTCCGCGTTCTGCAGAGTGTACGCTTTGATCAACTCACCCTCTGGTAGCTCCGGAACAGACATTATCGAAGGAGCCGGTGTACGACCCGTACGGAAGTGCGATCTCGAGTTTGAACTTCGATGCCGTGGTGACGATCCCGAAGACGACAGAGACGACGGCGTCGAAACCGTCAGGCTACTATCAGAGGGGGAAGATATCGCTACCGTAGGAGTGCGCGGCCTCGGTGTCGACAACGAGGACCTGGGTTGACTGGGTGGAGTCAATCTTGGTGGATTCGGTACGTCGCTGCGCGATCTACTGTGCGGTCTAGACGGCTTGAGAAGATTAACCAGTTTCGACCGGCTCTGATTCGAGTGCATGAAGGTTTGCTGCGGCCCTTGCTGACTGGGTACAGGTGACGGCGAGGAAAGTTGAAGGTCTGTCTGTCCCACACTCCTTGTCGCATCAGCGACTACCTCGCCCAACTTCGACACCAGTTCTGCTCTGTCTCCCAGAACAGCGTCAGATGCCTTCTTGGTAGACGCGGGTCCGCTCGTTGCGGGAATGCTGACGTCCCCTACACCTACTTTTCTCTCCCACCACGATCCAATGGCACTTACCCCAGCCGTCTCCCGGGGACACTCATATACGCGAAATACCGTCCCTTCGAGCTCACAGACCACTCTCCTCCATTTACGATCTTTAGCCTGTACGCCCGGTTGAGTAAACTCCATTTTCCGAGGCATCACTGTGCGCAGATAGATGGAATTCGAATATTCCGGCAATGTTTCTCGTCCTTCAACGATATGCGGGGCATCGAAATCAGGTGGCGGTTGATGCGAGGATAAATGTAAGCCTTTATGGGGAGCAAATGAAGGATAAGGCGGAGGAGGTGAACCGGCGCTGAAAGTTGGAAGTGACCGTCGTCGATGGAGTGTGCCTGGCGTATCGCCCACTAATGCCTTCTGCAACGGCGTATGGGGAACCGGAGATGGAGCTTCTAGTGCATTTCCTGGAGATGGAGGTAACCGAGCCACAAGCCCCGCAAGCCCAGTGGTCCTTGGTATGACCTCGACTTCATTCTCCCTATTTGTCTCCTTTTCCTCATCCCGGCGACACAAAGACGGACCCACAATGTTGATCATACTCCTGGAAGCATGCTTATATATCGTCGGTCTACCGTCAGCCAGATGACCGCGCGCTAACGGTGATCCCGGAGTCTGCATGCCGTCCTCCAGGCGTGGCGTAAACGCGGCGGTACTGGGTGTCTTCGCTGCTGGACTAGAAGGGGTTGCAATAGAAAAGTAGTCGTTGGAGAAAGGCTGCTGTCGAGGAGTTGGAAGGCCTTTAGCCCTGGACGCGGTAGGCGTGGCGGAGGCAAGGTCGGAATCCTCCCTTTGTTTACCCTTCCCTTTCATATCAGGGGAACGTGGTGGATCATCAAGGAATGTAAGATCGAGGCGAGCCAAATCGATCGGAAGATGTAAAGATGGAGCCAGAACTTGTACTCTCTCGTGTTGTCGTGATGGCGAAGCTAATGCTAACCGATCTCTTGTTGTGGGACTGTCTTCCGCTGTCCGATCGTCGTCGTCGTCGTCGTCTCCACCGTCGCTCGCTTCAACAAAGTCCTCGCCGTCCTCAGTATCGTCGCCATCGTCATCATCTCCGTCATCTTCATCATCGTCTTCATCGACATTTGTGCCCTGCCTGGGCAAGGCTGGCATGCTTCTCAGCTTTTGGTGAGGTCTGTTAGCACTAGAGCTAAGCGTAGCGGAACTAGTAGAAGGAGTTGAAGGGGGCAGTGTCGGTAAATTGAGAATAGGCATAGGTGGAGGTCGTGTGATCAGTGAAGGTGATAATCTCGCAGAACCCGTACCGTCGGCAAGGGTCATGCTAAATCGATGCAATGGCATTGGGAGAGAAGGAGGACTTCGACGTGTAGGTGTCGTCCCATACGCAGAAGAAGGTGGTTTATATGACAATTCCAAGGGCAGTTTTGGTAGCGACTTTTCGGTGGTAATCGCAGCACCGTGCGATCGCGCTGGCGGAAAAATATAAGGAACAGATTCTGCAGCATCTAAGGTCCTTGAACCAGTGAAGACAGACCGCGTCGTCGAGGATGATGAAGGAACCGAGGGCAGACCCGGTCCAAGCATAGAGTTATTGAGGGTGCCTGCCTCTCTCGCGATAGGTGTGTCATCATAAAGTGAGGGTGCTACGGTGTCATGTATGGAGTTTGATGTAAGGCTGGACAGATTACGACCTCTAGATGGTGGTGGTGACGGCAACACCCTCTGCTTGGACGCAGAAATGGCTGTTGCAGGAAGAAAAGCTAAAGACTCGCCATGCAATGAATGAGAGCGGCTTGGCGGGGTATGGAACGACTTTGTCGAGGCGCTAGTAAAGGAAGGGGCTTTTTCGCCTGTTAACGACTGGGTGCTCTCGTTGTGGACTGTAACCGCTTCAGCAGACAAGTCACGGGCTTCTGTCAGTAGAGCGGATGATTTGATATTGTCTGATATAGGGGGCACACTATGATTTGGTTCATAATCATGTGCTGCTTCCAACGACCGCGAAGGAGTGTGCTGTTGAGCGGGTGGTGAGGATGGCAAGGAGTTTAAGAGAGTTTCATGGAATGATGGGCGTGATAATGCTGTCACTTGCTTCGATATGAGTATATGCGGCGCTTCCATTGGAGTAGTACCGCTTGCCGCGGTTCCACTGTTGTCAGTAGGCAGACCTGAAGTATGCTTCGATGTGGCGTTGGGCGTTGTTTTACTGGGCAAGCCGTCGAAAGTGATACCCTTGCCGGTAAATACAACGCCTGTGTTCGTACCAGTAACTACTGCTGTCGATATCGAATGACGAGCACGTTTTGGTGGAACCGGGGCACTACAAGGCTCACTTCCAGTGGGGGAACTGGAGGGTGATGATAAGGAAGACTCGTCGACCCCTCGACGCTGCTGAATGCTATATGGATTGGGCATCGCGAGCATGGGCTGGGACATGTAAGGCTTCGCCACCCCGACATCCATTGAAGTTGACTGTCTCATGTACGGCCCCTCGACGGCAAGCTCGACACTGCCCTTGCGCGCGCCTGAAAGACGGAGTCTGCTGCGAAAGTTGGATAATTTCTGTACGAATTTATTCGCCCTCGACTGTCACGGTCGTCAGACTATAAAATACGGAAATCCGAAAGCGTCACGTACCTGTGCACCCGCCTTCAACGAAATTACAGGTTGAACTCGCGGCTGCTCCTCCATTCTACAGTTGTATCGCGATATTAAGAAACGAGACGAGTACCGAAATGGATCGTTCAGAAGAAGATTATGATAGGTACGACGAGATACCGGAACGCCTCTGTAACCGTGTCAGCCAATTCCGATCATACACCTGTCACGGCGACGAAAGGAGTTCCTCACCGTCGGGGGCAGCGAGCTCAACATACAGCAATGCGGAGACAACCGTATGATGGGGAGAAGAGAATTCAAAATTAGTATTCGCATCGCCTTTGGTTGTCACCGTCGGGGCCACAAATTTGTCCTTCAGCGTCAATTACGTAGTATTAAGTAATCACGTTCGCCGCATCTAGCCGCGTCGTGTACTCGTCGTCCCGCTTCATATCTATTACTGTAATGGCTCAAGCGAAAACCGGAAAACTGAATGCCAGGGGGATGTTTCTCCCACTCATGACGCATTTTTCTCATCATTCCCATATTTATTTTAACCCAGCTGCGGCCACGGGGTCATCGACGCTCCAACTGTGCTCCATCGGGCCTCGTGTCGCTATTCTCTGCATGGGACCAAGGTCTCTTCATGTTCTGGTCCACTGTCGTCTCTATCTTCACCACTTGAAGAGCCAACCGGACTGCCGCTACCGGCGGATATCCACGTTTCAAGATTGTCCCGCATAGTTCCGACTCGGAGGCTCGAGCTCAGATCGATTCAATACTTCGATGCCGGAAAATACTAGAACCACTTTGAAGCACGGCACCTTGACGCATATTATTGGTTCTAAGACACTCTTAGTGCATGTATAAATATTACGGGAATTGCCTTTTTCTTAAGCATCATTACTCAAGGTCAAAGTCCGGCATTCGCTAATTATACAGCAACCTGATCTTCTGTGGCCCACGATGATCCTTCCTTGTATCCACACCTTTCAATTAGCTTACGGTACGTACGTCTATTGACCGAACCCTGGTTACTCTCATGCAACTTGTTTGGTCTAGCCATCAGTGGAATGGCGGATCGTTTGGCGGTGGGCGTACTCTTGTCCGACATCTGCGCTGTTTCCAAGATCCCGGTAACTATGGCTGTATCTTCGTTGAGCGCAGTCCACTGTCTTATTTCTTTCCGAGGCCAAAATTCCGTGTTCTGGACCCCCCGCCTCCTAAATGCACTGTTCTTCCAACTCTCATTTCCTCTGTGCAGAGAAAGAACACGATGAGCTCATGATTTGAAGACGCGTCATAAATGTGCAGCCGAGACACGACCCATATATATAATGTTGGAGTGGGTACCGCTGGGCTATATATAGACAAATAAGTGCAAAACCCCTTCGATCGGTTTGCTTCCTCTTCCTCCCACCACCATGAGCGACGACATCTCTACTTCCCCGTCGGCGTCGACGAAGACCTTCGTCACCGCCCTCGTCTTCAACGCTGCTGTCTTCGGTATCGAGATCACTGCATTCACACTGATAAGACCCTACTTCAAGGCGATTTACGAACCCCGCACCTATGTTCCAGCTCCGTCCAAGAGGATTCAACCTCTTTCAAAAGGCATCTTCTACTGGCCAGTCGCAGTCTTCAAGGCGGACTACAATGACATTATCAACGCGAACGGCATGGACGCCTACTTCTTCGTTCGCTTTCTCCGCATGATGGTCAAAATTTTCCTGCCAATATGGTTCCTCTCCTGGGCCATCCTGCTTCCTGTCACCAGCGTGAATACTCGGGTGGGCAACAACGAGAAGCTGGACATATTGGTTTTTGGAAATGTGGCTACCAATAAGCAGCAACGGTATGCTGCGCATATAATCCTTGCCTGGTTGTTCACAGGTGCGTTACGTGTTGATTTGGTCTGCTTCCCGTATATAACTCCTCGCAGCTTGGGTCCTTTACAATGTCAAGAATGAAATGCGCAACTTCATCATTAAGCGACAACAGTTCCTCATCAATCCCGTGCATTCCAGGTCTGTCCAGGCGAATACCATCCTCGTCACCGGCATACCCGCCAAGTACCTTTCGCAGGACGGGCTAATGAAGATATTTGGCGAACTTCCTGGCGGCGTTAAGCGCATCTTCATAAACCGGAACCTCAAGGAGCTTCCTGACATCTACGATCGTCGCCTCGATGCATGCAACAAGCTCGAGTCAGCCGAGAACAAACTGCTCTCTATCGCTAGCAAATCGGACAAAACATCTTCCGAAGAGACAGCCGCGTCTGTTCCCCAAGACAAACGCCCTACACACAGGCTTGGATTCTTGGGTTTGTGGGGGAAGAAAGTGGACTCCATTGACTGGGCTAGAGAGGAGATTCAGAAGTGCTCTCAGCTACTCGACGAGGGCAGGGCGAAACTCGACGACGCTTCCGACACGACTTATCCTCCACTCAACAGCGCGTTCATCACGTTCAACCGACAGATCGCAGCACATTTGGGAATCCAAGTTCTTCTTCATCACGAGCCTTACCGAATGAGTGGTCGCTATACCGAAGTTGCACCTGACGACGTTATCTGGGCTAACCTCGGGATGAACCCGTACGAAATGAAGGTACATTTCGCTTCATCGTTTCGAATTCCATTACGTCTAAACCGGCGTTCTAGGTTCGGCTAGTGATCAGCTATTCTCTCACCGCAGCTCTCATTATCCTTTGGGCGTTTCCCGTGGCTTTCGTCGGTATTGTCTCCAATGTGTATACGCTATGTAGCACGGCGACTTGGCTTGCATGGATATGTAAATTACCTGGCCCAGTTCTGGGTATCATTTCGGTGAGCAAATTTCTTCCTGCATGAGACATGAACGCTCAACATTCCGTCTGCTAGGGTATTCTTCCCCCCGTCGCTCTCGCAGTTCTCATGATGCTCCTTCCCATTGTTCTTCGCCTCCTGGCGCGTTTCGAGGGCATTCCGAAGAAGACAGGCCTGGAACTCAGTCTTATGACGCGTTATTTCATCTTCCAAGTCATTGTGAGTCACATTATTGTCGTAACGCGCAGACAGGTTACCAACGCCACAACAGCATTCATTCCTTATCGTTACTGTATCCGCCGGTATCATCGCGTCTCTGGACGGCCTTATCAACAACCCGACATCTATTCCTTCCTTACTTGCTCAAAACTTGCCAACGTCTTCCACTTTCTTCTTGACGTGAGTTAAACTTCTGATCGTAGATGAACGATACTGAGTTATTTTTTCACAGGTATGTGATTCTGCAGGGTCTCTCTGGAACAGCGTCCGGATTTTTGCAAATCGTTCCACTGGCTATCTATTACGTGAAGCTTTACCTTCTCGGAAGTACTCCGCGAAGCATCTGGGGGATTAAGTACGGTGCCCGCAATGTCGCCTGGGGCACTCTTTTCCCTGGTATTACGTTGTTGACTACCATCAGTGAGTACAAACAGTGACACCTTTGAGATACTACTGATCTGCGATTGTAGCTCTTGGATACTCCATTATTTCACCCATTATCAATGGTCTGGCCTGCGCAACGTTCTTCTTGTTCTATCAATTGTACAAGTATCTCTTCCTGTGGCAGTTCCAGCAGCCCGATGATACAGGAGGTTTGTTCTTCCCGAAGGCGATGCAACACATCTTCGTCGGTTTGTACGTTGAAGAGGTGTGTTAGCTTCTCTTCTCCCGCAAGTAATATAAACAAAGTACGTTCACAGGTCTGTTTATGCGCGCTCTTTTTCCTCGCCCGGGACGGGAATGGTAAAGCAAGTGCGGTAGCAGAAGGTGCCTTGATGGTTGTATTGATTATTTTCACTGTGAGTGGTCTGTTTGGTCATTACAGCTTGGGCTCATGGTCCAATGCAGGTGTTCTTCCATCTGATCATCAATAACTCTTATGACCCGTTAATTCACGCACTTCCTCTCAGCTTGGTGGAGAAGATGGAAGCTGCGCAGGTCAATGAGGATGAGGATGACCTGCCTAATCGCACCGGGTCAGAGACGCGTCTAGCTCCTAACGGTTCCCAGCGGGATAAGCCAGAGTCAGCGGATCGGCCTGAGAAGGAGAAGGTCGCTTCGACGAGTTCAGATGGTGATAGCGAAGCCTCACATGATAGTGGAGGTGGTGTTGCGAAGGAATACGACTTTATGGCGGCGAAGAACATGAAGGAGCGGCAGAAGGAGGAAGACAGCTATGGTTTCTCGCACCCTGCAGCTTCGAGGCCGCAGAGGATAGTGTGGCTTCCTTTAGCTCATGGTCCTGTTGGGGAACTGTCCAAGTCCGAGGCGAGGGAATGTCTGGATCATGGGGTTATTGTGAGCCTGGTCGATGCTGAAATGAACGAGAAGGGCAAGGTGGATATCACGGGTCCGCCGCCTGACTTGGTGAGGGAGGAGTGAGTGTGCGCCTTCCATATCTATTTTCACGCCGTCTCCGGATAAACGATACATGATTCTTAATGATTATGCTACGACAACGATTCGGTTTTCTATACCCTTATATGTACTAGTCCTGCTATTCCGCCTTTCATTCCGGATCCTAGTTATGTTAAGAGGAACAGTATGCAAGTATGGCATCTGTACCGTTATTTTAAGTGTTAATTATCTACGGACCTGGACGTTGTATTTTCCAGCGTCAGAAGGTTTACATGTGTATGGGAGGTTCGTGAAAAGTCTAAAAGAAAAGATTACGCTCTGCAAAAAATTAAGTCCGTTTGTCCTTTTGGGGTATTCGCGAAGAGTGACTAACCCATGTCTCGACTGCTCTTTAGAATCACGAGAAAAGCAAAGCCGTGACCGAGTCAGCCACTCTTGCGTCGCTCGGAGACTCACAAGATTAATGTCTTGTCATGTTTTCCAATACTTTACTTGTATAAGTCCTTATAAATCATCGCAGGTTCGCATATTTTTAGGAGAACAAGTATACGTGATATGAGCGGATGGTCGTGTAATGAATCTCGAAAGGCTAGATATAAGGTCTTGAGGTCCTTCACTCAAACTGGACCATCGATTGACGAAAATGCACGAGAACAGTGAACCCAATAGTCCTTGAAACACACTCTATTGAAATTTATACTCCATCTTCTTGCATTTCTCCCATGGCTATCGCTTCATAGCGGCTACTGCGACGTGATAACAACACAGACTCGGAATCTCCTGCTGGACCTAAAGTCGACTTTGTCAGGAATGCATAACATATCTCTCATGAATGATATTCACTTACCTCGGCAATGTTTGCAATGTGGACAACCAGATACATCTAGGTAACATTATTAGACATCTGGAGGTTAATCGCATAATATATCTGCGTACCAATTTGAGTCTGGCAGAAAGAACCAGCAATGAAATTGAACAGGGACCACGCCGCAGAGACCATGGCAAAAGTTGCCACAAAAACGCTTGATACGGCTGATAACATGGGCTTTCGGCGGAACACTGGTCGAAGATACGGCACGGCAGGAACCCGGCTACCACCCAATTCATAGTTCCAAAAGGGTATCTCAGAGCGTGCTCGTCGTATGCAATTTGCATATGAGTCGTTCACTACATACACAACTCCCGTCTCCTCCGGGAAGTCGGGATCCATGACAGCACAGCGAGGAGGGTCAGTACCGTTGGTCCAAAGCTCGAAGAGAGAGACCGAAGATATGCTCTTATTGAACATAATTGACGACGCGAATATCTGATTCGGGGGAGATATACCCAGATCGAGACGTATAGCACTGTATACAGCCTGAAGTGCATTTTGGAGCACGAGTTGAACATTTGAAGGAACTTCAAGCTCTTGATTTGATGGTAGGATGTTACCACCAAGGGTAACATTCATGTAACCTACAAAATTCCTATGTCAGTTTTTGGCATCTAGCCTCGAAACGGGGTCTCACTAAAAGAATCGTCTTGTCCGTAGTACACGACCATCCCTGTCGCCTGGAACTTCGCAATGTCATCGTCGCAAGGGGGATGATCTCTCAGGAGTGGATCGTATTGATTTACCCCAAAAGTGTAGGATTCGCTGAACCAATCTGTGCAAATGCAACAGGGAAATACCGCAAGTTCGATCCCGGTAACATTCTGAGTGGTATTAGGTGCCGATTCACCTTCATTTTTGGAAGTCAAAGTGACACTAGACGAAGGTCCAAGTTATTGGTTCCACAGCACAAAGGCGATGAGTGAACGAACTTTTCTGAATTCCATCCGTATTCCTAAGAGGATGACATAAGTAGCTTGTCGTTAATAGAAGTTGGATGTTTACCAGATCCATGAGGATACTGTCAAGATCGCTGAAAGTACCCACTGACATGAACGTCTCGACCCGGGCTATATGATCTTGCAAAGACGCATGATCTATATCCAGAGCCATTTTGTAGTAGGTAGGGGTCCAACAAGAAACAATTGCCTAGAAAAACTTCAGTTGATTGGTGAGCCAAAATGTGGGCATGGCATAGACCTACGGAAAACGAGACCGGCTCTTCCTTTTGTAAGAACAATGAAATGTTCAACTAGGAAGGTCAGAGAGAACAATTACACTAAGGCAATAGACTTACCACATCGCATGACGACAAGGGGTTATTATAATATGGGAACGAACCCACCGGGGTTCCGGAATCAGTGGAAGTTCCTCCGAACGCCTCCATGATCACATAGGTAAAGACGGATGAAGCAGTTTGCACCATATCCTCGACTGAATCAATTTGTATCGTATCCCCGACTTTGAACGTTTGTGGCATAAAATCCCCTGCTGTATGTCTAAGAGACGCAGGAATAATATTTGTGAATGGGAGTGATGGGGAGGTATCGTTTGGAGAGTATGTAAAATCCTGGACAACTTCGTATGCTGATAGAGGAACTAGAAGAACACATCAATTTCGGATAGGGCAGTCGTCGAAAAGCTCAGCTTACTGTTGACAAAGACTAGTAGTATGGTCAAGCCCACAAAAAAGATACAAACGAGTGGTGTTGTGCCTCTCCATGGATAAGCTAAGATGGCAAAAACTTGTGAGTACAGATCAACTGAGAATGTGTGCCTTACGTCGCTGAACATTGTAGCCAAGTTTAAAATTCTGGGCAGCCGATGCTATTTGACGCCACAACATCGTAGAGAACGGTGGAAAGAAGGTCCACGTAGTACGCTCAAACAGCTTTTCGACGACGAACCATCATCACGTCTGGTGTGACGTTGTACGTGCAATGATGGTCACTGCCTGAAGTAATCCACCCCGGAAGGAAGGAAGGAAGCTCAAAGCCCCAACATTCATAGAAGATCTATCGAGTATATCCCAAAACGGCGGGAAAGCGGGATTTAGTGGCATGGAGACGACTCCCGGTTGCACAGCCGTTTTTCAGTGGGATTTCGGGAGGGATTACCTTTCATGATCAGATAAAACTCCTGATCAAACAGCATATAAAGGTAAGAGCCATTGGCCCAGATGTTTGGATCCTGTCAGACGTGATCATGCCTGGGAAATTACCCAGTTCCGAGAAGATTTCTTGAACTTGAGCCATTGAACGACAACGTTTGCCGCGCGTGTCAGCATAGATCCGAATAAAGTCATTCATCCACTCAAGCACATATGTGCCGGAACGAAGTCTTTAGGCTGTAGATATGAAGATGGCGTAAGTAATTTTCCGGGAAGTTCAACAGTCAACTCGGGATCTGGGACAATGATTATCGTGGAAACGGCTGTCGTGGATGCATAAGTCAAGCCTTCGAGGGGTACTACATCATGATGTGGCCCAGAGGATGAAGCTGATGTTCGATAAACGGGCTCAGATTGAAAGATTCGCTTTGGGGCGACCACAGAGTGGTTGTCAAGTCAGCAGAACGCTAGAAAACCTGGCAGAGCAGATCCTAGTTTCCCATCAGACATCGAGAGCGAGCACAGGTGTTTAGGTGGAATAGAAGGGTAGATATGCACCACGAATAAAAACGATAACCTATCCCGCTATAACAACAGTGTCGCAGTACTCCCGGCCGCTGAAAAGGGTTTGTGGTTGGTCGGAAGACAGACGACAGATATTCGGGCCGAGTAACCGTAATTTTAATTAGCTCCTAAGAGTGACATTTTTTACACTATGTAAGTACTAGTACGATGGGATACCAGCCAGCCTAAATGAATACAAGTGTGCCGCATGAATATTAAGTGATACGGTGCGGATAATCAATGGCTTAGGTCCTTTCGGACCGGCAAACAGTAATATTTCCAGATCAAACAGTGTGAACGAGGGGTTGATCATTTGCTAGGGTCCTCAGCGTCGGGCGGTGGTCGTTAGCTTCGTTCTACCAACGTCCGTGTGAGACGGTCAGTAACAATGCAACAAAGGAGTGTGTATACATACCGATATCTGTGTGAAGTTGTCCGTCGTCTCGGTGCGCGACGTGTGCTTAAAGCCTACAAGCGTAAATTCCGTTAACCACTCCAGAAAACCGCACAACGACAGACTCACAAATCGTAGCCAGAGCCACAGGATTTCGGGAAGCACTACTATCACCATCCATCCTCGCCGTAGAGGGGTCACTGCGATGCATAACCTTGAGGAGGATAAGAGTTGACAGAACTGTTAAGCTGTAGATGCGTCCAAGTACAGAAAAAAGGGAATAGCATGCTATTCCGTGATGATTGACGATTGGGACGACTTGAAAGTCGTAAAGCACACGCACCATTCCATAAAGTGAACAGAAAGATGGTCATGAGTGTTGTGGAAATGGCCGTTGTGAAACCGCAAGTCAATGCTTGTACCACGACACGTCGTAATACGCTGTTTTCATCATTATTGGCCGAAAGGAATCGGGTTCTCCGAGATTCGAATGCTTACTTTTTTGTTGATGTATAAGGAGTTTCTATGCGCAAACATGTCCAAGCCAGAGAGAAGGCGATCGTCAGGTCCGTTAGTGCACATATCCCAGAGCTGATAGTGAAGTGTCAGCATTGAATGGCACCACTGAACCAAAGCGCGTAATCATACACTATCAGTGGTATGGCCGATACAAGAACCTTCGGGTAGATGATAACATGGATGGTGGATACCAGATTCAATATCATCTAAGAATGCTTCCCCTTAGGTTGTTTACTATGGCTACATAGGAAGACTCACATATGCTATAATAAGGATGATTATCCATCCTGTGATCCACTTGTTCCTCGCGCTAGGCCACATCTAAGAATAGGTTGCGAAAGATCCAAGGAAAGCTCACATCGTCCAATGTCGATAACAAAAGAAGGCCTGCGCAATTGACGCAGAACTATATGTAAGCAACTCAATAGTCGGGACGGTCCACGTAAATGTGGGTTGTAATGGGCCTAAAATTCGATCCGGTGAAGTTATCAGTCTAGAGTTAGGGGCAAATACAAACCCTGGGTGTTAATTAGATACTAGGAAGCTGCATTGGCACAAGGAATATCAAGAACCCTTGGTAACGCACGGTATAGATGTTAGCCATAACGACGATCGAACAAGCCCCGTCCAGGACCAAAGATGCCAAGATCCAGCAGCGTAGCCATCTCGACGCTGAAAATTGGTGCAAGTAAAAGATACTCAAAGAAACCTGGGACGTGTACAACAGTACATTCAACCACGAAGTCGCTAAAAGTGTCCTATACTCTCCTTCTAGTAGGTGATCCCAATTTGAACATGCAGACGACTTGAGACTCACCCCGAAGACACGGCACTATGCAATGAATCCCAGGACATAACGCTCGGGAAAAGAAGGGAGGCCTCCAAGCGGAAGGACAGGTTTATATATACGCCACGGCACACCCCTGCAATGAAGAACCTCATGGAAAACTCCAAAAGCCCTGACGGCTATCTCAAAAAGATCATGAAAAAAGAAGGAAATTCTGGGCAGTCGAAGGAAGGTCTCGGTGATTAGGTATAACATTACACCCGTCGTATTGAATGACGGTCAGGGTTGAAGAAGTGTTGATATGTGGTTGCCACTGCTAAATATCGCCGCACAGAGAGCTCATGGCAGGACGTTGCAGGTGTACGTCGTCAGACATCCCCGCTTGGCAGGACGCAGCTTGTTAGAAGCCCTCTATCGTTTATTCGGGCCGGTTCCCGCGGGTTTCTGAGCCTGAGCGCAGTGTCATGAAAATTATATCGATTCTCTAGTAGTAAAATGAAACTCAGTGCTGGATGAATCGCGAACTTGATAATTTACAATGAATGAATGACTGCTAAATGCTGTAATGAGAGTGCTGTAGCCTAAGTATTATTGTCTTGTCTTGCTGGTATCGTATTAAACAGTATGAATAGAACACCGGTCGTTCGCCTGATATCTGGGGCGAGGATGTGCTGGATATAGAATGGTTTCACTCTACGAATATTCAGTCAGTATACAGCGGCAGTTTGGACATGTCACATACCCCAGAGCTGAATGATCGCCGCTCAGTGGAAATCGTATCCACGTTATGCTTAAAGTCTACAGCGTTTGATTCGTCAAGGCTCCGACTTGACAGCCGCAGCAACGAACTCACAGATCGGACTCAGAATCTCAGGTCCTGAACAATTATCGACACGCGCCTGATCGCCCTGACTCGTAACCTTGAGCAAGATGAGATTGAACAAAATCGTCAGGCTGTAGATCCGCCCGAGAATGGTGAAGATTGTATAGAAAGCTAATCCGATGATCAGTCCGGGGTCTACGCCGAAAAAAAAAAAAGGTCACTCACCATTCCAGGCGGTGAACATAAAAATGGACATGAGTGTCGTGGAAAAGGCTGTCGTAAAGCCACAGGTCAAGGCGTGGATCGTGACGCGGCGCAGGAGACTAAATCGATTCTTTGTTAGATGACAGGGTCCCAGATCGAAAGACTCGGGCAGGGTAGAAAGACTCACTTTCTCGTAACAGCATTGGGTGACTGTATGCGTGACAGTGTCCAAGCTAGAAACCCCGCGATCGTCAAGTCCGTAGCTGCACATATAGCGGAGCTCGCACTAGTTTCAGGTCAGCCACGCCTCCGAGAGAGAATGAAGGTGTGATCATACATGGTAAATGGAACTGTAGTGTTGATATCCTCTGGGTGAATAACGAAAAGTATGCATGATATCAGGGAGCAGATCATCTAGGTTCCCATCAGACATCGCTAGGGACAGATCGAGGAGTCTACTTGCATGCACAGTGATGAGGATGGCGATCCATCCTGTGATCCATCTGTTCCTTGCGCTGCAAACAACTAAGGAAATCAGCGGAAGAGAATTGTGGGGTACCCACATCGTCCAGTATCGATAGCAGAAGAACGCCTGCGCTACCGAGGCGGATGTATACGTGAGCAAGACAATCGCAGGGAGCATCCACATTGATATCGGGTATAGCGAACCTGAAAATCATAATCAGGCATCCGCAAGACATCAAGCATATAGCTGAAAGCTGACCGTTGTTGACAATCACATACTATAAACGTGGCGTCAGTAAATACTCTGTATGTAGCGCGCAACTCACAGTATAAACATTAGCCATCACGACGACCGAACATGCCCCGTCAAGAAACAAGGACGCCCAGATCCAATAGTACAACCGCACCGGCGCCGTGAAATGGCCCAGATAATAGATACTCAAAGCGAGTTGGGACGTGTATAACATCATGTTCAACCAGGAAGCCGCCAGCAGAGCCCTACACTTTCACGGTCAAAGAAACAACAGCTGGAAAACACACTCACCCTGAAGACACGTTCAGATCCGTCGCCATCCAGTACCAGTAGGAAGGAGAAGGGCTTTTTTAGATCTTCTTCTCTTCTGGGACGGAGAAACCATTTAAGTATGTCGCGATGAGCCGAATGACCGCAATTTTTAATCATTCCAAGAAGCCTAAAAGCCAAAAACTTTGCTCGTTCCCATGAGGAAGAAGCAGACAAAATACAAATGCTGGGTGCTTCGTCCTGCTCCCGAGTCCCGACGCGGCGGAGATGTTGTCCAAAATGTTTCGCGCGCACGTGGGGGTTGTCCCGCAGTTGCCGCGGCTCCCCGGCACACGTGGTAAGTCATCGGCGGTTAACGCATCCACTGGAGAAATCGTTCTGGCGAATCGAACAGCCTGGCAAGCTTCGAGTTCCATACCCTTGCCCGTCTTGCCCGTAATCACATATTCTAGATTCACTCTCGGAAATAGTGAATTTTCTTTGAGCCGAAGCTTGACTTGTGATGCATGTGCTTGACTTTTCTCCAACGTGCTCGAATCAGTCCAGGAAGCGGGTTTGCGGCGTTCAATATAGTTTATACGCCCGTCATCGATGATGCTGGCCCGCAGAGATACGAGCACCGGGACCCTCGTTCCTCAGCGTCGCGTACTTTGCGCTGGCAGATGACATGGACTCGGGGCTTCGGATCGATGAATGTTCGTTCATCTATCAAGACGATGTTCCCGTGTGAAACCGGGAGGAGGAGTTGGTGGCCCGAACGCTCTCATCGGTCATGAAGGTGAATTCCTGATAACTCCCGAGTTTTTCAATACAATCTAACCCGACTCCGAGTCCTACCCCGAAAGAGAAGAGTCGACTATTGGACAGGTGGATTGTTGCCTGAAAATCGTGGGTGTGATTCCCTGGATTCGGTAGCAAATGTTTCCTGCGACAAAGTGAAGTTGGTTTGTTTGGGGGTGGATTATGTCATTGTGGAGTGGCTGTGTGTCATGTGAGATACACGTGGCAAAGACGCGTCTTTGAACGCGTTCAAACCTTGAAACTTTGTCCAGCATTGAGATAGGGAATGTTGATCCAGGAGAAACGCCGGAGCAAAGGCATCGATGGCGCCCAGTGATCGGGCTGGAACGCTAGCTATGAATGGACACGCGGGAGCCCACTTGGCATATCAATATCACTCAGCGGCGTGAAGGAGATCAGCATCTTGATATTCATCAACTCTCACCGATGCCTTCCAAAGTTCAAGCTAATGAGTCATATTTATGTAAGTATTGTGCGAAGGCAGCGGAATTCCTGACGAGCAGTATGACACAGGGATGACACAGTAATGACATCATAAAATTCCTCATGACGTCGCTCGATACAATTAACAAAGAATTTGAGATTGTGAAAGCAAATAGTATAATTTATAGCACAAGAAAAAAATAACTATGTGTATTCAAAAAGAGTTCTATTGTATATGCGACGAAGAGCAGGGTTCCGAAAGACGAAAGAATAGTATAACACCCAGGTATAGTAGATGACAGCAATTGCAAGAGACCAAAATACATCCTCCTCACGCCCAGTCCAAAGAAAAGCGGCAGCTAGCATCGTATGTCGTAGCTCATCACCTCGCGGCGCCGGGTCCGGGTGATGGTGCGATGGATGATGTACCCTGGGGGGGGGTCCGCCGTCAAGGAGATTTGGACGCAGCAGACGAGCTTGCGTTGACATAAGGTATAGAGAGAGGTTGGTGGTGGAATAAATTATGGATGCAAGCGATGCGAAAGGGATCTACCCCCGACCGAGGTACTGCCAAAATGATGTATTGGGCGGCTCTGTTCCCTGCGTCGAGTTGTCTACGTGGCAAGCATGGGTAAGAAACGAATCCTCAAAGACACGGCCACGATGACTCACGTTCGCGTATGCACACCCAGACTTGGACGCCCCTCGTCTGTGGATCCCAGACGCCACACTGCTCATACAGCCGCCAGTGGACGTTGGCTGTCCAGATACGAGTAAACTCGTCGATGGTCGTGGGGGGATGAATGCTGGCCATGGCGAGGAGGGGATGATTAGCGGATAGTTAGGATGGAGGGGCCTTTTTATATTCGAGACATGATGGACGCGGCGAATCAAGCCGGCGAGCAAACTGGGTCGGCTCATTTGGTCCGATTGCGACTCAATTCACATGACCCCTCTTGCCATTCTTGGCGCCATCCTCGCTTTTCGGAAGCATCAGATAACCGTCCTGGCTTCGCCATCGACATTAATGAATACTTTTGCAGGTAGCCTCGCCACGGGATGTATCGTTCTCTTCACAGAACAAGTACGCCGACACACCACCGAGTCATAATTACCTTGGTATGTGTAATTATAAAACAAAGGGGCGAACAGCCTTTGCGGTGCATTTCATTCGGGATTTGATGATGCCTCGTTTTTCCTTTTCGCAATTCCTGGTAATGGGGGCCGTTGCAGTATACTCGTTCCATTGCACCGTTGCTAGTGCTGTGCCCTACATGCACCCACTATGGCACGTCTGAAACATATCCAGGAAAGCAGAACCGAGATACTGGTCCCCCAGGCGACGACAGCAGGAACACGAGGCGGCGGGCCAGTCAAGCCTCGAGGACACCATGCCGCGGGAGCAGCCTGATCGATAGAATAAGCTGAAGTGATCGTGATTAGACATCTCCTCGGCACTTGCTCGTACCGACGGCGAATGCAGAACAAAAGGTCGGGCGGAATCGCAGAACTAGTATGTGTAAGCCCCGATTATCGGCGGATCCAACGCTCGGCTGCACGGATCGAACCTCCAAACAAGATCCAAAGTTATAGCTGCGGTTCCGACTGTTCCTGCTGCAAACCAACATGGAACCTTTACCGCAAATTTTAACGCCTCTTTTGAGTACTGCCTTGCAGCTTGATGGACATCAGGAGGTCAGACAAATGCTTATTAGGCGCCTCGCACCGACTGTCAGGCCTCAGGGGTGATGTAAAAAAGCAAAAGCGCCCGCCCAGCCACTCTTCCAGCTACCCATTGAATGGAAAATTGCTGCGAACACAACGCAAATGAAAGAACGCAACAAAGGGAACAAAGGGCTATGACTAGGCGAAGGGTCAAGGTTTGATGCCGGGAGGTGATACACGCGTTTGCATGACAATCAATCTCTTGTGTCTGCCCCGACGGCGGTGAGCCAGTTCATGCTTAGTAGCGCTTAGGGACGGATCATGTGGTGCGCTCCCCCTTTTCAAGGGTCGCCAAGGTTACAATAGCGTCGAGGGGGGTAGTATGAAAAACAGGTATTGAATAAATACTTGAATGGTAAACGCCAGGACGAATATTTGTAGATGCCACGGTGGAGTCATGGTGGTGGGGGACGTCGCCTTGATCGAAAAACGCGCAACACGCAAGGCGGGCCGCACTGTATAACTTTATCGGAGCCAAACTGTCGTCCATGTGTGGGGTGGCGTACCCTACCATCATTTTCCCCACAAAAATCCACGATGGATTTTCTAGAGAACATCAGATGCGACGTCGGAAGAGATGAGATTTAGCGTGTAGGCGAGCCGCGAGGCCATTCGAAATATAGAAGGTAAGTACCAAGATCCATTGGCTTCGGGTTTACGATGCAAGGGCAAAAAAGCCGCAGCAGGGGGGCGTTCTCGGTAATCGGCTAAGCCCCGTTGGAAGGTGATAGAACCCTCAAATCGCGAACTACGGGTTTTATACATGTAGGAGCAACGCTTGACATAGAAAGGTTATCGGTCCGAATGAGCCGAAAAGGGCTAGTCACAAGTGTGACTCACTGAAGCAACCGCTCATGTCCTACTGATGACCTCGTACAAGTTCCCAGAATTTGGTCGTACCCTCAAGGACGGCCCACCAAAGAGGTCCCCCAGAAATGTCGTGCGTTGCCTTGTCTGGGAATAGCTTGCGCAGCAGTTAACGGTCGACATGCAGATGATAGGATTTGCGGGCGTTTCCGCCTTGGCTCTCGGCGCGTTCATACTGGGCAAGCAGTCGATGGCGAGGAGGAAAAAAATGGAGCTGCAGTGTTATAGGGAATGTGAGTATTGTTGTGCATTTTGGGCTGGGTCGTGTCTCACTGGATTTGTAGCCATAGAAAAAGGACGAGGGACTGGTACACCGCCGGGATAGATACAAGCTATCAGTAATCAAATTCTGCTGAATGTCGTCCCTGTGTCTTTCGATATCGAGTTTCTTTTCGCATCCAGGAACGTCAGATGAGCGTATCCATATCGAAAGTGCTGCAGACCGTAAGTATATTTGTACTGGCTGTGGTGGTGAATAGGTTCCCAGCTGTACTGTGGAATAGGCGCCCTGCATGTTGAACTCGCAGAATTCGCCGCCACCAAGTATGCGTCATGATCCTTCCCAATGTCTCACCGCGAGAACGATTTCGTCATTGCTGCATGTCTCAGTTAGTTGGCCATTTATATAAGCTTACATGTGGGAACCAAATACGAACTTCTTTTCCCTCGCTCATCATGGCACAATCCTCGCAGTTTCCAGGCAGCAACCTCAATCCCCACACTGGGCGGGTAGGTGCTCGTTGCAGAAGGGAACGCCGACGCTGACGCCCTTGTAGAAAGCGATTATCGCCATGGGAGCTCTCGTTTTGGGATATTCATCATTCTATCTGTTCCTCGATAGGAAAGACCGCAAACGACGTGAGCAAGGACGCCTCGCTTTATGTGCGTCACCTTTGTCGTCATTAATAATTTTAAAACTAATCGACCCTTTATTGCATATTCCAGACGAGGAAACTATAGCTCGCTCTAAGGAGAATCACGGCGGGTACCCTTTGCGCGCCACTGCGGGCCGTGACAGCTCTCCACCTGTCCTTCCTGCACGCGAGCATGAAGCACACCATGTCACTACGGACCACCCCCAAGCCGGCTCGTATCGCGCTGGTGGCCAACCCACGCCACAGCATCCTAAAAGCGATGGCAGTAGTCAGGCGTACACAAAGTCACCAGATTATGTCAGGAGTTATGAAAAGATAGCCAAGTTCCAGGATGGCGATGCTGGAAAGAAGATGTAAATACCGCAAACTTGTGATTGTATCAATACTTCATTTCTTCGATGTGCAATAGTTCAAACGTTCATGTCTGTACGCGAGTCGGGTGTTTAAATAAAGCTCATACTCGACGGGGTTTGGCAATGATACTTCATAACTGCCATGTCGCCGTCCTTCCAGAACCAAAAGCAAGCGCCACGAACAGCTTCCGCTTACTATTTTTCACTTTGCAGCCGTAGGTAATTCCAATTCCTCAAGTAAATATGGACGTCAGATCAATATTTTATTTCTTCTATGTGCAAGAGTTCAAACCTTCACGTCTGTACGCGAGTCGGGTGTTTAAATGAAGCCCATACTCGACGGGGTTTGGCAATGGTACTTCATAACTGCCATGCCGCTGTCCTTCCAGAACCAAAAGCAAGCGCCACGAGTAGCTTCCGTTTACTAGTCGTTCCTTCTTCACTTTGCAGGTCCGCAGGTAATTCCATTTCCTCAGGTAAATATGGACGTCAGAGAAGATGTCATGGATTGAGCCATGATTCCGTTTTGCCTTTACCGTCGGACAACATGTGGGGTAGGCCTTGTTAGTCAACGTTTTTCCTTGAAATGAGTACTCCAACCTCCCGGGGCGTGGTTCGTTCTTGGTACTTGGCGCTGAGCTGACATGCGGCAGTACGTATACTGAAACGAAGAGGTAACAGTCGGATATGCCACCCCGAAGACCGTTTTCTCTCCCAGTTGCTTTAGGCTCAGCTCCGTATTTTTCTCGCTCAGGATTTGAATGTATACGGAAAGTTTCGTACTTCCTCATTCGGAGTAGTACACTATTTCGAAGCACCTCCCTCGACCCTAATGCCTGCCAGAAAATCGCAACGTTTCTTGATACCCGAGTTGGTTTTGGACCAACACTTCAAGCTTCGAACTCGGATCAGGTACCGTATGTACGTACAAGTACGCGTGTTATTACAAGAACATTAATTTACCGGTGACATGATATTACTTCGTTCTTTTGTCTATCATGTTTTCGACTCAGTTCAGCGCTTCTACCCTGCAACTGAATAGTAGACCACACCAGTTCCCGGATCGTACGAGTCGAACTAACGTCGCACTATAATCATCTGCTACCGCGAGAAATCAGGGCATCGCTCCCGACAACAACAGCTTCCTTAGACACTATCCATCTATTGTGATTGATTTAATTAATTTCCCTGCTACAATCCCCAAAAGTCCGCAAATGGCCCCGATACTAATAGCAAGTCCTTAAAATAAGATAAAACGCCCATCGAAACTAGTGTTCACGTCTCGCTTAGTACGAAAACTTCATCAACCACGGGTTTAATACAATCTGCAGCCGTGATGATAAGCGAGAGGCACATCACAAAACCGAACCTGAAATATAAACGCACCGGTAACAGAATATGGCATCCCACGACAAGCGACAGTGGGATAATTAATGCAAACTGATACCCCCAGATCTGCCATTCGTAAGGAACAGCAGGGCTCGCAAACACGATCATCATTATGATGAGGGCGAAGCAGATAACAAAGGACAGCCAGAAGCCTTTCAGGATGCGAGGCACTATACGGGGAGGAGTTAGCTCCGGCACGACAGCCGGAAAATCATAGGAACACACCTTCAATCCAGAACGTTGATTTCTCCACCTCTTTACCGGTAGAGCCCCATGTCCTACCAAGCCGTTTAGTTGGCCCACGAGGAAGAAGATTCGGACCATACGTACATGTCATACGAGAACATATGTGCGAGGAGAGCGGTCGACAGGTGGATGCTCAAGCCGCCGAAAAAGAATAAGCTTCACAGGACCAATCAGCGTCGGGAGTTCACTTTACGGCAATTCCGATTTCACTTACAAGAAAGGAACCCATCGCAAGTTCTCGATCAAGGCAGCGAACAGCTGGCGGTGCCCAAGTCGATATTCCAAAAGGGTGAAACCCACGTTGCCCAAGGCAGGAAACACGACCACACAAGCAAGGAGGATCTCGAAGCTGTGCAAATAGAACTTGTCCAGCTCAGGTGCCAGGCCTAGGAGCAGGTAGTTGATAATGGACCCGACCGTGGCTGCCGCGATCCCATCTAAGGAGAAATATATTAAAGAAGCATTCGAAGGTCAGTGAGACCTGACTTACAGTACGAAAACATGTAGGATGACATTCCAATTTTATAGTGTATCGGGGCCTTGGACCACATGAACCCTCTCAGCTGAGCGCTGATAGGACCTTGCCGCCACCATCTCACTATGGGATTGAATATAATCTCGTCGCATCCTACAAAGATACTATCAGCCTCCTGCATGTTCCGAGGACCCCAAATCAGCTTACCATATGCATATTTCTGCCTACCACGACCAACACGAGTAAGTAACGCACCACCAAACCGGAGAAACGACTTACCAGCGAGCCAACTCGTCCACGACTGTCAAACTCACACCTTCTTTGAACCCACCATTAGAATACGTGGCCCAGCGCAGAGTATACCCCCGGAGTAACAGCCTCAACGCCAAATCGAAATCCTCCGAGACATTTGCTTCCGACCATTGCTTGCGTTTCCCATCTGCTGCGTCGACAAACGAAGCATCTTGAACCGCCGACCACCGCAGGAACGCGTTATGTCCCACGAACGGAGCCACCTCCCCATTGGCGCACCCGTAAGAGATACACTTGTTGATCCGTCTCGTGAAGTGCGTGATCCCATTTTCGAAATAGTGATTCGCCACTTGCATAACGTCTATGTGTGGCAGACACAACATCAGTCAGACGTATATGAATAAGGACATCCATGCGTTCATACCTGATTCATGTTGGATGATAGCCACATCCTCACTCTCCCCCATTTCACGAGCAGCATCTCTAAAGCAATCTTCGGGGACGATCGTATCCGCATCGATAATTAAAATGATCTCGCCGACCCTTAAACTGTGCCCATTGCTTGCCCATGGCTTCCACTTCCTACCACTCTCCTCGTACATCTCCTCAATAGCCATATTCATCGCCCGATCTTCGAGCGACATCCAAGAATGGTCATTCTGGCCCTCTCCTTGTGCGATAAGATCGGCTAGATGCTTTTCCAGCTTGATCGAAAGCGCAAGACCGTAGTTCATGCTGAGCAGAAAGAACGGACATCGCGTCAGTAATTTCACTTTATAACCAAGATCTGACTCGCTCACTTGCTGGCTTTCTTGAACTTTCCAGCCCTCTTGAATCCGCCTTCTTTGGAGCTGTGAGGAGGTCTCGCAACCCATCCGATATTGTGGTTCGCATAGAAGTCGATTCGCTCTTGACGGTCCTTTTCAGGAATGAGCTGGAGACCATCGTCGCAGATGAAGATCGCGGAAGTGCCACCCTGTCTCGCGTACGTTTGCATCGCCTTCTTGATGGAGAATACGGATGGGGCGCTATCACGAAATCCGTAATTACTCAAATTGATGATGCAAGGAAAGTGCGGTAACTCACATAGTCAATTCCAAACTTTCTTTATAAACTGGAAGTTGAATCGTTATGTGTGGCAGGTTGTCATCAATCTCGGGATTAGGTTCAGGACGAACAGCCGAGTAAAAGGCGGAGTTTTCATGATACTGGGCTACAGGACCGATTATAAGACTGATGTTCCCGATGAGCTGAAGGCAGAAGAACTGGATCGATGGCGTCAGTGAAGGTCGTGTAGATGCAGGGAAGTACTTACCAAGGATACACAGAAGATAACAGGCAAGATGATGACTAGAGCAAACCGAGTCGCATTATGGTCTAGAGCATATTCTTCCAAAAGAATGGAGACGCCAGCACCCACGAAGTCTGTACGAAGGTCAGTATTTTGTCATGAGGACGTGATAAAGATGTAAAGAACATACAAAGAGCCATAGCAGCTCCACAACCTGCGTAAAATGGACCGAGAAGAACATTCTTCCGCTTGTGCTGGCGCCGCTTGCCACCCGCTTTCTCGAGGTCGGAGGTTTGATTCGTAGGAGGAGACGAGTCGAGCTTCCAAGACCACCATCTACTCTTCTTCCGCGGGGCCGGCGGCGGTTGAGTGGGTGTTTCCTTCTCGGACACTTCCGTAACTGACGATGTTACCGGTTGAAGATTGGCTGACGATGACATCGAACTGTGAGGATCGAGCAGGGGAGGTGTATTAGTGTCCCGCTTCGGTGCGCCTCTTGTTCTCCAGATGTATTTGATGAGCTTTTCCTCGAATTCCTTGCATAAAGGGATAATGGAGTCTACAGAATAGGCCCAGAGGACTACACAGTCATCGTTACGCTAAAAGTTCGTAAAAATAATGAACAAACTCGCGTCGAATTGGAATGGCTTACAATGAATGCCCCACATTGATCCTTCTCAGCCGTAGGAAGCATGTCCATGTTGTCGAGAATTTGGATACGGGTACCGTGATCAATTTGTATCCAAGTGTCGTTGAGTGAGCTGTGATTAGGAAGATTAGGGTCGGGTAAGAGTCATTCGAAATAGTACTGACGTAGACGATATCACGACATGAACGCCTGCAGTCTTGATTTTCACGGCCACGGCCGGATTCAGTCTGCGTACATTTTCCTCGAAGGGAATGAGAGCAGGGTGCTCGTATGGAAAAACACGGAAGTTACTCGTGGGAGTAACGCCAAACGAATCATGCGAGACAGTCGAAGAATTTACTCGAAGACAGACACCGGTAGTCTGGGAAGCATGGGGAGGAAGGAACCAATTATTAGGAAGTGTATTTTCATCTGCGGAACCATCAGCTTTTACATTCACTGGTAGGTACGAAGGACTTACAAATATTGTGCAAAAGAGCGTCGAACGCGTCGTAATCGCTGTTGTATATTGTAACGGCAGAGCCGGGAATACTGGCTTGAAGACTGGCCGTGGTGGACATGTTCGTTAACGGGGAACTTGAATCTCGCAACCTTCACGAGGAGCTGGGCGGTCTGCTTATATTGAAACTACTGCTCTTCGAATCAGGAACGAGGGCAAGGGCCACCAATCGCCGTGTAGATCTGTCCATCAACGTCAGGATGATGGTATGAAAAGTATACAAAACATTCCACACACGGTAATAAGGCGAGGCCGTACCGTACCTCAATCGCGTGCTGGTCGGGGCCTTGGACTGGCGGACCAAGAACAGAGGACACGGTTGCCGAGTTAAAATTCGGCGGTACTTAGTATACAGCCAGCAGTGTATTGTAGATCATCCCCCGTGCCCAGAAATGTTCTCCAAAGAAACCGACCTTTGGCATTTGTGTTCGTCGACATATGGAATTGCCGGCTTCTCCCTGTTAGAGCCTAGAATAGTTCATACAGTCAGCCAAGGTAGCACAATTATGAGCAACTTCACAAATTGCAAGGGACGCACAGAACCCACTCCTGGCCCTGATGCTGTCGGATGCTCATGATGCCCGTGCGAGACCCATCCATGATCCTTATCCTTGGTGTTCCGATGTCAGCGAATGTCGCCAAAAAAAAAGTGGGTGAAAAGCGTCGAGCAAGCTGTGTTATGTCATGTCATAGTGGCGGTAAGAGGTAGAAATGTCTGGCCGCCGGCAACTTGTCTTTCAACTTTCAACCACCATGTACCTGTCGAGCGTCCTCGACCATCCCCACTGCTCTAGTCTCTCTACTGCCGCCATATCGACGATGATAGACACAGGAAATTGCAAACTTTCTCAGCAGGACCGGATCAGGGTCTCTACGCACGCTTCAACAGCGACGTTGACGGATCGCAAACAGTATAATGTCGCCGTTATCAGGTGCTTCAATACAACATAATACAATATGTACGTCCTGGGCCTCCTCGACCAGGCAGGGAGCATACAGATATGCCATCTCGGGGCTAAGGAACGTTCGCTGTGCCCGGAGATACTGCTTGAAAGGCTGTCGCGTTCCTTCATATATACTACCGCCTTGATATCGCCGTGCCGCTAGGTACGCTTTCCATTATGTCCACATGCAAGGTACTGATCGCCTTCAAGTGAGCTGTCTGTTCTATTTCCGAAGATCATTGATGAGGAGGTGTAATGAGGCCGAGAGGGACCTCTAAAGACGTAGCCCAACTCCCATCTCTCTACCACCCCATGGCCTCGTCGTCGTCTGTAGCACCGTCCATCGTGGTGAATCCTTTCGAGGATAGCCAGAGTGATGTCCAGCCCTCTTTGACGCAGAGACGGCCTATGGCACCGCGGATGCGCTCAAACCTGCTGCCAATTTCTTTATCGAATTCTACTGATCCTGCCACGCTCCGTGAACTCGATGTACCCAAGCCATGGGTGCAAAATCCCAACTTTCGAGCTAGGATTTCCTACTGGATTGTATATGTAATGATCCTCGTTGGACTAGCCCTTGGTGAGTACATCCATTGGCTTCTTAGAATTAAACTGACGAAATGGGTTCGCCGGTTGGTGCATTGCTTCGGCGAAGAACAGGACCTTGGTGCACTGCAAGGCTGGGGCGCTTTCAGGCCAAGAACGTTGTTTACTAGTTTCCAAACTAAACGAGAAGCAGCCCTGTAGGGCTCCAACTTCTCGTCTTGTTCCGGAACTTAAAAAGGAACTTTTGAGATATCGTTCTTCTGGTCTGCTTGTGCTCCGGCCTTGCAGTGAAATCTTGTTTTACCACGCATATATGCATCTGCTAAAGAATCTAGAGCGCATATAATCGGATGTCTTTTCCGGCGTGGTAGCATGAGACCACAAGGTTCCGTTTTTTTCCGCGTAAAGTGCACCGCTTCCGTTGCGAATCCGCAACTCCAGGTGTCATACAATGCTATCTCACCTACAAAAACGTAATGCTCGACCGTCAGGACTTGTGCCTCGTAATGGAAGAACAGTTTGACGGAACCGAAGACGATGTCTTTGGACCCAATGGATACTTTATGAGAGAGGTAGATGCCAGTGGATCCGGGTACGTTTGTTCTTTTTCAGCCATTTAGGTTGTTCATCTTTCCTAGGAATGGACAATTCGAAATGACGACCTCTTCTTCAAACAACTCCTACATCAAGGATGGAATGCTGTATCTTGTACCGACACTCACTGAGGACGTCATAGGCGAGGGCAATGTGTTCGACGGATACGTCTACAACCTCACGGACTGCACATTCAATGTGACACAGCCGAACAATGGGTACATTATTACCGGCGATGGAACAACTGTAGGCTCTAGAGTAAGCTTCGCCTTCGTTTCGATTTCCTCGAGCTCACTAGGAGAAAATACAGAACTTCGATTATGCAGGCTATTACCATGCTTGCAGCGCCGCCTCTAACTCTTCAGCAGGCACTGTTATAAACCCAGTCCAGAGTGCTCGTGTCAGCACACTCCTCAGCGCCCGAGGAGATCGCGGAGGAAGCGTCAGATATGGCCGAATCGAAGTCCGCGCCAAAATGCCGACTGGGGACTGGATGTGGCCTGCGATCTGGCTGCTACCAAAGGACAACGTGTACGGTGATTGGCCACGAAGTGGTGAGATAGGTTAGCCCAGGTTTCACCCGCGTTTTGCATAGAATCAGAGCTCACCGGCTCCTTTGTAGATATGGTCGAATCACGAGGGAACGGAATACGGTATACTGCTCGCGGATCAAACTATGTCCAGGGTTCTCTGAATTGGGGCCCAAGCCCCGCGTTGAATTCTGTGGATAAATCGTTCTCCTGGTGGACATTCCGCCGAGAATCGTTCAGCTCCCAAATGCATACATATGTGCTCGAGTGGACGGATGAGTTTATCCGGATATATGTTGACACGCGGGCGCACACGCTATTGTCGTTCAAATTCAGGAAATCTTTCTGGGAGCTCGGCGATTTCCCGGGTACGATCACCACTGACGGGCACCAGGTGCCGTTGGAGAATATCTGGGCCAACGGGACTTTTTTGGCAGCGCCGTTCGATCAAGAGTTCTATTTGATCATGAATGTTGCGGTTGGGTCGACTGGGGGTTGGTTCCCGGATGGGCAGGGCAATAAGCCGTGGTTGAATAGTGCTGGGAGTGAGTTTGGTTTCTAATATCCGACTTCCTTTGCTGATGATACTGTGACCAGCTGCGATGCGAGATTTTGCGAGAGCAAAGGAGTTGTGGTACCCGACGTGGCCTCAGAATCTGGATGATAGGGCGATGGTTGTGTATGTTATCTTTTTCTGCTTTCTCGTTGTTACGCTTACTGACAATTTTCCGGTAGGGACTATGTGAGGATGTACAAGCATTGTTCCGGGTCGTAACGATTCGGACCTTGGTTCTTCTTCTCATAGGGTTGTTATGCTTAGGCGGTGTCCTGGGACTTTTTTCATTACCGATATTTTATAGTCGAGTGTAACACATTCATTAGCTTTCAAAAAATTTAATCTAGACAATCATTTATGGAGTCACGATGATGTCTCAAGCGAGCAGATTTGTTGGGGTTTCAAGGGTGAATTACTGCAGCAGGTAGTAATCATAACCATCACCATTCCACACTGGACGTGAAGGTAGGTCATAGTTAGGATTGCTGTTTTGCCATTTGAATGTGCGTAGACATCTCTATTAACCGCTGTCCACGATGTCGTGGCCTAATCAAATGGCATCACCGCCCCCCTCAAATTTGGCTATCATGTCCAGGGGTCACAAATTCGTCTATGAACTTGCGCAACAACATGAGGCACATATTCGTAGTCGATACGTACACAAGTTTTTGTCCCTATTAGCCTATCCATAGGGAGGTACGACACCAGTCGTATCTTTTCGATTCATACGACATACCTAAGCTTTACGGTCTCGTATAGTCGTATCCTATCATCATATATCAGATTCGGGAGGTATCACGACGCACAGTGTTCGGGAATTCATTCAGGGGGTCGTACTGTATATAGCTTTCCATCATAGAACAGTCCTACGGAGATACGGCACGAATATCCGGAGGGCTTAGGTGGCGGGCCGTTCAACCGCAACCATTTACCTTCCTTCCTTCCTTCCACCAACACCTATGCGAGATTGATCGCAGTAACCCATCCATGTGCGCCTGGGGTACACACTCTTACCTTCGAATGTTTTCTAGACTCGTTGATCTATCCATTGGTACGGCGCTGAGTGACCGGACGTTGGAGCAAAGTTCAGAACCTGCGGATTATTGCCAACTTGTCCTATCATCTGTCAGCGTAGACTTTTCCTGCCGTTCGTCCTTCCCTTCACAGATTTCAAGCACTAGCTAGATATCTATTCATATAGGTCTATGAGGCACTCAATCCTACACATCCTACTTGGCCGCACCGACTAAATATCTGAAGAGCGAAACTGTCAGACGTCTTCGTCAAGAGAACGACCAACGTTCTATTCGCACTGTTTAATACCATCTCAACTCACCGCTATGATGTGGCGACGACGGAAAGCGCTCGCGAGTCTCGACGCCTTATGTTGGGCATTCACTGTCTGTAAACTATCAAATTTCGGATACCAGTTATTCAATCACGACGTTAGTACTAACGTTCATCTAGACATGGACACACATATGTCCGTCATCTCCTCGTATACAGCATCATCTAGCGAACATGTATCTCAAGGCTAGACCCACGAAAACCCGGTCCGAATCCGGTGCGTCAACCAATCGGTGAATCCTTGGTGGAGCGCTTGAACCACCGCCCAACTTGAAGCCCTATACTCATGAAATGACCCCGGATTTTCAGGCATCGTTCGCGACAATCAATTCGGTACTCTCACATTTGAAGATCGTCTAGTCCTACGCCGAGGCTCGATCTAATATCAATGTACATATACCATGCCTGATAGCATCTATGATTTGCATCATGATCATTTTACTCGGACGTCAAGATAGTCACGCCACTGGATCTTCGCGTCTTTGATCCCCGACGGAGCTTGCTCTACGGATACAGATAGCGCTTGTATAGTGCGTCCTCCACGCCTTCGATATATATTGCAGCCTCCTAGTGTCTGGTTATCAATCATGGTTTGTCCTTGTAGCAATTTGTATTCGCAAACGCATCTGTACACCATACCACCGTCTTGCTCTCAGCCTCGATTGTGTAGGCCTTCTTCTGTCTTCAGCATTGGACGATGTGAGTCTCTCATCGCTCTCTTGCAACCCATTCTCAGATACGTTTAGCACCGAGAATAACTGGATCACCGGATATATTGTATGCCTCGTTACAGCAAAAGTCAGGCATCTCCTTGACCTGTAATACAATGTAAGTCTACCAAGGGTGAACGCTGTGTAGTTGATTGCCGGCCTGGTATCTGTCATCTATATGACCCTCCGTCCGACGGAGTTTATGTCAACCGTCGACGTGTAGTGACATAGTTTTCATAGGCACCTTAATATGCGCCGCAATGGACCCGATAATTACGGGATGTCTGTTCTGGATATGTTTCCGGTCACCTTCCCCATTGACGAGAGAGTGAGTGTTTCAATCTCAGCAAATCAGTCCCTTCAATTATTGATATTGGTTTTAGCCTAATACGGCGTCATCCAAGTTGACTCGCGGCTTCACGACGGCTATTTCCACCATACTCAAGAGGACTGGAAGAAGCAAAGCTCACGCACCATTCCAGGCAGTAAAAAGGAAACACATCGACCATTAATCGTCACGAAATAGCATTCGATACTATATATGTTATATTCGGACGTGTTTACAGTATTAACTCTCATTCTGCTCAAGATTATGCATCGTAGCAACCCATCAACGGTGGAGGAGGACGACAGTAGTTCCAGAGAACCTTTCTGGGTGCGATTCGTAACCTGTCGTTATGCGTTTTTCAGGGGAGATTGATAGAATTAATTCTTGTAGGCTTCAAGAGCACGTTGAATGCCGAGACGGGTATCACACATTAACCGACTGGACAACCCTGCTTCCTGACTGGATTTTCTCGCCTGGATGTGACAGAGTGAAGCTAGCAATCACTTCTTGAGGTATCTTCACTTGAGGACCTTGGCGAACAATCAACCTTTCACATACACTCTTTGATTTCATCCTCAGCCCACCGGTTCCTGGGCTCACGCAAACGTCTGCCATATCTTAGACTCTCAATCTCCTTCAATTTAACATACCATATAGGAACGGTGTCGCTCCTTTCGTCCTTTGCAATACGATCATCGATTCAAAATCTACCCTAGTTCCTCTTGTGCGTGCGAGCATCACAACTTCCCCGGAAAGTCGGCCCGAATATCCGCTCGTCGTCTTTTACGGACAGCCGCACACTAACCGTGGACCCTCATTGCACCATTCATGCAGGGTAGAGTGACCGCTGGCATCGCACACGGTGATATGCCTGTGACTGGTTATACATGCTCTTACGTCCGAATGTCTTCTAGTTTTCCTTCGGCTCGCGATCTATGAATTGGTACTTATGGGCGGCTGGGTGGCCAACAAAAACGACCCTAGGTTTGAATGACGGTGTCCACGAGTTAGCACTTGAGCCTGACCGTGAGATAGAATACTGAAAGTAACAAGGGCGCAACTCGCACACTTCATATCAGGTAATCAGACTTCCTCCAGGTGTGTTACGTCTGATCGGGCGGGTGTAATGTTATTTGTGGTCACCGCAACCTTGGAATTAAATAGTACCTCAAGGACGCCGTCTTCTTTGGAACGTCGCCAAGGTTGTCAGTTTTGGCGTCCGCACCATTGAATACTTGACGATGGTACTTCTTTGAGATATAAGGATCGTTCTTCCGTCTGGAACTGAAGAAGTTTTCCAGCTTTCTCCCTTCACATCAGGAGCTAGTTATGACATTAAAAACGGTACCTCTCAATCAGTCTCTAGGGTGCGTCTCTCAGGCCTCTATATTCGACTTGAGATCGCTCATAAGGAAACTGTAGGACGGTTATGGCGATATCGTACCTGAACATAATTTTGTACACGTCCCAGGTCGCCTTGAGCATCTATTACTTGCGCCACTTCACAGCGACGAGGTGGTTGCGCGGCTGGATTTTTGCATCTTTGTTCATTGACGGGACTTGTTTAATCGTTGGTACGGTTGCCGTTTACATGGTGAGTCACCTGAACCCTTGATATATCTCCTGTTCATGTACTAGCCTTCTAGTATCTCGTCCATGGCCAAGGTCTGTCCTTGTAATGACTTCGCGTTCACAAACCCGTTATTCTATCAATATTTCAAAGGTCCATCACACCCCATATATACATGGTCCTCGAAGGTTGTAGTCTTACTCACGTATTCCTCTGCCTCAATTGCGCACGTCTTTTTTTGTCATCGGTATTGGACGATGTAGGTGTCTCCCGGGTTTCTTTCATTTCATTCTCAGATATGATTTAGCTCCAGGAATAAGTGGATCACGGGATGGATCGTATTACTCATTACAGCAAACGTGAGTAGTACCTTTAGCCTGTACTATGTATGTTTTGAAAACCGATGACTGTAGATGATTGGGACTGCGGTATCCACTGTATTTACCTCCCTCCATCCGGAAGCATTTGTGTTAGCTGTGCCTTTAACACTGTGAGATTATGCACTCTTGATCTAGTGCCTTGGCTGACACTCGAGTATGAGTTCTTCCATATGTGCAACAGCGGATATAACGATTGCAGTTTCTCTGGCTTGGACGTGCTGGCACATACAGTCACGTCATGCAGAAACAAAAAAGTGAGCGATTTACTTTTTCCAAATCTGGTTCTTTCAGCCATTGATAATGTATTTAGCTTATTGCGACGTGCCGCGATACAAGCGTTAACTTGTGGCTTCACGACGGCCATTTTCACAACTCTTATGTCCATTTCTATTTTCGTTGTCTGGAGCAGTGCGCGCATTCAAGTTTGACATTTATCCTCAGTTATTAACTATTATGGAATAGTGTTCTATTCCTTCTTCGCCGTACTCGGGCGTGTTTACAGCCTAACAGTTCTGACAACCCTTATGCTGCTGAAGATTACGAATCGTAGTGACTTATCGTCCAGCAGGGTAAATGACGATTCGGATTCTTCTGACCCTGTGAGACTGGGTCCGATTCGTTAGTCCATCGTTGGGGGCTTCCGCTGGTTGGAGATACTGATGGAATTGATCCTGTAGGTTTTAATCATACGTTGGATACCGAGGCAGGCAAGGGGCAGTCAACGAATGATAGGGTATGGGTACTCATCCTTAGACTGTCGTACTTTCTTACTTACTAGATTTTGATAGATCACTCATCCCTCGACATACCCTACCTTCACGACTATATCAAATGATCAGCATTTCATTAACACTGTTTGACTAACTGAGCCAGCTCATCGATCCTCAAGGAAGGCATCGATTAGCACACCGCTCGGCATTCAAAGTACATTCATATTTGCTTCATTTGTAGATTATTAGATTTCATATTATAGATTATTAGATACAAGGTTTTCTAGAGGACGTATTTGAGACCGAACTATGTCGTACTGTACAGTGTATACAAGCAAAAACTCAAGAGTCAATGCAGTATAGAGAAAGCTTATCTCTTTCGAGGAAAGGTGCGGAAGACGGTCCGAATGGCCGGTCGTTACTGGAAAAAATGTGTGGCTGTGCAAAAATTGAGGATGAAGACTAACTACAAGGTTGGCTCCACCGGATTTGAACTTTCCAATGCTTACTTTCCTTCTAGTTCTCTAATATCTGCGGAACTGTTTATCGACAAGGCAATGTTCTATTTACCGCTGACGGAAACTCCCTGTTGAGTCCAGTGGGCAACAGAGTCTCCGTATTCGACCTAGTAAAGTGCGTGCTCTGAAGGGTCCCCGAACGTCGCTCACTCTGGATTAGCAACAAATCTTTCACACTACCATTTGAAACTCGTAAAAATATCGCTACGCTGGCACTAAGTCCCGATGGGAACGTTCTGATATCCGTGGACGATGGTGCGTGTTTTTTTCGTACCAGTTTTAATGATCCGGTCTGGACTAACGATTCTAGACGGTCGCGCCCAGCTCGTGAACTTTCGAAAAGGAGTCGTTCTGCATCACATCAACTTCCATAAGGCTGTCAAGGATGTCAGGTTTTCACCGGACGGAAAGTGAGCTCGCCTTGGAATGGGTAGAGAAGAGCCAGCTGACGAAGAGTAAACAGGTTCATTGCTGTCACTCACGGTGCACATATCCAAGTATGGCGGACACCGAACCATCTCGCAAGGGAGTTTGCGCCTTTTACTCTACACCGGACGTATACAGGGCATCATGACGATGTTTTGAGTATTCAGTGGTCATCGGATTCCAAGTACGTCTAGACTTGCACCGTAATTATCGCGTGAGATTGACTGATATTACTGTTCAGGTGCTTCATCTCGACTTCGCGTGATATGACAGCCCGGCTCTACACGCTGGACCCTGTCGAAGGGTTTCGTCCCAAAACTTTTGCTGGACACAGAGACGCTGTTTCAGCTGCTTACTTTTCTTCTGATAGTCACACGGTATGCCTTCCCTGCTTATCAACGATAGTACAGAAGCTGATTGTCCCATGCAGATATACACGGTCAGCCGTGATGGTGCGGTCTTCACTTGGAAGGCCAAATCATCGGAAGAGTCTGGCTCCGACGAAGAGCAACCCATTGCCTCAACCTCGAAAGGCTCCGGGTTCCCTGCCAATTCAAATTCTATTATCAACACCCGCTGGGGTATCTTCGAAAGACATTATTTTAATCAGCCAGGGACCAAAGTCGTGTGCACGACCTTCCATGCACCTTCTAATCTTCTCGTTGTCGGCTTCTCTACCGGTGTATTCGGCCTTTGGGAAATGCCTGCGTTTTCCAACATACACACTTTGAGCATATCACAGGAGAAGATCTCTTCCGTCGCTATTAATGCATCAGGGGAATGGCTTGCTTTCGGTGCAAAGAAGCTTGGACAACTCTTGGTGTGGGAGTGGCAGTCCGAGTCGTACGTCCTGAAACAGCAAGGACATTATTTCGACATGAACACCCTCTCTTACGCCCCTGATGGCCAAACAATAGCCACGGGCGGCGATGACGGGAAAGTTAAAGTATGGTCAACACATTCTGGCTTCTGCTTTGTCACCTTCACGGAGCACACTGCACCAATTTCCGCCGTCTCCTTCGCAAAACAGGGCAGTGTCCTCTTTTCTGCCTCGTTCGATGGAACTGTTCGTGCCTTCGATCTCATCCGGTACCGAAATTTCCGAACTTTTACATCCCCATCCCCCGTTCAGTTCTCTTCTCTTGCCGTCGATCCTTCGGGAGAAGTCGTAGCAGCTGGTTCGACCGACTCATTCGAAGTATTCCTATGGTCCGTCCAGACAGGAAAGCTCCTGGACATCCTTACTGGCCACGAGGGACCGGTCAGTTCGCTTGACTTTTCCCCCTCGGGGGAGAATCAGCTCGTCAGTGGTTCATGGGATCGTTCAGTGCGAGTTTGGAATGTGTTTGGGAGGTCTCGCGCCGTGGAACCGTGGTCTGTGTCGTCGGATGTCCTTGCTGTGGCCTTTCGGCCCGATGGCAAGGAAGTTGCGGTTTCGACGCTTGATGGGCAAATCACACTCTTCGACGTTCAGGAAGGAAAACAAACGAATGTTATCGAAGGGCGGAAAGACATATCCGGGGGACGCAAAGCCGATGACCGTATGTCGGCTGCCAATAGTACTTCTGGCAAGGCTTTCAACAGTCTCGCATATACCGCGGACGGTCGATGCATCCTCGCTGGCGGGAGCAGCAAGTATGTCGTGCTCTATGATGTGAGGGAGGGCGAAGGGGTCATGGTCAAGAAGTTTCAGATATCCCAAAACCTATCGCTGGATGGAACGGAGGAATTCCTCGACAGCAGGAGAGTCAACGAGGCCGGGATCAACGTCGATCTAATTGATGACCGAGGAAACGAAAGTGACCTTGAAGACCGAATGGACACCAGCCTTCCTGGGGTAACCCGCGGCGGAGATATGTCAAAACGGCGGTATCGACAAGAGGCTCGAACGAAGTGTGTGAGGTTTTCCCCTGCAGGTCGAACTTGGGCAGCTGCGTCGACCGAAGGTCTCCTTATCTATTCGTTGGACGACACGGTGCTCTTCGACCCATTCGATCTTTCCATGGACTTGACACCTCAGACGGTTCTCGATGTTTTGGCAAAGCGGGAGTTCCTCAAGGCGCTGATTATGGCGTTCCGATTGAGTGAGAAGCCGCTCATTCAGCGTGTCTATGAGAGTATCCCGCGCGGGGATATACGTCTTGTCGCGCGACAGGTGCCAGTCATGTATGTGCCGACTTTGTTGCGGTTCGTGGCAGAGCATCTTGAGCGGAGCCCTCATTTGGAATTCGATTTGCTCTGGGCGAATACTCTCTTGATGGCGCATGGCCGATACCTTAGGGATCGGTCTGGAGAGTACGCGAGCGTCTTTAGAGTTGTTCAAAAGCAGCTCGGCGAGTGCGAGCAGGCTATATCTACGTTGTAAGTGTCTAGATTTCATGACATCCATTTGTTTGTTTATTTGTTATCCAGATGCGAAGAGAATGTGGCAACGCTCTGCTACCTTATCGATCAATCGAAAGCCAAAGAGTTAAATGATGCCAAGATGATAGAAGTATGATGAATGGGGATGGGAATGGGAATGCTAAGTTAGTATGACTATTGTTACATCCAGTTCTGCGTTTGTTATACACTGTTAGCCCTTCGTTCGTTCGTCTCGTACATGGCCCATCGCCGTTAAATAAGTACTTTATGAGTGGAGAGGTTTGTAAGCGAAAGTGCTCAAGTCTTCGAAGTTGGTGATTCGACTACATCAAAATGCCAGTCAGTCCAACATCGCCGCGTTGAACATCAGGATACCAGACATACCGGCTTCTGCCGTTACTGGATGCCGAAGCTCCATGTCATGGTAGCCCCACCAATATAGCAAGCCTGTGAGGCCCATCAAGCCTGCGACGCCCATAACCTGCAGCGTCGTCAACAAAGGAGACGAGAACTTAAGCGGAGCATGAGCATACCACGCTGTTGTTCTTGGGCTGGTTCATCATGAACCTCGGCATGTTGGTTCCACCAAAGCCAGCTGCTGCTGCTCGAGGGATTCTTGTGGGGAACATTGTTGTGAGGATATCGAATGGGTGGGAATGGTGAGAGGAATGATATATATATGTGAGGCCTAGGTGATGTCACCTGCCCAGGCGGAATGGATAGAACTCAATGGAATGGCCCCGAAGCAGTGAGACAGTCTATGACCAGGGCACGAGATACGGGTGGGGAGCGTCATGTGGGGGACCCTCAGCCTGGACACGGGAACGTGCCGCCTGGACAGTGCAATAAAGGAAGGGCCGACGCGCCTTAACGGCGGGCGGCGGAGGGTCTGGATCCCGGCAAAACATTTGCCAGTAGCCCCGGCTTCGTGCGAAGTTCTTATCAACGCTTGGATCTATGATAGCAATGGTTGTCTAAGTTGCGCGTATGTACAATGGTATGATACAATCGTAAACCTGAAGAAATAGTAACCAGTCATAGACGAACCACCGAAGCAGTCTCCTACGGGTGGTCCGCTGTACGTATCTCTGTAAAAAGCAAGCCGAAGGTTTTAAAACTCGCATGTTCCCGGTCCCCAAGACCCTTCGAATCATATATAACCTTCCCTAATACAGAACTGCTCGTGCCCACTCTTTCCAAACCTGCTCAAGTCAACTGATTTACACCGCAGGTGCACATCCCTGGGTCCAGTAGTAACTGCACAACCAGCATCATCGCAGCACTGCCCGTCGCGATATTGGGACGCCAAGATGTCTTCTGCGCAGCTAGTGTGACTGATTTGTGGCTGAGGTTGGTGACCGGAGGCAGGATGATGGAATAACCGGGCTGTATCAGGACGCAGGTTCCACAGCGAAAGAAGCGATTTGGAGGGGATTTCGGGGTCAACGATGGGTTCCACCAGAGGCGGAGAAGAAAGGAGCAACTCCTGCAGAATGGAGTTGAACTCTTTAGTTTGTTTTGTTGCTGAAATAATTAAGAAAACGTACCTTGCTCAACTCCATGACAGCTAGCGGGGAAGCCCATCCCACGACGGTCAAGCTCAGGAACATCACGACGCACAGATATAGATTGTGTGAGGATGGCATCGAGAATGCTAAGGGATGAGGCGAATATTTCGCTCTAGCTTTTTGGAGGGAGAATGGGGGAGAAGCGAAGTGAGACGGGTTCTCCACGGTTTTATTATGATAAGTCACACGAGAACGTCGTAGCCAGTAGACGAAGGATGATAGGTGCAAAAGAAGGGTTCCTGTCTTTTGATTTTGAGCCTTCGCTTCCTATATTAATACCCAGGCGCGGAGTGATACAGGGTATAACTATTTAGAAACACCAGTAGTCACCTTTCGTAAATAAGGTGCTTTTCTGAGTTGCCAGGAAAGCCGTATGTCAAGTGACCAAAAACAGATAGACTAGAAATGAAAGATGCTGTTCTTCGTGATGTGGCGACTGCTGAAGCGAATTTCGCTGCGACCATCTTCTCCTCTGGCTGGCAGAACGGTGGGAGCGTAATGATTGAGAGATGTCTGAATGTTAGCTATATGTTGAAAAGCATGTGGTTACTACGTATAAGAAGCGTGGAAGCGACTTGGGAGGCGACATAGGCTGGCAAGCTTGATATAGTATAGCGAAAAACAGCTAAACGCTGATGTAGACTCGGAGCCGTCCTATAGGGTGCTACCTGTCCAAACCTTATGACCGAAAATATCAATACAGCTCAGCGAAGAAGCATTATTTGATTATCAGTTGCTAGGCCTGGGAGCAAAGCGTAGAACGAGCAAGAGATATGCCGAAAGTCGTGGCGTGGACTTCTACGAACGCGTCCAGAATATGTGATAAACGTCATTCATCGTCGATTTTGTACGAGAACGTTGTTGCTGAGAATCGGAAAACTCAAGAGTCCACGACGCAATATTTTTCCGCGGCCGTATATATGGTGGAATTCATCTTGCCTGTCTGCAGTAGGGGATGTCCTCGGGGTATTGATATTTCTATTCACGCCTCAGGCGGTAATGTATACAACACAGCTAACGGCATGAATTAGCAGGGTGCAGACAACAAAGAAGGACTCCCACCTATTATCAACGTATTCGCCGGACCAATCATGGCTTGCTCTGGGCATCCTTGGAGAGATATTTCGAGTTGACTGCGACGAAGTGATAGCCAATGACCGTAGCCATGGCCATTATCCCTAGAGCGTTCGCCAACGTATACAACGTCTGGTGGGTAATCATGTTATACTGCGAGATACTCAGTATTTGCCTTCAACAGCAACACAAAGACTTACAAGGGTGCGGTCGAGGAAGTATGAGAAATACCAAGGAATGACGTTGAGCCACGTTGGAGAGCGGTTGTTTGGCTGTGTTAGGATCGAAAGCCCACCGGGACGGAACGGCGCCAACGCTGGGCACAACCAGCACATTTACCCTTGAACATCGCCTACCATGAGACCGACACTCATTCGTTATGGAGAAATGCCTGGGCGTGAGTGTATACAATGCCGGGTTATTTGCAAGGAATGCTGACCAGAGACTCTCCTTTGCAGCCAAGCAGGCATGGGTGAGCAATTCCTTGACCAATGAGAACGATCCAAATTCATACTTTTTCTTCGTATAGAGTTCGTGGTGGGGTGACAAGCACGGCGGCGCAAGGATGAAGGGGGTTTACCAGTACAGTGCGTTACCTTTGGCAAGAATTCGTTGGTGTTGACGCTCACTCCTTTTCTGCTCGTTGCTTTGTTTATTCCTTCCCGGACATATTCGACGCTGCCATTAGCCCTCTCCCCCTTCCAAGCCAAGGCCGGTCCAGGCTGGGCACGAGAATATTTATTCCAGGGCTACAGACGCGTAGCTGCTGAGGTTCCATATTGGATCGTTCCTTTTGCGTTGGGTTCGTCACCATCTTTTCTCGTTCTTTACCTTTCCCCTGATATCGGCAAATTAGGTTACGGACTCTATACGTGGGCAAATAACTACACGAAGTACCATGATAGCAAGGCCGCCCATGAGGCTGGACACCACGAGTGATGGCTGACCTCGAAATACGAGTCCCAACGCTTTCCCGATGTTTCTATCTTTTCTCACCCCATGATTCAAATTACGTTACATTGCCTAGGAGTAAGAAGGAATTCGATTAGACGTGAATTAAAAGGTGTTCAATTTTGAAGTTCGCTTGAAGTTCACCTGCTGCTAGAGTTGTCTTGCAGAACGTAGGAATGTATGTCGCAGGTAAACTAGCTACTGTGTGCCAGTACACTGAGGTCAGCATCCGGTACCGGTTGTGAAGGTACGGCTGAAATAAGGTATCGAGGCGCGTTGCTTTATAATCGTACACCTCGATGGGGTGCAAGAACCTTCCAATGCATCCGATCCCGGGAGATGAACGATTCCCTGTACCTAATTACCGTGGACCAGTAAAATTGTTACGCGCTCAGGCCCATGATGGTTTCGAGTAGAACGCCAGCGCTTCAAATTGATGTATGGTATAGGAATCTGCCACCATAAATACAATAACGACCGTGGTGTGTACACGAAGCACGAGATAGCAAGGAATTTATACAAGAGAGATCACTTCGCGTACACACGTATATGTGAAGAGAAAATGTTCAGGAACTAACTGATAAGTCAACAAAGGCCGAAATCAGGGAAGTCCACAAATCAGGAGCTCCCTTTATCCAACCCGGTCCACCCACAAGACCATCTTCCAGCGTCTAAAGTGAAGTACAACATTCTTTTTTTAACGAGATGCACCGTATTTCTGGTATCCTTGCATTTCGGAGAGATGATGAATAGTGATGAATCCTTTCAGACCTTGGTATCTGCTGATGTGTGGTCTGAATCCCATTCCACGTTGCGTTTCACCGTATCTTGCATTTCGTGAGTCTCGACCGTAACAATGACCTAAGTTCAACGTCAGGAACGTGCTTTCTCGACAGTGTATTCAAATACTTACTCCGGATGCTTGAGTGCGATGTAGCTAAGGGAAAGATATAAATCAATTACGAGCAGACAGGAACGGAAGTTGTCAGCGACTTACTGCAGAGACGCCACCCGAAGACAGGCCATGTCCATCGGATCGGTTGCTGAGGTCGCGCCGAATTGAAGTACGGGAGTTCAATGACGAGAGGACCGTGTTGGCGTAAAGTTTAGGCAAAATGAATGTGAAAGCTAGAGAGAACGTTATGCCTGTTAGGACGCGAAGAGATGGCAGTTCGGAAAGATACTTGCCAATGTGGTAAGGAGTGGTCTAAATAAGCGATTGTCAGGAACCGAAGAAGAAAATATATCAAATGTGAACTTACAACTGTGAAGTACATAATGATGTCGATAACGGCAATAACAGCTGTCAAGAGACCTGCCGATTCACAGTTGTTAGACGCCACAAAATTTCGCCGACGAACGAACGAGTCTTACCGTTTTGGACGGTCACTGTAACACAAAGAAAGAGGAATTCAACCACACGAAGACAGGAAGCACAGAATGGACATACTGCGAATGATCCTATCCAAGACCTTGTCACTGGCCTCGAATCTTCCTTTGTGTTGGCGCAGATAGTACGTCAGGGAGAAGGCGATGATGATATCTGCGACGGCCGGCGGCAGGAGCCAGAAAATGACAACAACCTTGGCTTCGGCAAGGTTTTGGAAAGTCTTCAACGTGGCCGCAGCATTGGTTCCAGCAAGGCCACCGCCTAGAATGTGAAATTGAGCACATATTTTCGTTGACGATGTTTTGAACGTACCAACTGCCATGAGAGAGCATAACATGACGAGCCCGCTCAACCACCATGTTCCAGAGATTACATGAATTCTCCACGCATAGTACGCCTGTACCATGGGTCCAATGAGGCCCTAGAACCAACATGTTAGTCACTGTTCGGACAGTGTCAAACTAATATCCGCCCTTACCTCGAATAAAGGATCTGGAGGCAATAGCGCCCATTAGAACTGAATAAAAAAGTATCTGAAATCCCGTCACGGGTTACCTACCTGTTATGAGAGCTATTGAAATAGATTTGAACATCGCATGAGAACAAAGGGAGAAGACGAGGGAGAAGACACGTACCCCAGTGAATGAGGGTGTATGGCTCAATGTTGCCCCAGTCGTTGATCAGCAGGTCGTACATCCTGCACAGAAGCTGAGCAGAGAATCATCGCCAAGAGAAAAGTCATTTACCACCAAAGGATAAAGAACGAGCAGAGGAAATCAACCGTGAAGATGCACCCGACGTAGACGCGCTGCCAGAGAGGATCGCTGTACCCCCAGAATGTCAGGATTCCTGACTGCGACGGCAAGAGAAGTCGTCCGACACTCACTCGGGAAACGAACTGAAGTAGTTCCATGTCTGTAAAGGCCGTCAACGCCTGTTCGTGTTCCAATGTCAGAGACGCATACCTGTACCACGATGATTCCGAACAATACCAGGGAAATCCAGATGGCTAACATTCATGTTAGCCATCGACGCGTTCTAGCACTAGTAAAAGGACGTACCAATCAAGAACACACCAAAGGGTTGGGGGAGACCTATGACGGTTGGTATAGCGGTATCGGCCATGGTGGACACAGAGATAAGTCAAGGTGGTGGTAGACCTATAAGTTGGGAATAAGATGGACCCGCTGATTAAACGACAGGCAACATCAGGAATATGTCGTTAACACCGGTACTTAAAGACGCCCTTCAAATGGAAATCCCACTTGACAGCCCCAAATGGGGAACCTTGTTTACGGACCCTGATTGCATGAGTGGCCATGATTCTATATTCTGTGATGCTCCCACTTTGTTGCCTAGGGTCATAATTCGTTAGAATTTCTTAACGCCGGGACGTCTACGCTGCTGTAATCGCGCCATCCCATAAAGGGGACCTTGAGAGTAGGAAACCTCGTTTCTAGTGTGGTCGTAGCACTTCGGCGAAGGACAAGGAAGTTGCCGATTATATTGGAAATGTATTTGGCGGTTGTTGTAGCGTGTTGTCCAAAAGCCCTCAACTGGTGCATCCCCTCAAATTTTTGCGGTACGCCGGTCTTTGCCTAGTAGTACATCACCCCGTAACGCGTCTATAACTGTGCTTCGGCCGCGAACAGTCTTCTGATGCCAATGCTGAAATCACAGAAATTCTCACTCCTTCTGCTGACCTAGTGTCAGTAAAGATAGGATCATAGGAGATAGACTTCCCAGCTAATCTGTTGTCGCGGCGAGAACGGAAACTCTTCCATGCCGTGAAAGAACCATTCAGATGTCGCATGATGCTGCTATCGTTTCGTCTTTGCTCTCGTTCTTGATGTCGCTACTAGTCTGTGGTGGTCCCTTCACGTCACCGTACTCTTGGGTTGCTCCTACCATAAAGAAACATTTCTCTGTTGACAATTTGCACGGCCGAGGGTCTTCCAGGCATCCAGGGGAAGCTAGCCCGTCCGCCTTTTCCTCAGAGGGGATGTGTCTTTCGCAGGGCGGCCAAGAAATACTTGCACCCGAAAGGCTAAGAATCGCTCTAAACCACAACGGGCGGTTTCATTATGTCCCAGATCTTTGGTGCGCCCCAATTTTAAGCGATCCGCTCGACTTATATATTTATCCATGCTCTCGTTGGCTCCCTCAAGAAAAAGATTAGGCGAAATAGTTCCCAGGATAGGACTCCGCGAAAAGATCTCGCGACCAGCATCATCGCCATCATGGATTACACGACGTCAAGTGGCAGGCCACCTAAATAACTATTTGTCCGATTCAAGCTTACGAGTCGAATACAGAAGTCTTGAGAAGTCCTGCCAGTTGTTACCGCAATCGTGAGCGGAAACACGTGTCTGTGAAGAATTCGAAGAATCTGCAGGAGCAACTAAGGGAATCCCGCAAAGTTCCTCAAAACTCAGTCCTGACATCAGCCTGAATTCCCAATGCCGGTGATGTCCCTGTGTGCATATGGGTGATGTTCCACAGGTTCGTTCATATATCCCCTTGTACTCCATGTGTTATGAAATGTTTATCGTAGCGTCTTCCTAGAACCCATATAACGCCTCCGTAGACGATTCTATTGGATTCAACTTGGCCTTTACGCCAACCAAGTCTATACCTGCCACCTAACGGATTTATCGATGTCCGCCCCAGTGTCCTTTGACTACGTCGTCGTGGGCGGCGGTACCGCCGGCCTGGTTATTGCCACTCGCTTAGCCGAGGATTCCAACGTCTCTGTCGGCGTCATCGAAGCTGGAGAGGATCAGTCAAGTCGTCCTGATGTTCTCATTCCTGGTACCGTTCTTCCTCCTCCCGACAGCGTACAGCTTCTGACGCGTCTTCTTGAAGGACTCGCGGCTATGCATCTGAGAGGTCCTTCTGATATGGACTGGAAGATGTACACTACACCCCAGCCTGGCGCGAAAGGGCGCAGCCTCTGGCTCCCTCGGTGAGTTGCAGGGTTCTGATAATTAATTTTGGGGGTCTGACGCATTACTCCAGGGGAAAGGTCGTCGGTGGATGCGGTACTGTGAGTTAATTGTGCCTAAATTGCAGACTGGCCTAGACTGATGTCTTGTCATCAGACAAACATCGTCGCGCTCGGAAAGTAAGTCGCTCCGACGTTTTTCGTATAGTGCTACTGAGCTGAGCGAAAATACAGGGGTAACATCGCGGAATATGACGGTGAGCTCGGAGCGCCATGATCTCAATAGTATACTAAAGGATGTTAACCCAGCGTTTGAAACGTTGGGCGCAACTGGATGGAATTGGAAAAACTTGATTCCCTATTTCAAGAAGGTATGTTGTCGTTTCGGCTGCATTACATCCGTTAATGTTGTCATCCGCCAGTCCGAGACCTTCACAATCACAGAGGAACAATCGGCCGACACTGGGATCAAGTTCAACCCTGAAATGCACGGTTCAAGTGGACCTATCCACAGGACGCTCTCTCGGTGGTCCAGTAACATTCTCAAGCCTCTCATCGACGGATTTGCTTCTGTCGGGGTCCCCCTTAACACCGAATACGTGAGTTTTTGCCGTTATCGTACCTTTCGACCCCACGACTGAGTATTTGAAATTTCCTCCTAGTACGACGGTTACAGTGGTGGTGTTTACCCAATGCAACTATCCGTTCACCCAGAAAACTGCGTCCGTAGTTCGGCAGCTTCTGTGAGACTTATGCTTGGTCACTGATCAATCGCATTGGAATTGACGGAACGCCACAGGAATACTACGGCCCGAATAAACATAAGAGTAACTTAACATTGATCACTGGTGCAGAAGCGACGCGCATCCTTTTGAAGACCGATGAGTCTTCTGGCGAGACCATCGCCATTGGCATCGAGTATTCGAAGGGCGGGGAGCTGCGCACCGTGTCCGCAAACAAGGAGGTTGTCCTGACGCTAGGTACGTGTAGGTAACGCTTTGCTTCATTGTCGTACTCAAGATTCGATCAGGTACCATGAAGACCCCGCAGTTACTAGAACTGTCGGGCATCGGTGATAAAAAGATCTTAGAAGCCCATAACATTCCGGTTGTGCTCGACCTCCCCGGCGTCGGAAACAACTATCAGGTTTGTGTCACCTCGTACGGTCATGACATGGTTTGAGCTTTCGCCAGGACCATTATACATCCGCTTTCATCGCCGAGATTGATCCCAAGTATGAATCGATGGATATGATGATGGACCCACAGCAAGCTGCGTTGGAGTTCCAACTATAGTGCGTAAATCTTCACTCGTCGGCGAAAACTCCCTCATAACGGCGTCTTTTTTTTAGTCAAGAGAAAAAACAAGGCCGACTGACCTCTAACGGGCCCGGTCTTTACTCATTTATCTCAGCCCAGACTTACATGTCTGAGGAGTCCGTGGAGGAGATCACAGCAAAAGCGGATAAGATCGCCGACGCTTCCTCTAACCCGACGTTCAAGGCACAGTCAGAGTGGCTCAAACGCGCTAACATCCCTGACTTGGAGTACGTTTACTTTCCACATGGTTTTTTCTCATCTTTTTGACGACATGTGCTATGAACTCCAGATTTGCAACATTCAATGGATATATGCCAACCGGGACTACGATGCCCGAGCCTGGAAAGCACTACGTTTCCTGGTTACTTGCCGCGGCCCATCCTTTCTCTCGTGGCACGGTACACATCAATTCTACAGATCCCCAGGCGCAACCCGAGATTGACCCCCACATGTTCGAGGAAGATATCGACGTCCAAATCCTCGCCGAGGGTCTCAAGTTCGCTCGGAAGCTCATCAAATCGGACGTTCTCAGCACGGTTGTCAAAGGCGAGATTTCTCCTGGGAAGGACATAAAGTCCGATGAGCAGCTCCAGGACTACGTGCGGAGTACCGGCATGACTGTCTATCATCCCATCGGAACCGCCTCAATGCTCCCTAAAGAGGACGGAGGCGTTGTGGATGCTAATGTGAAGGTCTATGGTACCAAAAACTTGCGGGTGGTAAGCATAGAACTCCATAGCCTTGATTTACAAACTCTTATGGTCGCTCCATGCTATTCTTTAGGCCGACGCCTCAATCATTCCTGTCCACATTGCCTCACACCCCCACACAACTATCTACGCTATGGCGGAGAAGGTCAGTGTCAGCTTATAGGACCATGGTACTCCGAAGCTGAATGAACTCCCTCCGCAGGCTGCGGACATCATCAAGGCGGCCGCTTAAAACGTTCGACGGTATGGATTGTAGTAATATATTTTTTTATGTATTTTGTAGATAGCATATGGCCGTTATTGGTCAGGGATCACTGCTGCAGAAGGACGGAATTAAATTTTATACCCCTGTAGTGAGCCATAATGGCCTTACGCTTGGGCTTTTGAGACAATTCATTTATGCGATGATCGCGTAGCGACGAAATGATCGTCCAGAGAAAGCAAGCAAGACGTCTGCAATGAGCCAGAAGGGAAGAATCGAAGTCGAAGCAATATAATAATTTAGGTTGTAACAACAGTCCGGGTGGAGAAGGATTACTAGCAAAGTCCGAATGCTTGTGTATATGTATGGTACCATGTAGGTGACGATCTGGGATCACGTCGATCATGAACAGAGATCTACATGCGTTGATACAGTATTAATGAAAGAAGAAACCTCTACATGGTCGAAAGCGTTCATCGAATAAGCATACTATGCAACAATGCCAATGCGCATGCGCCAGCACACGCAATGAAACCAAGGGGATACCCATTAGGATTCCCCTCGATACTCACAGACCAGAGCTAAGAAACATATCAGCATCTCGTTACGAGATGTAGACTAACAAAGGGGAAAAAAACGCACATATCCGCCTAAGACAGGGCCCAGACACCGGGCAAGACTGACTATACTCTGGGCTATACCATTCGCGTACCCGACAGCATTCGGTGGCGTCACTAAAACACATTCATCGGTCAGTAAAAGATAGCGTTGACAGAATGATGCGTACTATAATTCAACAGAATGGAGACCGCAGTATACGCAAAGGTGGAACCGCAGAACCGTAGGGCACTAAAAATGCTTCATTAGCCAAAAGAGTAGCTCTTAAGATCGACTTATAACCTACGTGCTTATGGCAAGCCCCGTCATCAGAATGAAGTTGCCGTCATTCTCCTCGCTAGCAAACGGTACACGATAAAGTACGACCGTGAGATAAGATGGGATGAAGAGCAAGGAACCAAGTCTGAACATGGCCAGATGGGAGAATCGTCCTCGCGGCGGCCTATAGTTGATTAGTTCCTGGCTGTTTGACTCCAAGACATGAAACCCACCCAATATTGCTATATGAATATACAATCAGTCCGAGAGTCGCCTTAACACAATGGTAACGTACGGATAGAGGTAAAACTGGTACGCTATCTGGCAGAGACACATCAATGCAACTATCGGAGATACGTCAGCCTAAAGTGGTTGTCGAGGAACTGAAAACTCAACTGAGCTGCGCGAAGTGCCCAGCGTTAAGATTCAGGCCTCCGGAATCATAATCGCTGTCCGAATAGTAAGTTACTATACATTGCTCCTTAATTTGCCCATCTGATGACTCACGTTACAAGATATGACATGAAAACCTGGTCGTGCGTTGTGGAATGAAGCGCCAGCAGTCCGTACTGCACAATGATCATAATGGGCAATTGAGACGACAATGAAGCCGGTTTCTCTGCCAGGGACTCCACGTCAACTTGGCCATCGATCTGCGACACCCTTCTTGATTCCGCGATTGGCGCGAGGGAATCTGCAGCAGCAGTCTCGGCATCTGCAGCAAGTAGTTGCTGTGCATCTAGAACGGCAGCTGGGGTTTTGACACCAGGATGGGAGAAGATGGAAGGAGCGTTGGAGAATCGACGCGATATGTGTGTGCCTTCTAATGGTTGAGAAAACGAAGCTTGGCGCTCAGGAATAGGCCAAGGGCTGGAAGGAAGGCGTGGCGAACCAAGTCGAAGAGGTCGGATAGACCCGCGTGCGTTAGAAGATCGACGGGCAATGGGTGTTACATTACTGGAGGCTCGCCGACTGCGGCGTGCTGGCGTCGAGATAACAGACGCAGATATAGCGTCGTCATCGACGAGAACATGCTCCGCGTTTTCTTCTGCATCCAAAGCCTCCTCGCCGAAATCCTCGTCAGATCCCATCTCAGTATCACTTTCAAACGGATCCTCGTTGTCGACGTTCATGGCAGCAGCGACCCACAGATCCGCAATGTTGGTGACCGCGTTCTCGTTGGCCATAAGTAACCTCTGAGCAAAATTAAGGTCATTACTTTCACTAGCTTGTAGTTCTCGATGTCCGTCGAGATTACTTCCTCGTCGTCGCCGCAAGGAGCTTGCCATACTGCCATGTTTTGCTCTCACAGTCGTTGTCGCATTGCTCGCCAACCTGTTCCTATAGCTACCGTACCCATAAGCTGATCCATTAATACGACTTGTCCTGGATGCAGTTCTTAATTTCGGTCCGGCAGCCAGCGGTACAGGGGGCTGTGGAGTTACGGACGAACCGCTGTTAGGTCTGTCTTGGGCGTCATATACTCGAGAGGCGAAGTAGCCGGAGAGCTTTTGGGAAAGCTTTTTCCGCATAGACCCTGTAAGTGTGGTGGGTTGTTGATCCTCGTCGTCGAAGATCGGACTCGGTGGTATGGATTCTTCCTCTGGGATTGGTGGGTGCATATCAACCTTCTCAGGCATGAGGCGAATAGCCCCTTCCCTAGGCCCGCCATCGGGGCCCAGGAAACACGCGAGAACGGAACCTGAAAACGAGTACGGTCATGAGGTACCTGCACACGCCAAGGGAAAAAATAACCGAACCTGTAAAGGTGATCGCCGCCGCCATTGCACACGGTAGGAGGTACGGATAATTTACGAATAAAGGGAAGGAGTCAAACGTTCCGGGCCATTTCAGGGCTGGGCTTTCGACTAACAAGTACCGTTAGATGGCTATCAGCAGACTGCAGAACACTGACAAGTTCCTCCGATGATGGCCCCCGCCACACCACCGAAACCCCAGCAAAATCTACATAACAGTTGAGATTATATTTCATAGTAAACCGGCGTCTCGGGAAGACGCACCCCAGAATAGCGTAAGCTCTACCTTCATTACTTGCATCGGTGACGAAAGAGATAGACCCTCGAGCAACGCCGACGGCTCCGGCAAATATACCTTGCAATAACCTTACGCATATGGCTTGCTGCAAAGTAGTGCAAGTCCCGAAGATGGCACAAGTCAATGCACTGCCGAGGAGAGATATCACTAGCACCGCTCTTCTCCCGTGCTTATCAGCTACGGTAGCCTGGAGGATAAAAGAGCATGAGGACCGTGAACAAGAAGGTGACTACGCCACTGGTGAACAGAACGAACCCAAAGCAGTGACGTGAGGAACTGAGTCAAAAAGAATGTTGATACTACAAGCGTTTAGTGAGTTACTCTGTGAGAATCATTAGTAAAGACCGAAGTATACCTAATACACCCGTCCAAAAAGCGATTTCAGCCTCATCAGTGAGCACACCGAAGCCTAAAACCCTTCGTTAGATCGACAGAGCCACACACCGGATCTGACTGGCCTTTAACCATGAATAACAAGAACGGCGTCGACACGTTTGCAGATAAGAATTCTCCCAGCATGGTCTACGGAACACGATGAGATAACGAATAGGAAAAATGCGAACGACGACGCACGATGGACAGAACAATCATGGAGAGTATTGGCAGTGGCGTCTGATACACTTCCCCAGCAGGCTGCATTACCGTGGGCACCGGTGGCCTCTCCGATGGAGCTGGCGAGTCGGCCCCTGCCCTCAATCTTGAAGCGAAACTTGGTCGACGCATGCTGTTGCCAAACGAAATTCGACCAAGAACTCTGCGTAAAGACGACCCGTCACGCTGAGGCGTATCATTCTCGTCGTCGAGAGCCGACTCGTCTACGCCGAACGACCTGTGCGGTAGCGAAATCCGGTTTGCTTGAGGTGTAGTCATCGCGCACAGCGCAAAGGACGACGTCAACGGTAACGAACAGATTTGGACAAAATCAGGACCAAACTCTTTGCCCCAAATGTTGATGCGATTACATCATTCCGGGAGAACTGTCTCAGTATTATCTGGTCCTGTATAGGCTTGGATGCTGCCGCGACGCATTTTCGAAAAAGCCTGAAGACTAGCGGATGGTTGCAAGACTCGGTAGTGCAGGATGTGCGCTCGATATTTCCAAAAAATGGCTGCCGCCGGCTATGTACTTGTGGTTTCAAGGTTTTGTCGGGAAATGAAATGTGGCTGTGTCGATGGTAACGCAGAACGTTCCTGAAACGGACCCGATATGTTTTCTTCAACTGTACAGATTGTTCTGTTAAACATCCCCGTTTCCATTCTGCTGTGCGGTCTTGTCGGTACCGAATCTCGGCCCGCTTCACATGTGAATATCAATCCATTATTCATTATCATTGACTGATGGTCCCAATCAGAACCGTTTAAGCAGGCCTATCATACTCCTTCACATCGAGGAGAAATGTGTATGTCGAAACGATTATGATCGTTTCAATCCCCGCCAGGTATTAACCTAACTATTATTGGTTACACGTGCTCAAGCCCTTTTTTCTTCGCGTAGAATTTCATTATCCAGTGGACGTTGAGTGGAACCTGAATTTGTCCGAGTCCGAGTTCGAAATTAACGAGGTGCCCATGGTCTCTGGACGTCGAGCCAACGGCGGTGAGCAACCTGCGCTTCAACTATCACGCCGGGTGTACCATTCCAGATGCGTATGTGGCTTCACACCAAACCTGTCGCAGTGGAGGAAGAATCGATGGCAATGGAGTCTATCTCGTACACATCAGGCACCTTTTCATACAACGCATCAGTATCTTGAGTCCGCCAACAGTGCAGGCCATTTCTTACGGGTTTAGATGGTTTCTACCGTAAAGCTTGCTAGCAAAAGGGCGGAATATTCCGCACCACACGGCGACATTGACGGGGCGGGTAGACGGATCATCGACGAGTTACGTTTATGTGACGCCTTAGAACTGCCTTAGGCCGCCCCGGACGACGTGGAATATTGCTTTCCGGCGGGAAAACACCCCGGTATTTTCCCGGTGAGCGTACCCCCGCTGGCCCTGAGCGCCGTCGTCGAACATCTAATAGTAACTCCCCCACGTATTGAAAGCATAAAGGAATGGATCCGGTGAATCTAGCCGAAGTGTGCTCATTAAGTCGAAGTACGCGAAGTCCCAGCATTGGCCGACTTCTTCTGCTAGTGGTAGGTCCACATCTACGGTATTTCTTTCTCTGTCACGCCGACGAGACCTTAATCCCATTACTAGGGCGCCTCGCTTAATGGACAGAATCGCGAGCGCGAACACGATCCGAGGAATATTTGTAAGACCCGCCCCGCGTTGCCGAGATTGACACGATTGGCACGGGAAAAACTGTCTCCATACTGATGCCCAAGGAGAGCAGAGTTTTCACACAACGGATGAGCGGCGATTGTGCTTAAGTTGCCGCTTGTTATGTTCTTTCGCGATCTATGGCGACTTGACTAGAGGAAAATCCAATCATTGTGGCTGGATATGTCATGGTAGCTTTGCATTCTGCATCGTGTTCATGAGTGCAAGGCGAGGATCCTTGCAATCCGCCACCCCCGCCAGCCTCCCCGCAAAAAACGGTTGAACCTAATGAGGCAACTGTTGGCGTGACCAATCGTGGGCGTGGGAAGACGGCCGGGGTTGGCTCGGGATCAATTGTTTGCACGTCTATCATGTTTCCGTCGCAGTTGCGATATCTGTTTTTCCTTCATTGCTTCGTCGACACATGGAATTTCTCCACGTTCCCCATGACAAAGAAAATGCTGCTGCTGTGCCTACAGAGCAGCTGGCGCACATCGCAACGCGGCTACTGTAACAGGTACGGGCACCTAACTGCGCGGCTTGGTACGTGTTGCAGCTCAAGACTCAGGGTAGAAGATCTCCCGTCAGTCCTGGATCTCTGGACCGCGCCAACCCTAATGCTATACATTTGTCTGGTCGATCTACTAGATCTGTGTGAATTTTTACTTCCAGACCTAGTCGCCTAATGATTTCGGTAATGATTGCTACTTTCCCCTTCAGCAATGGAGTCAAAATGCTTCTGCAGGCAGGACGATATTTTCGGATCGGGAGCTAATTCTCGGAACTGTGCCTTTCTCGTAAAACGAGGGAGGCAGAAAGGTATAGTTCCAAAATAGAAATCTACCGAAAGAGACCAGTATGGGCCGGATTTGAATCTGTCCGATCACATACGGCCATATAAAAGGTCAGTAAAGACTTTCTTTCTATCCACCTTCCTCAGTTACTGTCCATTTCTTCTTCCCGCCTTTCTCATTTCTATCCCGCTTTACTCGTTTTCTTGTCTGCTTTCTTGTCCTTGCTTTCACCTATGTCAGTCGCGTCTTACGTGCAGGCACCTACGCCTATCCCCACAAAATTTATCCTACCCGACCTCGTCTCGCATTGCACCTTTGACATCAGCGTCAGTCGGCACCGAAAGCAAGTCACATCAGAAACCAAGAGATGGCTGTTCACCAGCGGCAACCTGATGGGACAAAAACGCGCCAATTACCATGGCTTGAAGTGCGGATTGCTTTCCGCGATGTGCTATCCTGGAGCGGCGTGCCCCCAGCTTAGGGTCTGCAATGACTTCCTCACATACCTATTCCATTTGGACAATCTCTCGGACGATATGGACAAAAGCGGGACCCAGACGACAGCCGATGTCGTTCTCAACACCCTCTACCACCCACATTCTTATCATTCCCCTACTCGTGTATCCAAGATGACGAAAGAGTATGTCATTCGCACCGGGTTCTACACGCCGTGGCGCTGACATATGATTTTTAGCTACTGGCGTCGTCTCATACAGACGGCTTCTCCAGGAACACAACAACGCTTTATCGAGACTTTCGACTTTTTCTTCCAGAGTGTCACGGAGCAAGCTCACGATCGGCAGGCGGGAGCCATTCCTGATCTCGAATCTTATATTGCCCTTAGGCGAGACACATCTGGTTCGTTTATCTCAAGATCAGAACCTTCCAGCGTCCTAACATTACTCGCAGGGTGCAAGACGTCCTTTGTTCTGATCGAGTACGCCTACAACCTTGATATTCCGGACGAAGTAATGGACCACGATCTAATCCGTGGTCTCGGCGAGGCAGCTAATGATCTAGTGACATGGTCTAATGTATGTTCTTCATCTCCGAGCCTGAATCCGAACACGCGTATTGATAGATGGACATGCCTTTTTAGGATATTTTCTCATACAATGTCGAGCAATCCAAGGGCGATACCCACAACATGATTCCCGTTGTTATGAACGAGCAGGGGCTAGACCTACAGTCCGCCGTGGACTTTGTGGGAGACTTGTGCAAACAAGCTATCGACCGGTTTAACTACGACAGGACGCAACTGCCGTCTTGGGGCGAAGGGATCGATCGCGAAGTTGCCATATATGTGCAAGGATTAGCGGACTGGATTGTCGGGTCGCTCCATTGGTCCTTCCAGTCTGAGCGATACTTTGGAAAAACTGGCCGCGAAGTTAAGGCGAGCCGAGTGGTTACACTCTTACCTCGTCGATCGTCGTATGTTTGATTTTTTGTCTGGAATTCTTCAGCGATCTAATTCCCTCTCACAGATGATCATCTCCCTTTCATGCGACCTTCACTCTATCTTATAATTTGTCCTTGTCGACTTCCGGGTTGCATTGCTAACCGATCCATCTCCGGTGCGCGGGACACGCTTCGACATTATCTTATTATCCACCACATTTACTATGCTCACGCTCGTTGGCGTCTGCCGTTATTCAATTATACATTTCACCATTTCGCTTTCCGCTTCTCCTTGTACGCATGGACTACACGTTCTTTAAATCAGTTTATTATCCATTACAATATGCACATTAAAGTGCATCGCTATCGTATACGCTATCTATTCAATTATCCGCCCTTATGTTATTATTCATGCGTAATTGACTTGCGCACTGCTTTGTATATCACAGATGTAGTTAGTGCATACAAACGGAACACAAAAATTTGAATCACTTTGGTAAATCTTAGCGTCATCATGGTTAGCTTGGTTTATACGTCGGCACCGCACCATTGAATTTAAATCTGGTAGGTCTCTGTACTTGAGCAAAAAAGTCGCAAGGCGATACCTTGCTATCATCGTGTTACAAAGGCAGCCCGATGACTGAATTACCGCTGTATCATAACGTCTGTTGTATCACAGATGGGATCAGCGCGCAGCGGCTACGGCATAGAATATCTCGAGACATCACTTGCTCCCTACATAATGCAAGCAGCAAGTCATTATTGTTATAGCTATTGATGATAGTGGACCCGTTTGTAGGGGTGATTTCCAGGAAGGGAGCTCGGTCTGCAATCTGTTACACCTGATACCGTCAAGCCGGGTACCATCAGAAGCTGGGCGTTGATGGACGGGAAGGTGAAGCTCGTCACAGAATGTACTGAAGAACCGGGAAGGGGCGTCGAAACTCTAGGAATCCGCATCCCCATAAGCTGAGGGGGTGCGAATAGATTCATCTTTAATTATTGCGAAAACCGGCCTGCTGGATCCACAGTAAAGGTAGCGCTTGTCTCCTGAGACTGGTGACTCAACTACTGGAGATGGGTCGTGACGGCGATAGCCACGGGGATAGAATGCCATCTTTGGAGCTGGATCACAACAGCAATTGTTTGGAAACAATGACCTCAATTCTCGCTTTTCACTGTGGATTCGAGAAGGAGCCTCAACTTCACAGGACATAGAGCGACATACAACAAAAGAGCCAAGAGATGTCCGTCGTGCTTTTCGTCGCCAAGTCGCTTAATTAAATTGATTGTGATTTCAGTCACTTGGGAATCGCCTCGGACTTGGTGTCGACATCCATGATCAGCCAGATGCATGGCCTCGAGTCCAGTGACATGTCCAAGAACTCACCAAGTAGTACCGAGTCAAGACGACTTTACGGCCGGCAGTTTACAGTTTATCCCAAGTGAATCGATACAAGTACAACAGTTGTTGAACATTGCGGATGTCGGAATTGGATCCGAAATGGTGATAGCCGGCTGCCGGGTTCTCTCGCTCACCCAACCCCTTCAAAAGTCATATGCTCGCATATATTGAGTGATGAAAGCTAAGCAGGTATCTTTGAATGACCCTCGCCTCCCGGTATCAAAGTTAGAACGGCGACGATATGAGGGATTTATGCAAGGGGCCGCGAAGGTGTCGAACGTCCTCGTTGCAGGAACAAGCAGGAACTTCAGGGAACCTCGTGGCGGATGAATGATTTGACCTCACCGCGCACCAGCCCCGTCCAGATCTGGATTGTTCGGAGTCCATTCCCATAGAGAAACTCGCGTGGTACATTCCCGCGAGGCTGCCTTGCTCCCTGCATCACGGTACCGAGGAAGAAATGAAAGGGGCATATTTTGCAGACCCGCGCAGTAACGGGATCTGGTGGGATAACGACCAGTATTGCAAGTCGGTGGTTATAATTTACGTGCAATTTAGGAACTTAACATTGGTGAGATCACCCTCGTGTGCCCGAGTGCCTTCCGTCCATGTCGGGCTTTATCCTTTTCCAACCTGTACGTGGTAAAAAGCATGTAAAGAAAGAGACCGACTAACAAGTGAACATCCTGTCCTGAGAGCTCAACCTTCGTATTTCGGTTGTCTATGTTTTCACTTGCGCCGGAATATTGTGACCGACTACCATGGTCGCACACCACCGCCACCCTTGCGCAACATGGCCGTTTCAGCCGCTCAATTCGCTGAGCGGCAACCCAGACCTGCGTTCCTTCGTGCAGCGGCTCACGACGGCTACGACGGCGACTGTGTTTCATCACGCAGACATTCTTATGTCGCCGGGGCGACCTTCCAAGCATGGGTCAAATTTTAACAGAAGAAAAGCCCGTTGGCGCCACAGGCGTAGAGTAGGAGACGGAGACGGAGGCAGGTACCGCGGATCACCCAGCGGGAAGTAGGAAAGATGGTCTCGTGTAACAAGGTTGACAAAAGATATCTGTATTATACATAGTGAGCGTAGTAAGCACATTTTACGGTGAACCTCTGATACGGCGCGGTGCTGAAATATAACGCCTGCGGCTAGGAACCATTCGCGGAAGGGTGATATATAGAACGGGAAAGGAAGCGTCCGCGATGTGGACACTTCCCAATGCCATTTCGGCAACAGTACAGCCTGGATGGCTGGTAGGGAAGCTCAAGTTTAACGCGGTCTAGTCCACCAACGACCTACTCACATTGTCTCCATATGCCCTCTAAGCATCGGCGATTCGCATACTTCAGAGCAAATAAGGCACCTGAAGCAGTTCTTTTCCCCTTCCCTGTAGAATTCTTGCCAGTCAAACTCCGACAAGCTTTCAAGTTTTTCAAGGTTATCATCAGGCTCCACCAACCGAAATCCTTGGGGCGCCTCCACATGATGCGTAACGTGTACGAGCTTTAACACTAGATTAGCAAGATAATATATGTGAAATGGAAGCGTGGAGGTCACATACCATTTGCTGCCACCACATAATTGGTCTTATTTCGGCATTGTGGATACCAAGACATTCCAATAAAGGATGGAGGAGATTCATTTGTGTGTAAGTGGCGACCGCGGGGTCAAACCCACAAACTGTCACCATAGACCGAGCAGCATCAGATGCTTTGGAGTCAAAATGTATCCAGGACGGTGGGTTAATCCACGGGAAATCTTGTGCCCTGGAAGGACATTGGGACCTGCGATTTAACATCTCGTTACATTCATGAATGAGGACCTTCGGATACATAACTGGTTGTTGGCACGCTTTACACCGAAAAGTGCTCGTAGCGAGATAAAGATCTGAGTCTCCAACCTTTGTTTGCTTCGCCTGTCGGAGCATACCCAAATAACTGGCATGCTGTTGCGATTTCCATCGAGAAATTATCTCCGGAAGTCGAACGATCACCGAAGCGAAACTGTGCCTCGTCATCCGTACGTTGAGAGGTATGGAAAGAATCTTTTTGAAGTCGTCTATAGACGCCAAGGTTACCCAATCAGGCGCAAATGTTGCTGATTCCGCGATGAGATATCTCTTGAGTGCGACTGTTAAAAGGACTCGGACTGCGTTAAACCGTTCAAAGACTAAGCGCTCGTCTCTGTGGTGTTGAAGGATAGCAACAAGAACAGGCTCCATGGTAGACCACGCTTATTTGAGAACAGGCATAAGCGCGATGGTTCGAAACTAAAAGAGCAACAGACCTTCATCGGTAAGCTCCTCTGACCTATTTACTAGCGAGTGCCCCTCTATTAAGTTAGTGGGCATCAAATCAAGCTCGGTCTGCCAGCCGAGTAAAAATAGCCTTTCATACACTCTGAGAAAAGGTGTCAGCTTGAGGGACATCAGACGGTATACTCACTCACTCAAGGACGCGTTCTTCGATCATACGCCTTCTCTGGGAAGCCTTATGCGCCTCTTCATGATCGAAGAACCAGCCACGAGCCATGCGAACGAGCTACGATGCATGATGTATTGAGTTAGTGGTGGTATGATGATATAAGTTCCTATTCTCCTTACTCGCTGGTGTTCACTATAGTCTTGAGTAGTCTTGCGTACCCAGCGGCGAATAGTTTGTGTGTTCCCGCCCAAAGAAGCATACTCTCGAGCGTAATTCACCATATCAGGCAAAAAATATCTGTCAACATCTCGGACGTCTAAGATGATAACAAAAATAAGCTGATTGCGACAAGATACCGACAAGGCCCACCAGCTTTGAATAGAACCTGTTGGCTTTCCATGAAGGGAAGCTGCGATCTATTTTGCACAAGTTGCCCGAGTACTGCAGTTTCGTCGTTGGCGAGTAGTGTCGTGAAATCGACATGGCTTTGGAATAAGTATATCAACCAAAGAAAGAGTGTGGGGGAGGTAGCTCACACTTACAGCTTCAACATGCAAGTTCTGCACGCGCGCTTGAAGGCCCGCCACACGATCTCTGAACTTGTGTCTGACGCGCAGTACTGTCATCGCCTTACTTTTAGATAGTAAATCGCATTACGCAGTACACGCACGTTGCAGTGTCGCTCAAATACCAAATCTGCATAGTGAGGTTCACTCATCCCGAGCAGATCGACCGGACCGAATATACGTGCTCGAGCAGCGCGCCATAATCGTATGCTATCAACCGAGGAACTCAACAGAAATTTTGTGAACTGCCGTGTCGTCCTTGCGAGTCGTAGTAGGTCGACAGGGTCAAGGTACGAGAATATCTATGTGCCACTGAGTGTCATTTCTGACCGTCAAATCGAGTGCTGCACCTCGATGAAAATTTCGAGTGGAACCTCCGCTAGCACAGTCTCTGAAAAATCTTTCTGTCCCTTGTGACCAGTCAGAGGAAGCTTAGGATCGAAGATGATCATCTTTGTCGTGTCTGATCGGGGGTGCCACTGCCTGAGTTACGATAGGAAGAATCTACAACAGAGCTAGATAATATTCACTCAGTCCGTTTGATATATCACAGATGAATGAGCATAATCACCGTTCATCAGTCACCCCGAGAGTCACAACGCTTGTAGGAGTACAAGTTTAGCATGCCAGCGCGGGATCGGAGCCGGATCCGTCAGTTACGTAATCGGAATTACCAAACCGGCAATTAGCGGCAACTTGACAGTGTTCGTCGCAACCTTGAAGTATAGTTGTGGACAAGCAAAGGCCACCAAAAATCCAACCCATTTTTAGAAGGACCCTGGTTAGGTAAACAGCAGGTTTTTTTTTTGCACGAAAGTGTAGATATAGACATAATAAAGATATGTGACGAGCCGATTCCCCGTAGCGTGAGTTTTGACCAAAAAGTTTCCTAAAAATTTGGCGTACCCCCTGAAAGTCGTAGGAAAATCTTCAGAGATAGCGCAATCGACTCCTTCCCAAAATCTGCATCTGATACCGTCGAAATCTTAGAATTTTATAGAGCCGTTCATCTATAAACTGGTCGTCATGGGAGACAGGGGCGGTCCTTAAAAGCACGTGAATTACAATATCTGGGCATGCTGCCCGGTGCCGAGCTACTCTGTTACAATTGAAGAGTCAAATGCCGCTTTGTGGAGGATGTTTGCCGAGCCAATCGGCTCTTCGGAGATTCAATTGAATTAGTTTATAAGCGCTTACAGGGGAAATTTCACAGCGCTTGGGGAAAAATCAATGTCGCCTGCTTTTCAGCCGAGAATGATGCAAATTGAGACTGTGTTGACCGACGAGATGACGTGGCCCATGCTGGAGAGGCCAAAAGAGGTACACACAATTCGATTTTTTGGTCCAAATTTTGGGCGCCGCAAAAATGTCGTGGGAAAAACTTCGGAGTATGTTTTTTTTTTGGCCTCTGGCATTCCGAATCTGAACTTAGATTTTGTCTAAGAAATCTAGTTTAATCGGAAATTAATTGGTTGCCTTTGCTTGTCCACAACTGTATCTCCAGAGAAGCAAGGCGGCCTTCACTAAAAGATTCAATGCGCTAGGCGGATTGAATACGATGGCTCAGGGGAGATTGATTGGACGAAGATGCAGAGGAAAGCAGTGAATTCGGCAGTTAGAAGTTGTGGTGAGTGTTGCAACCACGACAAGGCACTACTTCAACGAGTTCTACAGTGATATATACTACAAGGTCCCCTCCGAAATTGAACTTGAAAATCCTTTCCGCGATTGGACTGTCCACTCCATATCAGCGCCTATCAGCGCTATGTGAATGCCGGAATCGGCGTATTCAAAGGAAGACTAAGCTTCTTGTCACGAGGATTATTGCACGACAGAAATTACTGGACAAGGGTTTGATTGCAACAATGGGAGTTATCACGCTATGATATGCCCGAGTCGCGCAGCACTTGCTGTTCAGAATTTCAGATATTTCTGTCTTTGAAGGCCTGACGCGTTATTTAAACTGGATAAAACCTCAGTGGGCCACGGAACGATGTCGGTCTTCAAATCATTCGCTTCGCGTGCTAAAAACACAGTGGGGATCGGTGTCCTCTATTCTTGCCGTTCGAACAGGGTCTAGATGCATTATTTTTTAGGTCTGCCGGCTTACGCGCCAACTTCCTTAACGCATGTCTTGTTCCGTCGATTACCCGCCTCCTTGTCGCCTTTGTTCTCCTCTGCTGTTCTTCGTGTTTCTGTCTGCCTGGGAGACGGCTTGATACTGGTGGACAACTGCTTAGTCAAGGCGAAAAGCTGAAATTATGGACTTGACTCTTCATTTGTCTCCATCCGCAGCCTCAGAACCAGGGACTGGACACAGGTTGAGATTTTTATCAATGATTTTGTGCATATGGTCTGTCCGTATAGCTCGCTTTGACCCTCTGTGCGACAATCAAAACTTCCAGATAAGCCTTCGCAGAAAGTCAGGTGAAGATTTGGGGGTTATTTCTATGTTTTGGTCATCCTCCATCTACATCCCCTGCACAAACCCTGCGATTAAGCCAGGCACGAGCAGTATTCAACGCTACTCAACTATCGCCGGTGTTATTGGGACCGAGGGTCACTGTACTCAAGACAATCTGAGATCGTATTTTTATCTGGTTATTTAATGGGCTTCTGATCCATTCTATTCATTTCCCATTATGATGGTAAATTTCACAATCCTCGCGGGCGGCTACGACCTATTCATCGCTTCCTACCTCTTCAACTCGAATGCTCCCTCCCTTTCACTAATGGGTCAATACCCATCTGGCCCCAATCCTTCCTGGATATCGTTGCATCCTACCAACAAAAGCATCCTGTAGTGAGTATCATTCCATAGGACGTCCCATCAGTAAGCTTTATTGATTGTGTGTTATAGTGCGACAAACGAAATTACTGAAGGAGCCGTGCAGTCTTTCACAGTCATGCCAGATGGCGTACTCTCCGAGGCGGTCGAAACGGTCCCGTCTGGTGGCGACACTCCCGCCTTCGTAGGTGTGCTCTCCACAGGACAGGTTGCTGTTATGAACTATGTGGGCGCCAATGGGCGCATCATTCCTACCACTGACACACCACTGGACTTTGACAACACCGCTGGCATAATATCGTTTCCCATCCCTGAAGGAGGCGCATCCAACCCGCATATGGCGCTGGAGTACGGAAGTGAGGTCCTAGTTCCTGATTTGGTGAGGTTTGCTCTATCCCTATGGTATGTGCTGCGCTAATCTTGTATGCAGGGGGGCGACATCGTCTGGCGGCTCAAAGAGAACGAGTCTCCCGGAAACTGGAAGATCATCGGGTCAATTGCTCAGCCTGCAGGATCTGGGCCGAGGCATATAGTGGTTGAAGGTCAGCTAATCTGACGATACCTCGCACACCCTGAAACTCATCAGCTCTTTCGAAGGCGACTTGCTGTTCACCCTACACCAAACCACATCTACGCTCACGGTCCAGAAGATCCCTTCCATCGATACCAAGACGGCCCCACTTCTGGCTAATGTCTCCATCGTGCCTCCAGACCCGCCGGTTAATGCGTCTTTTGCTGCTGCTGAGCTTCTCATTCCAAAAACCTCAGAGAGGTTTCCTGTGCAGTACATATACGCGTCGAATAGGAACATGGGGGAGGCTGATGAACGCGGTGACACGGTCGCGATCTTCCAGTACGTTGGAGGGAAGCTGGAGCTCGTTACCCACGTGTACACCGGCTTGGACCAGGTCCGTACGATGGAATTTGGTGGCGAGGACTCGGAATATCTGGTCGCAGGTGGTGTAGCTGGAGATGGCAGCGTTGCTGTGTTCCGTAGGATCCGCGAGGGAAGAAACCTTGAAGAGGTTGTAAGAAATATTGATCTTCCCGTTAGAGTAAGTTTTGTATGGTTGTGATAGGTAGTCAATCTGATGTATTTATGCGCTTTCAATGTGATGAGGTATCAGTGACTCGTGTTATGTTTTCAGACTTAACGATTTTCGTAATTAAAATCTCACGTCATTCACTATTCGAGCTCATAGTGCCGACAAATGACGATGTTGATTATCACAGTGTCGTGCTAATTTCTTGTTGTAATTCTGCTGGAAAGCTCTAGAAGGAGTAATCCGGCATCGTGCCGAGAGTCGCTGAGTAAGCGCGAGAGGAAAGAATCTTGTAGTACATTCTAGATATAATTGCAAGTAGTATAAATACAAGCTCTGTAGGAGCAGTAGAATAACAGTTCATTTACATCTGGCTTTACCGGCCTGGAGTCTACCCTGCGCAATACCTGGGATTCCAACATTTCTTCAATCGTTGGTCGTTAATTTTTGTAATTACTCGTATGTATTTGTTGTTCATTCCCTTATGTATTATACCCAAGGTTTTTAGATAGCACTTGAACTGTCAGATAAAAGGATCTTAACGCATACCGTGCCGGTTCGGATCGAAGCAATTCGTTCGCATCAAGTAGTACTCAGGTAAGCTCGGGCCGGAGTCAATCGGTGGTCTCCCACGGTCCTTCTGCCTTTTTGCCCCTCTCTGCAGAGTCTGCACTCGGTTCAAACTTCCTGCTCGTGGCCGTCTAATATTCCACCTTATTGATTTTATATTGATTTGTTCCTTCATGGACGCACGTTTCTTTTGCGGTGCAATTTGAAGGTTGACTCCTTTTCTCCCAGTAAGGTCTCATTTATCATCTAGATCGCACAACCCCGATCACCTTACCGTTAGTCGCCGAACTGCTTATCTACGACCTTACAAAGGTGCCGGTCTGCTTCGGTATTGAATCGCTGCCCCGAGGTTTCTGAGAAAATACTTGTGCTTCAAATTAATGTATGTAACACAAATCGAAGACGAGATATCCCCCTTCACGGATTTAGCCCAGGACAAGTTCTACGGCTTGGCAATGGTGCTAAGTAGCCCAAAAAAATGCATTCTCTCAAGCTGAAGCTTTCATATCTCTGTGAATTACACTGACAAATTAAAATCCTTGGCAGCTCCATAGACACAAACTCAATAATTAATAAGTATCTGTATTACTTGGGCGGATATGTACGTCAGTCCGCTGGCCTTCGTTTTTGTACACTCTCGATCGCGCTAGCAGCATTTATAAGAGCGCAAGGATCCATCGATTTTTCACCAACCACCATGTCTTCTAGTTCAAAGCTAATTTTTGTAAGTGCTCCCCATTCTACTGACATCCCCCCGAGTGATCGTATATCTCACATGTTGAACAGGTCACCGGCGGGACGGGCTTCATCGGGTTCCACATCCTGACACAATTGCTGGACAAAGGCTACTCCGTTAGGGCGTGCGTATTGTTCTCGTCAGGTTTCGTCACCTTAGTCCCTAATCGTCCTGTATCAGTGCGGCTCGAGGACCGAAAGTCGACATTCTGAAGAAAGCTCTTTCAGTAAACTACAGCAAAAACTTCGAGGTTGTTGAGGTTGCCGATGTCACTGCAGGAGATTTAAGTCAATATCTCAAAGGCAAGCGCCTTCATACACATTGACGATTGTCCATTCTTATATTCCCTAAGGAGTCGATGGTATTATTCACTCTGCTGCACCCCTACCAGGTCGGGTTGACCCAGAGACGGCTTTTAAGGTGAGCAGTCCGCACTTTGACTCACCGAGCATGTTAACCTCACGCGGCGTTGCAGATTAGTATCGAGGGCTCTCTCCATATTATACGCGAAGCCATAAAGGCTAAAATCCCCAGAGTCGTCGCTACAAGTTCTATCGTGACATACCCTTTCCCGATAGGTCCATTTGGTGTAGATGGTCGGTCTTTTTGCATTCTTTTATTATACGCTCTTATCCAAACATCATAGATTGGAACCCCATCACCAAGGAGGAAGCTATAGCTTCTGGGTCGCCGTTCCATGTATATGTGGCTGAAAAGAAATACTCCGACCTGGCCGTTGTCGAGTTTGCGGAGAGTCATCCCGAAATCGATATTACACTTGGTGAGTTCAGTGTCATATACACTCTTCTTGGAGCTCATAGAACGTTACATAGTCGGACCTCCTTTCAACTTTGGACCGTTTGCTCCAGGCTTCGAGCTCCTTATATCTGAACCGAATCTCCACTCGTTGTCCACTAATGAATCATTTTATGCGCTTCTCCGACGGTCCTACACCGATTTTCTCACTCTACCCGGCGCCATCGATGTCCGCGATTCTGCGAGGGCGCATGTTCTGGCATTGGAATCACGACCATCCTCCGAGGTAGGACGCAAGAGGTTTGCTGTCTGCTCTCCGGACGAGTCTTCGTACAAGGATGCGCTAGATATTATCGCAAAAGAGCGCCCAGAACTCAAAGACCGTCTTGCGGATGGGAGTCATGCACCGGAATGGCCTTCATACACACTTCCGGTGAACTGGGAGAAGCTGGAATATGTGCTCGGGTTGAAGGCGGATTCGTTTATTCCATGGAAGAAGACGGTTTTGGATGCTGTGGATAGTCTCCTTTGCATTGAAGAGCTCTGGAAGGAGAAAGGATTCAAGGTTCCAGTGTGAGGCTTGTACTTGTCTATGTGTCATAAATTTCATGCCTTCCGTTCCGCCCTACACTTAAGTAATTTTGACAATATGCATTCTCACTACAACAGTAACCATCGTGGTTTGAACAGGCGGTTAGGATGAACTTTAATCCCCAGATTACTTACCACCCCTACTAAGTCGCCTTAGTTTTTTTTGATGATCATCCGGACTTCGGACCGGATTTCCGTAACTATGGCAGTGTCGAGTGGCCGTGACTTTCCCCGTCTCTTCTCCGTACCACATCCACCATTATCAGTCTCTTCCTTCTCAACGGTTCGTTCTAATCTATCTCTCATTTATTTGCTGGTAAGCATCTCGCCTTGTGTGACCATTTTACTGCTGACATGTTCACGCAGATATGCGTACCAATGAATCAGAGCAAGTTGATTCTTCGCCTTTTCATGCTGCAGGCTGACCTGGAGTAACTTTAAGACCTTGGTGTTTGACAGGTGCGTCGAGTCACCGTCGCTCTTGACGATCCTTCTTGACGGTCACCCTTGATTCGATCGTATTAATGTCCGTATTTAGTTCTTCGAAGTAGCGGCCTGCACCTTTTACGACCAGAAAAATCGTGGCGTCCGATAATAACGATACAAGTCGAATCCAATGGTGGTTCGGTAGATTGTGACGCGACGCCATGCCATGAAACGACCTTGGGAAGCGATGGCCAAAATCCCAATCAGAAGGAGGTTTTCTATATGTAAGGGTGCATATATGTTATCACAATCTGACGTATAACGTTCTGTAGTCATGACGTTTCTCCACATTCCAAAATTTCCATCAAAGTCTGGCACCGTTCTCAATCGAAGAAGAAGCGGAAGAGAATTCTGGTCGCAAACGCTTGTCATATGTTGCGTGATCTCGTGAAGGAACAGAACGAGGCTGGACAATGTGAGTCCACTTGCTGGTACTCCCTGTTGCCGACTTGACGAATGTTCAGGTCTGGACGTTCGTCTGAACACTCTGCCATGCAACGCCAAACGCCTCAAAGGTGCTCGTCCGGGGATGTGGCCTAAGCTATCTCTTCGTGTGCGACCACCGTCAATAGCCAAACTGCATTACGAAGAACCACTTTCCGACGATGATGACTTATGTGAGGCACAAAGATTTTTTTGAGCGACTAAATACTGAACTCTTCTCAGCATGTTACTCAGATAGCATGCCTCCTACGCCCACAAGCACAGGTCCTACCTTGTCCAGCCAAGGCGACATCATCATTTTACCACCTCCCACTGAGCAAGAACTCAAACGACGCCTGCAGCCTTATATAATAGACTCTGATGACGAGATGACTCCCCTTCTCATAGACGACGAAGCGTACCTCAACAGCGCCCCACCTATCTTACCACAGTATTCAGAAACTGAAAAGCCTCAGGACCTCCCTGCGATGGGCGTTATGCAGCGCGTTATCGCGTCTTTCACGATATATGCCGAGCTGAGCGATGAGACCCATTACGAGCGGGCGTTCTCGCGACAACAACTTGAGTGGACGTACGTAGGTGGACTCCTCACCGCGATGGCTGCGTAGGTCTCCCTTCCTACACCCTTCGTGCGTCCATACTGACACTGCTGCCTATAGTGTCGACACCGCTGTCTTCTCGATCTCTCCGGACACTCTTTTCGCCATCAGTCCCATCGCCCGTTCCTTTATCGCCTTGTCTTCCACAGCCTGTGGCCTCGGCATTTTCTGTGACGTTTGGTTTATCTTCCGCTATAACTTTATCCCACTCGATACTGCACGCGTGCGGTCCAGGGATATGTTTGGCTCGTATTTCTTCTTCTCGTTGCAGGCGAGGGTGCCTATCATATGTATGTTGATGTCGGGGATGTCATTGATGGCGTTCTTGGGCGTAGTTGCGTGGTCGGTGTGGCCGACAGGCTTGCTGGTCATGTGCTTTTTGGTAGGAGTGTTGATGACATTACAATTCTTGGTGTTCGGAGCCTGGTGGTTCGTTGGGAAGGTAATGTGCGCGGTGAAGAAAGTTGGGAATGCAATAAAATGGGTTGTTGGAAGGGGTAGCAGAGAAGGGACATCAAATTCCGCGTAGGAGCCGGGCTTCTGTATTGTACCGGTGTAAGTGTTGTCTGTATCTATATTTTGAATTTTTAACACTGAAATAGCCGACGGGTTTGATGGGATGGCGGACGAGCGCTGCCCATTTTCCTACTCGCTGCGGGCGATCAGTGTCCCAGCACGGATGCTATACTTAGCATAGCTCCATGAAGCGACCGGTGTATTCTGAGCCCTGTCGTCATTTGTACGCAAAGCATACGACCAACCTAGAGCCCTTACAAAGCTACTTCACTGACCTACATCAAGATAAACGGCGTCCACTGTAGCTTCATCATATTACTGCTATAAGAGTCATGTCTTCGAGTCCAAACTTCAGTACTTCGATCGATGTGATTCTTGTCCTGTTAATCGTTTACGAACAGGTCACGGGGGGGACGGGATTCATCGGTTTTCATATTTTGACGCATTTACTGGACAATGGGTACTCTGTTCGAGCGTAAATCGTGATTGTCAAGCCCTCCAATTATAGGGCTAATAACTGTTCTATTCCAGTGTTACCCGGAGTGGCAAAGTTGAGCTATTGAAGAAGGCCTTGTCCGTCAACCATAATAGCGATGAGTTCGAAGTCGTCGAAATTTCTGACATATCTTCGGGCGATTACAGTCAGCATCTGAGGGGCGATTACAATGTATTGGTTGTTGAATTATTTGCTGCACTAGGAGTCAGGGCAATTATACATACTGTGGCTCCCCTCTCCGGGAAAACTGACCTTTCATGGTGGGCTATTCGGCTCCTGTACGCGCAGGCATGCAGACTGACAGAGATGCGTAAGATATCAGAGCACTGTCGAGGGTTCTCTTCATGTTCTACATGAGGCTGTTAAGGCCAAGGTCCCTAGAATTGTGACGACAAATTCTGTCTCTACATTTCCCTTCTTGCAAGGGCCATTTGGTGTAGACGGTAAGCATGTTTCCGGGTCCTCGTGCAAATTACCTCGCTCAGGACGCATATCACAGACTGGAACCCCATTACTAAGGCAGCCGCGTCAGGAGCGCCGTTCCCTATATATCAAGCTGCACAGAAAGAAGCTGATATTGCCGTCCTCGAATTTGGGGAGAGCCATCCTGAAATTGATGTCACACTCCGTGAGTCTGATTATTTTTTGCAGCACCGAGTGAGGCTGATTCAAGACTGCAAAAGTGGGTCCTTCTCACAACTATGGGCCTTTTGCTCCAGGATTCGAGCATCTCATAGCGCAGCCCAGTGTCGAATTGTTGTCCACCAACAGATACATATACGCGCTTCTTAATCCTGATAATGCGAGTTTCCCGAAGGCTCCGAGCGCAGTAGATGTACGAGATGTCGCGAGGAGGCACGTTCTTGCGCTGCAATCACGTGCTATGACTGAGGTTGGACGAAAGAGGTTTGCAGTGGTTTCGCCGTACGAGTCTTCATTCCAGGAAGCCATTGCCGTCATTGGGAGGGAACGGACAGAGCTCAAGGATCGCCTGGCAGGTGCTGCTCGTGCATCTGTATATCCTTCGGATACACTTCCGGTCAACTGAGACGAGATAGAGGACATTTTAGGCCTGACACAAGTTATAGGTTATTCTCATTCATATAGCATATGAGATGATTGTATCTTGCGCAATGGTCTCCGGGTGAGACACTGGAGACTCGAGAGATTCAGCGAGCGCACCGTAGCTTGATACTAGCATTCTGCATACTTATTGCATGAGGATATGTCGATAAAGATATAAGGAGATTAAAGACTAAAAAAAGGAAACAATACGGTTGAATATGAGAACTTTGGTGTTACAGACATGTTAGATCTTCAGTCAGCATTTTCAATGATCGTCATAGCCTTGTGCGTCCATCCATACCGACCCTCCACCACTAGACTGGAGGGTGCTGTGTGACTCCGGCTGGGTGTAAAATTTTGTTACTATGGAACTAGTTAGCGAGAAATTAGTGCCACGGAACAAATGTGGCACTGGTTGATTAATTATGGTCAGTACCGTTCAAAATGGTGCAACCTCTTTGAGTGTCAGGCCATGTAATTGTGTACAAGCTGCAAAAGAGAATCGCGATTAGTAGGCCTAGTCGAAGATGGGAGGGAGGTGATTGGTGTTGTCTTGTCGAGAGCCACTGCGAATGTGTGGCGAGCTCTGCTTCAACCAGCCACTCAGGAAAAACTGCTCGGTGTGCTCGATGATATAGGGCTGTTATGATTGAAATATCGTTTGGAGCGCTGGTACTAGACCGTAATAAGGGTCTGTTGAGAACTTTGAATCCACCGGAAGCTTGGAGGGCTCGCGTAATACTAATAGTCGTTGGCCGCTGGGAAAAAGGATGCGCTGAAGATGAGACAGTTAATAGGCATCGGCGATGGTACCAGGTATACCCAGAAAAAAATCATTCTCTATTTTACCTGCCTCCTAGGAAGATCCCGACGGTTGGTTCCTGAATCATCGTCCACCGACTCAATTACTGCTAGTAGACTGGGGCTGCGCGAATGAATACCTCCTTGTACCGCCATGTTTTTCGGCATAACAAGCTCGAGTTCAATTCTGTTTGCTATACAGAAAGAATGAAGCCCCCAATGGTGTCGACTCTGTCGACGTGGTAATCAGACCACATGAGTTTGACGTCACGTGATAGTGCTCTCAATATCGGAACTGCCACCTTGAATCTTTTATCGTTCAACCAGCTGCAGGGCCCAGCCACCTCCTACCACCTGTCAGAAATGGAGTTGTGAATACCTTGGGTTAGTCCAAGTAAGTACTTAATAACTTGTTCTCGAGCAGGCGGCAGAAGTGTACTTGCGTAACCTTTTTAGTGTATTTGTCTTGTCGGAATCCGAGATAATCAGGCCCAATCGATTGTTAAACGTCTGAGAATCTGTGCGGTCTAATTTTAAGCCTGCTTTAAGCTACTAGGGCTTCCCTGAGAAATGCACGATGGGGTTCTTGTTTTTTGTGGCTTCGATGCGCGAAAGATTTCATCCTCATCAATGGAATTTGCCCTCGTTATGATATCCTTCACACTTTCCGAAACTTTGCTCTGAATATCCCCTGTGAGTCAATTGTCATTTCGGGTTTCCGAACCATACTTATACTAACTTCGAAGTCGAATTTCCAGCTGGCTTATTTTCCCAGACTTACGCTGCTGGCACTCTTGGAAAACAGAAACTTCAGTTAAGTTAATCGAGGTCTGAAGACTCGTTGGAATAAGTGATAGACTTGTCAAGGTCCTCTTGGACAAGTACTCGAAAACCAGTGTCACCATTCGATTTCCGCCTTTTTTCGAATGACAAACCTCGCTTCATACAACGGAATGGGACGTTGTTCCAAATTGGAGGGAAAACTTTCTGCCACTGGTCAGACACAAATAGTAGCTATTCGCCTGTCAATTCAGGACCGGGGTCTGAAAGGAGCTTATATACGCACATCTCACCTTTGTTTTCTAGCCACAACAAGTTCAACAAACACATCTTTAACTCGCAACGCACCAACGACGCTGCGTGTTGCTGCCTCACATTTTCTTTCTCCTTATAAACCTATGGCAGTCACACACCCTCAGTCGGATTTTATCAGTAAACCTCACGCCTGCCACATGAGGCCATGTAAAAAGTGTTTCGCTAGACGTCATGACCTACTAAGGCACTACAAGGTGCACTTGACTGGCGACGCTCGCAAAGAGTAAGCAAATCTCTTTCTGTTTATACTCTATATGCTAATTCTCGACTGGAAATAGACTTGTTACTGGCTATTCTCTTGGTGCAGCTCTAGCGACTTCCAACGTAGCAACGTCAAGTCGCATATAAAAACCAAGTAGTAAGTCCTCCTCTCTAATCACGTCGACAAAAGTGGCATGCTCACAAGATTCGGCGTCATCTTACACCACCGTTCACGGCGCCATTTCTCCGCCCCAGAGGCAACAAAGGGAACACTACGTAACCGTTGGATCCCAAAGCATCAGTAGTACAGTGGCTTTCCTCAGGGCATCTGACCCCAACCCTTTCCCTCACCTGCAAGATGCGGTTGTTCACCACCGTTTCGCCGTAGATGATACAAAGCACAATAGCCTCGCGAGCTCCCACTCACTCCCTCCCTACCTACCTTAAGGTATCTTCTGGAAATATCCAAGTTGACCGACGTCAATTTCATTATTTCTCAAGCCACGCTTCAACCCCTTATCATCTACCCTCGCTCTCAGAAGTCCTCAGAGAATTGGACTATCACCCCATTGACGATCAGTCACCTCCAGCGTCACCGTCGGCGTACTATCAACGGAACCTTCCTTCACCCAGGGCCGATCCCCCCTACGGATTCCTTCAGTGGATTTCCACCAGCCCCTCACCCTCGATGCCCACCTCCCGAAATTACAAGGCCAATTCTAATGGCGACAACGTCGTCACCCGATACTCCGACTCCGCGGTTTGGCCAACACCTGGGTCGTCAAGGACTGAGACAAGTGATTACTGTCGAGCAGGCGATGTAAAGTGGCCGCTACCCCTGGGGTTCAGGTGAAGACCAATAATTGCTAGACGAGCGGCGGCCTCTCATATACCACCGATTGGTCCTTTTTCCTTTTTCCTTTTACTGCTCTCAAGTCTTGTTGTCCCTGTCGCTTGCTACTGCTGCTACTAGTAATTCCCTTTTCGTTTTTGGCATTGCAATTCAAGTGCTGTTTTTGTGTCTCTAGATTAACTTGACTCTATATCTCAGTTCCGCTTTCTTATATACTCGACAATAGTTCCTCCAGAGCTCTACAGAGACTCTGGATCTCCGCCAATGTGAGCACATGCTCAGCAATGGTGAGAAATACATAGCTGCAGTCACTGGTACTGTGCTGTTCTCCTTTCACGGTGTAGCACTCTACAATAGAGAACGTCCTAGGCCAGTTTAAGAAACTTAAAGTTGCGCGCAGTCAAATAGCAGACGGTCCCATGAAGTCGATTAAAATGGCAAACGGCATTACACCCTCGCGCAGACTTGGTAAGCGGAGCGGTGAGATATCAGAGTCATATATAATTTTCGTGTAAACTAGAATCGAAAGCTAAATCGTCACAGATATCGTACTCGTAACCCATGCTCGTTTCTGAGATCTTCCCCAAGGAATAATAATAATCCATTTACATCTTATCCGGTAGTTCTGCGTGGTGCACCGAAGAATCGGATACTTTCTCGTCGTCAGTTTTAATACCGGCAGCCTGCACAAACTGATCTGTTACGTCGTCTCCGTCGAAAATAACGGCGGTCTCCTCGAGGGTTAGACCCTTGGTCTCGACGACATCTGTACAATGTGTCAGATCCGACAATCATTCATGGGTCAGAGCGAAGCGCTCACAGAAGTAAAGGAAAACACATTCGAATGCAATCCAACACACGTAGACGATCTGTAAACCTTGTCAACCGTGGAAGAAGGCCGAATGTCATGATCACGCACATAGTACTTCCAGCCGATGTTGCCTTAAAAATATATCAGTGAGTACAAGAATGTGGTAGAAACTTGGAAGCACGTACCCAATGCAACTGGGTTTACGTACTGATTGAAAATCAGAGCCACTGAAATCGTGAAGTTGAACACGTTGAAGCCCTTGGCGCGGATCGGGTAAGGAAGAATTTCGACGGTGTAGGCTACAATCAAGGGTGTGAATGCAAGACTAAACGGTAAATGAGAAGTTGTAGTGTCAAGGTGATTGGTAGAGACATTACTTACTCGTAGGCTGCATAGAATAAGAAAATGAAAGCAATCAGGGCATCCGCAGCAGCTTTAGTTCCTTTCTCGGTATGCACAGCGAAGCATATCATTTGAGCACTGAAAAAGATAAACATGCCCACTGCGGACAACATGAACAGCAGCCGTCGGCCGAGCTTGTCGACCAAACTTGAAGCGAGTAATGCCCATGCTAAGTTCCAGATTTGGAGGATACCGTTAATCAAGAGCTGGAAAGAAGACGAGTATCTGCGCCTGTTCCTAAGCATATAGTGAATATAGCTACTTACTTGGGTGTTTGGATCCTTGATGTCAATGTCGGTCAGGATCTGATTCAAGTAGTACGACGCCAAGCCGTTGCCGGACCACTGGGAGAAGAATGCAATGGCGACGATGATTCTCATACGTCTGCGATTTCCGGGGGTGGAAATCAAAGACTTCCATCCGACGTTGGCGGCCACTAAAAAAAGACTCGATGATAAGGTGACATGAAGTAACCGAATATGCGAGAACGCACCGGTGCGGTCCAATTCAATGGCAGCCCTGATTTCCTCGAACTCATGCTTCACCAATGGGTCCTCGCTACAATTTAGTCATAAAATATCGATGCCCCAGGAATATTGTTACACATACGCGTTTCCGTCGGCATGATAATAAGCCAAGACCTTTAACGCTTGCTCTTCACGGCCCTTGCTGACGAGCCAACGCGGAGACTCCGGAACGAACCAAATGAGGGCAACCTGGATTACAGAAGGGAGGGCCTGAACAGCTGACGGAATTCTCCATGCCCAGGTGTTGTTGATTTTGAAAGTACCGAAGGTTGTCCAGGCAGCACTACGGGAACGCCATAAACGGGAAAGACATCTGAATAAAAACTTTGTTTACATGATAGATCCAAGATACCAGAGGGAGTTATATGTCGACGTGAGAGGTCCACGATAGGAAGGATATGATATCTCAGTGACCAGCATGGGGGCCGCGTTTGCTATTCAAGTCTAAGTCACTTCATATTATGTGGCATGACAAGCGTACCAGCAAAGGTCAAGCCAAAACCAATCAAGAATCTAGAAAGGTCTTCAAAAACTTCGATCTACACAAAGATGATATGGACATACCGAGCACCGATAAACATCCCGACGGACTGAGAAGCCGTCTGAATAGCTGTGGCCCCAATCATGATTATAGCACCCAAAAGAATAGTATGTTTCCGTCCGATACCATCTGAGGCATATGGGGCAAAGGGGTATGCGGCAAGACTCCCAATATTCTGTAGAGGTGGAACTATTAAACAATGTTCGAAAGCAATGTAGACCTTTGTTCGCACCTGGATGGCGTTCAGAAGGCCAAGCTTCCCACCATGTGGCTTGTGAAAATACTCAGACCATTGGGTGAGTGACTGCAGTCCATTCATCATACTTCCATCGTATCCATTCGTAGAAGACGTAATGAGCCTGGCCCGGCAAACGTCGGTCATCGAAATACCAAACCTAAAGGGAAGGCTTACAGCAAACAAATCCAGAAGTTGAGCAGAATGAGTCTTTCGATATGAATGAATCTGTGAACTCGAGGTCGAATGGATAATAACAGTCGTACCTTCGGTTGTTATACCATTTCCTGGTGGGGTCAATAAGGTGGCTGTAACCGAGCGACCCAGTGTTCGCAACAGCACCTCCAGCCATTGCTCCGTAACTAAGTTGAGAGTATCACTGGAAGTTCGCTTAGAAGCATCTTCCAGGTTTTATAGCACACACGGGGAGCTCCGTTCTACAGGCGGTGGCAGCTGACCGCAGAAGTTTCTCCCAAGGTACGCCGTAACTTGAACAATTGAGTCTAGTACGGAGGGTGGTACATTTTAGTATTGGCTCCGGCCCGGAAGACGATGAGGTAGATGCTCTACTTACTCCAGAGGTTGTGCATTAGCTTCGCCAGACGGTCCGTGGAACGTGCTGCAATTTTTTTTTTCTCGAAATTTGGCCGTCTTGACTACGATGTGGAACCCATGTCTCCTGGGGCTTCTGCTAGAAAAGAGTACAGGCTGCATGAGGATTCTTCCAGACTGTGCCATCGAGACTGCACGTTGATGTTGAAGTGAGCCTGAACTCTGGACCCCATGATGCTCTGCAATCTACATTCACAGACTATCAAAGTATCAGTGGGAGACTCCCGCTTAAAACACTCCGAACTTCCTCCGCATCAAAGATGACCCGCTAGCCGTGATAGCCGGTGATTTTGTGGTTCGTCCAATTGATTCCTCCAATACGTTCTTGGTCTCAAGACCCGAAGATATGTGGAGAGGTATGTATCCATAGAAGTTCTCGGGACAAGTAAGATTTGGTAGTGTACTTGAAGCGAGGACTTGAGAATAATCGATCAAAATTGAATGATTGACACCCCACTCGAGCTGATCCTGTCTCCGCGCTCAGTGTTGGGAACTGACCGGCAGACTTCCAGGTAAGGAACACAGACCATAGAAAGATGCTTTAAGTTGGTATGATCCGGCACATTCTGTACTGATACTCTATTGTGGTACATGAGGGACGGTCGGTGGTATAGCAAACGGGAAAAAATCCATAGCAAGACGTAGCTTAAACCAAGAAACCAAGGTGAAAGGTATATTTATCTTCTAAACTGTTGAAATTTTGATGACCTCGCCGTTCGAGGAATGTGTCGACGTGGCTTCCTGTACTTTACGGTGTTCCATTTCTGTGACGCGTGATGAGTTGTGCCTCAAGGGGTCCCGTATGAAGCGTACCGTATTCATCAGGATGCTCCGCATGCGTATAGATTTGAGTAGTAATTTGAATGCCACTTGAAGTCAATGAACGGATCAGAATCATATGTTCGCAGTGAGAAGAAGAATACACGCACACCCCAGCACCCGTAGGCTTGCTCCCACTGACGCTCTCCGATGTCACCTCGCCTCTTTCCTCGTGATACACATTGATACCGGTGGAACGAGCGACCTTGATGAGCAGACCTGAAATACTGTCATGATCACCGCACTCAAGGGAAACTGAACTTTACTCACGAGACATCGACATCTCGATTTGCAGCTTGACGATGTACACCACCGGGTGAAACTAAATATAACAGTCCCATTCATTCCGGCAACTGGACTCCGTGTCGTGAAGCAGCTCACCTGACAGTATACGAATTGATTCCTGAGAGCGGTGACACCCAAAAGTAGGACATCCATGCCGATGGATATGACGATTATATACTGATTGAAGCTGTGGTCAAAATAGAGTGAGCAAGTAGAAGCGGCATCTGCAAGCACCGGAGCACATACCGCATGACTCTATCGTACTTCTTTAGGCCGTGCTGGATGAGCCGTGTCTTTACTTTGTGAATGAACAAGAGATTGAGGAACAAGTCCAAAACTGCGATGCGACTATTAGTCGCTGAGGTGGACATTGTGATGGCGCGACATACGAAGGTACACTGATTTCTCGAATCGATCATACCAATGATTCAGCTGAAGCCGTTATCAGTGGGAGACATAGAACGGCGTTGTAGAATAACGCACCGAGATGTACGTAGTGTTGATTTGAAGATGCGCGGGAATCCCTGTTTCAGCATAGGTGAGGTCAAGATATTTCATACCGTAGACACCAGCGCCACTTACAAATGCAAGCCGTAGATATGGATATCATGGTCACGATGGTTGCCACAGAAGCCTTGAGGATGAGCTAGAGACGGTTGCATTTCATAGGAGGCTCCTAAGTCAGATTAACGTAACGTACCCTTTGCCTTGGCTGCGAGTACAGGATGCAAAGTCGATTGACGATAATCAGCATCAGGCATTGAACCTGATTTTAAGGTTTAGAGGAACGCCAAGTATCAACCGCAGTAGGGACCTACTTGACAGATCCAACAGAGGATGACCGTGAGGAAGACACCAAGACCAGGAGGAAAAATCTTCGTTCTATAGACAAATGAATTCCTCGAGCCGATATGCCATAGTATGACTTACAAATAGCCCCACGAGACGATCTGTGGAAAGGTGTTAATGGTGAAGGATCGCGCATCCAGCTCATTGAGATACGTACACAAAAACCAAGGTCCCTATTACAGTTAAGAGATGAGTATGTCATAAATTGAAAAACAGAAACTCAGTGACGAACGCAAGAATTTCCACCCAAATCATGATAATGTACCCGGAAAACTATGGGCGGCAAGCTGAGCATATTCCCAAGCCAAAGAACGCAAGGATCCTCACTCGTCTTGCTCTCCTCGTCTCTAGAATGGCGCACCATGTAACATTGACAGCAAATCCAAACTACGGAAAGGCTCAGACAAGTAATAAAGGTGGACGGCATAGAACGACAGACGAAAAAGCCAAAGACGATGGATCCAAGGAGCAGATCTCCTTTGGTGACCTCCAGTTCCTCGAACCTGCGAGTTGAGAGATGTCAATATAGACTGAACATGATTGTCGATGATCAAAAAGTTAACGTACGGATACTGGGTCTTGAACCCGACATCGATGGACATGACAAAAGAGAGGAATAGCCAAGCGGTTGGGGGGAAGGCGGGGCTAAGGTCTGACTTGGATAACCACCGTGTATCTTAAGTAGACTTTCGGGAATGATCAGAACCTCCTGAGCATAACTCTTCGCTTCTCGGCAAAGGAGGTATTTGTCACGGTGAGATTTTGGTTCAAATGTATACGATAAAACTTACGCGCAGTAACATTTGGGCATCGCTAGTCCCATGATACCTACGATTTGGATTTATCGACTGGGTACCAGAAGGAGGAAAACAAAAACACGACGCCCTGGGGAAAACAGGATAAACCAATTACGGTCCATCGGATACTTGTCGGGCACCCGCGCCTGGTTGCTGGTAGGAGCGATCAGAACGATCATCTTGCGGAGCGCTTCGATCACAGCCCGCCCGCTACGCCGCGTGGAGAAATGAAAGAAAGGGGCTCTAGATGAGCTCGGGAGGAATCTAAATTCGAAAGTTTGAAATTTCTGACGACATTAAATCACGTGAATGGATACACGTTCTTCTCTGCCGAGTTCCGGCGCTGAAATTCCCACAGGCTTGCGGATGAGGCCAAGACGAGGCAGTGGGGAGGTGTCCCGCTGCTCCCGATGCCCTGACATGTAATAAGCATGGAGACGATCTTTGATATTTTTCTTCCGCGGGCATCAGCTCCTGAACTAACAAGTCAATTCCTTTTTCTTCTAAGAACGCCGATCCCAGGGCTAGTGGGTGACGGTATTGAATCATGATACTTATCAATACCAACTACACCGGATATGTGAAACGTAGCTACTGTCCTCTCACCGATGTGAGGGGTCGATCGTCACTTCGAAAAGTAAGACGATCCAGACTATATTTTCAGACCATAAGCCAGCTTAGGACCGTATTTTCCAAGTCGATAAAGCAGGGGTACATAGGTATGGGATACTGCTTTTGCAGTAGCTGATATGACTCGACCTCAGAACTCGATGAATACGGAAAATATGAGAAACATACCCACATATCCGGTGGGCAAGGGTCAACAAACGGCTGTCGATACCTTTTCTTGAATTCTTCCGTCAGTCACGCTTGAAGAGTCCGGATCTGAAGCACAAAATAAATATCCGGGGGATCTGTTGCACTGACAACAGGAATTAGGGGTCAGACAGATATCCAGAGCTTAACGGATAACATGTTCGAACTTATCCCAGAATCGAAGGATAACCTCTATGGGTAGAATGTACTGGGCAAAGGCTGATAAAGGCGGCATTGAATTTTGAATTAAGGATCCTAGATGTCGTACGAAGTCGACGCGCAAGGAGGCGTTTCAAACCCCTGTAATTTAAAAGACACGATACTGTAATTGCGAATAGGAAGTTGGAAGGACTCGGCTACGGGTTACGACGGCAAGACGATAAGCCAATATCGATATCATTGAGGAGATGGCGGTTCCGAGTCTTTCTCCCATTGACGTAGGCGCCAGGGTCTTAGTGAGGAGGATAGGAAAACTTTGGGCACCTTCGTCAAAAGGATGATTCAGCGCCAGAACGATGCAGCAACCATTAGCTATTGTTATAAGAAAGAATGCAATTAATTGTCAAACGGTTGGTTGAAAGCCTTGTAGCTGCAGCTATGGAAGATACAGATCAATTTATGATATTAAAATGCGAATATCCAAACAGACCTCGGTTATATTTTTGATGACCCAGATATCCAGATATACAGGAACGACCGACCTCGACTGTCCTCTGACTGTCCTAGAATTGTTTATTCGGGATTCTGAAGCATCAAGGTCATAGGACTAAGAGGATAGCACGAGGAGATTCAACTCACACCCACCGAATCAGTTCCGAAAGAAAAACAGTTACCCTCAATTTCACAACGGACACGAAGAACACGTTAACCCGAATCAAGGTGCTAGAAAACGCTGATGACAAGTAGAAGCAGAGTTCCATTTCTGTCAGAAGATCACAAGAAAATTTCACAAGTCGCCTAATGGAACCGCGTTCGCTGGATACTCAGTCGCCGAGGTTTCGGATTCAGGCGCCACCGCCGCATCTTTCCAGGAGTGTTGTAGTATATTGATGACCATGTTGGCACCTGATGGCACCCGGAAGATAAGTAATAGAGGAGAAATAGGGAGAACTTCGCTGGAAAAAGTGAAAATAAGGGGGGAAGGGTGGTGCGGAAGAGAAAAACATTCAACGAGGAAGTTCTCGTAACACACAGAGGGATGCGGGAACGGTGCCGGCGGCGATCTGGGGGCTCGATGTTATAAACGACTGGCCACGCTGTCGTTGGAAGTGCGTGCGTACGCCCAAGCCTTTTAATCGACCTGACCGATAAATTATTTCGTATGAGTTGTCTTGGGTTTGTGGGGAAATTGAACGATCTCGGTTGTCGTCAAATTTATGCGTCATATGTTTTGTCACGCTGGGTGTCGCAGTTTCCATTTGGCCTACTTCTATTATATGAAGGTACGCGAAGCGGAGATAATGGGCCCGGGTAGCACTCAAGGAGGTTAGCACAAGGCGCGATAGGTCTGGAAAGTGCAGATCCCATCAACTGGAAGCCCTCGGCGATGGGCTTGCCATAATAGACAGAGCAGACATAGCAGCATGGCGTGAACATGAGATGATACTCTTAGCATGCCTCATGTCAAGTACCGGATGACCCGCCCAGCAATCGTAGGGCTTGGTAAAGGTGCAGGGCTCTCTAGTGGTATTCCGCAGCATCTGCGATTATCTCCCCGACTGTCCTGTCAATCGGTCTTGCAATCGAGCCTGCAAACTTCCAAAAAATGGATAGTTAGGAGGCTCCGTGCGGCCAGACGTACGTGGGGAACGGAAGGGGGCTTGAATGGGATCCCTCTGGATAATTAAAAGACTCGGGTGGCCGTCGATAAGGTGGCCTTCGTGAAGCAATATCTGTTTCTAGAGTCGGCATAAAATCGGACACAAGCAGGCTCCGTCCATGCACAAATGTGAAAAATCCGTTAAATCGTGGGAAGATGCTAAGAACAGCACCTGTCGCGCCCATCGGCCTAAAGTCTATCCTCCACATTTTGGCTGTCAACCTTCTCCTGGATACTTTTACGGAAAAAAAGAGAATTTTGACCCGTCACGGTTTCACAACTTGGAAGCTAGTTGTAAACCCGACTCAAAGATCCGTATGAAGAAAAGTCGTCCCAATGGATGGAGCTTGGAAGCTAGAAGACGCGAACACATGACCAGAAGGGAACCGCGATCGATGGTCACTGATGTGATCATAGCCTACGCGGAACAACGTCGCCGCAGTGTGTCAATGGAGGTTGAGCCGTCGGAACGTTCCGCGAGTTTTATTTTGTGCAGGCCTTGAAGACTTGGACCTCGAAATTCAGGACTGGGAAATCTTGTCTCTGCAAACTTGCTGCAAACATCAAGCCATCCCAAATTCTGTGTGGGTGTATAAGTGGGCGCTCAAGTACTACCAAAGGTAGCTCACCCAAAGATCTTGACCCTTCAAGCGACGGTGTTGTCCAACTTTGTATTGATAAACTCGTCCGATGGTAGAAGTCGAGAGGGTGAACACGCGAAGTAGATACCTGCAACGGACGTCGTGTTGATAACAATCATCGTGACCTTTGAAACTATAGGCCCACGTCTGACTGGGGTGTAGAGTACACCTAGTGAATGATATAGTACTGCGAAATAACTTTGCCGAAGAAAGCGTTGAATTTCAGACGTCAAATGGCTCATCGACTGGTATCGTTGAGTCAGGAATGGGGGAATGAAGGATCTAAGTTACTTACGGGCTATCATAAAGTGCCTCTACGAGGTTCAAGTGTTCCAAGGGTGCGTCAAACATAGCAATAACCCGACGACCGTCCACCACTTCGTCTACAGCCTAAGCTCGGGCTGCCTTATAATATTTCCGAATGCTTGGTTTTCAAAGGGCAGGACAGAATCACCTCGGAAGCTAGTAGCCCATTGCTCTGAGAGAGATAGCATGCTGAGGAAGCGAATGTTCATGCTGATATGGACGGAAAATATGGATACGAATACCAAGAGACCAAGCGCGCCTGGAAACGCCCCCAAATCTAGACACATAAGATGGGAGCAGTGATGAGAGGAATCCTTGCCGTTTGAAACCCCTGCAAGAGAAGTCCACGTCCAAGCAAGATGCTCATTTGGCACCTGCTCGCATCACAGGTAACCGTGCATGATGATGGACCCGTTGTTAAGCAACCTCGCTTTGCTTCCTCGCGGTAACGTTTGGCCGCGCATATAATCGTCTGGCATACCGGATTGAGAACGTACTCCCACATTGGGTCTGGTCATCGGATATAAAATCGGCCGTTTGAAGCAAGAGCGCAGAAAGTAGCCTTAACACCTGGCTGGTTCATATGAGTACCGTGACCGGGGAAGAAGATTACAAGTAGAATCTACCGTATACTGGAGTCGAGCTCCGAATCAGAAAGCAGAACATCAGACGGAACGTCAAGAGAAAGTAGAAAGAAGGAGCGCTCGCCCGGGCCGATGACGCCCCAAACTTCTTGGAAGAGAAAAGTTCCCACAACCTAAGATCAATGATCTTTCCCTCGATCAAATTTCACTGCCTTGCATTCTGATTTTGTTCATTCAATACACAATTTCTCATGCACCGCGTCTGAAAACCGCAGTACAACGGGCCTAGATTTGGAATAGGATTCTCACTTTCCCTATTTTTCACATGTTGCGCAGTTACCTACTTATTAGCAGGGTTTCGTTCCCATGGCCTGTTCATATCCTAACCCGCCGAGGCCTAGTACACTTATAAATAATCTAGATTCCCCTGAATGATTGATTCAGGTGCTATTCTCGTTGAAGTCTCCCGAGGTCCCCACATCTCCTATTAACAAACCAGTGCTTTCATGTTACTATTAATGGTCTCAGTTCCAGGTAACTAACTATACAACTAACGCAACGAGGCAAATTCAGTCCTCCTGTTCGATCACAATACACCAAAAGGTCCTCCCCCAGGGATCTCCTCCTGCTTCCGGATCTCTGTTGCGTTCACAGCATACAAATCTAACAGGCTGTCCATCCCAGTACCGCATCAGATCAAAAGATATACCACCAGGAAGCCGCAAGGCGAGTGACGGACTGAATTCGAGGAATCCATAGCAAAAGTCTGTTGTGATCACGTCCTGTAAGATCGATCAGAATGCTGTTCAGCGGATGGAACGGTATGGTTGCACCTGGTCGGAGAATGAAATCATGCGTCTGTTCTCCTCTGAAGAGAAGAACGCTTGGCGTTGTGACGCAGTCTGTAGGGTGGCCAAATTCTGATTGACTTGTTTCTTGCGCCGTCTTGATATCCTTAATTTAGAGCTGGAGCTGGCAGAGGAAGAGGAAGAGGAAGAAGACAGAGACGATGTAGAAGAACAAGGAGAGGTCGATACTGAGGCAAGATAAAGATTGGAGGTATCATCAGAAATAGACGTATATTTGTCGGGGAAAGGCGGTGGTCCCACGCTTGCTGAGTCTATGTCCATCAAATCACTGTTCAACCGTGAGTGGACGAAGTGGGGCATCGTCGCTATGAGGGGCGACAAGGCCCATGGTTTCGATTGAGAAGAAAGGTCGTGTTCAAGGACAGGGTCGACGTATCTGCGATAAAAATTACGTTAGTGACAAGAACACAATATTCCACCAAAATCCCTCACGTCATAAATTTCAATGCAGCGCCAGATCCCCAAGGGAGGTTGAGCGCCCTATCAAAGGTGTTTCCAAACAAAATGTCATTTGCAGAGTATGGCTTCAAGAACCTGCCTGGATATCACGACAGTCAATGAACCGTCGCGAAGTTGTTAAGCACAGCTTACCCTGAACCTGGATACTCCAAGTAATACCCTGACGATCCTGGCGGAAGAAGTACTCGCTTTCCCGTACATCGCCTGCGTGCGAATTCGTAAAACCTTTGATGTTCACGAGAATCTCGCCGTCAAAGATGTCTGAAGAGATTCTGAACGGTTGATTCGTGTTCACCATAGGCGAGATAGGCTCCAGAGCCTCAAGTGAAGGGCCTGCAAGGACACGAAGACTAGGCATCCTATCCGCAGTCAGAGTAGAAGGAGAAGGTGGGAGCTCAGTACCCTGAAAATCGCAACACCCGAATTGGGACGGTACTGACGTCAGGTTTAATTCAATCGTGTTGTTCCTATTCGAGTTGAAAACGTAACGTTAATAATAGGAAGGCGGGAAATATGTAAATTTAGCTCAACGAGAAATTCCACGATCCATTATTTAAATGGCCAAGAGTAAACGTGTTTGTGTGTTCCCTGCAGGTGTAGAATAGGAATATCTAAGTTAACACGAGAACAGTCACCGCCGAAACCGATATAGAAGTCCAGGGGCATGAACTGTGCAAGTGCCTTGAGGAAGGAGCGTAGTAAGAAAGCGTGATACATGCTGTGATGCAGAAGAAAAAAATAGTACAAGGAGAGGTGCACTCTCTCTGAATGATAAGATATCGACAGTAAATACGAGCGATATATAACGGCACGACAAAAGAGTGGAAGTCATAGTGCAACACGCGTAGAACACAATAAAAAGGTGATAAATAAAGACAACCAGCAACCCGTAAGACGAAAGAAACGAGGAAAGCAGTCTAAAGCAGTGTGTACAATGTCCATGCAGTTAATGCCGATATCGCCAAAACACCCGTTGCGCCCACCCGTAATATCAGCGCACCAGATGCGACAGCCGCAACCGTTCGTGCGTAATCAGATCCACAGTTACCCGTCGCCAGCTCCTGTGCCGGAGGATAAGTCTTCCTCAAATCATCCAACAAGCCCGAAGTCGACGAATTGTCTAGCCCATCGGCGTAGACAGTCATCAGACTCTTCGTGCAAGCCGAGCATGACGGCGTGGACGAGTTAGGTACATTGATTCCCAATGGCAGCTCATAGAAATAGAGATCTGAAGGGTCCGAGTTGTGTACCGCATTGACGTAACAGTATGTGTCGGTAGTAGGATCCGTTAGGCAGGCAGCGGTGTACATGGTGGAATACGCCTGCAGGGACGCAAGCGTATCTACGGCATTAGAGTTATTGTCTTCAATATCGGCTTCACACTGTGTTTTCAGCGTGGACGCAAACCACGCCATATTCGTAACACACTGAGGATAGCCGAGCGTTGGGTTGCAAATACCCCAGATCACATTATTGAGCTCCGTAAGATTGTCTTGTACCTGCAAGAATGATAAGCGGTATCCTCAACGGAAAAGGGGGGCGAGAAACGGACCTTTATGAACGATGATGATGTCTGCAACAGAACCGAGAATGGTCTACACGAGCGAAACGCGGCGGTGTTGGTCATGTTCGTAAAGAATTGGTAGCAAGTCATGCTTGAGAAGTTCTGGCTAACATCGGAATCGAAGGACTGAGGGAAGGGAGTAGGGAGGTCGGGATCAGTAGGGACTGTGGGTAGTGCTTGTTGACTCGCAGGGATCGTTGTCGTTGCGACCGCAGACGCAGATGTGGTAGATGTGGCGGATGCTGTTGGTGTCGAGGAAAAGATGAGTGTAGCAGTCGATCCAGTGACTATGGATGTCTCCACCACTGTCTGCTCGGCATCCTGTGGATGTCTTTTATGCCGTCGCCAGTCTGTTCCCTTCGTGGATATGGTATGCCAATCGAGCGGCAGGGATTCGGAGAATATATCGAACGCAACCGGATGTGTGATGTAGCGCGTTGATGCGGTGATGAGCACAAGCGCCAGCGGAATGAAGAGCACCGTCCATTTTGCTCTGCGTCCAGTACTGCGTTTGCTTTCCGCCAGCATAGTATTTTCTCTCACCGACTCCTGAACGCTCTCGCCTGCAGGTGATTGCAGAGGCGATGGCGGTGGTGTGAACATCAAGATGCACTTATAGTTGGACTAAAATGTGAAACGAGTGTGGTATGAAGGAATGTTGGGATCGCAGAGAGAGCCGTCACAGATGGGTAGATTGTGTCGTCTTCCCTCAAATTCTATTCATCATCTACATTCAGGAACGAGCAAAAAAGTGGAATACTGAAGCGATACGCACCTGGCAGCGACAGACAGACAGAAAGCACCAGCCGTACGTAGGTCGTTATAAGAATTCGTGTCGTCGCAGCCGATGGAGGTCAGAGGGGGAAAACCCTTACCGCGACACAAGGATCCGTCATGAGAAAGTTCTACGCCGGGATGATCGAGCCTCGTGGCGAAGCAGGCACGCCTGCCAAAAGATCACCAAACAAATTCCGTCTCACCACCTGCTCCCTTCCATCTTAGTGAATCCTATCACCTCCCAAGCACCCCGTGCTCATCCCAGTGAGAGAAAAAAAAACATGCCATCCCGCTTTGCTGAGAAAACATCATTTGGAAAAAAATCGGTAACAGACATTTCTGATACCCATATTTTTGGTTTCATCGGGCGGAGAACCGCCTCTATTCAATTATAGATCTCGAAGGCACCCTAGAACTGTACAAGCGCTGGCAGGCGCGACCTTTTTTTACTCAGGCGCCTACGTGCATTCGCCTGAAGATATTAATATTTAACTAGGGTGCAAATAATTTAACGTTGTTGCGAATTTCACCTTCGGGTTCATTGTCACTTTTTTTTCAAAGCGTGACATTTCTTCACATACGCGCAGCGCAATCCAGTCTCACGATGGACGGGCCCAAAGTGTTCCTGGGACTCGCCATCTTCGGGTTGCGCTCACACTGGGTTGATGCATGTAATCAGTAATTGCAACCTGGGGTTCAATACGGGTGAGCTGTGATGGCGGGGTTGCCAGACGGCAACCGGTCTCTATTCGCTATGGTGGTCGACGTACATAATCGCCATCCCCCTACAATGTAATCCCGGGCAAGGTAAATTTGCGGTAACATAGTAGCCATCTCAGTAGGTTCAGTTAACCCCCTTCATCGAATTGTCCGGGGCTGCCGCGTTGATGATTACGGGGTAAGTCGGTCTGAACATGAATCGGGGCCTTTTATATACCCGAGCATCAGACATCAGGACCGAGGAGAGAGGGAACGACCGGTAAACTGGGAAGAATGCAGTCCTTACTCGGTGCGATACCTATCATAGTAGCCCCAAACCAAAGTACAGACAGTCCACATTTCAGAGAGCACGCGGCATTATTGCACTGACAGAGTAAGAATGGGGCATAATTAACCTTACAGTCCGGGTGGCTAGAGTGCGCTCTAGGTAAAATGAAGGATCAGCATGGGTAATGAGTGAGCGGTGCCGGTGCGGCGGGCAGTGGCAAATGAAATTTTCAAATACTGCGCTCGATGTGAAATATTAATCATTGACATAAATTGAATGGATAGAGTTCTCTTACATAGCCTGGGCCGACGCTTAGATGGAGGCGAGACGAGGGGTCGAAAGACAAGGTCCCCCACGCTGCAGCCTCGCGTACGCGTTGTATGTTGTTGTATGTGGCTATTGCCACGACCACGTGATATTCCTACCGAAGAACGGGAATTTCCTGGTTCCACATGCTCTTGCTCTTCTTCATTCTGACAATCTTTCCTTACTCAGAATAATGCCCTTCAAGTTGGCATTCGAGTTCCACTGTGTGTTACAACGGGTGTAGCAACTGTTAAGTGTGGCAGGTCGAAGTTGGGACGAAGCATAACTTTTGACTTGAACTCACTGGCAGTACAGCAGGCAGACATTGGGACACGTTTCATTTAACAAATTATACGTCGGCTCGTGGACATTAACAGGACTTGCTCTGAGGATTTATTTTTCCGCCTCAGAGGGTGGCCGACGACTTTAAATCGGTATGACATTTTTATCCCCTCTTGGAACAGTATAGTCGCTCACTAACGAACTGGAAATTTTTTTCGTGTGGGCTTTTGCCATTTAGCCATTCCAACACGCTTACATGCCAATGACCTGGGTCTGAAATTTCTTCATTCAAGTCCTGCAGATGCATCTAGGTCCTTTCGGTCTCTGTCTCGACCCACAGTACAGACGCCCCAGCACTTTGGTCCGAATCGTAGCGACTAGTAGTCCGCCTTTCTATCTGCCACGGACGCATGGCTTCACTTTCGGGAAAAGGAAGGACATTGTCTTAGAGGTCGAGTCAGCATTATCATCTGAACCTACGAGTCGGATAGCCGGTCTTCAGCCCTACTGATGATCATGATTCAGTCCTTAAGAGACATGCTGAGCTATTGAGGGCGTGTATATTATATTTCCTCTTTCGATCAGGCGCGTCGTCGGCTATTCTTCAGTCGAAACCTTGACTATGCTCCTCAGCGTGAGCTATATCGGACTTACTGTGGAATGTCTCAGCTAATTCGCTTTAAATCGCATTTCCTTGGTGGTCGGAATCGGAAGGTTTCTACGGTATAGTGTCGGAAGTATCATGTGCACAATGCGAAGTTGTCCGCGATGATGTCACGGCCCCGGGCTGGGTCAATGGTTCAGTCTTCCTTTGCTATGTTGTCGCTACGGGTTGTTGTTTGGAACTGTGTTCTTGTGTATCAAATTTCTCGACATTGCAACTGTGAGATTCGAGGCGAAGGTATTAGAAAAGCCGATTGCCGCGTTCTCGTAAATATCTACGTCCAGCTATAGGCGCATGCTAGTAGCGGGGCTTACCCTGAAAGCCAGAATCGTCCTTCCTCCCCTACGTACCACAAACACTACTCCGGCACCACGGGTTCGTCTCACCCTCAAAGACGTCCACCTCCCCCCCTCGAAGTTTGGGAATGGAAGGCTATCGGCTTTATGGAATGGAGGATGGATTAGTATGAAGATATCGCGCTCCTACTCGCAGCCGACAAAGATAACCGCCCAGCCCATATCTGGATGATCAGGGTCTTAGTCCAAAGGTTTTCCTCCCCACAACGTACACTCAAAATCTAGAAACCTACATCGGATTATTATAAAAATACATATATTGATACACACAAACAATGTACACTCTAGAAGTCCAAATAATCTTTCCCTCCCCAGGTGCCACCAGCACCGCTTCCAGCGCCGTAGGGATCATCGGGAACACCACCGACACCAGGCCCGGCACCTTCTACGTCCTTGAACGAGAATTCCCGCTTAAATTTGGCCTCTAGAGAAGACATGGTACCGATGAGCTTCGTACACGCCTGTTCGATGATAGCTTGCGGCGTCACAGTCCCGTCCGTCTGGACCTTGATCAGGAAGTACGGATGAAGTGGGTGAGGAACCTTGTAGCCGGCAAACAGAACTTGAGGCATTGACAGAAGTTGTCTATTGGGAGGTCAGTGAGTAGGTATGCAGACGACAATGGAAGTATGGGTAACGCACGCTCGAACCAGATTTGCTAGGGTATGGTCTTGCTTGACTACCTTGATGGTGGCAGCGTTGGGAATCTTCGTGTCTTCGGTGACGATTACACTAGTGCGCCGGTGGGGAATGCATGTCACCCAAAAAGAAAAGTTGGCCTACGGCTGTTCGCCATCTTCAAGGACGAAGAGGTCTTGTCGTTCGGGGGCGTTCATAGTCGAGAAGCCTGAGAATGACTTGTTAGCATCAGGTCTCGGTTTCGGAAGTAAAAGGAAGGGATCATCAAGCCATGCATGTATTCAGAGCATCGCCATCGTACGTGTACTCGGACGCAGTTTAATGAACTGTTCTAATCTTGAGAAGGATCATGGAGAAGAGAAACTCACGGTGATATCAGACGGAGTAACGGTGAAGCCTGTAATGTGAACCGAAGGCGTCAGTTTCAGCTGTAACAATATCAGATGAAAATAATCATAAATCCATGTATGGTTCGCGTATCGCCATAGTGGTATCACCACTCGGGGGATTGACAGATTATAGATAGGTATAATCGTTTATGAGGAGACTCGAAGAGGGGAACTCACCGAACGTGAAACCAAGGGGAGAACTGGGAAGAGGAAAGTTAGAAATGTTCGTGGACAAGGGAGTAAATTCAGCGAAGAAAAGTTGTGATCATTGCTATCACCGACAATAAATAATGGCACAAGGCCAGCCATCATCGAGGTAAAAAAAAAACAGAGGAGGTAACTTACCAAGGAAGAGGATGAGTGCAAGTCGTAGTTCGAAAAATTTGAACGCGTTGCCCGTGTTTGTCTGTATTGTGATTGTGGCCGAAAATTCCCAGGCCCAGAACGGCTGGGGCAAAGTTTGCGTCGGCCAACTGAAATCCTCAAACCTCCCTCAAGGTCAGTGTTCAAGCCCTTGCCGCCCATATTTTCGTCGTCACCAGTGCCGGATGGTCTATCATCTATGAATCTGTCATTTAAGATGGCCGAAACGGAATTTCTACGATGGATGGAACAGGTTCCGACTGGATGACGATGGGCCTGTATTTCAAGATGGAACGCTGACTCTAATTTTTACTTAGAAAACAATGCCGACACACTTGTCGAAGACTCGCAAGCACCGTGGACACGTTTCGGCCGGTCATGGACGTGTAGGAAAGCACCGCAAGCATCCTGGAGGTCGTGGTTTGGCTGGTGGTGCTCACCACCACAGGTGCGTCTCTTTCAACAGAGCCTCCAACAATGTCTGAATGGTTTCTAGGACTAACTTTGATAAATACCATCCTGGTTACTTCGGTAAGGTTGGTATGCGCCACTACCACCTCACGCGCAACCAGTTCTGGCGTCCAATCATCAACGTCGACAAGCTATGGAGTTTGGTGCCTGCTGAGGAGAAGAAGGGCCTGACAGAGAACTCGGAGGTGGTTCCCGTCATTGACACCCTGCGACATGGATACGGCAAGGTTTTGGGCAACGGACAGTGAGTTGAATGTAGTATTGAGTTTCGTCTTTCGGTAATAATTGTGGCCCCCTTAGACTGCCCAAGGTGCCATTCATCGTAAAAGCCCGCTTTGTGTCGGCAATCGCAGAGTATGTATACATGTATCGTTTTTTTTGTTGCCTGGGGCTGATCACCATTTTTGTAGGCGAAAAATCAAGGAGGCCGGCGGTGTTGTTTCATTGATAGCATGAGTTCCAGAGCCTCTGTACTCTTTTGTTTCTGCCATTCTATGTCCTATATCCATGACATGAATTAAATCCATGCATCCGATGAATATGTGTTCTAGGCAAGTTCGCAGTAGTCATGAGATCATGTATCCACCGAGGTGGACCGTGGAATGGGTCTTTCCTCAATGAATATATTTTGCAGCAAACAGATTCTATCAACCTGGCTCCGTTATAATGTTGCTCTCGTCAAATATGTCCGACACTGATTTCAACTTTTTAAGGGGATCCAACTATACTGTTCGCAAGAAAATACGAAAATAATCACAAGCTATAAATAAACATGATTATGTCACTATATGTTGGTCCGGAAAAGGAAGTGGATACAGCAATCTCGCTTACCTTCCTCCTTGTTCTTCCCCGCCATTGTCACCGTCTTACTCCGTTCCATGAGTATTTCTACTTGGTGTACGCCTGGCCCTTACCGCTGCTATGAATCTGCTGCTGACCCAGTTACATCCTACAGATCACAGTTCATTCTCTGCTTGGAACCGCGCAAGACAGGAAACGACGCCGCGAGCGACGATGGCGACCACTACTCCCACCAGCCCTGTCAACGCGACTATGATCAACTTGGTACCTCCAGCTCCTGCTCCTGCTCCAATTGCAGAGAAGGGAAAGAAGCACCCAGACTCTTTGTTTGGCCCTAATATCGGCATAGTCAGCAGTGGACCTGCTTGGACTACAAACAAGGAGAAGAAGGTGCTCGCTGATGAGCTCACGCCGGATGTGGTTCGTGGATGGATAGAGAAGAGCAAAGTGGTCAGTCTAACCTACAGGGCCGTTCGCGACCTCATTGACTCGTTATCAGGCGAGCGAACCCACGACCACGTTGCAAGCCCTAGTTAATCTGAAGCGACCTACTCTGCGACTGTCTCCACTGTCTTCGGGCGAAGATTCGGTACCAGACAATCACCATCATGGGCTGGAATTCGAGTTCGATTGCGATGCACCAAAATGCGGAATCTACGTCCATGTCCTACTCGATGCCAATCATCCCGACGCTCCTGCAGCCACTTCTCCTAATGGTTTATCTAAGCTACTTGTGTTCGAGACCGTCGTCGAGGGAGGCTTTGGCAAGGTCCTCAAACTCGAGGAAGGTGCTACGCTTGAGCTCGGCCGGTTCGTCCACAGGGAGGATGCCACTGAAACCCCCGGTGCGAGCCCCTCAATTCAACCGGCAGCTACAAGTATGACACCTGATGAAGCAGAGCAATCTTCCGATTCCGTTCCTACCACCACAGCCCTTGCTCCTCCTACGGAGACTACCAACACTAGTAACCGGCAATCCCGGCTTCGTTTCTCCCACTTCCATTTCCGAAAACGTACGCATAATCACAGTGTCTCAGGTCCCGCCCTGGCAGTCGTTGATGCCGAGCCTTCAAATAATCACGATGGGGATGCTAATGGAGCGAAGGAGGAAAAGAAGGAAGATACGGATGATGGCGTCAAGGTGATCATACGACTTGCCGCTCTCGATGAGCAGGGAACGGAACTGGCCTCGCCCAACGAGCAGTTGACATATCTTCACGTCGTTCGTTTCGGAGCCAAGCCATCTGCAGAGGAGGAGGAGGATACTAGACCTTGGGTCGTCAAAGTCGTCAAGCGAGAGGCCACGGTAAATACAATTCCCCTTTCGTCGCAACATAGTACTTATCTCAGCTCAGATTGGTCCGCATACGTTCCACCTACATGAAATATATGGTCTGTCATCATCTTCCACCGCCACTCATGCACCTACTGCACCTCTTCCCGAGTCGCACACTTACCCGCCGGATGCTACGACTGCGCCACCGCCGCAGCCTGTTGCAGAGGATGAACCGTCTTCAGAGTGTCTTCTCTGCCTATCCTCTCCACGAGAGGTCATCCTTCTGCCCTGTCGCCATCTCGTAGCGTGCAAAGACTGCGCGCTTAACATGGTCGAGTTTGGTGCCGGTGGGACAATCACCCAACCTGAAGAGCCGGCCCCGGCCCCGGCTACTGGTACCGAGGAAGGTGCAGCTACCACGGAGGGTGCTACAACCGCAGATGGCACCACCACCCCTGCACCCGCTCCTACCCCGACGCCTACGGTCATAGTCCACCCAAGGCGCAAGCGTAAGGCCAAGGGATGGTTCTGTCCTGTCTGTCGACAGCGTGAGTTAACTTCTGACATTGTCCTGTCAATCTCAGATACTGATACTTCTGCGTAGCATATACATCGCTTTTGCGCATCACAAATAGCCCTCCCGAGCCAGCATCCACTACTGCTAAGGAGCAAAGCGCAGATGACTCTGACGATGTTGCAGAGTCTATGGCGACGGCCAGCGTTTCTACTTCCCGTCCAAGCGGCGGATTGCTGTCTGGGGCTTTTAGACCTGCATTCTTGAGAAGCTTTTCGAGAAACCCGACTGGAGATGTGGAGAGTCAGACTCAAATGACGCGGGTTGGTGCGTAGTCGTTCTGTGCTTTCGAAATGACGATCCCCCCTCCTTTCTTCCTATCGTACGGTTTGGCATCTATGTACCATTGGTTATGTGTGCGACTACTATCTGTAAAACTGTACATGTGTTGCGGTCTCCTGCTTTTCTAATATAGTATACTTTATTTTATTTTTGCCGCGTAATAAAATTCTACTTCGCTTCTCGCATACAAGAAATCTGGTGAGTGTAGAATGTCTTCTGATGCAACACATCCTAATAAATTCCGAGGCAGGTCTGAAAGTTCCCCCGATTCATTTATCATTTTCATTCCATAATAGGCCTCGTGGTATAGAGTTATTACCGTGCGTGTTTCTGATTTCCTCCGTATAACTGGTATCCTCATGGCTCGCTACTAGGACTGCCTAAGCATGAGGCGCTTTTAACGTTATCTATCTCATGGCCATATACCTGCAAGCGTTTCTTGTATAGCAGTAACGACATACTGGTTGGAAATACCTCAAAGTCTGTCCAAGATGCCATCAAAGTCAACGGGTCCCGGGGTTTGCCGTATTGCATGCAAAGTCTCGACAGCAGTGAGAAAGCCGCCCCGAACGTCGTCGATTCGCTTAAAATTCGAGGCGAGTCACGAGTATAAGGTTTCTGGGTGAATGGGTGAAACGATATCTTTCTCTGAATTTAGGCATAGGACTCTGAGGACTCTCATCCATGGTCACGACGCTGCATTGAACTGTTGTATGCTAGTAAACCGCCCACCCTATGCTCAGCGTTGCGACAAGTGTTTAGACTTTTCCGAGACTCGAGTTCAGGGAAGTTGTCCGCATGTTTTTGGTGCCGCCTCGTCCAGGCTTCCTTTCCCCACAGTCGTTTAGCCTCACCCCATTAACAGGCGCAGAGAACTTCCATTTCTCTCGGTGGAATTGAAGAACCCAACGGCGTTGTCCGACCACCCTTCTCGGCTAGCAGAACGTTATCCTGAGAACCTACTGCATTCCTTAATTGGCCTTTTACCAGTGCCCGTCCTAGCATCATGCCACTAACGCACGTCTAGAATATGTATTTCTGACATTGCATGCAGTTCGGGGCATAAACTCAACGGCCATTAGTATTTCCAATTAGTCTCGCTATTTCTCTGACTCTTAAAGCTTATTTAAACCCGAGGAAGACGAGGTTGTCTTGCAATTCAATTCCCCAACACATCGAACAGTTTAGTCGCGTTCTTCTTCACGATTCAAATCCACGATGGTTTCTGCAGGACAGCTTATATGGATCTCCTTCCGACCTCTGTTACGATTGTCAGTCAGAGTCTCGATCGCTCGTTCTCGGCCGGATCTTTGCTCACTCTTTGTCCGTCTCAGGGTTATGAGCGTGCTTGGAGGCTTCGTTATCACCAAAGCTGACATCTTCCCGGCGGCCGCTGCCAGAGGCGCTGGACAAATCGCGTTGGTAAGCAATATGAATGTTTTTTTTCGGGGATTCGTGTGTAACTTACACTCAACACCAGAATATTACGATGCCATGCCTCATGTTTTCGAAAATGGTCCCCGCATTCTCCTCAAGTAATATCAGCGTCTTAGGTGTGCTCAGTCACGGCTGGGTTTCACCGCCCATCTCCTGCCTGTGAAACTCACTCCGGTTCTCCGATGCTTGATTTTATCTTATTCCAGGACCACTGTTTACAATTGGCGCTATCTACCAGTTTATGGGTATTGGCCTGGCTTGGCTGATAAAGCAGTTCTTCTGGGTTCCACACCGTTTCCGCTATGGTATGCTTGCTGCCGGTGGATGGGGAAATTATGGTGACATCCGTAAAGCCGCCAATCTTTATAATATCCGTATTTTACTCATGCATCTTAGCGACCGCTGTTATTATGAGCATCACTGGAGCTGCACCGTTTAACGGTGAGAAAGACCAAGACCTTGCCGTAGCCTACATCTCGGCGTTAATCCTGTATTACATGGTGAGTAAAATTCTCACGAAGAAATCTCCGTTTGACAACACCTCTAGTTCACGTTCTTTCCGCTGGGGGGAAACAGGCTAATCGCATTAGATTTCAAGGGACCTGATGTCGAGCCCGAGGAAGTTCAGGAAAAAATTCGTACACGACAAAAATTTCTTCTTCATGGTTTACCCAAAGTTCTGAAGGAGAAGGTGTTACACCGCGGAACTGATCCTAAAGACGATTGTGAAAACCAGGTCGAGAGCTCAGAGAGGACTCGGTGCAAGAAGGCGACCAGTGGACCCGTCGACCCTCAACCTTATCCTGGACGGGATATTTTATTTCATGAAGATGCGACGATTGTGGCTTCATCAGAAGCTATCCAGACCATATTCCGTAGAACCGAATCGTTTTCTCCACCACCAATAGCCACGATCCACGCAGAGGATAAAGACGGCTCCCCTTCCTATCCACCGTTGCCAACCAACCCGATTATTCATCCCATATCGCATCGATGGAAGACCATTTTGCCCACCGTGCGTACGGCCTTCGAGTCCATCTGCATGCCGGCGTCTCTAGCTATTATCATATCCTTCGTCATCGCTCTCATCACTCCCGTCAAAGCCCTCTTTGTTCAAGTCGATGGTTATTATATGCCCACAGCACCCGATGGTGAACCACCTTTGGCGTTTGTCATCGATTTTGCAGAGTTCATCGGCGCGGCCTCTGTTCCTCTTGGTTTGATATGCCTCGGTTCGGCGCTCGCGCGATTGAAAGTTCCCCGGAGTCAGTGGTCGACTATGCCGGTAGGAGCTATTCTCTCTCTAGCGGTTGTGCGCATGGTCGTCATGCCAGTATTGGGCGTGTTGATCTGTAAAGGATTGATACAGGTTGATTTCATCTCGAAAGATGACAAGGTGCTACAATTTGTGTGCATGTGCGTTACTTGTTTGATTTCTTGTCGCTGTCTGACGATCCCCATAGCTTCTTCTCTTGTCTCCCAACGGCGACGACGCAAGTTTTCGTGACCCAGGTGTACAGTGGAACAGGGAGTGCAGATCACCTGCCCGCATTTCTTATCCCGCAATATCTCCTTATGTTTCTATCAATGACGGCGCTTTCTGCTTTTACCTTGCAATTATTATTTTGATATTGTGTCTATCATTTCTGTACAGCCTGTATATATATATGTCGGCCTGTCTTTATGACTTTCACAAGTGATGATACGGGCGGCGGATCGCGAAATACCAACTGACCAACCCGAAGTCCTGTCTCGATCCGCTTTTGGCGTTTATCATCGATTTTTTAGAGTTCATCGATGCAGCCTCTCGAGCATGCCTCTCTTCAAAATCTCCACATGCAAGGGTGAAGTCAGTTGCATAGAGGGCGTGTATATGACTACAAGTTTAGCTCGCTAAGTAAGTATCTTTCTGTACCCACATGGTAGGCTAAATAACCTCTCCCAAAATCTTCAAACGCCTTGCGAGCTTCTTCATGGTGCGCCAGCATATACAGCCCCCTATCATATGCCTTGATGCACTGCTCCGCCAGATAACGGAGAGTCCCAGTCTTTGGCTCCTCCCGGGCTTTAGCCAGGAGTGATATGAGATTATGCGTCTCGCCGGCGCATTCCTCCTTGTAGAACGACAGAACGTCGTTCCCAAAATTGATGAAATCACGTATGCAAGGAAGAGCTTGGATGTATGAGTTATAGGGAAGCTCCCTAGGGAAAACGAATATGGCGGCATCCTCACCGAATCCGCTTAATTGGCGAAGGTACAAGGCGTATTCTTCGACTTGATGCGTCTGGGTAACAGGGTGAGCAGTGGACTGGAGGGCATTAATAAAACTGAGGCTTACGGGCTCATTCTTGCTCTCAACTTCTAGAATTAAACCGTTCAAGAACTTGAGGGCAGTGTTAACGACGAGGTCAGCTGTGACCTTGCCAAAGATTTGGTAGGTTTCGGTAAGGAGATCAGCGAAGTAGTTTAATATTTTGGTTGGTTGTCTCTCCGAGGATGTGAAACGCTAAATCATAAAAATTTAGCGTGCATCGGAGCCATGAACCAATATCATATCTACCTTGGTGAAATCGTTGACCCCCTTCTGGACATTGGCATCGCGGGGATAAAGGTCGTCGAGATATAACATGAACATGTGGAAGAAGGTCGCGTACATCTTGACATTCATGTCGCTAAGGTAGTGGTACGCAGAAACAGTAGAATTGACACCGAGCATAAAGTAGGGCTTTAGCTCGTCGATGGGATATTCGCGTCGCTCAGCCTCTTTGAGTGCGAGGGCCTGAAATACGGGGTCCGAAACGGATGGTAAGTCTGTGGTGTCGAAGTGATCCATGAAGAGCTTCAGGATATCGCGGGCTTCATCCTTCCAATGGGCCGAGCTCTGTAAACTTGGGGTCAGTCGCCACTGAGCATTTGGGTATTTACTATTGACGAACTTTACCGGTTAGCCATCGAGCTAAGAAAGCCGAACGAGTAAGCTAACAAAGTAATAGCACTTGACAAAAACACGTACTGGCAAGGTTGTAAATAACAGACGGGCAAAACTGAAGTCTTCTTGATTGTACGAAGAACTTTGCAGGAGTGATATCAGACGAAGGCATGGCAATCCGACTTCTCAGATGGTGCTTGCTGAAGATCATCCGCTACAAAGGGGGACTATATACTGCACCAAGGACCCAGTTTTGGGTGCTCGGGGTTGCTGAAGGATAAGAAATTGGTGCCAGCATCGTTATTGTCCGGAGAGATAGAAAAGACGCATAAATAATGAGGATGAAACCCGTTCGAGTCGTGCCGGTACTAGCCGAAAATGACAGGATGCATAATGATAGACAGCTTTGAAAAGATGAAAGAAGTCATTTGTGCCTAGACCACCATTACGAGAAGTCTTCAGGACGAAAGACCGGTATAATGCATTTCCACCGTAAGAAAAAGTATCCGAGAGCATACATATTGGAGACTTACTAACCAGGGCTTTCAGATTTCACGGTAGTATTCCTTCGCTACACGCTTTGACCCAGTCTATTAGTAACGTAGCCTTGCTATTTTTTGCACCATCAAATGGTTCCGGCCCAATCGATGCACGAAAACTATATGAACTTGGAAAGAACTAGGCACTGAAGCCGGTCCATTGTATAGATGTTATGAGTGGAGAGCTTCTCGAAAGCCAGGCCTTGTTTGTATCCGGAGAAAGTCAGTTCCTAGTACTAGGTGATATAAACTTTTCAGTGGTAGTTCGTGATCGTCGGATATCGTACTTTTCGTGTTCTTTGTGTTCGGAACAAACCTGGTCCGCCATTGGCGGTCCTAAGGTTCTTACGCGGTAAGTAAAGCAGCTGATAAGTACCGTGGGAACCCAATGAAACGGGTGGTGATATCACATATCCGTTTCTCCTTCATCACAAATTCATTCCGCGCTTTCGTTGTCCGTCACATTGTCATCCTCTAGGGTAGTAAAAACATCCGTTCGGAGGCGCCGTTACAGCTAGGCTATTGACCTTGATAATAGTGGCGGTGTCGCTGGTATTTTAACTTCGCTGGATGACGCCGAAGGCCAAGCGCACCAGCGACAGCGACTCCATCGATGATGGCGTAGCCTCAGTAATTTTTGTATCGAATCCTGCAACTGCCTACCGCTGTTACCCTTTATGACGCCAACGCATTCACCGAGAAGTTGGCAGATTCCAGCTCCGGTGGCCCAGAGACAGCGGAGAGTCTTGTAGGGACTTGGATCGAAGTTGCCAGTGGCGACTAATACGAGCTCATGAGTCATCTGCTACTAATACAGATTCGCTGAAGATGAGTTTGAACTATAAAGGGAAGGAGGATATATGTACCACGGGACGCCCGCCAATATGAATGGATCTACGTCTTCTAACGATGCTGGTCCTGAAGAGCCTGAAGAGCCGGTTCGTGCAGGCTCCGGGGAAAGCGGTGGTTAATCGGGCCGGAGTCCCGAGGTTGTCTCCACCTCCCACCGCCACTAGTCACTAACGCAGTTATGGATATCCGGCCATCAGGACATTCTATGGTGCACTTACGCTCAGCTGTTATCGTGAAATAAGTCCTTACTATTCACGATTGCCTTGCAACAGCGTTGGATCTCGACGATAATAGGTGTAGCTCCAATAAACGTGCGACTCGGATGATGGTCATACTAAGTGCCCATTGTCGATTTCCTGTCGCTGGAAAGTTGGAGCTATTCTCTCTCTAGCGGTTGTGCACATGGTGGTCGTGCTGGTATTAAGAAATGCAGACCCCTTGTCTGTGTTCCTTATACCGCAGTATTTCCTTATGTTTTTATCAATGATTCTCTGCTTTTACCCTGCAATTGCTATTTTGATATTCTCTCCGTCATTTTTTATACAGACTATATGTCGGCCTTTCCTGGTGACTTTCGCCAATGATGATACAGGCGGCGGCGGATCGCGAAATACCAACTGACTAATTCGGAGTCCTGCCTTGACTAATGATCTTGTCCTCAACAATTACCTGCCATGACGGTTTCCAGCGTGCTGCTAGAGAGACTCTTCACCAATGACCACGAACCGAAGGCGATCTCGTTGTTGTTCGCCTTGCTTTGCATCTTTTTTTTTCATTTCCAAAATAGTTCGATTTCGGCGCAACTTGCAGGTCTATCATCACGCGTTCTCAACGATACTTTTTGTCCTGACCTCAGAATACCAGGCAGCAAACTATATTCCAGGATTTAGACCTATTTTCCAGCCGATGGCGCTTCCTGGAGCATTTTTCCGAACGTCATGGTGGAACAAGGGGGCGGACTTTCATTGGGCGAGGCGCTTTGATAGTGAGTTTCTGTGTAATATTGAAAGCTGGAGATTAATATGCTTGTAGTGTATAATACTGGCGAGACTGTGTCGATTGACCCATGGCTGACTGGCGAACTTGGCATCTTCACGTCTAATCTGGATGTAGCACGACAAGTAGTGTCGGGCAGTCACAAAACAGATTTCAACAAAGGAAAGTTTGGTACAGGGCCTTTGCTGTGAGTCAGATGAACCTTCACGTCGATAACTATTCATATCAAACAGAATGTGGGGAATGAACTTGTTCGCAGCCGATGGAGATGTGTGGTGTAAGCATCGACGTGTCGTGGGGCCGGCATTTAATAATAGGCTGTGTGATGCGTTTACTTACGCTTCTTGGACATCTGCTTAACTTCTTAAAGGTACGAGTCAGTGTGGAATCAAACATAGAGGACTTATAACGAGATGCTGGCTACTGATCAGTGGTCTACGAACGGACAAGTAGCCCTTCCGGCCGTACAGAGGATAACATTCAAGGTAGCGCCGACGGCGATTCTATGGCTAGGTACTATGCTTATACAGTTCCGTTAGCTTACCTGTCCGTCATTGCTGTCTGTGGCTTTGGCTTCTCAGTGGCCTGGGATGAGCCTGAGATATCCGAGGATGGTAGTATGTCTGTCCAAGAAGCGCTTCGAATCGTAACGGATAACAGTTCTCTTGCCTTCGCTCCGAAATGGGTTAAGAATCTGCCATTCAAATAGTACGTCTTCCCTTTCTGGCAGGTAGCCATTTCCGTCGCTTCTGGCTTCAGTTTCCGGGACTACAGAATAGGGCAGGAGCAGTTGTCAAAATTCCTTAAAGAACAGGTCATCAGGCGGCGTGCAGCTATTCTTCATGATGAGATCGACGCATCAAAATCGGACACAGTTTTTGATTTACTTATCAAGGCAAGGGAGAACGAAGAAGGGAAATACTCGATGGATAATGAAGAACTGGTATGACGATCGCCTTCCCTTTGGCGTACAGATTTTGAGTTTCAACAATGTCAAATCGGGAACGCCTTTATCATGTTGTTTGCTGGACATGGTGTGCACATCCAAAAGCCGCGACACGTCTTACTGAAAGTGCCGCAGAAACCGCCGCGCAGTCACTCGCTGCAACCCTTGGATTTCTGGCCGTTCATGACGAAATTCAAGAGGAGATTTATCAAGAAATCAAATCAGTTCTATCTGACCACCCAGACCCAGTGAGAGCCGTAGTCTCCGACTGGCGTTGAACTTTCTCACCGATTTTCAGAGATTTGAGGACCACACGAAACTAGAGAAAGTTTTGGCCGTGTTTTATGAGGCTCTTAGAATGTTCCGTATGTTGGTTCCTTGAAAATGACCTATACCTTATGACATCCCTTTAGCCCCGGGACATGTCTTGATTCGCGAGGCCGCAAAAGACACTGTCATCAACGTGCCTAAACCCGTTGGTCAAGAAGGCACAATTCCTATCCCGATACCAAAAGGGTTCCAAGTGAGCTCTAGTACTACCCGATGCCGGGGTTGCTGTTGAATTGATATGTCTCTAAAGGTTCTGGTCGATATGGTTGGTATCCGTAAATATTCCACGCCGATAACAATATAAGTCGCTAAGTCATATCGCTTCAGAATACAATCCTCGGTACTTTGATGAACCCGAAAAGTACAAGCCGTCGAGGTGGTATGGCATCTCTAACGAATCGGACTCGTTCACTGCCTTTAGCATCGGTATGTATAATGACAGATCTCTTTTTCTCCTGACAAATGCGACTCTCAGGTCCTCGAGCTTGCATCAGGAGGAGGTTCGCTACGACTCAAGCTGTGTGCTTCTTGACCTTCCTCCTCCGAGACTGGGTGATCAAACCCATCCTCAAGGAAGGCGAGGCAAAGGAAGCGTGGGAAAATAGTGTTGGATGCTTCGATCGTGATAACGCTAGGCGTCCGGGATGTACCTTTGACTTTCTCCCGAAGACGCGATGTGGGGTCCTAATATGCTATGCTTCTATAATGCCATTACAGGGTGGATTGACACCACGATGGTTGCTTTTTTGGCTTCTTGTTGGTTCAGATGCCGTCGCGCATATGGGCCGTTTTTTCCCCCTCATGCACATGATCCGAGGCCACGTCTTCTATGGAAGTATTCCGTGGTTGACTTTCCTTTCCCAGATTACACTGCTAAAATCTTCCGACAGATTGTCCTGGATTTCTAGAGGAAATTTACCCCTCTCGCCTATTCTTGCGCTTGTGATAAATCTCTGCCTCTCCTGAGTGAAATGACTGACAAGAATAGCACAAGTAAGTAGAAAAAATTTCCCACATGCCGGAGAAATTCGCACGACGTCACTGCCTATTTTAGCCATCTGATCCTCAGGAACCTACAAACTGATTCCGAGCCGAGCAGCCCGAGCCCTTAAGCTATCAGGGTCGCTTGGCTACCATTCGTATCTTTAACCATCATGGTGACTACTGACTTCAGCTCAGTGTTATTTCCTCTTGGTGGGCAATCGAAATGGTCCGCAGTCCTCTGGGCCGTGTTATCTGTCTTCGTAATCTCCAGAATGCTGCGATTTCGTCACAAACTACAGGTTATTTTCATTCCTACGGTTCATAGCATCCCTCTCATCGTTCCTTAGGCCGCAAATAATCTCCCAGGTTACAGACCGATGTTCTATCCCTTGGGACCTCCGGGAGCCTTCCTCTATTCGACAAGGTGGCACAATGGTGTTGATATGCATTGGGTGAAGCGTTTCCAAAGCAAGTCCAATGCGAGCCTCCTGAGTGGATCACTGACCCTGGCGTAGTGTACAGGAGCGGCGAGAATGTGTCGATTGTCCCCTGGTTGGCAGGTCCTTCCGCAATCTATACTTCCAATCTGGATGTGACACGCCAGGTCGCGTCGGGGGGTCACAAGTCGGATTTTATCAAGCCTGAGGCCGGTAGCCAAATTCTGCTGTGAGTCCCATGAGAATCCATCTCGCTTACGTATTCAATTGACCTCGTCTACTAGAGGGTGGGGGATGAATTTGGTTGCTGCTGATGGGGACGTGTGGCGCCGACATCGACGAATCATGGGTCCGGCATTCAACAATGATCTGTATGTTGTATATTCGTGTCTATCGGTTTCCTCATCCTTTCAAGGTACAAGCTGGTCTGGAATAAAACACGGAAAATCTACTACGAAATGCTGGCTACCGACCAATGGGCTAACAGGCATGAAGTATCAGTGCCATCGGTCCAAAAGATTACGTTCAAGGTGCGCCGCCATGCCGGTGCGGATACTTTTACTGATCCAATCTTTCCTCAGCTTGCTTTGTTTGTGATCGCTACATGTGGCTTTGGCATATCGTTTGATTGGGAGGAGCCTTTGAGATCTGAGAACCGTGCCATGCCCATACAGCAGGCATTTAGGATCATATCGGATACTGGAGCTTTTGCCGTTTTTGCTCCCAAGTGGGTCAAGCGCCTGCCATTCAAATAGTACGCCTTTTCTCCAGCGATGGACATTGCAGCTACTGACGTGGTATTACAGTATACGCGACTCTAACACGGCGCATGAGCAGCTAGGGAAATTTATGAAGGATGAGGTGATAAGACGGCGCGCACAAATCGCGAGCGGAGAGATTGATCTCGATGGGGACAACTTGGAAACACGCACGATTTTCAATTTAATTATGAAGGCTAGCGAAGATGAAGAAGGAAAATATTCGCTTGATGACGAAGAAGTGGTAAGTTTCAACTGCTCGCTTTTACGGGACCGTGACCAAGTTCTGATTTCAGATTGGCAATGTCTTCATCATGCTATTTGCTGGACACGGTATGTATTCTCAACTACGAGACTGCGGTTATTTAATACACTGTAGAAACCACTGCACATACACTGGCGGCAGCTCTGGGATTTTTGGCCGTCTATGACGACATTCAAGACGAAGTCTACGACCAGATTAAGTCCCTTTTGTCTGATCAGACAGAACCTGTGAGAATACCGTTTTCAATGCCGATACACTCTCACCTTGTGGTTCGTAGACATTCGAGGATTACGCAAAACTTGACAAAGTTTTGGCGGTCTTCTATGAGGCGACTCGAATGTTTCGTGAGGGCGTCTCTCTAGTTATTGGCTTGTCCTCACCTAAGTTCTGCAGCCCCGGGACATGTCCTGATCCGAGAAGCAACGAAAGATACAGTCATACAAGTGCCAAGACCCGTTGGTGAGGAGGGGACAATTTCAATGCCAATACCGAAGGGTTTTCAGGTAGGTTCAGTCACACTGGTGCGTCTACTTGTACTCATTTTTTTTCATAGATTATAGTTGACATGGTTGGCGTCCGTAAGTGACCTCGCCTCCATACGGGACGCCATGCTCACTTTGCTTCAAGAATACAATCCTCGATACTTTGAGGAACCCGAAAAGTTCAAGCCTTCCAGGTGGTACGGCATTTCTAATGAATCCGAGTCATTCACCGCTTTTAGCATTGGTATGACCTATTCTGTCCCTTTCAATTAAGGCTTATCGTGACTCGTGAATCTTAGGTCCGCGGGCATGCCTTGGGAGGAAGGTCGCTACCACCGAGGCTGTGTGTTTCTTGACGCTCCTTCTCCAAGACTGGGCGGTCAAGCCTATACTTAGGGAAGGCGAGACGAAGCAGGCCTGGCGAGACAGAGTTTTGGATGGTGCGATGGTGATAACGTTGGGCGTTAAAGATGTTCCTGTGACATTCGTACGACGCCATTAATTGAATTGGTGTATCATCAATAAACGTATCGTATCGTTCTGTTCTACCTCGTTGGTGTCTCAGGCACCTTCAAAGAGGCTAGTACCTCTGTTTTCTTGTATATCCAAGAATATCGTCCGTGTATGGGACAGTAGGATTGGTGAGCACAAACATAAACCTTTCCATAACGCAATGATATTCGTGGTCCCATCGACTTAGGAAAGCACATTTATCGTTTTGCTGATGAATGGAGGGGAACGAAATTCTTCCAATGTCCAACCTAAAACGTACTAGGCTGACGCCACATATAATATTCCGTCGATGGAAGGACGATGTGAGGAACAAGCCTTAGCTCAATACCGGCCAAGTAGATCTACCTGCGCCAGCGTCCGAACTTCATCTTGCTTGTGTTCCACCGAATTTCGGTCATGTCCAGGCTGCATATATAAGCTGTAGATGTCAGACTCAGTCGTAACCCTAGATCAAAAGGTGCCAGCATCATATACTTATTTAATGCGTTGGTACTACGCCGGATAGAATCAAGAATGTCTTTATCTATCTGAAGTTTCCGAAACCAATTCCAGCAAATGTGCCGATATCCACCACCTTCAGCTCTACCCCAAGGTCCCTAAGTGTCTCGACTTGCTCTGTGTCCAGAACATGTTCGGTATCCCCACTGACGGCGCAGTCAAACCTGACAGAACGGAGATGCTGGCGACGCGAAGCCAACATCGTAGATAAGGCATCTCGTGGTAGTGGTGCGGCGGACACCCCGAGTGGCGGTCGACACATTATCAGATGCTGTAGATTGGGGAGAAGGCTGGAAGAGGATGTCAAGGCATCGTAGAATGCACCTTCAAGGGTCTCCTCAATCTGGAATTCTAGGCTTGTGAGAGATTCGAGTATCGGAAGTGTCTCTTGTATGAATTTCGAGGCGTATACAATGGACGTCCCAGTGGCTAATGAAGCGAGGGAACAGCGGGAGGAGTAGAGAAAATCGTAAAGGGTCGTGGCGGCTGACTCTACACGAGTGCGATCAAAGCCTAGGAAAAAGTTCCTGGAATGATCGGCATCGAAAGTGAGGTCTTCTAAGGAAGGTAGACGCAGGTATAGAAGCAGATTCAGGGATGATATTGAGAGACGTCGGACAGCGAGGAAAGACAGTCGAGGAAGGACGGCACGACCATTAACAGGAATGCCCCATGTCGTGAGATGCAATTCTTCGAGTTGACTATAAGCCGGGAGATGGCGGAAAGAAGTAAAAACTGTTGCGAGGTGTGTAATATGACGAGGAAACGCAAAATTTCCAAGTTCGAATGGTTCATTCAACTCCACCTTCTGAAGGCAGGGCGCGTCCATACAAACATCACTGACATCCTCTGGCGAAGTCAGAGCTATGCCATTTGGCCGATAGAGGTTCGAAGTCCTGATAATTAAAGACTCCAAACATGCTAGCGTTCTGCTAGTGGTTACCCTCAGTTGCTCCTTTAGGTCAAAGGGGAGTACCAGAGACGCATTCCTCCACCGATGGCGCTCTTCAAGTATCGCCGCAAACACTTCCGTCGCCTCACCGGATGATTCAACGCCACCCGACGCAAACTGTATGTCAAGAGGATGCTGGCCAGAAAGTGGAAGAACAGTTTGCAAGAATGTAAGTGCAGATGGCCCGGAATTATCTGTATTTCGCGCCATATCAGGGAAGACCAGCTTGATATCTGACCAAAGTGCTGGAGAAGAGATGATAATATCCCTCCAGGAACCACAGACCTGACCGAGTGTCAGTGGATCCTGCAACAATTCGATGTTGGGCTTGCCAGCGGAATTTCTCGGTGTCGACCGAGTTTCTCGGAACACGGAGAGAAGAACGTCAGTGGAGAGGCCACGGATGGGAGCTAGTGTCGAAGAGAACCGTTTAGAATCAATCTGGATTGCATGGCGATGGCCCTTCAAATCTTCAACAACTGTGCAAAGTCGACCGATCAATGTGTCATACACGGGAAGCTGTCCTTCGAGGAGTGCAATATTCGGGAGAATCCAGTCATGATCAGTATCAAGAAGAGATCGGGTTGCACGAAGGATATCTGTGACCAGTGGATAGACCTCATTGGGGGGGGGAAACTGGTTTCGGTATGGAATGCATAAAGGCGTCCAAGTATGATAATGCATCTGGCGCTGGCGGCGGGGATGGTGTTGGGATGGTGTAACGTGTAAATCTATGATTCATTTGATAAGTTAGCCTTCCTGAGAGACAGAATAGAATAATTACTTGTCTCCAGATTCATGTTCAATGCACAGCAGGTAGTTCAAAGCTAAGAGTTAATTGCAATCCATTCGCAAACTCCGACCGAAGTTCATTCACGGTCCGGCGGTGTCTTACCCTAAGTAAGTAATCTTCAACGCCGAGACAGATATCAACCTGAAGGGTAGTCAAATATTATTCAAGAGAAGTTAACACAACGGTTTCGTGGTCCTGTCAACTTTTGGAGCACACTCACTGTCGTCCTGATGAATGGATGGCAAAGAAATCTTTCCGGGGTTCAAGCTAGCATGTAGGCAGACACTACATACACGACTACGATAGTGGACTGGCGATGAGATGAGAAGCAAGCCTTGACTCAATAACTGACGAGAATCCTGCAGAGCACCGGCATCCGTACTACTACAGATATGCCAACTTGTGTCCCAGAGATTCACATGCAGGACTTCTCTCGGTTGATGTTTAGGCTGCGTATATACATTGTAGATATTAGACTCCAACAAGTCATGTATGACTCCTAATCAGATTTTACCAACATCACCATATAATTAATGAATGTTATTTAGATACCGGACATTCAAGAACGTCTTTACCTACGCGAAATTTCCGAAAGTAATGCCAGGTGAGCTGTTTAAATCCACTATCCTCAGGTCTATTCCGAGCTGTCGAAGTTGCTCGAGTTCTGTCTTCAGACTACCAGCAGCGTAATTGCTGGCAGGACAATCACACCTGACGGAAAGGAGATGGTTCCGGCGTGAATCCATCATTGCAGATAAGGCATCCCATGGTACTAGGGGCATGCCATAGATTTCGGGCAACGACCCTAGACGCATTGTCAGATGTTGTAGATTGGGGAGAAGGATTGGGGAGGACGTCAAAGCATGGCAGAATATGCCTTCCTCATCCATTTCGAATTCTAGGCTTGTGAGAAATTCAAGCATCGGGAGTGTCTCTCTAATAAAGTCCGAAGCATATGCGATGGGAGTCCCAGTGGCCAATGAAGTGAGGGAACAACGGGAGGAGCGGATAAAGTCGTTAAGGATCTCGGACGCTGCGTCTACAGCATCTTGAGTAAAGAGCTGTGCACCTATGGAATTGGGGCCGAATGTGAGATCTTCTAAGGAAGGTAGACACAAGTGTCGAAGGAGTTTCGGGGATGATGCCGAGAGGCGTCGGACGTTGGGGAGAGTAATACGAGGAGGAAAGGCGATACTGTCAATATCCTTTTCTTTAAGTTTGAGATGCAATTCCTCGAGTAGACTATGAGTATGGAGATTGTGGATAGCAACCAAGGGTGCTGCGAGGTGCGTAATCTGACAAGGAAATGCGAATGAGCCGTTCCCTGTTGATTGATGCAATACCACCTTGCGAAGGCTAAGAGCGTCGACGAAAACATCATTGACGTCTCCCGGGGGAGATGTACTACCATCTCTCGGTGGTATGCTGCGATCCATGGGTAGTGCGCTGTGAGCCATGAGTGTTAAAGACTCCAAACATGCCAGTTTTCCACCGGATGCCCTAAACTGCTCAAACAAGTCCAAGGGGATTTCCAGAGACGCGCTTCTCCACCGATGGCGCTCTCCTAGTAACAAGGAAAACGCTGCGATGGCGTCACCAGAGCTGGTACGTTCGTTTGATATAAACTGTATGTCAAGAGGAAGTTGGCCAGAAAGCGGAAGGATGGTTTTCAAGAGTGATTGGAGGTTATGTGGAGACGTATTGTCTGATTCTGAACTACAGTGCATGATCTTGAAATGTGACCAGAGTTCCGGAGAAGAAATGACAATATCTCTCCAGGAACGACAGACTTGACCCAGTATCAGTGTATCCTGCATGAATTTGATAGTGGGTCGCTTTGAATACCACCTAAGAACAGAGTCGCTCTGTGTTGACTGAGTTTCTCGAAATATGGAACGAAGAACTTTGCTTGGAAGGCGGCGGATGGGAGCTAGGATCGATGAGAACTGCATCCATGCTACCTGGATCGCCTCGCGATGACCCTCCAACTCTTCAACGATCGTGTAAAGTCGATCGATCAAAGTGTCGTACATGGGAAGCTGTCCTTCGAGGAGTGCAATATTTGGGTGAATCCAGTCATGATCAGTATCGAGAAGAGGTCGTGTTGCACGAAGGATATCTGTAACCAGTGGATAGACCCCATCGGGGGGGAAAGTTGGTTTCGGCAGGGAATGCATAAAAGCGTCCAAGTATGACGACGCATCTGCCGTCCCGGGGATTGGCATAGTGGGTAAACCTATTATTTACAGGATAAATAAACCTTTACACGAAACGGGATAATATAGGTACTTGTCTCCAGATTCATGTTCAACGGTGTGCAGCAGTTACTAGTTCGAAAGTAAGAATTACTAATCACAAACTCCGACCGAAGGTTCCTTTATGTACAGTCACGGTCCGGCGATGCCGTATTATCTTTTGTACAATCTTCTTCTACTCCGACGGAAGTCAATTTGGCAGAATATTCAAAAGATGTAGGTTCCACATCGCGTCTATAACAAAAGTGAAAACTAAATACAGGATCAGAACCTAGAGGCACCATGAAAGCGACAGATGCAATGTTCCACTTGGATGCAGTGGCGCGCTCCATATCAGAACCTGTACTCCTACCCAATGCTCTGAATTCTCAGATCTCTGAAATTCTTCGTGCAACGCGACCTTTCCTTGAAACCGATCGTGATTGGATACTCCAAAATATTGAGGTCCTCGAACAGCAACTCTCGGTATACGACGCCTTGCTAAACCGCATCGATGAAGTGAGATCGGAGATGCAAAGCCATCGCGATGCAGCCCAAAAGTCCATGGCGGCCTATTCCTCAACCCTAGCGCCAATCCGGCGTCTTCCCAGCGATATTCTTCGTTCTGTGTTTCTCGAGGTACAGATTTGGCTTTGGTGGAACCCGGATCAGTCGAAATCAAATTCAGCTTCAGGCCCAGAGGTGCTGGATTTTTCACAGGGCCCATGGAAGCTCAGCCACGTGTGCGGTGCTTGGAGAGATATCGTTTTATCCTATCCCCAGCTCTGGTCGCGTATAGTCCTGGAATTTGGGAGAAGCAACGGGCTGGTGACGACGCTTCGTCATAAAGTACCTGCACTCCAAGCCGCATTACTTCGTTCGGCACAACAACCTCTCGATATCGTGTTCAAACTTTGGACCGTCCGCTGCGCCAGCCCTGAAATCACCGCAAATGAGGATGCAGCCGTACAAGCATTTCCCGTAATCCTCGAGGAATCATATCGGTGGAGGAGCATAGACGCAAATCTATCCATAACTTTGTTGGAGCAGTTGAAGGTGGTGCGCGGAAAGATCCCTTGTCTGGAATCTTTGACTTTGAAAACGTCGCACTATCCATACTTCGGCGCAGAGGACCTGCCCGAAGATGTTCGAAGTGTGTTCATTGATGCCCCTCGCCTTCAAATGGTGACTTTACATGCTCCACGTGGGCCCAACGGTTTCATACTCCCTCTTCATATCACCCATTTGGCGACATATATGGGCAAAATTTCTGACGTTGAGGCGTATCAGTCTCTCGTAGAATGTCATTTTGCTATCAAGGAAGACCCCGATGTCTCCCCCCTCCATCCCATCCACCTTCCCAATGTCCGACGCCTCTTTGTATCGTCACCGGATCTGCTTTCGCGGCTGCGCCTACCTTCCTTAGACGATCTTACGATTTCAAAGGGCCACGGCTTCGGGTCTGATATGAGGGTCATTGCATCGATGATGAACAATTTCGTCTACTGCTCTCGTTGCTCCCTTACCCGCCTAGCCATACATCATTCCATCGCATCCTATGATGGCTTCATCAACGACTGTCCCTTGTTCATGGATAGTCTGACGGCCCTTGAAATTGAACTCTCTTGGAACATGAAAGATATCTTCGGTGCACTTGCTTCTAACGGATTCCTCCCAAATTTGCAGCATCTGTTACTGCAGATTCGCTCCCCATATCTGTCATCATTGAACCTCCTTACCGCTATGATCAATTCACGAAGCCAAAATCTTCGTTCGATCAGGATATCTTGTAACAGAATCGATGATGTGGAGAGAGTTAATGAACATCTTGCACCACTACGGTCAACTGGATTCCTCATGGTTGTTTTCGTAGACAAAGATTATAAGTACGACGTGAAGGGCTGTTTTGGAAAGTTTAAATCCGCATAATACTTCGTTGAATAACTAAGTATGGTTGTGTATTGTTTATTGCAATCATGCATCACGTAGCAATTTTATAGCATGCCGATACTGAAATTATTTCTGTTTTAATGAATCCCCCACTTCAAATAGGGCTCAGGTTTCGCTGGATACGGTGGAGGGACCCGGGCTGACTACGGCTGTACTCTAGAAGAATAATGAGGATTGCGCTAATGCCGAACAGGTAAAGCACCTAAATCCCCTGCTAAAGACGATGACACTCCAGGCTCGTCCTGCACGAATGAGAGCTATTCAGTCTTTACCAACGGTGAACCGGTGCATCTACTATCAATCAAAATCAGACAAAGGTAGAGACCGATTTGACAAGAACTATACCTGGTATCTAATAGCTTAGTATCGTCAAACGATGGACTCGGCGGACATGGTAGTAAACGCAACCATAGAGTCGCCATTCAACGGTGAATGGGACGGTGCGCCGATCTGCGAAGATGCTTACCACAATTATTACGCTGAAATACATCAGCTGAAGGAAAATGTTATATCTCAGATAACTCCCATACGGCACGGTTTCGCTTTTCGGAGTGATCGTGATCGCGGAGCGTGAGAACATCCGAATACTTACGCGCTGCTGGTGTGACCGTGCCCAGCCCAACCCCGTCAACCCCGTCGCCGCACTACTGGAACCAGGTGGCGATACCCAGCCCAGACCTTGGCGAGCGCTAGCAAGAGGATATCGAACCTCTAACGGATGAACAGTTCTCGTCAGTCCGTCGAAGAAGAGTACCGACTATGGCGCGACCCCGATATGGCGGAAGGATGCAGAGACTGATGACGAGTTAGTCTTGCAGGAAGAGGGCAAAGAAGGGTCTGAAATCAGAGCTGAGTCGACGAAGAGGATAGGTACGGCGAGGAAACGGGTGTAGAGGTGCTGAATTCGCCAAATTCGAAGCCGACAATTCGACCCCGGTCACGGACACTGCTGCCGACAAACCCTCCTCTGCGAATCTTCGACTACCCCAGTTTTCATATCACGACAAACTTCGCGTCATTGTCTGGTCCACAAAGCTCACGTGAATGAGAGTACCGACGCCGCTATGCACGAGAATGGCGCAGGCTGGTTTTTCGCGAAATAGGGGATCGCCAGGCAAAGGCATGCCCGTTCACAGTTCCTGAGTTTCATCACATTTACAACAACCTTTACAATGGTACACTTACTCAGTTGCATCTTGATTTCGTGGCTGACCACTCCTTGATATTTAGACCGATGTGACATGTAAAAGCGCTGACACCAATCTCTTTCACCTCACCATTGAGTATCGATGAGATTCGCGATGAAAGTGGTCCAGTTCTTGAGAACATCATCATTCGAAGAATACGTTGCATGGAGAAACTGATGATTATGTGCGTCTCGTACCGCTCTCTCCAAATATCTGGACGTCCCCGTTTTCATCCGCGTAGACGAATTGAAATGACTCTCCTATTTCGACACCTCGTGCCGACCTTGCGTGCTGGCAACAGTTTACAAGTCGATTTGTAGAGCGCATGTGTCGTTACGCTGAAGAATGGATGGCAATGAAACACTTATGGTGTTCGACCTAGCTCAGTGAGATGAATAGCGAGCCTTGGCCCGATAACCGGCGAGACTCATGTTCGTGCTGCATATATACGCGGTTATTATCAGACTCGGAGGAGTCATAATACTGTACAAAAATTTGCCTAATGCTCATATAACTAATGCACTGTTACTCGTACGCCGGACTCCCAAGAACGTCTTGACCTACGCGAATTTTCCGAAATTAATGCCAAACGAGCTTCCCGTATCCTCAACCCTCAGGTCTACTCCAAGCTTCCGGAGTAGCTCAAATCTGTTCATAATGCCAACATGTCTATTGTCACGCATGATAGGGTACTCAATCCTGGCGGAAAGGCAACGTGAAGCCAGCATCGTAGATAAGGTGTCTTGGAATGCGTCCCCAATCCCTGGTTTCGGGAGACGCATTATCAGAAATTGTAGATTGGGGAGAACGTTGAGGGACATCAAGGTATCGTAGAGGATGGGTTCAGAACATTGTCAATCTCGAACGCTAGGCTTGTGAGAGATTCAAGTAATGGAAGTGTTTCTTGAATGAAGTTCGAAGCATATACGATGGAAGTTTCAGTGGCTAACGACGTGAGCGAACAGTGGGAGGAACGGATAAAGTCGTTAAGGGTCTCAACTGTTGCTTCTACTAGTACATCATCATAGTCAAAGAGCAGTACACCCATGGAATAACGGTCGATTGTGAGATCTTCTAAGGAAGGTAGACACAGGTGTCGAAGAATTTCTACGGAGGATACTGAGAGGCGTCGGACTTTGGGGAGGGTAATACGATGAAGTAAGGTGGTATCGTCATCGTGCTTTACTTCGAGATGTAACTCTTCGAGTAGAGTATGAGTATGGATATTGTGGATGGAAGTAAAGGATGCGGCGAGGTGCGTAATCTGAGAAGGAAATGACAAGGAGCCGTACCCGATTGATTGATGCCATACCACCTTGCGAAGGCTAGGAGCGTCGATGAAAACATCGCTGACATCCCCTGAAGGAAGTGATCTCCTATTCCTTCGTATGCGCGGAGTCATGAGTGTCAAAGACTCCAAACATGGTAGCTTTCCACTGGATGCCCTCAGCTGCTCCAACAAGTCCAAGGGGAGCTTCAGAGACGCACTCCTCCATCGATGGCGCTCTCGCAGTAATGAGGAAAGTGCTTCGATGGCTTCACCAGAGCTGGTCTCACCATCCGACACAAACTGTATGTCAAGGGGGAACTGGCCAGAAAGTGGAAGAATGGTTTTCAAGAGCGGAGATGGACTGGCAGGATTATCTATTGTCAAACTGGGGAACGTGATTCTGAAATGTGACCAAAGTTCTGGAGAAGAAACGACAATGTCTCTCCTGGAAGCACAGACATGACCTAGTGTCAGTGTATCGTGCATGAATTTGATGGTGGGCCACTGGCAACTTGACCCCCATTCACCAAGATCGCTCTGAATTTCTCGAAACACGGAACGGAGAACATCGCTTGGAAGGCGGCGAATGGGAGCTAGGGTTGATGAGAACTCTTTCGAGACCCTCTGGATCGTAGCGCAATTGGCCTCCGGCTGTTCAAGGGTCATGTAAAGTCGATCTATCAGAATGTCGTACACGGGGAGCTGTCCTTTCAGGGGTGCAATGTTTGGAAGAATCTAGTCACGTTCATCATCACGGAGAGGCCGTGTTGCACGAAGGACACCCGGCACTAGTGAGCAGGCGTCATCGGGAGGGAGAACTGGTTGTGGTATGGAATCTATAAAGGCATCCCATGACAATGCATCTGCCGCTGGCGGCGGGGCTGGCGTAGCGTGTAAATCTATAGTTACTGAATAAGCTGACCTTCTCGCGAGACGGGAAAAAATAATTACTTGTCTCCAGACTCATGTTCAACGTGCAGCAGGTAGTTCAAACTTGCAGGTAAGAATTATCGCGCTGAACTCGGAACAAATCCGAGTAAACTCCGACTCAAACTCATTTACGGTCCGATAATGCCGGGTCGCCTTTATCTTTTCCAATCGATCTTCTACTACTGAAAAACAGTCGTCAGATATTCTAGAGAAGTACGTTTTACTGCCCTGCGTATTGTGTAACAGAGAATGCTAATTTTGAGAATTAGAGGAACCATGAATGCGATCGATGCAATGTTGCACCTGGACGCAGTGGCGCATTCAATACCAGAGCCTGTACTCCCACCCAATTCTTTGAATTCTCAGATATCTGGTATCCTTCGTGGAGCACGACCTCTCATTGATACCGACCGTGATTCGATACTCGAGAATATCGAGAACCTTCAACGGCAGATCTCGGTATACGATGCCTTGGTAAACTGCATCGATGAAGTAAGATTGGAGACACAACGCCGTCGCGATGTTGTTCAAAGATCCATGGCGACATATTCTTCAACACTAGCCCCAATCAGGCGTCTTCCCACCGAAATTCTTCGTACCGTGTTTCGCGAGATACAGCTTTCGCTGCGGTGGAACCCCCTGGAGGCCTCAATTCCATTAACAGAACCAGCTGCGCTGGATTTCTCACAGGGTCCATGGGAGCTCAGCCATGTGTGTGGCGCTTGGAGAGACATTGTTTTATCCTATCCCCAGCTCTGGTCGCGTATAATCCTGCAATTTGGGACATGGCGTACAGCAGAGGAATTGTGGGATACAGTACCTGCACTCCAAACCATGATTCTTCGTTCGGCGCAGCTTCCTCTCGATATTGTGTTTGAGCATGGGTCCAGAGAACATGAGGATATGGCAATCGAAGCCTTTCCTGTGATCCTTGAGGAGTCATACCGGTGGAGGAGCGTGAGATTAAACCTATCCTTGCCTTTGTTGGAGAAATTGAAGGCGGTGCGCGGAAAGATCCCTTGTCTGGAGTCTTTGACTATGGAAGTTTCGTACGAAGCCTACGACCCACCATCCATAGAAGAGCTACCTGAGGCGCTGCCCGAAGATGTTCGAACTGTGTTCATCGACGCTCCCCGCCTTCAAAGGGTGGTTTTACATCATGCACATGGGCCCTGCGATTTCATATTCCCTCTTCATATCACCCATTTGGCGGCATTCATGGGCGATCTTTCCAACATTGAAGCCTATCAGTCTCTCGTTGAATGCCATCTTGTTATAGAAGGACCTGGTCTCCATATCTCTCCCCCTCATCCCATCTACCTTCCCAATGTCCGACGTCTCTTTGTATCGTCACCAGAGCTGTTTCCGTGGCTGCGCCTGCCTTCGTTAGACGACCTGACAATTTCAAATGGTCCCAACTTCCGGTTGGATATGAGTGTCCTTGTATTGATGATGAACGAGTTTGTCTACCGTTCTCATTGCACTCTTACCCGCCTAGCCATTCATAATTACGTCTCACACGATCCGATATTCATCGATGACTGTCTCTTGTTGATGGACAGTCTAGTGTCCCTCGAAATTGGGCTCTGGAACTTGGAAGTTAAAGCTGTATTTGATGCGCTTGCTTCTGTCAAATTCCTCCCAAATTTACAGCATCTGTCACTGCGTATTCCCTGGACACAGCCGTCATCATTGGACCTCTTTACCGATATGTTCAGTTCACGAAGCCAATATCTTCGTTCGATCAGAATATCTTGTGGCAGTTCTGATGATGTGGAGAGAGTTGAAAAACATCTTGCACCATTACGACCACCTGGACTCCCCATGGCTGTCCTCTCGGAGAGAGATTTTAAGTACAAGATGGTATGGTGTTTTGGAAAGTTTGAATACACATAATACTTTGTTGGATGACGAACTACAGTCGTGTATACTATTTGTTGCAGTCTACATCACGTAGCAATTTCATAGAAAGAACATGACTGATGTGGGAAAGCCTCTATGTCTCTTCCATGATACTTATCGGCCACAAACTACGCAGATGTTGGATTAACCCAAGTGTCGCCCATCACAGCTGGAATCATTGTGTACCTCGAAAACATCAGTTCTGCGTAGCTCAGCACCGTTCTTGAACAAAGATTAGCCGCGTAGCAACACCTTTCCAATAATCCAAACAGGGTATACTTGAAGCAACAACTAGTCTTCGTTTGCCGACACCGAAATCCACTACTGGGGCCAATACGTCTTCTGATCAGGAAAGCGAGGTCTTAACATGTTGCGACCTTTCATTTCATCTTCTAACCATAAAAAGGAGTACAGAAAAACAAGATGAAAGGCTGGATCATTTACGTACTCAAAAGTAAAGAAAAGAGCCCGAAAAACGGATTGGAAAAGGCGTTCCCCGCAGTCAGAACAAAGGAAACCGCTTTTCATTCGCACAAAATCAGCAATTTTTGGCAGGGGAAAGGAGTGCTAAATAGATCAAGTTTTTCATTGTGTTTTATATCTCGTTTTTGCAGCACGCAAATGGAAAGGAAAGTCACAACACTTTGATCCCAAAAAGAAACCGGCCCGAGCAGTGATTGTTTCCTGTTTCAGTGCATCCTCACTTCAATAGGGTTCAGGTCTCGCTGCATACGGTGGGACGGCACGGGCTGCGCTCGAAATGAATACTGAAGATTGCACTAATGACGAAGAGCCAAAGCGCCCAAAGCTCCTACCACCATATTACAGATATATGCTATCCATTCTGTCGAAGTAAGTATCGCGGCCCGCAGTCCTCCAGTCCCCGAAGTATTCCTCTCGGAATTCATCATCGATATGGACAGGGCTGAACCATCTACACAACAGACTAGAACCGTGCATTTCGACCGGTAAAGGCACGACAATCCCAGACTCGTCCTGCACAAATGAGAGCGGGTTAGCCTGTCCCGACGGGGAGCCGGCTTGCATCTATCAAAGTGCGTACAGGGTATTGGGACGCTACCGAGTTCAAAATCAGACGAAGGTAATAATGGGTCGGACAAGGATCATACTTGGTATGGAATAGCTCGATACCGAGGAGAGGAGTCAGTGGACTCACAAACATGTGAGCCTCATGTCAAAAACAGCACTCAATCCTTCGCTGTATATTAACCTCGACGGTCGGATGCTAGCGACGTCCAAATCTTCCGCTTTGGTCCGACGTTGCCATAAATTGATACGAGGGCAATCCCACTTGAATCGTCGGAAGCTCCCATACGCCGAACTGCTCTATCAGCTGAAGTGTGCTGATGACCTGCGGCGGCGACGAGGAATCGAGGAATACCACAGACGTACACCCGAGTAATCATTGGTGATCAGCCCACCGCAAGGGTATGCCATCGTCGTATCAATGAGATATCATCGGTACCTCTTCAAACCGTTCTCTTCAATTCAGTCTTGCAACAAAGTATGTCGTATTTGGTGCAATAATCTGTGTACATGTAACTGCCGTGTCAAAGACGGCGAAACTACGAATGGATTAACTGACCCCCACGTCTCCGGCGTCTATCCCTTCCTGCCTCTTTAACGAGTCTCCGATTCTCTGGTGCTGTGTTGGTGCCGGTCCGAGGGAGACGGGAAGGTGGACATTCGATATCCAAGTGGTCAAGGGAATGAGAACAAGCAGCGGCTAACTGGGAGTTTGAGGAACTTTGCGGCCAGGTAACATGATCGTGCTTTGATGATGGTCAGAGCGTGTACGCGCTGGTGACGCGACCGCCCTATTCGGGGCACTTTTTTTTCGAACCTGGCAGTGAAATCCAGCCCCAGCGACACTAGCTTACAAATACTTCTCGGCTCAGGACGTGCTAAGCCAATGTGAGGTGTCAATATCGAATAGTGTTTGACGACCAAGTGTGGGTTTCGACGAAGAGGGGGAAGGGGAAGAGGGTTTGAAAACAGAGATGAGTCGGACGACGAGGGCGCTGGATGCGCAAAATCCCAAGCCGACAAGGATCCCTGAGGTATACTCAGACACGGTCACTGCTGCCAACTGTGTTCTCCATTCTTGGCTCCGAGTCCAACCTTTGTGACTGCGAAACTTGAACTACATTTTTCATATCACGGACGAAAACCGCCGCGCCATTGTCTGGTGGAAGTTGCCATGCACGAGTTTCGATAAGCGGCGCGTGGGCCGGATCCTTCGCAAACTAGCGGGGGATCGTCAGACGTAATGAACGTCGAAATAATTTTCTGAGGACGACCCCCAGTTCGAACAGGATTCGGCTTTGGCTGAATGGCCCGATCTGACTCGGAAAGTGCTTGAGATGAATTATGAGAATTGCAGATGACTAGTGCCCGAAGCTCCTGACTGACGCCGCAGAGGGATGCACTACCACAACGAAATGAAGCAGCGCTTTTCGACCAGTGAAGACATAACGCCCCGCACGAATGAGACAGCCTCTACCAATGTAACCCCATACCGGTTGAACGATAGACTGGGAATTGAATCCGCAACAGAAATGTCATACGTGATCATGGGACAATCCTCCAACCCGCAGAGATGCCTTTGTCTAAGTATCACGTTTAGTACGTCGAAGATATCAGCTGAGAAAAAAACTCAACGGTTCCTGATATCATGGTACAGAAACCAAAAGCCGGCTTCCTTGTAAGACCAATGAGTTTTTTTCAATCGCGGTACGTCGTATGTGATGCAGCAACCTATACAGTCGGCGTCAAAAACGAAAACCCGCATGCATTACATTCGTACCATCTTATCCCACCCCCGCACGTCGCCAGCGTCTCTTCCTTCCCGGTTCTTCAGTATCTTAACGATGGATCTAGTCTCCAATTCTCCATTCAGATTCCTGCGTGGTATTGGGGCCAGTCTGCGGTATCTCGGGTGGACGTCCAGTCTTCTCGCCGGGGAAAAGTGATGAAGAAAACGAGAGAAGACAAGATACGCCTAAAACTTGGCCGTGAGGGGCATAGTGCTGAGGGTTAGACAGTGTTGGCTGTCATATGTGCGTTAGAATGACGAGTGAGGAAAGTCTGGGAGGATCTCACCAATGCCTGAAATCAACCCTTTCAAGCCAAATGAACCACCGAGGACTCTCCCAAACCTTTGAGGCGCTAACGAGACGCCCGTGTCAGCACTACCGTTACTGATAATCCCAGCGACTGAGAATCTTTTACTGTCTGGTTGCGCTTGGTCATTCGTGTTTGAAGGGTAGCTCCTTTTAGTCCGTCGACGCTCAGGGCAATTAGGCTGAAGAAGGCTGACTTGTCGACAGGTTCCATTTCGGCCGTCGTGGTGATGATGGTCGGGGCGTGAGAACATTCTGGTACGCGTCTATAGAGCCGGCCGACAAGTTGGCGAACACGCTGGTTCCGCAATATCCGCTGATGCCAACAAGGACATCGTCGGCCACTGATGTGTACTCCAATCACTGCTGTCAATAAAGCCTCTTCGTTCTTGTCTCCGAGACTACGGAAACCACTCCTTGACTACCGAGACAAGTGATGATCTGCGATTTTTGGATGAGGGTGACATATTAGGCTGCACTCTCTCTCAGGTACCTGTTTTTCATCTTAATATGCTCATCTTACTCACGTCGACAGTTCAGGTAAAGCGAGCGGAGAGTATGGCTTTCAGTCTGGGCAGTCACCTCATGTCCAGCAAGAAGTGACGGCTCCTTCAAACGGGCCAAAAAACATTACGAAGAAATTCACGTCCCAGCTCCGGAACAAAAACTTGTTGTTGAAGGTGAACTGATTCCCATATCAGTTTTGTCACCCTGGGCTCGAGCGTTCCCGAGCTTAACCACGTTCAGAGCAAGTTTTACCCTCATTGCGTTTGGCACCGATGAACCTATTCTTCTTTGCACGCATAGGGCGCTGGAAAGGTATTTGTGCCGTCGCCTGTTGGACCTGACACAGTGACATGAAGCATAATAACTGCCGAAGGAAGGTGATTCTATTAGTCGTCTCAAGACTCTTGTTCATGCTGCATATATACGCTGTAAATATCTGACATGGAGGTGCCATAACAGTCTACATATACCCCATGATCATACATTATATGAACAGCAGTGCTACTCGTACGCCGGACAGTCAAGAACGTTCTCACCTACGCAAAATTTCCGAATTCGATGCCAATCGAGTCAGAGTCCATAGCCACTGTTCTCAAGTCTACTCCGAGCCGCCGGAGTGGCTCGAGTGTATTCAGAACATCAACATGTCTATTGTTGGGCATGATGGGGCAATCAATCCTGACGGAAAGGAGATGCTGGCCACGCGAAGCCAACATTGCGGATAAGGTGTCTTGGGATACATCCTCCATCCCCATTAGTGGCAGACGCATTGTCAGATATTGGAGATTGGGGAGAACGTTGGGGGACATTAAGGTATCGTAGAACCTGCGTTCATAAAGTAGGATAATTTGGAATTCTAGGCTTGTGAGAGATTCAAGTAATGGAAGTGCCTCTCGAGTGAAGTTCGAAGCGTATATGATGGAAGAAGTGGTGGCTAATGATGTGAGCGAGCAGTGGGAGGAGCGGATAAAGTCGCTAATAGCAAGGGTCGACGCCGCTGTGGCATCTTCATTAAGATGGGCATAGAAATTCGGAGGTTCATTTGAGGAATAACGGTCGAATGTGAGATCTTCTAAAGAAGGTAGACGTAGGTGTCGGAGCATTTTCAGGGATGATACTGAGAGGCGCTGGACTCTGGGGAGGGTGATACGATGATGGAAGGCAATATCATCGTGCCTTTCTCCGAGATGTAACTCTTCCCGTAGACTAAGAGTATGGAGATTGTGGATGGCAGTAAAGGATGCGGCGAGATGCGTAAGCTGAGAAGGAAATGCGAAGGAGCCGCACTCGATTCCTTCATGCAATACCACCTTTCGAAGGCTAGGAGCGTCGATGAAAATATCACTGCCGTCCCCTGGGGGCCTAGTCTCCATCGGTGGGTTAGGAGTCATAAGTGTTAAAGACTCCAAACATGCTAGCTTTCCACCGGATGCCCCCAGCTGTTGCAACAAGTCAAAGGGGAGTTTCAGAGACGCACTCCTCCAGCGGTGGCGCTCTCCTAGTAACAAGGAAAATACTTCGATGGCTTTGTCAGTGGTTGTATTGCGATCTGATATAAAGTGTATCTCAAGAGGAAGTTGTCCAGAAAGCGGAAGAATGGCTTTCAAGAGCGGAGATAGACCAGCATTATCTACTGTGAAACAGGGGAACGTGATTCTGATATGTGACCAAAGTTCTGGAGAAGAAACAACAATGTCTCTCCAGGAAGCACAGACTTGACCTAGGGTCAGTGTGCCGTGCATGAATCTGATGGTAGGCCGGTGATAATATAAGGACTGTTGAACAGGATTCTGACTTTGAGTTTCTCGAAATATGGAACGAAGAACATCGCTTGGAAGGCGGCGGATGGGAGCTAGTGTCGATGAGAACTCTTTCGAGACCCTCTGGATCGTAGCGCGATAGGTCTCCAGCTCTTCAACGGCCGTGTGAAGTCGATTTATCAGAGCGTCGTACACGGGAAGCTGTCCTTCGAGGAGTGCAATGTTTGGAAGAATCCAGCCACGGTCGTCATCAAGGAGAGGCCGTGTTGCACGAAGGACACCCAACACCTGTGAATAGTCTTTTTCGGGAGGGAGAACTGGTTGTGGTATGGAATGTATAAAGGCATCCCAGTATGATATAGCATCTGCCGCCGGCGGCGGGGTCAGTGTAGTGTGTAAATCTATAGGTACCGCATAAGTTAACCTTCCCGCGAGACGGAACGGAATAATTACTTGTCTCCAGAGTCATGTTCAATCTGCACCAAGTAGTTCAAAGGTAAGAAGGAAGTAATCGCAAACTCCGACTGAAGTCTTGAATCTACGGTCCGACGATGCCGCATATGGTCTTGACCTTACAATCAATCTTCTATTTACTCCGAGGACGGATATCAACGTGAACAACAGTAGCTGAATATTCAAGAGAAGTACGTTCTACTACCTTGCGTATCGTGTAACAGAGAATACTCATCATGAAAATCAGAGGAACCATGAACGCGACCGACACCATGTCGCACTTGGATGCAGTGGCGCGTTCCATACCAGAACCTGTACTCCCACCCAATGCTTCGAATGCTCAGATATCTGGTATTCTTCGTGCATCACGACCTTTCCTTGATACAGACCATGATTGGATACTCCAAAATATCGAGGACTTTCAACAGCAGATCTCGGTATACGATGCCTTGCTGGACCGCACCGATGAAATAAGATTGGAGACACAACGCCGTCGCGATGTCGTTCAAAGGTCCATGGCGACATATTCCTCAACACTAGCCCCAATCCGCCGTCTTCCCAGCGAAATTCTTTGTGCTGTGTTTCGCGAGGTACAGATTTCGCTGCGGTCGAACCCGCCGGAGTCCTCGTTTTCATTAACAGAACCAACTGCATTGGATTTCTCACAGGCTCCATGGGAGCTCAGCCATGTGTGTGGTGCTTGGAGAGATGTTATTCTATCCTATCCCCAGCTTTGGTCGCGTATATTCCTGCAATTTGGGACATGCCATCCGGCGGAGGAGTTGCGGGATACAATACCTGCACTCCAAACCATGATTCATCGTTCGATACAATATCCTCTCGACATCGTGTTTGAAGTCGGGTACAGCGAAAATGAGGATACGGCGATCGAAGCCTTTTCCGTGATCCTTGAGGAGTCATATCGGTGGAGGAGCATAGAATTAAACCTATCCTTGCCTTTGTTGGAGCAATTGAAGGCGGCGCACGGAAAGATCCCTTGTCTGGAGTCTTTGACTATGGAAATTTCGTACGAAGCCTTCGACCCACCGTCCATAGAGGAGCTTCCCCAAGATGTTCGAAATGTGTTCCTCGACGCTCCCGGCCTTCAAAAGGTGACTTTACATCATGCATGTAGGCCCTGCGATTTCATCTTTCCTCTTCATATCACCCATTTGGCGACATTCATGGGCAATCTTTCCAACATTGAAGCCTATCAGTCTCTCGTAGAATGCCATCTTGCTATAAAAGAAGGACGTAGTCCCGGTGTCTCCCCCCCTCATCCCATCCATCTTCCCAATGTCCGATGCCTCTTTGTATCGTCACTGGATCTACTTCCGTGGCTGCGCCTACCTTTGTTAGATGATCTGACGATTTCAAATGGCCCCAACTTCGAGTCTAATATGGATGTCGTTGTCTTGATGATGAACGAGTTTGTCTACCGTTCCCGTTGCACCCTTACCCGCCTAGCCATTCATAGTCCCGTCTCACACAATCACCTCTTCATCAATGACTGTCTTTTGTTGATGGACAGTCTGGTGTCCCTCGAAATTGGACTCTGGAACTGGGAAGTTAAATTTCTCTTTGATGCCCTTGCTTCTATCAGATTCCTCCCAAATTTGCAGCATCTGTTACTGCGAATTCCCTACACACACCCGTTATTATTGAACCCCCTCGTCGCTATGATCAGTTCAAGGAGCCAGTATCTTCGTTCGATCAAGATATCTTGTGGCAGAGCCGATGATATGGAGAGAGTTAAGGAACGTCTTGTACCACTACGACCACCCGAACTCTCCGCGGTTGTTCAGTTGGAGAGCCAGCGTGAGTACGAGATGATATGTTGTTTCGGAAAGTTTGGATCCGCATAATACTTCGTTTGATGACAAGGTATGATTGCGCACTGTTCATTGCTGCCAACCGCAATTTCATAATAAAAGCGAAGGAATATGACCCAGGACGGTTGAAAGCCTCTATGTAGCTATGCTGTCCGGTGTTATGATAATCATCATCTACATACTAAGCAGATTTCCTGTTTCAACAAATCCCCGACTTCAAATAGGGTTCAGCTTCGGCTAAGATAGCTCAAGCTGACTGTCACTGTGCCCAAGATGAACAATGAGGATTGCGCCAACTAACTTGGACGGTGCATCTATCAAAGTGCGTACAGGTCATCGGGACGCTATCGAGTTCAAACTCAAGGCTCTCCAAGTTCGGAGCGTAGATTGACAGAAATACCGTAGTCAACGCTCCGCTGTTACTTGACCTCAACGTTCGGAGGCTAGCGACGTCCAAATCTCCCGATTTGGTCCAACCATCAACAAAGTTGTCATAAATTAATACGACGGCAATCCCATTGGAAGTCGTCGGAAGTTCCCATATTCCAAATATGACTTGAAGAATACTATTAATGACTCGGTGTACCTAGAAGTCAAACAAAATCAGGCATACCGTCTGGCTACGAACACATGTCATCGACAAGAACAACGTTAACCCTGGATGGAAATCAGCCTATGAAGAACGATAAACAATTTATTTAAGATACCATCAATGTTCAGTAGAGAAATCGTACGTATGCCTGAAGAGGTCCCCGCTTGTGAAAGCAGCGGCGAAGCGCAGTGAAGTATCGTGCACGGGCCCTAGGTGACGCGATCATGGTCGGAGCGTGAGAACTTCCCGGTACGCGCTGCTGACGCGATCGTCCTATTCGGGGCGCACTAGGCATATACTCGAACTCGGCCGTGAAACTCAGCTCCAGACCTTGGCGACGCCAGCCTTCGAACAGTGCGCCCAACTTGTCCTCCGTCGAAGATGATTACTCACCATGGCGCCGAGGAGTAGCCAAGGCAAGGTCTTTGTTGAGGGTGGACTGGTTCCCATATCAGATTCACCACCCTGGACTCGAGAAACGTCCACCATTCCTATGCTTAACCGCGTTCAAAGCGAGCTTTAGCCCCATCGCGTTTGGAACCGATGAGCCTATTCTGAGTCAGGAGTGTCTAAAGCGATGAAGAGGGATTGCATCCCTTCTTAGCCTGTCGTGGTCAGTTCCGGCCATTTCACTTTCTCCTTCTGAGATGCTGAAGATTTGATAGTATCCAGCGACAATCATGTATCCACTGTCCGCAGGGTTTGAGATGTTTCCAGTTTTCGTATGGCCTTCTCTACGGCTTGAAGAGTAGTGAGGGTCTGGATTCAACGTTGAGGTGCTTACTGAGTGAATAAACACTAATCTTCTCCCTGCTTTTCTCGTGGCAAGGAGGAACGATGCGTCCGTTTTTCGGTCAGTCCAAAGACGCCTGTGACCAGTCTGTCGTTAATGCATTCATGCCAGCAAGTTTCGTGTTAAACGTCCAAGTGAATCGATAAGATGCTTCAAGCCTTCGATGTTGTTCCGCACCTGTTTCGCCGGATGAACTCTACCATAGCTGACTTCGAGTCGGCGAATCCCCGTATCCGAGTTTGCGTTCAGATGTGAAATACATAAAATCGATCTGGACGCAAAGACAACTTAGAAGGTCTAGCACCTAGCCGATGCGTTCAAACCGACGTTTTTCATGCTGTGTTTCGCGAGATACAGGTTTGGGACAGGGATATGAGGCATTCATCAGCACACGATCCATCGTTTTCGATCATAATTTATCTTCATGTCATTTAGGTCTGCGAGCATGTCTTGTGAGGAAATTTTCTGTCACTGAAGCTGTGTGCGTCTTGTCGTTCCCTCGGAACTGGGCCGCCAAGCCAATACTTGGGGAAGGCGAGATGAAGGCCTAGCAAGATAGAGTCTTGGATAGTGCGATGGCGATAACGTTAGTTATTAGATGTGTCGCTGTGACTTTCGTACGTCGACGTTGATTGATGCAAATCAGAGTTGATTTGTGAGTGAGCTCGCCCTTGCCCAGGCGTAGAGTCATATGCCTGTGGCAAGTTCTCTGTAACGCAGTGGTTTTGTGGTCTCGTCGACTTGTAGAGCACACTTGTGTCGTCGCCTATTCTGTCTAACTCTGTGAGATGAGAAGCAAGCCTTGGTTCAATAACCCGAGAGGCTCCTGTTCATGTTGCATATATACACTTGTAAATACCAGTGTCATAGCTATTTATAAATCTATATGACCATATGTTATATGAACTGTTACTTGTACACCGGACGGTCAAGGACGTACTCACCTACGCGAAATTTCCGAATTCGATGCCAATGTCTCTCGTACCTACTGAATCCACGTATACTCCGACCTGCCGGAGAGGCTGAAGTCTCTCCAGAATAAAAACACTTTTAGAGTTAGGCATGTAGGGGCATTCAATCGTGACGGAAAGAAGATGCTGGCCACGCGAAGCCAGCATTGCAGATAACGCGTCTTGGGATACATCCTCCATCCCCATTAATGGCAGACGCATTCGCAGATATTGGAGATTGGGGAAGATATTGGGGGACGTCAAGGTATCGTAAAACCAGCGTTCAGAATTCTTGTCAATTATGAATGCTAGGCTCGTAAGAGATTCAAGTAATGGAAGTGTCTCTTGAAAGAAGTCCGAGGCGTCTACGATGGAAGACTTGATGGCTAATGACGTGAGCGAGCAGTGGGAGGAGCGGAGAAAGTCGCGCATAATAACGCCGGCCACTCTAGCATCTATATGCCAAGGATGGGCAAAGCGAGTTCCACTCGCGAGATGACGGTCAAATGAGAGATATTTTAAGGAAGGTAGACGCAAGTACCGGAGCATTTTCAGGGATGATACTGAGAGGCGCCGGACTTTGGGGAGGGTGATACGATGAGGGAAGGCAAAATCGGCATCACACCTTTCTCCGAGATGTAACTCTTCGAGTAGACTACAAGTACGGAGATTGTGGATGGCAGAAAAGGATGCGGCGAGGTGCGTAATCTGAGAAGGAAATGCGCAGGAGCTGCCGTCGATTAGTACTTTATGCAATACGACCTTTCGAAGGTTAGGGGCGTCGATGAAAGCATCACTGACGTCCCGTGGGGGAACTGTCCTACTATCCATTGGTGGGCTAGGAATCATAAGTGTTAAAGACTCCAAACATGGTAGTTTTCCACTGCATGTCCTCAGCTGTCCCAGCAAGTCCAATGGGATTTTCAGAGACGCACTCCTCCACCGATGGCGCTCTCGTAGCAACGAGGAAAACGCTTCGATAGCTTTACCAGAGCTGACATCACCTTCTGAGATAAATCGTACGTCAAGGGGAAGTTGACCAGAAAGTGGAAGAACGGTTTTCAAGATCGGAAATCGACCAGGATTATTTACTGTCGGACTGGGGAATGTGATCCTGATATGTGACCAAAGTTCTGGAGAAGAAACGACAATGTCTCTCCAGGAAGCACAGACACGACCTAGTGTCAGTGTATTGTGCGAGAATTTGATGGTGGGCCGGTTTGGATGACTTGCCCACTGCCATCCATCAAGATCCTTCTGATTTAATCCAAACACGGAACGGAGAACATCTCTGGGAAGGCGGCGGATGGGAGCTAGGGTCGATGAGAACTCTTTCGATACCCTCCGGATCGTGGCACGACAGGTCTCCAGCTCCTCGACGGCCGTGTGAAGTCGATCTATCAGAGTGTCGTACACGGGAAGCTGTCCTTCGAGGAGTGCAATGTTTGGACGAATCCAGTCAGGGTCATTATCAAGGAGAGGCCGTGTTGCACGAAGGATACCCAACACCCGCGAATAGTCGTATTCTGGAGGGAGAACTGGTGGTGGTACGGAATGTATAAAGGCATCCCAGGATGATAATGCATCTGACGCTGCCGGTGGGGCTGGCGTAGTGTGTAAGTCTATAGTTTACTGCATAAGTTAATCTTTCCGCGAGAGGGAACAAAATAATTACTTGTCTCCAGACTCATGTTCAACGTGCAGCAGGTAGTTCAAACTGGCAGGCAAGAATTATCGCAAACAAATCGCAAACTCCGACTGAAGTCCATTTACGATCCGACGATGCCGGGCTATCTTTATCTTCTAATCGATCTTCGCAAGATCCTCGACTCCGAGAACAATATCAACGTGAAGAACAGTAGCCGAGTATTCAAAAGAAGTACGTTTTATTACCCTGCGTATCATGTAATATAATATGCTAATTACAAGGACCAGAGGAACCATGAATGCGACCGATGCAATGTTACACTTGGACACAGTGGCGCATTCAATATCAGAGCCTGTACTCCCACCAATTCTTTGAATTCTCAGATATTTGGTATCCTTCGTGCAACACGACCTTTCCTTGATACCGACCGTGATTGGATACCCCAAAATATCGAGGTCCTCGAGCAACAGCTCTCGGTGTACGACACCTTGCTGACACGCATCGATGAAGTCATATCGGAGATGCAGAGCCATCGTTCACAAGTCCATGGCGGCTTATTCTTCAACACTAGCACCGATCTGACGTCTTCTTAGCGAAATATTTCGCGCTGTATTTTGCGAGGTACAGAATACGCAGTGGTGCAACATGGGGTGGTTGGAATCAGAATCAGAATCAAAAGATTACCAAGTGCTGGATTTTTCGCAGGGTCCATGGAAGCTCAGCCATGTATGTGGTGCTTGGAGGGATATTGTTTTATCCTATCCCCAGCTCTGGTCACATATAGTCCTGCAATATTGGCCACCTCATCCTTGAACGGAGGCGCTGCATCATACAGTATCTGCATTCTAAGCCAACATTCCTCTGTCGGCACAGCATCCTCTGGATATCGTGTTTGAACTTCAGGACGACTACAAGCAGTTTGCGGCCGTCCAAGTCTTTCTCCAGCAGAAAGGAGCTGCCTGAAGATATTCGAAGTGTGTTCATTGATGCCCCTCGCCTCCGCAAGGTGGCTTTACATCATACCCATGGGCTCGGCGATTTCATGTTTCCTCTTCATATCACCCATCTGGCGACATACATGGATAATGTTTCTAACCTCCAAGCCTATCAGTCTCTCGTGGAATGCCATTTCGTTGACTATGAACATCCTGGTCTTGTTGTTGATTTTCCTCATCCCATCCACCTTCCCAATGTCCGACGTCTCTTTGTATCATCATCGCAACTACTTTCGTTTCTGGGCCTACCTTCCTTAGACAATCTCATGATTTGTTCCACCAACGCATCTGACAGTGTACATGACGTTATCTCGGTGATGAACAAGTTCATCTACCGTTCTCGTTGCTCCCTTACCAATTTATCCATTCATAACTCCGTTTCATTCTATCAAGTCTTCATCGAAGACTGTCTCTTGTTGATGGACAGTCTGGTGTCCCTAGAAATCGGACTCCCTGAGGATGAGAATGCTATGTTCGATGGACTTGCTTCTATCGGATTCCTCCCAAATTTGCAGCCCCTGTCACTCCAGATTCCGAGCTACATGGAGCCATCATTATGGAACCAATTTCCCGTCATGATCACATCACGAAGCCAATATCTTCGTTCGATCCGAATATCTTGTGGCAATTACGACGAGGTGGAGAGAATTAATGAACATATCGCGCCACTACGGCCACCTGGACTCCCCATCATTGTTTATTGGGAGAGATACTACGGCCCGATAACCCACTTTGGAAAGTTTGAATGTGTATAATACCCCGCTGGATGGCCAAGTACGGTTGTGTACTATACAGTCTACATATATTTATCGAGTTTGGCACAATAGACTATACAGTCGGCGTTAAAAATAGAAATCCGGAAACATCATACATGTACCATCTTATAGGACACCCACACGTCGCCAGCATCTATTCCTTCTCGAACTTATTAAGGGTACCAACACCGGCTTCAGAGTCACCGTTCAAAAAGTACCGGGCCGGGAGAAGGGACGCCTGTACGCTCGCCGGAGCGAATATATCCAGTGAACGACCAGAAAGGATATGTCCGAAGGAAGTTGTGATAACGGGTAACGCTTCCTCAGCAAATGGCGTTGGCGGCTGCCATATGTTTATTAGCGCAGCAATCCTATTCTCATCTTCCAAAGTATGAAATCAGCCTTTCCACGCCAGATGAGATGTGCTGGGGGGTAGAGAAAACCTCTCCCAGTATTTTGAGAGGTACTAACCAAATAATTGCACGAACTGCGCACTGAATCTCAAAGCGCGCAGTAAGAGACACATCATGCGTGGTTGTGTTTTTACGGTAGATTGCGTGTGGTGCTACGAAAGTTGAGTCGTTCCTCCGGTGACTTTTACAGTTACTCCTGCTGGGATCGCGGTCGACCAATTCTGCCAAAGTTGTGCGATTTCCCCTGATGTTGACGGCCACAACTCAGGGAACAGTTCTCTCAACTCGCCAGTCTATTGACTCAGAACAGCGGCCATGATGATAAGGACGAGCCAGGGCAATGCTGGGTCTCAATACAAAGTGCAAGGATACGCCAAGTTCGATGTTGCTGATGAAGAGGACGAAGAAGAGTTTAAAATCGGAGATATGAGGAGGAGGTGGGCGGGGTACGGTGGGCTACGCCTGAGGACGGCGCCGAAGTTGGCGTTGAGACATTGGGTGCCGGCGAGTCCTCAAAATCCAAGGCCGACAAAGGCACCTTCTCTCCAGAACCCACATTCCACTGACGGTTCACAACAAAATTCCTTAGAAACCGCGACGCCATTGTCTGGTGTACCAGGTTCAAAGTGACGCTGAAGCTTGAAGTCAACAATGGCGTAGGCCAGATTCGTCGCAAATTAGAACGCATAGATTTGTCAAGGATGGCGCTTATGGTCTTATCCATAAGCGCTACTGGGAATAAACACGCTCGCTATCCCATCTAACAGGAAATTTAGCTTTGGAAACATCAGCTCTTATTTCTGGGTAGCACAGCGCTCTTCTTGAACAAAGATTTAGCACGAACAGCGAAACTTCTCAGAGAATCCAACCCCGACGTCGAGCTCTCGCCGGAAACGTCGATGAGAGAATAATGCTACGCCCGAGCTGGACGCCGAGGATTGCGCTTATGACGAACAAGTAAAGCGCCCATTGAATGCCCCTGCCAAGCACGCCCGGAACCGACCGCAATGTGCACCATCCATTCCCCCGGCCTATCTGCTCGGCTCGCGGTCTTTCAGTCCCTCGACGAATGGACAGGACTGGCCCATCTACACAACGGACTAGAAACCGCGCATTTCGACCCGACACCCATAGACTCGTCCAGCACGAATGAGGGTGGGTGAGCCTATACCGACGGGGAACCAACTTGGATGGTGCATCCATGAAACCGCGTACAGGGTATTGGAATGCTATCAAAGTCAAAATGAGATGAAGGTCGGATCGAGATGTTAAATGACGCACGTTCCAGGGTCGTGAGATATGATGCCTGTCTTTGGGAGAATCTATCAGACTTCCTCTGACAGCACAGTACGACATCCAACCTCGCCGTTCCCGTAAACGTTTCTGTCCTCCATTCATAAGAACGACCCACCCGCTCTGAAAGTCAATATTTATCTACACTCCCATCTCAATGATGTTCTCCGACCCTGTCCGTGGGCCCGGGTATCGTACTCATGGACACGTCCAAAGTTCACGATGGCGGTGTTCTGTCCTTGTTGCTTTGTGGAGCAACTCACATACATCATCAGGGCCCCAAGGATATAGAGAGGAACATCGGCGAGTCAGGCACACATGTTGCACAGCCAAACATATAGGGAGACTGGGGCCACGAAGCGTGTAAGTCGACTTATTCGTCGTCGCGTAGTAAATGCATTTACGTGTCGATCTAGGCTCGCGGGAACTTTACAGTTCCGGCTGCGGGAAGGCCCTGGATTCCACGGAAAGACGTCAACGCGGAGAGTCCCAACTCTTTGCTCTTCTCCTTGCCACAATCACACCTCATACCTACGTAGTACGCGCCTGGATACCATCCCGTTCACCAGAGGCACCGGGGCAGCGGCCAACAACAGCCGCGGTACAGCAGCCGGCGGAAACCAAATATTAACCCCCATCATCGTGAACGCTCCGACATTATTGATGTGCAGGGCACTGGTGGACCCGCGCCGGCGGCGAATGCGGTATGACATGGACTCCGCGCTAGCTTCCAGATCCCGCTAAGCGACACCCAGAATCTGACCTGCTGATTCAACGGGACGTACACTTACTCCATATTTGCGTAACTCTTCGCGGGCTAGTTAGGTTTCAAAGTCTTACGCTAGTCAGTCCATGATGGCCGTCTTCTCCCAAAAATACATTGGAGTGCAACATCAAGTCTCGTTTCTACAATTCAAGTTTGTGATTGAACAAAACTGTCGTTGAAGGGTATCCTCCTTCGTGCATTCGTGTATTGCATTCCATATTCCTACTACTAGATAAAGCTAATACAAAATAGCCAATGCTTTCAATAGCATTAAACAAAATGAGTACAGTAAGGATTACAACAACAGGTGCTCCAATACAGGGTATATAGCAAATACTCAGAGTCAATTACTCCTCCGTCACCTTTGATAAACAAAACGCTCCTTCGACCGTCGGCATTCCCGGATCCTCGTGCGTAATTCTCCAGTTCCCCACGAAGTTCTTCCCACCCACAATATATCCATAGAAGAGCCACTTGCCCAACGTTCTATCGCGCGGAACCCTCAAAATCCCAATCATCCCATCCCAGTGCCGCACACGACCGTAGTACGAGTAGTGATTCCACGCCTGCCCGTGTCTATCGTCCGTCGAACCCGTCATGATCACATCCTGCACACCCGTACATGGCGGCAGAGGGGCCACATCCGCAGGGTGCCCCTCCTCCGACCATGCAGGCATTACCTGTTTCTCTCTCATCGCGCAACCCTCACACGATTCAGGATCGTGCTGCGAGCCTCCCAGTTTATGGTAGACATACTCCTTCCCACCACAATTCACGCGCACCCCAGCGCCATCATACGTGGGCTTGAAGGAATCCACCGTGACGCCGTCAGGAAAGTAGGCATTACGAAGGCCCTGGTCAAATTCTTCGAGGAGTCGCTGGTCATTGATTTCAGGAACAGACGGGTCATCTGCGTCTTCGTCGTCATCCTCCTCGTCTCCCTCGGCGTGTTCGTAAGAGGACGGCGGCTGAAGTCCCCGTGCACCAGAAGGAATGACATCTCCCCCCGCATATGATACGAACTCTTGAAGCCTCATATATATGGGCCGATTCGTGACCGACAGCATTTCTTCGCCGAAACCTGCAGGTAGAGGTACAGGATGACCGTTTTGCTCGTTGGGATTCGGGTTCTGTACCATAAGAAGTTGAGCAAGAGCTTCTTCGTTTGGAATCTAGAATAGTGACAGATCAGCAAAGCATATTGAGAAAGAAGGTAAGGGGCTAGATTCTCCCGTTTACGAAGAGATAGATACCAGCACAGCCACACATAGACAGAACGAATGCTTACCAGCATACGTCCGGCCCACAATCCGGTCAATGAGCCCAGTGTGTACACGTCTCCGCGCCGAAAGTTTAGCTTGCGAGTCCCGCTTCCGCGTCGTACCAACATCCTCTTGCCCAACTTGACACGTCTCCAGATCTCGTCATCATCTCCGTGGCTGTTGTCCCAGACGTTCGCACATAATCGCAACCGATACCAGTCTGCATCGTACTGCCTGCTGGCTTGCGACCGTTCATCAACGCCGTCAGGTCCAGCACTTATAATGCTGTCAGGCAATTTTGTGCCACCGTCCTTCCCGTCGGGACCACCCAATCGATTTCGGTTAATCTCAATGACATCAGCCTGCGTGGGACCTATCAATCCCCTCTGTATGGCATCGGCGCGATCTCTGGGAAGAGTAGGCATTATGCCCAACGTGTACCTCTCCATCCTCGCAAAGTATAGCAACTTTGCCGCTGCAGTAATGACAGGCCATGTTATCTCTACGCGCCTAGTAAAGTACACCTGAAGCCAAATCGGTTCCGTGGAACGGTAAATGGGGAAGGGTCCGTGAGGAGTCAGAACGGAGAGAAGATGTGTCTGGCGTGTCCGGAAGGGTATATGGGTATTAACATCGGAGAAGTCGCCAGACTGAGAAACCAGCGGTAAGATGAAGTGATTTGGGGGCGCAAAGGCCATTGCGTACCGGAAAGGAATGGTAACGAAGGGAAGGACCAAGTTCACGATTTTGTCAGAGATATCTTCCGGTTCAGATAGAATTCGTTCTACATATCGCAACGTTAGGAGGGGAGGAAAGAAGTCGTGCTGCAAGACACGTACCTTTCGTCGACAAAGACCAGAATACCCACAATGCCAAAGAATTCTTGCAATTATCGAGCGGCCATCCACCGTTATCATCCGCACCGTCGTACAAACGTCTGATAACGACTTCGTGAATCCATTCGTACGCACCGACGGCGTTTAGCTGGAGGGTATTGGCACCATCGTCGTCCAAGCACATGAACGTCAGTACCCACAGGACTTCTTCCGTGGACATATGATCAGCATCTACAGGTTCCTTGCCATCAAAACCCCGCTTTTCCTCGATAAACTGCAGACTGTCGTCGTACAGTTGAAGCAGCTGGCGATATTCCTTTGACGTGGGCTCGAACGACCGTCTAGCTACGGCGCTGTGGCTAAACTTCTGCTTGAAAATAGTCCTGTATATGGCGTTCGAATGGCAAAAGACGTTGTTAATGGCCTTGCAGGTCAGGCGAAATGAACGAATAGAATTTGGACGGCCTTCCAGCGTTGAGCAGGCAACATAAAAGGCGGTTTCCTCGATGAGTTCGGTTGGTAAAGAAAGGATGGTCGGCATTTTGCATGAATAAAGACGGAGGACGAAGAGAAGGCCAGATTCATGGCGAGGTCGAGTTAAATGTGGCAGTAAACTCCGATACCTTGATTTCTTCATTGGATTCGGCATATCCCGTATTTGTCTGTATTTATCCCCGATCACAGTTCCTAAAACGGACGTCCCTTTACTGCTGAAAGTCACCTTTATTATTCCCTACGTCCCCATATCCCGCTTTTCCCCTCATTTTAACCGTGGAATATACATATTTTATCTGTCCCGTCACCTCTAGCACCCGTCCATCAGGCGAAGCTCGCCCAAAAAGGCACTTCGCCCTAATATTGATCGCCGCTGTCCTGCGAACGTAAAGGGCCTCTCACTGCTCCTCGATCCTGGACCCATCAGTATGATGCATTTATTCGAAGGAAAACAGTAAGCTGGATACGTAGGTAAGATGTATAGTAAACTGCGGAGCACATCCATTTAATAAATAACGACAAGAATCAAAGACGGTCAACCTGTACCATCAGCGAAAAACGCCAAAGTGCAATGTCAAAGTAAGGCTGGCATGATGTTGTATCATGCCAGCTGCTGCAGCTGGGCTTCTCATGACTTGCGATAGGCGTGGTAAAAGATCTGGGCACAGATTCTTTCCCTGAATGTCGTGGGGAATTCGGCCACAGTCAAAAGACGCCGCCCTTCCTCGCCTTTCACTTCCACATACTACGTCACCTAGGCAAACTCGCAGAAGCACTCTCGGAAACTATCTCGTATTGTGAATCACAGCATCGGTCAGGATGAAGAAAGTTTCATAAATGGTAAGGGTATCAAAAACTACTGCATTTAATTGAAAAGCCGCTTCAGTAACGGTAATGAAAGCGGCTTACTCAACTCTGGATTCATCCGAACTTTCTGTTCACAGGGCATAAATTGGCGCTGAGAATCCAAGAGCCTCCGCTGCTGACCCTTGACAGATGTACACTTTGCAAGGTTTCCTTGGCTATCCATAGATAGACCGACCTAGAGTATCAGCACCGTAGCTCGGGATCTGTGATGCGCACTTGTCAGGGCCGAGGGAAGATCCGCGGCATTTCTATAAGAGACGGTCCGCCAGCCGCATGTATGAGGTGATCGATATGATGCGGATCGGGGCGCAACTGACATCAACAGGTTCAGCAAGAACTTGGAATATCGGATATGACTATTAGTAACACTAACCTCAATGAGGGCACTCATTTCTTGACGGCAGGCCTTCAGATTTCCGCAAATAGGTAAGCCTTACAAGAAGCGGATAATCATGAAATATGACATGATAAACACACCGGTACCGTCCTATTGGAATCTTGACTCCGATCAACGACGAACTGGATCCGGCGATATATCGAAGGTCTGATGGAGCCAAGAATAGTACCAGAATAATCGCGTGGAACGGGTACATACTAGTACTGGAAACTGTGAGAGGACAGGCTGGACTACGATTGTGGCAAGGCGACCAAACAAGAAGAAGAGGAGAGTCTACCATCGTATCATTTCTTCGATTCTCACCGAAGTTTTTCAACAATCTCGGATACTATCGACTTGCTGTCGATAGCAATCCGTCCCGCGCGAACTAGGGAGGGCCTAGAGTGTGTTGCGCCACACTACTATTACTATTGAGGCTCCAGTTGCTGTCACAGCGAGGACCACCTCAACGATACAAATGAATTGGCGTCACTCCCATGCCGAGTATCGCTTTGCAATAATTTCTGCAGGCTATGACCATAACCCAGGGCTCAGGCCTGAAGACGAGAGGACCCAGTCGAAATGTCGTAGAGGTCTTATGCCGGTGTAAGGAGTACCAACACCTCCGAGTCTTGGTATTTCAGAGGTGGGGCCTTCCATATTCCATAGACCTCTTTTTTGGATTGAATAGCTCAATTTCCAGGTGAAGCTTTCCAGTCCTGTTGTCCGTCCAAGATATCAGCCGACCGCACAAACGTAAATGAGATATCACACACGCAGTGCAGTTACTCCATGGGTCCATTCCCCGAAAAATCATGTATCCTCGTTGTGATGTGGTGTACTGGAGCTCGAGTCTTCCATCCTGTCTGCCAATGCAAAAAGGCCGACAGGATAGTTTAGAGGCCCCGATTCGATTAGCTCATCGCACATATTCTGACCCCGGCACTGTAGAACGCCTTCAAGCCTTAATCTGATGCATCAAGGTTGGTCTTGATCCGATACACTGCCGTCCGCTCTGGTTCGCGGAGCACCTCCCCCAAATAATATCCCCTCCAACATACAAGGAATGCGCCTCTAGAAGACGACATATAGATGAGTCTTGACTACCACAGTCGAGGGGCGCGCGCGTACCTTCTTCCGCAGCGAGAGACGCAGGGACTACTTGCGGGTGCTCTCTACTGGAAATAGGAACGGAAACCCACGTTGGCGGAAGGTGTACAGGGTCGGGGCGTTCCCAGCATGGGCGGCTGGAGTGCAAGGTAAGGGAACGGTCCAGGTGAGCCTGAACACGAGCGCACTTGCTGAAAAGGTCCGGCGGCATACTTGGGGCACGACAACGTTGGAGGAAAGGTCTAGTGGGGAGGAATCCACCTCTTTGCCGACGACAAAGGCCCCGGAATCGGAACGGAGCCAATTTCGATGCTAAGCCGGGTTTGGTTGCATTTTACCGAGAGGAAATCGTCCAAGGGAACCACAAAAAAATTCCAGTGGATATACCGGTTCCATTTTCTGGTAGGCGAACACATGCGTTGAAGAGTTTGAACGTCGTCGTCGTAAGTACATGGTCAGTGAAAAAATAATCCCCATAAATTAAAGCCCGACATTGGAAATAGCGGGTCTACCATCATCATACCGGAAGCTCAAGTCGCCAGTGGCTTCGCAAACAACCACGAATGAGAGGAAGAATCAACTCTGACATTTACCACGGAGTCTACCTTACCTCAAGACCTCTGTCTCGATCTCTACACAACTTAATTTTGGCCTAGTTCTGACCAGCCGACTTTCTCGTCAATTTAAATATTCTCCGGCCCTTAGCTCCAAAGATGGCATGCCCATGTCACCGGCTCCAATACGAAGGGGAATAGAAGGATGGAAGAGTCGCAAAGGTCGCCGACTGTAGTTTGGGTTCTGCGACCCACTAAATTCTGTCCACTGGATCCATAAGTGATGTCGATATCTCAAAATAGACGTCGGTGAACCAGTACACATGTCCTGGTCGGGCTGCGGGCATTCGATGGCGTGCTTTCTGCTATCGGAGTTGACAAAGAGGAACCGGGACCGTTCTGAACGCTTCAGGTCAGCTGTCGAATATGAATGAACGCAAGAGGCTATTTTCTCACCAGTGGTTTTCATTATCCCACCAGACTCAATGGAAAGAGAAAGGAATCTCAATCCGGCTGGAGAGCGGGCCATCGATTCATCAGACTGCTGCCGCGACCGTGCAAACTATTCGAAGGCCGAGGACATCGCTGAATGAGTGGCGTAAATAAACATCACAGCGTGAGATCTTTGATTACAACGTCCATCGTTGATATGATTGTAAGTCACCGCAACAAGGAGAGAATGGCATCAAACTCAAACAAGACGTACCGAATGTATCATTTGACATTGCTGAGAGAAAGGTAGCAGATAAGCAAGTAAAAGCGGATATTTTCTGTTCCGAGAGAAATCCGACCCTGTAGATCACTGAGTATGGACAAGAAAAGGACGCAAACTGATCCCACGAGCTTGGCAAACGAAAAAGAAAAAGAAACCGACAACAGCGGGTACCTGACAAGAGATCAACGAAGCTGCAGAGTTATTGTCGGATGTACCATACATCATTCGTACGACCTTGCCAGCAAACCAACGCCCTCACGTGTGTTAGGGAATCCCTCGGGCTCCTAAAATTTAAACACAAGAACCTGCCGACGCTATTCCGAGATGGCGATAGTTCTAAGATCAAACATACCTGGTGTCCAATAGTTCGATACCGACAAGCGGAGTCGGCGGACGTGAAGGAACTCACGAAGATGAAAGCCTCATGTCAGCAACAGAGCGCCCTGTGCTTCGTTGTGACTGAACCTCGACATTCGGAGGCTAGTGACGTCCAAATCTCCTGCTTCGGTCCAACGTTGTCATACATTGATAAGACGGCAATCCCATTATCACCCATTGGAAGTCCCGCATTCTACGAAATATTCTCTGAGCTGCTGCATCGTGCTGATGGCCTGCAGGAGGAATGCCACAAACACAGATTCGAGAGTTTTGACCAAAGTTTTGCTGCCATGATGGAAGGTCGGAGTAACGGGTGTGAATATATGTTGTGCGAGATTAGTCGGAGTTGCCGTCGACATCGATTGAGAGTACCGGCTAGCGGGACGAAGAGTGGGCTATGGATTCAAGCAGGAGGGTCCGGTCAAATTCAACAGGGAAGGGCTAGCCGTCAGTCGACTATTTGAGTGGGTCAGATGCATATTGATAAGTGCGACTAGCATCGTTTTCAAGACAATAAGGCGATCATATGTCAACGTCGATTGGCATGGCATTGGCCCTGTTCGGCGAAGGGCAGGAATATTGTGGGCGATGCAATAGCCGTTATGTTGATCAAGGAATAAGCACTGCGGCGGCCGATACATTTTCCGATCGGAAAAACGCGACCTCAAAATGTTGCGACATTTCGATTGATCTTCTATTGGTAAAAACGAGTTCAGAAAAACAGGTTGACAGACGGGATCATTTACGTACTCTTTTAAGGTTAGGAAAAGAGCTCCAAAAACGGAATGGAAAAGATGTTTCCCGCGATCAGAACAAAGGAAACCGGTTTTCATTTGTAGAAAAGCAGCTATTTTTGGCTGGCAAAAGGAGCGCCAAACAGGACAAGATTTTCATTGCTTTTCCGTATCCCGTTTTTGCGGCATACAAAGGTAATGAAAAGTTGCGACATTTTTAGAACACCTTTTTTCCGTCCTGAAAAGGAACCGGCCCCAGCAGTGAAGCAGAATGAATCAAATGACGAGAGTCGTAGTCGATGCGGTGGTCTCCAAATTCTTCGAGGAAGGTGCAGGGAGGAGGAAAATAAATGATAGCACCGCGCTGCACGGAAGCTGGCGGCTATCATATATTAGCATGCTAAGCGAAGTAAATCTGAACAAGCTCTCACCATCCAACGCCTGAAGATGAGATTATCGCCAAAGAGTCTCCCGATACTTTGAGGGGAACTGACGAGACGTCTGCATCTTGTCCCGCAATCCACAAATAGACAGTTTCGACCATGGTCATCCTACACGTTCATCAGGATTCGTTACGATTTCAAGCGACGCGGTGGTACGGTGTTGGTGCTCTGTCATTCGTTTGGCCAGGGTTTGAGCAGTAGGAGGACGCCAGGGGATAGTCAGCAAAGATGACTTGAAGAATACTTGTAATGAATCAGCACACCCAGAAAGTCAAAGGAAATTAGGCATACCTTCTGGCTACGAACACAGGTCATTGACAAGAACAAGCCCTAGATGAAAATCAGCCTATGGAGAACGAGAAACAATTTATTTAACATACCCTCGAGCTTCAGTGGAGAAATTGTGCGTATGCCTGAAGAGGTCCCCGCTTGGGAAAGCAGTGCCTAGCTGGGAGTGGTGAAGCGGTGGATTTTCGTGCACAGGCCTTAGGTGACGCGATCATGGTGAGTGCGTGAGAACTTTCGGGTACGTGCTGCGGACGCAACCGTCCTACTCAGGGCACTTTACTCGAACCCGGCGGTGAAACTCAGCCCCAGACCTTGGCGACGCTAGCCTACGAACAGTTCTCTCAAGATTATCGACCATGGCACCGAGGACGAGCCAAGGCAATATTGGACTCCAATACGGAACGGGTGCTTGACGACGAGGTTGGCGTTGCTGTGACTTTCGATGAAGAGGTGGAAGGAGAAGAGGACAAAGAAGGGTTTGAAATTAGGGATGAGTAGGACGACGAGGACGACGAAGAGTCAGGGACAAGCCAAGTCGGCGAATATGCTGGACCCGCAACCGAGTCCAACCTTCGTGACTGCGAAACTTCGACTATCAAAGTTTTCATATCACGACGAAATTCCTTAAAAACCGCGACATCATTGTCCGGTAGCAGTTGCCATGCACGAATTTCTAAATAGGTGCGTGTTGGATTCTTCGCAAACTAGTGGGAGATCGTCAGACGAAGACACGCCCATCAGACACACTAGATGGACTGCCACACTGGCGCCAAAGCGAACCGTGGATCTGGAGAGTATGGCTTTCAATCAGGGCGGTCACCTCATGTCCAACAAGAAGTGTAAATTTCTGGATGACTCTTTCCAACGGGCCAAGAATTGGTGTTGAAGGTGAACTGATTCCGATATCAGATTTGCCACCCTGGGCTCGAGAAGCGTTCACCGTTCCCGAGCTTAACAGCGTTCAAAGCAAGCTGTACTCCCGTTGCGTTTGGCACTGATGAGCCTATTCTTGTCTATGCGCCTGCGGGCGTTGGAAAGGTATGCTTCGCAAGTTGCATCTTCATTTCATCACTAACTATTCCTTGATACCTAGACTAAGATGCCATACTTACGACCCTCAGCCAGGCCTATACGAATTGCACGCTCATTTGTGAGTGCAAGGCAAAAAAGGGGAAAGATCGACGAGAGTTTGTCAATATACGAGGTAGAGAGGGCCGTCGCGTTATCAAAGGGTCTTTACGCATGACTTGTCTTCCATCTCTGTCATATTGCCCCCTGGCTCGTCGTTCTGTTATCACACTACCATGGTTTATCTTAGTCGTGCGACCTAATTCGGTGGAATGAGAAGCAAGTCTTGCCTCAATAACCGCCGAGATTCGTGCTGTATATATACGCTGTAACATCAAAGTCGGAGGTGTCATAAGTTTTTATAAAAATTTACCCCATGATCATACGTTTCATGCACTGTTACTCGTACACCAGATACTCGATAACGTCTTCACCTACACGAAATTTCCGAAACTAGTGCCAACCGAGCTACCCGCTTCCACTGCCCTCAAGTCTGTTCCGAACTGCCGGAGTGGTTCAAGTGTGTTCAGAATATCAACATGTTTATCCCCATACATGATGGGGCATTCAATCCTGACGGAAAGGAGATGCTGGCCACGCGAAGCCAACATTGCAGATAAGGCGTTTTGGGATATGTCTTCCATCCCGAGTGGCGGCAGACGTATTACCAGATATTGGAGATTGGGGAGAACGTTGGGGGACATCAAGGTATCGTAGAAGCTGAATTCAGAAACATTGCCAATTTTGAATGCTAGGCTTGTGAGAGATTCAAGTAATGGAAGTGCCTCTCGAGTGAAGTTCGAAGCGTATATGATGGAAGACGTGGCGGCTAATGACGTGAGCGTGCAGTGGGAGGAGCGGATAAAGTCGCTAATAATAAGGGTCGACGCTGCTGTGGCATCTTCATTAAGATGGGCATAGAAATTTGGAGATTCATCTGAGGAATCAGGGTCGAATGTGAGATCTTCTAAGGAAGGTAGATGTAGGTGTCGGAGCATTTTCAGGGATGATACTGAGAGGTGCCGGATATTGGGAAGGGTGATACGATGAAGGAAGGCGATTTTAGCACCGTGGCTTTCTGCGAGATGTAACTCTTCGAGTACGCTATGAGTATGGAGATTGTGGACGGCAGCAAAGGATGCAGCCAGATGCGTAAGCTGAGAAGGAAGCGCGAGGGAGCCGCGCTCGATTCCTGGATGCAATACCACCTTTCGAAGGCTAGGAGCGTCGATGAAAACATCACTGATGTCCCCTGAGGGAAGTACCCTACCACCCATTGATTGGTAAGAAGGCATGATTGTTAAAGATTCTAAACATGCTAGCTTTCCACTGGATGCCCTCAACTGTTCCAACAAGTCCAAGGGGAGTATCAGAGACACACTCCTCCACCGATGGCGCTCTCCTAGTAACAAGGAAAACGCTTCGATGGCTTCGCCAGGGGTGGTATGACGATCCGATATAAAGCGTATGTCAAGGGGAAGTTGACCAGAATGTGGAAGAATAGTTTTCAAGAGCGGAGATAGATTTTTTGGTATGAACCCGATGAGACCGGGGAACGTGATCCTGATATGTGACCAAAGTTCTGAAGAAGAAACGACAATGTCTCTCCAGGAAGCACAGACTTGACCTAGTGTCAGTGTATAGTGCATGAATTTGATAGTGGGCCGGGGTGCCGTCCCCCATCCATCAAGATCACTCTGAATTTCTCGAAACACGGAACGAAGAACATCGATCGGAAGGCGGCGGATGGGAGCTAGGGTCGATGAGAACTGTCTCGATACCTCTCCCATGATACGGCGCGACTCCCGCAGCGCTCCAAGGGCCGTATGAAGTAGATCTATCAGAATGTCATACACGGGAAGCTGTCCTTCGAGGAGTGCAATGCCTCGAAGAATCCAGTCACGATCATTGTCAAGAAGAGGTCGCGTTGCACGAAGAATACCCAACACCTGCGATTGGTCTTCTTCTGGAGGGAGCACTTGTTGCGGTATGGAATGTATAAAGGCTTCCAAGTATGATAACGCATCTGCCTCCACTGGCGGCGGGGATGGTGTAGTTTGTAAATCTATGGTTTATTGCATAAATTAACCGTCCCACGAGACGAAATGAGATAAATACTTGTCTCCATATTCATCTTCGACGCGCAGTAGGTAGTTCAAAGGTAAGAAAAGCTTATCGCAAATCAACCGAAAACTCCGACTGAAGTTCATTTACGGTCCCGAGTGCCATTATCTTCCAATCGATCTTCTACTCCGACAACGTGAAGAACAGTCGCCGAATATTCGAGAGAAGTACGTTCTGCTACCTTGCGTATCGTGTAACAGAGAATACTCATCATGAGAATCAGAGGAACCATGAACGCGACCGATGCCATGTTGCACTTGGATGCAGTGTACTCCCACCCAATGCTTCGAATGCTCAGATATCTGGTATTCTTCGTGCAACACGACCTTTCCTTGATACGGACAGTGATTGGATACTCCAAAATATCGAGGACTTCAAACAGCAGATCTCGGTATACGATGCCTTGCTGGACCGCACCGATGAAATAAGATCGGAGACACAACGCCGTCGCGATGTCGTTCAAAGGTCCATGGCGACATATTCCTCAACACTAGCCCCAATCCGCCGTCTTCCCAGCGAAATTCTTTGTGCTGTGTTTCGCGAGGTACAGATTTCGCTGCGGTCGAACCCGCCGGAGTCCTCGTTTTCATTAACAGAACCAACTGCATTGGATTTCTCACAGGCTCCATGGGAGCTCAGCCATGTGTGTGGTGCTTGGAGAGATGTTATTTTATCCTATCCCCAGCTTTGGTCGCGTATATTCCTGCAATTTGGGACATGCCATCCGGCGGAGGAGTTGCGGGATACAATACCTGCACTCCAAACCATGATTCATCGTTCGATACAATATCCTCTCGACATCGTGTTTGAAGTCGGGTACAGAAAATGAGAATACGGCGATCGAAGCCTTTTCCGTGATCCTTGAGGAGTCATATCGGTGGAGGAGCATAGAATTAAACCTATCCTTGCCTTTGTTGGAGCAATTCAAGGCGGCACGCGGAAAGATCCCTTGTCTGGAGTCTTTGACTATGGAAATTTCGTACGAAGCCTTCGACCCACCATCCATAGAGGAGCTTCCCCAAGATGTTCGAAATGTGTTCATCGACGCTCCCGGCCTTCAAAAGGTGACTTTACATCATGCATGTAGGCCCTGCGATTTCATCTTTCCTCTTCATATCACCCATTTAGCGACATTCATGGGCAATCTTTCCAACATTGAAGCCTATCAGTCTCTCGTAGAATGCCATCTTGCTATAAAAGAAGGACGTAGTCCCGGTGTCTCCCCCCCTCATCCCATCCATCTTCCCAATGTCCGATGCCTCTTTGTATCGTCACCGGATCTGCTTCCGTGGCTGCGCCTACCTTTGTTAGATGATCTGACGATTTCAAATGGCCCCAACTTCGAGTCTGATATGGATGTCGTTGTCTTGATGATGAACGAGTTTGTCTACCGTTCTCGTTGCACCCTTACCCGCCTAGCCATTCATAGTCCCGTCTCACACAATCAGCTCTTCATCAATGACTGTCTTTTGTTGATGGACAGTCTGGTGTCCCTCGAAATTGGACTCTGGAACTGGGAAGTTAAATTTCTCTTTGATGCCCTTGCTTCTATCAGATTCCTCCCAAATTTGCAGCATCTGTTACTCCGGATTCCCTGCACACACCCGTTATTATTGAACCCCCTCGTCGCTATGATCAGTTCAAGGAGCCAGTATCTTCGTTCGATCAAAATATCTTGTGGCAGAGCCGATGATATGGAGAGAGTTAAGGAACGTCTTGTACCACTACGACCACCCGAACTCTCCACGGATGTGCAGTTGGAGAGCCAGCGTGAGTACGAGATGATATGTTGTTTCGGAAAGTTTGGATCCGCATAATACTTCGTTTGATGACAAGGTATGATTGCGCACTGTTCATTGCTGCCAACCGCAATTTCATAATAAAAGCGAAGGAATATGACCCAGGACGGTTGAAAGCCTCTATGTAGCTATGCTGTCTGGTGTTATGATAATCATCATCTACATACTAAGCAGATTTCCCGTTTCAACAAATCCCCGACTTCAAATAGGGTTCAGCTTCGGCTAAGATAGCTCAAGCTGACTGTCACTGCGCCCGAGATGAACGATGATGGTTGTGCCAACTAATTTGGACGGTGCATCTATCAAAGTACGTACAGGTTATCGGGACGCTACCGAGTTCAAACTCAGATGAAGGTAGCAGTGGATATGACAAGAATCGTACCTAATGTCCAATAGTTCGATACCGACAAGTGGAGTTAGCAGACATGGAGCAATTCACGAAGATGAGAGCCCCATACCGGATGAAACTCAAGGCTCTCCAAGTTCGGAGCGTAGATTGACAGAAATACCGTAGTCAACGCTCCGCTGTTACTTGACCTCAACGTTCGGAGGCTAGCGACGTCCAAATCTCCCGATTTGGTCCAACCATCAACGAAGTTGTCATAAATTAATACGACGGCAATCCCATTGGAAGTCGTCATAAGCTCCCATATTCCAAATATGACTTGAAGAACACTATTAATGAATCAGCGTACCTAGAAGCCAAACAGAATTAGGCATACCGTCTGGCTACGAACACATGTCATCGACAAGAACAACGTTAACCCTGGATGGAAATCAGCCTATGAAGAACGATGAACAATTTATTTGTGATACCATCAATGTTCAGTAGAGAAATCGTACGTATGCCTGAAGAGGTCCCCGCTTGTGAAAGCAGCGGCGAAGCGCAGTGGAGTATCGTGCACGGACCCTAGGTGACGCGATCATGGTCAGAGCGTGAGAACTTCTCGGCACGCGCTGCTGACGCGATCGTCCTATTCGGGGCGCACTAGGCATTTACTCGAACTCGGCGGTGAAACTCAGTTCCAGACCTTGGCGACGCCAGCCTTCGAACAGTTCTCCCAACTTGTCCTGCGTCGAAGATGATTACTCACCATGTCGTCGAGGACTAGCCAAGGCAAGGTTGGACCCCAATACTATGGAATGGGTGATTGACGACGAGGTTGGTGTTGTGGCGGTTTTCTACGAAGAGAAGAGGTCAAAAAAGGGTTTAAAAGTACGAACGAAGACGCCTTAAGAGGCAGGGACAGGCCGAGTTGGTGAACACGCTGGATCTGAAAAATCCGAGGCCGACACTCTATTGGCGGCACGGGTATCCTCAGACCCGATCGCTGCTGCCGACAAGCATGAAAAATGTCGGTTTGAACGCATCGGTTAGGTGCTAGACCTTCTAAGTTGTCTTTGCGTCCAGATCGATTTTATGTATTTCACATTTGAACGCAAACTCGGATACGGGGATTCGCTGACTCGAAGTCAGCTACGGTAGAGTTCATCCGGCGAAACAGGTGCGGAACAACATCGAAGGCTTGAAGCATCTTATCGATTCACTGGGACGTTTAACACGAAACTTGCTGGCATGAATGCATTAACGACAGACTGGTCACAGGCGTCTTTGGACTGACCAAAAAACGGACGCATCGTTCCTCCTTGCCACGAGAAAAGCAGGGAGAAGATTAGTGTTTATTCACTCAGTAAGCACCTCAACGTTGAATCCAGGCCCTCACTACTCTTCAAGCCGCAGAGAAGGCCATACGAAAACTGGAAACATCTCAAACCCTGCGGACAGTGGATACATGACTGTCGCTGGATACTATCAAATCTTCAGCATCTCAGAAGGAGAAAGTGAAATGGCCGAAACTGACCACGACAGGCTAAGAAGGGATGCAATCCCTCTTCATCGCTTTAGACACTCCTGACTCAGAATAGGCTCATCGGTTCCAAACGCGATGGGGCTAAAGCTTGCTTTGAACGCGGTTAAGCATGGGAATGGTGGACGCTTCTCTAGTCCAGGGTGGTGAATCTGATATGGGAACCAGTCCACCCTCAACAAAGACAGATTTCTATTCTGGAGCTGGGATGCGAAACCCCTTGGTAACCTTTCTTGGCCAGTTAGAGAGAGCTGTCACTTCATGCTGGACATGAGGTGGCCACCCTGACTGAAGACCATTTGCAGATCTACGATTCGCCAACCGTCGAGCGAGGAGAAAACGTGGTACCTCGGACGTTGACACTTAGTGTCTGACGATCTGCTTCTATTTCGCAAAGAATCCATCCCACACCCTCTTCGAAATTCGCGAGAATTTTCGTCGTGATATGAAAACTCGGGCCAAATTTCGCAGTCACGAAGGTTGGACTCTGAGCCAAGAACGGAGAGTACGGAGGAGGCTTTGTCGGTAACGATGACCGGGTCTGAGTATAGCAAATACCTGAAACTCCTGTGTAACGAGGTAGTCGTTTCCTTCTCCACCTGCTTCGCATAATGCCAACTTCCCGTCGGCGATTCGCGCCCGACCACTTTCCTCTCCTGCGCTTATCTCGATATTTGATCTTGGAGATATTTGCTTGGTGCACGCCAATGGACCTCGTCATTCTTTGAAGCGTGTCTAGGAGCATCAAGGCAATATTAAATCAGCGCGGCAACCACTGTTGGACACGTCCAAGGAGCAATCTTTTTCGGCTCCCCGCCGTACCAACTTGCCTGAAGAGCGAAATTGCCTTTATCAACTTCTTCAACTCTGGATGCATAGCTGCCGTCGTTCCACCACTTCTGCTTCCTCACGAGTCACCGTTCTTCGGGCTCCTCTTTCCCTTTCTTGTGCTCTTGTGTGTTCGTTGTTCCCGTTTCTGTGTGTCGTTGTTTCATGGGCCCGAGCTCCGCTGCTGATGCCGCACTATTTCTCGAAATGGCGTGCGGCACTGTTGCACTTGTTCGGTGCCTGCGCTTTGTTGTTTCCATGGGCCCAGGTTCTGCTGCTCCTGCTGCAGCACTTTTTCTTGGATGGCGGTGTGCTGCAAACGGCGTGCTTGACTTGGTGTTTGCGTTTTGTTGGTTCCGTTCCATAAGCCCTGCCGTTCCTGCTGCCCCGCTGTTCTTCGAAATTGTGTGCTGCAACATTGCGCGTCCTTGGTGCTTGCGTTTGGTTTCGGTCGTTCCCGTCCTGCCAGTTTTTCGGTCCTCTATGTTGCTCGTGGTCCGTGCGTATGGCTGTATGTTTCACAGTGTCTCACCTTACATGACCACATCCACTTATGACGTGTTACTTCGGAATGCTTCGGTGGTTCTTTGTGTTTTTTTTTTCACTTGTCCCTATAACACTTTAAATCCGTGAGACGTCCTCGGCTGGCAACTGAGGGTATCACAGCGGCATGGAGTGTTGTAGTCTGTGACATGTTTAGTGGCGGCACAGAATCCCGGCGTTCCTTTTTGGGACCTTGTCCGGTTATCTAAACTCTAAACTCTTCTCCACACCGCAAGGTCGATATGACGCGTCAAAGTAGAAGAGTCCTTTGCGATGAGGCGAATGAGATTCGTAAGATTGGTGTCTGTCCTTTTACGCTCTTCCGGGGTAAGTTGCGATCTTCATCATCCGCCCGCAAGTTCGTCCATTTTGATAACACGGCAACGTTAACCTTGGTCTGAGTATCAAGAATAGTCAGGCAGGATTAAGGTGCAGCTTAACAAGCATACCTTTCCCGTGCCTAGAGGCACGCAAAGAAATGGAGCAAGGCTTTTTCTGAATGCGGTTGAGCTTGGGTCCTGGGAACGGTGAGCGAGCGTGCCTTCATCTGGTGATCCTCCGCTAGTTCGTGGTGAATCCCGGATATAGCAACCTGAACATTGACGGTGCACCAGACAAAGACGGATTTTGTCGCGATACGAAAAGCGTGGTAGTCGAAAAGCTCATGAATGGGGCGAAGAGGCTTGTGTTTCGCGAGATACAGGTTTGAGACAGGGATATGAGGCATTCATCAGCACACGATCCACCGTTTTCGATCATAATTTATCTTCATGTCATTTGGGTCTGGGAGCATGTCTTGTGAGGAAATTTTCTGTCACTGAAGCTGTGTGCGTCTTGTCGTTCCCTCGGAACTGGGCCGCCAAGCCAATACTTGGGGAAGGCGAGATGAAGGCCTAGCAAGATAGAGTCTTGGATAGTGCGATGGCGATAACGTTAGTTATTAGATGTGTCACTGTGACTTTCGTACGTCGACGTTGATTGATGCAAATCAGAGTTGATTTGTGAGCTCTCCCTTGTCCAGGCGTAGAGTCATATGCCCGTGGCAAGTTCTCTGTAACGCAGTGGTTTTGTGGTCTCGTCGACTTGTAGAGCACACTTGTGTCGTCACCTATTCTGTCTAACTCTGTGAGATGAGAAGCAAGCCTTGGTTCAATAACCAGAGAGACTCCTGTTCATGTTGCATATATACACTTGTAAATACCAGTGTCATAGCTATTTATAAATCTATATGACCATATGTTATATGAACTGTTACTTGTACACCGGACGGTCAAGGACGTACCCACCTACGCGAAATTTCCGAATTCGATGCCAATGTCTCTCGTACCTACTGAATCCACATATACTCCGACCTGCCGGAGAGGCCGAAGTCTGTCCAGAATAATAACATTTTTAAAGTCAGGCATGTAGGGGCATTCAATCGTGACGGAAAGAAGATGCTGGCCACGCGAAGCCAGCATTGCAGATAATGCGTCCTGGGATATGTTCTCCATCCCATCTGGCGGCAGACGCATTACCAGATATCGGAGGTTGGGGAGGGTATTGGGGGACTTCAAGGTACTGTAAAACCAGCGTTCAGAACCCCTGTCAATTTCGAATGCTAGGCTCGTAAGAGATTCAATTAATGGAAGTGTCTCTTGAAAGAAGTCTACGATGGAAGACTTGGTGGCTAATGACGTGAGCGAGCAGTGGGAGGAGCGGAGAAAGTCGCCCATAATAACGTCGGCCGCTGTAGCATCTGTATGCCAAGGATGGGCAAAGAGAGTTCCACTCGCGAGATGACGGTCAAATGAGAGATCTTCTAAGGAAGGTAGACACAAGTGCTGGAGCATTTTCAGGGATGATACTGAGAGGCGCCGGACTTTGGGGAGGGTGATACGATGAGGGAAGGCAAAATCGTCATCACACCTTTCTTCGAGATGTAACTCTTCGAGTAGACTACAAGTATGGAGATTGTGGATGGCAGAAAAGGATGCGGCGAGGTGCGTAATCTGAGAAGGAAATGTGAAGGAGCCGCGGTCGATTACTTTATGCAATACGACCTTTCGAAGGCTAGGGGCGTCGATGAAAACATCACTGACGTCCCGTAGGCGAACTGTCCTACTATCCATTGGTGGGCTAGGAGTCATGAGTGTTAAAGACTCCAAACATGGTAGTTTTCCACTGGATCTCCTCAGCTGTCCCAGCAAGTCCAATGGGATTTGCAGAGACGCACTCCTCCACCGATGGCGCTCTCGTAGCAATGAGGAAAACGCTTCGATAGCTTCACCAGAGCTGAAATCACCTTCTGAGATAAATCGTACGTCAAGGGGAAGTTGACCAGAAAGTGGAAGAATGGTTTTCAAGATCGGAAATCGACCAGGATTATTTACTGTCGGACTGGGGAATGTGATCTTGGTATGTGACCAAAGTTCTGGAGAAGAAACGACAATGTCTCTCCAGGAAGCACAGACTTGACCTAGTGTCAGTGTATTGTGCGAGAATTTGATGGTGGGCCGGTTTGAATGACTTGCCCACTGCCATCCGTCAAGATCCTTCTGATTTAATCCAAACACGGAACGGAGAACATCTCTTGGAAGGCGGCGGATGGGAGCTAGGGTCGATGAGAACTCTTTCGCTACCCTCCGGATCGTGGCACGACAGGTCTCCAGCTCCTCGACCGCCGTGTGAAGTCGATCTATCAGGGTGTCGTACACGGGAAGCTGTCCTTCGAGGAGTGCAATGTTTGGACGAATCCAGTCAGGGTCATTATCAAGGAGAGGCCGTGTTGCACGAAGGATACCCGACACCTGCAAATAGTCGTATTCTGGAGGGAGAACTGGTTGTGGTACGGAATGTATAAAGGCATCCCAGAATGATAATGCATCTGACGCTGCCGGTGGGGCTGGCGTAGTGTGTAAGTCTATAGTTTACTGCATAAGTTAATCTTTCCGCGAGAGGGAACAAAATAATTACTTGTCTCCAGACTCATGTTCAACGTGCAGCAGGTAGTTCAAACTGGCAGGCAAGAATTATCGCGAACAAATCGCAAACTCCGACTGAAGTCCATTTACGATCCGACGATGCCGGGCTATCTTTATCTTCTAATCGATCTTCGCAAGATCCTCGACTCCGAGAACAATATCAACGTGAAGAACAGTAGCCGAGTATTCAAAAGAAGTACGTTTTATTACCCTGCGTATCATGTAATATAATATGCTAATTACAAGGATCAGAGGAACCATGAATGCGACCGATGCAATGTTACACTTGGACACAGTGGCGCATTCAATATCAGAGCCTGTATTCCCACCCAATTCTTTGAATTCTCAGATATCTGGTATCCTTCGTGCAACGCGACCTTTCCTTGATACCGGCCGTGATTGGATACTCCAAAATATCGAGGCCCTCGAACAACAGCTCTCGGTGTACGACGCCTGGCTGAAACGCATCGATGAAGTCAGATCGGAGATCCAGAGCCATCGCGATGCAGTTGACAAGTCCATGGCGGCCTATTCTTCAACACTAGCACCGATCTGACGTCATCCTAGCGAAATATTTCGCGCTGTGTTTTGCGAGGTACAGAATACGCAGTGGTGCAACACCCCCACCGTAGTCGTGTATGTTGCGTCTGTCTACGAGAGACTACAACATGGGGTGGTTGGAATCAGAATTAGAATCAAAATACAAAATTACCAAGTGCTGGATTTTTCGTAGGGTCCATGGAAGCTCAGCCATGTATGTGGTGCTTGGAAGGATATTTTTTTATCCTATCCCCAGCTCTGGTCACATATAGTCCTGCAATATTGGCCACCTCATCCAACGGAGACGCTGCATCATACAGTATCTGCACTCCAAGCCATGATTCCTCTGTCGGCACAGCATCCTCTGGATATTGTGTTTGAACTTCAGGACGACTACAAGTAGTTTGCGGCCGTCCAAGCCTTTCCCATGATCCTTGAGGAGCCATATAGGTGGAGGAGCATGGTCCTCAAGATAACCTTAACTTTGTGGGAGCACATGAAAGTGGTTCGCGAAAAGATCCCTTGTCTTGAATCTTTGACTATGAAAACTGCGTTCATACCATACTCCAGCAGAAAGTAGCTGCCTGAAGATATTCGAAGTGCGTCCATTGATGCCCCTCGCCTCCGCAAGGTGGCTTTACATCACACCCATGGGCTCGGCGATTTCATGTTTCCTCTTCATATCACCCACCTGGCGACATACATGTGTAATGTTTCTAACCTTCAAGCCTATCAGTCTCTCGTGGAATGCCATTTCGTTGACTATGAACACCCTGGTCTCGTTGATGATTTTCCTCATCCCATCCACCTTTCCAATGTCCGACGTCTCTTTGTATCATCATCGCAACTACTTTCATTTCTGTGCCTACCTTCCTGAGACAATCTCATGATTTGTTTCACCAACGCATCTGACAGTGTACATGACGTTATCTCGGTGATGAACGAGTTCATCTACCGTTCTCGTTGCTCCCTTACCAGTTTATCCATTCATAACTCCGTTTCATTCTATCAAGTCTTCATCGAAGACTGTCTCTTGTTGATGGACAGTCTGGTGTCCCTAGAAATCGGACTCCCTGAGGATGAGAATGCTATGTTCGATGCACTTGCTTCTATCGGATTCCTCCCAAATTTGCAGCATCTGTCACTGCAGATTCCGTGCTACATGGAGCCATCATTATGGAACCAATTTCCTGTCATGATCACATCACGAAGCCAATATCTTCGTTCGATCGGAATATCTTGTGGCAATTACGACGAGGTGGAGAGAATTAATGAACATCTCGCGCCACTACGGTCACCTGGACTCCCAATCATTGTTTATTGGGAGAGATACTACGGCTCGATAACCCACTTTGGAAAGTTTGAATGTGCATAATACCCCGCTGGATGGCCAAGTACGGTTGTGTACTATACAGTCTACATATATTTATCGAGTTTGGCATGGCAATAGACTATACAGTCGGCGTTAAAAATAGAAATCCGGAAACATCATGCATGTACCATCTTATAGGACACCCACACATCGCCAGCATCTATTCCTTCTCGAGCTTATTAAGGGTACCAACACCGGCTTCAGAGTCTCCGTTCAAAAAGTACCGGGTCGGGAGAAGGGACGCCTATACGCTCGCCGGAGCGAATATATCCAGTGAACGACCAGAAAGGATATGTCCGAAGGAAGTTGTGATAACGGGTAACGCTTCCTCAGCAAATGGCGTTGGCAGCTGCCATATGTTTATTAGCCCAGCAATCCTATTCTCATCTTCCAAAGCATGAAATCAGCCTTTCCACGCCAAATGAGATGTTCTGGGGGCCCAGGGGGGTATAGAAAACCTCTCCCAGTATTTTGAGAGGTGCTAACCAAATACTTGCACGAACTGCGCACTCAATCTCAACTGCTCAAGCTAAGCGCACAGTAAGAGACATATCATGCGTAGTTGTTTATACGGTAGATTGTGTGTGGTGCTACGAAAGGTAAGTCGTTCCTCCGGTGACTTTTTCAATTATTCCTGCTGGGATCGCGGTCGACTAGTTCTGCCAAAGTTCTGCGATTTCGCCGGCTGTTGACGGCGACAACTCGGGGAACGATTTTTTCAACTCGCCAGTCTATTGACGCAGAATACCGACCATGACGCTAAGGGCGAGCTAGGGAAATGTCGGGTCTCAACACAAAGTGCAAGGATACGTCAAGTTCGATGTTGCCGATGAAGAGGACGAAGAAGGGTTTAAAATCGGAGATGAGTGGGAGGAGGGCAAGGACGGTGGGCTACGCCTGAGGACGGCGGCGAAGTTGGCGTAGAGGCGTTGGGTGCCGGTGAATCCTCAAATTCCAAGGCCGACAAAGGCATCTTCTCTCCAGAATGGGCCACATTCCACTGACGGTTCACGGCAGAAACCGCGACGTCATTGTCTGGTGTACCAAATTCATTCAAAGTGACGCTGAAGCTTGACGTCTCTACGTGCAACAATAGCGTAGGCTAGATTCGTCGCAAACTCGAACACATAGATTTGTCAAGGACGGCGCTTATGGTCTTATCCATAAGCGCTACTGGGAATAAACACGCTCGCTATCCCATCTAACAGGAAATTTAGCTTTGGAAACATCAGCTCTTATTTCTGGGTAGCACAGCGCTCTTCTTGAACAAAGATCTAGCAAGAACAGCGAAACTTCTCAGAGAATCCAACCCCGATGTCGAGCTCTCGCCGGAAACGTCGATGAGAGAATAATGCTACGCCCGAGCTGGACGCCGAGGATTGCGCTTATGACGAACAAGTAAAGCGCCCAATGCTCCTGCCAAGCACGCCCGGAACCGACCGCAATGTGCACCATCCATTCCCTGGCCTATCTGCTCGGCTCGCGGTCTTTCAGTCCCTCGACGAATGGACAGGACTGGCCCATCTACACAACGGACTAGAAACCGCGCATTTCGACCTGACACCCACAGACTCGTCCAGCACGAATGAGGGTGGGTGAGCCTATACCGACGGGGAACCAACTTGGATGGTGCATCCATGAAACCGCGTACAGGGTATTGGAATGCTATCAAAGTCAAAATGAGATAAAGGTAGCGATAGTTCTAAGATCAAACATACCTGGTGTCCAATAGTTCGATACCGACAAGCGGAGTCGGCGGACGTGAAGGAACTCACGAAGATGAAAGCCTCATGTCAGCAACAGAGCGCCCTGTGCTTCGTTGTGACTGAACCTCGACATTCGGAGGCTAGTAACGTCCAAATCTCCTGCTTCGGTCCAACGTTGTCATACATTGATAAGACGGCAATCCCATTATCACCCATTGGAAGTCCCGCATTCTACGAAATATTCTCTGAGCTGCTGCATCGTGCTGATAGCCTGCAGGAGGAATGCCACAAACACAGATTCGAGAGTTTTGACCAAAGTTTTGCTGCCATGATGGAAGGTCGGAGTAACGGGTGTGAATATATGTTGTGCGAGATTAGTCGGAGTTGCCGTCGACATCGATTGAGAGTACCGGCTAGCGGGACGAAGAGTGGGCTATGGATTCACGTAGGAGGGTCCGGTCAAATTCAACAGGGAAGGGCTAGCTGTCAGTCGACTATTTGAGTGGGCCAGATGCATATTGATAAGTGCGACTAGCATCGTTTTCAAGACGATAAGGCGATCATTTGTCAACGTCGATTGGCGTGGCATTGGCCCTGTTCGGCGAAGGGCAGGAATATTGTGGGCGATGCAATAGCCGTTATGTTGATCAAGGAATAAGCGGAATGAATCAAACAACGAGAGTCGTAGTCGATGCGGTGGTCTCCAAATTCTTCGAGGAAGGTGCAGGGAGGAGGAAAATAAATGATAGCACCGCGCTGCACGGAAGCTGGCGGCTATCATATATTAGCATGCTAAGCGAAGTAAATCTGAACAAGCTCTCACCATCCAACGCCTGAAGATGAGGTTATCGCCAAAGAGTCTCCCGATACTTTGAGGGGAACTGACGAGACGTCTGCATCTTGTCCCGCAATCCACAAATAGACAGTTTCGACCTTCGTCATCCTATACGTTCATCAGGATTCGTTACGATTTCGAGCGACGCGGTGGTGCGATGTTGGTGCTCTGACATTCGCTTGGCCAGGGTTTGAGTAGTAGGGGGACGCCAGGGGGTAGTCAGCAAAGATGACTTGAAGAATACCTGTAATGAATCAGCACACCCAGAAAGTCAAAGGAAATTAGGCATACCTTCTGGCTACGAACACAGGTCATTGACAAGAACAAGCCCTAGATGAAAATCAGCCTATGGAGAACGAGAAACAATTTATTTAACATACCCTCGAGCTTCAGTGGAGAAATTGTGCGTATGCCTGAAGAGGTCCCCGCTTGGGAAAGCAGTGCCTAGCTGGGAGTGGTGAAGCGGTGGATTTTCGTGCACGGGCCCTAGGTGACGCGATCATGGTCAGTGCGTGAGAACTTTCGGGTACGTGCTGCGGACGCAACCGTCCTACTCAGGGCACTTTACTCGAACCCGGCGGTGAAACTCAGCCCCAGACCTTGGCGACGCTAGCCTGCGAACATTTCTCTCAAGATTGCGCCGAGGACGAGCTAAGCGAACGTTGGACCCTAATATGGAACGGGTGATTAACGCACGGTCCAGGTATCCTCAGACCCGGTTACTGCTGCCAAAAAGCCTCCTCACTTCATTCTTGGCTCCGAGACCGCGAGAATATGGACATGGAGCTCTTCGACTACCGGAGTTTTCATCGCGTCATTGTCTGGCCGCGTGTGTGTGCTGAGTACTAAGCTCATGAGGATGGGCGTGTCAATGTTCAAGACGTTGCTATGTGAAAAATGGGGTTCGTCGTGAACTAGCGCATCATCAGATGGAGGCACGCCCACCCCCAAGCTTAACCGCTTTCAGAGCGAGCTTTACCCCCCATCATGATTGCGTTTGGCACCGATGAGCTTCTTCGCACGCCTACCAACACTGGAAAGGTATGCTTCGTGAGTTGTATCTTGGTTCTGCCGCTGGCTATTCCTTGATATTTAGATCAATGCTGCCATGCTTACGGTCCTGAGCTGAGCTTCGTATACATATTTCAAGAACATTTGGGAGTGCAAGGCGAAAGGAGCAAAACAGAACATGGTCATTTGCCAATAGGTGAGGGCCGTGAAGATGCCCGAGTCGCATTATCAACAGGACATTACGCGTGTCCTGTCTTCCGTCTATTTCGTATTGCCTTCTGGCTCGTATCTGCAGTACGTTCTGCTATCTCCAATTGCTCCAAATTTCATTTCAAACTTTGCAGTGTTTTCAAGCTATGCCGCGTCACATTCCTATGAACGACCCGACCGATGAAAATCCCACAAATTACGTCGTTCAAGCAGCTATGCCTGGGTCGTGTCTTACGCTTGAGAGTAGGAGTATTGTTGGGAGTCTAACCAAACCTAGCCTTTTAGGACTTGGAGGCCTATGGGAAATCGCCGACTCAGCGGCTATGTCAGATCTTAGCTATCAGTTCCACAAGTCCTATGAAGTAGTTTTTATTAATCGTCGGTGCTCCTGTAAATATCAGACACGGAGGTGTCATTATATATACCCCATCATCATATATTATGAACTGTTACTCGTGCGCCGGACAGTCAAGATCGTCCTCACCTACGCGAAATTTCCCGAATTCAATGCTAGTAGAGTCTCTCATACCTTTTGCCTTCACATCTACTCCGAACTGCCGGAGAGGTTGAAGTGTGTTCAGAACATCAACATGTTTATTGTCAGGCATGTTGGGGCATTCAATCGTGACGGAAAGAAGATGCTGGCCACGCGAAGCCAACATTGCAGATAACGCGTCTTGGGATATGTCCTCCATCCCGAGTAGCGGCAGACGCATTATCAGATATTGGAGATTGGGGAGGATATTGGGGGACATCAAGGTATCGTAGAACCTGCGTTCAGAAACCTTGTTAATTTCGAATGCTAGGCTCGTAAGAGATTCAAGCAATGGAAGCGTCTCTTGAACGAAGCTCGAAGCGTATATGATGGAAGTTGGAGTGGCTAATGACGTGAGCGAGCAGTGGGAGGAACGGATAAAGTCGCGAATAGTAACGGTCGCGGCCGTTATGGCATCTGCATGAAGATGGGTAAAGAGAAGTCCACCTGTGAAATAACGCTGAAATGAGAGATCTTCTAAGGAAGGTAGAAGCAAGTGTCGGAGCATTTTCAGGGATGATACTGAGAGGCGCCGGACTTTGGGGAGGGTGATACGATGAGGGAAGGCAAGATCGTCGTTGTGCCATTCTTCGAGATGTAACTCCTCCAATAGACTATGAGTGTGGAGATTGTGAATGGCAGAAAAGGATGCGGCGAGGTGCGTAATCTGAGAAGGAAATGCGAAGGAGCCGCGGTCGATTATTTTATGCAATACGACCTTTCGAAGGTTAGGGGCGTCGATGAAAGCATCACTGACGTCCCGTGGGGGAACTGCCCTACTATGCCTTGGTGGGCTAGGAGCCACGAGTGTTAAAGACTCCAAACATGGTAGTTTTCCACTGGATGTCCTCAGCTGTCCCAGCAAGTCCAATGGGGTTTTCAGAGACGCATTCCTCCACCGATGGCGCTCTCGTAGCAATGAGGAAAACGCTTCGATAGCTTCACCAGAGCTGACATCACCTTCTGAGATAAATCGTACGTCAAGAGGAAGTTGACCAGAAAGTGGAAGAATGGTTTTCAAGATCGGAAATCGACCAGGATTATTCACTGTCGGACTGGGGAATGTGATCTTGGTATGTGACCAAAGTTCTGGAGAAGAAACGACAATGCCTCTCCAGGAAGCACAGACATGACCTAGTGTCAGTGTATCGTGCGAGAATTTGATGGTGGGCCGGTAATGACTTGGCCACCATCCATCAAGATCCCTCTGAATTTCTCCAAACACGGAACGGAGAATATCACTTGGAAGGCGGCGGATGGGAGCTAGTGTCGATGAGAGCTCTTCCGATACCTTCTGGATGTTAGTGCGATAGGCATCCAGCGCTGTAAGGACCGTCCAAAGTCGATCTATCAGAGTGTCATACACGGGAAGCTGTCCTTCGAGGAGTGCAATGTCCGGAAGAATCCAGTTGCGATCATCATCAAGAAGAGGTCGCGTTGCACGAAGAATATCAATCGCTAGTGAATAGTTGTCGTCGGAAGGGAAGACTGGTTCTGGTATCGAATCTATAAAGGCATGCAAGCATGATAAGGCATCTGCCGCTGGCGGCGGGGATGGTGTAGCGCGTAAATCTATGATTCATTGCATAGGTCAGTGACCTTCCCACGACACAGAATAAGATAATTACTTGTCTCCTGAGTCATGTTCAATCTTCAGTAGGTAGTCCAAGGTAAGACGGAAGTAATCGCAAACCAATCGCAAACTCCGACTAAAGTTTATGTACGGTCCGGCGGTGCCGGTGTCTAATCGATCTTTTGCTCCAACGTGAAGAACAGTCGCCGAATATTCTAGAGAAGTACGTTCCACTACTTTGCGTATTGCATAACAGAGAATCCTAACTTTAAGACTTAGAGGAACCATGAATGCGACCGACGCAATGTTGCACTTGAACGCAGTGGCGCTTTCAATACCAGAACCTGTACTCCCACCCAATACTCTGAATTCTCAGATATCTGGCATTCTTCGTACAACACGATCTTTCCTTGATACAGACCGTGATTGGATACTCCAAAATATCGAGGGCCTTGAACAGCAGCTGTCGGTGTACGATGCCTTGCTCGACCGTATCGATGAAGTCAGATCGAAGTTGCAACGCCATCGCGATGTTGTTCACGGATTCATGGTGCAATATTCCTCAACACTAGCACCAATACGGCGTCTTCCTAGCGATATTCTTTGTGTTGTGTTTCACGACATACAGATTTCGCTGTGGCGGAACCCCCAGGAGTTTTTGGAACCATCAGCAGAATTAGCCGCACTGGACTTTTCACAGGGTCCATGGGAGCTCAGCCATGTGTGCGGCGCTTGGAGAGATGTTGTTTTATCTTATCCCCAGCTCTGGTCGCATATAGTTCTGCAATTCTGGACAGGCCGTCCGGCGGAGACGCTGCATCATACACTATCTGCACTCCAAGCCATGATCCTTCATTCGGCGCAGCATCCCCTCGATATCGTATTTGAACTCGGCGAGGACAGCGAAAATGAGGATGCAGCGATCGAAGTATTTCCCGTGATCCTTGAGGAGTCATATCGGTGGAGGAGCATGGATTTGAACCTATCCTTGCCTTTGTTGGAGCAGTTGAAGCTGATTCGCGGAAAGATCCCTTGTCTGGAGTCTTTGATTCTGAAAATTACGTGCGACCTCCCATCCGTAGAGGAGCTGCCCGAAGATGTTCGAAGCGTGTTCACTGATGCCCCTCGCCTTCAAAAGGTGACTTTACATCATACCAGTAGACCCAGCGATTTCATGTTTCCTCTTCATATCACCCATCTGGCGACATACATGCGCAATGTTTCTAACGTTGAAGCGTATCAATCTCTCGTAGAATGCCATCTTGCTTTACCAGCAATGTCAGATCCCAATTTCTCCCCTCCTCGTCTCATCTACCTTCCCAATGTTCGACGTCTCTTTGTATCGTCACTGGATCCACTTCCGTGGCTGAGCCTACCTTCTCTAGACGATTTGACGATTTCAAATCACACCAGTTTCCGGTCTGATACGAATGCTGTCGTCTTGGTGATGAACGAGTTCGTCTACCGTTCTCGTTGTTCCCTTACTCGCCTAGCCATTCACAACCCCGTCTTACACAATCAGGTCTTCATCAACGACTGTCTCCTGTTGATGGACGGTCTGGTATCCCTCGAAATTGAACTCTTTTGGAATGAGGAAGTTAAAGTTATCTTCGATGCGCTTGCTTCTACCGAATTCCTCGAAAAATTGCAGCATCTGTCACTGTGTATTCCTTGGATACAGCCGTCATTGTTGGATCCCCTGACCGCTATGGTCAGTTCAAGAAGCCGGTACCTTCGTTCGATCAAAATACGGTGTAGCAGTGCCGACGATGTGGAGAGAGTTAATGAACATCTTGCACCACTACGGCCACTTGGACTCCCCATGGCTGTTCTCATGGACAGTGATTATAAGGACGATATGATACGTTGTTTTGGAAAGTTTGGATCCGCATAATACTTCGTTTGCTGACAAGATATGGATGTGTACTGCTCATTGCAGTCTAGCGCAATTTCATAACAAAAGCGAATGAATATGATCCAGGCTGGAAAGCCTCTGTGTACCTATATTGTTCAGCGTTATGATGTATGATAATCGGCCGCATACTAAAGGGATATTGTATCAATCAAGCGCACACTCGGAAACATCAAGTCTCGTTCCTGCGTAGCTCAGCATTGTTCTTGAACATATATTAGCCGCGTAGGGAAACCTCTCAAATAATCCAAACTGGGTACACTTGAAGCGACCGGTCTCGGCCTTCTCCGTCTGCCAACGCTGAGATTATTTCCTGTTCAATGAATCCCCTTCAAATAGGGTTCGGGTTTCGCTGGATACGGTGACGGTAAGAGCTGACTATCGCTGCACTCGAGTTGGGATCGCGCTAGTGGCGAACAGGTAAAGCGCCCAAAGCTCCCAAACACAACGACACCCCAGGCTCGTCCTGCACGAATGAGGGTTAATTAGGTAGCCTCTACCAACGAGAACCGACTTTGATGGTGCATCTAACAAGAGCCTACACTTTGATTAAACGTTACCTAGTTCAAAATCAGAGGAAGGTAGCGGTGGATCTGACAAGAGGCATACCTATTGTCCAATAGCCGACATGCACGAGCGGAGTCGGAGGTCGTGAAGGAACTCCCAAAGGTCCGAGGGCCCGAAGTCAGCAACAGAACACCCAGCGCTTCGTTGTAACTTAACCTCGACGACCAAATCTCCCGCTTCATTCCAACGTTGCTATAAATTGATACGATGGTAACACCATTATAAGTCGTCGGAAGCTCTCGAATTCCATAGGATAGGATCCAAGCTGCTCAATCAGATGAAGCATACTAATGGCCTGGGGCGGCAGTGGGAGATTCGATGAGGGATCGAGGAATGCTGCAAAGGTACACTTGAGAGTTTCGATGAGCCCTCAAGGACAATGTTACCTCCAAGCCATGATGAAACATAGGAGTAACGAATGATGGGGAAGTGTGAAAACATGCTGTGCGAGAGGGTGCTGCCCCCAATTACAATGGCAAGGCACCCGACTGTTGCCATACTTCATGCAATCCCAAAGAAACTATCTCTCGAGTCCATCCCAACGAACACTGCATGCACCAGGCAGTGGGACAGCATCTGAATTAAATGGAGCTAGAATCCCACCCGGCAGGAGGCGCAGAAGGTGGATAGCTTGGCTAGATCATAAATTCGGTTGATATGCGACAACGGGAGCAGGACGTTATCTGTCAAGGTTCTCGTCGGCGAAGCCATCTATGATATCTGGCCGGTATTTCGTCAGTACCTCTTCTAACAGCGCAAAGGGATGGCAAAGAAAGGCGGCAGTCCTCGAGTGTTAAACGCGCACAGGGAAGGTTAGATTTCGTCACCGGGTTCATGTTAGCGGCTGGATTCCAGGATAGGAGACTCGTTGGTGGAAAAATGTCTGACTGGCTGACCCTGGTCCCTGACATGGACAGCGACGATAGTATTGGTCCTAGAGACGTGTTAACGTTACTGCCGGATATTAGAGAACGAAGGGCAGGGATGTGGAGATTTATCTCAAGCCATGGTCCCGTGACTGATGGAATAGCCGTATGTTGGTAAAGGAATAAGCGAAAAAGAATTAAACCATGAAATTTTGTCAAAGCAGCAGTTAGGAGCGTAAATGGGCCCAGTGACGCGATCATGGTTAGAGCGTGAGAACTTTCCCGGTACGCGCTGACGCGACGGTCCTATTCGGGCTTACTAGAACTAGGGTCGATGAGAATTCTTTCGAGACTCTCTGGATCATGGCGCGATACGCCTCCAGCACTTCAAGTGCCGTGTGAAGTCGATCTAGCAGAATGTCATACACGAGAAGCTGTTCTTCGAGGAGTGCGATGTTTGGAAGAAGCCAGTCACGATCATTATCAAGGAAAGGCCGTGCCGCACGAAGGATACCCAACACCTGTGAATAGTCGTCTTCGGGAGGGAGGACCGGTTCTGGTATGAAACGTATCAAGGCTTCCAAGTATGATGAAGCATCTGCTGCTGGCGGTGGGGATGGTGTAGTGTGTAAATCTATAGTTTACTGCATAAATTGACCTTTCCACGAGACGGAAGAAAATAATTACTTGTCTCCAGAGTCATGTTCAATGTGCAGTAGGTAGTTCACTGTTCAAACTTACGGGCAAGAGCTATTGCGAACAAATCGCAAACTCCGACTGAAAGTCAATTTACGGTCCGACGATGCCTGGCTATCTTTATCCTACAATCGATCTTCTACTGGCTCCGAGGGCGGATATCAGCGTGAAGAACAGTCGGCGAATATTCAAAAGAAGTACGTTTTACTTACTACCTTGCGTATCGTGTAACAGAGAATGCTAATCATGAGAATCAGAGGAACCATGAATGCGACCGACGCAATGTTACACTTGGATGCAGTGGCGCGTTCAATACCAGAACCTATACTCCCGCCCAAAGCTTCGGACTCTCAGATATCCGGCATTCTTCGTGCAACGCGACCTTTCCTCGACACCGACCGTGATTGGATACTCGAAAACCTCGAGGTTCTCGAACAGCAGATCCCGGTATACGATGCCTTGCTAAAACGCATCGATGAAGTGAGATTGGACGTGCAACGCCATCGCGATGCAGTTCACAAGTCCATGGCAGCCTACTCATCCACACTAGCACCCATCCGGCGTCTTCCCAGGGAACTTTTTCGCGCTGTGTTCCGCGAGGTACAGATTTCTCTGTGGTACAACACGGAGGACCCGGAATCAGACGAAGAATTAAAGGATTACCAAGTGCTGGTTTTTTCACAGGGTCCGTGGAAGCTCAGCCATGTATGCGGCGCCTGGAGAGATATTGTTTTATCCTATCCCCAGCTGTGGTCGCATATAGTCCTACAATATCATTGGACAAGCCATCCGACGGAGACGCTGCATCATACAATATCTGCACTCCAAGCCATGATTCTTCGTTCGGCACAGCATCCTCTCGATATCGTGTTTGAAGTCGAGGACAACGACAAGCACGATGCGGCCTTCCAAGTCTTTCCCATGATCCTTGAGGAGTCATCGGTGGAGGAGCATGATCCTACAGATACCCTTAACTTTGTTGGAGCAGATGAACATGGTTCGCGAAAAGATTCCTTGTCTGGAATCTTTGACTATGAAAACTGCGTTCATACCATACCACGACAGAGAGGAGCTGCCTGAAGACATTCGAAGTGCGTTTATTGCTGCCCCTCGCCTTCAAAATGTGGTTTTAGATCGCGCGCAGTTATTCGGCAATTTCGTGTTTCCTCTTCATATCACCCATCTGGCGACATACATGAGCAATGTTTCTAACCTTGAAGCATATCAGTCTCTCGTGGAATGCCATTTTATTGATTATAAGCATCCCGGCGTCATTATGGACATCCCTCCTCCCATCCACCTTCCCAATGTCCGACGCCTCTTTGTATCATCACCGCATCTACTTTCATATCTGCGCCTACCTTCCTTAGACAATCTCATGATTTGTTACATCAGCGAAGTTGATAGTCTACATGACACTATCTCGGTGATGAACGAGTTCGTCCACCGTTCACGCTGCTCTCTTACCAGCTTATCCATTCATAATTCGGTCTCATTCTATCAGGGCTTCATCGAAGACTGTCTCTTGTTCATGGACAGTCTGGTGTCCCTAGAAATTCGATGCATTCGGAAAGAAAATGATATGTTCGATGCGCTTCTTTCTTTCGAATTCCTCCCAAATTTGCAGCATCTGTCACTGCTGATTCTGACCTCCATAGAGCCTTCATTATGCGATCAACTTACCGATATGATCAGTTCACGAAGCCGATACCTTCGTTCGATCCGGATATCTTGTGGCGATCTCGACGATGTGGAGAGAATTAATGAACATCTCGCCCTACTACAGCCACCTGAACTCTCCATGATTGTTCGTTTGGAGAGTTACACCGATCCGATATCCTATTTTGGAAAGTTTAAATGCGCTTGATATCTCGTTGGATGATTGTGTACTATTACATTCTACATATATCAGATGATCGAGTTTGGCGACGCAATAGCCTGTACAGTTGGCAAAGGCGGGCTGGGACTTGGGCCTTTTTTTCGTTGAGAACTTGATACCGGGAAGAACTTGGTATCAAAGAGAGTCAAACATCGTGTCCTTGGATGTACGTTCAATGCATCAATGCAAACGTAGTCGAATTCTAGGGCTCAGTATGTGATAAGTAGTCTCATATGATGGGTAAGAGGTGGCCGCATGCTTTCCAGGATTGTACTTCATGGAAGTCATACTAGGCTATATCACTGTGATAGCATCGTGAACGTCATCACGTCCAGAGCGAGAACCCACAGAGATCGTCGAGGTGGCCAGGCGCGGCTGCATAGGCTATTTGAGAGGTTTCGCTACGCGGCCAATCTGTTTTTGATGGAGCGCTGAGCTGCGGAGAAATAGGAGCCGATGTATCCAATTTATATCCAGATGGGGCATATGGAACACGCCTACTCCACGTAGCGTTTATTAATGAACCTATAGGTGCCGTCTTTGACAAAATTCATGCTTTTGACCCCGTTCCACCAATCCTTACCAGTACCCCAACGGCCACCCTCAGGTTTCATCCTTGGTATGGACAGGACTGACCCATCTATACAACGGACTAGAATCGCGCTTTCTGACCGGTAAAGACATGACACCCCAGGCTCATCCCGCACGAATGAGGGCGGGTTAGCCTCTACCGAAGGGGAACCAAGTTGGATGGTGCATCCATCAAGCGCATACACAGTGATGGGACGCTACCAAAGTCAAAATCAGGCGAAGGTAGCGGTGAGTTTGACAAGGATTATACCTGATGTCCGATAGCTCGATACCGACGAGCGATAGATTCGGCAGACATGGTGGTAAAATCCACGACAGAATCGTTGTACGTGATCAGCGGTGCATGGGATGCTTCTCCGACCTGCGGAATTGCCTTTGCCTAAGAAAAATAATTAGTAGGCTGGACCATACTATCTGAGAGAGAACCCAACAGTTCCTGCTATTATATCTCGTAGTATAGAAACTAGCAGCTTGCCTCCCTGTAGGGCCGACATGTCTTGCAAATCAGAGTATGTCGTGTTTGGAGCAATAGCCTGTGCAACCGCCGTGTCAAAGAAGGCAGACTACAAATGGCCGCTCATACCAGTTTGACTGACCCCCACACATCTCCAGCGTCTATTCCTTCCTGCCTCTTCAGCATGCTAGTGATAGAAACACCAGTCTCAGATTCTCCATTCAAAATCGCGTGTTGTATTGGTGCTGGTCCGCGTAACCTTGGGAGAAGGGAGGGGTGGACGTTCAGCCTCCTCGTCGGGAAAAAGCTGTCAAGAAAATGAGAAGAGATGATACGCCCGAAAGATGCGGTGATCAGCAGATTATTATGGGACGCGCCGTCAGAAAACGGTGCAGGCGGCTGTTATATGTACATCAGGATGATGAGGGAAATAAGTCTGGACAACCTCTCACCATCCAATGCCCGAAAGCAGATTTTTCATGAGGAATGAGATGCACGGGTATCTCTAAAGATTCTCCGAGCACTTTGAGGGGCGCTGCCGAGCCATATGCATCAGCACTAGTCTTGCCCGTGACCCCAGCGACTCACAAACAGAAAGTTTCGACCCCCGTCGTCCTACACGTTCATCGGGATTCGTGGCGATTTCGAGGGACGACCAAACATCTAGGAAGGTGGTAAATGTATCCAGTGACAGTGCGAATGGCCGTGGCGAAACCTTGTGCTCCGAATAGTTCCTTCAGGACGATACAAGAGAATTCTTCGCGGCCAAGAAAAAGGATTTTGAACTTTTCTTTTGCTGACGAGAATGGCCTGGCATGTCTGGTCGTCCGTATGGGCGTGAAAGGAGAGAGCCGTGGCCAAGGCATATGATAGAGAGTGCGTTGTCACGTGCTGAAAATACGCGCTGCTGACGTGACCGTCTTACTCGGCCCGCCCCTTACTCGAACCTGATGGTACCACCCAGCCCCAGATCCCCGGCTTGTTCACTTATTACCCACATTGAAGTCGCACTGCAGTAAATAATACGTGTACATGACAGAAAGCCCTAGAACCTAGATGTGAGTAAGAACTGGTCTAGGTGCTCCGGTCTGGTGGCTGAAAGGTCTTTTTACCAAGTTATTTTAGATTCAAGGTCAGGACTCAGAACTATACCCAGGCCGCGACGTACTGGAAGGATAAATCGATAATTCTGTTCAACGGCTGCTCATGTAACCTTAGAACCATCCGTGGCAGCTCTAATAACGGCACTGCGACCACTTCCGGGGGGAACCGTTAAACGTCCTCATCGGAAGGAGCCTGGAGTTCCGAGTCCGCATCCGTTGTGGCGAGGAGTCGCCCTGGAATCTTCTGCTCTCCTCCCCTTGACGTACATGCAGAAATGAACGCATCGATATTCTGTACGCTAGGCAGGCAAGTTACCAAGCTGACTCCTCGCAGATGATCTAACGTGTACTTCTCAGTACCAAGCGTGGTTGCGGCGAGGTTCAATATTAGTATGGTCAATGCCCTAATCAACAATCCATTAAATTTCAGCATGCTAAAATCGCATGGGGGTGTCTTCTCTTTCCCTGAAATTTCCTTCCATCACCTAAAAGTGTTCGGAGCAACTGGAGGGGCAGGCAATATGATGCGATCATCCCTCATTGCTTGCAGATTATGACGCATGGTCTAAAGGTGCCACTTTGCCGACGGCGAGTGTCGATGTTCTCCGCTATACGGAACGAAAATCCCGGTCGAGCGACCGAGGGCTTTACGCGGTGTACATCGTATCGCTTCATCTCAATTGACGTCAGGTGCGCACCTACTGATGATCGATTGAATTATGCGTTCTGTTGCTCCATACAGTTTCCGGGGCCACCGTAAATTTCCAGATTTATCCACCTTATCTGGAGGAATTGAGTTAATTCATTAAGTAAAAATCTCATCTGGAGCCTGAAGACTTGGACGACGTCTAGTCTTTGGGAATTCCCGGGTCATCTAATTCCTAGTACGTGGATTCGTTCTAAACGTTGACCGTGACTCTCTGATCGCAAGAATAAAGATACCGTGCTGTCGGAGTCAAAACGTTACAATAACCCCTTCCGTTTATTTCAATTTCCTCCCCCGCACAGTCGTGGTCGGAGTCTATCGATGCATCCAAGATATTTAAATGTCTTTTATGTTTCGCGTCCCTCGCTGTTGGTACCCGGCCATGACGACTGTCGATTACTTTCCGATCCAGGAGCTTCCCACCGAGCTAGAGAGGGAGATCTTCGAGACCGCCGCTTACATGCGACCCAGTAGTGCTCTCGATCTCGTCCTCGTAGCTCGCAAGGTCCGGACATGGTAGGTACCGTACCACTTCACCACTGCTTCAGCTGACGCCCTGCTAGGATACAGCCACTGATCTACGAGATGGTCACGCTGGGGACCGATGACACTTCCTTGTTCCTACGAACGATGGATGAGTTACCGGTAGCATTCTTCCAACAGAATGTTAAGAGATTGTGCCTCACCGTATCTGTAGAGCCCGAGGCTGCAGCGCGAATCCTAGCGACTTGTTCGGGCCTCCAAAGCCTGGCCTGTTGGGTCGACTTTAGAGCAGCCTATCCTCAGGTACAATTCTCCCCGTTGATCGCTTCACAGCACCTTCGACGACTTTCCATGGAGATCAGGCATTTTCGACAGCTCTGTAGAGACCCACTCTGCCACAGCGCTCTGTTCCGATCCCTAACCCACTTGGACCTCATATATTGGGAACCCGGCGAACTAGCCATCTGGGAATTGGCGGCCCTACCATGTTTGACGCACCTTTGCATTATTATTCGCGATCTCCCCGTCACAGAAGCATATCTTCTTTTTGTCATTTCTATTTGCCCATCGCTCAATGTCATGGCGGTCCTTATCGACGAGGGGGCCGATCCGGTACCTACGCGGGACTGGAGAATTGTTTGGTTGCCATATCCTGTTATGGTGTTAGACTGGGAAGCGCCGTTCCGAGGGCAGGAGGATACGTGGTCCAGGGCGGAAGATATCGTAAAAAGCAGAGAACGGGAGCTGGCAAGTTTGCCCCGTCTAGGTGATTTGACTTATTGCCTGGCAGCCTCGAGGTGGAAACTAATATACTTTTGGAGATTTGGCACGCAAATGGACCTAAAGGTTTTGCCCATCACATGGTCACGCCACACGGTTGCGAAGCCAGAGTTAGAATTCACTTGGTCGCTCAAGCGCTCATCACTCGTAAGGTCTACTGGGTCATCCTGTTGTCCTTGACTAATTAATTCCGGTTTTCATCTGTAGCACGCTGGACGTCTTGTGCCGTTACGCGCACGTTCCCAGGAGAACGTGAAAGCGATAGTATTTCTAGACCGGTCGGGTATCAGTGGCCTCGCTGGTAGATAGCACTCTCCTGTATGGGAAGTAGATACCCATGGCTCTTCTTCCGTTGCATACATACTGGTTGAATCGCGTGGGACGAGATTGATACAGGAACAATACTAACGGCGAACAATAATGAATAATTTATTTGTCCCGACTTCCAACTTCTAAATTCGCATGCGCGTTTTATATGAATCTTACGAAGCATACAATGTGGGTGGCTAACATCCTGGCAGCAAGCGCATAAGCCCCTCCGGAGTTGGCTATTTTCTGCGGTCATAAGCGGAAGAAAATTGCCCGAACCCAGGGCAGAGCAAGGAGGTTCGAAATATACATTTACAAATTAAAAGGAACCTGCCGGGCTCTAACTGACGATATGAATGTTCACTTACGGACTTCCACCATAATGCAGCCCTACGACCGTCTTCATTTACCCAGGAATCGCAGCAGCTCGGTAACTACCGCTTCGCTCTTCTCCTGTTGAACCCAATGGCCCGCATCGTCGATAAGCACCACATCTCTCTCATCCATCCTCCCACAGATCTCACTCTTCATTCTCACCAAAGCCCCCGGAGCCTGATAAACGCCCCAGTCCAGCTTACCCGCAATGAACATCGCGGGGACCTCTACGCCTTTTCCAGCATACTCGGACAAATCTCGAGACCACTGAGCGTCGATGGCGCAGCGGTACCAATTCAGGCCGCCTTGAAACCCTGTACGGGAGTATTCGTGGGCGTAGGTGGAGAGCTCGGAGGGTGTGAGCCAGGATATTTCGGGCGTGTCTTGGGATTGGTGGACCGCATCGGGCATGGTGTCGTGCTGGAGCATCACGTAGTACCTCGGCAGCTCTTCCATTTCGTCTATTGACGCGAGAGGATGAGGAATGCTGTTTCCCAGCCCGGTGCCGTCTGCAGCCTTGGCGTGGAAATACGCACGGAGAAACTGCTCCAATGGCTGACCTTGCATTATATGCTGGTTAGCATCCCGGGACGAGAAATATGCCGTGTAGTGTTTTCGAGGAGGATTCATTAGGGATAGTGTTTTTTCGACTGCATTGGCGGGGAAAAGAGGTGCGTTGGGCGTACTAAGACCCGTGAATGGGGCGCTCATGAATACAACGGATTGAAAGATGTCTGGGCGGGTAAGAGCACAAAAGCCTGCAACGATGGATCCGAAATCATGCCCCACCACTGACGCGGTTGAGTAGCCAAGAGTATGAACCAATGTCACGATATCTTGGACTAAGCGGGACATACGGAAAGGCGCCAAATCGTCGTCATATTGAACAGCCGACGCAGCCGTTCTGCCGTAGCCCCATTGGTCTGGAGCAACAACATGATAGCCTGCCTGTGAGAGAGGGTAAATCACTTTGCGCCATGAATAGGCGAGCTCTGGAAAGCCATGAAGAAGGACAACCAGAGGAGCATCGGATAAGGGCTCAACGGTTTCTAGTATGTGGTAGTCAGAGTCTCGGAGTCGAATTTTACGACATTTGACGTTGGCGAGGGTCTCGGGGCGATATGAGCAGTAACAATCGGAGCCGACCATGATTACGACTGGGGGAAACAACCCTGGCCAAATCATGGGTGCATCACTTCCACAGTTATTCAGAATTCAGGCCCCTCGGGCCGTGCCGGTTTTCCGATTGAATGTCGCAGGCAATTTCCGTTTGACTTGAACGTACTCCGAGCAAGCCTAAAAGTAATAGACGTTTCCAAGAATATTACGGCGACTTTGTCTGTGGCGCGAGTCATTGTGATGCCGTGCGCCAAGACCTTGAACGTGCAGTGGCAAGAGGACTCCGAGGCCGCCGCCTCTGTGACACTCGTGGTGTTTGTCTTGTTTATCGATCCGAGTCGAGTAACAGGCTCTAGTGATTCTGTAGCGATTCTGGACTTTGGTGGATAGACCCCAGGCGGATTGAAACCGCATGCCCAGATGTCATGTCAAAACTAAGACGCGTGGCAACCCTCAGGGGAAATCAACAAGGCATCCGATGTATAGATGTTACTACAAAAGTGACTTTTGGTTATTTATATGACAACAGGACAAAGGGCAGACAGATAGGTGCACCGAGTTACGAGAACTTGAAGCGTGGTATCTGGTATACGTTTCTATTGGCAGCCGCCATACAGAGCGCGCGTTAGCGATGGCCTACAGAGTCGATAAATCGACGCGTTGCTTTTGAGCTGACCTACTTGAAGCTCCACGGATCTACGCGATTTAAATCTCTTTAGAGCGCCAGCGGCATGAAAGGCAAAGATCCGAACTGGAACCTCGTGAGTAAACTTCTGCGTTGCCACGTTCTCCTCTAAAGCTAAACTAAGTAGATGAGGTCACGGGCATGGAATAGGCGGGAAAACTCAACATTATCCTATTTCATTGTCCGCCTGTGGCGATAGACTTTTGGCCTTCAAATGAAAGTGCTGGTGTTACACAGTGGCAGCGCGGTCAGTACGATTCTAACTACTGCGTGGCTGTGTCGCGCTTTTCGGCCCGGAGCGGGGATTGCCGAATAGTCTTGTCTGGGCCACGTGGCCGAAAATGGCTGAACCTTGCACAATTGTCCTGGTCATTTCTTCAAGTCATGGCTCGTTTCCGTGCATTCTCAAGTGACGACGACTCCAGCAGTGACGACGAATCTCCAGCGGTGCCGATAAATGAAAAGGCTGGGCAGGCCTTGGACGTCCATTCCGACGACGACATGGACGATGAGGAAGAAGAGGAAGAGGCAGAGGACGAAGAGGAGGAGAACGAGGATGCAGAATCAGCGAGCTCTAGCTCCTCAGAGATGCTCGAGGAGGACCTTATTGCGCCGCGGCGGAGGAAGGAGGCGTTGGTCGAAGATGAGGACGGTGAATACCAGGAAGTCAGAGACGACCGCCCGCCACTGCCAACGGCGCCGTCAAGACTGGACCTCGATGCACAACGGATGCACGTTATGCAGACGTCTTTTTTTCGCATGCCAGAAGAAGCAGAAAACATCCGTGCAATGATGCAGGACGTGCCACAGCCGACCCTACGCGTACACAATACCCTGAACAGGAAACATAGCCGCGATTCAGATGGCGACGGGCTGAGGTTCGAGTCCAGAGAGGTCCGTTGCGCCCGATTTTCTGTATTGTTTTTTTAACAATTCTTTAGCGAGCCTCTTTCGCGCACGACATTGAGCCGCCAGCTTACCGCCCGTCGCGAAAATATGCAAAAGTTGCAAGTTCAGCGTCTGTCTTTGGCGGCCATGAAGATGCCTCGGTAGATGCGGGACTGTCATTCGGGCGCTCGTTTCGGGTGGGCTGGGGTCCTGGTGGCACATTGGTTCATCTAGGTAGCCTCACCGGACCGGCTTCTACACTGTATGTGACAATCTATCTAAACTTATCTGCAAACTTATACTCTATTTCTTCAGAAAATCTACTTCAAATTCCTCCACAATACACAACACCCGGGTTCCCTTGTTTTCAAAGCCTGCTTCCTCGCATTCCTTAACTTCTCAAGAACTTACTACCAAGCTCTTGCAGCACCATCTATCTCATTCGCCTATAACCCCAGATGACGCTGGCATACCATTTGCTGACCCTACATCCCCGAATCTACATTTCGCCTCATTTGCGTCTCTCTTTCCTACGACAGATCATTCCTACGAAGCCACACTCTTCCGATTAGGCCAGGCTTTATTCGACCCCCTGGACCTTCGGCTTGGACCTGATATTACCGTCGATATCCAAAACCGTGTTTCGGGATTGGCACGGAAAACTGCTTTGACTGCATGGCTGGAGCACTCTGTAGCACCTACAGTCGACGCTGCACTACGCGTCCCGGGAACAAGCGCTACAGCACGTGTATGGACACTGTTGACGGGAAACCAAGTCGAAAAAGCGTGCGAAGCGGCAATGGACGCCGGTTATGTTAAGCTTGCGACACTCGTGTCGCAGGCTGGCGGAGAATTTGACTTCCGCGAGGATGTGAGGGAGCAAATAGAGCTGTGGCGGACAGAGCACGTCGATATACACATCGATGAATACATCAAGCGAGTGTATCGTTTACTCGCCGGGTTAGCAGATACAAAGGATTTGGACTGGAAACGCATATTTGGGATGCACCTGTGGTTCAACGAACCGATCGATGCACCTATTGCGGAGATATTCCGGGCATTTGAGCGTTCGGTCACATCCCTGCCGATAACCAAGGATGGCCGTCCGGATGGGCTCTTTTCGATCCTGAGACTATTCGCAGACCCAGCCTGTTCGTTGACGCGAGTGTTGGACCCGGCGTCATTCGGGTCTTCACGTATCGATTACACACTTCCATGGCATTTGTATATCATCCTATCACGTTGTATGCGTGTCAGGGATTTTTCGGATCGTGGCGATCCTGGTGGTCGGAATGTCGAGGATATGGAAAGAGTAGAGGAAGAGGGAGAACGGGTAGATGGACACAGTCCTACAGCGGATTTAATGACGAGCATGTACGCTGGTCAGCTTGAACAGCTCGGGCTCATACAAGAAGCGGCGTTCGTTTTGTTGCATATCGAAGGGTCTGCCGGGTATGCCAACTAAATCAATTAATTTCTCTTTTTCGCTAATTATTTTCTCTTTCTAGCCGGGAAAAGGCTGTCAAAGACCTATTGGCACGGTCCGCGCACTTACTAGATGACTGGATGGTCCGTGGCTTGGTGGGGAGTTTAAAACTGCCTATGGCCTGGGTGCAGGAGGCGCAGGTAAGCTGGGTGTCATGACGACCTCACAGTACTAATGCATTGCATAGGCAATTTATGCCCTCTATCAAAACTCGCCCTTCGAGGCCTATGAACTGTATCTTTCGGCTAGGCTGTACAACCCAGCGCACGACATTGCTGTTGCAGAGCTCGCTCCCGAGGCTGTTTTGCGGAAAGACTTGGAACTTCTCAAGACCATGTTTGCGCGGTTCCAGGGTCACGCCGTCGATGGCTGGAGTACTAGGGGAAAGGTGATTTTTACCAATCTCCATCCTCTCTGTAATTGATCTAATTTAATCTACAGCTATTCGTCGATTACGCAAATGTGCTTACACGGTTACCAGAATTGTACGATGACGAAAGCACGAGCGCGGAGAAGATAGAGGAGATCGAGACGTTGACGCGTACCGGAGCGAGGCTAGTTAGCCTTTTACCAGATGTGTTGGACGGACGGCACAAGGAGGCCTTGTCAATGATGCTGGATGCACTGGTGAAGATGGTGGATAGGGAGAAACCGGGTGCATTAACTCAACTCCACCATATCGATGGGACGACACGGATCCAGCATATACGCGCGACGGGTGTGAAGCGATTTCTGAAGAGTATACAGGTTAATTAGTATGTTTGTATTCGCTTTTGTCTGAGTAATTTGTCGTTATGTATGTCACTCACACAGAGGAATTCTTCGTCGGTTCTGACTAATGATTCTGCTCCATCCTTCCTTCGATGGCTACGTCAGAAGGCTCCGTGGTGTGTGACTACTGAATCGTTTTGAATATTAGAAACCCCCAGGCTAGACTTCGGTAGACCATATACCGATTCTGGTTGTAAATAATGTTCTGGATAAAGATATCGTTTCGGGGTTTTGTTCGAGCAAGTCGTCCCAATTTCTGGCAATGTTCGCGTGTTAGCTATTATATTGTGAGCCAGGATGTTTCTGGGCATGATGCGGCAACAGGAGAAAGTCTAGTTGCGGTGAGTGGAAGCGGAGAAAAAAAGGGATAGGTAAGTTTGCCCGGTTAAAAGTCTGTCTTGAATAACACTCCTGACTCCCGATGATTTTAGTCCGAAGGAAAGTGAACGGAAATGGTTCGCGGAGCTGAAAAAGTTTCCTCAGACGTGTTTCCGTAGGAGAATTTTACTGCTGACCGGACGGAAACTGTACAAAGAATTTTTTTTAGCACCACTATGCATTAATTTGTGCAAACATTAGTGTTTAAGTTTTATTTAAATAAGAAGCATTTTGTTGTTACAATTTGTGGCAGAATATTCACTGTGTAGGAAGTGGTACCAAAATATGGTCAACATTGGCGTGTTTTCCCTTGTGAATAAGTAGGCTCAGAATCTGTTCAGAACACATAGACTAGATAGCATGGATTTCGGACACTGAAATAGGCATAACATAAGTGTCCAAAGAAGAAACACGCAAAGGAAACAGCCCTGTCGGTGTCAATGATAAGTGGCTCAGCGCGTTTAGTCGGGCGCCAGGAGCCCAGTACTGCACGTTGCCGGCCCCCATGAAGAGGACCAAAAATTTCCAAACAGCCTTCTGGGCTTCTCGTGGACGTTCGCTGAGGTGGAGACGATAAGTTGTAGTCCAGGCGGCCGTATCGGAGCAAGATGTTCGTTAATGCTCTCCACATCGGCACGACTAAGACAAGAAATTCTGATTGAACGAAGATATTGGCCCCGCATACTGACCATGGCGGTAAGAGGGCCCCATAATGAGGCTTGTATGGAAGAAGGTATCCAAAGGGTCAGATGCTGCAGATTTGGGAGGAATTCGATGGAAGCAAGAGCATCTAAGATTAATTTTTCGTTCCAAATGAGCCTAACGTCCAGGCTGTCCAGAGTGTTCATCAATAAGAGAGCGTCTTCGATGAATGCCTGACCCATAACGTTGTCGGTGGTGAATTTGGTAAGGGAGCAACGAGAACGATAGATAAAATCGTTCACCATCGTGACAGCGGTATATACCTCAGGCGCATTCTTATCACCAGTCATGAGGTCATCTAAGGAAGGTAGACGCAAATGGGGAAGTATACTCGGTGATGACACCATTAGGCGCTGGACTTTAGGAAGATAGATGTGATGAGGGAGGAAGATGTGACCGATGTTTTCGTCTGTCTCAAGATGACATTCTACGAGAGACCGGTAGACTTCAAGGTTAGAAACATTGTCCACGCATGCCGCCAAATGGGTGATATGATGAGGAAACATGAAATCGCCGAGATCATAGGTGCCATGTAAAGCCACCTTTCGAAGGCAAGGGGCTTCAACGAAGACACTTCGGACATCTTCGGGCAGCTCGTCCCTGCTGGATTCTGGTATGCATGAAGTTTTCAAAGTCAAAGATTCCAGACAAGGGATCTTTCCGCGAACCACCTTCAACCGCTCCAACAAAGTCAAGGATATCCCTAGATGCATGCTCCTCCACCGATATGACTCTCCGAGGACCACGGAAAGGGTTGGGACAGCCGCATATTCATTGTGGTCACCATCAAGTTCAAACACAATGTCGAGAGGATGCTGTGCCGAACGAGAAATCATGGCCTTGAGTGCAAGTACTGTATCTGGTTCCATTTGATGAATTGTCCGAAAGTGAAGGACAATATATGACCAGAGTCGAGGATATGATAAAACAATATCCCTCCAAGCACCGCATACATGGCTCAGGGCCCACGGACCCTGTAAAAAATCTAATGCCGGAGGTTCCTTCAAGTTCCACCCCGACCATCCGGGTAGGTAGGTCCTGGGGTTGCCATCCCACCACTGCAAGAACTGTATCTCGCGAAACACGGTTCGAAGAACGTCAATGGGAAGACGTCGGATAGGTGCTAGTGCTGATGAATAGGCCGCCATGGACTTGTGAACAACATCGCGACGGCGTTGCATCTCCGATCTGACTTCATCGATGCGGTCTAGCAAGGTATCGTACACCGAGATCTGCTGTTGGAGATCCTCGATATTTTGGAGTATCCAATCACGGTCGGTATCAAGGAAGGGGCACGTTGCACGAAGAATACCAGAGATCTGGGAATTCAGAGCACTGGGTGGGAGTACAGGCTCTGGTGCGGAACGCGCTACTGCATCCAAGTGGAACATTATATCCGTCGCATTCATGATGCCTCTAACCCTCCTGCTTTAGTAACACTTTTGTCATATACGCAAGGTGGAACGTACTTCTCTTGGATATCGCAAAGATAAGTATCCTGCTAACTTGGCATCCGTCGGAGTTGCGTCGGAGTCAACTTTTAGGTCGTGGGTTGTGATACTTATCATTGTATTTGCGGCGCATCGGATGCCAAACACCACTAAGCGCCGGACTCGGGTATCTCAGACTTTCACGCCTGATCCCTCTCATAACCTGGAACTTCTCAAGCCAGTTATGGTAGGGTTCATCAACAAAACAGTGGCCCTGCAGAACCGAGCCGAAGGCCTGAAAAACCCCACCGATTCACTGAGTTCAGGACAATGTTAAACGATTCGCTTGCGGGCTTGCTATACGTAGTGGATATTAATGCCTTAACGGCAAATTAGTCACAGGCGTCTTTACATCTAACAGGACTAACCAATGATCCATGTGCTCCGACTCGGACGAACACGTCGTTCCAACTTCCTCCTGGCCAGGTGTGAGAAATAACTCTTTGCCTTTTCAGCGAGCATCTCATCGCTGGACCCAGATGAAGGCGCGCTCGCTACTCTTCAGGCTACAGAGCAGGCCAAACGAAAATTGGTCACAGTGGCATGCTCCTCAAGCCTGCAGACAAGATGACAGCGACAGTAGCTAAAAGCAACATAGCTGCCGGAGGCTTCAAATCCCCAGCGCCTTGGAAGAAGAAAGTGAACAATTCGAAACTGACCACGAAGGAGAAGAAGGAACGCAGCATTGGACGTTTTTGATATCCCTCTGTGTCGCCCTTCAGAGCGTGCGTGACCTGCATTACGTTCACCAACCAACTTCAATATTTGCCATGCCATCCAGCAGATCCTTCGCAAGCTTTGAACTTGGCGGCCCTTTGCTCGGGTGCTCGCTAGGTCACTCGTTTCGTTCCCACCTCGTTCCTGTTGAGGCTACTTCAACGTTGGGGAAGAGACTAATACTTATTTACGACAGACGTCACGCAGATGTGATAGTGAGTTCTGAGTACCGACGGCCAATCGAATTGGTTTGGCGCGTCTACGATGAAAGGACAGGAGATAAAGTCAAGTCTGACCCAATAAACGCAATCATAGACCTGTCTGGGCGACCTCTCTGAATGGTAGATGGAGAAACAACATAGCTAGAAAGTATGTCTCTTCATGAAGCTAACACTGTTTCTGTTTGGGAAGAAAAAGCCCTAGTCAGTATTTGAGGACGTCGTCCATGACACGCTGACACACTTACAATCACTTTGAAAGAAATTATCTCCGTAATCAAATAATAGTTCTTCACCAGGTTGTACTCTCCGATCTGCATACGCATAGCATTTCACGTATTTTGCTGTTTGACTAGAAAACAACGTACTGGCATATATCCCAATGCGGTGTTCCCCGTTTACCAATTTAGCTTTCACGAGGCAATTTTAGGACGAACCATCGTTGCGATGCCGATTCCACTCACTCATAGAACGACAATTAGGTCGCTTGCTATGATTTATATAGCGCGATTCGTTTGAGAGGTACGTGCTGTCCACTGTGAGTGTCTTGTTTAACTCGAACATATAGTTTCGCTTTCGATGTCGAGCAAGATCACTTCAGCATGTATGAGAATATTTCCCTAGAGCACGCAAGGCAACGTACCATCGTGTATCCACCGATGGCTCAAAAATGAGTTCCCCGACGTATTCTGGTTTCTTGTTAGGTAGGTAAAAAGCGTCGTTTGTCTGGGACTTGCCGATAATGTAATCATCTTTCTCGGCGGGCTCTAAAAGATAGAGACCCAGCCCCCATTGGCTCTCCTTGACCTCCACCGCCTAGAATAGGCGATATTAATAATCGCCGAAACTTACGAAACGAGAAGGAGAGGTGCTACCTTCTGCCCGCCACGCTGGATGGCCATGTTCTTGCAGATCGTGCAGTCATCCAGATCTAGGTGTTGTCAATTGATATAGAAAAATCTTCAAACCGAATACGGACCTCTAGAATAGAATTTCAGTCAGAGCCTATGAGCAGAGTAATCGAAAGGCATACCTAGCTCTTCCCTTGTGACACAGTTCAGGATCGCACTCTTTGTTCTCCATGAAGCACGAGCAAGGCTTCTTCCGACATTCTCTGGTTGAGCAATCACAACCAGCCCGTCGGCGGATACACGGCTTTCGATGACCGGCGCATTGGCAGTTACGCATGCAGTGAGTGCTGTTTTGAAAACATAAGCAGCCGGAATGGGCGTCGCAGGAACCATCATGCTCGCAAGGTATATTGCTATGCCTCCGTCAGGATGTGATACACGCGAAAGGCCAACCACATACGGAGTGAATGCATGATGGTCTGTATCTGAGTAGCGCTGGGGATCAAGTTCGGCGATAATTGCGAAGGCAAAAATATTACCTCTGATCTTTAAGTTCCTGGAACGCATTGGGGGTCTCTGGCGCGGGAGAGTGTCCACCAAATCATCTGGGATATACGCACATCGCCGTTTAAAGATCTACAGGCAAGAATCAGACGATATCGCTGGTGAAAGGTAAGACGACAGAGGACCTCTCGGCAAGGTTTTCTACAGATGGTCGTGAGTTCGCACGGAGTCATGTCTGGGGCATGGTCCAGCATAACATGCAGCGCCTCAATGTCCTCGGGAGTCCAATGAGTCTCCTAAAGGTCATGAATGAGCGCACGCAAAGACCGATAAAAGAAAACCTACTATGTAGGGCGGGTTTCCATGAAGGAAACAGTTTGCACTACAAGGTCCCGAAATATCGTCAGATAACCTAATGTTCTTCTTTTTAGGTATTTGCTTGACGGGTATTGGACTATATTCCCCTACGAGACCTACCATTAATGCAACCTACAGGTTTTCGAAAGCATACCTACAATGAACCATGCAATGACTGACAAGACAGTTTAGATTGTTGCAAAACGTTGAAATTTCGCGCGCCCCGGACCCAAACTCTGGCCGAGAGAATGACGTTGTGAGCCATGGGAGCAAGTCCCTGCATTAGAAATCAGGTCAATTACCTAGTATGTAGCAAGGAAAGACCACTCTACCTTCGACGACCGAGATTCACAATTCCTTGCATGTGCAAGGGAAATATATCAGTCTTGTCTATCTCTTCCAGGGTCGTATTATTCAGATCCATCAAGTTCTGCGCCGCAGCAGAGATGATGATCTCAGCTAAAACGGAAATCAGAACAGGAGAGCATGAAGGGAAAATTAGATGAGGCATTACTATCGGGATCATCCAGTGTCTGCCACTCAAATTCCTTGTAATAAGTGTGATGCAGCTGGTCTCCATCCTGCGGAATCTCAATAAACCGGGGATCGTCCGCGAATGGTATGAAGGCCATGCTATCAGGATCGTCGCCGTGGAAGACACTGCGACTGACCAGAGGCGAAGATTCATATGCCGAGCACTCTGGAAACAGTGCTGTAACTTCAATAACTTCGACGGGTAGCCAAGAGGTAACGGTTCCGCCATTCTGATATTGCTGGACGCAGAATCCATCAGCCGTCAATATCTCTGAGTCGCCGATTTCCCATTCGTCTTCTTTGTCTTCGTCTTCCTCCAGTTCCTGTACGGCTAAGTTTTGGATAGACCCCCGACAATACTCCTGCTCCCAAGCGTAAAACGCGTCCCAGGCGTCTCTAAAGGCTGCTTGAACCACCAAAGTAGTGGGATTGTCATTGGTCGAGTCGTTCATAGGAATGCGACGCGGCGTAACTTGAAAACACTTCAGAGTCAAAATTTATGGCAATTGTATATCCATGTTTGAAGGAGAACGCACTGCAGAAATTTTTCAGAAATATATCACAGCTTAGATAAACTATGGCGCAATAACAGAACAGCGAGCTAGGGGAGCAACACGAAAGAGATGGGGAGAAAGAGAAATGAAGGCAAGTCACGCGTAACGCGTTGATAACGCGACATCCGCGACATTTTCACGGCCTTCATGGCCCGTTCTTCCGTCTCGAGTGACGATGACCGACTGTACTTAAGGCGCAACACTTGATTAATCCAACATTCAAAAGCTTGTAGGGCCCACATCAGGGGCAAGGCCTGCTACGTTTGCCACCACTAATCCAAAAACAAAAACCATAATTACATAAATCGTGCAGAATGATCCAAAGAAATGAATGTTGGGTTTTGTTCAAAAATGACTCGCTCGGTGGCGGCGGGGCCGCCACCACCAGCTCGCATTTTCTCTCAGGAGACCCAACTACAGTGTATCACATCCATTTGGCTTTATTGATTGACTAGTAGCACAATGGATCTTTCAATGAGCAAAAGACCACTTTGAGACGAGCAAATCCAAAGTTTTCGTCATCTACTATAAGGCTCACAGCATAGCACAGCCTACCAGGCTCCCAGTTGCTCATTTCTTGAATTCTTTGTAGGGTCCCATCATGTCTCTCATGCACGTAGCTGGTGTTAGTGGGTTAGAGAAGGCCAAGAATGATCATAGGAAACATGTCTTGTTTTGTGTAGATAATGCTCGTTTTCAAATAAGCAGTCAACCGTTCCGAAGAAATCCTTCCAGTTCGGCCGAGAAAATCCGTAGACGAGCGTGATAGTAACAAGGAGTCACATGTAAACAGTGACAGACAAAGCAGCAGCCACCCCGAGTTTCTGACTTTTAGGGGAATTTATTTCTACCAAGCCGCGCTAAATCTCTATGATAGACAGTTCCCGTGACTTTCGGAACGGCCCCGGCTTAAAGTTTCGGTAACCATGATCCCTCGATAAGACCTACTACTAAATTGCGCAGGGTAGACTCCAGGCTGGTAAAGCCAGATGTAAATGAACTGTTATTCTACTGCTCCTACAGAGCTTGTATTTATACTACTTGCAATTATATCTAGAATGTACTATAGGATTCTTTCCTCTCGCGCTTACTCAGCGACTCTCGGCACGATGCCGGATTACTCCTTCTAGAGCTTTCCAGCAGAATTACAACACCTACTTACAAAGAAAATGTATAGATTGCCGGACTTGATAACCACAAAAGTCTGCAATGCAACTTCAGTGAGGCAGTGAGTAATGAGATGGTATCTTACTGTTTCAAAGTTCCACGGGTGATGGCATTCATCGTCACATCAAACGAGTTATGGAGTTGGAATATGCTTGAAAATGTCAGGATATCCGAAAACGGTGACATGATTGGTGGAAGTGATCAATGCCACAACCCTCAAACTGGCAATACTAACAAGTAGGTGCTGCTCGAAAAAGATTCGCTCGGTGGCGGCAGGCGCCGCCACCAGCTCACATTTTCCCGCAGGAGGCAGAACATCTGGCAGATGAAGTTCGGCCGAGCAACTCCGTGGCAGGTGTGATAGTAATGGGGAGTCACATGTAAACAGTGACAGACAAAGCAACTGCCACACCGAGAAATTTACTTTGAAGGAAATCTACTTTCGTTTCACCGCAAGAAACTCCCTTACATAGAAACCACGTAACATACGGAGCGGCCTCCGGAGAAAAATCGCTTGGTACATCGATCCATCTACAAGACCTACTACTAACGTAGCAGGAATTTAGTATGTTGCCCATAATTATCATAATGCTGAACGAGATATGTACTAGAGTCTTTCCATCTGAGTCCGTCATCTTCCTTCTCTTTTGCTATTAAATTGCTATGTGATGGAGGCTGTAGTAGTACACGATCGTACTGATCCTGTGGTACATGCAACGGAGTATTATCTGGATTGAAACATTCCAAGACTGGATGTGCCGTCGTTGTTTCCACGCATGGAAACAATCAGTTGGAGTCCAGGTGGTCGTAGTGGCGCAAGACGTTCGCCAATTATCTCCACGTCGTCGAAATCGGCACAAAGAATTTTGACTGAGCGAAGATATTGGCTTCGTAAATTCATCACAGCGGTAAAGGGTTTCCATAATGAGAGTTTTATGAAAGAAAGCATCTGCAGCCTCAGGTGTTGCAGATTTGGGAGGAAATCTATGGAAGCAAGAGCATTGAAGATATCTTCCACGTCCCAAAGGAGCACGATTTCCAGGTACACCAGAGTGTCCATTAACAAAAGACAGTCTTTGACGAAGACTATCGATGAAGACGAGATTATTGGTGGCTAATCGGGTAAGGGAAACGAGAACGGTAGATGAAGTCGTTCACTATCATGACAGTGGTATGTACCTCAGGCGTGTCGTGGTCATACACCATGAGGTTGTCTAAGGAAGGTAGGCACAGATGCGCGAGTATATGTGCTGACGATATAAAGAGGCGTCGGACATTGGGAAGGTGGATGCCATAAGGGAGAAATTGGGCCCAGGTTCTGGTTGTACCTGAAGATGACATTCTACGGGAGACTGATACGCATCAAGGTTAGAAACATTGGCCGCGCATGCCGCCAGATGGGTGATATGAAGTGGAAACATGAAATCGCCGAGCCCATGGGCGTCATGTAAAATCACCTTTTGAAGGCGAGGGGCATCAATGAACACACTTCGAATATCTTCGTGCAGCTCCTCTCTGCTGTATGGTGGGTCGTAGGCTTCGTACGAAATTTTCATATTCAAAGATTCCAGAGAAGGGATCTTTCCGCGAGCCATCTTCAACGGCTCCAGCAAAGTCAAGGACATCCGTACGTGCATGCTCCTCCACCGATATGACTCCTCGAGGATGGTGGAAAAGGCTGGGACGACCACAGACTCATTGTGGTAGACGTCAAGTTCAAACACAATGTCAAGAGGATGCTGTGCCGAACGGAAAATCATGGCTTCGAGTGCAAGTATCGTATGGCGTGGTATGTGGTCGGGCGACCGATAACGAAGGACTATATGCGGCCAGAGCTGGGGGTAGGATAAAACGACATCCCTCCAAGCACCACATACATGGCCGAGCTTCCATGGTCCCTGTGAAAAAACCAGCGCCTGGTGATCCTGCGAGGATTCTGATTCCACCGTGTTCCACCACAGCGAAAGCTGTATCTCGCGTAACACGGTTCGAAGGACGTCAATTGGAAGACGTCTGATAGGCGCTAGTGTTGAATAATAGGCCGCCAGGGACTTGCGAACAACATCGCGGCGTCGTTGCATCTTCGATCTGACTTCATCGATACGGTCTAGCAAGGCATCGTATACCGAGATCTGCTGTTGGAAAACCTCGATATTCTGGAGTATCCAGTCACGGTCTGTATCAAGGAGAGGTTGTGTTGCACGAAGAATACCAGAGATCTGGAAATTCAGAGCATTGGGTGGCAGTGCAGGCTCTGGTACAGAACGCGCCACTGCATCCAAGAGAAACCTTGCATCTGTCGCGTTCAAGGTGCTCCTAATTCTCCTGGTTTAGTATGTCTTCGGTCATATACGCAAGGTGGAACGTACTTCTCTTGGATGTTCGACTGCCCGTCAAGTTGATGCCTGTCAGAGTAGGTACTTAAAAGAGATGACCCGGGCCACCAGACCGTAGTAAAGCCGCAACAAAAAGCTTGTCGGAGCGCCCGATTATAATCGTTGTTACCTTCAAGTTTGCACTACTGGCTATAACATTCAACTCGTCTCGTGGACAGAACGCCTCAGAAGTCAAGCAGCTGCACAAAAGTACTTGGCGCCTACTTCGTACTAAACACATTCCATACAAACTCCATCCTAACATCAGTTTTCCCTCCAATGAGGTCTATCCACTGGTTTCGGATATCCCTTGTGCAATCTGATCACTTCAAGTTCTTGATACTGATCATGAGAGGATTCACCTAAGCAGGACAGCCTCCCGTGTATGGTACCGCTTTTTGATAAACCTGTGCATAGAGTCCTTTGATCTCAATATTCGACCGTAATAAACTGGTTTCCAGTATACTCTCCCGAAACAGGCTGCTCCTTGTGGCCCACCTGTTACTATGAACTCGAGACATCTATCATGCTGTAAGGCCTCGCATTAGTCCGGAGAATTCGAACCGCGACGCGACGCCGCCTACCTCGAGGCAGACAACTTTTTGTTTAGCAATTCCCTTGACTGCATGCCCTTTTGAGTCTGGAAAATGCTATATAGTACGTGTCATTAATTCCTCTTGTTTCGAGTCCTCAGTCCGACAATACTAGCACCGTCCAAGGCTTTATACCAATTAATTTCCAACGGGGTGATGTCCAATGATGACGATGATGGACCTTGGCGTCCGGGGGTAAGTCAGTCGACATAGAAAAATGAGGAAGTTGATAATACATCTCCAGCCACACGTCTCTCTTCCTGAAGTCACCATCTCCGCCTTCACGGAGACAGGCCAAGCGGAAACGTCGATCATCGTTCCATTGCAACGCGCGTACACTGGCAGAGAACCTGTGATACCATCCCACCTCGCTAACACTCCCTGTACCACCCTCGACACACAGCACCTCTTACATCTACTCAACACCGCACTCGGAACCACATACACCCCGGACAACCCATTCCTCTCCTCCCTTCTCGAAGACTGCATCACAAAGAACGACAATTTCGGCACGGCATATAGCCGCCTCCGCCGAATATGGTACACCGACAACTGGAGCACTGTACGAGAGTCATTTCGCAGATGGGAAGAGGAGGACCGAGAGATGCGACGAAGCGCAGTTGTTGATAACCGGATTGTCAATCCAAAGTTGCGACCTCGGCGAGTTTGGGATCTGTATAGCAACCGGGTGGTGCCATGGTGGAGCACAGGCATCTCATTGGAATACCCCTCGGACCGCTGGCCTCGGCCGATATCGCATGCGTGGATGGACGAGGGGGATCGTAATGACGTACAGACACCCATCAACAATTACGAGTGGCCCGTTCCTATCCCGAAAGATGCGAGTCTTGACCTTATTCGGATTGAGATGCTCAACCTTGGAGCAGAGTATACTTGGCTAGACGTTCTCTGTTTGAGACAGGTGGGTGGACCGGGGGAGGATGTGCGCAAAGATGAGTGGAAGGTAGATGTACCCACCATCGGAGCGGTGTATCAAGCCTCCTCACCGGAGTTTCCAGTGGTGTATTACTTGAGTGGACTCGGTCGGCCTTTGATATTGAAGGAAGGTGACTTGGATAGTGATCGCTGCTGGTTTCGACGTGCATGGACGTTACAGGAGGTTGGGAAGAAAGGGGTGATTGCGGGGGACACACTGGATGGACCGCTACACAAGCCAAAGGACGAGGATGGGAACTACGAGGCCGAGCTGCTGACTAGGTTTCACAAGCAGCTGAAGTCTATGGATTCCATTTCGTATGGAGATGTGTTTGCGGCGCTGAAGGGCATGCAGAATCGGATCTCGACTAACCCGGTGGACAAAGTCGCGGGGCTGACGTTTTCTCTGCAGTCCAGGGTGATACCGGCGTATGATGAGACCCAGTCCCTCGAGGAGGCGTGGACAGCGTTGATGAATTCGATGGATACCAAGCTTCGAGGGAAACTATTCTCCCAGTATCCTGATCCCGGAAACGCAGGCACACGATGGAGACCATCGTGGGACCAGGTTATGAAGATGCCTCTGCCCCTCGACACCCTCACAAGGTATACTTGGAAGGAGATAATAGATACACCAGTCTTCATCGATGAAGCTGAAGACTGGTGTCATGTGCAGCACTGCATTGAAGAGGGCTTGGTGCGGGGGTTGGCAGACATTCTTGAAGGGGTCGAAAGATGCGGGGAGCTGGTTGTGAAAGACAAAGCTGGAATAGTGCATGTATTCAATATCACGGCCGCCCACAAGTACCCGATAAATGAAGACACGTACATGTTGCTTTCCACCGGTGGCTCGCGGTCTTGGGACTATTTTCGATGGACCTGGACCTGGCGGCACTATTGGGTCCTCGGGCGAAGACTGTCGGGGAAAAAGTTTGAGAAAGTCGCCGTGGTTAGAATGGCTGGGGACGAATGGGATCGAGATCAGCGTCCTAGTGACATGTGTCGATACGTCCTTGTTTGAATAAGCGTGGTAGCCCGAGTAGTCTTCTTAACTCGAGTCATTACCTATTTGATGACCAGTAGTTGGCACATTGAAGGGTTCGCCAAGAATCAACGACCAGTTGACCATCTTGGGGCAATCACCGTTCAGTCATCTTCGTCTTCGTCTACGTCGACGTTCCAGGCGAGAGCGAATTGGAGAATGATGGGCTGAATAGTCTCCGCCAACGAGTTCATGCATAACATCGAGCGTTCGGTAGTCCATGCACGGACCAATGTCACGCCTATGAAATAAAATAAGTCCAGGTCGAAGAGCGAAAAAGGCACGTACATAAGCGAGAAATTGAGGTTAATCCGTTCATACAAGTTAAACCCGTGCAACAACGTGAGTCTTTGAAGTCACACATCGTGTCCTCGAAATGACGACTCCGATGGCCTACTTCTCCTCCACCACCAAGCTGCACCGTCTCAGCAATCAGAAGCCCGATATTCTGGACGTTCTTCCCCTGACACTATCGACGAGAATGGATGATCTACAGGCACACCGAGCGTGAGTAAGATTAGCATAGCGAGATGAAAAACATGCACCTGAGAGAAAGTGAAGTCACCCTTGTCCAAAAATCGCAGATCATCGCTTGTCTCGAAGAGTAGTTTTCGTAGTCTCGGAGACAAGAATGGAGAACACGAAAGAGGGACCGATGTCCTTGTCAGCCTTGGATTTTGTGGATCCAGCGTGTGTTCGCCAACTTGACCTGGCCTCGGCTCTTCGGTCGTCGTCGCCGTCCGGCTCATGTCCTATTTCCAACGCGTCTTTGTCCTCTCCTCCTTCCTCATCTTCGTCGAAAACCACGGCAAGGCCAACCTCGTCAATCACCCGTTCCAGATCCAACATTGCCCGGGTTCGTCTTCCGCGCCATGGATCGATAATCTTCTTCGACGTATTGAAACGTTGAGAGAGCCGTTTGCAAGATAGAGTCGCCGGTGTCTGAGGCTGGGTGTCGCCGTCAAGATCGTAAGTGCCAGGTGAAGTACCCTGAATAGACGCGTACCCAAATGTTCTCACGCCCCGACCATCATCACCACGACGGGCGAAGTTTCTGTCGACATGTCACTTTTTTTCAGCCTAATTGCCCTCACGAACCGCAGACGTACTGAGCGCCTCGACGGACTATAAGACGAGCTCCCTGACGAAGCACAACCAGACAGTAAAAGACTCTGACACCTTTCCATTTGTGAGTCGCTGGGATCATCGATAAGGCTAGTGCTGACGCGGACATTTGTTAGCGCTCCTCAGTTTACTGGGAGAGTCCTCAGCAATACTGGTGCATCTCATTCAACGTGAAAGGGTCGATTTCAGGCATTGGTGAGATTTCCCAGACTTTCTTCACTTGCCATTCTAACGCACACATGATAGCCATCACCGTCTAACACCCAATAAGATGCTCCTCACCGCCAAGGTTTAGGCGTATCATCTTCTCCCGTTTTCTTCACTACTTCTCCCCGGCGAGAAGACCCTTCCTTTCTCCCGACCAATACAAAGCGGGATTCTGAAGAATTGGAGACTGGATCCATCGTTAGTATGCTGAAGAGAGGATAGAAGGAATAGTCTGACGACGTGTGGGATCAGATAAGATGGTACGATTGTAATGCTTGCGGGTTTTCATTTTTGACGCGAACCGTATAGGCTATTGCGTCAAACGCGACGTACCTTGATTTCGGAAGCAACCTGTTCGTTTCAGTACTGTTGGTATGGGTTATGATATTAGCAACCGTTGAATTTTCTTTCAGCTGATATGTCAGCGTGCTAATTGTGGTACTTAGGCAAAAGCATCTCCGCAGGTCGGAGAAGTGTCCCATTCACCGCTGGGCGCTGAGCGCTGATCATGCAGTGTACGACAACTTTGTTGATTTTACCACCATGTCCGCCAAGTCTGTCGTTCGAGTCTGATTATCACCGTCCTCGTTGACTACAACGACAACACCACAGAGACATTTGTCACTGACGCGTCCTGGAGAACTCTCAAGTCCGTTCTCCCGGTCGGATTCCCATGAGGAGTTTCTACCGAAGCGTTCTAGTGTCCGCACTAATACAAGGATAAATTCTACGAATCTGCCAACCTTACGCCGCTCCTTGCATAACCGAAACCGATTGAAGAGCACAAAGTCATGATATGTGAGTATATCCTAAAACAGTGGGAAGGTGGGATTTCCACGAAGATGTCTCCCAGTGGCACAACCGTTTTTTCAGTAGGATTGGAGATTTTCGGTAGGTAGGTAGGTAGGTAGTATTACACGGCAGTGTCCACACAGTGAACGCCGGTCCCAGACATTACGTACACGACAGGGGAAGTAAGTACTAAATATGTACATCACCACCCTCATCTATACGACGCCCAGACCCAACCCCCCACTACTGAGCCAAACATCCACGCACCGGACGCACCGGCCATGGGGGAGAAGAACTCAGCAGCAGGAAAGCCAGGCGAAAACTTGAAGCTTCATAATCAATCAGGTAGATTCAACCGCACCTCATATCGGGCGGGATAAGTGCAAATTTCTGGACCGCTCTTCTCCGGACCAGGACGAAGCCGGCTGCTTCCGAGTCAACTGTGCAGTTCCGCCACAGTCACAGAAAACTTTTCGTTGGCCGTAGGCGCTATGCGTAGGCTCGAAATCCTCTTTTTATGCAGGTTGAATAGTTCCGGACCACACACAGCACGCAACGCTGTTTATGTCCTCTTTAACGATCCCCAGTTTTTTATCTTTAACGACAACACCGTTTCGCTTGTCTAAAAAACGACAACGGGCTTTTCTCCTTTTTTTTTTCGCAGCAATGGATCTCGCGACAATGGTGTCAGTCTCCAAATGTCAGTTGAGCATGAGAGAGTGGCCGAACAATGAGAGAGTGTGTCCGGAATCCGAGATGATGGTGGTACGATTATCTCTAGGGGGCACCGTCGAGTTGGTTAGATTCTCGGACCGCCGTGCGCTTATTTGGGCGCACTGACCGTCGCTCTCCCGGCCGTCTCGAACTCACCATAAGCAAAATTCGCATGGCTCATATACGAGAGCCACTCGTGAAGCTGAGTCGTGCGCGTGAGGGTCAAAAGCTTGAACTTCGAGGGTCAGCCGGCCAGGGGGTTAAGCATGCGATTCAGAGAGGTGGAGGTCACAGAGGTCAGGGCGGATATGTTCAACGGGAGGCGGCCCAAGTGTGGCATCTGGACGTCGGAAAGTGCGATGCTTGTACCGAACTCAATCCCACCGGAAAACAGTGTCAATCCAGGAGAAAGCAATATTCCCACCGAAATACTCCAATCCTACCGAAAAACACATGCGATCTTATCCCACCTTCCCACCGTTTTGGGCGCCCCTCATGATATGTTCACGTTGTAAAATTAGCAGCAGGAACATATATATAAGCGGAGCAAAGGCGATAATACGGAGTAGACCAAACAAAACATAAACAAAACATTCGTTTCCTTCTTCAGAAGCTTACAACTTTGGAACCAGAGTCAGTTTGTGTGTCGAATGAACAGGTATGAATGCACAAGGTCATTATACAAGTACTCACAGAAGAGTTTCTGTCAGTGTCTCCCATGACATCCACCGTGGATGCGTCACTAACATCAACGTGCCGCTAGAATGTTTCGACCATAGATCGATCAGCACGAGGACAAGAAACAAGCAGGAGCGTAGCACCTTGTTCGTGTTGCCAGCTCTCGCGGTATCTGCTAAAGACTGACTATGGGCGCCGAACGTGGCGAAACACAATGTGTTGGCATTGTCGGTGGTTGAAAAGTTATCATTGACCGGTTGGGTAGGTCTACGGGCATTCAACCTGAAGGGAGACCGTAAAGACAGATGATTGCGCGGAGAATCACGAAACGAACGTAGCAAGGAAGGAATTCGAATACACTTGGGATGGTATGCATGTTAGCTCAAAACTCGAGCACGCTGAACGGGCGTGTTTCACGTACAGTTTGCAACTATCAGGTCGACAGACAGATATACGAGGTTCTTGGGGTAAGCTATGTTCTGAGAAACTCCAATGTCAGCGTATAGTGACGTGCGGGGATGATAGGGTAACTCACGAAGGCAATGACGAAGATATCCGCAACCCTGGAGATGAATTCGTTACTGAACCGATAACGTAGAGATATGATATGCCTCTACGAAGTTATAAGACCATTGTGAATGGCGTAGACAATGAGTCTATTGATCAACGTGTCGGTGCTATAACAACATTGAGTCCTCCGATTAGTTTGACCGTGCCGCGGTGTGGAATGTCGTACCGTTTGATCCCCGTACGACTGCTATGGAGAAAATAGCAAAGTAATAAAGCGATCAGGAGATCCGTCACTACATAGAGAGCCAAGGAAGCCCTGATGAAGCCCTGTATAACGGAGATAAAGATGATCCAAGATCATGTCCGACGAATGCTTACAACCATCATGGCGTGGTCAAACGGAACGAAATACTTCAGATGCATACTAAAAATGACAATGAGACAGAGACGCCTGAGAACCACTGTCGGTCCTAACCTATAGCCGGTGACAACTAAAAGGCAAAAGGGATGACTTCCGATGAAAATCCTTTATATAGGAGGCTTAAATACGCACACATGCTGATTCCTAGGTGGAGGCTGCGTTACTGAATATAGATGAAGTGTACGAGACACTCACCCAAGCGACAGAAAGAGGGAATGACCTAATTCCAAGGTGAGTATCACTAAACGACGCCAAAGCATACGAATCTCACAACGACAGCCACAAGAGGTATATTGTGGTTCGACACTGCATAAAATATATCAAAAAGTGGTGATCGGAACAAAAAGAATTGCAGCAACAATAATATATCCGTCGGGCGTAAAATAAGTAAACAAGCAAAGCAATAAGGCTCTACAATCAGCACTCGTTAGAGACAACCTGAAGGAGCTACGGACAGCGCTAAACCACGTACTGTTATGCCGATAATGAGCTAGTTGGCGTACTATGTATTTAAGAGCTCGCGGAGGCAGATGTGGAAAACTCACCGATACCGACCTGGCATATATTTCAGTCTTCTCGTCCTCGCGTGAAAGTCTAGTACTTACCAGGTCACTTCAACTAGAGCAGCTGGATCCCCATAATGGAGTATGACATAATAGTAAATGGCATGGCTACCGAAAGCCAAATGCAAAACTTCCAAAATCCTACGCAAATGCACCGTGAGAGTCAGTGGGTATTTGATTGGTAGCGATGAGTTACAATATAGTGCCAACCTTCGAGTTTGTTAGTGCGGGGTCGGTGAGAAGAGGGATTTTTAAAGCTTACCAGGGCCTTGAGGACGATGCCGTCAGAGTAGCGAGTGTAATAATACCACATTTGAGTGCAGGCAACGCCGAACAGGCTAGACAAACGAGGGAGATCAGAATACAGAAGAATGCATCTTGGGGGTAATGAACCATGAAGATACGATGATACCAATGAGGAATGCGCCAAAAGTCCCATTGAGTGAAGCTTCGGCCATTTGAAAGTAGCTGACGAGAGAAAGTGAGATTGCTGCGTTTATATGGTCTTGAGGGTCCTCCCCGTTGATGACGGGACTCCAAGTCATCAACGAAGGACATGCTCGCTTGCTCCAGCGCTCCATGAATGCATCGCTTCGCTCCGTTGTTCACTGGTCACTGATCCGTCACAGTGTATCAAGCGGGATTTCTATGGGCACTGGCAGATTCACGGCCGATGGGATTACAACATTGAAGGCGGCTGCTATTTTGGGCAGAGCAGTCAAAAGGTGGGTTCGCTGTGCATGGGATAAGAAGGAGCTTTCATGTAAGCAGTGAGCGGATGATATCAAATCGAAGATGTTGTAAGCACCTGTGGGACCCCATCAAGTGAGGCATAAACATCGGAGCTCTTTGGGCACCGTCCGCCATGTTAGGAAAGCCTGTCCCGCCGTGCCTAACGGGCGTAAAAACGAAAAGAACAACAAGGTGTTTTACACCAACACATCAACACCTAGAGTCACGAGTGTTAACTTCGCAGTGAACTTTGATGTTGAAGCAATGAACTGGTGGGTGGTTCGGCTCCAGTTCACTGCCAACTCTAAAAGATGCCGCCAGCAAATACTCAGAGCTCCAATGGGAACGAGCTTCGAAGCTAGGCTATAGAAACAAGGGCATCTAACCAAATGATATATCAGAAGACTGCCGGATGCACACAAGCCGTGATATATATCAATGCAACTGGCGCTACAGTCAACGGGATGGCCTATATATCAACTGCGCATCGACGTCGCGTAACTGTCTGCAGAGCCAGAATTCCCTGCTCGCTCAATGGCGGCTCAGTAGTCCTGACCGTGCACTTCCACGTGATGGATATGACCCGCCATCCGTCTATTATTCGATACCATAAGTTCTGGGATCAAATTCGATTAGACGCCTTCCCTCTGGCCTTCTGGGTCCCCTGCTGCTGCTACTACTACTCGGTACCTAGATCCGCAATCTTACCACCACGCTAAGTGCAATTCATTGCATTTGATGTTTTCGATGCACCCATGTCTCTTTCTGGCCCCGGACGGGAATCTGCGTTCGGAGGTCCAGGTTTCAGTTCGGCACCAAGCGGATAGATGCTGTAGCGTCAATCTTGAAGCTATACAGTCAATGATGCAGATCTTGATGTTATACCACCCTCGTTCCTAAAAGCATGTTAATTCCGTGACAGAACATATTGAATGAGCTACATTTACCTTGACCGATGACCCGCTTTGTGATCGCCAAGCCACAACTAAATCTACTCGTTCAGACCAGAAATTGGTATCTGTGAGGTACTGGCTCGCTGCACAAGATGCCAGAGGTTTTCGTGGACACGGGCGGCATATTCAAAGAACTTCTTTGAATGAGCCGCCCGGAAGTTAACACCCCTTGTTGGACAGGAGGTGTCAGTGACCGCCCTGACTGAAAGCCATGCTCTCTAGATACATGTTCGCCTTGGCTTGGCCGTCGTGCCAGGCTGAGTGTGGCAATCTTGGGCACCCGACAATGACGTTGCGGCTATTCAGGAAGCTTGTCGTTATATGAGCCAATTCTCGCAGCCTCGGAGGTTGACGTTGGACTCGGAGCCAAGAATGAAGAATACGGAGCAGGTTTCGTCGGCAACATTGACCGAACGCATCTGCGGTCCTTTCCTTCGTAGTACTGCACGCCCATGATGATCACCATGTAGCAAGCAACTGGAATCGACCATGCTGTACCCTTTGAGGCCAAGAGCACTTGAACAGCTCCACTCTCAAACAGACAATGGACGATCCGCTTGTCCTGCTTATCCGTAGCTTCAGCACAGTGAATAAGTAGATTGTTGACGTTGAGACGATATTGTGTCCGCGAGGGAATAAGGACGGTGACAAGTTTTGTGGGTGCATATTCGGCGATGGTCAAGTATGCTGGCTTCGATATGAGGGAGGGGAAGCGCAGTGTTGCGAATGATTGCATGTTCATAGGGCCGTGCGCTAATGGAGAAAAACAATAAGCCCAAGTCGAAGAGCGAAGAAGGGACGTACGTAGGCGAGAAATTGAAGATAGCAATCCCACGCGCTCAGTCAGAGCTGACGGAAGAGAGCTCAAACTAACGACCCTTCTAATACTCTGAGCCTAGTGCAACCTTCCCTTGGACCAATACTGTCATGGGAGCGGCTTTGACTCGGAACGCGTCAAAGTCGGAAGTACCGGTAGTCTCATCATGATACTTCGTTCAAATTTGGATCTAAGGATGAATAAATAGTAAGCGACAAGATCAGGATAATGCTCTAAGAAGCATACCTTTCCAGCGTGTAAAGAAGACTGCTCATCGGTATACAAGGAAGTAGGGGAAGCTCACTCTGAACTTGGGGACGAACGAACCTCGATCCCCAGCCCAAGCCCTTCGCAATGACGCGAATTTTAGATAATTTCGTCGTGATACGAAAGCGGCGATAGTCGTGAGTAGGTTTTTGCACGGATGCGAGGGTGAAGAAGTTGTTGGCAGCAGCAACTCGGGCCTGGGCATACGGTCTTGGATTTGGGGGAGTCCGACCATTTCTGATTCTGGACACCTCTTCGTTCTCTTCCTTTTGTCCCTTTTCATTGAAATCTCGCAACATCAACTCATCTGCATCCTTCTATTCTATAATGTCGTCTCGTCCTCAATGACAGAGTCGGTAATTCTCTTCCCCAAGTTCTCGAATGTCTTATGGATCGATGTGACCGGTCAAGAATGTGGAATCGTTTTCGTCGCGCCATCAGTTGATAATCGGTGATCAAAGCCCAGTCATGGGAGGAAAGTGCCAAATTGACTGATGGTCGTAAAAGCGGACGGGGAAACATGGAAGTGGACATGTGGGATGCTATGAAGTGTAGGGATCTAGCGCTGGAATTTGAACTGAAGATCTGAGCTTGAGCTTGCGTAGTGAAGTAAGACCGGATCCTTTAGATCTGGAATAAGTGCCGGTTAGAGGATTGCTAACGAAATCGAAGTATTCGCTCACCTTCACAAAATAAGCCTGTTGGTCAACGAGTCATGACGCCATGATAACCTCGAGGTAGAAAGGTAAATCTAAACTTTTAAGGACATCAGAAACAGGAAAATAGGCAGGAAATACGAACGAGCTCACAGTGAGGCTCGATGAACTCGACGCGCGGGGATCGACGATTGGATTTTGCGGATCCAGCGCCTCTACGCGAACCTGGCCGCCATCCTCAGGCACAGCCTCACCGTCCCCGTCCTTGTCGTCGGGCAGATCTCTATTTTCAAACCCTTCTTTGTCTTCTTCCCGCAACACCAACCAACTCGTCATCAGTAGGCTCTGCATCCTTCCACTCCATGACAGGATCGCGCCATAGTTGTTACTCTTCTTGGGCGGACTGACGGGTCGAGAGAACTGTTCGCCGGTTACAAGTTCGCCTCTTGCTAGCGTCGCAGGGTTGGGGATGGGTATCACCGCCAGGTTCGGTGACTGGCAAGGCAGGGCATCGGTAACTGGGACGGTCACGCCAGCAGCGCGTCCTCGGATGTTCTCACGCTCCGAGCCTCCGACACCGCGTCGACCACGATACCGGACCTTCCAAACAGGAATCACACCGACAAGCACTAACAAAAGTCCAACAAAGCCATCACCTACTATGATCCTTCGATACAGCGACTCGCTCAGTGCCTCCACAGTGGACTACCACTGCACAGAAAACCGGACAGAGCATGATAGGAAGGAGCGAGTAGACGCTGGCGATATGTGCGGGTCAAATAAAATGGTGCGAGTATAATGCTTGTGGATTTTCGTTTTTGACGCCGATTGTACAGGCTATTACACCAAACGCAACGTACCTTGATTTCGCTGACTCTCCAAGGACGCTGACCCTCCAAGGAGGCAACCTGTCGGTTCAAATTTCAGTACTAAAGTTACTATGGGATATGATATCAAGGCAGGCCTGAGACCTCGGTAGCGTGATCTTTGTCCTATCTTACTTTATCTCCCATCCTAGTTCCATGGCTCCAACTTTGAACAAAGATGTGTTGGCTGATGGATCCAGCTACTCCGCCGTAAGGTCGCACAACCCCGATCACAGCGGTCTGGAAGGAAGGAAGGAAGGATATTCTATTAGTCGTCAGTAATCCTGAGCAGAACCGTAACGACGACTTGAGCATCCTTTGCAGTGTTGTACCTGTGCATCTGATCTACTACGGTGTCAGGAACGATCTTGTGAAGATTTCTCTTGACAACGTTCAATTCACTCACATTTTCTGTAGCTCGTGCGAATTTTAAGACTCAATTATTGAAGCCATTGAAGGAAAGACCTTCGAACTAGGATTCCAGGAACGGGACGCTGGGCGAGTTCCCTGGCAAATGTTCACGTGGTAAGCAGGCTATTAATCGAAAACAGTGTTTAAACAGGTGTGACAAGAAGTACCAACAAAGGTGGCGGACACATTGTGGACTATTCTAACTGCTCCTGTTCCATTACACAGGCTGTAGTTGAACGTTATCCAGCCCCAGATTGTCCTACGCAATTTTTCGATCAATACAACATTTTTGTCGTTCTTTGTGTTGTTCACTGAGAAATTTTTGACGTTTTGTGGATGTACGTGTTATTAATAACGTCAAATACCATGATCATCTGTCGTCTTGATTAGTTGTCACGAATACAGCACAATCAAGTCGGTCTTTCGTGAGGATTGAAGTACTGAAGTACTGAGGAGCCGTCTTAATCCTCGAGGAGTTTCTACAGAAGCATGTCAGCGTCCGTACATGGAACAATTCTACGAATGTGCTACCCTTACGCCGCTCCTCCGTTCATGACCGAAACTGATTGAAGAGCGCAAACCTTTGCATCAACTTGGACATGATGTGTTCAACATTTGTAGATTTAGCAGCAGCAACATACAGATAAGCGAAGCAAAGGCGATAATACAGAGCAGATCAAATAAAACATAAAAAACACATTCGTTTCCTCCTTCAGAAGCTTACAATTTTAGAACCAAGGCTAGTCTGTGTGTAGAATGAACAAGTATCAATGCGCAAGGTCATTATACAAGTACTCACAGAAGAGTTTCTGTCAGTATCTCCCGTGACTTCCACCGTGGTTGTGATATTAATATCAACATGCCGCTGGAATGCTCCGACCATCAGCTCGAGGACGAGAAACAAGCAGAAGCGTAGCACCTTGTCAGCTCTCGCGGTATCTGCTAAAAGCCGATTATGACCACCGAAGGTGGAGAGACTCAATGTGTTGACATTGGTTGAAAAGTTATCATTGACCGGTTTAGTAGGTCTACGGGCATTCAACCTGGAGCAAGATCGTAAGGACAGATGATTGCGCGGAGAACAAAGAAACGAACGTAGCAAGGAAGGAGTTCGAATATACTTGGGATGGTGTGCATGTTAGCTCGGAGCTCGAGTACGCGGAACGGACATGTTTCACATACAGTTTGCAACTACCTGGTAGACAGACAGATATACGAGGTTTTTGGGGTAAGCTATGTTCTGAGAAGCTCCAATGTCAGCGTATAACGACGTGCGGGGATGATAGAGGAACTCACGAAGGCAATGACGAAAATATCCGCAACCCTGGAAATGAATTTGTCACTGAAACGATAACATAGAAATATGATATGCCTCTACGAAGTTATAAGACCATTATGAATAGCGTAGACAATGAGTCTATTGATCAACGTGTCGGTGCTATAATGATATTGAGTCCTCCAATCAGTTTGACTGCACCGCAGTGTGGAATGTCGTACCGTTTGATCCCCGTACGACTGCTGTGGAGAAAATAGCAGAGTAACACAGCGATCAGGAGATCCGTCACTACATAGAGAGCCAAGGAAGCCCTGATGAGGCCCTGTATAACGGAGATAAAGTGATTCAAGATCATGTCCGACGAATACTTACAGCCATAGCGGGGCGGTCAAACAGAACGAAATACTTCAGATGCAGACTAAAAATGACACATGAGACAGAGACGCGTGAGAACGACTGTCAGTCCTAACCTATAGCCGGTGACACCTAAAAGGCAAAAGGGATGACTTCCAATGAAAATCCTTTATATAGGAGGCTTAAATACGCACACATGCTGGTTCCTAGATGGAGGCCGCGTTACGGAAGATAGAAGAAGAGTACGAGACACTCACCCAAGCGACAGACAGAGGAAATGACCTAATTCCAAGGTGAGTGTCATTCAACAGCGCGAAAGCATACGAATCTCACGACGACGGCCACTAGAGGTATGTTGTGGTTCGACACTGCATAGAATATATCAGAAAGTGGTAATTGGGGGAAAAAAGAATTGCAGCAACATTGATATATCCGTCGGGCATAATATAGGTAGACAAGCAAAGCAATAAGGGCCTACGATCATCCTCATTGGAGACAAAGTTACGGACAGCGCTAAACCACGTACTGTTATGCTGACGTTGAGCTAGTGGCGTATGTATGTAAGAGCCATCGGAGACAGATGTCCCAGAAAACTCACAGATACCGACCTGGTATATATTTCAGTCTTCTCCTTCTCGCGTGAAAATCTGATACGTACCAGGTCCCTTCAGCTAGAGCAGCTGGATCCCCATAATGGAGTATGACATAATAGTAAATTGCATGGCTACCGAAAGCCAAATGCAAAACTTCCAAAATCCTTTGCAAACGCGCCGTGAGAGTCAGTGGGTATTTGATTGGTAGCGATGAGTACCATATAATGCCAACCTTCGAGTCTGTTAGTGCTAGGTCGCTGAGAAGAGGAATTTCAATGCTTACTGAGGCCTTGAGGACGATACCGTCAGAGTAGCGAGTGTAATAATACCAAGTTTGAGTGCAGGTAACCCCGAACAGGCTAGATATACGAGGAGGTCAGAATACAAATGAATGCATTTTGAAGAGCTAACGAACCATGAGGATGCGATGATGCCAATGAGGAATGCGCCAAAAGTACCGTTGAGTGAAGCTTCAGCCATTTGAAAGGAGATGAGGAGAGAAAGTGAGATTGCTGCGTTTATATTGAGTATCATGAGCTTCCCCGTTGATGACGGGAATCTCGTATTGGATACACAACGTCAATGAGGGACATACCGACTCGCTCCAATGCATTGGTTCGCTCTATTGTCCACTGGGATCAGTGCATCAAGCGGAAGAGTGGTCACCTGCCGACGGGATTACAACATTCAGAGCGGCTGCTATTCTTGGGCAGAGCAGTCAAACCAACCATTGGCTAGGCGTGAATGGGATGAGGAGCCTTCATGTAAGTAGAGAGCGCATGATACCAGTTCGAAGATGCCTGTGGGACCCCATCAAGTGAGGTATGTATGTGAACGTCCGAGTCGGACAAAGTGTGCATTGGTGGGTGTCGAAGCTCTTTGAGTTACCGCTAATATTAGGAATGCCTGCCCAGGTCACGAGGAGTGTGAATTTCGCAGTAAACTTTGATGTTGATCGATCAACGTAACATTAAAGTTCACTTCGTAAACTTCAATGGATTGATGCGTGGTTGATCGCCAGCACTCATACTCCAATGGAATTAAGTATATTTTTCCCAAATGATATCGAGATGGCTAGGCTATAGAAACAGTTAACGGGATGATGTATCGGCATCCCGTTGCCTCGCCAAAATTAACCTGCGCTCACTGTGTGGACATTACTACCTACCTACCCAGCTCACTCAATAGCGGTTCTCAGCCCTAGCACTCCCGACCGTGCGTTTCCATGCGATGGACATGATCTGTCATCTGCGACCATGAGTTCTTGGATCAAACGAATCAATCAGAAAATAAAACATCCACAAGCGGGAGGAAAAACTGACCTGTTTCCTTGCACCCTTCGATGTCCATGGTGACGATCCCGTTCTGCGCGGCTGCAGTTCGAGGATGGATGTTGTAGCGTCAATATACAGTCAACGATGCAGGTCTTGATGCTATAGCACCCTCGTTCCTAAAAGCATGTCAATTCCGTCTGTTTCTTTCACAGGGATGGGATGCGCTCTAACATCACCTATGCCGGTTGTAGAATATTGTCAAAGTATACGATGTGAACTCGCTACTCTAAAATTGCCCCGAAGTTCCACAGTTCTAGTCACGCAACCGCAGAGTAGACGATATCCGCACGGTCTTGACATCGGCATCCTGATAGTCGACACTAACACCGGCAACATGAGTCTAAGTATCCAAGGGTAGTCAACAACGAGACCCAGAGGTAACTAAACAAACATACCTTTCCAGCGCCGAAGGAAAAATGGACTCATCGGTATCACAGTAACACCCTGGCTGAAAGCCATGCTCTCTTGATACATGTTCGCCTTGGCTTGGCAGTAGTGACAGGCTGAGCGCGACAATCTTAGGCACGTTTTAGGAAGTTTGTCGTTATATGAGCTGATTCTCGTAGTCTCGGAGGTTAGCTTGAAGGGCAGAGAGGACACGCTCGGATGGCGACGTCGGTGGCCTCGACTTATCGCTCGTTTGATGAGTCACAGTGTATTGTCTATTCACTGAGGCCAACAGTGAAATAAGGGCAGTGAACGAGACGACGGGAGAGAAGGATCTGCGGGAAGGTGGGCGTGCGACGACGGGCACGAGCGTTATTGGCCTGGATGGTGCTTAGCCGAGGAGGTCGTCGTGGAGGAGAGACTGACTAGCGTAGACTCTGTCAATTTAGATATGGCGGCAATTAAGAGAGACAGCCATTTTCATGACGGGACAGTGACGTCGAAGGTCAAGGTTGTTTGTGATCGTTAGCTCCCACTGTTCACATTTCTTCGACTCTTACCATCATCGCGCTTCAAAAACAGCGGCGCCATACGAGCTCCCCGTCAAACTTAACGATGTTACCAAGTGAACATTGAACGGCGAAGTACAACCAAACATTAAATGACCCTAACAATCGCTGGATCATCAGCAACGCCAGTGTTGACACGGACGTCTCGTTAACACCCCTCAAAGATTTGGGGGAGTCCTTAGCGATACTGGTGTATCTCATCCAGCGTGAAAGGGTCGATTTTCAGATATTAAAAGGTGAGAGTTTGCCCAAACTTTCTTCACTTGCTATTCTAACACACACATAACAGCTACCACCGTCTTCTAACAATCTGTCGCCCGATAATCCTCACAACCAATTAGACGTATCATCTTCTCTCGTTTCCTTCACTACTTCTCCTCGGCGAGAAGACAGAACGTCTACCCCTCCCTTCTCCTGGACTGGCACCAGTACCCCACAGGACTCCGAATGGAGAATCGGAGACTGGATCCATCGTTAGTGTGCTGAAGAGGCAGGAAGGAATAGATGCCGGCGACGTCAGATGAGATGGTACGAGTGTGATGCTTGTGGGTTTTCGTTCCCTCATCATTCACATTCTACAGTCGCTTTCGTCGTTTGATTCATTCCATTCATTCCTTGACCAACATGCGGCGACTTCATCGACCATTGGACCATGATTGGAGATCTCCATATCCCTAACCTTCGCTCTCTGCGATCTGGTAGTAACGCGTCTCTAGGCGCGATGCTAGTGTCACTGTCCGTGCCAGGCAATCTCACATTTGTGTACCTGGTTAGAAGGAGCCGGCGATATATCCGCTCGGTCTCGTGGATGGCTTCGCCGACGAGGCCCTGCGCATTGTCCATCAATCGGCTTCATGATCCCACTAAATCATCCACCTTCTTCACTTCCTGCCCGGTAGGATTGCGGCTGCATTGCAATTTAGATGCCATCCAGTGTTCGTCGGGATGGACTCAAGAGATAAAGCCTTCGGGACTGCGGAGTGCGTTTAATCTCTGTTGAGGTGTGGCGGCAGTCGAGTGCTTCGCGTTTGTGGATTTTCGGTGGGAGGCGGAACGATCTGATATCGAGTGGAATGCTTAAAGACTTCCTGCTGACTACTTCCTGACTACGACGACGACATACGGTTGGGAACCACCTGGTGAGCTGATCGCGCATGGTTGCTATATTCAAGGCTAACGAGTCGACTTCAGATGAAGGACGGAGCACCCTTGTCTTCTTCATGGATTAATTCCATTTTGTTAGCTTTTAACGGTGTGCGTCTTCTATTATCGGCAGCGATACTTCCACCCTGGTGGATCGGACCATGTGTTGTAGACGATCCATCGGATGCGTTGCTCTTCAGTATCTTCGAACTCGTGTGGCCAGAGCTCTCCCTCCGTGGTGAAGAGGACATGTCACATCAGGCGATGTTGGCGGGAGGTCACCATATCGTCTCCAAGACTAGCAGCACATCGATGCTATAGTCCCAAATGTTTTCAGCCAGCTTGCATTGATCAGCATGCATCTGATCAAGGTGTACCCACTCATAGTCGACTTACGGCTCGCCCTTCCCAATGTTGAACCTGACTGGCCCCTGCTCCTTGAACCTATAGCCTACTCTTCCTCCCGCCGGCGGACTCTCTCGGTCCGTCCACGCCGATAGCGATTTCGGCTGGGGCCATCACTCTCTCATTCGACATTTTGGCGCACATCCTGTTTATCCAATCCCGGACACTTCTCCATCATCCGTTTCTCCGCCTTTTCATCATGGCAGCAAAACTTTGCGAGGAGCATTCTCATCGAGAGTGTACGTTGCGGCATTCCTCGATCCTTCATCGTCGCAGGCTACGAGCACGTTGTATCTGATAGAGCAATTCGGAGAATATCCCATGTGATATGGGAGCTTTCGATGGCTTATAATGGGATTACCGTCGTATCGGTTTATGGTAATGCTGGACCAAAGCAGGAGATTTGGACGTCGCTTGCCTACGAACGTCGAGATTAGTGCTCTGTTGCTGACATGGGGCTCTCATCTTCGTGGGTTCCTTCACGTCTGCCAACTCTGCTCGTCTAGGTATGATTCTTGTCTGATCCACCGCTATCTTCATCTGATTTTGACCCCGGTAGCGTCTCAATGCCCTGTACGCACTTGATTCCAAGCTGGTAGATGCCAACTCGCCTTCATTCGTGCGGGACGAGTCTTGGGTGTCGTTTCTTTACCTGTTCGGGTTCGTAGTGTAGATGGGCTAGTCCTGTCCATAACGAGCATCAGGGAAAAGGCAAATACTACGTACCCGCGTGCCAAGCCTACGTATCGGCGGTACACCCGTAGCCTCGGTAGCCCTCTGCCAAGGGGGATGTAGCTCCTAGTACCGCAGGGTACCTCATGCGTGGTTGGTACGTACCTCGGGATATACTACGTTTACTTTACAGCTTGAGTCACATCAAAAAAGGGTTTAAGAAGAGGGCGGGGTCTAACGTGACTTGATTCTACATTCATATCGTAGTAGTACAAAATCAATATGCCTAAGATACGAATTCACGAAGAACATCTTACACTTCTGTGACATTCTCACTCGTCCATGTGAGGTCCATTTTCCGTCCTGAGTAGGGTGTTAGCTGACAGCTCCGTGAAATGTACGTGATGGGAATGATTGATGATGTTTGCTGCTGGTTTGCCGTCGATCGGCTAACTTTGAACATACCTGTATGGTCATCGAGCTTCCGGAGGGGAGTAAACCATTCAACATAGGCCAGACGGTGTGCGAAGGTGCCAGAACGGTCTGGAAGAGAGAATATAGCCCGGACTTGGGCAGCTTGTTCACATAAAGCCCTATCAGGCCGGAAAATTCAAACTGCGACGTGATACTGCCTACTTCGAGGCACACAGCTGTTTGTTTAGGACTCCCTTGACTATACGAGTCTTCCAGTGCAATCAAGCACTTCTTTCTCGCGAGTTCATAGACTCGGAACCCTGAACGTTGAACGGTCATCCCCGGACACTGCCTTCCTGCCTTCATTCTCTAGCACGTGTGACGTTTCGTGGACAGCACGGCCAATCCTGTCATCCACACTGCATATCCTTCGAAGCCTGGAAAAGTAGAAACCATTAGGTATCGTTGATACCTCTTGTTGGAAGTACTAACTTCAACAAGATTAGTAGCGTTCCAGGTCTTGTACTACTCATCTTCCGGTTGCTTTTCAGAGACATTATGTCTGATGATTATGACAATAAACCGTGGCCTCCGGCTCCAGTGGTAAGTCAGTCAGCAAATAACTGAGGGGAGATCAATAACATATTTCCAGGATATCTCTTTGCGTGAAGTCACCATCTCCGCCTTCACTGAAACGGGCCAATCGGAATCGTCGATCATTGTTCCGTTGCAACGGGTGTACACCGGCAGAAAGCCTGTGATATCATCCTGCCTTGCTGACACTCCCTGTGCCGCCTTTGATGTTTCTGACCTCTTGGACATACTCAATGACAAACTCAGAACATCATACTCCCTGGACACTCCATCACTCTCCTCTCTTCTCCAAGACTGCATCAACAAGAACTACAACTTTGGCACAGTGTATGGTCTCCTCCGCCACATATGGTATACCAATAACTGGAGCACTGTACAAGATGAGCTTCACAAATGGGAAGAAGAGGACCAGGAGATGCGACAAAAAGTGCTTGTTGGTAAACAGATTGTTAATCCAAGGTTGCAGCCTCGACGTGTCTGGGACCTGTTTAGCAATCGGGTGATACCATGGTGGAGCATGGGAATCTCTGTTAGTAACCAGGACTGGGGCAAGCAGTGTCAGCCAATATCACATGCATGGATGGAAGAGAAAGATTGTGTTAATGTGTGGACACCCATCAATGGGTATGATTGGCCTGTTTCCATCCCAAAAGATGCCAACCTTGACCTCATCCGCATTGAGATGCTTAATCTTGGAGCAGAGTATACATGGTTAGATGTCCTCTGTTTGAGACAGGCACATGGACGAGAGGAGCATTTGCGGATAGAAGAGTGGAAGCTGGATGTACCCACTATTGGAGCAGTGTATCAATCCTATTCCATCCCGGTAGTGTGTTACTTGAGTGGGCTGGGGTTGGCTTTGAGTTTGAAGGAGGGGGATTTGGATAGTGATCAGTGTTGGTTTAGACGTGCATGGACACTACAGGAGGGTGGCAGGAGAAGGGTGATTGCTGGGGACACTCCAGATGGACCACTACATAAGTCAAAGGATAAGGATGGGAACTATGAGACTGAGCTGTTGACCAGGTTTCACAAGCAGCTGGAATCTATGGTTCATACTTATGGTGTTTTTGCAGCACTGAAGAGCATGCAGAATCAGGTGTCAGCTAATCCAGTGGATAAAGTTGCAGGATTAGTATTTTTTCTGCAGTCAAAAGTGATACCAGTGTATGATGAGACCCAGTCTATTGAGGAGGCATGGACAGAGCTGGTGAATTCAATGGATGCATATAGTAGGGGAGTATTGTTCTGCAGGTATCCTGAACCTGGAAATGCAGGTGCAAAGTGGAGACCATCATGGGACCAGGTTATGACAAAGTCTTTGCTCATAGATTACAATGGCTCCTACATCAAAATTGAGCGGAATGAGATGGATGAAGACTGGTCCAATACAGAGTGCATTGAAACAGGGTTGGTTCAAGGGTTAGCTGCTGTGGAAGGAAATGATCGACATGGAAAGTTGATTGTTAAAGACAAGGATGGAATAGAACTCATATTTAACATTATGGCCATTCACAAGCACCCAATACCTGATGACACATACACACTGATTCACTTTGAGTCCAGGACTGGGGCCAGGTCCCCATCACCTCATTGGGTCATTGGACAAAGACTGCCAGGGAAAAAGTTTGAGAAAGTGTCTATATTTAAAATCATTGACAAAGCTAGACGTATATCAAGGTTATGGAGGCTGCAGACTGAACAGTGTCAATATATTCTGGTTTGAGTTAGTACACATGCAATATGTTGAAACATTGTAGAAGAGCTGAGAAGATGGCAATCCTGCAGCATGTTGCTGATTAAGAAAGAAGAAAGAGGAAATTAAAGAGTAAAAAGTTGTAGTAAAGTAGTATTTAGTTCTGAGTCCTATGAATATAGAAATTACTTGGTTATTATATAGATGGGAACCCTCATGGGAAAGATCACAATGTCCATTATGCAATTTGCCAAGCCTGCAATACTGAGCTCCCCATGGGAATATTTCGCATCGTCTATCACTGCTTTGCCTCCATTTGTGTTCCAGCTGACAGTGAACTTGGTTTCCTGACACTGTTCCGTTACGTTCCTTCTTTACTCAAGTCTTTCTCTCCTTCATTTACCATCCCTTTCTTCTGCTTATTTGTACCACCTGCATACTATTGACCCTTGTATTTAAGTGCAATGAGATTGGTTATCTATATCTGTGGTGTGAGTCACATTCCTTTTCTCTGATCTGGCTTTGTTATTCACATGCGATAAATTTAATGCTGATTTCTGCACTTGCAGTGATCTTAGTCATATTTGCTAGCACTGTCATAACTGGCAACTTCAAGAGCATTGAAGAAGAGTTCCAGGTCAGTGAGGTTGTGACGGCCCTCAGTGTCTCATTAATGGTCTGTGGCTTTGGGTATGTGCAAACCGCTGTCTACATGTGCTCATACTGAGCTACCTTCCAGTCTTGACTCTCTCCACCTCTTATTTTGCTGTTGTCATTGCACAGAACATTCTTGCACCTGTCCACTCTAATCATATTGAAGGATGCACAATATGTCTTCAGCACTGGCCATTGCTTGTTTCTGAGCTTCCTGTCACCAATGAGGAAAGGAAAAGATGGAGAAGGGGAACATGGATTGATTACATATCAGAGGTGACACTAGGTGAGTATGGAAAAACATGATAGGTTTGGCTTTCACTCAAATCTCATGCAGGGACTGCTACTGGTACATAACAAATAGCCACTACAATCCTTGCTGGGACAGTTTTACACTAATACTGGTGACTTCAAGGCATGTATTGTGGCTGAAGGGACTGGTGATTCTTTCACCTTGAATGTATAAACTTTTGATGTCTGCAGCCATACATTATGCCAGTCACCTTGTATCGGTAGAGAGCAACATCTTTCTCTAGCTCTCACCTGACCTCTTCCTTAACCTCAGGGCACCCACCCATCCTTGCTGATGCATTTTCTCCAATACTGGCAAGTTTGATATATGGCAGAAGCTCATGGTCACTCTGCCAAATTGCATGCTTTCAAATTGCCAACTATTATCGACATCAATGAATGTCTGAGCACCCGTATGTTCTCCATAATCAAAGGCATCCTTGGAAGATCTTGCCTCTACCTAGTCTTATCATTTGCGCCAACTTATAGATATTCTATGAAATGCGGTATTGCGGATCTGTACAGTGCCAGTTATGTATGATGATGTCATCATCATCGTCAAACAAAATCCTCACCTCAGCAGTTTAGTGTGTCAGGCATTGGTTGGGAACGGTCTATACAACTTCTCGTGTCATACTTAGTCCCTTGGCAGAGAAGACAAGTCAAAGGTGATATTGTGGCATCTGTTTCTCCAATGAAATTGGCTTGACAGACCTGGCCATTCCTTCATGCCAATATCCCCACCACCACCAAGGGTGTGCAGATTTGAATCCTTAGCAGTGCAGACAATTGGTCATCACTTAGTTCTCCTATGATTTGTTTGCTTATTTCTGCAGGATTTTGTAGTATATATGCTGGTATACTTTGCAGTGAGTCCATTTGTGAGTGTGTGTGGATTTGCTATCCAATGGTTTACTTACATTGAAGCTGCAGAGAATTCATGTGGATCTGTTTTGTGTGCTAGAAATTTGAGTACATTCTTATCAAGGTAATCAATAATCGCAGCGAGTTTCAGGATAATCCACATGCACCTTGGGAAACTCAAAGATCTGTGTGAGAGACCAGAGTGTATACTCTGGGTGAATAATGCCAACAGGCCCCTGGTGGCTAGTAGATCTTATATACTAGAGGGTCAAGCAAATGTTGCAGAAATGAATACAACACCAGATGGAAGACAATGCACAGCTACATATACCTAAGAACAGAAGTGCAATGAAGTCCTAATTGAACTGTATAAGGCCAAAACACTGAATCCAATAGACCACTAGAATAGGACTCGGATCTGCCACACACATGTGATGGCCTTCAAATGCTAGTATATACATAAGTACAGTAGTCTACAATGTACTCCACATCTGCATTCATTTGCTATTATGCAAATGGTAAAACATCCTACCATAGAATCTAGCTTGAAATTGATAGGTTTGACAGCAATCTCTGCCAAGAAGGACATCTGGCATGACAGGATAGTTGATGATGCTCCTTTCCTTCACAGTATTCTTTGAAACCATGAGTAGATTGGAGGAGTTAAACAGTTCCACCCTTAAACAGATGCTAGATGATCTACTTGCCCTGCTTATCCATAGCCTTGTAGAAATGGCTAAAGCCTCTCTTTTAGTATTGCTGAAGTTCAGTTTGGAACCTTGGTCTGAACATTGAATGCCAGAACTGAACACTCTGTTCAGTTCACATTCATGTTCAGTTCAACTATTGTACACTCTGTTCAGTTCTGGGTTCAAAGACTCTCAGAAAAGTCTGAACACCCTTCAAATGTGGTTGAACCCCAAGGTAAAGAAGTGCTGAGACAACAGTCAAACACTGAGAGTTCATTGCCAAGATGATTGCAATCTGCTTAGAGTCATGCATTGGATTCTCCTGAATGTTTGTACTGAGTTCATCAAATGGATAGCACACTGATATCAATGTGCAGCAACTCACAGCAGCCTAAAGACTATTTGAAATTATGAACAGGTACTGAATATGAACTGAATGCAATTGAATGCAAATATCTGTTCAGTTCACATCCACTGAGACCAAGAGTGTTTGTGTTCATGTTCAGGGCTCAAGGTATCGGTCCTGGACTGGACTGAACTTTGGCAACACTACCCTCTTCAATGTCTCTTTCAAGCCTTCATTCTGTAAATGGTCAAGATGGATATGTATGTCTGCAACCTCAAACCTATCTGGCTTGTCATCTGCAGCATGGTGGATATTGACAGTGAGGCAGCATTGTTACCATGAGGGAGTAAATGAGTTTGTAAGTGCACATCCAACAGTGGAAAAGTATATCCCAGATGCATATATCCATATGATCCAGGTGCCTATGCTAATTGGGAAAAACAATGAGTCCAAGTTGAAGAGCAAAGAAGGCATGTACATATTAAAGATAGCATGAGAGCACATGAACCCAGATGGCACATGTTCAGTCAGAGATGACCAAAGACAGATCACACTAATGACTCTTTCCCATGATTGCATTGGCTAACATGGAGGCCTTGACACTGTTGACTTCTTTGGTTAGAATTTACTATGTAGCACCATTAGCTTTGATGGGCAGAGTAATTATTTCATTCTCTGTCAACATGTCCCTGAGGAATTTGGAGGCCCTTTTCCAAGTGCACAAAAACCAGGGTTTGGTTCTTTACAGTCTGCTCAAGGACTTTCTCATGGCAGACTTTGTTTGCCACTTGGTACCACTTGATAGCCATCCTTTCTGAACTGTTGACAATGCATCAAAGTAGAAGGTACATCCTTTAGATTTGTCTACCCACAGGAAAGTGGTGACATCCTGATAATTGAGAAAAGTGGCAGACAATCCAACATGATGCACATACTTGCTCTGTGCGGCAGACATGTTTATCATGAAGCAAGTGGATTTTGCTGGTAATGATAATGCAAACGAGATTTGTATGGCAATAGCATCCCACCTAGATCACATAGAGGGAGGATGGATATGGAAATATTTATGGTCCAATGGGTTAATGAAATCACCATATGATAGTTAAGGAATAAACAGAACAAATCAAACAACAAAAGTTGTAGTTGATGCGAGGGTCTCCAAATTCTTCTAGGTGAGAAGTCATGTGAGAGTGTACAGGAGGTATGAAAACAAGGCATGACCGAAACTGGTAATGTCATATATCAAAAGGCTTGTCAAGGAATAGATGGAGGGTTTCACATGATAAAAGTTGATGTAATTCTTCTAGGTGAAGAGCTGTGGGAGCATACAGGAGGGGAGGAACATAACTGATGGCACCATGCTACATGGAACTGGTTGCTATCATATGTGCATTAGCATGCTGAGTGAAGTAAATCTGAGCAACCTCTTACCATTCAATCCTTCTCATGAGGGATGAGACTATTGCCAAAGACTTTCTTCATGCTTTGAGAGGCAATAATAGCCTTTCCCATAATCCCAGCAACTCACAAACAGAATGTTTCAACTCTTGTCATCTTAGACATTCATCAGAGTTTGTTATGATTTTGAGCAACACTAGTGGTGGGGTGTGGATGCTTTGTCATTTGCTTGCTGAAGGCAGTGTGGCCAGGGTTAGAGTTGTAGTGTGATGAAGGAGGATGCCAGAGGCTTGTATTATAGTCCACAAAGATTGCTTGAAGAATACTAGTAATCGATTAGCATACCTAGAAGTCAACAGGAAAATAGGCATACCACCTGACAGATTGCTGAACGAACACCATGATATTTGTAGTAACAAGAACAGATTCTGTACAAAAGGGTTAGCCTATGAAGAACAGGGAATGATTTAACATAGCATTAAGCTTCAGTAAAAAAAATCATATGTAGGCCTGACAAGTAGTCACTGTTGCCAAAGAGACACATCATGGAACATTTACATCCATGGCTTTGCAACAAAGGTTAGTTTGTGTGGCAATCATGATTGAGTGGAGGGTAGTGAGGTTGGGGACTCAGGATCATAGCTGAAGGTACTATGCTGTGAGATGGTGATGATTAGAACATGAGAACATCTGAGTATGCGCTCACTGCTGTGGACCATGACTGTCCCACTCAGAGCAATTGACATGTTACCCCAACTCTGCAGTGAAATCTAACTTCAGTCCCCAGCAATGCTAACTTGTAAACATTTCTCTCAACTTGTCATCTATCAAAGAAGATTACTGACCATGGCACCAAGGACAAACCAAGGCAACATTGAATATGGAATGGGTAATTGACAACGAGGTTGGCATTGCTGTGGTCTTCGACAAAGAAGGAAAAGGAGAAGAGGACAAATGAGGGTTCAAAAATAGAGATGAGCCAGACACTGATGAGGAAGAGGTGGGGTCAGGCCATGTTGGTGAACTTCACATTGGATCTGCACAATCCAAAGCCAGCAAGGACGATGATGGTGGGAATGGTAAAGCTGCACCTAAGCACAATGGCCAAGTTGGCAAAGAGGTGCTGGTCACTGGTCACTTCTCAAATCTGCAAAAATTCAAGGCCAGTAGAGACATCGTCTCTCCACTCTGTTGACATTTCTGGGTACAGAGACAGATCACTGAAGGGTACTCAGACCCGGTCACTGCTGCCAAAAAAAAGCCTCCTCCATACTCTCCATTCTTGACTCCAAGTCCAACCTTCATCACTGTGAAAATCAGCTCATGGAGCCCTTTTCAACTATCTGTTGAAGAACTTCCCCAAAAGTTGCACTAGTGCACCAAGCTCATGCGGAATGAAGCTTATGAACATGTCACCTCTCAAGTTACTATGCACAAGAACTTCTGTGGGCTGGATTCTTTGTGAACTAGCAAGGGGATCACCAGACACTATGGATATTGATGGAGACAAGCCCGAGGTACCCAAGACAGCCTTCAGTTGCAGCATTCACCTGCTCCCAAGCTTAACCGCATTCAAAACAAGCTCTACCTCATTGCGTTTCCCGGCAGTGGAAAGGTATGCTTTTCAAGCTGCGTCTTGATATCGTCGCTAACAATTCCTTGATACTTAGGCCAGGCGCAGTTATAACTGTCAGTGGCAGGGTTGTCCAGTCTGGCATCATTCAATGAATGAGATTCATAATAGGAATTCATTTACCGTGAACCCAGTTGGAAGAGATACTGGCCATATATCTGCACGATGTCATTGACGGTTTCGCCGATGACCTGCTACAAAACGATAGTGTCCTACTCCCCGTCACTCCGTGTATTGTCCATCAACCGGTATAGGTACCGTACTGTCCATCGGCAGTCATATTCCTCCTCTTTTGCTGAGAAATTGCTACGCAACGTAGACTGTAATAGTACACAACTGTACCAACGAAGTATTATCTGGATCCAAAGTTTTCAAAATCGGATATCGCATTATCCATGGAAACAACCATGGAGAGACCGGGTAGCCATAGTGGCGCAAGAAGTTCGTCGACTGTCTCCGCATCGTCAGCTCCGCTACAAGATATTCTGATCGAACGAAGATATTGGCTTCGTGAACGGATCATAGCGGTAAGGGGTTCCCATAATGAGGGCTGTGTGCAGGGAACCCGCAGTAACAGATGCTGCAAATTTGGGAGGAATTTGCTAGAAGCAAGCGCATTGAAGATAACTTTAACGTCCGCATACGGAAAGAGCCTAATTTCTAGAGACACCAGACTGTCCATCAACAAGAGACAGTCTTCGATGAAGACCTGTTGGAATGCAAAGAGGTTATGAATGGCTAAGCTGGTAAGGGTGCAACGAGAATGGTGGATGAACTCGTTTATCACTAAGACAACATCATCTATATCAGACGCGTTGTCAACGAATGAAATCATGAGATCGTCCAAGGAAGGTAGGCGTAGATACGCAAGTAGATACAGTGACGATACATAGAGGCGTCGGAGATTGGGAAGGTGGATGGGATGAGGAGGAAAGACATCGGGACCAGGTTCTTTTTTTTCGAAGAGACGGCATTCCACGAGAGACCGATACGCTTCAAGGCTAGAAAGATTGCCTATGCGTGTCGCCAGATGGGTGATATGAGGAGGGAACATGAAATCGCCGAGCCCATGGGTGTGATATAAAATCACTTTTCGAAGACGAGGAGCATCGATGAACACAGTTTGATCCTCTTCAGGTAGCTCCTGTATGCCATATGTGCCTGAAGGTGCCGTGCCGTGCCATGATGTGATGAAATAATGAGATGGGGCGGGCGCTGTTTTCATATTCAGAGATTCCAAACAAGGGATCTTTCCGCGAACCACCTTCAGCCGCTCCAACAAAGGCAAGGATATCTGTAGATTTATGCTCCTCCACCGATATGACTCCTCGAGGATCACAGGAAAGGTTTGGATGGCCGCATCCTCCTTGCCGTTACCATCAAGTTCAAACACGATATCTAGAGGATGCTGTGCCGAACGAGAAATCATGGCTTGGAGTGCAGACATTGTATGATGCAGGGTCTCCATTGGATAGCTTGTCCAATTATATTGTAGGACTATATGCGACCAAAGCTGGGGATAGGATAAAATGATATCTCTCCAAGCACCGCACACATGGCTGAGCTTCCATGGACCCTGGGAAAAATCCAACACGTACTCCTCGAATTCCGATTCCGATTCCGACTCGTCCCCCGCATTGCACCTCGGCAAAATCTGTACCTCGCGAAACACAGCACGAAAAATATCGCTGGGAAGACGCCGGATTGGTGCTAGTGTTGACGAATAGGATGCCATGGACCTATGGACTACATCACGACGGCGTTGCATCTCTAGTCTCACTTCATCGATGCGGTCTAGCAAGGCATCGTACCCCGAAAGCTGTTGTTGGAAAAGTTCGATGTTTTGGAGTATCCAATCACGGTCGGTTTCAAGAAACGGTCGTGTTGCACGAAGGATACCAGAGATCTGAGAATTCAGAGCATCGGGTGGGAGTACAGGCTCTGGTACAGAACGCGCCACTGCGTCCAAGTGGAACATTGTATCTGCCACATTCATGGTGCTTCTAATGCTGCGCCTTAGTTTTCTCTTTTATCATAACGCAAGGTTGAACCTACATCTCTTGAATATCCTGCCAAGTTGACTTCCGTCGGAGTAGAAGAGTCGTACGTGGCGACCGTAAAGGAACACTGTTCAGTCGGAGTTTGTTTTGGGTTCAATGTTTGCAATTACTAATATTCTTACTTTTTCGAACTGCTTGAACATGAAATCTCAGATCTGGAGACAAGTACCTATATTATTCCGTCTCGTATAAAAGTTGATTTATCCAGTAAACCATACTTAGATTTACACACCACGCTGTGGCCAGCCCCGGCAGCAGATGCGCCGGCATACAGTCGTGGTGTGGCTCAAAGAGAAGGTCCGGTTGTTCACGCTTGCTCCATAAGTCTGAGTAAAGCAAACTCAGCACAGACTGTCTTTCCACTGTCGGCGAGAGCACCAATGAAAACATTCTCACCTGACGTATACAGCGCCAAGAAAACCTGTGTCCGTAGTTGAATGTTTCTATCGTGGACGTGCAGGTCTGCTAAAGCTCCTTGTGATGGACGGTTGATAGCGGAAGAGGAAAAAGATCCAAGAGACCTCGAGTCGTTAGTTTGCTCTATGTGTCAGATTTTTCGAGTGTTGATGCTCTCCAGAAACGGACCACGTTCGGCAACCTCAGTCTAAGTATCAAGGAATAGTCAGTTAGGAAATTAGATGCAACTGAACAAGTCTACCTTTGCAACGCTTGCTGGGAACGCGGCGGGGCTTGGGGATTGTGAACTGGTGTGCTGTTGTCTGACGATCTCCTGCTAGTTCGCGAAGAATCCAGCCTATGCTATTCTCACGCCGAGCAACTTCAACGTTGTCAACGTCCATTCACGTGAACTTGATGCACCAGACAATGACGCGAACTTTGTCGAAACCGTGGTAGTCTGGGGTAATCGAAGATTGTCGGCCCAGTACAGCGACGATGTCCTTATCGACTTGGGACCTGTACACCAACCTCGCCGCCCCCGTATCCCTAACCCCTTCTTTGTAACTCGTAGTTAGTCCGCTCCATTTCGGGATCACGCCATAGTCGGTACTCTTCAGACGTTGAGAGATCTGATCGCCGGGTATGTATAGGTTCGATGTCATCTTGCTAGTTAGGGCTGAGTGTCATCGGGAGGTTCGAGTAGCCAGACCAATGAACTCGACGCCATTATCGCCGAGGTTGTTGAAGTGAGATATATGGAGCAGGAGAACGAGGGAGAAGAGAAGGAGAAATGGGATTGGTCGGTAGCCCATCGTTTAAACACATCCGTTCGTTGTGGTCTCGATCCTAAGAAGATAGAGAGATGCAAAATTTCCAGCCATCGGAAATCTGGGAAAACGTTCATAAGAGCTGGGAGAGTTCCCATTACATGATAGACTTACTATTTTGTCAAGAATATCCGTCGGACCATGCCGTCTTGATTGCCCATCGTGAACGTGAAACATGCGCAGAGGATGAGGAACATGGATTTGACAGACTTGTGAAATGCCACTGAGTACAACTCGATGTCCTTGTCGACTTGGCCGCCATCCTCAGGCGGAGCCTCGCCGTCCAACTTTTCTCTATTTTGGTCGTCAGCCTTCTGCTCCATGACGAGTTGCTTCGCTGATTATAGGTTCGAGCGGCCTCTTGCTAGCGTCGCAGGATTGGGGACGGGTGTCAGTTGGGTGACGGGCAGGATAGGCATCGGTGACCTCGGTTTGGCTCGGACGGTCACGCCACTAGCGCGTCCTTGCCAGATTCTCACGCTCCGACCATCGCGTGGACCACGATATCGATCCAGATGCTTTCGTCCCACCAACAAAGCCGTGCACGACAACCCACCATGATGGAAACGGCGACTACAAGAGCTCACTCAGTGGACTACCAGACACCCCTCACCACCGCAGTCAAACCCACTAAAATCCTCTCACCACGTACATGCGACCGACCAATCCTTACGGTCCGCCCACTCCATTGGATCGCCGCACAAGATTTCGCCCGTGGCTACCCGGCCCATCTCCCGTTTATCAACTCCTTAGATGCTTGGTTGCTGATGGATATCCTCGCCAGCCGTGATGCTCATATAGATTCTGGAACGGCGGGCTCGACGCTTTCGGTACGTGAGTCGCTGAAGGCTGGCGTTGATATCTCGGTAGCGCCCCTCGAAATCTATCCGTACAACTCGTTCCGCCTGAAAAAGTAGATTTCAGGCATTAGATGGTGAGAATGTGATCATATAGAAGGTCACTGCTAATAAACGTAGAGCAGCACGTAACATCATTTTCTTGGGGCGCGTTACTCAATCATCAAACTCTTTCGGAGCTCGCATTCTGGATTTAGCTTCTCCGACGAAGAGACCGAACGTCGACCCGGCCCTTCTCCCCAGATAATGCGGACGGGCGCCTATACAACACGCCCTCCTCTCTTCGTGTACGTCGCGTATCTTCTTTACGACTACTCTACGATGATTCCCTCTCTAATTTCGGCGACGTAACCCCTCGATGATGCCTAGCTGGCTTTGTGTTCTCTGAGATCATCGATCATTATACTTTTCTTCGGGCGGGCAATGTAACTTTTATTTAACATTACACTGGGAGGTCCCAGTCCTTCATAATAAACCACAGTATATTCCGCTCTACGTGTATCAATGTGTATAGCGATCGCAATACATTCACTATAGCTAAGAGAACAACATGGGCAGCTCCAAAATACCCTCCATGGCATCATCATTCTTACGGTCCAGAAGCTTACCCTCCAACTTCGAATGGTCCATGTCAAGATATCCTAGAACGACTTCAGCTCAGTATCGCGCTAAAGGCAAAGAATCCTACCATAGGATCTTGTTCTCGATAGATTTGACCGCAATCTCTGCCAGAAGCAATCGTGCAGTGAGCCAGTCGGAAGATGACTCTCGCCAAGAATTTCTTGTAAACGTCCTCGCTAGTCTGTTAGCACACGAGGACACACCGACTATGTTCGTCGTCTCTTGGCCCCATCATCTGCAGGGCACCCACGGCAGGATAGTCAACGTATCGGCTCCCTTCCTTCGTAGGCCTGCACGCCCATGATGTAGCAAACAACGGGAATCAACGACCGACGTCAACGTTGAGGAACGTGTCTGGCTTGCCGCCCGAAGCAGAGTGGATAGGCAGGGGAGGTGGCGTCTTCCGCGAGAGGTGCATATTCGGCGATAGCTGGCTGGGAAGGGAAGTGCCATATTGTGGATGGCTGTATGCCCAGGGGCCGTGCGCTAATCGAGAATAATCAATGAGGACAGGTCGAGGAGCGAAGAAGGCAGTGGCACGTACCAGATACCATGAGAGCGCGCGCAACTCCATTCACCCAAGTCGCACGCCTTTGGTCAGAGACGCGCCAGTAGTTGACCGCCCTGACTTAAGGCCAGTGTACCTCGGACTTGGCTCCATCGTCGTCCATAGCATCCCCTGCCCAGGGGCCGGGCGCTGATCATGAAAAACCAATGAGTCCAAGTGGAGGAGCGAAGAAAGCAGTGGCACGTACCAGATACCATGAGAGCGCATGTGCATCCATTCACCCAGATCGCACGCATTTGGTCCTACAGAGACGCGCCAGTAGTCGACCGCCCTGACTGAAGGCCAGTGTACTTCGGACTTGGCTTCATCATCCTCCATAGCGTCTGACGATCCCCAGAGCTGCGAGAAGGTACGTACGTAGCTACGGCGAGATATGGAAGATAACATGAGAGGGCGAGCCCACCCATTCACCCAGGTCGCACACATTCGGTCAGAGATGCGCGTAGTCGAGCTTGGCCACCCTGACTGAAGGCCGTACATACTACAGGGCAACGTTCTTCATCTTGCTTTGAACGCTGTCGAAGCTTGGGAGCAAGTGACCGCCCGATTCAAGTTGAACCTCGGACTTCTGACGATCCCTGCTACTGCAAGTTCAACTTCTGCCGGGTTCGTCGTCGTCCGACTATCAGTCCAATAGCCTTTTGCTAGCGTCGCCGGGTTTGGGTGGAGGAGGAAGTTTGTAACTGAGCATAGGACGGTCACGCGCCAACTCAGATCTTGTCATGTTCCCACCATCACCAAATCGCAGACCATGTCCAGTCCCATCTACGAGCACCAACAATCACCTGGAACCTGCTCAGGTCGCTAGACACAGTCTTCGTCGCACCACTTTCTTCAGCTCAACAGCCGCTCCCGTCTAATCGTCGACTTCAAGAAAGATTTGCCCCTCGTCAGCCTCAAAAGCCAGCAACTCGGATGCAGAGTACATACCAGAGGACAAGACCTGCCCCGCCCCATAATTTTGCCAAAGGTGTCTCCTCCAGCGTCTTTCTCGCCGTGAATCATCGATGGCTCAGCGGTGATTGAGACGTTAGACGGGCAGGATGCATGAGAGCGCGTAGAAGAGAGGCGGCCGGTCGTGGTGACATTGACAGATCTTTGAGGGCAGAAGTCTTTTCTCCTTCAAATCTACCCACCGCCCAGCGCCGTCCAATGACTTGAACATGGTCTGTCGACTCGAGCCAAAATTTGCCTGTGCCGGCTTGTGGTCAATGAGTTGTATTACTGTTGTGAGAGAAGGGAAAGACAAGGCTATGTATCAAGGACGAGTCAGTTATGAAATCATGATGCAACTGAACAAGTCTACCTCTGTAAAGCTTTCTGGGACCTGTGAACAGGCGTGCCTTCGTCTGAGGATCCTCCACTATTTCGTGAATAATCCAGCCTATGCCCTTCGAGCGCATAGCAAGCTCAACATGACACGCCCGTTTGCACGAGGATACACCAGACAATGATGTGAACTTTGTCGAAACCGTGGTAGTCTGCGGTAGTCGAAAATTCGTAGTCACGCACGAGGAGGCTTTGTCGGCACGGGTCTGAGTACAGCTCAGGGAGCGACGATGTCCTTGTCGACTTTGTATGTTGCGGATCCAGCGCCTCCACGTCAACTTGATCGCCGTCCTAAGGTGCAGCTTCGCTATCCCGTCGTCCCACACTCGTCGTCTGACTCACATCCGTTTTCAAGCCCTCACCGCAATACCAACTCGTCATCAGTCTCCGCTCCATGTCAGGATCGTGTCATAGTTGGTACGAGTTGAGAGAACGGTTCGCTGGTTATAGGTCCGCCTCTGCTAGCGTCGCAGGGTTGGGGACGGGTGTCAGTTGGGTGACGGGCAGGGTAGGGCAGGCAAGGCATGATCATCGGTGACCTCAGTTTGGAGGCCAGGCCCCGGTTTGGCTCGGACGGTCACGGTACTAGCGCGTCCTCGCTGGATGTTCTCACGCTACCATCGCGTCGACAACGATATCGATCCCCTGGCCATAGTTTCGCAATAGTTCGCATGCCCATTTCCAACGAAGCTGTGCACGACATACCATCACGATGCTAGCCTTGGAAACGACCACAGCGGACTACCAGACACCACAGTCAAACCCCATGCGACTAACCCAGTACAACCAAACGTTAAATAACCCTAACAATCGCTGGATCATCGGCAACGCCAGTGTTGACACGGACATCTGTTAGCGCGCGCACCTCAAAGTTTTGGGAGAGTCCCCAGCGATACAGGTGCATCTCATTCGGCGTGAAAGGGTTGTTTTCAGGCATTGGTGAGATCTTCCCAGCCTTTCTTCACTTGTTATTATAACATACATAAGATAGCCACCACCCTCTAACACCTAATAAGACGCTCCTCACGGCCAAGGTTTAGGCGTATCATCTTCTCCCGTTTTCTTCACTACTTCTCCCCGGCGAGGAGACAGAACGTCCACCCCTCCCTTCTCCCGGACTGGCACTAGTACCCCACAGGACTCCGAATGGAGAATCGGAGACTGGATCCATCGTTAGTATGCTGAAGAGGCAGGACGAAATAGACGCTGGCGACGTCAGATGAGATGGTACGAGTGTAATGTTTACGGGTTTTCGTTCCCTCATCATTACATTCTACAGCCGCTTTCGTCGTTCGATTGATTCGATTGATTCCTTGACCAACATACGGCGACTTCATCGATCATTGGACCATGATTGGAGATCTCCATATCTCTACTCTTCGCTCTCTGCGATCTGGTAATAACGCGTCTCTAGGCGCGATGCTAGTGTCACTGCCCGTGCCAGGCAATCTCACATCTGTATATCTGGTTAGAAGGAGTCGGCGATATATCCGCTCGATCTCATAGATGGCCTCGCCGACAAGGCCCTGCGCACTGTCCATCAACCGGCTTCATGACCCCACAAATTATCCACCTTCTTCACCTCTTGCTAGGTGGGATTCCTGCTGTATTGCAATTTAGATGCCATCCAGTGTTCGTCGGGATGGACTCGAGAGATAAGCCTTCGGGACGGAGTGCGTTTAATCTCTGTTGAGGCGTGGCGGTAGTCGAGTGCTTCGCGTTTGTGCATTTTCGGTGGGAGGCGGAACGATCTGATATCGAGTGGAATACTTAAAGACTTCCTGTTGGCTGTTTCCTGACTACGACGACGACATACGGCTGGGAACCACTTGGTGAGCTGATCGCGCATGGCTGCTATATTCAAGGCTAACGAGTCGACTTCAGATGAAGGACGGAGCACCCTGGTGGATCGGACCATGTGTTGTAGACGATCCGTCGGACGCGTTGCTCTTCAGCATCTTCGAACTCGTATGGCCAGAGCGATCCCTCCATGGTGAAGAGGACATGCCACATCAGGCGATATTGGCGGGAGGTCACCATATCGTCTCCAAAACTATAGCAGTATATCGATGCTATAGTCTCAAATGTTTTCAGCCAGCTTGCATTGATCAGCATGCATCTGATCAAGGTGTACCCATAGTCAACTTACGACTCGCCCTTCCCAATGTTGAACCTGGCTGGCCCCTGCTCCTTGACCCTATAGCCTACTCTTCCTCCCGCTGGCGGACATTCTCGGTCCGTCCATGTCGACAGCGATTTCAACTGGGGCCATCACTCTCATTCGACGTTTCGGCGCAGAGCCTGTTTACCCAATCACGGACACTTCTCCATCATCCGTTTCTCCGCCTTTTCATCATGGCAACAAAACTTTGCGAGGAGCATTTTCATCGAGGGCTCATCGAAACTCTTAAGTGTACGTTGCGGCATCCCTCATCGCCGCAGGCTACGAGCACGCTGTATCTGACAGAGCAATTCGGAGAATATCCCATGGAATATGAGAGCTTTCGATGGCGTATAATGGGATTCCCGTTGTATTGATTTATGGCAACGCTGGACCAAAGCAGGAGATTTGGACGTCGCTAGCCTACGAACGTCGAGATTAGTGCTCTGTTGCTGACATGGTGCTCTCATCTTCGTGAGTTCCTTCACGTCTGACGACTCCGCTCGTCGGTATCGAGTTAGGTATGACTCTTGTCAGATCCACCGCTATTTTCATCTGATTTTGACCTCGGTAGGATCTCAATGCCGTACCATCCAAGTTGGTTCCCCGTTGGTAGATGCCAACTCGCCTTCATTCGTACGGGACGAGTCTGGGGCATCGTCTCGTTATCAGGCCAATAGCGTGGTTCTAGTTCTGTGTAGACCGCCTCTGAAATACCGGCTTCAAATGAAGTTTATTTTCTTGGATATGGCCTGATAATCTGAAGAGACTTTCGCTGCGTTCGAGACGGATGATGGCGTTTGCGAGGAACCAGGAAGCGCACCTGACAACTACCACCAAATATGGCAGGCGCCATGACTACTAACCTCGATATCCCTTAGACACCAGAGAGGTACACCACCCACTCTCCCGACGTATATGCTGGAATCGCGGCCTTGCAAAATAAACTTTCCCCAAGGTGAGGTAAGTTAATCCATGCGGGCAAGCATCTAAGAGCTTGATAGAACGAAGACTTCTATCGCATTACCTACACGCAACAGCCCAGGAGCATTCGGGGTGGAACTTGCAGGTTGTGATGCCTCGAGGTAAACACCTTTCGTTTAGCACTCCCTCGACCTCTGTGCCCTTTTAAGCGTAGTAAATGGGAGATAGTATGTATGATTATTCCTTCTCGATTTCAGTGCTCATTAGGACGACGTTAGGACTGTCCAAGGTCCAACCGTTTTTTGGCAGTATGATGGCGATTTTGAAACGCATACGCTCTGTCTTTTTGACATCCCGGACAAATAAAGATCCATCTCCTGACGAAATTCCTATACTTGACGAAAACCCCAAAACAACCGTGTCGTCCGAGCCGCGAGAGAAGCACAGTACTAGGTCTGCTTCAGAAGATGCTGGTCCTGCTTTGGAGGCGACACCAGACTCGTCGTCCTGCTTGCATCTAGACTCACCATCCATTGTGGATTCGCAGACTGATGACACGGAAGAGCAGCCATCTGAAGATACTTCTGATGACGATCCATGGCCTCCGGAGGGAAGTCGATCTGCAAACTACTTGCATCCAGAATCACCGTCTATTGTGGATTTGCAGTCTAATGCCTCGGAAGAACAACCATCTGAAGATACTTCGGGTGATTCTTCTGTGTTTCATGGTGATGATGACGATCCATGGCCTCCGGAGGTAAGTCAATCCGCAAACAAGCAGGAGGGACATGATAAAACATTTCCAGGACATCTCTCTTCCCAAAGTCACTATCTCTGCCTTCACTGAGACGGGTCAAGCGAAATCGTCGTTCGTCGTTCCCAAGCAACGGGCATACACCGGTCGAAAGCCTGTGATATCATCTCGCCTCACCGACATTCTCTGTGCTACCCTCGGCGTTCAGGGCCTCTTGGATCAACTCAACTCCACGCTCAGAACATCATACACCCTGGACGATCCATCCCTCTCTACCCTTCTAGAAGACTGCATTGCAGACAACTATGACTTTGGCATGGCATATGGCTGCCTCCGCAGGACGTGGTATATCCATGACTGGAGTGCTATACGAGATGCATTGCACAGATTCGAAGAGGAGGACCGGGAGAGGCGACGGAAAGCATTCGTTGGTAACCGGATTCAAGTCTTCGATGAGGTAGATTTACCACCTCGACGTGTTTGGGATTTGTACAGCAATCGGGTGGTGCCATGGTGGACTCAGATCTACCAGCCTCAGCCGATCTCGCATGCATGGGTGGATGCAAAGGACCGTGTCGATGTGTGGACGCCCATCAACGGATACAAATGGCCTGTTCCCATACCGAAAAACACTAGCCTCGACCTTGTCCGCATTGAGATGCTCAATATCAATCTTGGAGCGGAATGTATGTGGTTGGATGTTCTCTGTTTGAGACAGGTGGGTGGACCGGAGGAGGATTTGGGTGCAGAAGAGCGGAAGTTGGATGTGCCCACCATTAGACACCTGTATCATGGGGCTGATGTGGTGATTTACTTGGGTGGGCTGGGTCGGCCTTTGAGGTTGAAGGACGGCGACTTGGATAATGATCGGTGTTGGTTTAGATGTGCATGGACAGTGCAGGAGGTTGGGGATAGCAGGGTGATTGCTGGGAACATGCCGGATGGACCAATGCATGCCAAGCATAGGAAAAGAAAGTATGAGACCGAGCTGCTGACTAGGCACTGGAGGAGATGCAGCATCGGATATAGACAAACCCAGTGGACAAAGTTGCGGGACTGGCATTTCTTATGCGGTCCGAAATGATACCAGCATACTATGAGGGCGAGTCTCTAGAGGACGCATGGACAGCACTCGTGAATCTGTCAGCTGGAGGGTCTCGGGCAGAGTTGTTCTCCTTTTATCCTGAACCGGGTAATGCGAGTGCAAAATGGAGACCGTCGTGGGATCAGCTTATGGCGAAGCCTCTGCCCAGATACTCTGACAGGGTTTACATGGTCGACGTTGATTGGAATGAGGAGATGAATAAAGATTCATGTCATGCACACTGCGTTGAAAAGGGGCTGGTGCGGGGGTTGGGTGTCGTGGAAGAGGGTGATCGATATGGAGAGTTGATTGTTGAAGGCAAGGATGGGACAGAGCATGTATTCAACATCACGGCCGCCCACGAGTACCCGATTCCCGAAGGCACATACATACTGATTTGCACTCATACAGTGTCGTATAAAGATTGGGTTATCGGGCGAAGGCTGCCGGGAGAAAGGTTTGAGAAAATGTCGGTGTTGCGACTTTGCGATGAAGAAGAATGGGGGCGGTTAAAAGATCTGTATATTAGTGAAAAGTGTCGGAATATTCTTGTTTAAGTACACGTTGTACTAGCTTTTCTTAAACTGAGTAGTTATTCATACCTACCTGAGAGTGTGCGAAGGACTTCTCTTATGAAGCGCTCACGCAGCCACTGCTCGGTATAAAGGCTCGTCGATTGCGAAGACCCGCACTATACTACAATGTACTATGTATCTCTTTGAACGTTTGTTTAAAATCAAAGAAGAGCGGAACCGAGAAAACCGAAAGACAAGGAGAAGGCGTAAGGTGGAAGTATCTTGGTGAGACGAGTTATCTCAGCATCGCGAGAACCCTATCATAGCATCTTGCTGGTTCCCCATGGCTTTCGCCACAACCGCTGCCAGGACGTAGTTGCGCACCAGTGAGCAAGGTGATGCTTGATGGGAAGACTCCGTGTCAAGAATTTCTCTTTTAAGTCTTCTTCGTCTGTTGACACATAGGGACATGTTTCATCATCTCTCGACCCGTTACTTGCAGTACATCCATGAGATAGTTGATGTATCGATGCTCCTTTCCTTCGTAAAACCGCATCCCTGTTGAAATAATCTTGCAGGTATGGAAGCATACAAGGGATCAGAGCATGAATACGGGATTGACGGAGTACATGGGCGGAGTATGTAGTCAATGGAATAAAGAAGAGAAAAAATTTTGATTCTATTTTGACTCGCCCAAAATAGTCGCCACCCAGCTGTAATGACATGCGTTATGGAAGCCTCAGGTCAGTATATGAGCACATGGTGATGCCGTTCATTTATTCTATGCATTCCTTTTGGTTATGCTGGAATATGGCAATCTGGCATCTCATCTCATCTCATCATTACACAGCACGGTACCTTCAGGCACGCCGGACGCATCATGCCGAGCTTGCTGATTAAGGAAGAAGCAGGAGGAAATGTATAGAAGATTCTAGTAAATACTGTATAATTTCGACCAAATGTTCATAAATTTGGAAATTTTTGGTACCAACTGTTTTTTGGGAGCGTTACCCATTACTGAATACTTGGTCGAAATTATACAGTTGTCTTTTAGTATAAAAGTAGGTACTGTAGTGTACATCTTCATGCATTTGCAGAGCTCAGCCAAGCGGAATAGTATTGGCTCGACACTGCGTGTGTACATACTGAAAGGTGCTGAGCGCCTATGAAGATGCGACGTGCTACACACACCACACTACACTAAACACTCAGTAATTGTGGTGACACGCTTGGAAAGTGTTTACACATGTAATTTTGCGAAATGTATCAATACATACATTTTATAAAAGCTGGATGCCAAGGCAATGAGATGTACCTTAGAGCGCAATGTCCTAAGTGTGGGCAATGAAATACCTTGAGTGATATTCGGTGGAGCGCATGGCTTAACTGTAGAGTGATACTATAAGGGTCACACTAAGTATAAAGTCCCAGCACTTGACACTGAGTGCGCCGACAATGCACAGACAACGCGCGCTAATAATAGAACCAGAGAAGCTCAGGAGATAATTAATACTTCCCATAGCCTTGATCTATGACATGCAAGGCACTGCCATGCCAGGAGCTAGCACTCTAGACCTCAGAATGTATAGAATTGCAGTAAGGCCAAAGTTCCTGACTTCGGCCGATGCACGTGAGGTCTAGACAAGGAGCACGTTGCCCTCACTACAATAGAATTCCCTATGAGAATACTAGGAAGCGAAATGAGAGTCGCGGGGTAGGCTATAACTCCGAGGATATGGTAACCGATGTCAATACACGTGTAATAGCGGTGGTAACTGACATCGCGCAACTGAGAGACCAGGATCTGGCCCCGAGCCGGAGCTCTGAGTAAGTGCCAAGCAATGGCGTGATTATGGCAACATGTGCAGCACCCAGGAAAGGAAGTTCCGCAGGCCAAGAGTTACTATTTAAGGTTGTATTAATTGGTAGAGTGCATCGTATATAAATACCGTAGTATAGTAATAGTGTACAAGTTTTGGACCCCCACTGTAGATGCGCGCAAGCCTCCAGCTTAGCGCTCTACCTTTGGGATCAGTTTGTAGCTTCGAGCGAGAGAATAGAACCTTTATTGATAACATCAGAGTGACTTGAGTAGCGTGTGAGGCTTAGAAAGCTAACGCGGGACTTGTGTATTGTTTGAGTGATTGGTTGACTGCGCTCTAACCTGAGGATAAGAGATTTGTGTCATTGCGGATGCGCTCTTGAGTTTTGAGGTTTTCTTGTGATGCGCGGTGCTACAGGCGGCAGAGGTTCAAACTCTTTGGTCTGATTAGCATGCGCTTAGTTGGGTATACCATCCTGCAAGTGGCAGAGGTTCAAACCCTTTGGCTTGTGGGCGGTGTTTCTTGTTGTACGAGATACTACAGGCGGCAGAGGTTCAAACCCTTTGGTCTGGTTAGTATTTGTGCAGAGGCCTTCATTGTATGTGCGGTGTTACAGGTGGCACAGGTTCAAACCCTGTGGTCTGATTAGCACGCGCTTGAGGGTTCTCATTTCCGCAAGTGGCAGAGGTTCAAACCCTTTGGCTTGTTGGACAGGGTTTATTTGGTTATTGTGTCTCTGGATCGCATGGGTTCAAACCCTGTGGGTCTACAATCGGTTTGGAAGCTTGAGTGCATAGGTTCAAATCCTGTGGCTTGAGTGGACGTTTTGTGAAGGGTTTCTGCTTAGAGCGCGAAGCTTTGAGTCATGTGTAGTGTGTTTTGAGTCATTTGAGGTCACCCTGCGTGTCGCTCGAGACTTATTGAGGGTTTTGTTGGTGTGTGGCGATGAGTTGTGTATTGTAGTACACCTTGCCTTGAGGCCTGGTGACATCTGTCACTCCTCTTGTTATAAAAGCCTTTGGACTTAGAGAGATCTAGATACCCTACGAGCGCGATTGCTATATGTGTGTATCATATATTCTGAGAGTTTAGTTGTTTTGCTTCAATCTGCTTCTATCACATAATATCCCCCCAAGAACTTGAGGGTTTGTGTGTGTAGTGTTGGGTGTGGTGTGATCAGTGTCTTCGACACTGTTGCATTTCTAGCCTGCACGCACAGAGTCTCTTCAGCGGTTTGAAGGGAGGTATGTTATACCAGGTTACGACACTTTGTACTGTAAGATACTAGTTCCAGGTGCAATGAATATGATTGATTTAAAGAATATATTGCGGTTTCCACTCTAAGTTCGACATGTCACTGAACACAAACTTAAACTGATACAGAATAACTGCCTGGTGCAGGTTCTGAACTTGTGCTGGCTGCCTGGTGCAGTTTCAATACTGATACTTTGCACCTGGTTGCGACTTAAAACACACTGACTGGTTCTGAACTGTTTCTCAGGTCTGACTTTCTGTTTCTAGCTTAATACTGTTTGCTTGCTTGTCTGTTCTTGCACACACAAAGTGACCAGGTCACAATCTTTCTATTCCAGGTGAGTCTACGACTTGAAGCTCTTAACCAATAAAACCCATACTATTCGCCTGGTAGTGTTCCAGGGGGGTCAGAAACCTGTTTCCCCACTAGATACATGACCTGTATTTATACTAAACTACTGATATGCTATTATTAATCCTTTTTACTACTGACTAATATACTTGCTGACCCAGCCTGGTGAGGATAAATGTTCTACCTGGTAGATATTATCTCATCCGTGGCTACCAGGTTGATCGATCACTTGCGAAATCTGGAGATCCCCTATCGGTGCCTGCTGGGAAAGCCAAATCTGACCATACCAGGTGGACCAGGTAGAATCCCCATGCTTCGTTCTTGGTTTTTTCATGTCTTGCTCATGATTCCCAGAGAACCTTCTTGTTGCTAGTGGTACTTACTGTTGGTTTCTTACTTATTGTAGTTAGATAAACTTTCTTGAATTAAATTACAGTGAACATTATATGTGATTTTCAGAGGTGTACGCCAGGCAGGCGTATCAATACTGGGAACAAACTGATCCCCTGTTTTACAACAGGTTAAATTGGCACACCCGTACTATGCTCTGAATGATCAGTGGCATTGACTGATTTCAATAGATGGGACTTGAAAGCCGTATAAGTATGTTCCCCAGGAAGCATGATGGAATGTGAATGTTGGCACACTCAGAGACTCTTTAAGCCTCACGGATTGCTGCTTTACTCATAGTGGGAGTGACTGAAGTAGCCAAACTGCGTGACCCTTGCTCCTTCCTCACATTCAAACTAACAGCTCATTTCTCTCCCACTTTCTTAGACTTACCGACTGAGCATATACCTTCCTTGTGTCCTGTTGCAGTGACAAAATCATCCTGCCAGTATCTCACATGCTGCTGAGATCAGCTCGCTAGGTTCAATAGGACTGGGGCATCAGGTGTCAGCATCTTTAAGACTTTAACTTGGGAGTGAATCAACTCCTGTATTTACAGGTGATAGATGTTACATACTGAAACTGTTGGAAGGAAGGAAGCTGATTCTAAGAGCCTGGGAAAAAGCTGGGAGTTGAAACTTCCTGTGTTGGTGACATCTTTTATACTGGAAGACATGATGGGATCTCCTTCAAAGATTTGATTTCTTTGCCCCACTTGTGGATTATACATGATTTCTCTTCAGTATTTTGCATGAGGGCATTCTTATACAGTCGACTCTGAAATAACCCATACCTCTCAGTCAACACTCTGGGCTATGGGTTACTACAGAGTATGGGTTCTGGCAGAGGGCATTATAGGGTCTCTCGGAAGGGTTCTCAAGGCATCAATTACACACAAATTGTATCTTAGACCTATTTGAAGTAAAATACATAGTGATTTTAGCATCTTTTAAGAAATGAGCAGTGTATGAGCCTCTTCCAAACCTGCTTTCTGATTAAAAAGGCTAGAATACCTTCAATCAGATGAACAAATGCATCATCTGGGCAGCCAATATACTCTTATCAACCATAAGGGCCTATTTACAAAGGGTTACAAGAGATAAATGGAACAATACATTCATCAGCACCGACATTGCATGCCTGCACAGCTTTGTCTTCATTCCATGTCATCATGACTGTGTTAAAAATATTCCACTCAAAATGCGATGGCAATCTCAGGCCAGGACCATTTTGGTGAAAAAAAAAAAATCTTTCTAAAGATTGAACCCACTACCACTCATTGCTGCACTAGAACCCTTACCAACTGAGCCATTTGACCATGAATTGTATCAGATTATGGGGGTATACAGAGGGATTTTGCCGAATGAGCTATGGGTTATGGGTTATGAGCTCATTTTCCCTGTGAACAAGGTCAGTCGACACCAAAACCTATGGGTTACAGCAAAGTATGGGTTAATACAGGTATGGGTTATTTCAGAGTCGACTGTACTAGGTGAGTGCAACTTTGTTGTGGCGGTAACACTCACAGGGTTGTCGGTCACTCTGGGGCAAGGTGTAGTCCATACACCAACATTGGCACTTCACCATCTTAAAGTGTTACAATTTATTCATTTTCCTTATCTAAGCGCCTCTTATCTTATCTTATCTTCGGCGCTTATCTTATCTCATCTTTAGATCCGCGACTCCACGGAGCCTTCGTAAATCTTCACATCATCACACCGTCATCACACGTCATCGCGTCGTCATACTTACTCCAGACTCGCTCCGCGTGTGTTTTATCTCGCTCACCGTGTATTCTGCTTATTCACTTTCTAACACGGTGTACCCATTATTGAACCTTCGTTCTAGTATATAAGTAGTCTACTCAAAGCTGTATATTCCCTAGCTTTGAGCTAACGTTTAATCACACCGAAACATTCCACTTCTCGCTAAGCGCTAAAGCCTTAGTCTTGACACTTGAACTCTCCGGGACTTAGCAGTGATCGTATCAACTCGTTACACCTGTGTATTTACCCTTGTTCAGACGTCGGGTCTAACAATTAGCTCAAAGCTTTTCTTTAGATCCTTAACCAGATCTTCCATGTCTAACGGTACCGCCCAAGATCTAGCCATTGCTCTTGGAATCCCCAGCGCTACCATCGTCTCTATCATTCTCATTCTCACGCTCAGGACTCTTTGTAGGCCGCCACGAAGAATTGAGACATCTCCCGTCATCCCCACATTCCCTGTCACCTCCACGGTCTCTACCACCCCTACTCTCCCCGACAATGTCAATGCCATTCCGCTCGAGCAGCACTCACCCCGAATCTTCGCACCCGTACCATGCCGACCAATCCCACTCAACGAGCTCGCTCGGGGAGGGGTCGCAGAAGAAGAGGAAGTCATTCCTGAGTCGGTTCATCCCGACATCCCGGAAAGCTCAGCTGCTCCCCTTGCCGGAGGAGCTACGTTCATCCACCCCGCCATCCCTCCCTCACCCGAATATATCCCCTATGTCCCTCGAACCCCCTCTCCCGGCACATACGCCCGATTCGCTGCACGAGTCGGGGGATTCGACGTGGGCCGCGACACCAGACCCGTCGCCCCCGTCACCAATTACGATACTTGGGCAGATAGGCATCCCACTCCACCACCCGCAGCCGGTATCCCTTCAGCAGAGTTTTGGGACAATGTCGATATCCTCTACAGCGCCTTCTTCCCTAATCCCTGTCCAGACTCGCCAGACCACCGAACCCCTCCCCCGTCCGGGTATGGCAACCAGTACAGACACTGGGACCAGCACGTCCAGAATCGGCCATACTCCCCGGAGCCTGTCGAGGGACCTGTCGCCGGCCCCTCGACCCATCTCTACCCACCCGCGCGCCGTGGCGAGCGAAGTCGCAACACCCATTGGGAGCGACTCGCCCGACATCTCAGAGCGCGCGAGTCGAGCCCCTCAGAGACCGTCGTCAAGTCGCAGCGTCCGCCCCGACCCTCCACCCCGTACCCGATCATCAGGATCGATGGAAGGCCTCAGTCGCCCACCAAGTCGTCGGGCGAACGTACACCCCAGCCCCCCTCCGATGAGACTGGCCGACGCGATTAGGTTCTATGAGGAGACGCTGGAGGACCCGAATATAAGTATACCAGCTGCTTTGAGACAGGCCAATTATGAAGAGATATTTACGTATTTTGCTTATGAACTCCCTTTTGACCGGACCTGGGGACAATCCCAGGCCGGGAACGATTATTTTATGAAGAAAAACAGAGGACTCCCAGCTGACGACATACTCCAATACGAAGCAGAGTGGAATGCTTGCTTCCTATGGAACGATATACATCGAGATGCTCCCATGGAGGAGCTTCCCGATTACGAAGAAGAAGCAGCCGAGATCGAAGCCCAGGAGCCAGCAGAGACATCCTTCACAGGATCAACTGGGGCCTTTTCCTATACTAGGGAGCCAGTATCGCTGGCAGCTTACCAAACTGGCTACATACCATTCAACCAGCCATTTGCTGGTGGCGGTCGTGGAGCTCCCGGTGGAGGAGGTGGTGGCGCACAGCCACCGCAACCTCCTGCTCCTCCAGCACCACCAGTAAGGTACGCACTCCTGCTCTTTCCCGCACCACCACCTCTCCCAGATCTGCCAGTACCCTGGCAACTAGTCGATGGAGCCGTCGCCCCTTATGACGAGTTTAAACCAAAACTCCTCAAAGAGGTCGAAGACTTCACAGGTGATTCTACCGACATCACCCGATTCTTCCTAAAGTGTGAATTGCACTTCGAAGCATTCAACCGACACTTCCGCCACCCCCCTCATAAAGTCCTCTTCTGCGTCTCTCGACTTGCAGGAGATGCCGAGACGTGGTGGGAGTTAGGCGCACAAGTGATAGGAAGGGATCAAGCGATGGGAGCCCAGCTCTACCCATCTTACGACGACTTCAAGAAAGAGCTATGGGCGAGGTTCTGGAAGGATGCTGACGCGCAGCTAAAGTACGCCAAGTGGGAGAAGCTTAGGCAGTCGGAGAACAAGGACGGCGACAAGTTCTTCCAAGAGTTTGAAGAACTAGCCTACCATGCCGGAGTACGCGACAATGAGCAAGTCATGCTCCACCAAATCAAGAAGGCCGCCCGCCAGTCGAGTAAAAATACTATATACTCGGCCGACACGGAAGTGCCCACCACGTACGAAGGCTGGAAGACTTGCCTCCTCCGCATCGACTACAACTGGCGCCTAAGACAGGCAGAAGGATCTACAGCGACACCCGCGAAAACATCGCCACAGAAGATGACCATGCCTACTAAGGGTGGTCAAACAGCAGTTCCTACGCCGTCAACGAAGACAGCGTCGGGAACGACTTACGGGGGACGCGGCGCACCAATGGATGTTGACGCAGCCAGGGCAGCATCAGTATGCTTCCGTTGTGGCAAGAAAGGCCACTTCAAGCGCGACTGCCCCAATGCGCCCAAATCACGGGAGGAAAGCTTGCGACGCGCCAATGCATATTGGGATTCCCAGGAAACGCCGCTCGCCTCGATTGAAGAAGTAAAAGAGAGCGCCAAGAAGTAAACGATTCGACTTACTTGGCAAAAGACTTAGTTATGGCTGGTACACCTATCGCGACTTATCAATGTACTTATATACCTGTTGTAGTTACCCCTGCGCATTCGAATATACCCACGACTTCGCAATCAGACCAGAAACTAAGCAAGAATCGACTCTCCGACCCAGATGTCGTGGTAGTTAGACTATCGACGACTAAACGTTCAGCAAGTAACCCATTGCGGGCGAAAGCATCAGACGATAAGTCACCTACCATAGTGACACCCCTTTCAACGGCGAAGCACCAGTCGAGGTCCTCTGACTTCTCCTACGCTGTTACGACAGCTCGAGATGAGACCGCAGTGACGAATGCTCGACCGGAGGGGACGGACGAGGCACTTAGTGCCGACTCTGCAAACGCCGCCTCACACGACCGTGAGACGACTCTACGGAGCCCCAGCCTCGCTGGCGGTTTAGAGGGAATAGCTACGGCGAAACCTCCTCTGGTAAAAGAGTGCTTCGTAAGGATGCCAAAGTCTAAATCCCTCACACACCAAGGGGCTTTGGTCGACCAGAAAGCTGCGGACCAGGAAGCTGCTAGCGCCCAGGCAGTGCAAAGGGGGCATCAGGTAGCTTTCATTGAAGAAATACCTGATGACGAGGACATTACCAGTTTCATGATGAACAAGAAGACTAATTTATCCCCTTTAGAAACTGCGGTGACCTCGCCAACGGTAGTCGAGCCCTCACGGGTCGACGCGAAGGCTAAGGAGGTCCCGCAACTCTCGCGCACTTACATTAGTGGCGAGACCTACAGCGAGTGGTGGCTCAAACCATTCGAGGCTGAGTGGACTCTGCGTGGCGTAGTACAAGCCAAGACAGAGGAGGAGGTGAAGGCGATCTTAATGAATTAGATTCATAAGACGCGTACAGGAGAAGTAGTCGACGCAATGCTCGAGGAAATGAGGGGGATGGAACGGAGTAATGCACTCGAATGGCTCGCAGAACTACGACAGCCAAGACGATATATCAGCGCATTAAGTAACGAAGGGAAGGACCTGGTTCTACCTGTCGAAATCGGGATACCAGGAACTCTTACCCGAATTGCTACAAAGGCGCTGGTAGACAGCGGGTGCACCAGCAGTGCTATCAATAAAACGTTCGTCGAGAAGTACAAAATCCCGACTCACGCCACAGCCGCACCAATCCCAGTCTACAATGCCAACGGAACCAAGAACCAGGGAGGATCAATTACCGAATATGCCGAGATCAGTCTTAAAATCGGAGATCATTCAGAACGAATCGATCTAGCCGTAACAGATCTCGACGATAAAGCGATCTTCCTTGGCCACGATTGGTTAGCCCGACATAATCCGATCATCAATTGGAAGACAGGAGGATTAACGTTTGCACGGTGCGAATGCCATAAAAACCCATTCATACTACCCGATGCGGATCCCGACGACAGGTGGGACGAAGAGCTGGAGGAGGGAGATACAATTCTTGCAATAGACTTCACACGGGCTATACTCATACGCGCTCATCACGCTAATGACTTAGCTGCCGCGGCCAACGCAGACAAGAAAACGAAGACGTTCGAAGAAATGGTCCCAGAATGGTGTCGGGATTTCAGCGATCTGTTCGATAAAGACAGTTTCGATGAACTTCCCGAACCAAAGACGTGGGACCACACAATCGAACTTATTCCAAATGCGAACGCCAATCTCGATTGCAAGGTCTACCCTCTGAATCGGAACGAACAGGCTGAACTCGACAAATTCCTGGACGAGAACCTCTCAAGTGGATGAATAAGGCCCTCAAAGTCGCCCATGGCTTTGCCCTTCTTTTTCGTCAAAAAGAAGGATGGCAAGCTGCGACCAGTACAAGATTACCGTAAGCTCAACGAGATGACGATTAAAAATCGGTACCCGCTTCCACTCATCTCGGAGCTGATGGATAAACTACGAGGTGCCAAGTACTTTTCTAAACTTGACGTTCGATGGGGATACAACAACGTGCGCATCAAGACTGGCGACGAGTGGAAGGCGGCATTCAGAACTAATCGAGGGTTATTCGAACCTACGGTTATGTTCTTCGGGCTCACCAATTCGCCCGCCACCTTCCAGTGGATGATGAATGACATTTTCAAAAACCTCATTGCATCAGGCGCCGTCACCGTCTACCTCGATGATATCCTAATCATGTCCAAAACCAAGGCAGAACATCGCCGCATCACGCACGAAGTTCTCAAGGTCTTGTGCGAGAACAAGCTATTCCTTAAAGCGGAAAAATGCGAGTTCGAGACCTTGGAGACCGAGTACCTTGGTGTGATCATCAGTGAGGGAAGCATTCGCATGGACCCAGTCAAAATCGCAGGAATAGCGGAGTGGCCCGTTCCGACCAAGAAGAAGCAGCTTCAGTCGTTCCTAGGCTTTACCAACTTCTACAGACGTTTCATCAAAGGATATAGCAAAGTCGTCAAGCCTATGACACAGCTAACAGGAAACGATCCGTGGAAGTGGGGAAAAGCGCAGCAGGATGCATTCCAAGAGTTGAAGAGACTACTAGCCGAAGAAGTGGTACTGGCAATACCCACAGAAGGAGGCAAGTTCCGCATAGAGGTGAACGCAAGCGAGGGAGCGATCGGCGCTGTATTGTCGCAAGAGCAGGACGGGAAATGGCGCCCAGTTGCATTTCTGTCCAAGTCCCTAACGGTTACGGAACGAAATTACGAAATATACGACAAAGAGCTGCTAGCCATCATGCTAGCCCTGGACGAGTGGAGACACTACCTGATGGGGGCGGCGCAGGACTTCGAGATATGGACAGATCATCAGAATCTGCAATATTTCCGAAAGCCTCAGAAACTCAACCGACGTCAAGCGCGTTGGGTAACTGAGCTTGCCGAATACCATTTCTCGCTACATCACAAGCCAGGGACAGCAAACAAGAAAGCCGACTTACTCAGTTGACGAGCAGATCACGAGCAGGGACAGGAGGACAACGATGAGGTTATCGTCCTCAAACCCGAGCATTTCCGGGCAATGGTCATGCCCACAATTGAGGAAATCCATACCAAAATCAAGCAAGCCATGCTTGACCACCACCGATGGGACAAGAACGTATCCGCGTCTCTCAACCATGACTGAGGGATGTCTCTAGATGACGGTTTGATCTTCTATGATCACCGTATCTATATTCCCCAAGATCATGCGTTACGAGGGGAAATCATCGCGATGCATCACGACCATAGGACAGTGGGACACCCTGGCATTGAGAAGACCAAAGAACTTGTTCTACGAGAATACTGGTGGCCCAGGATGAAGAAAGACATAGAGGCCTATGTCCACGCTTGCGAGACGTGCCAACGAACTAAGTCGAGCACTCAAGCAAAAGCGGCGCCTCTCCATCCGAACGCCATACCCTCCCGACCATGGACTCATATTTCCGTCGACATGGTCACTGGTTTACCTAGGTGCAACGGTCAAGACGCTATCTTAATGATCGTCGATCGATTCTCTAAGAAAATCATACCGATAGCATGTACGACAGAGCTGTCATCGGAAGGGTGGGCCAAAATCTTACGCGACGAAGTTTATGCCAAGCACGGAATGCCTCAGGTAGTCATTTCTGACCGAGGTTCCGTGTTTGTCTCCAAGTTCATGAAAGACCTCTATGACTTGCTACAGATCAAGGCAAACGTATCCACCGCCTATCACCCACAAACAGATGGACAGACAGAGCGCGTCAATCAAGAGGTTGAAAAATACCTCCGCATCTTCGTCAACCATCTCCAGGACGACTGGGTAGAATGGCTCTCTCTCGCGGCTTTCGCTCACAACAACCGCGTCCACTCCGCTACGGGCAAAAGCCCCTTCGAGGTTAACTACGGCTATAACGCTGACCTCCTCCCTGGCGCAATACCCCAAGCACCCTTCAGAACACCGGCCTCAACCACATTCATTTCACAGATGCAGAAAATCCATGCTGAAGCAAAGCAAGCTCTGGAAAAAGCCGCCGACCAAATGAAAGCCCAATACGACAAGAAGAAGCGACCTGCAGTCGAGTACCAAGTAGGAGACAAGGTGTGGCTCGACACGACCAACCTTTCTTTACCACGTCTCAAGAAGAAACTCGCAGACAAACGAACAGGTCGCTTCCCAATCATCGCTAAAGTCGGAGCGTCGGCGTACAAACTGAAGCTCCCGACGGGCTGGCGCATCCATCCAGTATTCAACGAATCACTCCTCACCCCATACGTACCACCAGCATTCCCAAACCAAGAACAACCACCTGCGCCGCCGCCAGATCTCATCGACGGCGAAGAACATTATGAAGTCGAACAAGTCCTCGACCATAGAGAGCGCAAAGTCAGGGAAAAAGCAGGGGAACCGGCACATTGGGTTACGGACTACTTCGTCAAATGGAAAGGCTACGGACCAGAGTCAAACAGCTGGGTAAAAGAAAACGACATGGCCTCGGATGAGTTAATAGACGATTACCTCGCCGAGCGATTAAACAGAACGGACACACCACAATTCAAAGATTGGCAATCTTACACAGACCCATTCATGGGACGAAAAATCTGGTACGACCAAGAATTACTCTGGGACACCTTTGGAGGGCGCGACAGCCCTTCACAAGACACGAAAGGACCAGATGAACCTACAGAATTCCCTTGAAAAGGGGAAGACCAAGTCTACTAGCAGTTGGGACACCTGCCCTAAAGGGGGGGTAATGTTACGATTTATTCATTTTCCTTATCTAAGCGCCTCTTATCTTATCTTATCTTCGGCGCTTATCTTATCTCATCTTTAGATCCGCGACTCCACGGAGCCTTCGTAAATCTTCACATCATCACACCGTCATCACACGTCATCGCGTCGTCATACTTACTCCAGACTCGCTCCACGTGTGTTTTATCTCGCTCACCGTGTATTCTGCTTATTCACTTTCTAACACGGTGTACCCATTATTGAACCTTCGTTCTAGTATATAAGTAGTCTACTCAAAGCTGTATATTCCCTAGCTTTGAGCTAACGTTTAATCACACCGAAACATTCCACTTCTCGCTAAGCGCTAAAGCCTTAGTCTTGACACTTGAACTCTCCGGGACTTAGCAGTGATCGTATCAACTCGTTACACCTGTGTATTTACCCTTGTTCAGACGTCGGGTCTAACATAAAGCACCATGGAGTATCAAGAATGAATCCAGCATTGTGGTTTGTGGTAATCTTGACATGTCATCTTTCTGGTATAATATGGTATCCAACTCAACGATCTTTCATTCTTACTCTTCTTCTATCCTTCACCTCAGAAATGAGTAGCGGAATTTCAGATCCCTTTGGGAGTATCGTTATATGTGAGTAGAGCTCCTGAGTCTTCACTTGTATGGTTGGCTTGAACCGTGTGTACTTCTAGCAGTATTTTTGAGCATCCTCCTCTTGGGCACCATGATTGTACAGTTATACATTTACTTTGACCACTATCACAAGTTAGCAAAACTGTTCCTTTCTATCGGATCCTCTGATTTGTTTTTCAAGAGACAATGTCTGGCTCAAGGTCTTCATCATAGTTCTCTTTACCTTGGACATTATCAACTCTGTTTTCACCATTATGTGGTATGAGATATAACAACAACAGCTAGTGTGCTTAAATCATGACATCTTCACAGGGTTTATAAAATCCTAATTGACAACTTTGGGAACCTTGTCACATTGAACAAGTGTCAGTAACTTTTCAGAACCTGCCACCATTGAATGTCTATGCTTACGCCTTCTTTCGCAGCTGGCTGGACTCTTAAAACTGACCCTATTCTGATGGGCATCATGTCAGGAATGGTTCAGGTTTTTTTTGTGTGGAAGATCTGGGTGTTGACCAAGTACGTTATATATCCTTCAAATAGTCAAGTACCATTTCTGATTCAACTCCACGGTTGTAGGAACTATTTCTACGTTGGTGCAATCCTTATCTGTGCATTGTCATCTTTGGTGGGTGCTATAGCAACAAGTATAGCTGGCATTCCTATCATGAACTCTGCTGATTGGGAGGAGTTCCAAAATAAACTGTATAAGCTCTCCCTTGTGTGGCTTGCTCCAGCTGTATTCAGAGACCTCATTATTACAGTCGTTATCACCGTATCTTTGCAGCAAGCAAAGGGCTCTATCAGGCAAACCAATTGTGTGTTAAACAAAATTATTCGATGTGAGTTTCTTGTTCAACTGAGATGATTCTGCTGTACGCTAAAGCATCTGACTTGATAGTGACTATGCAGAATGGCAAGTTCCATACTCTTCCATAGCCCAGTGCGCCATGAGACTTAATATGATCCACAGAGCTTCTCACTGTGACTGCTGTGCTAATTGATCTAATTTTGATTCTTGCTGTGGAGGCAAGTGTTTAACTTGAGTGTCTTTTCACACATGCTTACTTATACTTCCAATACTCAGTCGGGGCCTTACCATCTTTGTGCAAGGTCTCCAATTTCTGTTCTGTTTGGCCCTTCTAACTATTCTTTCCAGGTGTTGCATTCATCTTACCTAAACTCTACACGAACTCAGGTAGACCTATCTATAGATGTTGATTCAGTGACACTGATGGTTATCCAGCACTGATGAACCTATAAACTCCTGCGGGCAGAAAACACAAGACCTGTAATGGCGAGTGTAGTCAAACACAGAATCTGAAGGCAGGTTCTAGCGAGTCTAGTCTTGCACCTCCATGCGGTGACTATAGCTTCCTGGTGGTGTAGCGAAGTATTGCTACGCTTTGTTATGATTCTCTGAAGGCTGTTCAGAGACTCAAGGTATGTACATGAACTTTCCTGGAAGGGAAGGAATGCGTAAACGTGGGTGTATGCTGAGCAGGGGCGACCTAGATACAGCGCAAACTATGTGGTGTCGGAATCCTGGCTACAGTTCCAGTAGAATATATTTTCCTATACTCTTGTACTTTCTAAGAAATGCAGAGATGGAGCTGGCTTAACTAAAGAAACTTGAATTAGTATCATTCCTAATAGCACTGCATGAAGAATCTAATATTTTAACTTAAAATATTGAATTCTATAACTATTTATTTTTTCAATATGTTGGCCTGAAATATTGAGATAATATTTTCAATATATTTGTGATATTTGAGAAATTTCCAATATTTTTTTCAATAAACAAGAATATCAGAATAATATTCAAAATAATCTCTCAATATTTCAGGCCAATATATTGAAAAAATAAATGATTATAGAATTCAATATTCTAAGCCAAGATATTGGATTCTCCATGCAGTGTAGGAACAGTAGGCTGTTGATGTTAGAGACTAAAAGTTCAGAACCCTAGCTACGGATTACCCTTTTGAAGTCTTCAAGTATGCAAATTTATGACAAGAGGATGACAAACAAGGTAGTCTTTATATGATATCCAAGCTTGGTTTTTGAATGAGAGGACGTGAATTAAGTTATTGAACACTTGGTAAGTAGCGAGCCTTTAGAAAGTTCGTAAAGTGTTGTATCTCTCAAGAACTTAGAGATATTAACTTTAATTCACATGTGCTGGGTAATATGCATGGTCTATCTATCCTCTAGGGGATTGTTATTCTTTATCTACTGTCCATCATCTTTTTATACTACAGAATTGTACTTACTAAGTAAGCAAACTTTTACCTTGGCTTGATAACCGCAGTACCTGATTTGTGAGTGTAGTGAACTATTTGTAACCGCAATTCACTATACTATGTGCTAATCTACTGTGCATGCTTATTAAAAGTTCGCATAGCCTAATAAAGCTTCAGAAGGTTTACTAATCTACTTACTACTTACTCATCCATAGTTAATAGCTCACTAATTCTTGCTATATTTCTAAGCCATAGAGGTGTATCCATATGGTTTCTTGCGAATGCATAGCTATGCATAGCCTTCGCATAGTTAAACCGCGTGACCATATGGCTCTATCCATGTGTGAAGGCCCAGAATAATGATGCGTGTTTAATTTACTGCAGAAGGATTGGCAATCAATGTGCCTTGAGGCACAATGACTCATAGATATTGAAATGAAAGTTCGCATGGAGTGGGAGATTTAATATGATTTGACCTGTGCCGGACTTGCAACATTTGGTTTAGTGAAAGGCTGCGTAAGGGAGATAGGTGATAAATTGTAAGTGGTGTCCGCGATTTCAGAGTGCACAGAGCCTGGAGGCTCATCAGCACTTTCGGGTCTTAACATGGTGTGTAAAGCGGCGTCTGTGTTAGTTATTCATATACTCACTGTGGATGATTTGTGTTCAGCAACAACCACACACTCACGATGTTGGAGATGAAGAGAACTCTTTGGCCATGTCATGGAATATTGGCAAGGTAAAATTTCTTCGAAAACATTTTCATCATCTGACAATAGTTTCTTGTTTGTTGTAGGGTCCACCTCGATCACAGGGAGTAGGTTCAAGTTTCTCATTTCCCTTTTGCTCTAATCTCATGCAGATCAACAGGTACTCATAAGTGTTGAGAGTCATGAGATGAGAGATCCTCACAATCAGAAGAATCCCAGCATAACCCTCTCAGAAAATTGAAGTTGGTGCAAAACTGAGCCTAAAAAATGTCTGCAAATGATAGCGGGAAGAATATACAGAATACTATGATTGTTTGGGTGTTATCTGTTCAACAATATATTGAAAAATGGAAATCGTTGGGCGAAGACATTTACACCCTCAGAAGAAAACTCCCGGGCATCCATGGAGTGTGAACTTGAACATTGATAGGGAGGGAGGTAATATATCAGTCTACAAAGCCCTGAAAGACAATCTCCATCCCTTCATACAGCTGCAGAGCACCAACCCATAAGTGAAGAGTATGCCTTCAGTCTCAGTCATTCTTGCACCCTTGGGGTTCAAGTTGGCCTTAGCCTGGCAAGCCACCTTATAGATACTTGCGGAACTCGTATCTGCATATAGTGGTTTACCAATATGTACACATGACTGATTACCAATGAACACATGAGCCACGAGCTTGACAATCAACAATGCCATGAAGATGCTCATATCGCAAGCAATCTGAATGAACTATGCCACAACTGGTGACGAGGCTGGTGACGGGCACCCATGAAACTGAGCATGGCCTAGTGTGAACACACACCAAACCTATACTCAACTCCACTAAACACACACACACACAATCTCCTTAAGTGCAGAGGGGAGCAAGGATTTTAATTCCACTTGCGAGCCAACAGTATCTCAAAGTATCTCGGCGAGCTCGCTAGATCGACACACAGGCCAATGGCTTTGTTATTAAGCCAAATCTCCAGTTCTCTATCCCTTCAGAGCTTTTACAAAAGAGCATGGCGGACCACACAACCCTCAAGGCAAAGTATATTTCAATTGACAACACACACAGATATGCAGATCCGCAAAACGACCAAGTTCAGTCAGTGAGCTCACTAAGTACAACCTGCCATGAGATCTAATCTGCATGCGATGCTGCCTGTCTCTTAGTTGCTAAACCTGACTCCCAAACTCATTGTGATAGAGGCCCTCAGCTCTCCCAGTCAAATCTTAATTACTCTCAAAACCGTCCCTGCAAGTCCTCACACACAGTGCACTCGCTCTAACCGCAGTGCCACGAGGTCCAACTGTGCACACCTGTCACACTTCATGCAACTGCTAGAACAGCTCAATCTGGCTGATTCCCTTGCAACTACTTCTTGACCTACACAGAGGCCAGCACAATACAATCTCTTTCTTTTACACTGAACCAGAAAAGGAACAGAGCTCTCTCCCAGATGAAACCAAGTAAACCTCTTGAGCTAGGCACAGCGTCACTGCTTCTGAATCTCTTCTTATCTCAGGTAAACCGGAGTTTGTATCCAAAATCTCTCTCTTATTCAATTTCTCTGTGAGCTTGCTAAACTTGTGTTATAGCCGAGACTCGAAGTTACTAACTCTTATGCAGCGCAACGAGTCCAGATTCCAACTGAAACTTTTATTACATTACGTGGGGGGTAGGTAACTTAGCTTAATACATGCAAATCTACTCTACTTATACTATGGGAGTTTGACTGTTACAAACAGATTTTTAGTAATCTACTTCTTTTTCGGCCGGACATTACTTGTCCAAGTTGGCACCACATTCTAGGCTGGGCACCACTCGTTCCTCTTTTTAGCAGTCTCAAAGAGCTAAGCAGTATTGCTGTCGCTCACCCTAGCAGCAGAGTAGCTCACAAGCATGCACTCAATAGCTGCTTAATCCTCAATCACTGCTCATACTTTGTATTCAGCTTTCAGGTCTGTTCTGAAGGTGACAACATCATATTCTAGACCCAGTAACCAAGCAATGCTTTGGCTTCCCAGCCCACTTGCTATTTCCATTGGCTGAAACCTGTTTCTAGGCCATGCCCGGGGTTTTCCTGATTACCCCGCATGTGATATTGTTTTTCCGGATCTCCAGAAACCATGCATCATAAATTATAGATGCGTCGTTGTCTAAATTAGCCTCGGCCTGTGTACAAGCACATCTCACTGCAGTTGAGTTCTCTATTGCAAACTGGTGGTTTGGCAAGCTAGCTCACCTTTCAGTCTTGTTGCCGTGCATGCCTGTAAGGTACAATGCACCGATGAAGTCCTTATGTTTTAATTCTGTTGCTTCTTTTTCCTTTATAGAGCTCTCTACCTCAGTGTCCTTGCTTCTTCATGTGCCACTTGCACTGTCAGCCCACTTGCAATGCCTCTGCATTGCTAATGTGTAAGGTATGACATTCTTGCAAGATTACACCCTTAGACATGCTGCAGGTGTGACACCGGCCAATGCACTCGTCCTGCTTACCACAGCCTTGTGGAAATAGCCAATACCTTTCTTCAAAGTCTCCATTCCCACAAATAGTCAAGATGAACCTGCAGTCTTGATATTAGGAAGTTTGTCTGGTATGTCATCCACACTGCTGTGGATGCCTAGGGTGAGATGCCATCTTTCCGTGGGGGAACAAAAATGATGTCAGGTTTTGTGGGTGCTTCGACACATTTGAGATAGAAGATAGCATACAAATAAGCACATCTTGGCCAGTTATCGCAGTTTCAGATTGTGCCCAAGTCAATTTGCGTGTTGAGGTTGCCAACCAATCTGGATAACAGACTATGGGCAGATATCAGTGGAGCACTTTGCCATTTGTATTGTACTGCAGATGACCTGCACGTCCAAGTGTTTAAATTACATCCTGGAAGACAGGTCGACCCATGTAGATCTGGGTTCATTTTATAATAACTATATGGGCTAGCAGTTTGACACAAAGCAGTATGCAGGAGGACCTGAACGTGAACAGCTCCTCCACCAGGGAACAATCTTCCCATGACATGATATTGAAATTAAAGGGAAAGAGAAAACAGCGAGTTTGATGTTGTTGGCTTCTTCAGTCAGAATGTCCTGTGTAGCATTGACGAACGGATTAATTGTCTCCTTCTCCACTTGCCGTGTCCCTCTCAGAAATTCCGCCATGGCTGCTGTGCAAGCACACAAAAACCAGAGTTAGCCTCACTGAGGACTTCACTTGTCACTAGTACTGCTTGTTCACCTAACTCTGATGAAATATTGTGGGGCTCAGTCGAAACGGGAAGTCCTTTTAGTTCAGCTATGAGTTCTGTAAAGATGACCCTCTCTGCAAGCTTTAGAATTGTCTGGTCTGGTCAACGTCGGCCAGCTCTGCTTGGAGACCTATATATTGGCTCACTCTGAACATGGCGAAGCTTGATGGACAAACTTTCATCCGATGGTCTCCAGCCCTTTGCAACTTTAATGTTGACATGGTTTCCAAACAATTTCATTGTGATATGAAAGCAGTGATAGTTGATGAGCTCCATGAATGGGTTTTGCACAGAGGCGAGGGTGAAGAAGTTGTAGGCAGCAGTAACCTGGCCTGGGCACACTGTCTTGGATTCAAGGGATTTTAAAGATTTGCCATCAATGACGAGTATCTCTACACCAATGGTTGTTGGTTCGGTTGCAGCCTAGTCATTCCCACCCTCTTCATCATTGGACCATTTCTGATTCTAGACCCCTCTTCATCCTCTTCCTTTTGTCCCTCTTCATTGAATGTCATAGTCAATAATTCTCTTCGATTTGTTCCCCAGTTCTCAAATATCAATGACCAGTCAAGAATGTGGAATCATTTTTGTCATGCCATTAACTAATAATAGGTGATGAAGCCCAGTCATGGAAGGAAAGTGCCAGTGGTCACAAAAGTGGATGGATTGTTGTGGGAAACATGGAGGCAAACATGTGGAATGCTATGAAGTCTAGGGATCCAGCAGTGGAAATTGAACTTGAGCTTGCATAATGGTGGTCAAAACAAGACTGGATCCTTTAGATCTGGAAAAAGTGTAGGTTAGACCATTGCTAGTGAAATCAAAGAGTTTGCTCACCTCCACAAGATAAGCTTAATCAATGAGTCATGACACCTTGGGGCCGAAAAAGTGAATCTAAACTTTTAAGAACATCAGAAACACGAAAATAGCCAGGAAATATGATGAGCTCATCATGAAGCTCAATGACCTCAACACAATTATTGTGGTAATAAGCTAAATTAGACCAGGCAAGTGAAGGCGGATCAGGAGATCATGACATTTGACCTCACCAATATCAAAGATGCGTATAACAGCCTGAAGAGCTTGTTGAACAAGAGCTCAAAGATGGGTAGAAGGTGTCCAGGAGGATATGAGAGTGGGAGAACAAGGGAGGAGAGAAAGTCAGTAGCCTGTTGTTTAGATACACCCATTCATTGTGATCTCAATACTATGGATCTACAGAAAGGTGCTGAAAGATAGAGAGATGTAATCAGCACAAAATTTATAGCCCTCAGAAAATCAAAAATCTGGGAAAATGTTCAGAAGTCCAGAAGAGTTTCCTGTTGCATGATAGACTTATGGTTGCCTATATTTTGTGCAAACAGGGACCCAAGCATCCAGGGAATATGATCCTCCTGCCATTGGACCATGCTGTCTTGATTTCCAGTCATGAACTTGAGATTAACATGAAAGATGCACAGAAGATGAGGAGAAAAATAGATTTGAGACAGTCAAACAGTTGTCAGGTTGATGTATCGCATACTTTCTGCATCCCAAAAGCTATGCTACCTCCCTGAGCGAATGACAAAACTCCCTTTGTCTGGTGATCCCCTGCTAGTTCGCAAAGAATCCCGTCTATGTCCATTTCGCGCACAGCAACTTCAACATTGACATGCTTATGCATGAGCTTGCCGCACCAGACAATGACATGAACTTTGTTGAAACAGGGTTGCAGAGTCAAGAATGAAGAGTATGAAGAAGCTTTGTCGGCAGCTGGCACTGAGGGATAGGAGAGCGGGCAAAAGATGGTGGCCCGGGACGGTCACACTAGCAGCACGTACTGGGATCTTCTCATGCTCAGACCATGTTGATCACGATCCCTGTATGCCTAGCAAGCTAGACAGTAAAACTCTTTTCACCATGAACATATGACTGACTAATGGTCAACTTCAAAAAAGGTCTGCCCAATGCCCATTGCATTGGATTGCCACCCAAGGTTTTGCCTGTGGCTCCTTGACCATCTCTGGATCCATTTATCAGCTTCCTAGATGTTTGACCATTGCCTCACCAGTCCTGATGAACATATAGAGCAATGGGGCTCAAAGCTTTGGGTTTATGAGTCACTGATATGCTGGGTGTTGTTATGATTTATTCATTTCTTTATCTAAGCGCCTCTTATCTTATCTTATCTTTGGTGCTTATCTATTTTTATCCCTAGATCCGCAACCCCAGACCTTCATAGATCTTCACATCGTCACCATATGTGTCAGACTCCATGAACGTGTATTTTATCTCGGTCACTGTGTATTTGGCTTATTCACTTTCTAACACAGTGCTCTTATTATTAGACCCTCATTCTAGTATATAAATAGTCTACTCAAAGCTGTATATTCCTTAGCTTTGAGCTAATGTTTAATCATACCGAATCACTCTCTTACTCGCTAAGCGCTGAAGAGACTCTGTGCACGCAGGCTAGAAATGCAACAGCGTCGAAGACACTGATCACACCACACCCAACACTACACACACAAACCCTCAAGTTCTTGGGGGGATATTATGCGATAGAAGCAGATTGAAGCAAAACAACTAAACTCTCAGAATATACGATACACACATATAGCAATCGCGCTCGTAGAGTATCTAGATCTCTCTAAGTCCAAAGGCTTTTATAACAAGAGGAGCGACAGATGTCGCTGGGCCTCAAGGCAAGGTGTACTACAATACACAACTTGTCACCACACACCAACAAAACCCTCAATAAGTCTCGAGCGACATGCGGTGATGAGCCTCCAGGCTCTGTATGCTCATAAATTTGTGGATCTATAATGATCCAGTAATATTCCGCCCCTTCCAAACCTCCATATCAAAGCACAGCCATGATTGTCATGCACCTTTATCATGAACCCTATCAAACTATTCCGAATCCTCATCCCGGACTTTCCAGATCACTTGGAATAGCTGTAAAAGACTTGAATCCTGTTATGCAACTCTAATGACAAGTTAGCGAACTATTATAATTCGCTACAGTCAGCAGCAGTTAAAGCCTTACCAAGGCTGTTTACTTTGCACAGTTCATAGCTTAGTAAATGTGCAGCAAGTTCGCTTTGCAGCAGCTTTGCACAGTAACTGAAGCTACATGCACAGTTATGCACAGCTATGCACAGTCGTGTAGTTCTTGGAGTTGCACAGATGCTGACAGATCTTGACTCAGCATTAGTAAAGAAAGGACAAGAATACTCTATTGCACAGTAAATAGTTTGCATGGGTTGCGAATTAACAGGGCAAGGACAAATGTAGCTTACCTACAAGGAATTCTCAAAGTAGTATAAAAGTAGCTAACTAAAAGTAGGAGAAGGAGAAGAAGAAGAGGAAGGAGACGAACCACCAGGGAGTTACTTGCCCACAAGTACACTACCATACACACCTCCTAGATCTGATACACACACCCGAAGTTATTGCTTCTCTACTGTTCATTAGAGAAATAACACTTAGCGAACTTTCCCTTCGCTAATAAAAGTTAACTATAACTTCACGTGCTTACCTCTGCTCCAAAAACTTCGCTAGGAAACCTTTACTGGTTACCCTTGCGAAGCATCCTCGACGTTTTAAGTTCGCTTACATACCTGTGTGCTTTAAAGAGCAATCCGCAGCAAGGATTGAAGCTTTTAGCCACTAACAACCTAGTACTACCGTTTCCGAACTTAGGAAACAACACCACTTAACTCTTATAGAGTTAGACACCTAGGGCCTTAGCTACCTTTCTCATAGAGGAAAAGTTCGCTAACCTTGCCCTTTTAACTCGACTCAAGATTGATACTGACTTGCTTGATATTAGGATCATTTAGAGCTATGTCTTGCTTGCACATACTTTATCTTGGACAAAACTTCGCTCACACCTGGAGCACCAGCACCACTTAACTCACATAGAGTTCTCCAACCGAATCCGCAGCTAGGATTTTGACACCCACATAGTTCGCGCCACATCTAGGTCGCCCCCGCTCAGCATACACCCACGTTTACGCATCCCTTCCCTTCCAGGAAAGTTTGCGTACATACTTTGAGCCTCTGAACAGCCTTCAGAGAATCATAACAAAGCATAGCAATACTTCGCTACACCACCAGGAAGCTATAGTCACCGTACGGAGGTACAAGACTAGACTCACTAGAACCTGCCTTCAGATTCTGTGTTTGGTTACGCTAGCCATTACAGGTCTTGTGTTTTCTGCCCGCAGGAGTCTTTAGGTTCATCAGTGGGGTAACCTCAAATGACTCAAAACACACTACACATGACTCAAAGCTTCGCACTCTAAGCAGAAACCCTTCACAAAACGTCCACTCAAGCCACAGGATTTGAACCTACGTGCTCAAGCTTCCAAACCGATCGTAGACCCACGGGGTTTGAACCCATGCGATCCAGAGACACAATAACCAAATAAACCCTGTCCAACAAGCCAAAGGGTTTGAACCTCTGCCACTTGTGGAAATGAGAACCCTCAAGCACGTGCTAATCAGACCACAGGGTTTGAACCTGTGCCGCCTGTAACACCGCACATACAATGAAGGCCTCTGCACGAATACTAACCAGACCAAAGGGTTTGAACCTCTGCCGCCTGTAGTATCTCATACAACAAGAAACACCGCCCACAAGCCAAAGGGTTTGAACCTCTGCCACCTGTAGCACCGCGCGTCACAAGAAAACCTCAAAACTCAAGAGCATGTCCGCAATGACACAAATCTCTTATCCTCAGGTTAGAGCGCAGTCAACCAATCACTCAAACAATACACAAGTCCCGCGTTAGCTTTCTAAGCCTTGCGCGCTACTCAAGTCACTCTGATGTTATCAATAAAGGTTCTATTCTCTCGCTCAAAGCTACAAACTGATCCCAAAGATAGAGCGCTAAGCTGGAGGCTTGTGCGTGTCTACAGTGGGGGTCCAAAACTTTTACACTATTACTATACTACAGTATTTATATACTGCACGCTCTACATTTTAATACATCCTTAAATAGTAACTCTTGGCCTGCGGAACTTCCTTTCCTGGGTGCTGCACATGTTGCCATAATCACGCCATTGCTTGGCACTTACTCAGAGCTCCAGCTCGGGGCCAGATCCTGGTCTCTCAGTTGCGCAACGTCGGTTACCACCACTATTACATGTGTATTGACATTGGTTACCATATCCTCGGAGTTATAGCCTACCCCACGACTCTCATTTCGCTTTCTAGTATTCTCATAGGGAATTCTATTATAGTGAGGGCAACGTGCTCCTTGTCTAGACCTCGCGTGCGTCGGCCGAAGTCAGGAACTTCGGTCTTACTGCAATTCTATACATTCTGAGGTCTAGAGCGCTAGCTCCTGGCATGGCAGTGCCTTGCGTGTCATAGATCAAGGCTATGGGAAGTATTAATTATCTCCTGAGCTTCTCTGGTTCTATTATTAGCGCGCGTTGTCTGTGCATTGTCGGTGCACTCAGTGTCAAGTGCTGGGACTTTATACTTAGTGTGACCCTTATAGTATCACTCTACAGTTAAGCCATGTGCTCCACCGAATATCACTCAAGGTATTTCATTGCCCACACTTAGGACATTGCGCTCTAAGGTATATCTCATTGCCTTGGCATCCAGCTTTTATAAAATGTATGTATTGATACATTTCGCGAAATTACACGTGTGAACGCTCTCCAAGCGTGTCAGTGCTAAAGCCTTAGTCTTGACGTCTTAACTTCACGGGACTTAGCGGTGATTGTACGAACGCGATACAACTGTGTATTTACCCTTGTTGAGATATCAGGTCTAACAATTAGCTCAAAGCTTTTTTCTAGATCTTTAACCAAGATCCTCCATGTCTAACGGTACTGCCCAAGATCTAGCCATTGCACTTGGAATCCTCAGTGCTACCATCATCTCCCTTGTTCTCATTCTCGCACTTAGGACTCTCTGCAGACCGCCGCAAAGAATTGCGACACCCCACACCGCCCCCACAGTCACTACTACCCCAACCCTCTCCGACAATGTCGATGCCATCCCGCTCAAGCAGCAGCCACCCTGAATCTTCGCAACTATACCACGCCGACCAATCCCACTTGACGAGTTTGCTAGGGGAGGGGTCAACAAAGAAGAGGAAGTCATTTCTGAGTTGACTCCTCCCATCATCCCGGAAAGAACAATTACTCCTGCTGCTGGAAGGCGCACGTTTGTCCACCCCTCCATTCCTCCCTCTCCCGAATATACCCAGTACATCCCTCGAACTCCCTCACCCGGCACATACACCCGATTCACCGCCCGTGTCAGGGGATTTGACGTGGGCCACGACATCAGACCCGTCGCCCCCGCCACCAATTACGATACTTGGGCAGACAGGAATCCCACTCCACCACCCGCAGCCGGTATTGCTGCAGCAGAGTTTTGGGACAATGTCGATATCCCCTACAGCACCTACTTCCCCTCTGATCGCGCCTCACCCGAGCACCGTAGCCCTCCTCCAGCAGGATACAGGCAGTGGCACAACTGGGACCAGCCCATACAGAACCGGGAGCACACACCCGAGCCTGTATGAGTCAAGGAACCCGTTGCTGGCCCCTCCACCCACCTTCACCCCCCAGCACGCCGCGGTTGGCGAAGTTGAGAGACTCACTGGGAGCAACTCGCCCGGCACCTCAGAGAGCAGCCACGTGAGTCAAGCACCTCAGAGACCATCGTCAAGCCACAGCATCTGCCCCATCCTCCCACTCCATTCCCAACCATCACGATCGATGGAAGGGTACAGTCGACCACCAAGTCGTCGCGCGAGCACACGCCCAGACCCCCCAGCGATGACTCTAGCCGACGCCATTAGGTTTTATGAAGACACGATCGATGACCTAAATATAGGTATACCGGCTATTCTCAGGCAATCAAACTATCAGGACATTTTTATGTATTTTGCTTACAAACTCCCATTTGATCCAACTTGGGGGCAGTCCCAAGCCAGAAACGATTATTTTATGAAGAAACAGAGAGGACTCCCAGCCGACGACATACTCCAATACGAAGCAGAGTGAAACACCCGCTTACTATGGAATGACATACATTGAGACACCCCCATGGAGGAACTTCCCAATTACGAAGAGGTGACACACGAAGCCAAGACCCCCCAGCCAATGTCAGATGAGCTGCCAGTAGCACCTCCCCAGGTATCAGACAGAACCTTCTCCTATGTCAGGGGACAGGAACCACCGGGGACTTACCAGCCCGGCTACCGACCATTTGCCGGTGGCGGTCATGGTGCCGGCAGAGGTGGAGGTGGCGGCGCACAACCACCACAACCTCCCACCGCACCAGCGCCACCAGTAAGATACATGCTCCCGCTCCATCCCACACCACCACCTCTCCCAGATCCGCTGGTACCCTGGCAATTAGTCGACGGAGCCATCGCCCCCTATGACGATTTCAAACCAAAAATTGTCAAAGAGGTCGATGACTTCAAAGGTGATCCTACCGACATCACCCAATTCTTCCTAAAGTGCGAATTGCACTTCAAAGTGTTCAATCGACACTTCCGCCACCCCCCTCACAAAGTCCTCTTCTGCATCTCACGACTTGCAGAGGACGCTGAGAAGTGGTGGGAGTTAAACACACAGATCTTAGGGAAGGACCAAGCGACTGGGGCCCAGCTCTATCCGTCTTACGATGATTTCAAGAGAGAGCTTAGCAAAAGGTTCTGGAAGGACGCCGACGCACAGCTAAAGTATGCACAGTGGGAGAAGCTTAGACAGTCAGATTCCAAGGACGGTGACCAATTCTTCCAGAAATTCGAAGAATTAGCCTACCATGCCAGAGTACGTGACAACGACCAAGTCATGCTCCATCAGATCAAGAAGGCCACCTGCCAGTCGAGTAAAAATACCATATACTTGGCTGACGGAGACGTACCAACTGACTACGAAGGCTGAAAAACCCGCCTCCTACGAATCGACTACAACTGGTGCCTGAAACAGGCAGAAGGATCTACGGCGACACCAGCACAACCGCAGAAGATGACCACACCTACTAAGGGTGGTCAACCAGCAGCTCCCATACTGTCAATGAAGATGGGGACAGGGACAACTTACGGAGGGTGCAGCGTGCCAATGGATGTTGATGCAGCCAGGGCAGCGTCGATATGCTTCAGATGTGGCAAGAAAGGCCACTTCAAGCGCGACTGCCCTAATGTGCCCAAGACCCAGGAAGAGAGCCTATGTCGTGCCAATACATATTGGGATGCCCAGGAAAAGCTCGCCCCCATTACAGAAGTAAAAGAGAGCACCGAGGAGTAAATGATTCAACTTACTCGGCTATGGACTTAGTTTCAGCTGGTATGCCTATCGCACTTTATCCATGTACTTATATACCTGTTGTAGTTACCCCCATGCATTCGAATATACCTGCGACTTTGCAATCAGACCAGAAACTAAGCAAGAATCAACTCTCTGTTCCAGCACTGGATGTCGTGGTAGTTAGACTACCGACAACTAAACGTTCGGCAAGTAACCCATTATGGGTGAAAGCACCGGACGATGAGTCACCTACCATAGTGACACTCCTCTCAACGGTGTCACCGTTACCTAGCAACTCCATTGGAGCATGCGCAATGGTGCAAGTGTGACCAGAGGACCCAGGGGAACAAGCAGCTCCTTTGGAGTGTCTCGCCCCCCCTGACCAAGTGGCTCTACGGAGTCCCAGCCTTGCTGGGAGTTTTGAGGGAATAGCTACAGCGAAACCTCCTCTGGTAAGAGAGAACACCATATGCCTACCAAAGTCTAAATCCCTTACACAACAAGGGGCTTTGGTGATGGGCACAGACAACCAGAAGACGACAACCGAGGACGAACCAGACTCAAGTAAGTGCCTCCGACCAGTTGCCAATGCCTGTCGAGACACAGGGTGACTCGAGGATGGGGGAACGCTGAATAAAATGAGGGACCTGCCAAAGAACATGGGCTTGAAGGAATCAGGTGAAGGCGACCGTAATACGGTGTCAGCCCAACCTGTTGCCCCTTTACGGGGTGACTCCTTCATGCAACACACCTCCTGTTCCATGACTGACCAGAAAGCCGCAGTACAGGAAGCTGCTAGCACCCAGGCAGTGCAAAGGGGGCATCAGGTAGCTTTCATTGAAGAAGTACCTGACGACGAGGACATTACCAGTTTCATGATGAACAAGAAGACTAATTTATCCCCTTTAGACATTGCGGTGACCTCGCCAATAGTAGTCAAGCCCTCACAGGTCGACACGAAGGCTAAGGAGGCCCCACAACTCTTGCACACTTATACTAGTGGCGAGACCTACAGCGAGTGGTGGCTTAAACCATTTGGAGCAGAATGGACTCTGCATGGCATAGTACAAGCCAAGACAGAGTTGGAGGCGAAGGCAATCCTAAAGAATTGGATTCACAAAATGCGCGCAGAGGAAGTAGTCGACGCAATGCTTGAAGCAATGAGGGGGATGGAGCGAATCAATGCACTCGAATGGCTCGAAGAACTACGACAGCCAAAACGATACATCAGCGCACTAAGCAACGAAGGGAAGGACCTGGTTCTCCCCATCGAAATCAGGATACCAGGAACCCTTGCCCGAATTGCTACAACTGCGTTGGTAGACAGCGGGTGCACCAGCAGCGCCATCAATAAAATGTTCGTCGAACAGTACAACATCCCGACTCACGCAACAGCGGCGCCAATCCCGGTCTATAATGCCGACGGAACCAAAAACCAAGGAGGATCAATTACCAAATACACCGAGATCAATCTTAAAATTGGAGATCATTCAGAACGAATAGATCTAGCCGTAACAGATCTTGACGATAAACAGATCTTCCTCGGTCACGATTGGTTAGCCTGGCATAATCCGATCATCAATTGGAAGATGGGAGGATTAATGTTTGCATGGTGCGAATGCCGCAAAAACCCATTTGTACTACCCGATGCGGATCCTGACGATAAGTGGGATGAGGAGCTGGAGGAGGGAGATACAATTCTTGCAATAGACTTCACATGGGCTATACTCATACGCGCTCATCATGCTAATGACTTAGCTGCCATGGCCAACGCAGACAAGAAAGCGAAGACATTCGAAGAAATGGTCCCAGAATGGTGTCGGGATTTCAGCGATCTGTTTGACAAAGACAGTTTCGATGAGCTTCCCGAACCAAAGACGTGAGACCATGCAATCGAACTAATTCCAAATGCAAATGCCAATCTCAATTGCAAGGTCTACCCTCTTAATCGGAACAAACAGGCTGAACTCAACAAGTTCCTGGACGAGAACCTCTCAAGTGAATGAATAAGGCCCTCCAAATCGCCCATGGCTTTGCTTTTCTTCTTCGTCAAGAAGAAGGATGGCAAGCTGCAACCAGTACAAGATTACCATAAGCTCAACGAGATGACAATCAAGAACCGATACCCACTTCCACTCATCTCGGAGCTAATGGATAAACTGCGAGGTGCCAAGTACTTTTCAAAACTTGACATTCGATGGGGATACAACAACGTGCGCATCAAGAGTGGCGACGAGTGGAAGGTGGCATTCAGAACTAATCAAGGGTTGTTCGAACCCACGGTTATGTTCTTCGGGCTTACTAACTCGCCCGCCACCTTCCAGTGGATGATGAATGACATCTTCAAGGACCTCATTGCATCAGGCGCCATCACCGTCTACCTCAATGATATCTTAATCATGTCCAAAACCAAGGAAGAACATTGTCGCATCACGCACGAGGTCCTAAAGGTCTTACAAAAGAACAAGCTATTCCTTAAAGCAGAGAAATGCGAGTTTGAGACCTTGGAAACTGAGTACCTTGGGGTTATCATCAGTGAAGGAAGCATTCGCATGGACCCAGTCAAAATCGCAGGAATAGTGGAGTGGCCCGTTCCAACCAAGAAAAAGCAGCTTCAGTCATTCCTAGGCTTTACCAACTTCTACTGACGTTTCATCAAAGGATATAGCAAAGTCATCAAGCCTATGACACAGCTAACAGGAAACAATCCATGGAAGTGGGGAAAGGCGCAACAGGACACATTCGAAGAGTTAAAGAGACTACTAGCCGAAGAAGTGGTACTGGCAATACCCACAGAAGGAGGGAGGTTCTGCATAGAGGCGGACACAAGCGAGGGAGCAATTGGCGCTGTATTGTCGCAAGAGCAGAATGGAAAATGGCGCCCAGTTGCATTTCTGTCCAAGTCCCTAACCGTTACGGAATGAAATTACGAAATTTATGACAAAGAACTGCTGGCCATCATGCTAGCCCTGGATGAGTGGAGACACTACCTAATGGGAGCGGCTCAAGATTTTGAGATATGGACAGACCATCAAAATCTGCAGTATTTCCGAAAACTGCAAAAGCTCAACCGACGCCAAGCACGTTGGGTAACCGAGCTTGCCGAATACCATTTCTCCCTACATCATAAACCAGGAACAGCAAACAAGAAAGCCAACTTACTCAGTCGACAAGCAGATCACAAGCAAGGACAGGAGGACAATGATGAGGTTATCATCCTCAAACCCGAGCACTTCCAGGCAATGGTCATGCCCACAATCGAGGAAGTCCATACTAAAATCAAGCAAGCCACGCTTGACCACCACCGATGGGATAAGAACATATCCGCGTCTCTCAACCATGACCAAGGGATGAAGCTAGATAACGGTTTGATCTTCTACGATCACCATATCTATATTCCCCAAGATCATGCGTTACAAGGAGAAATAATCGCGATGCATCATGACCATAGGACGGTGGGACACCCTGGCATCGAAAAAACCAAAGAACTCATCTTACGAGAATATTGGTGGCCTAGGATGAAGAAAGACATAGAGGCCTATGTCTGTGCTTGCGAGATGTGCCAACGAACCAAGACGAGCACTCAAGCAAAAGCGGCGCCTCTCCATCCAAACACCATACCCTCCTGACCATGGACTCACATCTCCATTGACATGGTCACTGGTTTACCTAAGTGCAACAGTCAAGACACTATCTTAATGATCGTCGACCAATTCTCCAAGGAAATCATACCGATAGCATGTACAACAGAGCTGTCATCGGAAGGGTGGGCCAAAATCTTACGCGACGAAGTTTATGCCAGACACGGAATGCCTTAGGTGGTCATCTCTGACCAAGGCTCTGTATTTGTCTCCAAGTTCATGAAAGACCTCTATGACTTGTTACAGATCAAGGCAAACGTATCCACCACCTATCACCCACAGACAGATGGACAGACAGAACGAGTCAATCAAGAGGTTGAAAAATACCTCCGGATCTTCGTTAACCATCTTCAGAACAACTGGGTAGAATGGCTCTCTCTCGTGGCTTTCGCTCACAATAACCGCACCCATTCCGCTACAGGCAAAAGCCCCTTCGAGGTTAACTACGGCTATAACGCTGACCTCCTCCCTGGCGCAAAACCCCGAGCACCCTTCAGAACACTGGCCTCAACCACATTCGTTTCAGATATGCAGAAAATCCATGCTGAAGCCAAGCAAGCCCTCGAAAAAGCCGCTGACCAAATGAAAGCCCAATACAACAAAAAGAAACAACCTGCAGTTGAGTATCAAGTGGGAGACAAGGTTTGGCTCGACATGACCAACCTTAGTCTACCATGATCAAAAAAGAAACTCGCAGACAAACAGACAGGCCCCTTCCCAATCATCGCAAAAGTAGGAGCATCAGCGTACAAACTGGAGCTCCCTATGGGCTGGCGCATTCATCCAGTCTTCAACAAATCACTCCTAACCCCATACATACCACCGGCATTCCCAAACCAAGAACAGCTGCCTCCTCCGCTGCCAGATCTCATCGAGGGTGAAGAACACTATGAAATCAAGAAAGTCCTCGACCATAGGGAGCGCAAAGTCAGGGGAAAAACCAGAGAACCAATGCGATGGGTCACGGACTACTTCGTCAAATGGAAGGGCTATGGACCAGAATCAAACAGCTGGGTACGAGAAAACGATATGGATGCAGAAGAACTTATAGACGAATACCTCGCCAAGAAGGTGAACCGTACGGAGACACCAATTGAAGATTGGCAATCCTACACAGACCCATTTACCGGACGAAAAGTTTGGTACGACCAAGAATGTTACGATTTATTCATTTCTTTACCTAAGCGCCTCTTATCTTATCTTATCTTCAGCGCTTATCTATTTTTATCTTTAGGCCCGCAACCCCAGACTTACTCCAGACCTTCATAAATCTTCACATCGTCACCATGCTCGTCATTACTCCACGAACGTGTACTTTATCTCGGTCACCGTGTATTTGGCTTATTCACTTTCTAACACGGTGCCCTTATTATTAGACCCTCATTCTAGTATATAAGTAGTCTACTCAAAGCTGTATATTCCTTAGCTTTGAGCTAATGTTTAATCATACCGAATCACTCTCTTACTCACTAAGCGCTAAAGCCTTAGTCTTGACATCTTAACTTCACAGGACTTAGCGGTGATTGTACGAATGCGATACAACCGTGTATTTACCCTTGTTGAGATATTGGGTCTAACAGGTGTGACCAGTGCTGATATTTAGTTAGCATTCTTCGAAGAATCTTTCTATATACTGGTCCATCTCATTCCACATGAAAAGTCAATTTTAGCTAAGAGTGGCTGGCAACACTGTTTTCTGAGGGTGTGTTACTCAATCATGATTCATCTGGTCGTAAACTCCCTTCTTGTATTACGAAGAGACTGAACTTCGACACACCCTTTCTCCCAAGATATTGTTGACCAGCGCCCATACAACACGCTATTTTGATTGCAGGCTCTGAGGCTTGTGTTTCTATCATTAGTGGGCATGAGAAGGAGGGAATGAATACTGGTGGCATGTGGGCATCCAATAAGACAGTACATGTGCACATAATGTTTCTAGGCTTTTGGTTTTGATGCTGACTGTACAGGCTATTGTGCCAAATGTTGCTGGTTAGGAAGTCTGACAATACATCCTCACTAGGTATGATTCTCATTAGTTACACTGTTACCTTGATCTGATTTCAACCTTGGTAGCATCCCATCACCGTTTACGCACTTGATGGACACACTATACAACCCAGCTCCTTATCAGTACAGGCTAATCTACACTCATTCGTGTGGGCAGAGCCTGGGGTGTCGTATCTTTACCAGTTGAAAAACACGATTCAAGTTCATCGTGTGGATGGGTTAGTCCTGTCCGTACCGAGTATGAAACTCATTGTGGGACTGAAAGGCCTAATGTGAGATAATCTGATAGAGATAGGAAGTGCACCTATTTCAAGTCATGCTTATTGATATTTAAATCTATACATGCTGTCCTTGATAAAATTCATGCCTTTTGCTCCATTCACTAATCCTTGACATAATACACTGGTTTTCAGTTTCCAAGTTCAAGTTCACCCGGGAACAAGCTCAGCCTGCTATGAGTTCAGGAGGATGAAACATCTGTCATGTTGTTCATATCAGTCCGGAGAATTCAAACTGCGATGTGATACTGCCTATCTCAAGGCAATCAGCTCTTTGTTCAGAACTCCCTTGACTATATGAGTTTTCCAGCACAACCAAGCCCTCCTTTCTCGCAAGTTCATCGAACCCTGAACAGTCATCCCTAGGCACCTCCCTGCCTTCATTCTCTAGCACGCTTTGCTCTACCCCCTCTGAGCATTGATCCTGTCATCAACACTGCATATCCTTTGAAGCTTGGAAAAGCAGAAACCAGTACATATTGTTGATACCTCTTGTTGTAAGTACTCACTACAACAAGATTAGCTGCAGAGTCCAAGGTCCTTATACCACTTTCTTTTTGGCTGTTTTTTGGAAGTGTTATGTCTGGTGACTATGACAAAGAGCTGTGGCCTCAGGCTCTGGACTTTCCAGAGGTAAGTCAATCAGTAAACAACTGAGGGGAGATTAAAAATGTATTTCTAGGATATCTCTTTGCGTGAAGTCACCATCTCCACCTTTACTGACACAGGCCAACCGGAATCATTGATCATTGTTCCATTGCAATGGTCATACACCACAGAAATCCAGTGATATCATCCTGCCTTGCTGACACTCCCTGTGCCGCCTTTGATGTTTCTGACCTCTTGGACATACTCAATGACAAACTCAGAACATCATACTCCTTGGACACTCCATCACTCTCCTCTCTTCTCCAAGACTGCATCAACAAAAACTATAACTTTGGCACAGTGTATGGTCTCCTCTGCCACATATGGTACACTAATAACTGGAGCACTATACAAGAGGAGCTTTACAAATGGGAAGAGGAGGACCGGAAGATATGACAAAATGCACTGGTTGGGAAACAGATTATCAATCCACACTTGCCACCTCAATATGTCTGGGATCTGTATAGCAATCAGGTGGTACCATGGTGGAGTATGGGCATCTCTGTTAGTAACCTGGACTGGGGTGACCTGTGTCAGCCAATATCACATGCATGGATGGAAGAAAAGGATCATGTTATGAGTCTGAGTAAAACAAGGATTTGTTCTTTTATGCTACATTTTGAACCTAGACTCTGCATTTTAAGTTTTACTATAGAATTTAACAGTAACAAACAATACACCTTTTATGGCAATTCAAAAATAATAGCCTGCACCTTCATTAACACTTATCTCTCAACATGGTGTATCTGTGTAGTTTTCTGTCAGATTAGTGCACAAAAGGTATGTTTCACTGATATCTGTATTTATTGGTTTATTTTAGGTACTCTTAGCTCATCTGGTGGCTCCAAGAGCCCTGAATTGTAGCCATATTATCCCCCACCCATATGGAGGCCCTCACATGAGGCACCACTGTGTACAATGCCCACAAGACACTGCCTCAGTGAAGACCGTTGACTAGGATCAGACTGATGCCTATTACTGCCCCATTATTGACCTGAGAACTGGTACCATCTCCACCTTTCTCCCTACCCAGCATCACCCACATCAACATCAGGACCAATTGCCCTTACAGAGTGATTTCACTCATGGCAATGATCACAGACAAAGTGGAGGATATGAAATTGGGTGCCATCTGCAAGTATGGCACAGGAATGAGTGTTCAGCAACAGAGTATAAAGCTTGACATATTCGGATATTGAGAGCTTTATATTATCTGAGAGACACTTCTGTATTTCTTAATGGACAATGACTTGATTATTATATTGTGATGTTATATGAGTTTTCTGTAAGGCTTAGAGATTCAAGGCTAAGGCTGGCAATGCTTGAATATCTAACAATGGCTGGTTAAATGGCTGGTTACATGACTGGCTGGTTATATGGCTGGTTATCTTAATCTGGTTATTGTTCTCTCAGGCCTGACACAGGTCCTATCAATTCAAGAGCACAAAAGTTGGGTAGTAAGAAGATTGTTTATTGCTTCAGACTGGAGCCCTTATATACTAGTAGCTATAATGGTATGTGAGTCATACTAAGTCATAATCAAGTCATATCAGTGTTATCATAAATCATAAAAGTAATTGTAAGTCATAATGAGTCATAACAAGTTGTAAGAGTCATATGAAACTAAATTTAACCTATCCTATATTTGTCCTTAGATTACATAGGGACAACAACAAAGATAAACAGGGCAACAATGATGATAAAGAGAGGGCTGGACAGGGTCTAAGAACCTTGGAGGGGTATGGAGGAAAGTAGGGCATGGGCGTGGTGGAGAGGAAACGCACTTGAGAGGGTGCAGGAAGTGGAACAGTGCCAGAAGGAGGGCAGGAGCAAGATCAAACCCCTGACATCTAACAAAGCCTGCAATGACAATGTCCATCTGGGCATCAATTCTACTCCTCAGTATGCAACAGAAGATCCCAAGACAACAGCAATGTGAGCACTGCCAGCCCCAACGCTACCACTCTCTGGTCAACACTAACATTGGTCCCTGCTGCCCACCCCAGGTCTGGAACACTCTCCATCTCCATGCATCCCCCATTTTCAACATGAGGGATCACACCTATCACACCTATTTTCCTTCCTGACATTGTTGACCCCCATTCCCACTGCATCTTGCACCCTTCATTGACTATACGACCACCATCAGACCCCCACCTCCATTTTTAATACTAGAAAATCTGATGGTGGTTGCCATTTCTCCTTGCGAGCTCCCTGTTATGCTCTATGGTGCCACCAATCTCTACCTGGCCCCTCTCTCATCCTTAATCCATGCTATAGCTGCAAATACAGAGACTGTGCTATACATGATATAGAGAAGCACAGTGCTACCCACTGCACACCCACCTGATGCAGCCAACAATGGTCGCCAATGTCGACAACATCTCAACCTTAATACCAAAAATTTCTGTTTTTCACAGCATAAGCAGCCTTTGTGTGCTGCATTTCAATAACTATCTTGTTGGAGGACCCTTTGCTGCTATCTATGCATGGTAGACTGCCTCCAATCACACCTATTTTATCTGTGTTATATATTTATTTGTATCATGATATTTTATACATGAATATTACTTAGAACACAAATTTGTCAATGGGCAGAAAAGAAAGTACTATAAGATGTGGGTTGCATGGAAGCAGGCAATGATGAGCAACACAAAAAGGACTTCAAGTACCCTTCTACTGTGAGGGTCAACCATCTTGGACTAGTAATATGGTATACTCTTACAAATGGAAAGAGTTGGAGGTATCTGCTTATCGTTGGCAGAACAACATGGTACATAACCAAGGTGTGAGTACCTGAATGGTACTTCTGTTCCCACCCTTACTGTGGACAGGGCAAGTGTCATTCTCTGCAGATGATAGCCTGACATCACTATAGAACATGACAAGATCCTGCCCTGTTTCTTCAGTGAATCTTGTTGCTCCTGGTCTATTATACTCATCTTTGCTGACAGCTCATGCAACAAGTGGGTACAAGGAGGAAGGCAAAGGTCGGCAGGACATGGTGGAGGCACCTCAGACAATAGAAAGTGTCATCATTCAGAATAATTCTGACTGAAACTGGCACACTTCATATGACCACTGAAACTCTTATTATGAGAAACACGAAGAAGCACATAAGTGGAGACAAGGATGCAAAGGGCCATTATTGACACACTGAAATGTCGATAACATAGGAGAAACAATCAACTCGCCGACAGCTGGAAGGATTGCAAAGGACAAAATGCACCTGCCTAGGATAATGAAGGTGAGAAATATATGGGATGCAGAAGAGAAGAGAACACACACTGACATGGACAAACAGGATCACAATATCATCAGTTCTGCATCCATCAAATGTGACAAAGATGGAGAGGTGTGGAGGATCATGCATCAGGATGCAAAGGATGGGACCATCAAGGAGATGGTCTTCACAATTACGGTGATATGCTTGGTATCAGGCTACCCATAGATTTTGTGATTTTCTTGTTAGAGTGCGGATGTAGTTATCTATAACAATAGTAACTCAGACTTGCACTTGGGATATGAGAGAACATCTATATTCACCTATAACAATAGTAACTACGAGTGAATGTAAGTAAGGATGTCTGAACATGAGTAAGTAAAGGAAGCTCACCTCAGACTTGCACTTGGGATATGAGAGAACGTCTGAGGCGCACGTAGGTAGGTATGTCGGTATATGTAGCTACGGAGTCCATTGTGGATACTGTATATAACAAATAAAGAAAGAAACAGAAATACATCCTTGGGTATAAGCGGGCCCAACTACGGACGTACTTGCAGCTCCGACACTCCCCCTCAAGTCGCATGTAGTCCTAACTCAACTGCAAAATGCTTAGCCTTGGTGCTAGGCAAGGCCTTTGTGAGCATATCAGCCAACATCTCCTCAGTAGGACAGTAGATGAGGTGCATTGAGCTGTTTTCAATGACCCAACGAATGAAGTGGTAACGGATATCGATGTGCTTGGTGCGAGCATGGTACTGGTGCTCCTTCACGAGGGCAATAGCAGACTGGTTGTCAGAAAACAAAGTCGTCGGACCGTCAATAAGTGAGCCAAACACTTCAGAGATGAAGGAGTGAAGCCAAAGGCCTTCCTTTGCTGCGTGAGTCGCCGCCACGTACTCCCCCTCAGTCATCGACAAAACCACGAGCTCCTGCTGTTTAGAACTCCATGAAACAGCACCACCATCAATAAGAAATGCGTACCCAATGATGGCATGACACTCCTTGGATTTGCTGCCATCAGCATCCACCCAGCCAGTCAAATCTCGGTCCGTCTCTCCAAACGTCAACTTCCAGTCCAGCGTGCCCTTGAGGTAACGAAAAATATGTTTGCATTGCTCCCAGTGGGCCATTCCCGGATTCTTCAAGAACTTGGAGAGTGTTGTCACGGCAAAGGTGATATCAGGACGAGTACCTTGTGAGGCATACATGAGAGAACCAATGGCTTCTGGGTACTTGATATTACACATCTGGGCTATTTCCTCGAGGGTAGTGGGGGACTGAGCATTGGATAGCTTGACATGAGGGTCCATGGGAGTAGAGACGGGCTTCAAATCATCAAGATGGAAGTGGCGGATGATGGACTCAATGTAGGCATGTTGAGAAAGGGACAAGGTCCGCTTTTGGCAGTCCCAGGTAACTTCGATGCCGAGTAGCCAGTGAATTGGGCCAAGATCGATGACTTCAACTCTGGTCCCGATTTTCTCCTTGACTTCTGCAATCAGTCGCATCGTCATCGTGGCAATGGTGCAGTCATCAACGTGCACAGCAATGACAATGATATCCCTTCCCTCTTGTCTGTAAAAGACTGCCTGATCCACACTGCACCGCTTCAACCTTAAAGTCTCCCAACAAATGGCTGTGAAGGCTTCATACCAATGATGGCCGCTCTGCTTCAACCCATAGATCGTTTTGCGTAGGCAGAGGACTTTGCCAGTAGCATCAGGAAGAGGAAAACCAGGAGACTGACACATATAGATCCTTTCATCCTCAGTGAGTGTGCCATTCAGATATGCTCCTTTGATGTCTATCTGATGGATTTTGAGATTGAGGCGAGCAGCAAGCGCAAGAATTGTTCGGATTGACTGCAGCTTTGCAACTGGAGCGTAAGTGTCAAAATAGTCAACACCTTCAACCTGAGAATAGCCCTGGGCAACGAGCCTTGCTTTGTAGCGCACAACTCTTCCTAACACGTCCTTTTTTAGCTGAAAAACCCACTTTGAGCTTACAACATTTGCTCCCTCTGGCTTCTCAACAATCTCCCAAGTCCCAGCACTCACCAGCGTGTCAATCTTCTCATGTATAGCCTCAACCCAGTTAGCCCAGTCAGGACGATGCTTCGCTTCTGCCAACAACAATGGATCAAGACCCAGTGCTTCACTGGAATCTGCAACCATCGTGTACTCAACCTTGCCCTCAACTTCCTCCTCAACCTCATCAACAACTGCTAGATTTGCTGCATTATGAAGGGGTTGGACGGGGTGTAATTCCTGATTTTTGTACTGCGTAGGATGGGCAGCACGAGGGAGGTTTCTTCTTGACTCAGGCTGGGCCTGGTCAGTCAGAGGTGGCTCGGGATCACTGTCATCAGCTTGGGTGGGCATAACAGGTGTGTTTGGTGGATTTTTTGGAGTAGGAGGTGACTTGACTGACTCTTCTTCATCCTCCCCCTCAAGTTTCTCTACAACGGCATCATTTGGCACACCATCCACCTGCACAACTACTTCGGGTTTCCCAAACACCACACTTTGCTCAACTGTCACCTTACATTCGCCTGGCCAATAAATCCTAGAGCCCTTGCTCTCATCATCAACTCCAATCCACCTCGCCTCCTTTGCCCGTGGGTCCAATTTTGATTGATTTGGTGTCGCCTGGTGAACATAGCAAACACAGCCCCACTCGTGGACATTGGATAAATCAGGCTTCTCCCCAGTAAGCATCTCGTATGGTGTCTTTCCGTCTGGCAAGGCTTTAGTTGTTGTTCTGTTTTTCAGCCAAACGACATGATGAAGAGCCTCCCCCCATAAAAATTTTGGCAACCCGCTCACATGAAGCAAAGCTCGTGTCCATTCAAGTCCAATTCCATTGAAACGTTCTGCAACTCCGTTCTCCTTGGGGGTATCGTGCACAGTACGTTTTGATTCTGTACCACGATTTTCAAGATGATTGATGAATTCTTTACTCAGATATTCACCACCCCAGTTGGAATGAAGTGACCCGATATCCACCTTCGCATGGGTCTTCACCCAGGCCTCATACTTCTTGTAGGCACTGAATGACTCGGATTTTTTGTGAAGCAGATAGATACGGGTAAAATGGGAGCAATCATCAATGAAGCTGATGAAATATTTTCGCCCATTGATTGTTTCAACGCATGAAGGTCCCCAGACATCAGAATGGATTTCCTCGCCGAAGGTAGATGCACTACCACCTTGGCGGACCTTGGGAACAGACTGACACTTGGTTTTGGCATAGATACATGCCTCACAGAAGAAGGGGTCGCCAGAAGGGGATTTATGAAGCTCAAGACCAGTGACAAAGCCATGAGTAACAAGACATCTAGCGGCAGTGGGGGACATGTGTCTCAGGTAGCGGTGGAGTTCAGCCTCAGTGAGTTTGACAGGTGATACTGCATTCACCGTGCCCTTTTCACCTGACTCATGAAAAACGCGATATAGGCCCTTTTGAGAGCGTGGGATGGAACCGATGTGATTACCATCTGGGTCCTTGATACTGCACATCCCTTGACCAAAAGTCAGGGTGTACCCAGCTTGATCAAGACAACCAACTGAGACAAGGGTGTACCCAATCTCCGGGGAGTATAGCACCTCCGTGAGATGCATCTTCGACATGTCAGTTCCATCTGGAACGTTGACCCATATCTCCCCTTGCCCAACAGCCGTAAAATCCTGGTTGTTTGTGGCAGTGAAATGCTTTGGTGGAATTTCCTGGTAAGTCTGAAATTCATCGCAGTATGGGGATAGGTGCTGACTACAGCCGGAATCATAGAGTTCAGCACAGATTGAAGAATTCAGAATGTTGGCAGGTCCAGCTGCACATGCGGCATCTTCATCTTCCTCCTCAGCACTTTCATCCTCATCATCTCACTCATCCTTACACCCGGAAATACTGGACAAAACCTCCTACTTTCCGTGTAGACCCGTGTAGACACCGGCAATTGCGTGTACACCGGTGTATTACCATGTACACGCATTTACACGCATGTACACCCATGTACATGGTGTCTCTCCATCGACAAATGTCATGGAGACCCATGGCAAACCAGTGTGTACCACACTGGTTTGCACTGGCTTATGTCCATCCTCCCATGGAATCGAGTGCAGACGAGTGGGGTGTACACCCGTGTAAACGCGTGTACATCCATGTCAAATTGTCACGCCATGTCGGCATTGGGCTTTTCGGAGTGTGCCGTGGTTTTGGGGTTGCGCGCCACCCCTTTCCTTTCCCAACCAACGCCATTTCCGCCGTCGCACCTCTTCTCGGTTGCTCTCTCAACGAGCAGACCGAATCCCGTATTCCCCTGGCCTTAATGCTTGATGCTTGATGCATGATGGTCCAAATCCAGATTTCCACCTGTTCCTCTGGATCAATGTCCAGCGGTCTTAAGCAACTCCCTCTTTGCGCCTACTATCCTCGACACTTCTCGCTGTCGTTCCGCAGCGCAAAGTACCTGTTTCCCTTGTTTGCTTTTCTCAACTAACTTTCTGTTCATACAGTGGGCCAGCTTCCCCAAACGTCGTACATACCACGCTCTGCAATTGCGCTATTCATTCTTCGGACCAACAACTACATTGGAAATCTCTGTGTTGGGATGGGAACACCATGGAAGGATTTTGTGCATTACACTTGTACAATACATTTATGTTATTATATTTTCATGGTTCTTCCCCCCTTCTTCAACCAAAACTACTCTCCATGGGCCCCTAACAGCCTGTGAGTGAGATCGATAAGTGGGACACAAGACGGGATTTGTTCAAACGCACCAAGTTTAGTTAGTAGACCTCGATCGATTTAGTCACCTACCCTTCCTCGGAGGTAATTGTCCGCCCCATGTGGTTGAATTTGAGTGCTCATCCCGAGTTGCCCATGAGGTATTGAAGTGTAATCGCCAGGTAAGCAAAGGATGCGAGGGAGGGAACGGAAAAAACGCATCGTTCATTACACGCGAAGCTACTCTGATATTAGCGTGAAGAAATCCAACGTCTAGTGCAGATCAGCAAAGAGAGTGGCGTCAGTGAAATTACTACTCACACGAGGCGACCCAATCTACCCTCCTCATACTCTCATCATCCTACTCCCTAAGTAAAATGGCCCTGATGAAAACAGTAAGCACCACACAAAAGCCCCCACCCCTCAAAAAGTTGATGTGTACCTTTGAATCACAAATAGTGATCCCTCCCTCAAACTGAGCATCAATGGTATCTGAACGATAAACAGTGAGCAAAATCCAGGAAAGAACAAGCCTCGCTCACCGTCGTCGTCGATGTTGACGTGGTAGTGAAAGAGCAAAGACGACTGTCACACGTCTGTCACAAAGTCAGTAAACGGGTTATAGTCATGCTCCCCTTCAAACGTTGAGAACCTTGAACGATATCACATTTTGAGCATGTGGACTTGGAAGCTTGAAGGGTGGACGACGGTGTTCAAGGCGATGTCTATTGCCTATCCCGATACAAATAGCTTCTCACCACACTTACTTGCCTATGCCACTGGGTGCCAAGCGAACCTCTGTCACAGCATTGACGAAGATGATCACAGAGAAGACAGTGGGTGTTCATTCCCAGTGAAAAGCCCGTGATTTGGGGGTGATTACCATAGATTATTTGTGATTGTAGTGGAAATAATCTACGTTTGTCCAAATACATGAAAAATTTCCATTTGTATCCATTATGTGCACTTACGGTTACAGGCTTGAATTGGCCCCAATATACCAGGGCCTATGATAGTGTTTGGGAGCAATTGCAGTCGATTCTGATCTATTGCTGTACACTACGGCACATTCTGTGGCTACATTCACTACCTACTGGGCAAATCCCTACTCCTCCGCTTGTCCCATCACGAGCTTGTTCCACCCGTAGTAATACTCCATATGGCCGCCGATACCTTTGGATGGTGCAGTCACTACACAGAAAATTAGACACAGGGTTTCGAAGAAGGACAGATTATCACGGACCACGTCATCAGTTGGTGACAGAAGCGCAGGGAATTACAATCTATTACGGTACGCGGTATGAGTATAGAAGGGGTTATTGAATCAAAAGCCAACTCAGTGAAGCTCAGTCGCATGCACGCCCTACACACGAGGCGGACAGATTGTGAGTTGTTCATAGGAGATTCCTGGCATGGTTTGTAACGATGTCCTGGCGAAGGGTTTCTGTTGAATGTGGGACGATAAATTGAACAAATCACACACCAATTAGCCAGGACCCATCCACACCATGCTGCCTCTTCGCCAAAGCCGCATATATGCAGCATCATCAGACCAGGAGGTCACTTTGTCTACCTGGTGAAGTAGGTTTGGCAATGGCAAGGATCGTAAGGGAGCAGTACCTGAGTCGCCTTGAAGAACGCCAGATCAATGCGACTTTGCTGTTGTATGCGCAGCTGATTGATATTCATAGAGACCGTCCATGGAGGCAGTGGAAGGGTACATGAGAGAAATAATGTGATGGTAAGGAAGAAAGGGCAGATGTCACATTTTGTGACACAGAATCAGAAACATGCGCAGCACATGGGAAAGGCCGGCATTCTGGTAGCAATATAAATGCACATTGACTTAGGTGAATGATGTAGAAACACTTCTAGGAGTAGGCGCGCAAATGCACTTAGGGATCTTAGGGAATGCCTATGGCTTTGAGATGGGCCACTTGACTAATTGGCAAGTTTCAGCTTGGTTTCAGCTGCTTTTGCGATTGTCAACTTGGTTCAAAGCAAACTCAATCTGCATTTGTACACAATAGGAACCCACTGCACTGGATACCAATCGCCCCCAAATCATGGGCTTTTCACTGGGGTTCATTGCCAAAATGGAATACTTGGCCAGCTACCGGAAAAGGGAAGATGTTCCTTCCTCTCCCACCACCATGTATCTTTCTCTATCTCTCCTCCATCTCCTTGACACTGTTCAAGGACCTTCAAGTTCCTTCCCGTGAGTAGTTTCTTGGTGGTGATTTTGTGATTCTGTTGATTTTAATCGTACCTTTCAGTAGATCTTTTGACTACCACGACCGGCCAAGATCAAGAGCAAATTTCTGACAAAATCGGCCCCACCGTGAGCGAACCGACACACCTATGAGGAGCACTTGAGCGTTAGTACAGGCTAGGCGCGGGGTGAGGGCGTCGACAAACGGCCCACTGTGTTCGAATCGTGGGTTCATCTCCGCATCGCTCTATTGGAGATCTTATCTCAAGCGACAACTTGAGCACATTCCCAGATTTCGTCGACCCATGAAAGAGATAGGAGACAAAGCCTATCGCATATCCCCCATGCTGCATAGAGGGCTGGGGATGTTCGCAGCATGCCAATCCAAGACAGGCGACCTCGTTGCCGATGAGAGACTTTTGATGGGCTTTCCCATTGGTCCACCGACCGATTTCGATCTGGCAACAGCAAAAGTGCCGGGCGAGAACAGAATAAAGCTCACCTTGAAGTCTTCAGATGACATTTTGAGTTCTATCTTCGAGTGCATGTCTGAAGAGAGCCAAGAGGCATTCATGGGGCTTCAGAATAGTCATCTGTGGGATGGTTAAATCTTTCGCACAGCTAGGACGAATCAGTATGGCCTTGAATATGGCTTGAAGGACAAGACTGGTAGGTCATCGACTCTATCATTGATACTTGTTGCTGACGTATACTGCCATTATAGAAAATGTCAAATTTTCTCTATGTTGAGTTCAGACAACAAAAGTAAGTTGCTCACCATCCTTGTATCTATGTGGCTGAAGGCGAGATCATGCAGTGACGCAGCTTGTGAAATCGAGGATTGGTACTTACGCGGCTGTCTTCAAGGATCTCTCAAGGGTGAACCACAGGCAAGATGTCCTCTTTTTAGATGTAATCAGTCTGGTCCTGACTCTAATCTAGCTGTTCCCCCAACATCCGCCGCAAGTTCCACATGTCCTCGTTCTCTATGCAACTTCGCGCAGCCCGGGTTATTGATGAGGGCAAAGAGATTTTCACCACTTATATGCAGGACCTTCGGCCAGCTGCAGATCGGGCAAAAGGCCTCGCGCCTTATGGTATCAAGTTCACCTGTTGTGCTTGTGCCGATTCTGCTTACTTTGGGTGGTGGGGCCCGAGATGCCGCTGTGCAGATGCTTGCGAGGATAGAGGAGGGGCTCCAGGCCTCGGATGCATATCACGAGACGCTGGACCAGCTGTTCAATGCATATGCTAATGCTCAAGATGAGAAGAATGTGCTGATATATGGGGAGAAGCTGTGGCAGGCAAATTTGGTGGCTGGGGAACCGCTCTACGAGATGTTCAGGAGTGTAGAGGTGATGAAAAAGATGCCGCAGTGGATGACGGGGGGATTCGAGGTGATGCCGGAATGCCTTGTATCTCTTTTCAATGCTTCTTGATCTTCTTTTTGTAATTAGATATGTGAAAGTCACTTTATTCATCCCTCACCTCACGTTTTACCACTTCCATCCCATACAAACTAAAGCAGCTCAAAGTTTTCGTCAACTGTAGCTCGCCACCAAAATCCTTTACTCCAAGGTCGACTGGTCGCCCATATTTTGTCCAACAATATTCAGTGTGAAGTGCAAAGGACTATCCTCAGTGTGTAGCTCTCTGTATCGTGGTAGGAATTCAGAATTAACCATCCTCGATGTTCAGCTCAGTGTGTCAGCCTCATCATGCACCAAATGTCATTTCACTAGAAAGTAGTGGTGAGTTCTACCATTTATCTTCTTTGAAGTTGGTATACGCATATTCTACAGGATCCATTTTGCCACGACCACTGCCACTGAATTCATTTTCGTCAATATCATGATCTTGTCAATCTATCTCATCTTATGGCCAATTCTTTGTGTATGGATGTGTCAAGGGCGCTGAAGCTAGTACAGATCATAGGGATTAATGTTTTGATGCTTCAAGACCTGACGAGAGCAATATTAGACGTGTTGCCATCGTGGCTTGCCAACTTAATGTTGGCTGAGCTGCATGTGAAGGTATGTTATATCATCTTCCCTCAACTTCATTCCGTGAGGCTGATATCTCTAGTAGGGCGATTGTGGACCAATAACACCCAGCATGCTCAAATCTCTTGTGTCGTGTCTTGAGAATATTAACGCCTTTTGACATGGACTATCGTATTCTCTTCAAACGACACCTTTTCTTTCCTGTCACAGTTACCCCAATAATGGTCTGTGATGTTACAATACTATCTGGTTCGTTATGCGCCTTCTGTTGCGTACTGACACAAAAGACCTCAATTATCCTCCATCCCAGTGTGGAGAGCATCCTCCCAAATGAACGTTCTTCCAGCATCTGCTCACATGATGTTTTGCATGCGGAACTTTGCATTGCTTTTGGTATCCTCCCAGATGGAACAGAAGTGCCGTGCTTAGTCAAGTTCAGGACCTTTTTGTAGCCAAAGTCGCTTTTGTCCATCCCTCACCTCAGGTTTTACGACTTCCATCGCTGGACGGCTCGAGGTGTGCATATCACTGCTAGAAAGTGACAGGTTCCACGTCGAAGTGGTCTATGAGAAAAGACTATTGGCAACTGTTGCCGAGCGCAGATCTCCCTTGATAAGCTTCGTCCTAGGCTATATAAGAATCACACATTGGTTGCACTGTCTCATCGATCCCAACCACCATGAAGCATGGTTTTCTTACCAACAAAATGGCCAAGCACTTTCTCCGACGAGTATACCAGTGAAGACTTTGGATGATGCCGGTACATCTTTTAAGATAACAGCTTGAGCTCACGCTCAACTTATACGAAGAGAAGGCTCGGGGTAATTCAAAAAGTAGCCTCTGGTCGTCTTCTCAAGTCGCAATCTCATAATATATGATTGACAGTGACACTATCCAAGGCTAATGACACAACAAAAATGCTGCAGCCGAGTAGCAAAGGTACGCGTATAAGGCTCGTTACCTTAGCTAGGCTTACCGATCCCAACAGCAGTCCCCCGGGGGATGTCCTCAGCCCATAAAAGATTCAGACCTAGGCGGCAACTATCGCATCTCTCCCACACCGGGCAAAGGCCTGGGCATGTTCACAACATGTGACTTAAACACAGGGGATCTCATCGTCAACGAGAGACCTTTGATGGTTGTGCCCCATATTCCCGTAGGTGTCTTGACTGACGAGGGTGTGCTGGATGAGCAGGCGAGCAAAACTATTTTGCATCAAGCTGAGAAGGTTATGTGTCCAATTTTCGAGCACATGCATGAAGAGGACAAGAAAGCATTTATGGAGCTTCATAATAGCCATCTGCAAGATGGAAGTGGTCCAATTTTGGGCGTGATTCGCACAGATGGATGTGTCTTTGGAAATGAAGCTGGTAAGTTGTGAACGCACTTGTTGAAGATTTTTCTGATTTGTATCACTAACTAAAGAGACGTCTCAATCAAGCTCAAGTGCCAGTACATCGTCTATGGGCCGGGAGAATTTCGCGTTTTTGTGATGCGTTTTTGCATTTTCTTGCATTTGGTGCATTTGGTTAGTATGCATTTGGGCTGGACTTACCCTCCTGTAAAAGCTCATCTCATCAGCCAGTATCATTTTTCTGTATGAGAATTCACCTCAGAACTAGAATGAATGTCATTTGTGTGTTATAGTGCCTGAGAGAAGGCTCCAAATGTCATTCTGCAAGGGAAAAATAACAAGTAAGTCCAAACACAACTTGTATATCAATCAAATTTCAAATTCACACCCGCTGGATTTCACGCACGCATTACTGAAGAAAACGCACTCGTCAAATAGAAAACGCATGCGTTAGGCCAAAAAAATGCACCCATTCAAAATTCAACGCATCGACGCATGTGACTGTGACATATTTGTGACCAGTGCGTTATTGCATTCAACCAACATTCAGCGGTGCGTTGAGATTAAAATTCGGTTCTTACCAGTTCTCTGTCATGGAGACAAAGACTCTAATCTCATCAAAGTCCTTGATCCGCAGCTTCGGCCAGCCCGGGCCCATGTCAACACGAACTCTCGGACAACAGTCTCATATTCAAATATTTGAGCTTCAGTGCGCTATGGCATCCTACACTCGGCTGACACTGACATAATTGCCTTATAGTCCTGGTATTCGTTCCTTTTGTTTGTGAGAGCGTTGGACTGGTCGCCTACTCGGGTTTCCTTTGCAATGACTCGGAGTTTGCTGAGTCTGATTCTTCGATTCTTGTACAATGTATTGTCGACCTCTGCAGGCACTGATGTTGCCTTCTGCTTTTTGGAGCACCCAAGAGTAAAATGATAGTCGAATATTAACGGTGCCAATGGAATACAGGCCTAACCATGTACTGGAAACAAAACAGCAAAACAACGCACCTTTGTCATGCACGCAAACGCATTGAACGTATCCACTCATTTTTTCCCATGCATGCACAATAACGCAAACACATGCAGATTTAACGCAAATGCATGCACTCATCACGCAAACGCGAAATTCACTGTGCCCGTCGTCTACTGTCCTGGAGAGTATATAACTCAAACATATGTTTCTAGGTATCAAGGAAAACCACACCAGCATTTTCAAAGATCTCTCCAGGGTGAACCACAGGTAAGATAAGACGTGTCTGAATGGTCTGGATTCTCAACTCAACGTAGCTGTTCTCCAAACGCATCGCACAAGTTCCACATCTCTACATTCTCAATGCAGCTTCGCACAGCTCGGGACATCAAAGAAGGCAAAGAGATCTTCACCACGTACACAGACATCCTCAAGCCAGCAGCGGTGCATGCAAAGAACCTCGCGCCGTACCAAATCACCTGTGCCTGTGCCTGCCATGCCTGTCTCGATCCCAACAAGAGCGGCCCCATTCGTGCCGCCGTGCTCAAGCATCCAGCTATATTCATCCCGATGCAGAAGGTCTTTGGGGAAGACTGGATCGATCCCGCCCTCGAGACCCTGTCATGCATAGAACAGGAAGAGCTGCAGGGAAGACCGGGACGAGAGGTTAGAAACGTGGAGCTGATGAAGAAGTCACCACACTGGGTGATGGCGAAGATGACAAGGGGTGTACCGCTGTTGCAGTCTTTCATCTGAGTCAGACTTGTTGTAACATAAATGTGAAAATCCACTTGTCTAAAGGACTAGGATCAATCCAACACTCCGAGGAGAACCCTGTATGCATGATGAATGGGGCGAACACAAACAGGATGCGTTCAAACACACTGATTACCTCAATACAAATCCCGCCTCCTGCCCTTGTGGTCAATGGTCGGGTAATTGTCCTGAGGTGGCTGGTGAGGTATTCAGTGAGCAAGAGAGAGCAAAAGGAAGAAAAGACTTACCATCCATTATAAGCAAAGCTACCTCAACACTAGACGTCATGATCTCCTTCGAAGCAGAGCACACATTTGCAAAGTATTCTGTCGGCATTGAGAGGAAATCATCTCCTTTTGATTCTTTCACTGCAGGAAAAAAAAATGTTGAAAAAGGGGAAGATCACAAGCTACCCTTAGAAGTCGGAGATCCAAGAGCAGTGGAGAGTACCGGAAATGCTCGCCGAGAAATAGTTGTGACAGATGGTCCAGATGCTGTGACGGGCACATGAAAAAGTGTGTGGTTGCGTGGGGTTCGTTGGGGTGGTGGGCAAGTAGTTCAGTGTGGACGCGTGTAGAGTTGACAAGTTTGTCACGGTGTTGACACGGCTCTACACGATCGCGTAATCACTTGGGCAAGAAGTCTCCATGTGGCGCACCCGGGTTTCCACGGGTTTTCATCAGTGTACACAGCTGTACATGGCTCCACACGGGTGTACATCCATTTAAACCGGTTTACATCGGTGTACATCGGTGTACACCAGTGCACACCTGGTAAAGTCCAGTAATTCCAGTTGTACATCCTCACTGTCCGACATGGACTCAAGGTCAGGAAGCTCAGAGCACTCTGAATTCGAGTCAAACATGCTCTCCTCCTCGCTATTGGAGACTTCCTCAAGGCCTGGTAAGGACTCATTGTCACTCCCATCAAAATCAGAAGCTGACGACAGATTCAACTCAGGAATCTCATCCCATGCATCATCAAACAATGATGATACATCAAAAATTGTGCCCTTCCCTGGTTGCAATCCCAGCAGCGAAGAAACACTCGGCGATGTGGCAATAGCAGCCCAAACACCATCATCCTCCCAGTCTATGGCAGCGTTTGCTGAACCAGAAGATTTTCCATCCGATTTGCCTTTCTTGCCTCCCTCCCTAGGAAGCTTGGGGCTCGGACACTTGGACTGGACATGTCCACGACCTCCGCAATTCCAACACACCCCCTTTGGATGTTTTTCCCTCTCCTTTCCCTTTCCTTTGTTGCCACCATAACTGCCTGATGGGGCAGCAAGTGCAACACTGGTATCCTCTGCTTGCGGCTTATTATCCCAGAAAATTTTCTTCCCCAGGCAGACCTGATCATACTCTTCAATAGCGAGTTGCATGATGTATGCAGGATCCAGGGATATGCCTTGGGCTGTGGCCAGCGAACCTGAAGTAATGGTGAAGGCTGTGGCAGCAGTATTTCCAGGAACAGTAGTAGCAGCAGCAGCATGAGCAGCATTGTTTGCGAAGAGAGCTGCTTTGGCGGCGGAAGTGATGGTGGAAAGGTAGCATTGGTAGTAGTAGGGAAGTGATCCAATAATGCGGGTCACATACTGGTTGTCTGTCAAGACCACGCCGACAGCACACAGTTCCTCGTATTTCATGCAAAGACTGGTGAGATGGGTGCGAACATTGCTGCTGTTAGGGCATTTCATGTTGTCAAAACGAGCTTGCATGTCAGCGATGATGTGGGTACTGAGGGCAGTGAATTTCTCAGTAAGTGCATTCCACATACGCTCGACAGTGGGGTAACGCAAAAGCTCAGTTAATGTTGAGTCTTCCAACTTCTGGACGAGGTAATGACAAGCCTCCTTCTCCTTCTTTTTCCACTCAACGACTTCAGCTGTGGCAGCAGCAGCAGTAGCAGCATCGTCGCCTTGTTGAGGGCCAGGAGAAGAAGGTTCAGAACCATCAAAATGGCCCCAAACACCTTTGGATTCGACAGCAATTTCAAAGCAGTAATGGAAGATGAGCCAGTTGGTACCTGACACATCAAGCTTCGGAACGTTCGACAGCACAGTAAAGTCGGCGGTGATAGTAGACATAGTAGGGGACGGAATTCAGAGTCAAAGTAGCAGCAATAGAGATCAGCAGCAGGGTGAGACGCAGGGCCCAATGACCTGTTAGAGTGCAGATGTAGTTATCTATAACAATAGTAACTCAGACTTGCACTTGGGATACGAGAGAACATCTATATTCACCTATAACAATAGTAACTATGAGTGAATGTAAGTAAGGATGTCTGAACATGAGTAAGTAAAGGAAGCTCACCTCAGACTTGCACTCGGGATACGAGAGAATGTCTGAGGCACACATAGGTAGGTATGTCGGTATATGTAGCTACAGAGTCCATTGTGGATACTGTATGTAACAAATAAAGAAAGAAACAGAAATACGTCCTTGGGTATAAGCGAGCCCGACTATGGGTGTACTTGCAGCTCCGACATTTCTATCAAATAACGCAGTCTACAAGCAGTACAGAGAGCTATAGTGAAGGCTTTACACTGATAGCTAGAATACTACATAAGATAGTGAGCAATACAGTATAAGAACAGACTTAGAAGCGACATCTAGACAAGTCAACTCTATAAGCCTTCAATACTGAATGCTATTCCCTGCCCCAAAACAAAGACTGTTTAAAGTCAGAACCAAGGGACACATCAAGATGAATTACAAACATAAAAGCAGAACACAGAAGGACTAGATTACTTGTCATCTCAACAACTTGAATGAACCTAGAAAAGAAATTGCTAAGTCCACAACAGTTCACAATGTGAAATGAACTTAGTTTAGAACATGAATAACCCTGGAATAACTGAATAACCGATGCTTGGTGCCGAGATAGTTAAAGATCGCACTGTGATCGAACCAAATACAATCTCGGTCCAACAATCAATCATGATCAGTGGTTACATCCTCACGATACCATGCACTCTGTAGTATTGAATAGGAATCCATGCAGCAAGGCATGAAGGAGTAGCAAGGAGTTCCTATGGACCATTAGGGCACTCCTCAGCAATAGAATGACCACTAGTCATTCTGCCCAACTGAATAGAAATCTTGGAATGGTGCAATCCTTGTAAATTAATTACTCATCATTTGTATTGATACCCAAAGCTTGTACCATAGTTACTTTTAGATACAAGCTCCTATACCTAGGCTAGGAATCGTATAAATTAGCAGCAACTAGACACATAATAGCAGGAAAGCATTCCCCCACGTTTGTGCTAGTAGCCTTATAGCTACCTAATCAATCACTGGTTTTAATTGCATATCCTCGACTGAAGTGAATTAAGTTTACCAAGTCAACCCCAAAAGGGCAGCTCTAAGTAATCTAGAAGAACTAAGTAGGAAGAAGAGTCATCCCCATGTTTGCACCTTGCTAGTTAATTGAACTGCTCCGCATACAAAGGCCTCATGCTCCCTCACCGACTAAAGTGATCTTAGACGTGCTAAGTCAACCATAGACTGAAGATGTTGCCTAGTTGAAGTGAAATAAGCCCTAGAACGCTTTAAGTTTGAATAGTTATCAAGTCTCATACTTGAAGCCAGGACCTGTGTGTTCTTTGTAGAGTATGTGTACTCTTTGTAGAACTTTGGTTCTTTGTTGCAAGTGCTGGTGCTTGTGTTGTAATTGAGTCTGTGTACTCCAGAGCAATTACACTCTTTGTAGACCTCTAGGTCTTTGATTGTTCAATTGTTAAAGCTTCCCTAGTTAAAAGCCTTACCAGCTCTCCTAGACAAAGTCATTGCGAGTCTAAACCACTCAAATTATACCTTACAAAAACCCCCATGTTCATATACCTCGCTGTCATGATTAGTGTATCTTGTGTAAACACTTCTAGACTTGAATCGAAGTTGTTTTGAAACAAACCCAATTGATTATCAATATCTAAGTACACCACGAGTGCTTCTACCATACTCACCCTCGAACTTAACATTGGTGATTGTGTGTGTGTGTGTGTGTGATTTAGTATCTAGATTGATGATCTAGACACTTGTTGCATTTGCGCGCTGCCCATTACCAAGCACATCAACGGGTGCCATATCTGCAATGTCTTTACCACCTGTGATGAAGGAGACAAAGTAAGTGGACAATTCCATGGGAATGGAGAGAGGGACACTCACAATCCACACAGGATACTGAAAAAAAAGACAAAGTATCTGAGCCAATCTATACAACTGATAGGAATAGGTGGGCTGCAGTGAAGGCTTCAAAGATGCTGTGTCTGCAATTGAGAAGTGCAAGTTATGGGGGAGCAAGAGTTCAGGGAAGGGGAACTAGAAGACTGGAGGCCAAACATGGCAAAAGGATATAAGATGGTTGAACTGATGAACCACTATTTCAGACCCAAAAATAGTTCAAACAAAGAGCAAGACATACCTATTGCAGTTGACATCAACCTAGCAAGTGTACTAGCTAGGGTAGTACAGTGGAAGTGGATCCACACAGAAGACAATGTTGTATTACTTCAAAGGACTGATTGATGAGGGAGGGGAAAAAAAGGTCAGCATGGCAGAGCAATTGACAACATCAAATTGACAATGCCTTTGCATTACAGAAATATGACAGTGAAGCCACAGATGTTCTAGTAGGTGTCATCCAACATTGAAGCCCAGTGCTCAATGGTATTCATGAGGAGCAACAATGACAATTCTAAAGGTATTGACCCTAGTGAAATTTGAATGCAATCATTTGTCAGTCAGTGAAACAAACAAAGAAATCAAGGACTACATACTGACCTGACCTTTGGACTCATACCTCCCATGCCCACAGCAGCCCACTTTGGCTAAGTGGAACACATTTGTCTTCTTCATCTAGGGCTGTCAATGAGCTGCAGAGTGCAGGTAGGAATGGTGATTCCTTCTGTAGTGATATTCTGGGCATTGAGGCTGAGGTGACAGCTGCAGTGGTCACAATCATTATTGAATCCCCTTTCATCATTCATGAGATGATCCTGTCATTGACCATCTATAGATATCTAAGTATATTGACCTGCCAATAATGACAAAAGTTTGTATTAGAGTACTGTATGGCCTGATGGAAGGAGAAGGATACCATGGACATCGTGGAGGGGCCTGTTGGTATGGTGGCACAGCTTGGCAAGAGCTTTGGTAGTTACTGTGCCACATGGGATGTGCCATCTTAGACCTTCTTGGACTTGTAGTTTGAATTTTTATAAAACTTCTTCTGCATTATAAAAATGCCAACCCTGGATTCTTGCCTCATGCTGATCTGCCAGCTACCTTTCCATATACCTAATAATACCTTGCTCAATTTTTCAGCTCTGCCAGTGGGATGAATACCTCCAGATACATTATTCGTGACTCATACAGTACTTGGTGTGGTTGGAGCTCCTGCACAAGTTATTTGCAGTGCTGTACCGTTGCCTTCTCCATGACAAGTATCTTGAGTCCTCTTGAGTCACTCTGTTATGTACAATAATAGAATTGAGCCTGGCACAGAGGCAATCTTCTCAAACCAGATCACCATACCTTTTCAATGCTGGACACCAGATCTAGTTATCCTCTACTGTGGCAATAGACTTCTTTATGCCATATTCTCTCCCAATAATGCAAACAAGGCATTCATCGCTTTATATACTCACTCTTCAGTCAATAGCAAAATATCTATCTCATGGAACTCCATTCATGGCATGTATTCTTCCTTTGATATGTACAGCATCCAGTGACCACATATTGGACTGTATTAATTTATTGTGATATCAATACCTTCATTCAGGGAGAAGTATTCTGTATTCCTATTCTCCTGACTGACTATTTGTTGGGACTTCCACCTTTTTGCCTGCTCTCACATCAAATCCTGCTATACCATGTGGCTGCAACCTGAGCCACTGGCTGAGTATAGTTTAATGCCAACATCACAAGTGTTTGGTACTGGAGACCAGGGAACGGAACAGCAGAGGATTCAATACTGAGCCTTGCCTACTGGCCCTATATGAGTCAAAAAAATGTGGACTTGATTAATGAAAGACTGAATTATACAACAATTACTATGCTTGATTCCGATCAAGGCTACTTATCACAAGTTCACAATGACATGATCGCTGCCGCAGTCTAGTAGTTTGAGAAGCCTTCTATGCAATTACTCTGATCTTTTCTTCATCAACTGCATCATCTACTAATCACATTTCACCACTGGCAGGACCATCATGGGGAATGTGGAATATTCTTGACAAGATTATCCCGTGACTTGACATTTTTTGATTAGAAAACTATAATAGTCGTAGTAATATATTGTAACCCAAGAAGAAAGTCAGTCATGAGTTAGTCTCTCATAGACAGATGGACGATACATACCTGATGAGAGAGGGAGGGACGGTATGTATGTAGTCTGTTTTTTTCCCAGGGGGTCTTGCTATAACCATCGGTTCCATTATGTAAAAGTATCACGTGCCCAAGTAACACATTCATTTATTCTTCCATCTTGACATGAATTTGTACATATTCCTCTGCTATCGATGTGTTGTACTACTTGTAAAATACTGATATCAAATTCCGTGTTCTAAAAATGCCCCATCAGCCAAGGTCTTGAGCTGCATTTCCTTAAAACACCGATATCCCATCTGATGCAGAGCGGAATATATTTTTGACACTGGATGCCTTGCCTGAAGACCCTCATGTAGCTTCCAAGAAAATTTTGAGGTCATGGTATGGCAGAGACATGAGAGTAGCAGTAATATGAGCGGTGCGACGATGCAAGACGTAGTAGTAGCCCTTGTGGTAGTGGGAAAGTCCTTCCAAAAATGGCTGCTGATGTAACGGGGCCGATGGTCATAGCAAGGGGGGCGCGGTTAAAACAGGACTAGTCACGACTCAGTTACAAGCAATGGAAACCGGTTCGTCCAAGTAAGAGGGCTCAAGAATAATTGAAAATGAGGGAGTCATAGGTTGATCATAGGCGACGCGATATCGCTAATTTCCTTCTTTCCCTGAAATTCAAATTTGTTGTACAATTGATTGATCGGAGGGAAATCCATTAAGTGCGCTACAGACTATCTACCCCTTGAAAATTTGACATCAAATACATTAAAAGTACGATGTGAAAAAAGGCATATCTCATCCGGATACAATTGACAAGAAACACCGTTTGTACCTTGCTAGAAGCTCCAAAAGAATACTGATGAAGATGCGAATGTCAGGGTGTGAGAGAAGTTTTGGGTCACACATTGAGATAACAGAAGGACTCGGGAAAATAGCACACGGCCTAGGTATGACAAACCGACGGTCATGATTGTAGAAATGGAATGATTCAATGGAGCGGTGGCGCCTTTATGGTTAACTCCATGGGAAGAAATGACTCCTGCGTTGCGGATCACTATAAGTGGCGTTCAGAGGAAAAGAATATATTCAACACGGATGCGGGGCGAGGTTCTTGATCTTGAAACTACGTCTACGTTAGGATGGCAACCAGATAATCATCCGAATCAGCAGCATCATTACACAGCAGCTTGACCGCTTGGGTATGTCGGATGCAACAAGATGCGGGCGGTACTACGACATCCCTTCACTACTCGCTACTAACTGCTTACATATTTTACCTTTCTAGATGAATTATCGTTGGGGACAATGATGATTTTCAGGACTTGACAACTGAGCGTTAGGGACCGTTGAACTGTGAAAGGAGCTGAAAAGCCACGTTGCCAGCCTGAAGCAGTTTCGACATAGACTGACAAGAGCTGGCATGCAGGGACTGTTGGCGAAGTGAACGGTCATGCTGCATCAAACTTGGACTCGGATCGAAGTGGTGGCAAGAGCAAAAAATTCAATATCGCGGCTTTCAACAACTAGAGTAAAGCTCTGGTATGGTATCTTTTCGGGTCCAGGACTAGCGCTCAACAAGAATTTGATGTACCTCGATACAAGATTTGTCTTCACCATGCCTAGTCTCTCATAGACAGTTGACAATACATACCTGTTGATGCAAGGAAAGGACGTCCTGTGTGTATCCCGTACAGGTGCATAATCAATGGTCTGCTGCAGGAGACATTTAACAGGCATCAAGTCCCTTGGATACTCCGTCACTTTTTGATCTTCAGGTTAAGCCGGAAATTTGTATTTCAGCAGATGATTGCCTCTTCGATCGCCTCGTTCATCGCCCGGCGCCCATCACGACTTCACTAACCAACTCGGGGCATATACAAAATAGCAACAACTGGTATTTTCCATGTGTCGCCCTCCCTCCCCTGCCAATTTCTTCCAACGTTAACAGATCGGTTAGCGCCTAGTTCCTGTTCCAGGTTTCCAGGACGTATGGAGAACGAATTTTAGCGGAGAATTGTCTCCGTGTAACATGAGAAATCGTAAGCAAAAATGTCATTGTTCCTGTTCCCTCAACAGCTGGAAAGAATAAGGCACCAATGTCAGGCCATTCATGGAAGCCACTGATACCCACCTTTAGTCCTCTCGCACATTACACTATCCCTTGAGCCTATTCGCGACGGCGCAGGACGACATCTCTATCTATTGCGATCAACGATCCTATACGAGGTGGTTAGAAACAGTTATAAAAGTGACATCCATCTCGAGACTTCTTACCAAACAACCCCTCCCCCTTCTATTCTATCACTGGCACACTCTCATGCCAATGACATCCTTTCCCTTCCAAACTGGAGCAGAGAAGAAGACCGTATCCTTTAATATGTCTCTCCTCTCCAGCCCTTCCAGAGGCATAAAACGATCAATTGAGGACACCGACCTATACCTCGACGACCCGGTTGTAAAAAAGGGGAGACATCCTAAATGGATAACTGTGAGTGTCGACTGGCTATCTTCACGGGAACCTACACGGAGATATCTTCTCCAGGCCGACGGGCGAACATCAGATAGCATCACATACGATGTCAGCGCATTTACGCCAACCTTGTTATGGGCTGCAAGAGCACAAACCGCTTGGGATTCGTATTCAATTTATGATGCACTTGAGGAAGAGGTAGCGAAAGTGGGGACGCCCGTCAAAGGTTAGCTATAGCTTTGCTGTGCTGTGCTGCGGGTGACACGGGCTGATACAATTTGATGGCCGTAGCGACCGAACACGGCCTTTCATCTTCGAAGACAAAAACTGGTCTCTATACTGAGATTAGCTGTACAATTTCTCGATTGATGGAAGGGACTATCACACGAAGCGAATTGATCGAGAAACTTCAGCGAGTGGCGAGTCAGTTAAAGCAGTGGGTCTAAACGTCGTCGGAGCAGGGGTTCTCAATTGTTTTCCATATTTTCTTGAACACCATGGACAGCTATCGAAGATGCGTAAGCTAACGAGCTCAATAAGCAAACTTGCCTCCATAGGGAAAATAAGTAACGCTCACACTAAGAAATTGATTGCCACGTGCAGCACCTTGCCCGTTTCAAAGACGGGAGTCGTACAATAAAAAATAAGTGTGTGCGTCGTGGCGTGATACACAAAGGGCTTCCATCAAACGGCCAGGCAAACAACGTCCACGAAACACGACGAGCACAGCCTAACGGCCACATATAAAGTGCAGAACGAGCACAGCCAGTTTGATTGATATTAGAACTATCGCAGACGGTCCAGCGCTGGGCCAATACGACGAGTGAGAGAGGGCATTCGGGGCGGCCTCTGGAAACAGCACGGAACCTAGACAGGCTGTGGTTAGAAACGCTGAGTAGATTAACTTCGTAATAAGCAAAGAAGATCCTAAGATGATATAACAGGAGCCGTCTTTCAGGGTTTGAAACAAGGAAGTCCGAAACGGGGTGGAGGTTGGCGTACGGCTTCGACAACAGCTCGAGAGAGGATCGATCAACTGCGCAGAAAACTCCCCGTAACCCTTTACATAGAATCGTCACCTCCCTTCTAAAGTATTCCACAAGGGAACAGTTCACGAGAGCTATGGAGTCAGAGCAAGACAGAGGATTTCGAAAGCGCGAAGTCTCACCTGGCGACGTAGCATCATGGAAATGGGGAGTTCGGCTTACTCCCAAGCTCCGAGTAGAACACATTGAAACCAGCCCCCAACCCGAAGTATGGTGTCCCGTCCATTCGCCGCCTTTCTGTGGGTCGCAAAGCGCAGTCAGTGATGGACTACCATAGTCGGTATAGGAACGGCGCGGTCTTCCTCCTCCATATGGCAGCTGGGCTGTCAACAGACGCCAACACGCATTGGGGCCGGGGGCATTCACCATTATTTTCTGACGCTTTCTTCACACCAATGAGCAGTCCGAATGTCATGGAATGAGGACGGGCCAACAGGTCGGATGATCCGTAGCACCAAAGATGCGTGGCCCAGTTGTATAGAGCTCTGGCTTCATACTTCACTGGTGCCAATGACGAGATCGTTCCCCGCTTGTTATTGCTTAGCCGGCCTGGGTCGTCTTGGAGTTCTGGTCTATGTCTATTTTTTTCACTGAAGGTCTTCTCCGAATCTCCGTAGTCGAAAATTTCCAAGAAACATCATCGGAGCTATTGAATCCAAACGAGACCTTCACAGTACGTTAGCGGTGTTTCAGGAAGTCGATAATTTGGGCTGTATCTCTGTGAATCTCTAATTCCACCACCCTTTAGATTTTCGGGATCAAACCTCCCAGCAACCGATTCAAAAATCGGAGCCGAGCCTGAGTATTTCCGACGTCGATCAGGAGAAAAAGTCACCAGAAGACAATAATGACCATGAGATGATGCGTAGGGGAGCACGATCCGAGTCCAACGAGATAAATGCTGAAGGGAAGCTCAATGAACCGGCCAACTGCGGCCCCAACAGTCTAACCAAGTGCGGACTGTCCCTGAATTTAATGGCAGCATTGCCTGGATACCAGTCAAAAAGAAGAGCTTCCGTGACCGTAAGCTGTCCTCAGGGTGTAGGCGTGATATACCGTTCAGGATAGCGATACCACAAAGAGTGCGCTTGAGTCGCGTTGTAGAGCTGACGCGCGGTCTTTCGATTCAATGAGCAGGTCTCGCGTTGTACTGCAGCTTTATTGACACCCAGGAAATAAAAAAGGACAGAGCCATGGTTTCTAGAGAACGGTGTTTGAGCTGATGCTAATAAGATCACTGCAATCTACCTCCGCCGAAAATTGCATAATTCTGTCACTCTCGAGGTCTATCAGCGAGGAGGCCTTGACGGGTTTCAAGAACTTGCCAGTATCGTAATGTTTCCTACGCCTCGTGCTTGAATCATCGGAGCTTCCCTATTAGACCATGGTTCCTGCACTTGACCCTATCCTACCCTATCACATCATTTAAAAACATTACAAATGGCGGTGGTTGATTGGTTCTTCGAGGTGTTAGCGCAGTTGGTTACAATCGAAATAGCTCGCCGCTTGCGGCCAAGAATTTGAATATTTACATAAATCCCACGTGGTACCGATGAACTTCGATGAACTTTGGACAGCTTGGATCTCTCCCGATAACCCTGATGCTAGCGCCGATCTGATTTGCGTTCGTTACCCAAAACTCCTTATGTGTAGAGCATGGATTGGTCTACTGGGTATCTCGAAGGAACCCATAACAACTTGCTCCGTTATGCGACGCATGTTGCAACTGGAGTTCGGGGACTCGACCCCAGATACTCTGTGCCGTTCCTCTCAAATTTTATAAAGGATATTGACCGGCAAATCGCGTATCATTAAAGTTTGGTGTTCGGAAAGAACTTTGGAACCTTATACTCGTTCATGCGCGAATGCCGACACTGATGGACCTCCCCAGGCCCAACATGATCTCAGGCTCTATTCCATCGTTCTCAAATTCATCCGTGTATGGGCCGGTTCACTTGCTAAGGTGTTCTTCGTCTAGGGGGCGCGGACCCTTTACCTCCATTACAGGATGATTATGTCGTCTGGAACGTCCTTGACTATGATTGGGCTACCGTTCTTGTTTCCAGATGGTATCTCGACAGTGTGGTCCCGTTGCAATACCGACATTCTTTGATTGACGTCCAACCTCCGTCGATGCTGTTCAGCTTAGCTCAGGGAAACTGCACCCTGAAGCTTGAGCAGCTTCTTCGCCCAGTAAACAAGAATAAGATTGTACCTGTCTTGCCCCTCGGGAATCGAAGACTGTATACGATTCGAGGACCCTTTTTCAAGTCCATGGTATCCGTGAGAAATATTTCATTATATTTCTTCTAACAGAACTAATACCGTCATAGTAAGTTCACTCTTATCTGGGTCAACTTTTCTGTCCCTCAAGCGCCCATCGTCATGCCTCCAGACTCTGATATGCGCGCTGCTGTAAAGGGATTTTCAACCCAGTTGCGAGCTAGAATCCTTCAAGCATGGATGAAAAAACCGACGACGGACGACGAATACGCGTACTGTCGAACGAGGGGTCGCTCGGTACGATCACTTTCCCGTTCTCGTACCGCCAGTACTGATAACATTAAGACGCCTTGCTCACAATGCCTGGCCATGGAGAGCGTCTGCGTTGCCTACAATATCGGTTGCTCTAACTGCAGTGTTAGTAAAGTCGTTTGCAGCCGTTTTCTTGATGAAAAATACCATCGCATCCAACGATTTATCGCGATGGACATCGCATCGATTCCTGCTTTAGTTCAGGCATGCCTGGACCTACAACGTCAGACCTTGACGCCAGTGGCGATGAAGGAGCGAATCGAGTTCTCGGTATATCATATCCTGTTCTGCTGTATTCGTGACTGACTCCTTCCACGTCCTGCATTGCAGGAATATACCAATCACCTATACGGATACGCATATGCACCCGCAGAAACGAACATACCCGGCTTCAATGAGTCTTTTCCGTTGCATCTTCCTGGCGAAGATGCACTCACGGAGATAGGATCCGGCATCAACAGGACGGCTTCTTCATTGTATCAGGAAAACGAAGATTTGCGCAGAGAGAATGAGCGACTCCGCGAAAGGTTTCGTCTTGAAGTGGAGCCCAAAGGTACGTGGCTCTTTGATCTGTTAAGTTTTGGTGAACGAATTCCGCTATAGAATCACAGTCAAAGAATACGAATGGTACGGTCTTTGTCTCGCCAACGGCGTGCTCAAGGCACTCCTTTGCGGAGCTGTGCAAGGAGTGGGTTCATACAACCAGCTGCTTGCCGCCTCGCCTTGCTCGAAAGAAATTTGCCTCGTGATAGAGGTACCTACCATCAGGTTGGAGCGAGCATGTGTGTAGCGGTCATACATGGGAAATTGTATCTGATATCTGGAATGTCGAAAAGTATTTTCCCTACATCAACATCACGAAATCGTCCGATAATTGTAAGCTATGATGGCCAAGTTGGCTCAAGTTGGTTTGATTGAGGTACGCAACGTATTCAAATATAGCAGTTCCGCTCCCTGTCTTAAGGTAAGTATATCTCAATCTGGGGAAACCGTCCCAAAGAACCAACCGTTGGTGAACGTTGAACCTATGCACCTTTGATGGGTAGGTTAAGGCATCGTGTATGTGGGCCGCTACTAGAACGTTATGCTCAGGAAAGGTCCCCTTGCACCGATTCTTAGGTTATGGTCAACAAATACTCAACGTAAGTCACACAGGCCCACCTCTATTCTCAACGATCAGGAAACAATGCCAAACGACTGCTTCTCTCAGATCTTCCGATCCAGTCAAAGGCCGAAGTAGTCACTGGTAAAAGCCGGCGGGGTTTTATCCAGGCAGTTAAAAAAAGCTGATTATAGGTTCTCACTATGATTGGATCTGTCAGGACTTTGGCAGCGACCACTTATCACCCAAAAGCCGGTCCCTTTTCCCCGCACCTGCATGCTAATGGCGTCCTCGTCCCAAACGAAGACGAGAGAAGAGAGGAAGATCGTGACGTTCGACGCACCTGCTCCCGCTAGCCCTCCGCCCAGAAGCGTAAAGCGGTCTATCGAGGAGGTTGACGCGTATCTCGACGACGAGGAGAGACGCGAGCATCCTGTGTGGACGGCTGTGAGCATGGATTCTCCTCACATAAATGGTGGGATACTGACATGGCTTGCTTAGACCGACAGGCTCTCCTCGGCTATAATATACGATGTCAACGCGTTCGCTCCGGCCGCATTGTGGGCTTCGCCTTGGGGATCCCATTCAGTTTATAATGAATCGACCGAATACACGATGGCTGCTGACGTCCCAGTCGAAGGTTGGTCGAAGGCTCCGATAGTGTGGATACTCTCTTACCTTCAATACTTTAGCCATGGGACGGGGATTTGCCGTTGCCTCGAGCCAGACGACAACCTCTGGACTCTACGTGGAAATCACCCGTGTCATTTCTCGGTTGATAGATGGGAGCATCACTCGAAATGATTTGATTGAGGGGCTGCAGAGAGTGGCGAGCCAGTTGAGGCACTGTGGTTGAGCGTTGAACGCGGAGTTACGCCGTTCGAGTTTTCTGACATGAGAAGGCCAATCCAAAGGTCTGTTGGTGTTCAAGTTATTAGCTTCCTTTCGTCTTCTCCAATAAAATTTCTCGGTCACGATAAAAGATTAGGAAGCTAACGAAGAATGACGTATAAATATCAAGCTGTCTTAGAGAGAAGCAAACACTTGCGCCAAAAAGATTGATTATCATGCGCGGCACCTGACACGATAGTCACCTAGGATAAAGTAGGTATACGGCGCGATGTGATTGAATAGAACAAAAGGATTCCATCAAACTGCCACGATACGTCTACGTAACAGCAAAAACACTTGCAACATTTAACAGGACGCCCAAGAATGGACAACGTGATTAGAGCTGACACCCCAGACGACCAAGTAAAAAAAGCCGCGACGACAAGACCGAATGACAGCCAATGATAGACAAGACACCGGGGAAAGTTTATCCCAGAAAACGGGATGGATACGAAGGCCTTGGGAGTTATTGATAGTTGCGGTGCCTAGTGAGCGGAAAGACTCAACATTCACCTACCGACGTGTCTTTGAGCCCAGGTGATCGAATGAGGCCGTTGATTGAAGCGAGGAATTGCGGGGCGGAGACTTCACGGTTACGAATCAGCTCTCACGGAACAGAGCGGCGGAACGAAATGACCTTGCGGAGTGTAGCGCCAGATTTACAACCGCCTCCCAATCTTCGCGGACGGTAGCAAAGGTACGATTCTTGGAAGCCGGTAAAGGGGGGGTGAGACCAAACGGACTTGTAAGGTTCCCTGACGACGAGGATACTATGGAAACATGAGTCCGAGTTGTGCTCCATAAGAAAAGCGTGCCTGATTCGGAGAAGCGGCGCAAGTCGTTACCCTCAAGATCCTTCTTCAGCGCGTCGATTTGCTCTTGTGGCGTTACATCTGCATGGTATTATGGTTAGAGAAGATGAATCAAGCGAGGGAGAGAGAGGCTTACTTAGCTCCATCTCTCTTCGAAGATTTGCTTCTCGCTCCGCTCGTTCATTGGCAGCTGAAAGCACTAGTGAGTATCACGTAGGATTGCATGGAGTAACGTACCTGTACAAGCAGCTTTGGTCGTATCCAACTACGCCTTCAGGGCTGTAACCAGGTTCATCTACTTATAGCTCTCGGACGGCGAGTCAGGTACTCACCCAGAATTTCTGCTTCTGTCTCCGACTTTTGTTTTTCCAAATCTTTTTTTAGATTATCATCAAGGGGAGAAGGGCGAAGAACTTGAAGGTTGCTTACCTGCTTTCAGCTCTGTGGTCGACTAGTAGATCAGTCACAAATTCTCGACGAACGGCATTGCACTCACTCGTGAGTTCCACGCGGAGTTCATCATTTTCGCGGCTTTTGGCTTCGAGCTTTTGACTGAGCGTCTGGATTCGACTATTGGGAGGTGTGCCGCTGGATTTTGCGGAAACAGACTGTAATTCGAAGTTAGGGTAGAATCGATTGAGAAGTTCGGGTAACTATACCTCGTCTGACGATGTCGAATTTTGCACTGGCAGGCGTTTCGAAGCAGAGGTATATTTACTGGACGGGCATCGAGCTGGAATCTTAAGAGAGAGCCCGGTAGACTCCGTACTTCGTTGCGGAGACATTACATCGTCGAACGTCGCTCTATCCAAGTTTGGCACTCGTTTGGCGATGCGATCGTATAATTCGTCGTTGAGCTTGCTGCAGGGTCTGTCGGACTGTTTGCAGACAGAAGAATTGCAGTGGATCCTCGTGTCCATCGGTATGCATTCTACTTTGTTTTCCTTACATGTAGTGCAGACCTTCAGGATGAAAACGGTAAAAAAAAAAATAGCGATGATCGAAATGACTTTGGTGCGCACCAGAGGACACGCTCGACTTTATGGATGGCGACGTCGATGGTCTTCCGGGAAGGTGGACATGTGAGGAGGGACGCCGACGGGCACGAGCTGTTATTAACCGGGATGGTACTTGGTCGAGAGAGGACTGACGCAAAGGGTGTTGTGGTTACCTTGCTTGTCAAGGTCTCTGTGGGTTAGGCTCGTGACCAGCCATGCATCGCCACGTGGCTGCGCTTGTCACTTTGGCGAAGGGGCTGGTACAATTGGGTACGAATTTGGCAGGACCCGCCAAAGGTGACTCCGCACTTAGGTTTTCGTTGTCGTATAATCATGAAAAAAAGTGTCAAAATTGATATAATAAAAAGTGGATATTTTTCGATTTTAAACCATTTAAGACCAACATGTCTTTCGTGAAGAAACGAAAAAATTTTGAAGTCCCAAGCATTTGAAACCGCAGATGATCCTAGAAGGGCCGGCCTTTTTCTTCTCTCACTTCTAAAGTCTTCCTAAGTACAGCAGACACAGCGCTGAGCAAGCGAGGACATCAGCGATGCCAGCAAGATAACGGTAAGAGTGAAAGAACCTCGTGCGTATGCACTTAGTTGATTTGATCCCCATCAGGCATTAGGAACTTGTTAATTTTTCGGAAAGACATGTTGGTCTCAAATGGTTTAAAATCGAAAAATATCCACTTTTTATTATATCAATTTTGACACTTTTTTTCATGATTATACGACAACGAAAACCTAAGTGCGGAGTCACCTTTGGCGGGTCCTGCCAAATTCGTACCCAATTGTACCAGCCCCTTTGCCAAAGTGACAAGTGCAGCCACGTGGTGATGCATGGCTGGTCACGAGCCTATCTGTTTTTTTTTTTTTTTGACTCTATATTTTGAAACCACAACCCGTAATCTATGTACAGAGACACGGCGGCGCTTGCTTGTGGCTAGCTCCAGTAGCTAATGTGGGTGTATGTAGGTATTCTCGGTGCTTTAATGGTATAGTTTTCTAGTATCTTTGCATGTTGAGTCCTTGGTGTCTAGGGGGGGGGGGGGAGGTTAATGCCACCATAACTTGGGCTATGGGGCATGATGTGGTGCATGGAGCCAGTTCCTTTGGTGTTCTTGAAGATGTTGGTGCTATCCTTTCTCTTTCTCTTCTGCTTCCACTTCTTAGCCCCTGGGACCTCCCTCTCGCTCCAGGTCAAAATCTCCCAGCCAGTCTTCCAGCGCAAGTTCCTCCTCATCCAACGTAGGTCGAACAGGCGGTCGTTTGGGGTTACCGGTTTTTGTGAATGCACCCGATTTCTCCAGGAACAATGCCAAGGCTTCTATGCCCTCCTTCGTTCCAAGAATGTCTGGCAAGTATATGTCTCTAGAGACCTTGCGTAGTCCCTCACGATATCCATTGTAATGGGGGCAATCTCAGATGATGTGCTCTCGAGTTTGCATATGCTCTCCACAGGGGCACTGGATAACTTCTTGCGGTACAAATCGGCTGTAGTACTCGCCTGCAAAGCAGTGTCCGGTTCGGCACTGGACAAGGTGACCAAAGACTTCACGCTTTCCGTGTAGTTCACAGAAGTGCTTCGTGGGTTTTGGGGAGGGTGCTATACAGTTGGAGGGTGTGAAAAAGCCTGACTTGGGGCTGTTTTTCCATGTCCGGGTCCATTCCCTTTTCAGCTTCTCCTTCAATCTTCGGAGAGCATTTGATCTGCTCCCTGCAATCTTTGCTTCCAGCTCCACTGCCTCCTTGGCTAGCTCATCAGCTCTTTCATTTCCTTGGATCCCGGTGTGCCCCAGTGCCCAGGCCAATTCTACATTGTGGTCTTCATCTTCTAAGAGTTCTTGTATCTTCTTGTTGAAGATGATGCAGAACAACTGCCCTGGTTTGGGGCTCGTATTGAAGGCTGCACCAACTGCCGACATGTTATCTGCAAAGAAGTGAACGTGTGTGATTTCGGGGTGGGTGGAGCAGTACTTAACTGCTGTTGCAGCGCCCATAGCAAGCGCCGCAAGTTTGCTATCGTAAACCTCTGCATGAGATCCCAGTCCCATTTTTTGGGCGAATACCTCTACTCCATTCTGGTACCCTACAACCCCTGCGCCTACTCGACGGATCCTGTGTAGTGGTCGTAGTGAGCCATCCATATAGATCAGCAAGTGGTTTGGTGCCTGGAGTGCTGCGATGTGAAGTTTGTGCCTGATAGCAGCATCCTTCTTGTCTACCGTTGGATCTGCTTCTGTGATTTGAAGGTGTCCAATGAAGTCGGCCATTGATTCGTGCCACGGTGGCTGGTAGAATGGGAAGAGTCGTTCATTATTAGGGCTTGTCTGTTTTGCAGCCTGCTGGAGACATGTGCTTTTAGTGATATTCTTTTTGGACTGAGAAGTGGGGCGGAAGGGAAGTGGCGGGGGTAGGCTGGGAGCTTGGCCACCTCTCCACCGGTTGTCCAGCCGCTTGATGATGGGGTTAGAGGTATTTAGCTTGTTAAATTGGATTGCACACTGTCTCGTGCACATATCGAGGTGCATACTGAGGGGGGGAATTGATGCTTCTATCTCTAGTGTGGCTATTGGTGTTGTCTTGAAGGCTGCACATATAAGTCGGAGTGCACAATGTTGGATTTTCTCCAGGACGTTTAGGTGCATCTTCTTGCCTGTCCACCATACTGGGCTTGCATACTCCATGACCGGAATCACACACGCCTTGTACAACTGTTGAAGGTGTACTTGTGACAGGCCCTGTACTGTATTTGCTAGCATTGTTAGCCCACTGACTGCTCGTGCTGCTCTTGCTGCAAGGTGGTTTACATGATGATTGAATTGGAGCTTACGGTCAAATATTACGCCCAACCAGCATACTGAAGCAGCTGTAAGTACTATTCGTATAGCATCATCGTCTTGCAGGGTGATGTGGGGAGCCTTGTCCATTGTTCGTCGTGTATAGTGCATTAGCTCTCTCTTTTCAAGATCAGCAGAGAGACCCACCCGTTTGAGCCAGAGGTTGACTTCAATGTATGCATCCTGAAGGATTTGTACATTGGTATCGAGGGATTTGGAGGACACATAGATCTTCCCATCATCCACGTACATGAACAGTGTGGTTGGTGTTGGGTCATCTCCTGTCTCATCATCTGCAGGATGTTCACTTTGCAATTTCGCTTGGTCTTGGAACGTTTCCACCAGTTCTGCAGAGTAGAATGCTGCCAGGATTGGTGACACTGGTGACCCTTGCGGAATGCCGTTCTTCACTGGTTTCATCTCGCTGCGTATTCCATCTAGGCAAACAGCAGCCTGGCAATCTGCGAGAAAAGTCGCTACCCACTTTACATAGGGCAGGGCTACATGCTTACGGCGAAGTTCATATAATAGCCTGTCATGGTTCACAAAATCAAAGTAGCCTTTCACATCAAACGTAAGGGCAGATGTGACTTTACCATGGTTCCATGCTGCCTGTACATCATTTGTGAATGAAAGAAGAGCATCAGTTGTTGAGTAGTTTGATCTCCCCCCAAATTGTTGGGCTGGAATCAGATTGTAACATCCTGCAATGTATGTTAGCCGCCGAGCAACTATGTGCTCAATTCCTTTCCCCAAGCATTCCAGAAGTGTTATCAGCCTGTATGCTCTTGGTTTCGAGTAGTCTGGCTTGTGTGGCTTTCGTAGTGCCACTGCTACAGCTCTCCGGAATATTCGGGGGTGATATCCTAGTCGTACACACCATCAGTACAGTCTTATGATAATGTCCGGGTCCGCGTTCCATGCCCATCGAACCACTTTATTTGACTGTTGGCTTGGACCTGGTGCAGAATTCGCATTTGCATTAAATATCGCTTCTCGAACTTCTTCTGTTGTTACGTCCTGAAAGGGGAGATCATTGGGTAGTACCTCGTTCAAGTTCACTATGTACTCATCTTCTAGAGGTGGCGGGGCCTGGTATAACTCCTCTCGTAAGGCCTCGCATTTGTCGTGGTGATTGACTGCCGGGGCTTGATTGGCTCCCTTCTGGATTGCTGGTGAAGACGAGCCTATCTGTGGGTCTACGTTCGCAAACCTAGTAACGTGATTCTATGCCATAGGAATGGTCAACGACGAAATCAAGACACAGCTTAGGAAGCACACCTTTCTACCGCTCGTAGTGGCTTCATCAACGTCCATATCGTCTGACAATCCCCCTTCAGTCTACGAAGAATCCAGCCCACACCCTTTTTTCTTGCATGGCAACTTCAACGGCATCGCTCCGCATGAGTTTGTTGTACCAGACAACGGCGTTGCGGTTTTTGAGGAATATTGTTGTGATAAAGGAGATCTGGTTGCCAAAGAGCTCCATGAACTGTCTTTCGCATTGGACGTTGACGTTGGACTCGTTCGACCCTTCGAGCGATCGACAACGATGCTCTTTTCTCTCACCATCCCGTGCTCTTCGTCAACTCCTTTGACTTCAATCCTTCTTTGGCCTCTTCTCCTTTGTTGGAATATAGGGTATATCCGGTATGCAGTGGTAGACTACTTGAGACTTGTAAGTAGGTAGTCACTTCCCAGATGGGAGTTGAATGAGAGGAAATGAATTAATTTACTGCAGAACTGTGCAGGTATTTATACTACTGAGAATTTATCTAGAAAGTTCTATCTTACTAAGAAAATATCCTTCGAGTCCTTTCTCCTGCTCTCTTCAAGTACGAGCATTGTTGCTCGAACATTCCGGAAGTTACCGGATTGCCGATATGCCGGTTACCCGATATGGTACTTGCGGCATCGTCTCCAACATCCTTCTACCTCTTTGTCGAAGATCACGGCAACGCCGACCTCGTTCGAGTTGTTAATCTCCCGTTCCATCTTGAGATCCAAGATTGCCTTCCTCGTCCTGAGCGCCATGCCCAGTAATCACACTTCGATGGACTGACAATTTGAGAAAGCTGTTCGCAGGCTAGGGTTGCCGGGGGCTGGGGTGTTGCCGTCAGGATCGAAGTGCCCCGAGTAGGCGCGTAGTACTCGGATGTTCTCACGCCCCGACCATCCACGGAACCAACAACACGATAGAGTCACCTGGAACATCGCAACTTTGGAACGTGGAAATGGTACCATATTACCAAGCGAACGTCGAAACATGACCAGACAGTGAAAGGCTCTTATACTTCCCACCACAGGCATACGCTCAACGCTTCTTATCTTGTCATGCCTAAGGGCTATCCGCAGCACAAGTTTTCACCACAGCCTCTTGCACCGTCACTCGATTTATTTACCACCTTCCTTCCTCGAAACCGCCACGAATCTTGACCGAAGGACGAAAAGGCTCGAAACTTCTATTCGTGAATTGCTAGGATCATCGGCAAGGCAGTGCTGACGTCTCGTTAGCACCGCTCTTAAAATATTGGGAGAGTTGCTTTCGCCCGTGATTACTTGACCCGTCTCTGGATCCGTTCATCAGCTTCCTAGATGTTTGGGCGTTGCTCGAATTCTGTTGAATATGCAGAACGACGGGGCTCGGTTTGTGAGTCGCTGAAATACTGGGCGCAGCTGGTCCTGATAATCGCTTAGCGCCCCTCGGAGAATCATTCTATATATACTGGTATACCTCGTTCCTCGTTGATTTCGGGCATTGGATGGTGAGAATGTGAACATATCGAAGGTCACTGTGCTAATAAACATAAAGCAGCTGGCAGCACCGTATAACTCACAAGATCTTGCGAGCCCGCGCGAGATCCCCGATCATTGTCCAGAGATATCGAGAATACCGTCCGCCGCGATTTGTTCTGCTCTTTCACCACAAACCTTCGGAATCGTCTCCGAATTGAAATATTAGGCCACACAACTTCTACTAGTACCGCAGTTATATCATTACCTTGTTTAAGCCACGACCGAGGACTGATACAAACGGCCAATCATATCACCCGGGGACATCATTGGTTCGCTCGTTCGGCGAGTCGCATCTTGATTCCGTACTACGACCATCTGCTTCTCGACTTAGACTCGTTAGTTTTTATCAATGAATGCACGGACCTATGGAACCATTTACAATACTGCGTCCTCATGATCGCTATATTGTCGAAGCCAGCGGGCATTATAGGTTTCGTGGAATCCCTACGTTTGTCCGCTAACTGCTGGGGCCGGTTCCTTCTCAGGACGGGGAAAGGGAAACTTTTCGTTTCCTTTGTATGCCGCAAAAACGGGACACGGAAACCACAATACTTGTCCTATTTAGTGCTCCTTTCGCTTACCCAAAAATAACCCTCTTTTTTCCGAACGAAACGAAGCAACAAGCGGGATGAGTACTGCTGAGTCAAGACCCCGAATTCCTTTGACGTCTCCTTGGTTCTGACCGCAGCGACACATTTTTCATTCCGTTTTTCCTGTTCTCTTCCTTCACCTAAAAGAGTACGGGAATTACTTCATCTTTCAACCCATCTTTGTAGACTCACTCTTACCATTAGAAGCTCAAATAAAATGTCACAACATTTCAAGGCCTTGTTTTTTCCGCTAGTACCGGCTCCCACAGTGCGTTGCCATCGATCATAGTGGAGAAAAGATGATCAGCCGTTCCGTAGGCTTCGGTACGTGTGGAGTCGGAGATCTCCTGCAGCAGTACCTATAAAACATCGATTCTACTTCGTGATTGAGACTGCCATTCATCCCTGCGAATTGTCATGTCCAATACAGACATTGAACTCCCTAACCCAATGACGCCAGCGCTGACGTCACAGTTTAACGTCTCTCTATGCCTGTACGCTGCTACTCTCGGTGTGAGTCTACTGCATTCTTTCCCGAGCGTGCTCTCACAACTTCGAGTAGGGATGTCTCTGGGACATCGCAATTAACTTGGAAAATGATTACCAGCTCCTCTTCAAGCACAGAATCAGGTATCCGACTGCAATTTACTACATGTCCAGGTTCGAATCTTCATCTTTCTTCGTGCATAATCATTGATTGTTTTGACATGATAGAGTCTTCACCCTAGGTTTCATCCTCATCAACGTCGTAGTCAGAGGTAAATAGTGTGTTATCTTAAATGTGTCCTTCCTTACACCCGCTTGCTGCGCAGTAACCGATATTCCCAATTGCAGTGCCCATCAGATCGCCTCGGGAATATGCGTTGTCCTCTCCCAGACTTTCACGTCACTCCTTTTCTTCCTTCGAGTCACGGCAATATGGCACAACAACCAATACGTTTTCTTCTTCTTCACCTTTCTCTGGTTCGGGGTAATCGCAGGTGCCATCACTATTCCTGTAGGCATTCGTGGTGCACACATCGGAACGACGCAGCAGTGCATCAACGTCCGGGTCCCGGAATATGACCAGGTGGCCTTTATCTTTCCTCTCATTTTTGACAGTTGCACGTTTATTGCCATCACCTACCGCATCCTCCTGTATACTTGCATTAACGAGGAAACCGCTCGCGGACGTTTGCGTGCTTTCTTTGGGCGAGGTGTTCCCATTGTTTCCCGCAATCTCCTTCTTGGTGGACAGCAATATTACCTGTATGCTTTTCATGTCTTTTGCTGTTCTACGATCTCACGAGAACAGTGTTGCAGTATGTGGGAACATTGTTTGCCTCGTTCTTATGCTTGTACCTGGTCTTCCATCGGTGTATCGTGCAATGTTCACCGTTCCAGTCCTTGCTATCATCAATGCTATGGCGTGCATTGTTTTTCGAAAGATTAAACTCGGGCTCATAACGTCAGATGGGACAGTGTTGGCAACATTCCACGCTGCTTCCAATCTAGCCCGTACTACTAGTCTTCATCGATCCACCCCGCTTCACTTTCTGTCAATGAACACAGTCACCGACTCACCGACATTTGATGTCGAGGGACAGGAGGCAAAGAGTGCGGGGACGAGGCTTCAAACCTTGGGCGTGAATGATGCAGGAGACGGCGCATTATGATGACGACGACTTCCCTGTCAAGCCTTCCCCTCTTATCTTCAAGATATATCTTCTCTGAAGCCTCTGGCCTTCTTTTCAGCGTTTTCAGCGGTAGAACATGATCAGTTGTAGTATATCCTTAGTTTGCCCGCATGATATCATGTTTTCTTCTCAATGCAAAATCTATTTAGTATTTCCTAGAGTATTTTGTCTCGTACCCGTAAGAGTTGTACCAACATCGAACTTGAAACACTGAAAGGTCCGATAAAGGTCGTCAAAGATGCCAGTCTGGGAACAAGCGGCGTCGATCAGTTGCGAAAGGCTGTTTCGCTTCTGATGAACGGGAGATGGAGGGAGCAGAGGCTGCGTGTGAATCTTCCGAACCAGACCAACCTTGATATGAGGCTGCAACATACTTATGTTATCGGGTTTTTGTTGTTGACGCTGGCCGTACAGGCTATTGCACCAAACACGACTTACCTTGATTTCGTTGGCCCTGCGAAAAGGCGACCTGTCAGTTTCGGTATTATGGGAGGGACCCGTTAAGTTCTCTTTTAGCTGATTGTTCAGCCTGCTAATTATGGTACTCAGGCAAAAGCATCTCCGCAGTTCGGAGAAGTGTCCTATCCACCGCTGACGTGAACAACGATTCTGTTGTTGATTTTACACCATGTCCGCCAAGTCTATCGTTCGAGCTATTAGACAGCACTTGCCAGTGATGGATGCACCACTGCCTGTTAGCTAAAAGTTTGATGTCGCTCGAAACACTTGGCGAAGCTTCTACGCCCTGAACAACCAACCTCCCAGCGTCAAGCCTTTTCCCGACGATGACCAGGGTGTTCTGATGCCCAGTGGAGACTAACCATACAGTGACGTTCTTCTTCCAGCTTCGTGTACGTCACGCATTTTCTTAACGCCTACTCTTTTCTGATGACCCTCGCCCATTTCAGCGAAGAAGCCCTATCTGGCTTGAGGGGTCGGTCTGTAATCCTAGATTATCAGTTATAACTATATTTTCGGACGAAAGAATGTAACTAACTGGAAGATATTAATTCAACGCTAACACTCCGGTCCTTCATAATAAAAACGCAGTACAATAATCTGCGCCTAAAGATACGATGATTTATGCTGGCAAAACGGTATGACAACCACTGTGCGTTTCACACGATGTTCCCGCTCTAGGGGTGCTTAGCTACGAAGCAAGATGTTTATTGACGACCGCGATGCAACTGCTATAGCTAAGAGAATAATACGGACAACTCCAAAATATCCTCCGTGGCATCATCACTGTTACGGTCAGAATCGAACCCTCCAACTTCGAGTGGGCCCATGTCAAGATATCCTAGAAAACGAGTTCAGCTCAGCGTCACGCTAAAGGCGAAGTATCCTACCATAGCATCTTGCTTGTTCTCGATAGATTTAATGCCAGGAGATAATCATGCAGTAAGCCAGTCGGTAGATGGCTCTCAATTGGGGAAGATCCTTCGCCTCTTGTAAACTGGTCTGTTGGCACACGAGGACACATCGTCGTCTCTTAGCCCATCATCGGCAGGACACCCACGACAGGGTAGTCGACGTATCGGCTCCTTTCATTCGTGGTACTGCACGCTCATGATGATAATCATGTAGGTAGCAACGGGAATCGACCGGCATAGATGTTGAGGACGGGATTGTCTGGCTTGCCGCCCGAAGCAGAGTGGATAGGCAGGAGAGGTGGCGTTGCGTGCGCTAACCAGAAATTGAAGATGGCATGAGAGGCTGCGCGCATCCATTCACCCAGATCGCGTGCGTTCGGTCAGAGAAACGCGCCAGTAGTCGACCACCCTGACTGAGGCCCAGTGTACTTCAGACTTGGCTTCATCGTCGTCCACAGCATCTGACGATCCGCAAAGCTGCGATAAGGCACGTGCGTAGGCGAGAAATGGAAGATAACACGAGAGGGCGAGCCCACTCATTCATCCAGGTCGCACATGTTCGGTCAGCGATACGCCGGCTTGAGTATGCCTTTCCAGCGCCGGTAGTCAAGCTTTGCCGCCCTGACTGAAGGCCATACAGGGCATGGCTCCATCGACGTCCTTCGTCTTGCTTTGAAAGCTGTCGAAGCTTGGGAGCAAGTGACCGCCCGGTTGAACCTCGGACTTGGCTTCGTTCTGACAATCCCTGCTACTGCCGATCAGCTTCGTCGTCGTCGTCGTCCGAATATCCGTCCAATGGTCTCTTGCTAGTGTCGCCGGGTTTGGGTGGAGGAGGAAGTTGGTAACTGAGCATAGGACGGTCACGTGCCAACTCAGATCTCCTCATGTTCCCACCATCACCATGAAATTGCGGAACCCATCGACGAGCACCAACAGTGTACTAAAGTCACCTGGAACCCACTCAGATCGCCAGACACAGTCTTTGTCGCACCACTTTCTTCATCCCAACTGCGCTCCCGTCTAATCGGCGACTTCAAGGTCTGCCCACTGCGTTGGAACGCCCTTCGCCTCCTTCCCACGTACACTGAATATCTGGTCGTGGCCCTAAATCGTAACGAATCCTGATGGACGTGTGGGTCGGCGAGCTCAAAATTTTATGTTTATGAGCCTGTTGGGACCGCGGGCAACCCCAGTGCTGTCGCGCTGACGTCTCGTTAGCGCCCCGGGAGAATCTTGAACGGACAGCTTTCAGGCACTGGATGGTGTTGGTGAGTGGTTGCGCAGACTTGTTTCCCTCATCATTCTAATGTACATATAACAGCCGCTAGTTTCCGCGCGCAGCATTGTGCCATCACTTATTTTCCTCGCTTCCTGCATGCCCCCGCAAGTCTCCAACTCGAAGAATTTGGAGAACACCGCATCGACTACAGCTTTCGTCCTTGGATCATTCCGTTTATTCCCCGCAACATACGACTACTTCGTCGACCACTGTACCATGGCTGGAGATCTCCATATCCCTTCCCTTCGCCCTATTTGAACTGGTCTAGGCGCGATATCAGTTAGCCAGTCTCGCATTTTATGACGAATGTGACTCTCATATCCCACATCCAGTGTTCGTTGGGATGGGCTCCAGAGATGACGTGCAGATATTGATAGGGACGACTTCGTAACAAGGTTATCTGCTACTGGGATCGCTTACAGATCTCCGAGGTATGTAATAACTCATCAGGATTGAATCTCTACTGACGCACGAAATCAGTCGAGTACTTCGCGTTTCTGCATTGTCGGCGGGAGGTTGAGTGGGACCGATTCGTGTTGCCTAATCGTTTCATTATCAACTACGACGACCGCATACGCTTGGGAATCATTTGGTGAGCCGATTTCGAGTGGCCATTATATTCAATGCTAACGAGGTGACTTTCGATGAAGAAGGGTGCACCTCAGTTGTCATCATGGATTGATTTCTTTTGATCGTTGTTTAACGGCGCGTGTTTTCCATTACCGGCCTCCGAGTCCACCCTGGCAGATCCAAGACCATCTTCTAGCGGACGCATCACCCCTCAGTACTTTCGAATGCACAAACGACTCTTTTGGCCAAAGCTATCCCTCCGTGGTCCGGAGGATATGCCACGTCAATCGACATCGCTCGATCGCCTCTGGTCCCAAATGTTTCCAGCCAAATCGCATTGACCAACATGCATCCAATCGGACTCATAATCGACTCACGGCTGGTCTTTCCCAACGTCAAATCAGACTAGGTCCTGCTCCTTGAACCTATAGCCCACTTTTCCTTCCACTCTCGGTCGTCGACAGATTGGAGGCAACTCGACATTTCCACACATCGTATTTTATCGGTCTCGAATACTTCTCTATCAACCGTTACTCCGACATCATTCTCATTTGAGGGCTCATCGAAACTCTCGAGTGTACATTCGCGGCATTCCTTGATCCCTCATCTCCCATCACCGCCGCAGGCCATCATCTAATAGAGCAGTTCGAAGGGAATACGGGACTTCCGACGGCTTATGGGATTGCCGTCGTATCGATTTATGGCAATTTCGTTGCCAAAGCGGGCGCTTTGGACGCGCTAGCTTCCGAAAGTCGAAGTCAAGTAACAACGAAGCGTTGAGTGCTCTGTTGCTGACATGGGTCTCTCGTCTTCGTGAGTTCTTTCACTCCATCGCTCGTCGGTATTGGACACCAGGTATGATTATTCTCCGATTTACCGCTGCCTTCATCTGATTTTGATCTCGGTAGTGTGCGTGCTTGATAGATGCACCATCGAAGTTGGTTCTCCGTTGGTAGAGGCTAACTCACCCTCATTGGTGTAGGACGAGTTTGGAGCGTCGTGTCTTTATCAGTAGAAAAGCGCGGTTCTAGCCCTTTGAGTTGATGGGTCAGTCCTGTCGATATCAAGGACGAATCCCGAGGGGAACATTTCGAGGACTGGAGGCCCGCTTGCTTTATCGCGGCTAACCCGTTTTGGGGTGGTGTTTTCACGGACCGCCATCCTAGCGGAATGGATAGCGTATACCTCTGCGGCGTCTGTCCGGACGTGTTTGGTGGGAGCTTTGTTTCGTTGTTTGGTGAATACTCTTTATTCCTCACAATATCGTCTCCAGAACTATGACGGCACCAATCCTCAGTAATCAACTCCAGCGTAGCGATAGTCTCTTCGGAGTCAGTTGAGGTCACCCTACCATTTGTAGCGAAAAATGAACCATATACGAAGTCCGGATCCTTTGAGACAGGAGATAATTTGAGTGTCCGTGTAGACAGAGGAGGAGACTGGTTGCTACTTCAGGCATATCCCTTGGGTTATTCGAGAGTTTCGCCACTCGTGCTAATCTTTGTTCAAGAAGAGCGCTGGGCTACGCCAAAATGAGACCCGGCGTTACCAAAGCTAGATATCCAGATGGGAATAGGGAGCATGCCTATTCCAGTTAGTGTTCGTGGAGCTGATTCGTAGGCGTAGACAGTTCTCGACAAAATTCATGCTTTTGACCTCATTCAGCCAATCTTTGCGATAATAAAATCTCCAATCCAATACTTTTGAAATAGGCGAAGCAACTGAGTCACTCCTCGTTGTCCAGCGTTTATGAGCTCAGGAGGACGTACTAAGGATTCGGGGATTTAGCGGGAGAATTTGATTTGTGACTTGTAACGCTGCCTACTTCGTGACCAACATCCCCAACGCCTTTTCGTTTAGCACTCCCTTGACCGCGTACCCTTCTGAGTCTGGAAAGTAGGATTAACCCTCTTGTTTCACTGAGGACTTATCGTGACATCATTAGTAGCCGCATCCGAGGTCTTACAGCAATCTCTTTTCGGTGACATGCCATCCGATGACCGTGGACCCTGGCGTAGGGGGATCAAGTCGATCGGCAAAGAGACAGGGGAATCATCATCATATTTCCAGGATGCCTCCTTTCCCAAAGTGACCATCTCCTCCTACACTGAGGTGGGTAGAGTGGAATCATCAATCACTGTTCCAAATCAACAGGCATACACTGGTATGCAGCCAGTGATACCATCCTGCCTTGCTGACACTCCCTGTGCTACCCTTGGCACTCAGTGCCTCTTGGATATACTCAACAGCACACTCAAAAGTTCTCACACCCTGGACACTCCATCCCTTTCCTCAGTTCTTGAAGAGTGCATCACAAAGAACTATGACTTTGGCACAGCATATGGACGTCTCCGCCGGATATTGCATGGCAACAATAACTGGGGCAATATACAAGACACACTTTGCAGATGGGAAGAGGAGGACCAGAAGATGCGACAAGATGCACTTGTTGGTAACCAGATTGTTGATCCAAGCTTGCGGCCTCGACGTGTCTGGGATCTGTACAGTAACCGGGTGGTGCCATGGTGGAGTGGCAGATGCATCACTCTTCACAAAGAGTCAGTCTACAATAGGGGCACACTTGAGTGGAGTGAGCCTTGCCCAATATCACATGCATGGCTAGATACAGAGGATCGTGTCTATGTGCAGACACCTATCAATGGATATGAATGGCCTGTCACCATCCCAAAAGATGCTGACCTCAACCTTATCCGCATTGAGATGCTCAATCTTGGAGTGGAGTATACATGGTTAGATGTTCTCTGTCTGAGACAAGTGGGTGGACCAGGGGAGGATATGCGTATAGAAGAGTGGAAGCTGGATGTGCCTACCATTGGAGGAGTATATACCAGTGTCAATGTGGTCTGGTACTTGAGTGGGCTGGGTCTGCCTTTGAGTTTGAAGAAGGGAGACTTGGATAGTGATCGGTCTTGGTTTCGGCATGCATGGACACTACAAGAGATTGGTCGTGCTAAGGGTAGGAAGATTGCTGGGGACACACCAGATGGGCCACTGCATGCCAAGCCAGTAGATGAGGATGGGAACTATGAGACTGAACTGCTGACCAGGTTTCACAAGCAGCTGCAGTCAATAGATTCTATTTCAACTGTTACATGGTCTGAGACAAGACAGTATTCTATTAGTAGACTGTTTGGGATACTGGAGAGCATGCAGAATCGGGTGTCAACCAATCCAGTGGACAGAGTTGCAGGGCTGGTATTTTGTCTGCGGTCTGAGAGAATACCATCATATGATGAGAGCCTGTCTCTTGAGGAAGCTTGGACAGTGCTGGTGAATTCAATGGATGAGGAGTATCGGTGGATGATAATTTCCCTGTATCCTAAACCAGAAAATGCAGGTGAAAAATGGATACCATCATGGGACCAGGTTATGACAAAGCCTCTGCCTGCTTATAAGTAGTTAGCCTTGGATCATCATTAAGATACAGCAAATTTGGTGTAATGTAGAGTGCATTGAAATGGGGTTTGTACAAAGCTTAGTTGATTTGAAAGGGATTGATTGATATGGAAAGTTGATTGTAGGAGACAAGAATGGGACTGAAGATACATTCACACTGATTCTCAGTCATATTGGCAGTAAGACTCTGACCAATCAGCCTCTTGGGTCCTTGGACAAAGACTGTCATGGAAAGGATTTGAAAAGGTGTCCACTGGAAATCAAAGAGAAAGGAGCCATACTGTCCAGCTGATTGTTGAATGAACACCATATCAGTGACAAGAACAAACCCTGGGTGAAATGTTAGCCTATGAAGAACAAAGAACAGTGTAACATACCGTCAAGTTTCAGTTGAGAGATGTAGGTCCAAAGGTTGATTTTCTCCTCCATTGTTTCTTTCACAGGAATAGGGACATGCTCCAACATTTTTGTAAGCTCCATCTTCTCTTCTTGACAGACCTGAACAACTGGATTAATGCAATGTTACGCCCGGACTTGGGTATGACACACAGGGCGTATGTAGGCTGTCTCGCATTCGGACAGTCACCTAGGTAGCCACAGAGTATGTAATACGAGGCGGTGTGATGCTTAATTGAGCTCGGCAAGCGAGAGAGTAAAGTTCGGTATATATAAATGTAGTTCAAAACTAGGGTACAAGGATGAGAACGTAGTTACTTATATATGAAAAGCCTGGTACTAAGAATAGCGTCTGATGAGGCATGGAGACTGTGCGGTTACAACGTGGCACAGTCAAAATGCTGAAGTGGTTCGTTATGGTCGTTGTTGTGATAAGATAAGCTTTAGCACCGAAGATTAGATAAGATGATCTAGGCATGCAGATTAGATAAGGGAAAATCGTAACATTACCCCCTCATTAAGGCAGGCGTCCCGACTGCTATTAAGACTTGGTCGTCCCTCTGGCATCGGCCGTTTTCGCTTCGTATTCTTCGATTGCTTCTTGGGCATTACCCATCTCTTCGTCGCGCACCCATGAATTATGTTTGCGCGTCCATCCTTTCCACTTTACGAAGTAGTCGATGACTGTTCGTGATTTCTTCCCTCGTCCCCTGCGGATGTTTCGGGATTTAGAGTCAAGGATTTCTTCGATTTTGTGTTCCTCTTCTCTGTCAATCAGATCGGGAGGTGGTGGAGGCAGGATTTCTTGATTAGGAAATGTCAGTGGAATATATGGGGTTAGAAGTTTCTCGTTGAATCGTGGATGAATCTTCCAATGCGGAGGGAGTTTGAGCTTGTAAGCGGCGGCTCCGGCTTTGTCAATGACTTCGAATGGACCAACTCGCTTGTTGTCCAGCTTCTTCTTCGGCCTTGGGAGGTGAAGGTTCATGGTGTCTAGCCAGACCTTGTCTCCAGTTGTGTAACTGTGCGCCTTGCCTTTCTTCTTGTTGTACTGTCTTTTCATCATCTTGGCGGCCTTTTCCAAGGTGTTGCGGGTTTCCTTGTGGATTCGAGTCATCATCTTGGTGAATTCTTCTGCCATAGGGCTCATGAAAGAATAGTATTGGGACGAGTCTGGCAATACGCGGGGATTTCTGCCGTAGAGTACCATAAAAGGACTCTTGCCCGTTGCACTATGGAGTCGGTTGTTATGCGCGAACTCGGTGAGCGGTAACCAATCGGTCCAGTCGTCCTGTCGATAGTTAATGAAGATCCTGAGGTATTTCTCAATTTCTTGGTTAACTCGTTCTGTTTGTCCGTCGGTCTGTGGGTGGAAGGCCGTAGACGCGTTTGGTGTGATATCTAGGAGTCGATAAAGTTCTTTCATGAACTTAGAGACAAACTGCGGGCCTCGGTCGGAGATAACAACTTGGGGCATGCTGTGTTGTGCGTATACGTGGTCGCGCAACATGCGAGCCCATCCCTTGGCTGAGAGTTCGACGTTGCAGGCAATAGGGATGATGGCTTTCGAGAATCGGTCGACGATTACGAGCATGGCGTCACAGCCGTTGGAGCTTGGTAGTCCAGTGACCATATCCACAGAAATGTGAGTCCATGGTCCTTCTGGTATTGCCTTCGGGTTGAGCGGAGCGGCCTTTGGTTGCGTGCTCGACTTTGTTCGTTGACAGGTTTCACATCCCTTGACGTAGGCTTCGACTGTCTTCTTCATCTTGGGCCACCAGAACTCTCTGAGGACTAATTCCTTCGTTTTCTCGATACCAGGATGTCCGGCGACAATATGATCATGGCATCAGGCGATGATTTCTCCTCGTAGGGAGTCCTTTTTTGGCACATAGATCCTTTCATTGTACTTGAGTATCCCTCCTTTGCGGGACACTCCTCGTTCGTGGTTAAGGGAGGTGGCGATGCCTTGGTCCCATAGCTCTTCTTGTCGAGTCATTTCTTCAACCCGGTGAATGATTTTGTTCGTCGTTGGCATGATTAATGCTCGGAAGTGTGCGGGTTGGAGGACGACTATGTCGTGGTTATCCTCCTTTCCTTGGTTGTGGTCGTCGCGTCGGGATAGTAAGTCAGCTTTCTGATTGAGAGCACCAGGTTTGTGTCGAAGCGTGAAGTGATATTCAGCGAGTTCAGTTACCCAGCACGCTTGTCGTCAGTTTAACTTCTGCGGAAGTCTGAAGTATTGGAGGTTCTGGTGATCCATCCAGATTTCCACGTCCTTGGCAGCGCCCATGAGGTAGTGGCGCTGATGAACCTAGGGACTCCTGCAGGCAGAAAACACAAGACCTGTAACGGCTAGCGTAACCAAACACAGAATCTGAAGGCAGGTTCTAGCGAGTCTAGTCTTGCACCTCCGTGCGATGACTGTAGCTTCCTGGTGGTGTAGCGAAGTATTTCTACACTTTGTTATGATTCTCTGAAGGCTGTTCAGAGGCTCAAGGTATGTACGTGAACTTTCCTGGAAGGGAAGGGATGCGTAAACGTGGGTGTATGCTGAGCGGGGGCGACCTAGATGCGGCGCGAACTATTTGGTATCGGAATCCTGGCTACGGTTCCAGTAGAAGATATTCTCCTATACTTGCGCACTTTCTCAGAGAAAGGCAGAGATGGAGCTGGTTTAACTATAGAAACTTGTGTTAGTGTCGTTCCTAACTTATAGGAACAGTATGCTGTTGGTGTTAGAGACTAAAGTTCGGAATCCTAGCTATGGATTACCCTTTGAAGTCCTCAGGTATGCAAATTTATGAGACGAGAATGACAAACAAGGCAGTCTTTGTAGGCTATCCTGGTTTGTGTTTTGGACGAGAGGACGTGAATCAAGTTATTTAACACTTGGTAGTTAGCAAGTCTTTAGAAGGCTCGCAAAGTGTTGTATCTCTTAAGAGCGTAGAGATGTTAACTTTAATTCGCGTGTATTGGGTGGTATGCGTGGTGTGTGTATCCTCTAGGGGATTATTGTTTCTATCTACAGGCCATTATCTTTTATACTACCAGACTGTACTTGCTAAGTAAGCGAGCTTTGGCTTTGGCTTGATAACCGCAGCACGAGATTAGTGAGCGTAGCGAACTATTTGTAACCGTAGTCCACTATGCTACGTGTTATCCTACTGTGCATTGCATATTAAAAGTTCGTATAGTTAACTAGACTACGGAAGGTTACTAATTTACTTACTACTTACTCATCCGTAGTTAATATATCACTAATCCTTGCTATAGTCTTAACAAAATAAGACACATCCATATGATTTCTTGGGAATCCGTAGCTTTGCATAGCATACGCATAGTCAAACCGCGTGTCCGTATGGTTCTATCCACATGCAAAGGCCTAGAATAATGACACGTGTGTAATTTACTGTGGAAGGATTGGCAATCAATGTGCCTTGAGGCACAATGACTCATAGATGAACAAGTGAAAGTTCGCGTGGAGTGGGGAATTTAATATGATTCAACCTGTGCCGGACTTGCAACGTTTGGTTTACTGAAAGGCCACGTAAGGGAGATAGGCGATAAATTGTAAGTAGTGTCTGCGATTTCAGAGCGCACAGAGCCTGGAGGCTCATCAGCGCCATTCAGAGAGTGCAAGCATGATTGCAAGCAGCTCTTTGTCGTATATCTTGTAGTTGCGTTCCGTGGCAGAGAGAGACTTTGACATGAAGGCAACTGGTCTCCACTTCCCGTTTTGCTTCTGGCTTAGCACTGTGCCAACCGCTCCTTCGCTGGCGTCGGCTTCTACCATAAAGGCGTCGGTCTCATTTGGAATGGTGAGGATGACGTCCTCAGCCATCCATTTCTTCAATTCCTGAAATGCGTGATCTTGATCCGTTCCCCATGTCCAGGCGGCGAGTCCTGTCAGGGCGGTGAGCGCCTTCACGACCTTCGAGTAGTTCTTGATGAACTTTTGATAGAAGTTGGTGAAGCCAAGGAATGATTGTAGCTCCTTCTTCTTAGTTGGTGTCGGCCATTCAGCAATGCCGGCCATTTTAACAGGATCCATTCGTACTGAGTCTTGGCTAATGATGACGCCTAGGTACTCAGTTTCTAGTACTTCGAATTCGTATTTCTCTGCTTTCAGGAACAGCTTGTGTTCCCTTAAGCGCTGAAGTACTCGTTTGACGATTTGTCGGTGCTCGGCGAGGTCCTTAGTAAATATCAGGATGTCATCAAGGTAGATCGTGACTTTTCCTTCAGCGATGAGGTCGCGGAAAATGTCGTTCATCATCCATTGGAATGTGGCAGGTGAGTTCGTGAGTCCAAAGAACATGACGGTGGGCTCATAGAGTCCTCGGTTCGTGCGGAAGGCAGCCTTCTCCTCGTCTCCCTCCTTGATTCGGACGTTGTTGTATCCCCAACGAACGTCAAGTTTTGTGAAATACTTTGCACTGCGTAGCTTGTCAATGAGGTCAGAGATGAGCGGTAGCGGGTATCGGTTCTTGATGGTCATTTCATTAAGCTTTTGGTAGTCTTGTACGGGTCAGAGCAAGCCATCCTTCTTTTTTACGAAGAAGAAGGGGGAGGCAAACGGGGATTTGGAGGGACGGATACGTCCAGACTCCAAGTTTTCGTCGAGGAACTTGTCGAGTTGTTCTTGTTCGTTTCTGTTCAATGGGTAGATTTTACAATCTAGCGTTGCCTTAGTATTGGGTATCAGCTCAATGGCATGATCCCATGGCTTTCATTGGGGTAGTTCATCAAAGTTCTCCTTAGAGAATATGTCGCGGAAAGACCGGTAGTCGGAAGGTACCAGTTCTTCAAAGCTCTTCTTGGGTTTTTTGGCGTTCGCGGCGGCGGCCAGGTCGTTGGCATGATGCATGGCACAGATTACCAATTCTTCGTCCATGCGGACTGCAAGAATAGTGTCCCCTTCTTCGAGTTCTTCGTCCCACCGGTCGTCGGGATCTGCGTCGGGCAGATCGAGTCGGTTTCCGGCGCATTGACAGCGACTAAAGATGATCGACTGCATTTTCCAGTTGACTGAAGGGTTATGACGCTTCAGCCAGTCATGTCCTAGGTAAAGGTCTTTCCCTCCTAGGTTCGTGACTGCGAGGTCAATGCGTTCAACATGTCCTCCAATAGTCATTCAGAGTTCGACGTAGTCGGTGATGTCTCCTCCTGCGTTCCGTGTTCCGTCGGCGTTGTAGACTGGAATTGGTACTAAGACTTTCCTGGTCTCGAGTCGGTGCTTCTCAATGAAGCGTCGGTTAACGGCACTGCTGGTACAGCCGCTGTCTAGGAGTCCCTTGGTGGCTAGTGTCTGGGTTCCAGTGACCGGGTTCAGCAGAATGTCAATCATGAAGTCTGTTTTCTTACTCTCGAGTCGATGGATGATACGGGGCGGTTCACGGAGTTCGTAGAGTCGTTCTCGAGCGGTCTCTCCTCCTAGTCGTAGTTCCGCTAGGAGTTTGTCATTCAAGTCGTTGCCTTTGTCCTTGTGTATCCATACAGCAAGGGCGGCATTATTGTTTCGGGCTTTGTGGACAGCGCGTAACGTCCAGTCAACCTCAAAGGGTCGTAGCCATTGATGAGGGGCCTCTCGAGTCTTCGCACTAGCCCCTGAGGGTGTAGCTACTGTTGACGAGGTCACCTTGGCCTTTCTGACGTCATTCGTGGCTACTCCCTTTTGAGGGAGTAGCCGGTTCAGGGTAGTCGGTGATTCGGGTGGCATGGGTAATGCCATCTGTTTCCTTTTTGGGCTTGCTACGGGAGATCCTTTAGTAAGCCACTATTGGTAAGCGGTGTCGTCATCTTCGTCGGGAACTTCTATCATAGTTACCGTATGCCCCCTATTTACTGCCTGGGTGCTAGCAGCTTCCTGTCCTGCGGCTGTCTTAGTTGGGGCCATTGCACATCCAACGGTTCTTGTCTCACGAGTTTCGTCATGCTCGCCTAGCAGGGTAATGGGTAGCAGCAAGTTCCGCTTGACTTCGGGGCCACCTCGGACGTCGCAAGAGCGATTGAAGGCAGCGGGTTGCACTAGAACTGTAGCAGAATGCAGAGCAGCCTCGCCCTGTCCCGTTGGACTATAGGAATCGTTCCGCATACCCGCACTAGGGCTTGCATCGACCCGATCCCCCTCATCACTTTGGCGGGGGGCCACCCTTCCAGGACTCTTGCTATGCTGCAGGTGGTTAAACCGCACAAATGGTCCGCTGCGCATGGTCTTGTCATCGTCGTTCTTTGTCGAAACCTTCGATCTAGTCGAAGATTTAGACTCCAACTCCTTCGCGTGGGACTCCGTTACCATGGGAGGTTTCACCCCTGCGGCTATTGCCTCTAAACTGCCTGCGAGGCAGGAGCCCCATGAAGACACTTCGCTCTCAGGCGAAGCCGCATGAGATTCCTTGCGGTCATGCAAGGCCCTCTCGTCAGAGTCTGCACTAGGCGCTTCATCTGTCCTGCCTGATTGTGCATTCGCCCCTGCGGTCTCATCTCGAGCTGTTGGCACAGCGTAGGAGAAGTCGGAGGACCTCGGCTGGTGCGACGTCGTTGTAGCGGGTGTCACTATGGTGGGTGACTCGTCATCTGATGCGTTCGCTCATGGTGAGCTACTTGCCAAACGTTTAGCTGGTTGCGCAAGCCTGGGGACGGTGGCCCTGGTGTCTAGATCAGAGTCAGTCAGGTCCCGAAGGACGTCGTATCGGTTCGTCGATTCTAATACTGGTGGTTGGGTGGAAGTCGTAAAAGCCCGCCCTGAAGCGTGAGGCAGGGGTATATTCGAATGTGCAGTAAGTAAAATGTCTGTGTGTGATATAAAAGTGTCAGACCGGCCGACAGAAGGAAAACATTCACCAGTATGTAAGTCCTTGGTCGTCGCAGCGGAATCGGGTGCTCGACGACCTACTCTTTTACCTCTTCGATCTTCATGTCCGTGGCGAGTGGCTCTGTGGTCGTTTCCACTGCCCTTACCTGCTGCGTCTTCTTCTCCAGGCAATCCCTGCTAAGGCGCCCTTTCTTGTCGCATCGGAAGCACCGCCCTTCACTGCGTTGCTTCTCTTTCTTGGCGTCTATCTGCATTGGTTCGCCCTGTCTGCCATAGGTCGTTCCTTTCACCATCTGCCATCGTCCGCCCGAGTTGCGCCCTTTGTCGTTGGTGCCACCTTTGCTCGTCAAGGAACTTGATGCGCCCCCTGTAGTGTTCTTGTTACTACTGGGGGCGGTAATCTGTTTCTGGTTCCCCTGTTGGCCATGGTGCCTTTTCTCGTCTCTACGCCCGTATGCTTGGTCATGGGCTTTCTGCTTCTGGCACTCTTCGGCCATCGTGGTGATCCGCATCTTCCATTCTTGGTAAGTGTGTGGGATTCCAATGCCGATGTTGGCAATGATGGAGGCATACCCTTGCGGGATACCTTGTCGTACAGCACGGACGAGGGTGCTGCGGTCTGACTCATTGTTGAGTCTGCCAGCCAGCTTGGCCAGTTGTTCCATCTTCTGGAAGAAGACGTAGGTGTTGTTTCCTTCCATTCGCAACTCTCCCATTTCCTTCTCGTGTAGTTCTTCCATGGCAGGATTCCTGAACTGTTTGCGGAATAGGGAGAGGAAGTCGTCCCAGCTCGGGTATCGGTAGCGGGGACTGGCTTCTTGGTCGGTGAAGTCGTTGTGGGTACTGGGGGTGTACCAGTATTCGTCGTGGAGATGGACCCACCAGTCTTGTGCGGGTCCTTCGAGATGGGATGTTAGGAATACTACCATCAGCGCTGGATGGTTGAGGTAGTACATTTGGTATGCCTCGAAGCAGGTGAGGCAGTCCCTGACGAATCGTTCAATGTCATCATGGTCTCCCTTGAAGGGAGCAGGGGTTCGCATTAGGGTTGGCTTGATCCCTGCGTGCGCTGGTGGGTGGTCCTCAGTCCAGGCGCCTGACGGTCCATGTGTGGGTGGTCCGTCGTAGTTGGGCAGTCTTGGTATCGAGAACTGGTCGCGGGGCGGTCCCTGTCGTGGTTGTCGTCCTCTGTCTGGTCTCTTCTTTGCCTGCTCCAGTTCTTGGTTCAGGTGTTCAATTTCTGCGTGTAATAACGCGGCTTGGTCATGCACCTGTTGTAGGCGCTGTTCGTTGGTGACTGGGGGTGGTGGTCCTGATCCTTCAGGGTTCTGGTCTTCCATCTCGTCTCCTGGCTCTGCTCCTGCGATCCATAGGCTTGTCCTCTTTCCCAAGTAATACCTGGGGCAACGAGGGTTCAGTGGCAAGTCCGGAAGTGGTTGCGGGACTCTTGGGTAGTACTTGGGGCGTCCCTGAGGCGGTCCGACATAAAAGTCGGGAATGTCTTCTGTGATCTGGGAGGGTTCGAACCCTGGTTGGAATGTGTATTGGAATCCCTCATAGGGATTTGTCAGGGGGGCCATCCAAGTCAGGACGGTCGCCCTGGAGTTGGGATAGGCAGAGAAGTTCGCACTGTATGATGCGTTGCTCCTCCTCGGTTCGGGGGCGTAGATTGGGGCAGTGTGTTCCTGGGTGTGTAGAGTATTGCTCCTGGAATCGGTTGGCATGGACTCGTGCTGTAATGTCCGAGTCTGTGGGGTGCCCGAAGTGGAATGGCGCTCCTCGGTTGACGGCGAGGAAGTAGACCATGTGTTCTCGGGTTCGTTCATGGGGCCACAGAGTTCTGGCCTCGACGTCGGCTCGTCTGAGTTCCCAGGCTTCGACCCTGAGTGGCCCGAGAATGTCTCGGTCGATCTGTTCGAGCTCGTTCCACTCGTAGTCAGGGCCAAAGGAGTTAAAAGGATCTTTGTCCTCTCTTCCTCCTTCGAAGGGGTCTTCGTCCTCGATGGGGTCATCGTTTGAGTGCTGTTGCTGTTGCTGTCTTGCCCACTCTCTGAAGGACTCGGTGTCCGATTCGAAATTGGTGTCAGAGTCCTCTGGTGGCCATGGGTTTGGGGGATTGGCTGGTCGTTGTAGTCGTATCCCCTCGCTGATGGGAAAGGGTATGGTCCCGGGGTTCTGTACTGTTCTGGTATGGAAACTGGTACGTAGTTCCCGGGGGCGAGCTCGCGGTGTTCCCAGTGCCACCCTTGTGAAGTAGGGAGGTACTGGGTCTGCGGATTCGGGCTCGTAGGGGGCATCCAGTACTGCGACTGGTCGATCCCATGTTCAGAACCACTCGTGCTCGGTGGTGCTGGACCAGGAGCCGACTGGCCACTCGGGGTCCACGACGGGTTGATACCTCTCCGGTGTGGCCCATTGGTCATCTGGGTTTGTAACCTGTAGGTCCCACATCATTGGGGCCTGTTCTGGTTCGGGTGTTGGGGTTGGGGTTCGGCGAGTATTGCTTGGCCCCGGGGTTGCGTTTCGTGGGATGTCCTCCCGATTCATTGGGAGGTCGTTGAGGTCGTGCCTCATTGTGACAGTCCTCTGTAGGACGTAGTCGTCGGTCTGAGTGGTGGCCATGGTAGTCGCCACTGGTCGTACCCGAGTGGGTTGTTCGTTTGTTGGTTCGACATAATGTCGACGGAAGGGGGCGGTGCAGAAGTCAGTCCTTGGGAATCTTGCTGGTCGCAAGATTCCGATTCATTCAAGGAGTTGGCGTACTTCGTACGTGTAGGTGAGAGTGAGTAGGAGGGTAATAACTAGGAGGGTTACTACCACAATAGTGACGCTGATGGAGATTGTTTGGATAGGGGTGAGTTCGGGGTTCATAGGCGTCGTCGGGGGTGAAGTACTCGGTGAGCGAAGAAGATGGTGATGAGGAGTTGGGTTAGGAAAACCACGAGGTTGTCGTGGTCTTCTAGTTCGTCAGTCGGGGTTTCAGGCGGAGTTGGATTCGGGGGTCGTTCCATGCAGTGTGTCTGCTTCGCTCGGGTGTTGTTGGAGTTGATGGGAAGGGACGTAATGATTTGGGACTCGGTGGATGGGCCTAGCTTGTTCGGTTAAGACGTCGTAGTAGATGCCTAGACCGAGAAGTACGAGAAGAATAAGGAAAATGATGCTTCCAACAACTATGGCGGTGATGATGGTTTTTTGTTCGGGTTCGTGGTAGTGTGAGAGGTGAAGCTTCCTGACGGCTAGCATGCAGGAAGAGTAGAAAGTTTTGAACTAATTGTTACACCCGGACTTGGGTATGACACACAGGGCATACGTAGGCTGTCTCGCGTTCGGACAGTCACCTAGGTAGCCGCAGAGTATGTAATACGAGGCGGTGTGACGCTTAATCGAGCTTGGCAAGCGAGAGAGTAAAGTTCAGTATATATAAATGTAGTTCAAAACTAGGGTACAAGGATGAGAACGTAGTTACTTATATACGAAAAGCCTGGTACTAAGAATAGCGTCTGATGAGGCATGGAGACTGTGCGGTTACAACGTGGCACAGTCGAAATGCTGAAGTGGTTCATTATGGTCATTGTTGCGATAAGATAAGCTTTAGTGCCGAAGATTAGATAAGATGATCTAGGCGCGCAGATTAGATAAGGGAAAATCGTAACATGCAGTGTACTCTCTTTGGAATAGCTGCCAACATATAGGTCACAGCTAGAACCAGGAAAGCGAGAATACACGGAACAGTTCCAGAATCAACATTGTTAACCTTAGATGTTGATGGTACATCATCATCGAATCATATGTCTCGTAGTATTGCGACGCGATCCTTCCGATTCTGTTCTCTGGAGTTACCCCACATGCTGCTCTATCTTCAACAGCTGCCATTTCTCTAGTAACGCAGCGGCAAAATGGACGATATCCACACGTTTTTGAATCAAACCGACATCGTCATCTTCATAATCAACGCCAACGCCTACAAACTTAGCGAACAAAGCATTCACATGTATCTGACCAATGATTAGTCAACAGAAGAGGCGTTTGAGATGGAGAATGGCCTACAGATAGGTGTATCCCAGCATTGAATGGCCTCGTCATGATTTCAGATAGTACCCAAGACAATTTGGCATTGAGGTTGCCAGCCAACTCGGATGCACACGGTGACTCGATGGGCAGTTGTTTGTCGAGCAAGCTTAGGTAATACTGAAGCTCGGGGTGGTTGGTGATGATAATGCCTTCGTCGTACATATCGTACTACAGTCGACCTGCACATACAAGCATTTGGCCCGCATTCTGTGAGGACAGCTCAACCCAATGTCCTTTCTCTGGGCACCCTTTACAATGACCATATGAGCTGGCAGATTGACACCAAGGCCAGCGTCGCAGGACACGCCGTGATGAGAACCTAAACAGATCCGTCCGCAAACAACTCCTCCACCAGGGAACGATCTTCCCAGCGTGAAGGGTATCAAACCAAAGAGAAGATCGCAATGGTTGGAATCCTTGATATTGTTGGCTTCTTCTATCGTGTAGCACCGTCAGCTTTGACGAAACTGAGTAATCGTCTCCTTCTCCACCGCCATGTCACTGATGAATTTCGCCGATTATGGGGTCTCTCTTTACCAGTGCACGAAAATCCTTCCAGCCTGGTCGAGGATTCGCCCGTAGTAGCCTTTATTTGTCACTTGGTACTGCTTCATCGCCTTCTTTCCTGTAACTCTAAGGAATCGTTGCTGCAGCCCGTAAGGTCGGCACGAGAGGTAGAAGACTCCCTTCGATGCGTCGAGCAACCCAACGAGATGCACACTGGCTAGTTTGCTCCATCATGCATGTAAGGGATTGTCCGAGCAATGATACTCCCCAGGAGTGGACCGCGTTCATTGTGAAGAGTGTGGATTCCATTGACGATGATGAGGCGAATGACTGAGGCAGCTCGTTCAACATTGCGGCAATAATGATCTAAGTATCAAAGAATAGTCAGCGCCAAAATCAAGATGCAGATCAAGAAACATACCTTTGTAAAGCTTGCTCTGAATGCGGTCAAGACTGCGAACGGTGAACGGTGTGCCTTCGTCTGGCAATCTCCCGCTGGTTCGCAAAGAATGTGCGTCTCATGCCAGCGTCACTCCACATGAGCTTGGTGCACCAAACAATGGCGTCGTGGTTTTTTGGGAAGGTTGTCGTTATATGGGCTGATTCTCACAGTTACAAGGTTGGACTCGGAGCCAAGAATGGAGAGCACAGAGAAGTCTTTGTCGGCAGCAGTGACCGGGTCAGGGATCGACGATGTCCTTGTCAACTTCGGATTTTGCGGATCTACGTCGCCGTCCCTGCCTCGTCGTCCGGCACATCTCTATTTTCAAACCCCTTCTTTTAACTCATCATCCTTCCGCCTCATATTCGTACTTTCTTCGACAGACTGACGGGTTCAGAGGAACTGTTCGTCGGTTATAGGTGCAATGACCGCTAGCTAGGGTTGGAGCTGGGTGTCACCGCCAGGTTCGAGAAGGACGGTGGTCCGGGACGGTCACGGCAGCAGCACGTACTCGGGGATTCTTGATCGGCTGTGTCCATCGTCTCCTGGCGTATCAGCCCATCATCTGCAGGACGTCAATGATGGGATAGTCGACGTATCGGCTCCTACTGCACGCCCATGATGATTACTATGTAGCTAGCAACCGGAATCGACCATGTTGTGCGACCTCGACGTCAAGGATCCTGCCTGGCTTGTCGCCTAAAGCTGAGTTGATGGGCAGGCCATCGAGGTTAGGCGGCATAGGGAACAAAGACGATGACAGGTTCGTGGGTGCGTATCCAGCGATGGTCGAGTAGGGGAGTACGGTAGTGTGAATAGATGGCCATGTCCAGGGGCCGTGCACTAGTCGACAAAAACCAATGAGTCGAAGTTGAAGAAGAAGGAATGCACGCACCTAGGCGAGAAATTGAAGAGGCTGTGCCCTGTTGCGCCCAGCTATCCACCTAGCTATCGCACACGTTCGGTCAGATATGGGTGTCAGCGGCGAAATGTCCCATTGGCCTTCTAAGTATCAAGGAATGGTCAGCGATGAAATCAAGAGGCAGTTTACGAAGCCCACCTTTATCTCGGGCTTCACTCTCTGATGATCCCGTCTTCTTATTAGATTTGCCGGCGGACCACTGGGCTGGATGCGGTGGGCCAGAAGCCAGAGGAAGAGTGGAGTACAGAGGTGTAGCCTGCCAGTGCGAGTGTCGACGATGACGGCGGTGAGAGAGAATACTGTGGCAATACCATGGAGTCTAGCCTATTGTCCAGACTTCAACGTCGTTTGTGGCGGTCGTGTCATGTCCGCCGGGCGCGTCATTTGCATTGTTCATTTCGTTGATCAACGTAGGTCACAACGTTGGGCTATAAAAAGCACACCTGATTTTGACTCAAATTTCAAATACTAACGTTTATTTTTAAGTCATTGATTTCACTTCGTACTACCATGTCAGATATACTTGAAGCCACGACCAATCTCCTCCATCCTTGGGCACTCAAATTATCTACCGTTTCAATGGCACCCCGACTTCAAATATGGCCCATTTTTCAACGCTGGCTACGGGACGATCCCCTCGGACGCTACAGAGGTATACACCATCCACTCTCCCGACCTATCTGCTGGGATCGCGGCCTTCCACAACGAACTCATTCCTAGCCTCCAAGACGAGTCTCCTGATCCAGACAAAGCAAGCCGTTCCTTATGGCCCAACATCTATGAATTTGTGATAGCGAAGCTGAAACCAGTGACTCAATTCCTACGCGACAGCAAAGACCGCGTCAATCGGCTCTACCACTCGCCACTGTTACAAGTGGAGGGTGGGCCCGAGTGTGGTCCCGCAAATGGTTAAGGTGGACCTATATGTCGGCGCCTTCGATGTTAAGGAACCTGTCTGGTTTGGCATCTGCAGCACAGTGTATAAACAAATCGTCGGCGCTGAGGAGACATTGTATCCCCAAGACGGTGTCAGGTTTTGTGGGTACATATTCGACGATGGCCAAGTATGCTGGCATCGGCGTAAAGGAAGAGGACAGTCTTGTGAATGGTTGCAAATGGATATCCATACAGTCTGGGGGCCGTCTGCTAACCTGATTGAGAAAATCCGATAAGTACCAGTCGAAGGGAGAGAAGAAGGCACGTACGTAGGCAAGAAATTGAAAATAGCATGGGAGAGCTCATCCACCCAGATTGCGCACGTTCGGTCAGACTCAGAGATGATGGAAGACAGCTCAACCGAACGACCCTTCTCCAGATGGCAGATCTGGGTTCCCGTTATGATGACCGACCCGATGCTTGGAATCCTTGACGTTGTTGGCTTCGTTGGTTCGGTCTTCAGAATTTCCGCGTAGGACCGTCAGCTTTGACGAGCTAAGTAATCGTCTCCTTCTCCACCACTGTGTCTCTCAGGAAGGAGCAGTCTTTTTGTAGAATTCACACCAGCCTAAGGAATGGTCAATGACAAAATCAAGACGCATTATTAGGAAGCACACCTTTCTACCGCTCGTAGTGGCTTCATCAACGCCCATAGCATCTGACAATCCCCCTCCAGTCTACGAAGAATCCAGCCCACACCCTTTTTTCGCGCATGGCAACTTGAACGGCGTCGCTCCGCATGAGCTTGTTGTACCAGACAACGGCGTTGCGGTTTTTGAGGAATATTGTCGTGATAAAGGAGATCTGGTTGCCAAAGAGCTCCATGAGCTGTCTTTCGCAGTCACAGAGGTTGGACGTTGACGTTGGACTCTGTCGGCAGCCGGTTCGACCCTTCGAGCGATCAACAACGATGCTCTTTTCCCTCATCGTCCCGTGCTCTTCGTCAACTCCTTTGACTTCAATCCTTCTTTGGCCTCTTCTCCTTCTGCCTCTTTGTCAAAGATCACGGCAACGCCAACCTCGTTCGAGTTGTTAATCGCTCGTTCCGTATTGGGATCCAAGATTGCTTCCTCGTCCTGAGCGCCATGCCCGGTAATCACGCTTCGATGGACTGACAATTTGAGAATGCTATTCGCAGGCTAGGGTTGCCGGGGGCTGGGGCTGGGTGTTGCCGTCAGGCTCGGAGCGCCCCGAGTAGGCGCGTAATACCCGGACTCGGATGTTCTCATGCCCCGACCATCCATGAACTCGAAACTGCCACGAATCTTGACCGAAGGACGAAAAGGCTCGAAACTTCTATTCGTGAATTGCTAGGATCATCGGCAAGGCAGTGCTGACGTCTCGTTAGCACCGCTCTTAAAATATTGGGAGAGTTGCTTTCGCCCGTGGCTACTTGACGCATCTCTGGATCCGTTCATCAGCTTCCTATGTGTTTGAGCAATACTCGAATCCCGATGAACATATAGAACGACGGGGTTCAGTTTATGAGTTTCTAAAATACTGGACGCGACTGATGCTGATTTTTGGTTAGCTCCCCTCGGGGAATCATTCTATGTACCGGTGCATCTCGTTCCGCCTGATTTCAGCCATTGGACGGTGAGAATATGAACATACTGAAGGACGCTGTGCTAATAAATATAGAGCAGCTGGTAGCACCATATAATTCACAAGATCTTGCGAGCCCACGCAAGATCCCCGATATTGTCCAGAGATACTGAGCGTACCGTCCGCCGTGTTTTGTTCTGCTCTTTGACCACAAACCTCCCGGATTAATATATTCTCTCCTAGGCCACACTCCTCCTCCTAGTACCACGGTTATGACATTACCTGTCGGTCTCTTGTTTAAGCCACGACCAAAGAATGAAACAAACAGCCAATTATATCACCACCCATGGAACCATCTACGATACCGCTTCCTCATGATCGCTATATTGTCGAATCCAGCAGGTATTACTGGTTTTTTGGAATGCCACTCACTGCTGGGGCCGGTTCCTTCTCAGGACGGGGAAAAAGAAACTTTTCGTTCCCTTTGTATGCCGCAAAAACAGGACACGGAAAACACAATACTTGTCCTATTTAATGCTCCCTTCGCTTACCCAAAAATAACCCTCTTCTCTCCGAATGAAAAGTAGTTTCCTTTGTTCCGACCGCGGGGACACATTTTCATTCCGTTTTTCCTGTTCTCTTCCTTCACCTAAAAGAGTACGGGAATTATCTCATCTTTCAACCCATCTTTGTGGACTCACCCTTACCATTAGAAGCTCAACTGAAATGTCACAATACTTCGAGGCCTTGTTTTTCCGCAGAGAAAATGTAGTACCGGCTCCGACAGTGCATTCGATCATAATGGAAAAAAGATGATCAGCTGTTCCGTAGGCTTCGGTACATGAGACGATTCCTTTTCTTGGACTCGGAGAATTCCTGCAGCGGTACCTATAAAACATCGATTCTACTTCGTGATTGAGGCTGTCATTCATCTCTGCGAATTGTCATGTCCAATACAGGAGCTGAACTTGATCCAGCGTTGACGTCAGAGTTTAAAATCTCCCTATGCCTGTACGCTGCTACTCTCGGTGTGAGTCTACTGCATCCCTTCCTGGGCATTCTCTCACATTTGCGAGTAGGGATATCTCTGGGACGTAGCAATCAACTTGGAAAATGACTACCAGCTGCTCTTCAAGCACAGAATCAGGTATCCGACTGTAATTTACTACATGTCTAGGTTTGAACCTTCATCTTTCTTCGTGCATAAGCATTGATTGTTTTGACGTGGTAGAGTCTTCACCCTCGGTTGCATCCTCAACAGCTTCGCATCCAGAGGTAAATAATGGGTTATCTTATATGTATCCTTCCTTACACCCGCTTGTTGCGCAGTAACCAATATTCCCAATTGCAATGTCCATCAGATCGCCTCGGGAATATGCGTTGTCCTCTCCCAGACTTTCACGTCGCTCCTTTTCTTCCTTCGAGTCACGGCAATATGGCACAACAACCAATACGTTTTCTTCTTCTTCACCTTTCTCTGGTTCGGGGTAATCGCAGGTACCATCACTGTTCCTGTGGGCATTCGTGGTGCACACATCGGAACGACGCAGCAGTGCATCAACGTCCGGATCCCGGAATATGACCAGGTGGCCGCTATCTTTCCTCTCATTTTTGACAGTTGCACGTTTATTGCCATCACCTACCGCATCCTCCTGTATACTAGCATTAACGAGGAAACCGCTCGCGGACGTTTGCGTGCTTTCTTTGGGCGAGGTGTTCCCATTGTTTCCCGCAACCTCCTTCTTGGTGGACAGCAATATTACCTGTATGCTTCTCATTTCTTTTGCTGTTCTACCATCTCACGAGAACAGTGTCGCAGTATGTGGGAACGTTGTTTGGCTCATTTTTATCCTTGTACCTGGTCTTCCATCGGTGTATCGTGCAATGTGCACCGTTCCAGTCCTTGCTGTCATCAATGCTATGGCGTGCATTGTTTTCCGAAAGATTAAACTCGGGCTCATAACGTCAGATGGGACAGTGGTGGCAACATTCCACGCTGCTTCCGATCTAGCCGGTACTATTAGTCTTCATCGATCCACCCCGCTTCACTTTCAGTCAATGAACAGTCACCGACTCACCGACATTTGATGTCGAGGGCCAGGAGGCAAAGAGTGCGGGGACGAGGCTTCAAACCTTGGGCGCGAATGATGCAGAAGACGGCGCATTATGACGACGACGACTTCCCTGTCAAGCCTTCCCCTCTTATCTTCAAGATATATCTTCTCTGAAGCCTCTGGCCTTCTTTTCAGCGTTTTCAGCGGTAGAACATGATCAGTTGTAGTATATCCTTAGTTTGCCCGCATGATATCATGTTTTCTTCTCAATGCAAAATCTATTTAGTATTTCCTAGAGTATTTTGTCTCGTACCCGTAAGAGTTGTACCAAAATCGAACTTGAAACACTGAAAGGTCCGATAAAGATCGTCAAAGATGCCAGTCTGGGAACAAGCGGCGTGCGAAAGGCTGTTTCGCTTCTGATGAGCTGGAGTTGGAGGGAGCAAAGGCTGTGTATGAATCTTCGGATCCAAATCAACTTGGATATGAGGCTGCTATAGGGAAGCGTGTCACAGGATGCAGGACGGAAGGTTTCCTGTCATAAAGAGGCGGACAATTTCTTCCGCCAGGTTCGACTAGTCTGCCTCGAGAACTGAGCTTGCCAGACAGAAAGAGCGATTGACTTCATGACCTTTAAGCCGTCCCAGGATGAAGAGGCTTTGCAGCAGAGATGTGGAGGCGAGCTAGGTTGACTTCTTCACATGTTGGCGAAGGACGGAGAACCAGCTGGCAGCTACAGGTCGCGGCAATGTTCGACAGGGTGTACTTGATGTAGCTTCGGTATGCTCTTGTGCAACTGCAAGTGGATATGGATGTACGGCTTGTGACTATACATGAAGCGCCTGGTTAACATTACGCGAAAACGATAAAAACACGAATTTTGCTTGCCTCTGAGTGCGCCGCGCTGACAAATCTTCGTCTTCATTGTACCGCACCCAGTTAGGTGGAGAAGTAACCATGATGTGAAGGCAAAAGCTGGAATGACGTCTCCGTCTCCGCCGCGATATCCCTCAAGAATTTCGCCGTTTTTTGCGAGTGCACGAAAACCAATCTTTGGTTCATTACAGCCGGGCTGAGGACGCTCCGTGGCAGGCTTCGTTCACCCTTTGGCCGTCTTCTTTTCAGTGACTCCAATGAAGGGTTGCTGCAGCCCGCAAGCTCAAGGTCAATATGAGGTGTCGAAGTGGAGGAAAGTGGAGATATCATTGGGGAGAATGGCAGACAAGCCGACGAGATGTGCATATTCGCTGGTTTGCTCCATACGGCAGATTGTTCGAATATTGATGCTCTCCAGAGCTGAACCACGTCCATTGTGAAGCAAGCGGATATTATAGATGAGGAGGCGACTTGGAGAGCTAGTTCGGGATTGTACGCACGGCAATCTTCGTCTAAGTATCAAGGAATAGTTAGCTACGAAATCAAAATGCAACTGAGCAGGTCTACCATTGTGAAGCTTTCTAGGAACGCGATGAACCTTGGGAACTGTGAACGGGCGTGCCTTCATCTGATGATCTTCCCCTATTTCGCGACGAATCCAGCCCATGCCCTTCCGCATAGCAACTTCAACGTTGACACGACTATTCATATGATTTTGGTAGACCAGACAGTGTCACGAACATTGTCGAAACTGTAGCAATCGAAGAACTCCATAAGTTTGGACTCGGAATCAGGAATGGAGAGTATGGAGGAGGCTTTGTCAGCAGCCAGCACGGATCGACGATGTCCTTGTCGACTTTGGATTTTGCGGATCCAACGCCTCTACGCCAATTGGCCGCCCTCCTCAGGGCGCAGCCTCGCCCTCTTCGTCGTCGTCGTCGTCGTCGTCGTCCGACTATAAGTCCAGTAGCCTCTTGCTAGCGTCGCCGGGTTTGGTGCTGGAGGAAGTTGGCGCGTAGGATCATGGATGGTCATGCGGCAACGAAGACTTTCTCACGTTCCCACCATCATTACAAAATCGCGGAACCCATCGACAAGTATCAACAATATACCAAAGTCACACGCAGGCCGTCAGACCCAACTGCTGCTCCAGTCTAATCGTTCAAGAAAGGTCTGCCCACCGGCACCCCCTTCGCCTCCTTCCCATGTACACTGCATGCTTGGTCGTCGCTCGAAATCGTAACGAATCCTGATGGACGTGTAGGACGACGAACTCGAAACTTTCTCTTTATGGGCCTGTTGGGACCATGGGCACTGGGCAGCCAGTGCTGACGCGCTGACGTCTCGCTAGCGCTCCTCAAAGTATCGGGAGAATATTTGGGCCTCATGAGAAGGCCGCTCCAGCCATTGGATGGTAAGAGGCTGTTCGGACTTGCATCCTTCGTCATCCTAATGTACATTATTGTCAGCTCCATCAATTATTATCCTCCTCTCCTGCACGCTTTCACAACTCTCCTAGAAGACTTTGAGACTACCACATCGACTACAGCTTTCACCGTTTGATTCATTCCGCTCATTCCTTGACCAACAACCGGCTATTTCATCGACCAACAACCACTAGATATGGCTGAAGATCTTCATCTCTCCCCTTGGCCCTCTTTGAACGTCTCTAGGCGCGATGCTATTGTCACTGTCCGTGGCAGGGTTAGCCAGTCTCACATTTTACGACGAATGGGACTCTCATATCCCAACTCGAATCCGGTTGGAGGTACCAGCGATACATCGGCTCGATATCATTGACGGCTTTGCCAGGCCCTTAATCTGCTACCGTCGCTCTGCACATTGTTCTGGGGCCCGTTAATCGACTTCATGATCTTACCAACCTACCCACATTTTTCACTTTCCCTCCGCGTCCGCCCACCCTCCTGGCACATCCGGTGTTCGTTGGGATGGGCTCGAGAGATAGCACGCAGAAATTGATGGGGACGAATTCATGAAAAGGTTGTCCGATACTGGAGTCGCTTACAGATCTCCGAGGTATGTAACAACTCGTCGGGATCGAATTTCTATTGACGCACGAGATCAGTCGGTGCTTCGTGTTTCTGCATTTTCGGTGGGAGGTTGATTGGGATGGAATCTGCGAATACGATGTGAAGCGAATTCACGTCGCCGAACCGCTTCATACCAACTATTACGACGACATTCGAGCTATTCGGTGAGCTGATCACGAAGGGTCGTTATATCCAAAGTCAACGAGGCGACTTCTGATGAAGGAGCGAGCACCACAGTCGTCTTCGTAGATTAATTCCATTTGGTATGCGTGTAACGGCGACATTTTCAATTATCGGCAGCGATACCCCCGCCCTGGTAGATCCAGGACTGTGCCGTGGACAATCTATCGGATGTATTACTCCTTCGCAAGCGACTCTTATGGCCAAAGTTACCCTTCCGTGGTGAAGAGGATATGGCAAAAGATTGCAGCGTCTCCAAACAATGATGGCACATCGATGTTACCGGATCCTCGGTATTCATCTCGAGCGTAGTGATAGATTCTTCAGAGTCAGTTCAGGCCATCCTACGATATGTAGCGAAAACTGATTCGCGTTTGGCAAGTCCGTAGACGGAGGAGACTGGTCGTCGCTCCTGGTTGGATTATTTGAGAGGTTTCCAAAAACTTATCAGATATCAGAGCGCGCCTATTCCAAGTAGTGCTCATTGATCAACCTATATGTGTCGCCCTGGATAAGAATACATGCCTTTGACCTAATTCTACCAGTCTTTCGCATAATAAACTTGTTCTCAGACTCCAAGCCAACATTCCCGATTCAAGCGAAACAAGCCGCTCCTTGTGGTCTGGCCTTAATGCATTTATGAGCGAAAGATGACAAAGACTTCCACAGGGCAGATCACAAGGAAGATCACACGAAGGAAGGATCAAGCCGGAGGGTTTGAACTGCGACGTGGCAACATCAGGCAAACAGCCTTTCGTTTAGCACTCCCTCAACTGCATATCCTCTCGAGCCTGGAACCGTGGAGCAGAACCACCCTACATTGCGGATTTACAGACTCATCCTATGGAGAAGGAATCTTCTGGTATGGACGCTTGTATCCAGGCTCGTAAACCATGGCCTCTGAGGGTAAGTTAGCTAGCAAACAACCCGAGGGGAGATTAATAACATATTTCCAGGATATCACTTTGCATGAAATCACCATCTCCGCCTTCACTGAGACAGGCCAAGCAGAAACATCGACCATTGTTCCCAAGCAACAGGCGTACACTGGTAGAATGCCTGTGATATCATCTCACCTTGCTGACACCCCCTGTGCTACCCTCGGCATTCAGGGCGTCTTTGATCAACTTAACTCTACACTTGGAACATCATACACCCTGGACACATTGAAACCATCCCTCGCCAAACTTCTTGAACATTACTTCACATATGCCAGTGACAGCTATGACTTTGGCACCATGTATAGCTGCCTTTGCCAAGTATGGTACTGTGACACCCATTACAGGAGCATATTGCATCAGGAAAATATAGACATCCAGATGCGACAAAGAGCACTTGTTGAAAACCAGATCATTGATCCACAGTTACCACCTCGACGTGTCTGGGATCTGTACAGCAATCGGGTGGTGCCATACTGGATCTTGAGTGGCCCTGCCAGCGGTAACCGTACCATGCCTTGGCCAATATCACATGCATGGATGGATGAGAAGGATCACATTGATGTGTGGACACCCATCAATAACTATCAATGGCCCGTTCCCATCCCGAAAGACACCAGCCTGGACCTTATCCGCATTGAGATGCTCAATCTTGGGGCAGAGTATGCATGGTTGGATGTTCTCTGTTTGAGACAAGTGGGTGGATGGGAGGAGATGGAGGGTGTACACAAAGAAGAGTGGAAGGTTGATGTGCCTACTATTGGAGCTGTGTACCAATGTTCAGGTTCCATCCCAGTGGTGTGTTACTTAAGTGGGCTGGGACTGCCTGTGAGTTTGAATGAGGGTGACTTGGATAGTGATCGGTCTTGGTTTCGACGTGCATGGACTCTACAGGAGGTTGGCATAAACAAGGTGTTTGCTGGGGACACACCAGATGGACCACTGCATGCCAAGCCAATAGATGAGAATGGGAACTATGAGACTGAGCTGTTGACCAGGTTTCATAAGCAGCTGACATCTATGCATCACATTTCTTATGGTGATGTGTTTGCTGCACTGGAGGGCATGCAGTACAGGGTGTCAACCAATCCGGTGGACAAAGTTGCAGGACTGGCATTTTGTTTGTGGTTGAAGACAATACCTTCATATGATGGGACTCAGTCTGTTGAGGAGGCATGGACAGCACTGGTGAATTCAATGCATCCAGGGCATCAGGGGAAGTTTTTTTCTGAGTATCCTGAAGCTGGAAATGCAGGTACAAAGTGGAGACCATCATGGGACCAGGTTATGAAGAATCTGCTCACAGAAGATGGCCCCTTTGATGGTATCATTGTCAATCAGAGTTTGGATGGCAGAAGCTACTGTGATGCACTCTGCATTGAAGAGGGGTCCATTCAGGGATTAGCTGTTGTGGAAGGAGTTGATCGACATGGAGAGTTGATTGTTAAAGACAAGAATGGTGTAGAACATGCATTTGACATCACAGCCACCCACAAGCACCCAATACTTGAAGACATGTACACACTGATTTGTACTACTGTGTGGATCTGGCGTCGTAAATGGGTTATCGGGAGAAGACTGTCAGGGAGAATGTTTGAGAAAGTGGCTGTGTTGGAATTGACCAATGAAGCAGGATGGAACCGGTTAAGAGGTTTGCATATTATTGAAATGTGTCGTAACATTCTTGTTTGAGCACACAAATTGTCATGGACAGTGCTAGCAAAATACAAAAATCACTCCTCCAATTACAGCTATCATCCTCATCACTGTCAGAATCTTCACACAACTTCAATATTGTCCAATCTGATATCATGATCTGCCCTTACGTATGAGTCGCAAATGACATAGTTTTAGCGAATGCTTGACTCGGACCTTCAGCAGCGTGAACTCCAACTTGACAGCCAGGTTCCGTATTGGCACCTGATCTGTCGTGTTGAAGGCTCACCAACAACGAATCACCAGTTTGCCATCTTCTTCCCTGCGTAGAATGGCGCAATCACCTTTCTCAATGTCCCAGGCGAGAGTGACTTCGCGTCGACCACTGGGTAGGAGACAACGAATTGTAGCAACGTCTCGCTTGTAAGATAAAATAGGGTCAAGTCGAAGGGCGAAGGGAGCACATACCTAGATGGGAAATTGAAGATAGCGGCACTCTCATCCATTCACATGCGTCTTCGCAAGCGAAACACCGCATGCAATGACACGAGTCTTTACCTTTGTTTGCACAGAAACATATCATGTCCTCGAAATGACTTCTTATGCAACCTACTTCTCCCCCAACAAGCTGCACCTCATCAGTGATCAGAAGCCCAATAATCTGGACGTTCTTTCCCTGATGCCGTTGATGAGAAGTTATGTCCCACTGGCACAGTGAGCGTGAGTAAGATTAGCATAACGAGATGAAAAACAGGTACCTGAGAGTGCAAATAATCGCGTCACCCTTTTCCAAAAGTCGTTTGTCTCGCCTGTAAGACTGACAATCTCCTTGCCACCTTGAGGTCCCAAAAACTTGTCCAGCTGACTGCCGGTATGGTACAATGGGTCTACGGGAAAAGATTCTCATCCGACATATACAACACCTGGAAGATCTGCGTCTGTATCTTGTTGAATGATTCCATTATTGTCGTGTAGATCATCTCAGAATTATCGTTATGGATGGCTGACAACTGATGAGGTTGCAGATCCAAAGAAGCTGAAAGAGGCGTCGGAGTAGGGAATTTTAGGTAGAATCAGAGATGCTTGGAATATATGGGAGGCCTGGTTTTGGAGTGAAGCCACCGGTCAGAGATGATGGAGTTGGGAGGGATGAGGTCGAATATTGGAATCGTTAAGGTGACATTACGTTCATCTTCAGCGTAGCGTTGGCGGAGAACGTAGGTATCATGGGAGAGAATGACCTCTCCATCAACATCTTCGACAATGATTAAAAAGGTTTCAGTGCTGCCATGATTCTTCTCACCGCAGTGCAAGCCAGGGATGATCAACAAACCGGTACTCAGCAAGGAGCAGGTGATAGGTTGACCTTCAACTTGAAGCCTGACGGTAATTTCAGAAATACTGCTTTCAATAAAGAAGCGATCTACACACCGAAGCTTAGGGAAGCTGTGGATGAGTCGATGTACCGGTTTTTCCGCATTTACTATTCCGATGAGCTTACCAATCTCAGGAGGCATCTAGAAAGCAGGACTTAACACTCGAAACGGAATAAGAGCAGCAATGACTGACGAGATCAATGTACCGATACCAGGGCTTTTACTTCAAAGTTCGGTAGCATGCTTTCGCCACTTCTTGTAAACGAGGCACAACCCTCGACTTTGCCCACGGCCTCCAGAAAATTTGTCGGAGAGGCGTCATCGATCCCCACCTGAAGCAAAGCCTTAGCACTAATGCCAAGGAGACAACACATGGCTTACATTCGGTTTTTTACGATGTTAAAGAAGCTAAGAGCCACTCTCGCAGGAACGATCCATCCGCATTTCAGGTGTATTTCGGAGACCCCTCGACGAATACTAATAATCGATCAGCATACCAAGAAGCTGTAAGGAAACAAGACATACCCACGCGGCAGATTGCTGGACGAATACTATGTCGGCGACAAGAACAAACCCTAGATATAGAATCAGCCTACGAAGAACGAAGAACGAAGAACGAAGAAATATATGATATACCATCTAGTTAGCATTGCAGTACACACGAGAACCTGAAAAAATCCATCCACAAACAACTCTTCCAGCAGGGGACGATCTTCCTAGCGTGATGGATACCGAGACCAAAAGTAAGGAGATCACGAATTTTGGAACCTTTGATGTTGTTAGCTTCTTCTGTCAGAATTTCCTATGCAGCGCTGTCAGCTTTGACGAAGTGAGTGATCGCCTCCTTCTCCACCGCCGTGTCCCTCAAGAGCTTGGCCAGTTTTACAGTCTCTTTTCGGGAGTGCACGAAACCCAGTGTTTGATTTTCCAGCCTCGTCGGGGACTTACTCATCAGACGTCGTTCGTTACTTAGTATCGCTTGATTGCCTTCTTCCGAAGGACTGTTGGCCCTCAACGAAGTGTCGAAGTAGAAAAGGCCTTTAACGTCGTCTACAAGGAAGAAAGCGGTGGCATTCTGATAATTTGAAACAAGCAGGTAATCCAACGAGATGCATATCCTCGGTACTTTTCTACATGTGATGGACTCTTCGAGTGACGATGTTCTCCAGAACTGGACCACTTTCGTCGCGGATTTTGATGATGATGAGGCGAAAGAGATCGGTGTCAGCACTTTTACGTGACACATCGGTCTACATATCAAGGAATAGTCAGCTACGAAATCAAGATGCAGCTGAGCAAGTCTACTTTTGTCAAGCTTGCTCTAAATGCGATGGTGCGTGGGAACTCTGAACGCACATGCCTTCGTCTGCCAACCCCCAGCTAGTTCGCGAAGCATCCAGCATACACCTTTCTCGTGCATAGCAATTTACACGCATGAGCTTGGTGGACCAGACAATGACGCGAACTTTGTCGATACTGTGGTAGTCGGGGGCTCCATGGGGTTAAACTTGGAGTCAGGAATGGAGAGTATGGAGTAGACTTTGTCGGCAGCCAGCACTGAACTCAGGGATCAACAATGTCCTTGTCGACTTCACATTTTGCGGGTCCACCTCGCCCTCCATGCCTCGTCGTCCGAATCATCTCTATTTTCAAGTCCCTTCTTTGTAACTCGTCGTCCTTCCACTCCATATCGGGGCCACACCGTAGTCAGTACTCTTCTTCGACGAACTGACGAGTTGAGACAACTGTTTGCCGGGTATAGGTACAATGACCTCTTGCTAGGGTTGGGGCTGGATGTCACTGCCAGGTTCGAGTAGGGCGGTGGCCCGGGACGGTCATGCCAGCAGCGCACGCACTCGGACATTTTCAATCAACTGTGTCCGTTGTCTCTAGGCCGGCTCCTTCCCTTTGTAGTATTGCACAGCCATGATGATCACTATGTAGCTAAGCTAGCAGGTGGAATCGACCATGTTGTGCGACCTCGACGTTAAGGAACCTGCCTGGCTTGTCACCTAAAGCTGAGTTGATGAGCAGGCCATCGGTTAGGCGACATAGGGAACAAAGACGATGACAGGTTTGTGGGTACATATCCAGTGATGGTCAAGTAGGGAGGGGGAGTACGGTAGTGTGAACGGATGTCCATGTCCTGCAGGGGCCGTGCACTAGTCAAGAAAAATCAATGAAGAAGAAGGAAGGCACGCACCTAGGCGAGAAATTCAAAAGGTTGCACCATGTTGCACTCAGCCAGAAGCATTAGGTGCAGCCATTCACCCAGCTATCGCACGTGTTCGGTCAGAGATGGGCGTCAGCGGCGAAATGTCCCAGTGGCATACTAAGCATCAAGGAATGGTCAGCGACGAAATCAAGACGCAGCTTATGGAGCACACCTTTGTCTCGGGCTTGGCTTCACTCTGATAATCCCATCTTCCTATTAGATTCGCCGGCAGACCACTGAGATGGATGCGGTAGGCCAGAAGCCAGAGGAAGAGTGAAGTACGGAGGTGTAGCCTGCCAGTGCGAGTGTCGACGATGATGGCGGTGAGAGAGAATACTGTGGCAATACCATGGAGCCTAGCCTATTGTCCAGACTTCGACGTCGTTTGTGGTGGTCGTGTCGTGTCCGCTGAGCGCGTCGTTTGCGTTGTTCAATTTGTTGGTCAACGTTGGTCACGACGTTGGGCTATAAAAAGCATACCTGATTTTGACTCAAATTTCAAATACTAACGTTTATTTTTAAGTTATTTATTTCACTTACTTACCACCATGTCGCCGGACGTCCAGGTATACTTGAAGCCACGACCAATCTCCTCCATCTATGGGCATTCGAATTATCTACCGTTTCAATGGAACCCCGACTTCAAGTATGGCCCATTTTTTGCTGGCTATGGGACGATTCCCTCCGACGCTACAGACGTATACACCATCCACTCTCCCGACTTATCTGCTGAGATCGCGGCCTTCCATAACGAACTCATTCCTAGCCTCCAAGACGAGCCTCCTGATCCAGACAAAGCAAGTCGTTCTTTATGACCCAGCATCTATGAACTTGGGATAGCGAAGCTGAAACCAGTGACTCAATTCCTGCTCGACAGCGAAAGCCACGTCAATCGACTCTACAACTCACCGTCACTACAAGCCGAGGGCGGTCCTGAGTGGCATAAACTGTTCTTTTCGATTCTGGCTAGACGTGACGTCGAATTCCGCGATGGTGATAATGAACTGGAGATGTTTATCTGGGCCTATCTGCATTACATGGTGTTCTACGTCAGCCGTAAGTGGCCACAATAGTGACCTTTGTCTTTTCTTACCGTTGTAGTTCCATGGAACAAGCTGGGGAGAGAGATGCTTCGCCGTAGGGACGCATATATCAACAATACCCCTTTTTCAGCCAAAGGGTCGATGTCACTCGACGCATACAGGGCGACTGCTATCATTATCCCGTCAAAGTACATCGTCGGTAATACGGATGATCCACGTTCCAGCGTTAAGTTTCCCAAGGATGACAGGGGTGTTCTGATATGTAATAGCGCGTGACATCCGCTTTTCTCCTTCGCGTACGTCGCCAATTTTCTTTATGCTTACTCTATTCTGACTTCTCTCTCCAATTTCAGCGACGGAAACGCTCGATGGCACCTGATGACGCCTTGACCTAGTCGGTCTCTTGGACCATTCGCACTCGTCGGACGGCCTTATACGTTACATATTATTTATTGTGAATTAGAACAATCTCCTGCGTAGCAGGCACATAAATTATTTATCGACTACAATGCAGTTAAGAGAGGAACTCGGACAGCTCTAGCAAAATACAAAAATCAACCCTTCATAGCATTATCACTAACATCCTCGCGTCGATGGGACGGATAGGAACGACTTCGACCTCAGCTGAAGATGATACAATTTCCGCTTTAGTTTCGTGGGTTCCTTCAGCGATAGCGTATAGACTTCACTTCGACGGACGAGGACTCGGAAGGGGCTGGCTGGAGGAGAAATCAGTGAATAAGAAAGAGATGCAGCGAACATTCCAAGATTGAGCGCAGATCCGTCTTGTCTTCTAACTGTAAAGCAAAGGTAAGCGAAACACACAAAGTGAAAAGGTCGGTACGTTTACCGATAGCGATACATTGTTGGTCGCTGACATTGTGCAGCCTGTTTCCGCGTCCAGAAGTAGATCCAAGTACAGAATATCCTCATTCCTGTAAGCTCAGCATCGGGCAAAGGGGGGTAAGGCATCCTGTCACGACAGGTTTCGCCGCCGGGAAGTAGTCGTGCAGCAAAGCGGGGTCAGAAGATGGACGCCTTCCGCTAAGAATTGCTTGTAAAAAAAGTCCTTCCTGGTCCGTGCACATACGAGGGACATCGGCTGTGCTCGTCGTCTCTCGTGACAGGGATAGTGGTGTTCCTTTCCTTCGTAGTACTGCATGCCCATGACGATAATCATGTAGCTAGCGACGTGAATTGACTGTGCTCTCAAATAGACGCTGGACGATCCGCCTCGTGAAGATTCTTCGACGTCTATTTCACCCCTTTGTCCCGCAAATGGTCAAGATGAGCCTGGATCATGAATGCATGATCGGCAACTTCGAGCCTGTCGGGTTTGTCGTCCAAAGCGCAGTGGATAAGCAACGGTGAGGCGGGTGAGGGCCCGACGATGACAGATTTTGTGGGTGCATATTCCAAGCATGCTAGCTTCGACATAGCGGTCATGAGAGAAGGGAAAATGCTGAGTAACCAGGGGCGGTGCACTAACCAATGAGTCCAAGTTGAAGACCGAAGAAAACACATACCTAGGCGAGAAATTGAAGACAGCACGACAGAGCGCGCCCATCTATCCAACCAGATCGCGCGCACGTTCGCACACATGCAACGATCCGAGTATCTGCGTCTGTCTGGGCAAAAACATATCGCCTCCTCAAAATGACGACTTCAAAGACGTATGACTCTTCCCACAAGCTGCATGTCATAAGCCCGGGTGTTCTTCCGCTGACGCCATCGACGAGAAAGTACGTCCCACTGGTACGAAGAGCATGAGTAAAATCAGCATAGTAAGATGAAAAGAAGGTACCTGAGAAGGAGTCGACTCCTTTTCCAAACTTCCAAAGGTCGCTTGTCCTGCCTGTTAGAACTCTTGCCCCCTTGAGCTTGAGGTCCTGAGAACTTGTCCGGCCATCCCTTCACTCGCCGATCAACCATCTCCTGGTATGGCTCAATCCAAACGGCCCTGGATTGTCCACAGGAAACATTCCTTCCGCTGCCCGGTGGTAGCACCAAACGAAAACATTCTCATCCGGCGTATGCAGCATCTGGAATACCTCTTTATCCAGTGGACGCACAGTTCTTCTTGTGATGGGCGGAAGCGGATGGAGATGGAGATTCAAGAGAGGCGTAAGAGTAGGGCAATTTTCGGGAAGGATGTTGATGCCTGAAGGATATGGGAGTCTTCTTTTCTGTGACCCCGATGGACAGCCCGCAAGGTCGGTGTGATGCGTCGAAGTAGAAAAGTCCATGCGGAGAAAAATGATGGCGTCCTGATGAGTGGAAAGAGCGGCAAACAACCAAATGACACTCGTTAGTCTTTTCCTTCGACGGATCGTTCAAATAATGATGCTCTCCAGAACTGGACCACGTTCATCGGGGATTTTACTGAGGACATGAGGTGGACGAGATCGGTGTAGCCTACTTTGAGGTGCCACGTTAGTCTAAATATCAAAAGGAATGGTTAGCTGCGGAATCAAGATGCGACTGAGCAAGGCTACCTTTGTAAATCGCTCAGAAACCTGGGAACGGTAAATGGGCGTGCCTTCGTCTCCGCTAAAAGTTCACGAAGAATTGAGCCCATGCGCGTAGCATCTTCAACGTTGATACGCTCATGCCGTATAAGCTTGATACACAACAATAATGACGCGAATTTTGTCGTGATATGAAACCTGTGGTAGTCGAAGCCCCATGAGCTGGGTTTCGCAGTCAAAGAATGGAGAGCATCGAGGAGGCTTTGTTGACCGGGCACTTCAGCAATCCGTCTCTGTACCCAGAAATTGTCAAATGCCGATGTCCTTGTCGGCTTTGGATTTTGCGGATCGCCGTCCCACTCTCTTCATCGACTCCTCTGACTTCAACCCTTCTTTGTCATCCTGCAACGCCTCGTCATCAATCTCTGCTCCCGTCCTCCTCAGCCACGGTCGGGGGTCGTATTCGACAGATTGACGAGTTGAGAGAAATGTTCACACTTCAAGGTTGCCGGCAGGATCGTAAGTGCCAAGTGCCCGAATGTTCTCACGCCCCGCAGCGAATACATATCACTAAGAAAATAAAAGTGTCACCTGGAGCGATGGAACTGAAGAGGGGGAGACTGGTTGTCGCTTCAAGTCCTGGGTGGATTATTTGAGATTGTTCAAGACGAGTACTGAGACCCGGTGGGTCATTTCGCCACCATCCTCAGGTGCAGCCTCGCCATACCCGGCCTCTTTGTAGTTCGATTCCAACTCTTATTCCTCTTCATCGAAACCTTAGCATGCTCAAGGAAGGAACAGATGCTGATGGCATATGGACGTCCGGTCAACTTGCGCTTACTATGCAAGTACGACCAGACTTATGCAACAGTACAGGCTGAGAATATTCATGAATTCCTTCAAAGTGGACGATTTACATATTTGCTTGTATAATAGGTGGGACAGTATACAAGGACACCGGTAAAACAAGCTAGAGCTCAGCGCTCAACTGAAGAGAAGTACTTGACGTTTCTATATCCACTAGCATCAACAAGCGAAGGTAGAATATCAAAGATCTGGGCTTGTAGCTCTGCATCATCGACAAGATCCTGAAGCGTTGAGTATGCTAAATTGAGACCTGGGACTGGGTGTGCTGAATAATTCCGTTCACCTCCTAGGCTAGCACGGATTGCCCAAAGGTAGGTGAGAAGTTTTATCTCGGGACCATGAGGACCATCGACAAGAGCACCAAGAGCAGTCAAGGCAGTTTCAGAATCCGGTTGGATGCGGTTGAGGGTGGCGACGTTCCTTGAATGTAAATCTGAGGGAAGCAGATAGAAGACCTCGGGTAGCTTCCGGTCCTTGTGAAGCAAATCGTAAAAGGCAAGGAATACGAACGCGTTTGGCGCTGTGCATACTATCAGCATTTGGTCTCTCAGCTATCGAGAGTTGCGTACGGTTTCTCAGAGCATCATTGTCCAGCCTAGACGACAAACCACGAAGGAGACCTTTCAGGTTGACAAGTTTCTTCCGCAATTGTTCGGTGAGACCTAGCAATAACATTCAACGAGTAAATGGTGAGCTGCCTTGTAGGTTATATAGTCTTACCTCGACAGAAGCGGTCCACAACCTCATATTGAAGTTGGTCGGCAAGCTTTCGGTCAGAGTCCTCCTTACATCTCTCTAAATATCCAACGCGTGATTCCACAGCATCAAGTCTTTGCAATAATTGCCGTTCTTTAGCATCAGCTTCCTGTTTCACCTCGTCAGGACATACTCGATGAGGATACAAAAGTTATAAGCTCGCCTTTGATCGGTTATGATCAGATCTCTCATGCTCAAGGCGCACAGTGGAATCTAGTTCGAGGACGTGCTTGTAGAAGCGAGGTGAAGCTGAGAGATCAAGAGCAGCTTTCAGTTCGAGCGAGGTGGGTGGACGGTGCGAGTGGTAGCCAACAGTCTTGATCTCGCCGCGATGGCGGTAACTCTTGAGAGTACTAGGCATGATGGCACAAAAGGAGAACGGTGGATGGTGGTGGTGATAGTTAGAAGAGTAGGAGGAAGATAGAGAGGGTGGTGTCTTGGATTTCTGACTCCGATCCAATAGCGGCAGTTCCAATCCCCTTTGGGCGATATCAACTTCAACGGTACAATGGTCCCGAGTGGCATAAACTATGGTCGGCGGGATGACCGCGGTTGATTTTGCAACAAAGTTACGAAAACTCGGCATCATGCCACCAGTCAACGGACAATGCTGTCACACCGGCCCGATTGCTCTGAGTGCTGCACCTCTTTGACGACGATGACGACGTGCTGTAGTAGGATCTTTTCGGTCTCTAAGTATTATCAATCAGTTTCCCTTCTACAACGCTTCATTATTTCTGTGTATGATATATCATATTTTGAGGTCGTCAAATTAGATATGCCGCTTGGACAACGCTTGGACCGAAATTGCCAACCGTGGCCACAATAAAGCAAAGTTGTTGAAGGATGGGTTCAGCCGGCCATATCGCCCCCTCTCTCTCAGTGCGTCTCACCGAGCTCAATACTATATCATCGGCTCGCAGTCTACACAGTGCAGAGCATTTGAATCCTGAGCGCTCCTGAACCCAAAAACCAAAGGGAAATGAATCTGAATTCAGAGTCCGCGCGAAACGGAGATGAAGAAATAGGTAGAGGATAAAGTGGATGAATAAGTCGAAGGAGTTCGCCACCCTGGCAAGGGAAGAAAGACTTCAAGAGATCGATACTCGTGTTAAGCACCAAATAATGCCGGCCCATTGAACCATCTCGTCCTATGCCTGTTCCGAACTCACTCCCCAGATCTTATCCTGCATCCATAGCAGCAACTGATGCTGACGCATATATCTCTATAGAAAATCATACAACTTGCAGGGGAACGCGAACTTGCCACCAGTAAAAGATGACTTGCGCCTATCCGAATTTTTACATGCTGTTACACCCATAAGTATTAGAATTAAGTCTACAGAAATGTGAGCACAGTGCAGTTTCCGGGGTATTTTGAAGCAGGTTTAACAGGTGGCATCATTCACACAGGCCTGGGGTGCCTTTTCCTAGGGAGGTTCCTGTCCTCCAAGTACATCCCAGGTTGCCAGCGCAAGCCGTAGTAAAAAGGGAACTGTTGGAAAGAGCGCGACGAATAAAGATAACACGGGATAGCGGGTAGATTGACTTAATTTAGAACATGAGGTTCGGTGGCAGCATGACAATGATGGTCAACAGTGATAGAAAATCAACCGCGGTCATCCCGCCGACCATAATAAACTGTTCTTTTCGATTCTGGCTAGACGTGATGTTGAATTCCGCGACGGTGATAATGAATTAGAGATATTTGTCTGGGCCTATATGCATTACATGGTGTTCTACGTCAGCGCGTCAGCAAGTGCCCACAATAACTTTGGGGCTTTGTCTTTTCTTACTGTTGTAGTTCCGTGGAACAAGCTGGGGCTTCGCCGTATGGACGCATATATCACCAATACCCCCTTTTCAGCCGAAGGGTCGATGTCACTCGACGCATACAGGGCGACTGCTATGGTCATCCCGTCAAAGTACATCGTCGGAAATACGGATGATCAACGTTCCAGTGTTAAGTCTCCCAAGGATGACAGGGATGTTCTGACATGTAATAGCGACTCTTATACCATGACACCCGCTTTTCTCCTTCGCGTACGTCGCCAATTTTCTTTATGCTTACTCTATTCTGACTTCTCTCTCCAATTTCAGCGACGGAAACGCTCGATGGCACCTGATGACGCCTTGACCTAGTCGGTCTCTTGGATCATTCGCACTCGTTGAGTGGCCTAACACGTTACATATTATTTATTGTGATGTATAGCAATCCCCTGCGTAACAAGGTTATAAATTGTTCATCGACTACAATGCAGTTATGTAAGACAATAACTCGGACAGTTGTAGCAAAATACAAAAATCGCTCCTTCATAGCATCATCGCTAACCGCTTGAGCAGGACATCCTCAGGCCCATGAAGCAACGACACACGAACGAGAACACACGAACATCCGGAAAGGGACAGGGAATAAAAGGCTCAGTGAATTAGAATACAAAATGGAGGAGGCACACAATGGCGGTGGTGAGGAAGTGGAGAGTATGTTCGTAAAGGTGAAAGAAGCGGTGTGTGGGCAAGAGGCCGGTAAGACAAGGCGACTTGGTTGATTCTCCCGCAAAGATGGTCTTCAGCGAGGTATTATGCGCATTCAAACTTTCCAAGACAAGATATTGCGTCGTAGTTAACGTTTCTCTCCATGGAAACAACCACGGTGAGTCCAGGGGGCCATAGTGGTGCAAGATGTTCATTAATTCTCTCCACATCGCCGGAACTACCACAAGATATTCTGATCGAACGAAGATATCGCCCTCGTGAACTGATCATAGCGGTGAGAGGGGCCCATTGCGAGGGTTGTATGTAGGGAATCCAGAGTGATAGATGCTGCAAATTTGGGAGGAATTTGATAGAAGTAAGCGCATCGAAGATAACTTTAACTTCCACGTTCCAAAAGAGGCTAATTTCTAGCGACACCAGACTGTCCATCAACAAGAGACAGTCTTTGATGAAGACCTGATGGAATGTGACGGGATTATGAATGGCTAAGCTGGTAAGGGTGCAACGAGAACGGTGGACGAACTCATTCATCACCAAGACAACACCGTGTATATCAGATGTGTTGGCGGCACAAATCATGAGGTCGTCTAAGGAAGGTAGGCGCAGATACGAAAGTAAATGCGGCGACGACACAAAGAGGCGTCGGAGATTGGGGAGGTGAACGTGATGAGTAAAGACGATATTGGGATCAGATGCTGGATTTGCAAGAAGATGGCATTCTACAAGAGACCGATACAGTGCAAGGTTTGAAACATTGCCCACGAATGTTGCCAGATGGGTAATATGACGAGGAAACATGAAATTGCCGAGCCCATGGGTGTTATGTAAAGTCACCTTTCGAAGGCAGGGGGCTTCAACGAAGACACTTCGAACATCTTCGGGCAGCTCCCCCCTGCTGGATTGTGGTATGTATGAAGTTTTCATAGTCAACGATTCCAGACAAGGGATCTTTCCACGAACCACCGTCAACTGCTCCAACAGAGTCAAGGATATCTGTAGGTCTGTGCTCCTCCAGCGATGTGACTCCTCGAGGATCATGGGAAAGGCTTGGACGGCCGCATCCTCATTGTCGCTGTCCTCAAGTTCTTCGAATCTGATATCGAGAGGATGCTGTGCCGAACGAACCATCATGGTTTGGATCGCAGGTACTGTATGACGCAGCGTCCGATCCGATGGACTTGCCCAAAATCGCAGGAGTATATGCGACCACAGCTGGGGATAGGATAGAGCGATATCCCTCCAAGCACCGCACACATGGCTGAGCTTCCACGGACCTTGTGAAAAATCCAGCGCCTCTGGCGCATCCCAGCCTGAGGGCTCCGTTTTCCGCAGCGAAGAATGTATGTCGCGAAACACAGCACGGAGAATTTCTGTGGGAAGCCGCCGGATTGGTGCTAGCGTTGAGGAATAGGCCACCATGGACTTGTGGACAACATCACGATGGTGTTGCATCTCCGATTTGATTTCATCGATGCGATATAGCAATGTGTCATATACCGAGACCTGCTGTTGGAAAAGCTCGATATTTTGGAGTATCCATTGACGGTCTGTATCAAGGAAAGGCCGCGTTGCACGAAGAATACCAGAGATCTGAGAATTCAGAGTAGCAGGTGGGAGTACAGGCTCTGGTAGTGAATGTGCCACTGCATCCAAGTGGAACATTGCATCTGTCGCGTTCATGGTGCTTGCAATTTTCTTGATTTAGTTTTCCTTCTGTGATATATGCAAGATGGAACGTACTTCTCTTGAATGTTCGACTATCCTTCAAGTCGACAGTAAGTAAAAGAGACACCGCGGCGATATCGGACCGTAAAGCCGCAAGACTCAAAAAGTTTGGTCGGAGTTTATGATTTCGAGCCCATCTTTGTCATCTTCCTCTTACTGTAGTACTCCTGTTCATCAAAAACCACAGCACCACCGGCTCGTCATCAATTTCTGCTCCATATTGAAGATTCAGGATAGGGTCGGAGATCTTCGACAGATTGACGAGAGAAATGTTCACGTCAGCCAGCGCGTACTCGGATGTCTGCTCTGACCAGTCGACCACGATCCTTTGGCCATGTGTTCCAACAGAACGATCCCTTACCGGTACCGGTTACCACCAACATCGCCTCATTCAATCTGTACGAACGCCCGGCATCCGACGAAATGCAGCAAAACCAGGGGGTTGTCTATTTGTGAGCTGCTGAGAATCAAGGGCAAGGCCACCGGCGCCCCTCAAAGTATCGCGAGAATCCTATCTACCGTGAGAAGGGTGCTTCAGGCATTGGATGGTGCACGCTTTCACATCTCTTCACTTGGAAGAATTTGGAGACCGCCGCATCGACTGCAGCTTTCGTCGTTTGATTCTTGCTGCCTATTCCTCAACTAACATATTGTACTTCATCGACTACTGTACTATGGCTGGAGATCCCATATCCCTCCCCTTTGTTCTCTGAAGTAGTGGTAACGCATCTCTAGGTGTAATGCTATTGTCACTGTCCGTGCGAGGGTTAGCCAGTCTGACGTTTTATCACCAATAGGACTTCTATATCCGGGAATTCAACCGCCAACGTGAACATGTCGGTGTGAAGAGGTACCGACGATATATCGGCTCGATATCTATCATGGCTTCATAGATGACGTGCTACAAAGCGATAATGCCCTGCTCCCGTCGCTCCATGCTTCGTGACACATGTATCGATGCACCAACCCCCTTTTCAGCAGAAGGGTCGACGTATACAGGCCGAAGGCTTCCCCTTTCCTATCAAAATACGCTCTCCAGGGTAATACGGATGGCCAACGTTCCAGCGTTAAATTTTCCAACAATGACAGGGGTCTTCTATGCGTCTGAGCTCAGTAATCTCAGGAAGCCAGTAATTATGACTCGCAAACAAAAACCAAGGTGGACAAGATCAAAGTACCGATTCCACGGCTACTAATACTGTCGTAAATAGAATCAGAAAGGAAAGTAGAATGACAAATACCGCGTAAAGATTGTACTATTCTTCACTCCGTTTCTGCCATCTACGACCGGCTTCCTTCCGGGCTCGCACTTGGGTTGACAATTAGCAAGAAAGGCCTGATGCAATATCCAGATTATATCCCAATTTGTACTTAGAAAGACGCAGATCCAGCTCTGAAAATACTTAGGAGTTTCTGTTATGAAAGCAAGAATCAAGCGCCCGGGCCGCCTCGGGTTGGACACGTGAGTTTAACACCAGATGTATTGCGCAACGTTACCGTAAATAGAACGAAGCTCTTTTCCCTCTAAGACTTTCTCGTGACGAAATTCTTCGAGCTAAGAGTCCTAGCATCGCTCCGACAGAGATTCAGGACCCCCGGTATCGAGGAAAGCGTGACGTACCTCTTGCAGACTAGATACACCTGTGTTTTCGTATTCGACACTGAATTGTTGGGTGTTCCGCTAACGAGCGCCTCTTCTCGCCGTAACTCATAAATCTACAGTGCTCTCTAGTCCCGAACACTGACAGACCAGCCCCAGTGCTGTCCAGGTGATTGATCACCCGAAAGAACCCAGCTGATACCCTTTCGAATACCTTCGCTGTATTTGTGGACCAGCGATGATGCAAAATGGGTAAAGTCAAAGGTGCTGCTGACCTCCATGAGGAGCACCTGGATCCATGCACATGCGCTAATATATTGTTCCGAAGACCTCACAACGACGGCCGGCAAAGAGAAGCAAAGACAAAACTTTCCCTTGACATCATCGAAGGCCGCACGAAGGTACTCTTAAACAAGACGGAGCAGCAGGAGATGACAAACCATGACTATGATCCTCCCCTTGCTCATATTGGTGCTCTTGGGTTTTGTGGCATCGTCTCCGGTAGAGCTCATCGGACCTGCGCTCTCTCCAGAGGCTTTCCAACATGCTGTCCGCTCTGCTTATGTCTTTACCTCTTTTACAAACCCGTCCGAAACCGATCTCTATGTTTATGTTTCAGACGACGCTACCAATTTTAAGCTTTTGAAAGGACCAGCTTATACTCCGGTTACTGGTATCCTTCGCGATCCGAGTGTTATGCGTCACATAGAGTAGGTACCGATGCTCTCGTTGAGGTATTCCGCTAAATTGTTCCCTTTTTTTAGCGGAAAATACTACATTACGTGTGAGCTAACGCGCTGATTCTTGAAGCATGAACTATATGCCCTGATACTTGACCCTCTCAAGATACAACTGGTTGGAACGGAACCAACTTTGCGATCGCGGTCGGTGTTTATCACTGCATTTCCATTCCACAACTTACTCCCCCTCATTTGTACCGCAGAGCAGTCCTGACCTTCTTACCTGGAAACTTGTCGCCACGATTCCCACCGCTTCCTCGGTGATTACTCCGGTCAACACTTGGGCACCAGTAAGGCATATCCCAAACCGAACCAGTATGTCTGCTAACTTCTTCCTCCCAAGGAATTCTTCAAAGATACAAAAACCGGCAAACTGAACATTGTCGTGTCTCTTTCAACCGCACTCTATGGCCCCTTCTTGCCCTACGTGTTTACTGCAAATGACGCTAGCCTCACCTCATGGAGCGGCCCCGTCGTCATGTCCGGTATATCCAATGCAGGTTTGGGATATATCGACACCTTCCCGGTATTATTCAAGTAGCCCCGTTCCTTTTGTCGTTTCAGATAAGTTCTGATCCGAGTACAGAGGCCAATATCATCTATTCGCCAAAGCAGAGACAGTTGGGAAGAAGCATATCGAACACGCCGTTGCCCCGTCCCTTACGGGCCCGTATACCTTTGTCCAGACCGGAGACTTCGCGGGATGGGGCAATGTCGAAGGCGGGTGTGTTACCATTCTCCCGAATGGGACTCATCGCTTGTGAGTATCTCGCCATCTGGGGTTTGGACGGTGAGCTTATGATGGAGCAGATATGCCGATGGCTATGATACTGCCAAGTACATCTACTCCGATTCCACTGACCTCTACAACTGGTCTCCCTATCAAATCCTTCCCGACGATTTGAGCGGGTTTGTGAGGCATGGCACGGTGTTAAGGCAGAAGTAGTTTAGGTACCAATCATGCAAAGCTCAATCATTTTCGATGTATGTAACTTACAAATGTTAAGAAAACACAGATTGCGTTTCGGAGTCTGATAGGCAAACGGTGCGGAAATTCTGTTGCCTAAGAACCACACTTGAGTACGCTGCCAGACATCAGACCTCTTCCTGGAAGAATTGACCGCGTAGCAAAATCTTTCAAACAACCAATCGCGTTCTTTCCCTTGACTGCCTCAATTCTTTCTCTTGACGTGACGGTGTCCGTAATATTATGACGGTGATATATACGAGTGTTACCTCAACAGAGCATACATACCCTCAGGACTTAAGCGACGAGCATGGAGATTCTCGACTGTAGAGTCATCCATAGGCAAGCGCTCAGCGCAAAAAGCTAGACTGAAACGAGAATATCGTAATTGCAGCAATTGGATATCTGTGAATAAAGAAGAACGTACTGCAAAGAAAAGCCACTAGTCAACCAAACCATCGAAATGGGACTGATTGAAATTTCCAAATTGCGTGCTGGAAGTTTGGTGTTGTTCATTCAAGACAGCAATAAAATGTTGTCCAGATCGCTGCAGCGGTGCGAGATCTTTATTTAGTCTCTCCACACCATCAAGACTGGGACAGTAAATATTGACCGAATGAAGATTTTGGCTAAGCGAAGTGATCGTAGGGATAAGGGGATCCCAGGAAAGGGGTGTCGTGAAAAAACGTAGCCCTAGATGCCGCAAATTTGGCAGGAATGCTACGGAAGCAAGAACAGGCATGATATCAAGAGTATATCGAGGGGTTCCGATCTCCAAGCACACCAGAGTCTCCATGAATAAGAGATGGTCTTGAATGAAGACCTCATCGCCTACATTTACAGAATAGAAGGCTAATCTGGTAAGGGAGCACTGTGAACGACGAATGAAATTGTTCACAATCTGGACTTCGGCGTTTACAGGTGTGGAATAAAGCGATTCGATCGTGAGGTCATTTAAAAAAGGTAGGCGCAGATACTCCAGTACTCCCAAAAATGACACATAAAGGTGCCGGATATTGGGAAGGTAAATAGGAAGAGCGAGGGGTATATCCTGACTAGGTCTTTCTATGCTCCCGAGATGGCATTCTACGAGAGACTGATAAGCTCCAAGGTTAGGAACGTTGTCCGCACCTGCCGCCAGATGAGTGATATGAAGAGGAAAGATGAAATCCCCGAGACCGCCATGTAAAGTAATCTTTTGAAGGCGAGAAGCATCAACGAAGACACTTCGAATATCTTCTGGCAGGTTCGCTCTGCTGGTTTGCGGTATATTTAAAATGTTCAAAGTCAAAGATTCCAGATAAGGAATCCTTCCGCGTACCCCCCTCAACCGTTCCAAAAAGTCCAAGGAAATGTCCAGCACCAAGGTCCTCCACCGATGTGACACCTCAAGGATCACGGAAAAGACCTTCTCGGCCATATCCTGATGATAGATGGAATCAAGTTCGAACACTATGTCGAGAGGACATTGTTCCGAACGAAGAATCATGGCTTTGAATGCGTCTAGCGTGTGACGAGGGGAGGGATGATCAAGTGGGCTGAAAGTCGCATTCCTGGGGGATTGAAAGTGAAGTACTATATGTGACCAGAGTTGGGGACAGGACATGACCACATCCCTCCAAGCACCACATACATGACTTAGCGTCCACGGACCCTGGGGAAAATCCAATGCCTGTGACAGTGGCAGCCTGCTATCGTGCCACGGTGGCACTATGCTAGTGTTCTGCCACTGCAAGATCTGTGTCTCGTGAAACACAGCGCGAAGAACGTCAACGGGAAGACGTCTGACGGGTACTAGCATCGATGAATACGACATCACGGTCTTGTGGACTGCATCGCGACGTCTCTGTACCTCCGATCTGATTTCATCGATACGGTCTAGCAAAGTATCGTATACAGAGACCTGCTGTTGGAGGCCCTCGATATTGGGGAGTATCCAGTCAGGGTCGGTATCAAGGAAAGGTCGTGTTGCACGAAGAATACCAGAGACTTCAGCATTTAGAGAGTCGGGTGGGAACATAGGTTCTGGGACAGAACGCGCCACGGCATCCAAGTGGAACATCGCATCTGTCGCATTCATGGTGCCTTTGATTCTTTCGCTTTAGTATTCTCTGTCAGATACACAAGTTGGAACGTACTTCTTGTTGACATTCAACTGTCCTTCAAGTTGTCGTCGGGATAGACCGTATATAACGATAACTCGGTGTCGCCGGACCGCGGTAAGGAATTATCGCGCGGAGTTTAATTCTTACCTTTTAACCATGAATGCTGCGAAATTCTGGTTACTTTCCGTTCCGCCATTGTCGATATCTTCTTTGTCCTCCCAGAGCAAGACATTCTGCACAACTTCTCATGTGTAGACATACAAATGAATTCACGTCGCAAGCTAGCGTCTCAGTACTTACCTCAACGGTTGCGCTCGAAAGGGTTACTATGGGTTACACGCCCCTTCCCCTCTGCCGCTAGGTCGCGCACTTATCTCTCAGTACTTTTGACCGAGTTGTACTCTCTGAGCCATATAGTATGAGCTATTTCCGACGGTATCTCTTGGCGTTACAACTCGAAGCAAAGTAACATGTCTTGGAACACGTTGGCAGAGCTTTCAATCGATATCTTGGTGACGGCTTTCTTGTCAAAAGCTCGCAGCATCACGGTGAGGCCATCGGCGAGTGTGCTGTGTCTTCGTCAATATGAATGACTGCACCTCCGCGAAACGTCCCGGGAGGGAGGGGATCAGGTCCTCCAATAGCAAATGTTTGCTCTTGCCATTCTCTCTCGATGAGCGGCTCCCACACCTCTCCTAAAGTGACCGCTCCTGACCTGTGATACTTTCTATTCGCGTGCTTTTCCACGATGATGGCCCTAAGAGGGCTTAGGCGAGGAAGTTGGAAAGGTCCTGCGTTAGTGCCTGAGTTTTCCGGTCTTGGGTAATCTTGAGCGTGTCCCAGGAAAATGATGAATGCGCCGTGATTCTCGCAGAGTAGTGGGTGACCTCTCTTGAGAATCTTCCAAATCCTGCCTTTTCTGTCTGCCACAGGAACATACATTTTCCTGGTGCCCAGGTCACTGTTCTGTGTCGAGCTGAATGACCTCCTCTTGACAGTCTTCCCTGAATTGAGAACTGGGGCGGCTTTGCTCGTAATGGTGACATAGCCATCATCGTCCATACTCCCGCTAGGGAGATCTTTGACCCACCACAGCGTCAGCTCAAATAGCTGCTCATCGCTCGCCGTCGGGAAGCTGATTTGGCCCGCAACGTCGGTTGTGGGAAACTCTGGGAATGAGGAGAGAAAGCGGCTAGGCGGGACGTCGTATGCCATCACAAGCCAAGTAGGCTTCCCGCCTCTTCGCAAGATCTCTTTCGCCAGTGCTACCGTCGCGCCTATCCTATCATCCTTGTGGAACAATCGGGGGTTCAGAGTCACACCAAAGATCCTCATGATGCTCAACACCACGTCGACTGGACGCGACGAAGTTCGCCAGAACGAGTTTTGCCATATTGCATGTGCCTTCGCTTCTGCATCTTCTGCGTCCATACCACGGGAGAGGGATCCTATAAGCGTATCGTCCGGTAGGTCTTCCAGGATTACCGGTGAGATATCGTCTCGTTCCTCCAAACCATCGGCAGATCTCCATCCTAAGGCTTGAGGGTATTCACAGGCTGCGAGCATCTCGCGAAAAGGCATTATCGCTGATTCTTTTTGTATAACTTCTGTGACGGTACCCTTTATACCGCCCTTGTATCCTTCCCACGAACCAGACCCATGCTCCCACTTGAACAGCACCATGGACCTTTTAGGCGCCGTGACCTCCTGCAACGTCCAACCACGCTCGATCCACGTTGTCTCGTCTTCCTCTGTCACGAGCTGCCTGATCCCACCTGGGAGCACTAAGCAGACTTTGCAGTCCATGTACACCCCGTACATCCGTGTAATCTGCCAGGCCTTGTCGTCCTTGCTGGTCTGCATGATGCACAGTCCGTCGAGCCAAAGGTAGGATGCCCCTTCCATGAGTGCAGCGGTGCATGCGTGAAGCAGGGCGTTGATTCCGACGGGGTCACCATCTTCTGCGCCCTTCACGGAGAAGGCACCAAGGTCGGGATCAGACGCATCTGGATCCAAAGGGTCACCGCGCCAAACATATGATATCGCAGCATACGGGATAGCAGTGATAGAGTCTGTAAATTCGTAGATGCGAAGGGACTGACGGTCAACAAACCGAGAGCAGTCAATTAGCCGATAATGACATGGCTTGGCGACCGAAGAGAGATCGATAACGGAATCCGCCAAATTGTCCATGGAGCCATCGTAGATCATTCGCGACATGAGATAAAGTGGGCGGTACAATTGATACACTGCCTAGCAGACCGCCCCTATGCGACTGGACCTTAATGCATGAGAGAAAAAGGAGGGGAAGACTCGTCGACCGTCAGCGCGTCAACATCGGGCCGGCTGTTCCTGTTGAGGAGTACCGGGCCGATCCGACATCTATCTGTAACTTTACCATTAACTTTCACATCGCAGCACAGGAACTTGTCTTTTCAGAATATTTCAGCGCGCTTGCTTTCAAAGTTGGACGTCCACACCAGGAAACAGCAGACACGTTCTAACTGTACCGATCATATAGGCGAAATTGAAAAGGCTTAGCACGTTCTAATATCTACGAAGTTTTAGCGGCGAAATTTTTGATTGAAATATTCATCCAGCGCATATAAGGTGAGAGAAAATGTCAGTCCATGCATCATATGATTATCAGTGACATGATGCATCACAGGCTCTCGTTTTACGATAAGTCGATTTACATAGGCTGAGGCACAGCTTGCGAAATTTTTATCAGTCGTGCCCGTGAAAACTGAGGATCCCAAGAAGAAGTTTGACTTGACGAGCAAAGGCCGCCGAAGTCGGAGAAATCATGGGTCGAGAATGTGCATTCGGCATCCGGGACCTTGGTAAAACCATTTCAACAAACAACCAGTGAACTGAAGTTGGTTCCGGTGGGTGAACATGCTAGCCCCTCAATCGCTTCTGCCATTCTCACTCAATGCTCGTAGATCTTTCGTCTTCTCCAATCGCTGGGAAGGAGCTTGAAGCGAAATTGTCTTTTACCGCAAAGTCAGGTTTATCAATTTCTCACAAGCAACAATAGTACCGAATCCGTGATCCCGATGAGATAACGCATAGCGGACGGCGCCCTGAGGTTGTAAGCGACCCATGATTAGTTTTTCCACATAAGCTACTGACTGGGAGGTATCCACAACCTCATGCTCCTCTGGATTCGACCCTCAAACACGAGATCGGCAAGAGCTCAGCACATTCTTTTTCTCGTCTTCTCCCTTGCAATCTCCGCAGATTTTCTTCTCACTCCACCGCTGAGAACGCCAGGTTGAAATTCCATGGAGTTACGTCCTGCTTCACCAGGTGATCCTCAAAGAATGAGCCACTCGTCTGCACTCGGAAAACATCCGTGTTTCAGTTCATATCCAAGTGAATGGAATATAAAAAGGATACTTTCTGTCGATATGTCTCCCATCTGCAACATGTTGTTCAGTATCTTTTTCTTTGCTCTAGCTGCATTCGTCTGCGGTGCTCCCGCTTCGTTGAAAGCAACCCTCGTTGACGATCTCGTCTCTAACATCACTGTCACCATGACAGTATGTACACTCTCGCCCGTTTTCATGAGCGATGTTACTCACATCCAATAGCTTGAGTCTCTCATTACTAATCTCGCTACGTGAGTAGTTTTAACATGTATGGTTATCGTCTCGTGCTTACCAAGGTTTGGTTTGCAAAGCGTATCCTTTAACGGTATGTTACTTTCATCCATCTGCTTGTCCCCCAGTTCTTAAGAGTCGCAGTCACCAACGATCGCCTCGTCGAAATTACTTTGGATCGCGTCGCAATGTCCGCTGGTGTTGACGGTACTGAATACCTGTCCTTTGACCACATCTTTGAGGACCCCGTTGTCGTACCTATTCTTGGGACGGCGGACTCTGGCGACATTGCGGACGTGCAACTCACTCAAGGAGGACTGAGCACTTTGAACATCACTTCATTGAGACAACTTGACTTGCTCAATCTCGATGTGGATATGAGGTATGCGTGTTTTTTGTGTCGAAATGATAAATGTATCAACCGTCACTTTTTTAGGGTTGCGACTATCAACGGCAAATTAGGTATTACTTCAAATGAGACCGGACTTACCCAGAGCAATGTTCCTACCATGTGCGTTAGCTCGTTCCTGCGCCTTTCCGTCCTTGCTGGCTAATCGGTATCATACAGATACAATACTCCTTTCAACAAGGAAGCTTGACACTAGTCCTACAGATTGTTTGTACGCCTTGTGTACAATGCACACGTGAACATGAAATATAGCATGCATATCCCCTTCCAACGATTCATTCTGCATCTAGTGTTATCACTGGATAGATAATCGCCCGAGCCATCATCACACTGTACAAGTTGGGATCGGAATAGGAATTCGACGCAAAAATCAAGTCGCATACCAGATTACGATACAGTGCCCAATCATGCCTGAATATCGCGTATGTCTAGTTCTATCAAATATTCGTGACGCACTAGCGTGTTTTCTGTTGCCACTTTTGATGTACAGATGTAGCTAGCGCAACGAAGAAAGCTGCAGAAACCCGTAGCATTCAGTAAGCTCGCCGCAATCTGTCTGTCCGACGCAAGTCTACCCTAGGATTATAATCCCATCATATGTGATTCTATCAATAACACCTCCACTCTCTCGATCGCTTCTCGACCGCAAAGCAGATGTCGCCGGTACGTACCAGCTTTCAGTCTTCCAACTCGGATGCTAATTCGGTCAAGCCACAACAGATACTAGAAGCACTCTGAACGACAGAAATCATGAAGCATACTCCACGTTCTTGCATGCAAGGTTGCATGGTATCGAATTCTGCCTCGAGCTCAATACATTGTCAGTTTGGGCGCTCAATTTGAAAGGAAAAGCGGAATGGCAGATCATTAGTTAAGTCTTCTTATTCCTCCTGTCGGACGGATTTTGAAATCAAGATCAGAGTTTTGCCCGTCATTCACGGGTCGAAGATTAAAGAAAATCAAGTCATAAAGGTTCAACCGACTCAGATACTGAAGCGCTCAGGATATTTGGAAGGGAAATGATGGCTAAGCGCCAACTAGTCAGCCATCACCTGTCAACATCTAACAATTCAACTTGATGTATAATTGAAAGATGAGTTCCGGCATGGGAGGAGAATCTGACCTACTTTCAAGAGACTCGGGTCCGGGTGAGCCACGTGGCATGAGATCAACTTCCTTGCCGTCTGACATCGACTTTCACCGTTCTTTCAACGTTTTTCAACTCCCGTACGTTCGCGGTCACTACTGTCGCATAAAGAGATGAAAATGTTCTCAGATGTCTCCGTGTTTCTTGACTTTTGACAACAGTCTTTTTCTACTCGGTTCAAGCCAAGAGTACGACTTATTCAGACTCACAGTTAGCTATGCTGGCTGGCCGAACTGCAGGCTCCGAATTGCTACGCGATCTCAGCGCTCATCATCCAACTGCTCTAGAAGTTGGTTAACCTGGCATACGTCTTGGAAGGCCTTTTATTTTTGGGAGGACAGAGTCTATGGGTATGTTGACGGCTTCTGGACTCTGAGCTCTCATTCAACAGACCGAAGATATCAGAAGCATCATTACGCTTCATGTTGAGTGTCAGGACGTAGGATGATATGTCTACAGTGCGGGGCTCGGTATAAAAGCATCGACAACTTGGAGGCAATATTCATCGCACTTTAGCAATGTTTCTCAAAGGTGACTAGCGAATCATTCTCTTCCTTACCAGCGGACTCATCTGTCCTTTTCTGCAGTTGGATCCTTGCTATCTCTTGCTTTGTTCTCTTTAGCTGCTTCGCACGTTCCAGGTCGAATCCTCTCTGTTAACATTTCCCGAGCACGATACTGACTAATCCCTAGCTTCGGAGGATGCCAAAACTGGTCAACTCAGAGACCTTTTATCAGCCCGCTCGACGTTGGAAACCCGCGCGGACTCTCCCTCGCTTTACTTTGACAATGCCAAGTGGATTTGGACCTCTGAGCCCGTCGCCCATCTGGGACCTAGGCCATTCCGCAAAAGGGTTCCCTCTTCCAGCACCAAGTGTCCCGTCTGCGCTACGATCATCTTATCCAGGTAAGTCATGCTCGAACGATGGAGTTTTAGCTATGTTGATGACATCCACAGCGACGACATATACACGCTAAACGTCAATGGCAGGGAAATCGGAACTGGAGAGGGCTGGGGAAACGTTGTGACCTACACTGTCGGCCTTGAACCTGAGGGCGACAACGTTTTCGCCATCCAAGTGAATAATACCATCGGGTCTGGCGGACCAACGGGTGCCGGTCCGCTCATCGCGGTTGTCCTCGTCAACTACAAAGACGGGTCCACGGATATGATCTACACGGACACGACCTGGAAGACGCTCTCTTCCGTCCCCCCAGAGGGGTGGACCAGCCCGAGTTTCGACGACTCGAAATGGGAGACTCCGGTGGTGAAGCTAGCGGGGTCACAGACGCCTTGGGGCCGCCCCTGGGCATACCCCCCTGCGATTGACATGGACCCAGCACAGATGATCTGGACGGACGAGGTGAAGAACAACGTCGCGCCGGTCGGGCACAGGGCGTTCCGTACCACGATCACGTCACCCTATGGAAAAGCGGCCGTGTGCGGGAAGATGGTCATCGACGCGTAAGTCGCTATTATCTGCGCGTCAGGCATAACTAGAACTCACATGCATGGTCAGCGATAATAACTACACTCTTTATGTGAATGGTGATTACCTCGGCCACGGTGGAGATTGGCACACCATGCAGGCGTACTCTATGCCGATTTTGGACCCGGATACTAATGTGATCGCTGTCGATGGGGAGAACGGGGTCGTCTCGCCTGGGAGTACGCAGGCGAACGCTGCTGCTGTTGTCGCTGGTATGGTCATTGCGTATAATGACGGGAGTTTTGCGACGTTCTATACGAGCAAGAACTGGAAGGCTGTTCATAACGTCCCGAGCGGGTTTGAAGAGAAGGATTATGATGATGGACCTTGGACGCCGGCGTCAGAGTATGGTACCTTCGCGAAGAGCTCGTATAAGTCTGCTACAACGATTCCTCGAGCTTAAGGGCTCTGAGTTGCATAGTATATTTCCTTTTGACAGACGTAACTACTTTTCTGAATAGAATTTGTGTCTGAGTTGTTTTTCTGGCGGTTGCCCTCCAAATCGCAACAACTTGAAGTCCTTTGTGATGGCCGATCCCAGTCCCCGCTTATTTATTTGCGCCGACTTCGCTATTCCATCGCGTCGTATTTCCTTCATTTCTTACTGCAGTGTGATTTTTTACCCATAAATTCACTCGCCAGCTTGACAGGCTGACCAATACTACTTATAATAAGTCAAGCTGAGCCAAACATCGCCTGTTCGTCTTGAACCACAACCACGACTACTCTCTCTCGCTCATTTCTCATGCAAGCTCTCAACGGTACCAGTGGTACGCCCTTCCCGCCAGTCGTTCCCGTCACTTACCCGCCTCTAGTCCTAGGCTTCGCCGTCGCGCTCGTTCTATTCCTCGTCTTCCTCTGGTTCTACCTCTCGCCGCTCTTTCGTAAACCTCAGCCTAAGCCAGCGTACTCGAAGTTCCTACCGCCTTACACGCCGTCCATCTACGACCACGCCGCTTACGAGTCGCCTATAACCTCGCCGCCACCCGTTTACGCATTCAGCCCGCCCCCGCCGCCGCCCTCGCCCTGTCCCAAGTACTACTTACCGACGATGCGATACTCTCCCGCCCCGCATTCTGTCTTCTTGCAGCATAGTCATGACGCACACGTCCCGTCCAGAGCCTCGGTGTATAGCGATGGATATCCCGTGGGGTTGGGCATCAATTGGCGGTTTACGCGTGCCTGCTGAATTATTCTATCATCATGCTTTGAGTTTTTCGGTCTAGGCTCTACTGTGTAAATAAGTTGTTGGAGATAATGGTGTCGTATGTCTTTCCTCAGTAAAACACGTTCGCAAAGCGCGATATCATAACTTTATAAAGGAAGACCCATTTGTCAATGCGTTGTGATGTCATCTGTTCGTTTGACCCAATAAGGAACGGCCGGGTCCACAGCCCTAGCACTGCCACCGGCACTGGCATGTCCTGCACTCCAACGTTCTACGGCTCCTACTAATGATACTTTCTCCCATGTCCAAGGTCCAGATATACCTGAAGCCACGGCCAGTCTCCTCTGTCTACGGTCACGCAAAATACATACCATTTCAATGGCACCCCGACTTCAAGTATGGTCCATTTTTCGCCGGCTACGGGACGATTACAACTGACGCCACAGAGGAGTACACCATCCACTCTCCTGACCTATCTGCTGGAATCGCGGCCTTCCATAACGAACTTGTTCCCAACCTCCAACTCGAGGTTCCTGAAATAACCCGCTCTTCGTGGCCCAGCTTAATTGAGCTCGCGAGGACGAAAATGAAACCAGTGTCTCATTTCTTGCTGAAGAGCGAAAGTCATGTCAATCGTCTCTACCAAGGTGACCACACACTACCGCATGCGACAGAGGATGATCCCGAATCGTGGGATACACTGTTCTTCTCGATCTTGGCTAGAGGTGACGTTGAGTTGGGCGCCGACGTCAACGTAACTGCTGAACTGGAGATGTTTATCTGGGCCTATATGCATTACATGGTGTACTACTTTGGCCGTAAGTGACCACAGTGATGTTCTTTGTCATTCTTGATATTTTCTGTTATAGTTCCATGGTACAAATTCGAGAGAGACCTGCATCACCGTAAGGTCGCCCATATTGTCACGACTCCTTTTTTTCTTATGTTTTGCTTGCCAGCTGAAATGTCGGAGTCACTCGAGACTTACAGGGCAAGGGCTCTCATTCCACCTCGCAAGGGTCATACAAACAACCAACCTCCCAGCTCCAGCAATGACGGTGTTCTGAAAACCAATGACACCGTGACGCCCTCCTTCCACCTTCGTGTATGTCGCGTATCTTCGTTATGCTTACTTTATTCTAACTTTTTGCGTCACTTTCAGCGAAGAAACCGACCAATAGTATTGGATGACGCTGATCTGACTTAACTTGTGCCGACCCTGGCTGATGTTGCAAGGAGAAAAAAAATTATATCCCTTTGCTATCATCTACGCCCGGCGTTCGACCGTGCCATGTAATCATACCTTGCTTATTTTCTCTGCATATTTATGTATGGTAAAAGTTCAAATCTGGGCATTACTTGCATATTCATTACTTCGTACTAAGACATCATACAAGTCCGTGTGTTGTGTCTAAGCGTAAGAGTGTCATGATTAGAAATGACAGAACGACTGTAAAAGCGACGTTATTTCCGTCGCAAAAAAGAGGGAAGAAGGCTACCCGAGCGTATGCGGAAGAAGTACGTAAGCACGTATACCATCACGATCTGTGACATTCATCGACATCAGTCAATTACGAAGCAGGCCTCGTGGAGAACTCACATTAAAAACAATGAACCCCACAAAGACACCCATGTCGCGCCAGTGATTATCATATTTGATATTGAAGTTCGACTCGAGGTAGGCTTCCGAGGTGCGGAAGGGGCAGAATGAGCATGCGGATGTGGCGGTAGGATCAAGGAGGTACCCCCCTGCGTAGCTAATAAAGAGATTCATGTATTCGCTGCACGTTCGGTCTTCCGGTGGCACAATGGTGACATATTCGAGAGAAGAACACGTTAGAAGAGAGTTTCCTGCGGCTGTGGAGGAGCATTGGTAACGAAAAGAGAGAAAGTAGGAAGTGTGGCGTACCATATCCAATTATTCCTTCAAGGAGGTAAGTAAACGGAGAGAGACGGTACATCCACTGCCACCAGCCTAGAAGGGCGTATGGCTGGAGGACGCCGTTGCTAAAAGTTGACGTGAGATTCATGGCTGTCAAAGAGGACACAGTAAGCTTACAATATAATCACGAACGAAACGAATGGCGAGAAAAGGACGGTGGCGATCTCCGCTCTGGGCGCCATAGCTGCTATAGCCTGCAACATGTCAATAAGGGAAGAATAATTCAGAGATCTTCACAAACGCACCTGGCTAAACGTCGACGTATACAAGGGATACAGAACGCCGAGCATCAAGTAGGTATACCCAGCACGGGAGGTATCAAATCCGACAGCCCAAAACCACGTGCAGAATAGCAAACTGGAAGCGATGATCCCCCATGGAACCTCAGCTAGAATCTGTGCGGTGACCAGCGCGCTCCAGTGGTACATCTTACTCGGTCGCTCCCGGATCTCATACACGCTTCGCATGTTAGCGAATTGCACTTGTATCTGGCCGCCCATCGGAACACACAGTACAGTAGGGATGAACACCGCCTGAAGCACGTTAACGTCATGGATGTAATGAAAGCTGGGAAGGCAAGACGCACGAAAATCTTATTCAATGTTCCCTGCTGACTATCCGCCGAGTGATAGAACGTCACACCGATGAAGAGTCCTCCGATGGCATTAAGAACCATCTTAGACATGATGTATGTCGGGTCCCGCCAGAAAGCAATGGTGTTTCGGTGGAGAAGAACATGCATCTGGTATAGCCACGACGTTGGGGTATACGCTGCTTGCACGGGCGGATGAATTCGGCCCGTCGTATGAATATCAGCGATCTGCCGCTGCATCTCCTCAAACTCACACGACTCCCGCCAGACCGTGTGCCAGTCTTGCGTGCTCTTAGCTGTGGCACCAGCACCGATGACATCGAGCATGAATTCCGCACTGTAGATGCTCATGAGTCATTTTCGGAAGGAACTTAAATGGAACGTACGGGTTTTCATCAGGAAGACATGGGCGCGATCCGTGCGCCTCGAAGTAACGAATGACAGTAGAAGAGTGTGGGCCGAGGTCACCAAAGTAGACAGTCTGTCCGCCTTTTTGGAGAAGGAGGAGCCGGTCGAAGACTTGGAATAGTTCGGCCGAAGGCTGTGATTAGAAGTTAGTAACTTGCATGTCCTCGATGATTGATATTGGATTAACCTGATGTATTCTGCATGTACCGGTGAGTAAAGCGAAGTATGCGGCGACTATGTACGTACGTGCAAAGAATTGCTTGTCCGCTATCAGCCAGCTGCCGTAGGAAGTACATGATGGCCCAAGCGCTTTGTGAATCAAGGCCGGATGTCGGCTCATCTAAGAAGAGTAGCAGTGCAGGCTGAGAGGCGCATTAATCAGGATTAATTGTAACAAGGCTTGATTCTTACCTTTGCGGCAAGCTCAACGCCAATCGTTGTACGCTTTCGATGTTCTATACTAAGTGAGCCAACGCAAGCATCGGCATAGGCTTCTAGTCCACACATCTTCAAGCATTCTTCGACACTAAACGCCTGTAAAACAACAGAATATCAATCCGCAAAATGTAAACTTACTAGGCTTGCTTTTCAGCCAATGGTACACTCGGCGGCTGCCGAAGCTTCGCAGAAAACAACAAAGCCTCCCGAACGGTGGCTGACGGAACATGAGTGTCTAATTGTTGACAGTACCCACTATGCAACACAGCATCAGAAAGATCCCGAATCCAAAGGGCATAGACCGGACTGACGTTTGTGCTTGGAAATCCGGAGGTAATGTCTGTCCGTTGACAAACCTCTCACCAATTACCACTCCAGTCTTAACTCTTTCCGCGAGAACATTGAGTAGTGTAGTTTTGCCGGCGCCAGATTCACCCATGAGCGCGGTCACTTTTCCAGGAACCACATAGCCTGACACATCATCGAGGAGACGTCTGTCTCCCTCACCAGATATTGGCACTGTGTAATGGAGATGTTGCCATGAGAAAATCGGTCGGTGGGGAGTTGGTCGTTTGGTCTTCTCGGCTGTAATATTGTCGTCAAGAGGTACCGATTGGGATCTTGCCTTTTCTTCGTCGCGACCAGCAGTTGGAAGTGAGATTTGGGTGCCTGGTTTGAAAAGGACGACGGATGTTTCGCCCTCGGAACTTGTGTTACACTCGGTCAGAATGAAGAGAGCAATACAATAAGCCACTTCGAAGGCTATAAGAATAACCAGATTCTGTAGATAATGTTAACTGACATATGAGTCGACAGGAATGTGCGCACCGTCCAGATATTGGAATACGCATAGTCATATGAAAGTTTCAGGAATCGAGACCCTGATACAAATGCTTTCCCTGGTTCAGATCCAACGATAGTACAGACTTGATTCTCCAGCAGCGCTTGATTGTACACAGATCCTCGCGGTATGATTTGAGAACATGCACCATCAATGGTATGGAACTCGTTGCTCATAATAGCATCGAATCTGGCACGGTTGCGTCAGTTTCCTTCCCTCCAAAAACGAAAGTATACAACGAACCCATATTTCAAGGGCTAACAGAACGGAAAGAGGCGCTAATAAGTATATGACATGCGTCAATCTCGAAGAAGGCGTACGTTGACATAAGAGATCCACTTGAAAGCACTGATCATGGATGGCCTGGGAACAGTGTAACCTGGACACGCATTAGAGAAAGAAGATCAAGGTCTACGGCACCCTACCCGTATATAATCCGAGGGCCAAAATAGATATGCCTGCCAGACTTTGAGCGGGAGCACTGGCTTTACAAGCAGCCGAGATTGCCCTAAACCATGCTTTCATCGCTAATGATGTAACGAAAATAAAGAGGAAGAAAGTACTACGAAGCTCGTAAGCGAAATGGCATTGAGATCATCTTTGGACTTACAAGAATTGGGACTAGCGACGTTTGAAATACTCAGTACGGTAACACAGACAAGATACGAAAAAAAAACATACCACTGATTGCTGAAGTTTAACCATAAAATAAACAACGACGCCAAAGACTATACTGGTTATGAATGTGAGGGGTATGTCAACCAACGTTGATGCAATAGCTTCGACAAAGGGATGATACAAAGCGGCCTTCTTGTGTCTCTCAACAATAGGACGTTGAGAGAACAACGAGGGGATCTCAGCCATTGACGTCAATGCCGAAAATAATAGAACACTTGGAAAATCAGGACAGTGATCTCTCAAGTGTAAGAAATGTGTGCTTACAAGAAAAGAACACCACCCCGGGAATAAAATGCCTCCGTAGTTTCCGGACTATTCATGAAGACGGATCCGATGATGATGCCTATTATAACGTAGGTCCTGTTTTTGAAAGCGCGTCAATGAGAACCAATCGTTAGAACAGGGAAGAAAACACGAACGAAAAAGTCAGCCCTATGGCTAGCATATCACCATGCATGATCTGCATCTTTCGCAGCATTACAGCCCGAGCTTGCATTGCGATGCTGACGGTATACGGACTGAGAACGCACATCAGCAGGACGCATCGGGATGGAGAACATTTGCAACCTTTTTTTCCTGCTCGCGGCCGCATGTTCTGCTCGAACACTCTCTTTAAAGATTAAAGACTTCTCCTCAACTTCAATTTCTCCTTCGTATGATGCCATGTCAACCAGATTTTCCTGTCCCAATTGAGATTGCTTGAAGTGCCTAGCAAACTCCTCGGCAGTACGAGGGATGGACAGGACGTCGGATCTCGGAAGGCGTGCCATTGGGTCAGTCACAGCTGCAAGGAAGTCTGCGGTGGTTTGTCGATTTACAGGAGTGTATCCTAGGTCGATAAAATATTGTCTGCAGATGTGTCAGAGAGACGCTTAGTTACAAACGGTGACACCAACCTTGCTGCACACGCCGGGCCAAAATATGCCATCTTCCCTTCGTATATAACGCACACTTTATCGAATAACTGATACAACGGTTCGCCAGCTTGATAAATCGAAACTATCGTCGTAAGACGCATCATATCCGTTGCGATTCTCAGCGCCCGTACAAATTCCAGTGCTGTAGAAGAATCCAGACCGCGCGTGGAGCTATAAGATAGGAAGTCAGTAATCATAAGAAAAAAATCCCAAAGTGCAGCGAGAGCATACTTATCCCACACGCCAATGCAACTTCTCGCCGCAAGCGATTCACAGATAGACACACGCTTCTTTTCGCCCCCACTCACTCCACGAATTGAAGCATTCCCAACGGGAGTCTTCCTCGCATGTCGAAGACCGAAGACCGTACAAAGGATGTCGGTAACTAGCTCGCTGTATTCATCTTCAGATGTGGCCAGGCCCATGTGCGCACGGGGAGATCTTGTCTTCGCGGCGAAAGAGATGGTCTGCTCAACAGTAAGAGTAGGAAAGTGGATATCGTCCTCCGGACAGTATTGAACATCACCGCGATAGTGTTTCTCAAGCTCTGCCGGAAAGATGGAATCATACCGCACATCGCCTTCTACAGCATGATATTCTGCTCGCTGATTAGCCAGTGTTTTGAGCAAGGTAGAACATCCTGATCCCGGACGACCCAATACCACTAGTGTTGCCCAATTCAGTCGGAGTAGGGCGCGGATAAAATTAGACTTACGCAGCATTTTCCCAGGACGTACAACCCCTTCAAATCCGCTGATGATATCACGAACAGGTAGATGTCGAATTCTTTGAATGACGTCGAGAATGCTCCTTGGATCCAAAACTGTTCCAAGTGTAGGCTGATGCGAAGACGACGCGCCCATCCCAACGACACGGAGGTTCCTAAATACAACGCCCAGCTCACGAGCCTTCACCTGAGCATCATCGCGTCTAATAGTAAGAACGCAACATAAGTTATTCAGGATGCCAGCAAAAAAAACACCACACACTTCTTAATGAATTCCCCTAGCGTCCTCTGGAAGTCAAAGCCCACTGAATTCCCTACGGTAGACGACGAGGCACTGTCACCTCCTACATTGGAACGCTTTGAGAATGTCCGTCGCAAGCCTTGCATGCCATCGGGATCAAAATGGCCTGCGTCGACGCGGACGGTGGTAGCCTCGGAGTCGCGATGACGAGGAAGCGATGAAGACGCCCGAGTCACACTGGTATCGTCCATGGTAGGATGCCTGCAGACCTTCCTTCCATGAGATCAGGATATAACCTCTGGGGTTATCCTGGGCATAATTAGAACAGTCTAAGCCTTCGTCGAGATCTGCCTGGAAAATCTTTAGTACATCACGCGGGAAGCCCAAGTGCAGGCAGCAGAGAGGCCAAAGCATTGATTGTGTGCGGACAAGCGTGGAAGTAGGAAATAACTCGGATTGAAGGTTGAATGTAGGTCAAAGCTGTAGCCTGTTGTAGCGTGGCGACATATGCCACTGCCAATTATGGAGAGATTTAGGGTTCAGTCATGTGTCGTTGATGAAAATAGATCCATTTGGCAGCATTAACACCGAAGGCTACTGTACTTACCAAGTGGGCTCGGGTTCCGGTCCACGGTCCAGACAGACACTGAGTTCGAAGTCCCCAACCCGCTTCGCCCATCGGTAAATCTTAACCTTGGTCTTCCCCATCATAACTTCGCGAATCGCCTTCGGGTATGCTTGTGGATTGTCGGCCTCTATCGCATGGCCTCGAAAGCTGCGCTGCCTGTCATATATCAACAACGAAGGAGGAACATTAACATCATCCAAGACCGCAAGTCCCGGTACTCGAGTCAACGGCTTTTGAATCTTGATTAAGAAAGGTTTATCTCCGTGAACATTCGAAGGAGGAGCATCGTTGTCTGGGGTGACAGTCGTGGGGTTCATGGTTCCTTGATTATTCACGTATGATATGTAGAGTTTCTTCCCATGGATGTCCCTCATTGTCGTGACGAAATGGAATTGGACCCAGCTTCCTCCCTTCAACGACCGACAGAAGTTCTTGTGATCTGCAATGAGACGTCAGCCAAAATAATTAACACGCCTGGAGTCTCGCACCTTTCCAATGGGCTTTCTGGCAGGCTAGAGGCTGCGCATCAACAATCATTGCGGACGGGTGACTCTACGCGACTTACCTGCACCGCAGTAGGATACAGATTGACATTGAGAGCACCGACTTGTCGTCTTCTCGCCACAGACCTCACAGCCAAGATTACTGCTTAGTTTTCCGACAGTTATCTGATCAAGGGGACCCAGAGGGACGAGGAAAGAGGTTTTGAAAGTCCTCTCATAGCGCTCTTTCTGTGGCATGTATTCGGGTGCCAAACGTTGAGAATTTTGAAACAGCAGCTTGCGCAGTAGAGCCTGTTCCTCCGGCGTGCAAACGATCTGGGGAAGCCCCATCTGCCCGCCGGTACTTTTTTTTGAGATGACATTCTGGACGAATTCGATGGTGGCGTTGATGGGTGTACTAATGCTCGCCGCTTCATAGATTAAAGAAATAAGTGGCGTTCTGTCATTGAGCTTGTAAATGCCGAAGACCTACGATCCCCGAGTTTAGAAATGGAACTAGCGAAGGAATCACATAACGTACGCGGATACAGATAGCTTCATTTTGATCTTTGTCTTGCAATATGTTGACCGCCATGCCATCTTCGAGATTGCGACACAAATGCCTCAGAGTTTGCCTTGCATCAAGAAAGGCAGAGCTATACAAGGCAAATGGATCTGGGAGCCCTCGCGCCTGCGCATTATAGTTCTTCATCGCCTCGGCCATGCTCGTTCGTTGCATAGCATCAAATGCTGATTTGGGCTGATTCTATCAAATTATCGTCTATAAACAGCGAAAAGGGTATTTTTGACAAAAGTCGCTCACTTTCCACAACGGAAGCTTGGAAGGGTTGATCGGAAATTTCCCCAGAGTTGATATCTCCTGCGCAGCACTCAAGGCACTGGCGAGCTTCTTCTCAAGCGCGTCATTGGACAATTTCAAAGTCGGAGGCAGTTCGACACCCATCGACTTCAACAACCCCAAAATCTGACTCCGATCCTCGACCTTCTCCTATCAGCAAGTATTCTTCAGGACGCGTACGGCTGCTGCCGACATACCTTGCCTTTATCTTTCTTCTTGGACTGCGCAACGACGATTTTGATCCAGTCGAAGCAGTCTGTACAGTCGATGGTATCGTGTAGTTTGCATTTGTAGAGTTGGTAGCCGTCAGCTTTTTTGCCGCTCCTGACTGCGCCGAGAGCGAAAACGTCGCTAATAGGTTTTCGATCCTAGATGACTCGTGAATGACGGAGTAGAGGGAAAAAATAGACACTCACTGCGTCCTTAATCAATCTTTTCGCGGCGCCACTGGTTCCTTCCATGCTCTCTGCAATGATGTTGTTGCACATGCGATGGTCGCAGTAGCACTTATTACATAGTTCATTGCCGTGGGCCATACAGAACATAAGCCGATTGAGAACGAAGTTGTCGTCCATTTTACCTGCGAGTGGAAGGTCTGGTAGAAGTATGAAAGAAAACAAAGGGGAGACAATGTTTTGAAAATATGACGCGTGACGTCATACATGGCAAATTTTCAGTCTATTTCGGGAAAATATTATTTGAGGTGAATATCTTCCATTCGCAGACTGCCTAAGCTCGAACAAAGAACACAAAATATAATCTAGTCCATTACATGTGGTATCAGCTACAATAGTACATATTAACAACTGTGATGTTTTACTTTGACCTATGCAGGGGGCAAGAACGATATGATCTCAGCCTTAAGGCTTGCGACCATCTTATCTTTCCCATCAATCGGTTTCCACCCAAGAGCCCGAGAACGATCAGCCCTAACCCGGGCATTGGTTCCAAGGAAAGGCCAGAGCGGCTATCATAGACAACAGGGATCAGTAACGTCCTATTGACCTGCAGGAAAACAGAAGTACCCCGAAGAATGACTTTTTCTCCTCTTCAGTGTATGAGCTCGGCTCAGGGTTGGTGCCAATTCCAAGTTCCACCAACGCCTTGGAGATCTGCGCAGCGACTTCCCGTAGGCTGTGTTCACCGTTCTCGAGGAAGTAGTATCCCTCCGTTCCATGGGCGGTATCAGGTTTTTTCACGACAGTTTCGAATAACAGGACGAAAAAGTCGGCGGCTTGAGGCCGATCAGGGTCAATAGGGTGCGAAGGAAAGGTAGGATATACGCACTATCGGACAGAGAAACGTTATGCCAAACATTCACACCGTCGCCGATCATACCACCTTGCTTCCGGAACATGCTGGTCTTGACGATGGCAGGGAACTGCACAGAGTGGATGTTTTGAATGCCAAGGTCTGCCACGACACCAGTAGCCAAGCCGTACACGGTAGGCGGCAGAACGAGGTAGGAACGTATGTACCCTGGAACGATCAAATTAGAGAACAGAATTTATCATGGGGTTGATAGGCACACGTACCTTGCTTGTCTGCGTCCAAGATCAAGAGATCCGTCTTCCTGTGGATAGCCTCCTCGGGGATGCTTGCGAAACGATCCAAGTCGAGATCGGAGAATACAGGGTAGTTGTTGTGCAGACCCAAGGCGTTGTCTTGAATGACACCAGTCCCGGACTAGAGATACAAGACTTTAGGCTGGGTAGAGATACAGCCCAGAAAACCTACAGTGTGAATCAGAGCAGGTACGGATCCGTCGGATTCGTGTTTCTTCTTCATCCCATCGAGGATAGCCTGGGCGGCGACATGGTCGTCTGCGTCGACCTATGCACGAAAATTGAGCAACACTCCTTTCCCAGTAACGAAGATGCTCACAAAGGTAAGCACGATGTCTGCTTTCGATGCGACATCGGCGAGCACGTCGACATCCTTGTAACTTCCGACGACAGTCTTGACACCGAGCGTCCTGAGCTTCACAGCCTTGTCCTCCGACCGTACGAGGGTTGTTATTTTGGCAGGATCCACCACTGTGAGGAGTTTGGAGAGGAAGGAGCCTCCAATGTATCCTTCAGACAGCAAGGATCAGTAGCAGGTCCACAGAACATGAAGCAAACCTGGCGCACCAGTAGCACCAGTAATGAAGACCTTAGGTGACGACATGGCAGCGAAATCTGAGTATCGTCACCCATCAATAGACTGCTTATATAGTTCGTTGTCTCCTCGGAGACCACTGAACAAAATTAAGTCCGTGACGGAAGGACGGTAATTCGCATGATTGTCGAGAAACAGTTTGTATTGTAATGGTGCCGGGTGTCGTGTCAATCATGCCGACTCGGGGTAAGTTCTGGCAAATTTAGGCATCCGCCCCTTCATGAAAGTAACCGTGAAACCCGTGTTCCAGTCGTGGTCATTTGATTGCGATATTGTATGTGATGCTGTCCTGAGATGACGGGTTAATGGTGCTATGCCAAACTAACAGAACCGAGGATGAGTAATTCCGAAATCGGAGAACATCTGAAAGATTTAACGTTGGCTGTTAATGAAGACAATCCCGACTCGGACGCGTTTCTTGTAGACTCGAACCAGTCCCTCCCGACACTTGATGATAGTCGATCAAGTGTACCAAGCGGAAGTCGACTATCATCAAGTGTCGGGAAGGATTCGATCGACTATCATCGAGTCACAAAGGGACTGGTTCGAGTCTTCGTTTCTTGTACCTCTGTTTTGCCGCTCTTCTATTCTTCGTTGGAATTAAGATCAATTGTTCTTTGCTGTACCCGTCTCCGGGGGAGGCGCCAATTGCTATTTTCGAACCTTCTTTGTGATGCTTATTACAGCTTAGCCCACGGAGTCCGAAGCGGCAGGCCCGGGGAAAGTTATATCATTATGATGACTCGTACGTTGCCAATGTACTTGGCAGACTATGTTCGTAAAGTGTTGCCACCACAGGAACTGCATGATCTAGTCAAGGAACGAGTCAAGGAGACTTACCGGCATGATAAGTACATAAACACCTTATAATAATGTTCGCTGAGCTACAGTATCGTGGCCACAATTGAGGTATGTACGAATTTTGTCGTTCCGAGTTGGTACAGGCCTGTACAGGCTCGGTTGAGGCTCGGTTGGCGCACGGTTTTTTGGTCTCGGTGGCGGTGCACTCCGGTTAATTACTTTGGTCCGGTGCTCGGTCCGGCATGTCTTTTGCTTGTGATGCCAGTTTTCCAGTGCCAGCTAGCACGAGACGTGACAAGTCTGTTGTACCAACGATGTCTACATTCTACTCAGCTGAAGACGTCTCTGAAGGGCTTGTGAAAGCCTCTCGCTGATCTAGAGAGCGATCTTGATTTGCTGCGTTGCGCTGTCGTGTCTCTGGAAACTCAGATGTTGCATCTTCAGTCTGACCCCGAGACAGCATTCTCTCCAATATGTCGCATTACCTTGGAGATTATGATGAAAATCGTACACCTCTCGTGGAAAAATAGTCTTTCAGGATTCCACGTCTTTAGAATTACAGAGATTGCAGAGGGGCCGTGAGTGTGCAGCTCGCAGTGAAATGTTATCGAGAAAATCCGCCCCAAGCTACGGGTGACTGAAGACAATGTTGTTCTCCTATGACGGCGAAGTGTCGCAGAAATACGACATGGTGGAATACTCCGTGTCGTCCTTGAACGCTCCCGTAATCATCCTCTCAGTTTTCGTTTGGACCACTATTCGACGATGAAGGGGGGTAAATCTGATCCCACGGAATACATTTCGATCTCACGGTCGCCCATTCTGGTATAAATGACAGTCCTTCATCCCTTTTTCACAACTGTTTCTTTCTGGAGCCCCGCAGGCCGGAGATATTGGTTCTTTCGAGGTCCAAACTGGAGAACTGGATCTGGAAAGCCTGCAAATCTCGTATCCTTTTTCAACGTAAGAGCATTTGCTGGAGGTAAGCTAACACCCGAATATCTTAACATCGTCAAATTCGCAGAAACCTTCGCAAATTTTCATACAACGTGCAGTATTCAAAACTGGATGTCCATGCTGCCGTTCTTTCCTCGTCTCATATCCAGATCATTCATAGGCGTCTTCGCCTAGCTTTCGGCGCAGCATGAAACTATCGCTGTTTTGCCCCTACCCGCCCTTACACTGGACTCGGACCTGCCACGTCCCGCGATGGCCCACTCCTTGCCTGGACTACTTTATCACAGGATGACGTATTGAACTTCTAAAATGATGTGCGGCGGCCGCTATGACGTGAATGCTTGTCACCATCTTTTCAGACCAGGTATCAAATTAAACAGTGTGGACACATGCTTTGGCCAGAGTCTCAATGTGAGGATGCATCGAGTCGCGAGTGCTTTCACTCTGCCAGAAATAATCAGTAAGAACGCAACGAAAAGGTGCGTATGAATACCTTATCACTCGACGTCTGTGTTTTCCCTGCCTCAGCATCTGACGTGTGCCCGAACCGTATATCACCGACCGGAGTGAGGGTTACTGGTTCAGAACTACCATCGTCATCTATCCTGAAAGAGGATGGGTCGCTACGACCCATAACCTTAAGCAGCATAACAGTTATCAGAACCGTTAGACTATAAATGCGCCCGAGCGAAGCAAAAATGGTGAAACATGCTATATTATGATAATTAATAACAACTAAAGACGAGTAACGAAGCTCGCGCACCATTCCAGACAGTAAAAAGGAAAACTATCATGAGGGTTGTGAAAATGGCGGTCGTGAAGCCGCAAGTCATGGCTTGTATCATCACACGGCGCAATACGCTAGATTCAGTATCAATGACCGAAAGGAACAAGGGTCATAAGGAATGATACACTCACTTCCTTGTATGTGTATATGGTGACTGGATGTGTGAACATGCCCAGACCAGTGATCCTGCAATCGTAATGTCCGTCGTTGCACACATCGCCCCATTTGTACTAGATTCCAACCTGGGTAAGCCATGGCATTAGATTGAAAAAGCATAACCTCACATCATCGACGGTATAACTGATATGGTGTCGCTCGGATGAGCGAAAAGATATATATTTGATACCAGATTGCAGAGCATCTATAACCGCCATTAGCAAACTGTCATTCGTACCGGCAAAGGGAGACTCACATGAGCTGTGATGAGAAATATGATGCATCCCGTGATCCATTTATTCCTGGTTCTAAACACGCCTGAGATCGAGACGCAAGAGACCTACGGGAGACATACAGCGTCCAATATCGATAACAGAAGAAGGCCTGCGCAATTGAGGCGGAGGTGTATGTTAGGAAGGCTGCAGTCGGAACAGTCCATGCTGATGATGTCGGGTATGATGCACCTAGATATTAATTGAGCGACAAGTTATGGGACACAAAACTGTTACGAAGACATACCATTGTTGATAACCATATACTAGACAGCCGCGTTAGTATCGAACATATCTAGGACCCTGGCGACGCACGATGTAAACATTCGCCACATCTACGATCGAGCAAGCCCCGTCGAGGACCAAAGATGTGAAGATCCAGTAGCGCAACCACTTCGTCGTCGTCAAGAGGCACAAGCAATAGATGCTCAGAGCGACCTGGATCGTGTATAGCATAGCGTTCAACCATGAAGACGCCAGAAGCGCCCTAGTAGATTTTCCTTCAGAATGACGCCATGGAGATCTGAGAGACGTACCCTAAAGAAACATCGAAATTCAATGACTCCCAAGCCATAGTGTCCACAGCTGGATTGACCGGCGAAAAGAGAAGACTTTATATAATCTTGGAAATACCTAGCCATTCCATGACGAAATCTTACGTTCCAGGAAGATCGTGCTGATGGACTAGACGCTTAAGGAGGGTTTCCAAGGTCGCGGCGATCACAGCGACGCTCCAACAAGCCAGACACCGGCCCCGCAGCAACATTTCACCCTGATGGCAGGCCGCACTATTCGCGGGGCGCGTACCTAACTATGTAACTGGCTGGCAGATGGTGGTATAGACCGAATCCGAGGGGTTTGATAGGCCTCAAATGCCTCTAGCGTGGAACTGAAACTAGCTGTAATATCGAGAGTACTTACAGTGGCATATAATCATAGTCCTGGCTCTGTAGAAGGCAAGTGGAAACAGGTAAGTAGGTAGGTAGGAACAGAAACGAGCAAATAAGCGGAGCTCAAATGGTTCTTTTTCTCACGTCAATTCGTTACTACCTAAATTTAAAACAGAGACATGCCGGTAGATTCTTTCAGGTTGTCACAATGCATATGTACGATTTGAACCTTACCAGTGGTAGTGAGAAGGGTAGCACGACAGCGCCCGCGTCCTTTTATCTCAATGCCAACTTGGCATTGAGAGAAGGTTCGACTTCCGTGAATCACTGGCATGACTCGGATCTTGCGATGATATTGTTCCCCTGGTGCTTGTTCGTATCCGTCTGTCATTCTTGACCCTGTTCCAAGGTATTCTTCTAGCTCCTCATCCTCACGCTTGCTCAGGGTTTGTCTGTGAGTTCCGTCCCGTTTTGTGAATCCGCAGACTTCGCAGTGGCTCCCTGGCTGCAGGCGATAAATCTGAGTCCGAGTCGGAAAACTGCAAGAGCCTTGTATGGTAAGGAATTCTATTACTGCGCGTGGTTCTTCCCGTTATATTGCGTAGATGCACCAGGATGCGTGCCTTTCTTGATTGCTCCATTATCGACAGCCCTTTTCGACACGAGGCAACACCGTCGTCGAAATACTTCACTGCACGTCTACGGCTACTTTTTGTACGTCCCAAATACGCATGATCTCTCATACGAAATCATACTTGACATCGCGACAAAAAACACATACGTAAGAAGGGATAAAGCCTGACAGGTCTCCATCTTCAGGAAAGTCTATAAATGCATGAATTTGATGGGTATATACAATCTAATGGTCAAGTAAATATGCATTGTTCCGGTATGTGAATGCCATTAAATTATTTCTTAAAGAGAATCCTTGAGATCAGAGATAGAAAGGTATACCATACACCACTGGCGCTGCTCCAGTGAGATACTTCAGCTTGCACACATCTCTTGACTGGGCAACAGCCGCAACAAGAGATGTCCTCTCGGGGTCTATCATCGACTCGACCGTCCAGTCCTGTACATGGTCTCTAGTGAGACGCAACTTATCAAAGACTGACTGCGAGAATTTATCGATGTCTCTGTCAGTCACATCCCACAGGTTAGCAACCAACGTCGGACTAGGAATGTTGTTAGTAGTCTCGATAAAGTTCTGTAGGGAAACGATTCGCTTACCACCCAGCAATCATATAATTATAAGGGGCCCCAACGCGATCAAAGTTGCCCATCTCCCGCAAAAAGCCCGAGGAACACCCCCAGAGCATGACAGCGGCACACCGAGGGAGATGACGGATCCTATGTGAGCGAACATATTGCTCTCCACCACCATGACCGAAATACCTGAAACGATAACATAAGCGCCTACACTCGAAACGCAACAAAGATTATGCGTACACAACAAGGTCCCTGTCTTGCAATGCATTCAGGAATTGCTGCTCGCTGGGTGGTCGTCCAATGATTCCCTGCCAACCTGCGGATTCCATGTCCTCTGCCCACTCATTAAACCTCCCTTCCGTGCGGTTGAGATCGCCACTTGGATTAAGCAAATAGTAGCCTTTTCGAGGATCCACAAATGCCCTGTCTACATCCGACTCAACACTCAATCCGCATCGCGCCTTCCGTTGCCAACGTGAGAATTCGACTCTGTCCAAAAGGAACTCGACGCTCGGAATGCGACTGATACTTCGGCCTCGCAAGATAGGAATATTTTCCCAAGGCAAGCCTTGGATGTCCTTGTCCAAGACTAGGAAAATGTGTTCGTCCTGTGGCGGGACGTTACGCGCCTTTTTACTCCTCCGGGAGGCGTGTTCCTCCAGTGCTGAGCGTAAGTCGACGACCACTTGGGTCACGTCAATCTCAGCGATGGCCACGGAAACACCGTGAAACTGGTACAGATCGAGCATGAAGTAAACGAGATCTTCTAGCTCCTCGTCCTGGCATTGAGGAGACAAGGTAGAAAAACATTCCATGAGTGTATCATCGAGAGTTACCCGATTAGGCGTTTGGTAATCGGAAGCGATCTTCCGGTGCCCTATTGCTTTTTGCTTGGTTTTCTTGTCTTGGAGGTGCAGTCCGCGCTGGAAGGCTTTATCGAACAAGGAGCGCAAATGTGTAATCTCCTCAGTGGAAAGTCGTGGACGCGGACTGAGAATGGTCTGGCAATGTCTGTTAGTACCGAAAAGTGAGATAACGTAATATATTTACCTTAAAAGCCCCCAACCAGCAGAACTCGATGTTCTGCAAAAGTTCTCGTAACCTGGAGTCCAGCGAAGCACGTTCTTTCCACCATTTGGATTTCGCATCGTCATCGTTGGGCTTAATATTGACAGCTGCTTTCGTTGTCTGGTTGCTTGATCGTATTATGTCCTGGAATTCGGTAATTGCATCCTCAAACGTCAGATGCTCCCCGCTCCCTTCACCATCTCGCCGGCCCTTGAGTGGAACACAGAAGACCAAGTCCCTGTCGCGAAGGTCTCCTCCATACTGTCGAGTGACAAACAGGGTGCCTTTGTCCTCGGTAACGCACATGTGTACGACCGACCAGGTGGATGGAAGCGATGCCATTTGGCACGTTGATGAGGTCGGGATATCAACGGAGCGAGACCGACAGCGTTGTTGCACATGATTCCAGTATTCTTTGAGTGATGAATCAGCCTCGTCTGCTTCATCCTCGGACGCATCACTAGTGAAAGGCCGCCGAAGAACGGGTCTGCTACTGATCTGGGGAGTTCTCGATGCAGACATGAGCGGCCACCGACAATCATCCAAGGAAACTGCAGCAGAGGACTTGTGAAGGATGGCTTCATACATCTCACGTCGAAGCGTTATAGCAGAGGAAGCGTCTGGAGCGAGGATAAGTACATCAAAGACTTGATATACGGGAGAAAGATACCTAGAAGATTTGCGACCAGAAGAGGCCCATCCGTTCCTGATTTTCCTAAGGATGTCTGGAAGGCCCTAATGAGAGCCAACTTGATAGCAGCTTCGCGGACATGCGACGCATTGCCATTATGCGCCGTGAGCTTCAAGTTATCACCAAACAATCGAGCTGCCGCTTCAAGACTTCGCGAGATCTCCAGCGATGTCCCTGACAACGTAGGCATGTCTGCACCCATGGTTCCTAACGGCAAGGCTATGGCTATGACAATTCTTCAGTATATCGACCAGGAAGAAATACTAGAACGCCCACTGGATTCTGTTAGAGAACTCAAGAACATATCAGCACGGAAACGCTTGTAAACTCCATAAAGGGCCAATTTCGCAATCAAACTGTTTTCTTCAGCCTAGGAAACAATCAGACTAATGTGTGAAGCGAAACGGTTGAAAGCAATACCTTGGTTTGCGAGTTATAGGACAAACACATAAACTTCTCCAATAGTTCCGTAGATTGTTCTCCATTGTCGTCACGAAGGTGCCAGACTAGCAAAGGAGTAAGACAAAGCGAAGAAACTAAAAATGGGGCACGCACTTTGGTTCCGTAGCAGTTTCGTAAGCAATCCAGGCACCATCAGCTCTGCACCTGTAGATCTTCGAGGTCTGCTTTTTCCGTGAGCCAACATCCTGAAAATATGCAAGGGAGCATACCCGAAAGCCAGGCCGTCGAAAAGCCCAAAAGTTTTGTCGAGTTGCTCTAAAATCTCCGCTGCCACTTGATAGTCGACATCGGCATTGTCTTCACTGAACTGCCCACGAAGCCGGTGGACGTCCGCTAAATCAACGCCGGAATCATGACACATCAGTGGAAGAGCAGTCGCCAAGCTCTCTTGCCCTTCTTCGAGTTTTTCCTGATGCAACTGCAATTCTGCCTTTCGAATCAAAGCTCGTGCCATCATCGCAGGAGCATTCAATGATTGGGCGAGATCCTCCGCCTGTTGCGCGAAGAATTCTGCTTCACGAGCCGAACCTTGCATTGCATACCCATCACAAAGGGCAAGCAGTGTCAAAATGAGACCCTCAGATATACGCCAGCCCAACTCATTCATAGCTTCCCGGCGTGAGAACTCCTTCTTTCCTGGATTAGACAGCGTTTCCTCAGACGTCCGTGATGCAACGGGGTCCGTGAAAGGGTCTGTTTCGTCGTAGGGCTTCGGTTTTGAAGATGGAGGTTGAAGACGTGAGAGTGCGTCGAAGGCACGATTCCACTGCCTCAAGGATTGAAGAAGACCATCAAGATAGGTCGCGGTGTCGTCCTGCAGCATGATTAGAGAGTTGAAGCACCTAACAATCATTTGAAACTTACTTTGCAGGATTGAATGAGTGAATGTACATGGAAAGCCATAGCAGTTTTTTCGATGCGAATGATGCGCCTTTGAACACGTTGCAAGGGAGGTAGCGTCTTGTCCTCTTTCAGATTATCCGACAAGTCGAGAGCTGCTTGGTACAGATCAGAACTATGAACGAATGTAATAAGAGACAGTCAACTGATAACACCAGGACCTACCTCTGTGCTATATCGTCGAGCACAGCTCTAGATTCTGCAAAGCGGAGGAAAAATGTGATCGCCACATCGAAAGAAACCTGTCCGGCGTTCACAGTGGATGATAGTTGATTGAAGATCTTGTTTGCCCTCTTCATTTTCCCAAGGCTCACATAGTCGTGAGCTAGCTGTGCTGAAGCCCACACATAACCTGCAATAGCGTCAGCCTGGATATGTAAACAATCGAATGTCTTACGGTCGCACGAAGAACCCACAGAACATTGAGAAATTCGTCGCATGACGTCCAAGGCATTAACTCTGGGTATCAAGAGAGATAGTACACCAAGAATGTGAACCAATGATTCTGAAAGGAAGTTAAGAATCTGGAAAGTAGGGGATGACATGACGAGGAGGACTTACGAAGAGCATCCAAAAGTTTCTCCTTGTCTTCAAATACAACATTAGTAGTGAGGGACTGATCAGCTGTCTCAGCAGGTGTCGCCGTGTTGAGTGGTACATCTTCCAGAGCTGCATAGACATAAGAGTCAAAAATGTGGTTCATCAGGTTGATAGTGACTGACCCTTGCGCTGACGAGGCTTAGGCGTGGCGGGAGTCTTGGCCGGTGTCTTCTTAGCCGCCGTTCGTCTCGTACTAGACGCCACTTTCGTGATTTTCCTGGCGGAGGGCTGCTTAGGTGTTGACTTCCGGGACACCTTGGCGTCAGCTCCCGATTGCAAATGAGATCGCAAAATTTCGCAGGCAGCGTTTGAACCTTCAATAATCAAGGCCATCTGTTGTGGATCAGCACGACGATGTGCATGCATAGCTTGCCAGATATGAGCCATGGCGCGATACTGGGAGGAATACATCGCAAGTCCAATATCCTTCGCTGGGTGCTGTGTGAAATTTCATCAACATATGACAAATGCTTAAATGAGATCACCTTACCTCACTCACAAGAGCCAAGATGTCAACGACAATGGCGTCAGGCGTACCAATTTGACTGATGATATCTAGCCCGCAATGATATGCGAATATTAAAGACTTGATGAAGACCCTGGCACGCCGTAAAGGCATGCCAGCACAAGCATATACTTCTGTTGCATCCTTCAACAATCCCGCGGCTACCGCCTGGACGGATTTCTTGGTAAGGTGGGGTTCCAAACTTTCCAGTTGTCGCTCTAGAAGTGCGCCAACAACACTGGGATTGTCGAGCCCGGCAAATCGTATGGATACATCTGGATGACACAACATCAAATCGCATACGCCTTGGTAAGTAACCTTGTCCACAATGCTGCACAATTCCTTGACGGCAGGTGAACAGGCGAAGAGTGCGCTAAGACCGGCAGTTCCAGAATGCTGCACGAAGTCTGACGCTGGGTAGGGGAATGTCCTTATGCATTGCACAAATGCTTCATGGGCAGGCTACATCCAAATGAGATAGTGAAAGCACAATGAGTGATAGCGACCTACCTTTCTATCGCCGATTTTTGCATAGCAAAGACCCAGCAGCTGCCAGCGTCGGTATAACTGGTTGTTCAGTTGGGTCCATCCATCTTCTCTATCATCTCCTTCAGATCCAAGACGTGATCGGAGGCTCAAAGCCTTCGAACCAAGCTCGCAACCATCCTTCAAAAAGCTGATAGCAGAAGCGTGCCGTTCGGACTGATACAAGGTTCCACCAGCATTATGGAAAGCCCCAGATATGCAGCGCACAAAGTTTGCTTCGTCAAAGCCAGTGAGACCGTCTTTACCCAGATCGACTAGTGTTGCCGCCTGCGCCAGATGGTTGTGTGCAGGGACATAAGTTCTGATGTTTGAGACGTCCAATCGCGACCGCGACAATACAAAAAGCGTATCAAGTGCCTGCGTCAAGGAGTTTTTCGACGGTTTCTGGCGAATTGTCAGTCAGAATACAAATGACCAGGGCGCAGCACTCACCACCCTAATGACCTGCTCCAGAACATTGACAATCAGCTCTAGAAGAGAACAAATGTCAGAGACATCTTTAAACCGAGCATCGGAACTGCCAGGCGTGGCTTCGATGATCTTGACAGTAGCCCTTCGTAATCTTTCCAGTGCACGGTCACCTTTGCCCTCCAACCACGAGATATCTGTGTCTCGGCGCAAATTTTTGACTGTCTCGTCTAATAGTGCCATAGTGCTATCCAGGGCATCGCGCAAAGAACCTTTTATACATTAACAAAAGTCTTCGGACTGGTATAATGTGCATAGCATACCTTTGTCTGGCTTGTCTAATGAGGTTGTGGCGTGCGTAAGGTTGGCACAAAACTGCACTCTATCCATCTTGGGTGGGGACGATGGTGGCTCATTTTCTCCAGGATTGAGCATTTTCGTATCGCCCTGGGATTGAGCTACCTCCTTCCGCGGCGATGCGAGATGGATGAGACCGACAATTTTATCCAACACGGAAACATTCCCGTTCTATGCCGAAGATTCCTGAGTCAATGAAGGGTGCATGAATAAAGATTTTCTTACTCGATTCGCGAGTTCTATCCAGTATTCGCAAAATGCCACAAAACCCTTCCCTTTGAGAAACTCTGCACTGTCCTGCTTTGTCTCTGCAATCGAGACTAGGTGCGAAAACGCCAGGACCAAGGTATTCGCTGCCTGTTGTTGTACATCCGACGAAGAAGGCTGCTCCGAAAGTAAAGATTTCATGTAAACAGCGGCATACTTCACGGGTTGCGCCCAGAAGACATCTGGACTTCCAACAGTACCGGGGCTCGTATATGCCAAACAACACAGGCCGTGCATCCGGATGAAGAATGCAGAAGACGTGTTGGATTGCATGAGTTCGGCCGGAATAGACTTGGTGAGTACAGAATAGATCCGGGTGAGAACGAAGTCTATGTGTTTAGCCGGAAGACGTTGAAAGAACGGCATCCAGGATATCAGAGTGAACTCTTTTCGTAGCGTATCTTCCAGATGCGTCAGAAAGTCAGTAGGTAACTTGCTTGGTCGTAAGGTCGATTTCGGTGGCGGAAAATACGCCGATGTTATAACCACCAACGCATACATAAAATAATTAGATACCAGGGTCAAAAGAGCGGGTTCGATAGAGGTGGGTATCGCAGGAATCGGGACGGTGATCAGATGAAGCTTGTCAGAAGAGTTTGACTTTAAAGGAATCGTCACAGAGAGCAGCCTGCATAAGCTGGAGTGCATTTCAGGCAAGGACAGCAGTGCAGTATCATACTGCAAATATGTCAGTGACTGGGCATGACCGAGAGTAGAGTGGCGTACCATATCCAGTGCCACCAACTTTCCCAGAACGCTCATGGCAGCCCGCTCAACATCTATATCCCCAGGACATAGCTCTCGCAGAGATGCCATATGAGTAGCAGCTGACGTAGCCGCCGATTTTGCCTCGGTGAACTTTCTAGGCGAATCACCAGTCGACCTTTTCCAACCCGAAGCAACTATCGATGCCAGCGACTGAGAGGCTGAATTTACAGCGCGCATGGCGACGACCCTCTGCCTTTCCGCACTAAGGATAGGTGTCTGAGCTTTCTCCTTCCCTTTTGCGTTGGTGATGCTGAGGCCAGAAGCCAATTGATCTGCAAGGCGGTCTACTGCAGACGTCTTCGATGCGCCATTACCGGTTCTAGTTCGACGAGATGTGGACGCAACAGGCATGAGGAGAAAATGAGATGAGAAGAAAGTCGGGAATTCCGAAAAGGTGACGAGGTCAAAGTTCAATGTATCACGTGGGCGACGCGTTATTTGTTCCTGTCGTTCGATAAATGCCAGGATGCCGATTCAGAGCGGCTGTTCCGGGCCGTTTGTTCCCCCTTTCTACCTTGACCCTTATCGTAGAGTCCCCATTCCCAACAAAGCTTCTTCCGACTCGGGGATTGTGTCTTTTTTTCATCATAGCCTAGGCAACCTATTTCCATCTGATAATTTCTCTCGTTCTTGACGCTTACGTCTGCATCTGTATTTTTCACATGTCTTGTACTTATCAAAAAAACTTCGCCACGATCCCCATCGCTGTGTGGATTGTACCGTCTTTCATGTTGGATTTCCCCATCATGGTGCTTGGACTCTCAGGCTCACCGATCTCCGCAGCTATTGCTCTGCAGGTACTTCATCGCAACAGATCAATCATTCGCTGCCAATTGCTGTTCTCAGGCTTTCTTCTCGAGTCTCGTACATTCCATATACCGTACAGTGTATCAGTCCATCTCCATATGCACTGAACTCGGCCTCGTCGACTGGACTCTTCTCAACATAATTATCACATGCTACAGTGCATCCTCCTTAGCACTATTGTTGTGTTGTAGTATGCTTCCCTGTTTACTTAGGGGAATAAATTATGGCTCACTCGGACGGACCTCATGTTCCGGTTATTTGACCTTGGGGTAATATTTTGCGGTATATGACTTCACTAACGCCCTCTAGGATATCGTACGCGACCTGACGAGTGGTGCACTTCAATGGTATGTCACACGAACACCTGGATGACGCGATGAATTCCGGCATATCGTTTTCGGAAACATTAAGAAGCGTGCTAGACAGCTGGGAATATGGTCGACGAGGTTCGAAGAATGGATCGTAAATTCCCATTTCAGCATGGCACCAGACCAACGGACAACGATCTTTGCTACACTCTCCGAAGTTCTGTGGGAATCTCAAAATTGATTATGACACTGTGTGCAGGCTCCATCTCACAAGTTCAAGCCGTCGCTGCGATCATTATCTGTAGTTTTTTATCGTCGGACCTCTGAAGGTCGCCTAATCTTCCTCGCTTTGTACGACTTCAATCCTCTGAGGAACTGCAGCCAGTACCCATACTAGCAGCTTTTTGTCGCACATCGCTCTCTCTGAAATATATTTAGACGCCTTTGCAGGTAGTAGCGGTAAGATACGATCACGGTGGTTCTGTCGCCTCCCGGGTTGTGTCCTTCGGTGGGAAAGGACCGTCGTTGGGGTAAGTCATAGTAACATTGCTTGCGAGAGTACGATGAACGTGGTCGCGTAGATATCTACGCTGTCATAAATGGGAAAGGAAACAATCCGGACCACATTCCCACCGGAAATTCCGTTGTGTGGCAGTTCCGTGGAGAAATCACCTGGAGTCAGTATACGGGGAGCTTCCTGTGTTCAGATAATTGCGTATAACATCTGTAGGTGGATGTTGGTAAACTCCATCACCTCCCGTCGAGTACCTAAACGCATCCTTTAAGTTTAACGATGAATGCTGCAGGTACCGTGGCGGTCCCGTCATGGAGGTGAACGCTGGAAAACTATACGGGTGCTGCGGGCCAATGTCATTACTTAAAATGAGACCCCCCCGGTCCCCTGCCTTGTCTACGCAATACTCATGGCAGTGCACATTTAGCACTACAACACGCTAGAATGGTGATTTCCATGACTCGAGGCCTTAGCCATTCTTCCCTCATGACTGTCAGATTTCTCACGTTGACATCGGCGTCACGATCTCCCTTCAAGGAATCTGAGAGTGGCATACACCTCCATATATACGAAGAACTGCGTAGATGAGATAGATAGTGAGATCTAAGCCCTTTAGGGTTGTCAGCGGAGTAATGGTGTTGGCAAAATATACCCAAGTACCCTTTTGAAGTAGCAGGCCTGCATCCCCGGGTGTTCTTGCACGGCGGTGACCTTCTCCAAGGAAAACCCTAGGCGCTTGATCAATGGATTCTAAAAATTGGCCGAGGTGTGAATGTCAGATTTACGCTGGCTTTGACTTTTCTATTCCCCGGTGATGGCGAAAGATTTCTGGTGATGCTAGCGGACGATGCTGAGAGGTATAATTGGTCGCAATTATTGGTGTACACAGACCGCGTCCCGAAAGTCACATCACGGGAAATAGCACTATAGAACCTTCCAGTAATAAGTACCGTTTTTGTAGCTCCTGAAAAAGGCCACAGGCGGCAACGACGAGAGGATACCGCTGGTGATATCGGTATATTCACCTGGGGGACGGAGCTTAGGCTGGCGTGCCCTCGACGCTGAACTTCGCGTTTATGCTCGCATCGAGACCGACATGGAGGATGTTAGGTATGCTTAATTGATTTAATCGATACGAGCCTCGAACGTTCCTGATTCTGCCTCACCCTCCTCTAGATCCTGCAGAATCTCGTGCGTCGCGAATCGAAACATGTGAAAAAAGAGATGTATCGTTATTGTAATTCAGTCCCATTGAGACATGGCTTTCTCATTTCTTCCGTATTTCGTGACCCCAAGAAGTGGGTTTTCATAGATAAGTATAGTTTGAGATAAGTGCGGGTCTCAAAAAACAAGATAAGCATTACGTATTTGATATCGAAAAGTTGTAAGTATGCCTATATATGGACAGCCGCCATTATCACATGCGAAGGGGAGGTGGGGTATATATTCCTTGATGTGCATTTACCCAGCTTACCCGCCAACCACCACCACCGCCATGTCAACTGCGACGGAAACTTCGTCCGTGCCGATGCCCTCGTCGACGACGACCCCAGAATTTACCGCGTTTTCTCGCGTTATTTCCATCCCGCTTATTCAGTCTTCCCTCGAGGCTGTCAGTCAAGCACTGGCTGCCAACGCGTACACAAAGTCTCCGTATTCGACCGCCAAGGACCTCTCCACCTCTGCCTACAAGTACACCGAGCCTATCCAGATTCACCTTGCGCCCTACATTGCAAGCGTAGACGGATACGCGAACAAGGCGGTCGATGTCGTCGAGTCCAGGTATCCATACGCCTTCACAGCGAAGCCGGAGGAGGTAGCCGAACTTGTTAGAGAGCGCAGGGCCAGTGCCTCGAAAGCTATCGATGAGAAGGTGAGGCAACCAGCTTTCCATGTCGCCCAAGGCATCGACCAGGTGATTATTCTACCCTTATTGACACCGAACCCCAAAATTCTGACTTTTGTGATTTAGCAATTCACGCCTATCCTGAACTATGTTGAAGGGGCATATACTCGGATCAGCCCTGAATCCCAGCCTTCTTCGCCGTCCGAATCCAAATATCAATATCAACGCGCTCTTGCCCTTTCCAAGTCCATCAAGGATCAACTTTACGGTTATTCTAACGAGCAAATAAAACAGATCCAAGCACACTCGGTTCTCGTGTATGTCTTTCCCCTTATCGCATATCATTATAGCGCTAACTCTGCTCTTCACAACAGGCAAAAGGCAACGGAGACTTCGCATTCAATCAGTGTTCTCGCTTCTTCCTCCATTACCAACGCCCAGACTCGTATCCACGCCCTCTCAGACAACATGTTGGCTGAACTCCAAAAACTCCAGGCCTCTTCTACAGCATTGGCTGCATCACTTCAAAACTCTGCCACCTCTACCCTGCACAACTCTACGACGCAGCTTCAGACTCAGATCCCTCCTCATGTCCAGGAAATCTACAACGAGTTCTCACAGCGTCTGACTACCACGATTACAGACCTTCGCACAATTGTATCGGCTAAGGACTTGCCCTTACCGGAGAAGGTCGGTCGCGTTGGGGCTGAGGTGAAGGAGCAGGTGACGCCGCTGTTGGAAATTTTGAAAGCGACCGTTACGGAGCTCATTGCTCGGGGCCGCGCTGCAGTACCTGGTAGCCCTTCAAGTCCTCCAGCTACAGTGAATGGAATTAACGGTCATGCCCAATAATCCACGGGGCTCGATGTAGGATTGTTTATCGACGTTTTACTCTCACTTTTTATGTATTTTGACAAGGCCCTGCGGATCGGGCCTGGTACTATTTCTAAAGACTGTTATACTTCATCCCTCTCTCTATTTCGATGAAAGTTCGTGTATGCATACCCTACTAGTACGTTATGAATGACCACCGGTCTTCCTGATTAGTAGTAGATTAGTGGTAGTTCTTGTACTTATTCGCCCTGCCCACAACATTGATGATCATAGATGGCTATTGTATTAATTTATTTTGGTGTTCTCGCAAGGAAGGGTCGACGATCTAGAAGTCCCGAATTCAATTGACTTCCTTTGCTACACGAAGTTAAATTCTAACCTGTCGCACCACGGGCCTCAGCGCCCTGAATGGTCGCAACTTCGGACTGAGAGCCTGCGACGGTCCTTGGTAGAAGCTTGACAATCTTGATGCCTTTCTGGACACACATATCCGCCGCATACTTTGATCATGATCGGAAGATACTTTCCCTATCTTCCAAGACCTTTTGCTACGCGCTTGTTCCATAAGGATAATATAAAGATACTCGATAACCCCTGCTGAAATACGAGAAAAAGGAACGTCCGGTAACCTTTATTTAAATAATAAGGAAGGAAGATAACGATAGTGAATTTGAAGAGAGTGTTGCGCTGGTAACCGGGACCAGACTTTAGATCTAGCAATTTGTTGAGCCAGTAGTAATGAGTGTTGCAGCTAGCTCTCCGACAGCATAAGCAGCGGGCTGAACAACGTTGTCAGTAGTCTATCAATCTTGACGTTAAGTTTTACCAACCTGAGTGTGAGCCGAGATTAGCAGAGGCAGAACCGATAAGTCGGCCACCCGAAGGTTTTTGGTGCTACAGAAGTGTCAGCGCGTGAGGCATTGTTTGTGGACACAGTACGCACCCGTATACTTTGAGGTTAGCGTCGACGACACCGTTGCTTTCTTTTGGCAAAAGAGAAGCAGAGCCAACAGAGTGATACTAGAGAAGATTGAGTGAATGGATAGCATAGAGATCAACGCGAGAAGACATACACCAGAGTTCAAGTTCTCTTGGACGTACTAGAGGTGTAAGTGTCAGAGTTATATGCAAGACGTTGCACCAGAAAAAACTTACCGTAAGCCATTCATCGTCAGTCGAGACATTTGCTAAACTAATGTTAGCTTGCAAACTTCTTCCTCGTCGAGAAACTTACAGCCGGGGAAAACCTCCTCGGAAACTACAATTTCCTGGAATGCCTGTGTCTCGAAAATCTTGCGGCCATATGCCGTAGCCTTTGCCAAGAACCAGTTGTCCCACTCAGCCTCGAGCATGTTGGGGTTGATGATGGGGTAGTCGTCAATAGAAGTTGAGTTGATATGCTATCCCAGTCATGTCGATGAGCTTTGTTGAAAAAGTGAAAGGATCATCAACGCACGATAGATCCACGAGACAAAGGGTGGGTGTGAGTAATGGCCATAGAGATGTAGCTAGTGTTGGCTTCTTTGGTCGTGCCAGCAGAGAAGGAATTGAACTAGCGTAACAGATAGATGAGAGTACAAGAGCATGCGATAGATCCGACCATACCAGGAGATATTCTACTTGTGTAGTTCCGTTGAGTATCTGCTCCTTGATGATGTCGAATTGGTCCTGGGGAATCGACTCGGGTTTCGTCGACAGAATTTGCTTGGCTTCCTCAATTTCATCTGCTGTCAGAACCACGTCAATGGGTTCGAAGTTGACAACGGCCTGAGCGAATGTCTATCGAAATATTGATTAAGGTTTGGTGTAACCTCCAATGGGGAATACTTACGAGCCAGCCTTGTCCGAGGCTATACAGTTCGGTTTGCTATGTAAAAGTTAGTAAAGTCTTTCATGGCCGAGATTGATGTGCGTACCTCCTCTAAGAGGGTTTCGTTGTACGAGAGAGCATCAAAAGATAAAAGTCCATCCTTGAGTTGGTAAGTCAGGAGAGTCAGAGTACTAGAAGTGAATCAGTCTACGTGTCAGCCTAGATAAATGCAGGAAGCGTACTGATCCTCATAGTTAGCGCCAACACCGGGAAGGTCCACCTTGACATCGATCCCCAATGGCGTAAGAATGCTACTGTCACCAATGCCAGAAAGTTCCAGTAATTGTGGAGTGCGCACAACACCAGCGGAAAGGATCACTTCACCGCCAGATTTGAGACTGGCAGTATGCTTAGATCCATCAGGGAAGATAACTTGGACACCTGTTGCCTTAGCAGATTTGTCGAGGTTAATCTTTGAGACGGTGGCGTAGGTGAAGACCGTCAGTTGCTTGTGGGTCTCCCAAGGGGTGACTAAAAGCCACGTTAGCCGAAAAGTTCTTTGGAACGGAAACCAGCTCACGATAAGCGAACTCCGACGTTTCGCGCACGGGCACCGTATTCTGAGACGAAAGACTGTAATACACTCCGGCGTTCTCTCCGCCGTATGCATCGGTGTTGAACGTATGTCCGAGCTCCACAGAGGCCTCGATGAGTGTCCTGTGTTGTCTGGAATGGTACATCAGTAATGTTATGCAATATAGATGGGAAACGCATGCTCGTACAACGGGAGGTAGGCCGGGAACGACAGGCTAACGGGACCTGACGTTCCAACAGAGCTTGCATCAACGACATAACCATATTCGTCAATGAGGGACGCTGAAGGATATTCCAATTGTTCGGCCTGCGGAAAAAAATGAAAATCATTTTAGTAAATTGAAAATATGTTATTGCATAATACGGGATTGATTGGTGTACCTTTTGCATATGCGCATATAGTGTATCCCAGTTCCATCCCGGCGATCCAAGAGTCTCGAAAGCATCGTATTCTGCTTTCGACGCGCGCGTCCATACCAAACCGTTGATGGATGAGTCGCCTCCGAGAATCTATGATCGTATCAGCTGATTAAGCTCGGAAATCATCGACGGGTCCACCTTTCCAGACGACAAATTTATTTCGGCGTCAGCTGCGTGCTCTTGGGGAGCAATCTGTTGTAGACAGTTAAGCTAGAATTTTAATGTACTTCGCGTGAAGCTGACGCACCGTGAAGCCCCAGTCGATCTCTGTTCCAACGAAAGCAAAAGAGTTTTTCGGAATTGTGACTATGTCCCTAAAATAAGATGAACACCAGGACAAGTCTGAGACTGTCGGTGTCACTTACTGGCCAACACCAGAGCCACCGGCCTCTAAAACCAACACAGAGGTTTTCGACGACGATTCTGCTAAACGTCTGGCTACCGTCAGCCCAGCAGTGCCGCCTCCCACAACAATCTTAATTAGGCCCGTCAAAATGTTTCTGTATAGCAAGAGGAAATTTATAACACACGTAGCTGTGCATTCAACGCGTCAGTGCGGCGTTACGAGGGATGAATGACGCAAATAGGACGTACTCGAATGTCTGCTTTTTGAGTATCTTCACGCCATCAGACTGCGTCGCATTTAGATCGACCAGTGCAGCGTGGGTCAAACCCAAAAGAACAGCGCTAAGGACAAGCTTGGTGAACATGGAGGGAGGGGGTTAGTGACTGAAGTACCATACGTGACTTAGACATACTTATACGTATCAAGTTAGGTCAATTTGATGATCAGAGAGGGCAATAGGAGCTATTTTGATGAGCCACATCATCTCCATAGCTATCGGAACCATCTTCGTTCCTATGCGTAATTGAAAGTAGCGACCTCAACGATTTTCCACGACATATCAGAATGTGTCAAGGCCGGTAGAGGAACAGCCAGTTCGGACGGCTACTACTTACAGGAACTTCGAAGTTACTACCAGAAGGCACGACTATAACGCATGACGTGAGGCAGATATAAGAGGAGAGAAGGCTTGTTGCTAGTGGCAAAGTGTTCTCAGCCTCTACGATACTACAGAAAGTTCAGTACTCGTGTAGGCCCGAACGATAAATGAGAGAGAAAAGTACTGACCACGAATAAGGTCGATCTGCAGTACTTATCCATTTGGAAATACGGAGGTCTAGAACGTTGAAAGAAGGCCCACTCAAGGCTTGTACCTCATCGGTACCGGTACCTCGTGGTGCCTTGGTAAGGGTAATCCTGAATCAAATGGAACGGCGAAATCGTCGGTGGCTGTCGCAGTAGGAGCGTAGGCAACTTCAAAGCAGATGGAGAATGGATTCACAGTAAAATGATGAGCGTAGAGCTATGGTGATACGCCCACCTTATGTGCTTTAGAGTGGAGACGTGTTCAGCGTTCAGTGCAGAAGGAAACCGGCCACGTGCGCGATCTCGGACGTGATTGCCATTTTGTGATTTGATCGCGATTCGCTACGGACTTGCTCGGATATTGCTTACTGGGTTACGAGAGAACATAATAACCTGAATAGAAAACATAGGAGCATCGAGGCTACTGCTCGGGCCATGGGAGTGAGATGTAGAACACCGCTTATTTTGCTGGTGGCGCCACCGACACTGATTGGGCTCTGAAGACATGAAGTACGAAAAGCTTGTCAAGTAAATTTCTTGTATGATACTAGTACAAACTAGATATGAAGTCATCAACATCACCAACCATAGTACTATACACGATTCGACCTCCTAGAAAGACGAGGCGATTCGAGAATCCAATATGATAATCATCTCTGGGTCTCGCGATCGGTCAACGGAACATACTACGCCACAATTTATTGAGCAACAATTCATAATCATCACACCATAGCTCACCCGAACGTCCATAATTCGAGTTTCTGTTACCTTCCCGTTCACATCCTTATCGACATGCAAAATATACTGTGCGAAGGTGCCCACGGGAATAAACATCCGACCTGGGGACGCTAGTTGTTCAACGAGTTTGACCGGAAGGGTTGGAGCTGCGGCGCCAACATGAATCGCGTCATACGGCCCTAAATCACGTCGGGCGATGAGACGTAAATGCATGTCAATAAATCTTACCACCCTGTTCGTATCCTACAAAAAAGGGTCAATAGTGTCCCAAGATATCCTACGAAGCTCGGCGATCCGTGTACTGAATGGAATCTCGAATATCTTGGCGAATTGCGAGAGGCCCGCATCCAGCACTAGGAGGATGTTCATTGTGCTGATGCTGGAAACTCTTCCTGCGGAAGCAAATGATTTTGGGCCCCGGTAAGCTACAATAAATATTACTAACCTTTTTGCGATAGGATCAAATCGACTAATCTGGGAGGCGGCATAGCCAAATGTCGACATGCTCAATTTTTGTGTAGACTAGTGCGCGGTGCAATCATATCTTGGCGATGTGGTCCCTCCGAATGCACGAGCTTCGTAGGCGTGTGACATTGGATACTCACCAAGTCTTCCGTCGCCAACTAGTAACTCAATTTCCTTCTTTTCCAAGGCTTCTGCCAAGCCGTCCTTGCGTAGGTTCTCCACCGACCAATCTACGAGTTCTGGGATGTGTTCAATCCCAACAACGCGTCCTGATTTCTCCGGAGAAGAAACCAGATGGTGAAATACAGCAGCCAAGTAACCGGATCCACTTCCGACGTCTAACACGTGCGCGCCAGGATGCAAATAAGGAAGGAGATGTTCAGTGGCGTAAGCATGCTAAGCCGACGGGAGTCAGTTGACTATAGATCCTTGGCAAAGCAAAAAGTCATTGTAGATCCACAACTAGTGATCTCTGGATGCTGCTGTGCAAGTTCACGGCAGTGCAGAAACCTTCGCCATCCGCAGCAATTGTGGCTGAACAATGACTGGGTATAATAAACGTACCATGTGGGGGGCGCTAATAGTAGCTCCATGGCCAATGACTCTGGAAGAGGGTCAGTAATCATCTGAATTAACAACGAAGAACCGTAACTGAGGGGAGTCTTGATAGGCGTCTTCCTTGTCAATAACGTAGTTAACTCGGTCAACTTTACACATAGCCTACGCCAAGCAGATGTCAGACATTCTGTGTCGAGTCGAAGCCGGGGGTATAGATCGCCTGTCTCACCCTTTCAACCCGATCTGCTTGAATAATTGAGCTCCTAGCCATGTTGGCGATGAGTTCAGCGTTTGTTTTTCCGGTACAGAGCCACGCCATGACTGCCTCGATGTAAGCGAATAAGTAGTACAGCAGTAGGCCAGAGTATACGTTACCTCGCTGACGCAGGAGGAAAGCAATTCCGGATCTAGCCGGCTCTAGCTGATTCGCCGCCGGTGGCCGTTATCAGGAGTTATCTGATAATCTTACACACGTGCAACCCTCGGCACTGCTCCTTTTATAGGGCCGCCGCAAAGCTAGGCGTATATACGCTGTCTCCCAACTTCCCCCCTCGCCACCACCGCTCCATTTTAGCTAACCCAACTATCCCTACATTTCATGGTTGATTCGCTAATTCTGCCACTATTGAAAACAGTATTTACCGTGAGTACCGTTATGCACGCGGTTCACATCCAGTTGGCTCATTCCAATCTCACGTTATTTAAAAGTCAATCCTCGAGGTTTTTCTTCTATGCTGGGCCGGATATATTCTCGCAGGACGTAGAATTCTTGATAAGAAAACACAGAAGGTGAGTTGGTTGAAATTTATTTCCCAAAATTCTGTCGCGTCCCCCTGACTTCAAATCTGCAGCAACTCAATCGGCTGAACGTGTCCCTGTTCACTCCTTCACTACTCTTTTCAAAAGTAGCATTCTTTTTGTCACCCGGTGAGTTTTTTGTGCATCGGAGCGTCGTCATCGGTCGCGCAGCGGCCAATTCTTCTTTCCGGCGCTTTCATTTCGGATCGGCGGGTTCCGTTCCTGGTATGGACACCAGCTGCCACTCTGATAAGCTCTTTCTGATGTTGTGGGTCCCTGTACTGTCCAAACTCTGCAGTCTCAGCGACACAAGCCGCGTGTTCTCTCGAGGCTTTGATTGGCGGAATGCTGTCCTGATGGGAACTTCGCCGGCCGTTCCCTGGATACTTGTTCTACCGAAAGGCTTCCGGTCGATGGCTATGTTATGAATTACCAACCCAGACTTCTTTTAATTCCGACACGATTTCGGTGCCTATTGTAGGGTAGAGGCAGTCGCATTCCTGTGAATCCTCTCACGTCTGGACGGCCTCATCCTCATCTGACGGTATGTTCTTCGACGCAGCAGAGACAATATGTTACCCTTTCACAGTGTCCCCTTCCTTCTGCAGCTCAGCTTGGGTTCATGACGTGCCGATGACGATGCCATGATGCTTCAATGACCTATACCTTCGATACTGATTTCCCTTCCCAGAAAAATTACGGGAACTATGGATAATACCTCTATTCTTTGTTATCGTAACGTTGGCGTCTATGTCCGTTTCCTTCGTTCTAGGATGGGTATTCCGACTGAAGAAATCCCAGAGGCGAGTCGCCGCCTTTTCGTATATCTGATAATTCCGTTAATGGACGTATCGTGTAGGAACTTTGGCATGGCCGCTGCCATGTTCATGAATTCTAACTCTCTTCCCATTGCTCTAATGCAAAGTCTGGTTCTAACGGTACCTGGGCTTAAGTGGGGGGAGGACGACAACAAGGACGCAATGCTCGGTCGCGCCCTGACGTACCTCGTGCTTTACAGTACCTTGGGCATGGTGGTAAGTGTTAGGCTTCTTTGAAATATCCCTTAGTGACGAGTTTCTATAGCTACGTTGGAGTTATGGAGTGCGACTGCTTGCGCAAGCTGACGACGAGCCTCAACCTATAGCACTACCACCGGATACCAACGGCAGTCCTCTTTTCGGTTCTTCGTCTTGTGGCGAACCTGATGAAGCAATTCCTCACGTCGTAGTGGAGGAAGGCGATGCCACAATCCGAGGCGAGCCCACTCGTCGCCGCTCACGATTTTACAACTCCTTCCCCAACTCTCCCAACGACTCTCGCGCTAACTTGTCTTCCGTCCACTCTTCCTCGTCGACAATTGTCTTATCGCCGGAGATTACAGACTCGGAGATGAGCGACGATGAGCTGGAAACCGTCCTTCCTACTCATCATGAACGCCAGTGCACGAGGACGCAGCTTCCACCGCATCCGTCCTCGAGTGTTCTGCATCGCGTGAAGTGGGCCATCATTCGGATTTGGACAGCTCTGAACGAATTCATGACTGTTCCTTTGTGGGCTGCCCTCGCCTCGCTGATCGTGGCATGCATCCAGCCTCTACAGCATCTCCTTGAGGTCCACATGCAGCCCGTCAAAGGCGCTTTAGCGAGTGCCGGAAACTGTTCCATCCCGCTCACGTTGATAGTCCTCGGTGCCTATTTCTACCCCTCAGAGGAAGGCGAAGCGAAGACCGAAACTCGCTCGCTAATCCACAGCATGAAGGGGATGTTCACCAAGAGGCAGCCTAGACCGCAGCACGAAGCGACGCAGACGTCATCAGGCGAGACGAAGACGGTCATCATTGCTGTAGCGTCGAGGATGATTATCACGCCGCTACTACTCCTACCGCTGATGGCTTTGTCTACTGCACTGGATTGGCACGCAGTGCTAGAGGATCCGGTGTTTGTGGTGGCAAACGTGTTGCTCATATCATCTCCACCGGCGCTTACACTGGCCCAAATCACGCAGGCGGCGTCTGGGGATGCGTTTGAGCGGTTGATAAGCAGGACGATATTCTGGGCCTACTGCGTTGTTACGCCACCTGCAACTATATTTTACGTGGTTGTTGGTCTCATTTTATCTAGGCTTTAGGACGTATTTTAATGCTCACACACTGTACATATGTTCATTCATAGATTTTAGGTGCTTTTATCTTCGGTAGTTGTAGTTCGTGTATGTCATGCTTAGCATTCTTGAAAATGGATACCGGTCCTCGGAAACCGGAGGAATGTAAATGCTTTGCAAGCTTGATATTCTACTGCCTTCCAGCACCTTCTAGGATCCACGCAAGTGCTCGGCATCTATAAAGATGACTTACTAACCATTGTTTCCTGATTGACACGTCTGTACCCACGGATGCTGCAGAGTTGAACGTACGCACATGTGCCGAGGGCCGCAGATTGTCATGACAGTAACTGTTGACATCAGCAGCCCATATAAGCAGCAGCAAATTTTTCCATAACATTCAGTCTGTTCATTTTACCTCCCATTCGTCGATTGTTTATTCCCTTGCACTATGCCCGCTACGATTACCGTTCCTGAAGGGTGCGTCGGTCGTTAGCTTTGATATTATATTCCTAAGTTACTTGTAGATGGGCCTGGGTCGGCGCGGCTCTGCTGTCTACTCAAGTTTTACTTGTAGGGCAGGCAACCGTTGTAGGACGCCGTCGTAGAGCGGCTGGCATCAAGTATCCTCAGCGTATGTTTTTGTTTTTGGACATCGGCGTCGGCGCGTCTGACTTTGCTCTCAGTGTATGCTGAAAAGGCCCAGGAGGAGGCTTCCAAAGAGGCGAAAATATTCAACTGTGCTCAGCGTACGTGTCATCTTTGCTTATTATTGCATGATAAAGTTTTGACGCGGGTGTATTTACAGGTGCTCATCAAAACACGTTAGAAAACATTCCTGTGATTTATACCAGGTGCGCCCCTTGCACTGTTCCCGTGATCGTTCACTTCTCACTTCAGAATCACTGTTAGCACGCTCTTGACCGCTGTGTACTACCCGACTATTGCCGCTGCTGCCCTTGGCACATGGGTGCTTGGCCGTATCTTGTATACTCGGGGCTATATCACTGGTGACCCTGCGAACGTAGGTCGGCGAAATGTATTTCTTCTTTGAGAAACTCACTTTCCATATAGCGCAATGCTAAGGGAGGGTTTATTGGAGGCATTGCACAATTGGGTTCGTTATCTTCTGTTGAAGGAAATAATCTGTATCTGATTTTCCACAGTTCTCTTGTTAGGATCTGTGATAGGCGTCTACAAGATGATCCAGGCTTCACTTTAAGATGAAATTGAGGGGGAAGGTGTATGTATTCGGGGTCTGCCTATAATGTGCTGTACTGCAATGGAAAATGCTTTTGAAGTCGCGAAGTTCGTATGTACCTGAAAGTGCGGGCGATTGCGCATGTTTGGCAAAACCTGTGCTTTCTTTGAGGCAGGAAGACCGAAAGAGTATACCAAACGCATTCACCTTCACCATCGTTCGCTGCAGCCTCGAGCATCACCGATTACGGGCTTTCCTCTCTTTCATTGAAAGCCGAAGCAATGGCGAGCGCAGCCATTTTACCGCGGTCAGCGTCGCCACCGCCGCCGCCGGACACATCTCGCAGGCACAGTATGATTTCGGCGCATAGTAGCTTGCTCTCATCGTCGGCCGCATCGTTCAGGACAGCCCTGGCATCGCCAACGACCCCATCGTCGTCGTCTTCAAGTTCTTCACTACATACCCTGGGCACGGAGGGACCACCGGTAAATCCTATCCATGCCATGGGCACCAGCCTCCAGCAGCATTCACACCCTGAGGTCCATATCGTCAAGGTCACGGGAGACACGGTGCATGTTGAGACAGGACCAATACCCGACTCATTCTTGAAAAAGGTGTCGCAGACGGTAACGAATGTGATACCACCGAGGCCGGCCGACCTACGTGACGACGATCACGTAGGTCCACCGCCGCCGTCTCCGCCTGCTAGCGTTGAGCGCCCAGAGGCGGAAGGAGCAGAACCGATAGGGGAGACAGGACCAGTGCTGGAAGGAAAGCCTGTTATTTTCGACGAGCCAGAGGCCCTCGGACATGAACCAGGACCAGAATCGTTCAGGGATCGCCAGATGTCGGCATCGTCGTCAGCATCAACGATGAAGGCTGGCCAAATGCGGGCTGCGACCATGTCTGGCGTCGCTCACGAGCAGTCGTCAATTGACACCAAGTTCTCCCTCTCAACTCTTCGCTCACAAGACACTATTACCATCACCACATCCGAACCTCCTCCTGCTCCTCACCCGATAGATACGTCTGCTTCAACGCCTCTTGTGCATTCAATCGACTATCTCCAGCCGCCGCCGCCATCAATACACGTGCATCGCCCGACACGACGGAATACCACAGGCTCGACGTTACAGACATTGCCTTCGCGGTTGGGTGTACCAGGTCCGCATATATCGCTACACCCTCAGTATGGATCGCACCCGCATGGCGTCTACGATCACGTTGACGTTGACGATGTCGCCAGTGATATTCAGCTCCATGCAGAAAAGATACGACGTGAGCGTATGGAGAAGCGGGCCAAGCAGCAACAGGCAGAAGCTGCTTTGACGAGGGCGGAGACTACCAAAAAAGGCGAGGATGTACCGCTTGTCGGGAACCTGATTGGCGAGGACCATGTTAACTATGTCTTGATGTATAACATGCTAACGGGCATCCGCATTGGTGTGCGTGTCGTCCAATTTTTTGTCATCTTTTGTTCTTACACACTCTCAGGTTTCGCGGTGTCAGGCAAAAATCAAGCGACCACTAACTGACGACGATTTCACCGCTCGACATAAATTTTCGTTCGACATCGTCGGTAATGAGCTCACGCCATCAGCAAGATACGACTTCAAATTTAAAGACTACGCTCCTTGGGTTTTTCGTTCTTTACGTGAAGAGTATTTTCATCTCGACCCCGCCGACTACCTTCTCTCCCTCACTTCGAAATATATCCTATCGGAACTAGGCTCTCCCGGAAAGTCAGGGTCTTTCTTCTACTTCTCTCGCGACTATCGGTTCATAATCAAGACGATACGGCACAGCGAGCACAAATTCTTACTTAGTGTTCTGAAGCAGTACTACAACCATGTGAAGGAGAACCCGCATACGTTATTGAGTCGATTTTATGGGTTGCATCGAGTCAAGCTGCCGAGGGGGAGGAAGATTCATTTTGTGATCATGAACAACTTGTTCCCGCCACACAAGGATGTACATGAAACGTACGACCTGAAAGGGAGCACAGTGGGGCGAGAGTATCCGGAGGAGTTGAGGAGGGATAAGAACAACCCGGTGTTGAAAGACGTGAATTGGATCAACAAGGGTCTCAGGTTGGAGCTGGGCCCTGAGAAGCGCGCGCTATTGACGGAACAGTTGAGGAGAGACAAGGAGATGTTGAAGGCTATCGATGTGATGGATTACAGCCTGTTGGTTGGGATACACAACATGCGGAGAGGGAACCGGGATAACGTTCGGAAGAACACGCTGAAAGTCTTTGATGTATGTTACTTTACTTCTCACCAAAAGCGCACCCTTGCTAACGTCTATTCTAAAGCCCGACATCCCTCATACTCATCGCCGTAGACCTACTTTGAGTGGTGGTTCGGTGAACCACCAGCATAAAGCAAAAGGGGGGACGTTCTCACCGGAAGCCATCGCAATGCGACGGGCTATGCGCGAGTCCGACCCCAAGCGTCTTGGCAAGGGAACTATACGCCTACCCGAGGAAGACACGGGCGAGCGGCAGCACTTCATCTTTTATCAAGATGAAGGCGGCCTGCGCGCGACGGACGAGACAAACGAGAACATGGATACCATATACTACCTCGGCGTCATCGATATTCTCACACCGTACAGCGTTGTCAAGAAGCTGGAGCATTTTTGGAAGGGTTTGAGTGCAGACCGACATAAGATCAGTCCCGTGCCGCCACCGGAATATGCGGATCGGTTCTTTACGTTTATGAAGGCCATCATGAGGGGTGGGGAAGGGGGCGAGTCTTTTAAGCCTTAAATCTTGCATTTTGACCCCGGTATACCGTGTTTCTTTTATTCTAATCTAATGTCCCCTCACGCACACACACACAAGTTTTTATTGGCCCTCATTATTATTATCAAGTCGAGGACTTCTTTGGACATCCCCGGATAATCACTTTGTGTACTACTCACCACTTCTTTTTTGGTTTTTTGGTCTAATACCCTCACCCTGCGACAGTCTCAATTATTCATTGCCGCCCACATCCCTTTGCACCTACACATTTCATCATCTCTGTCACTTTTATCGACCCACACTCCTTACTCACCGTCCTCACATGTCGCTTGCTATCGCTCTTTTGCGCTCACATTCGTTCCAGTAGAATTATTCCACTGCGGGTGAAGGTATTAGTACAATACTGATACAAGATGTGGTCATATAATATTATTGCTATACATAGATCATTCACATATCAGTCCCGTTCATTCATCATCATCCTCTTCTATAGTTTGCTCAACCTTGACTTTCTTGGTAGAGCGTGTCGCAGCTGTAAAAGCAGGTCATGAGCACTTGGTCGACAGTCAACCAGAAATCGGTGTCTTACGACGTTTGGCGCGCTTCTTGACTGCGGACTTTGTTCGCTTCGCAAGGTCGTGTTCTTCTGTACCCGCCTCCTTGCTTTCCTCAAGGAGCTGGGCAAATCTTGTAAGCACGTATTCGGGGAGATAGCCAAAAGGGCTCACCTTGCCAAATTCATCTAGCTCATGGTCTGGCTTATCCTTGCTCTTAGCCGCACGAGCCTGTCAGCACGACATGATTAGCATAATTTCACAAGATCGGACCCTTCCTTACTTTAGTGAGGATAGCAGTAAATCGCTCATAAACAACTGGTTCATGCAGCTTATTGCCATAGAACCTGTGTCCTTCGATGAGCTTCTTGACAGATCGATCGGACTTATAATTGAGCAGTGATAGACAGTAAGCGATATCTCGCCATTGTCTGGGGTCTTCGGAAAGCTGGAAACGCTGACACAGCTTCTCTACGACATTCTCCGTTTGTTTGTCCTAAAATCCGCGTCAACAGTATTCCAGACCGATGTGACGAGGCCTACCTTTTCGATGAAAGTAAAGATATACGACATTGTACTGTGAAACATTTCTTCATCGACGGCGTGTTCACCGAACGAAAGATGACTGATGACTAGGAAGAAGTATTGAATAAATGCGCTTAATTGGAGCCTCAGAGGACTTACCGTCCGGCAGATTGTTATAGATGGCGTTGTCCTTCGTTGATAACTCTTTGAAGAACAGCTTTGCAAGGTCGGAAATACGGTCATCCGGATCTTGCACACATTTTGCCATCTCTCCAAGCTGCCCTTTCACCTTGACCATCCCGTTCAAGATCAAATGTGTAAGAACCATCAGCGTGTTCTTCTTCACTACAAGATCAGGGTCCGAAAGACCTCGATAGAGTTCGTTGCTATTCTCGTCGATGATGGTGCTGAAGGAGACGGCTACATCACCAAGCGCAATGGCGATATTGCCCCGGATATTGGCGCTATCGGACTTTTCAAGAATTTTGAAAAGTAGTAGATGATGTTCGTCACAAAATTGGGAGCTGACACAGAGGAACTTGCTGAATGACAGGGTCGCAGCGGCTTTGAGGGTAGGGTTCTGCACGTATTATCAACTTGGGCTTATAATAGGTCGCAGCAAAACGAACCTTGAACTTATCAGGCCTTCCACAGATATACACTAACATGGGACCGTAAACAGCAAGCAGCGAGTTTGGGCCAAAGAGCAGTTCATGCTCTCGTATCTCTTGCACGTGTTCACCGATCTCGTCCTCCGCATTTCCAGCCACTTGGTCCAACTCTTCACCGTCTTTAGAAGGTCCGCGGGCACCGGGTGCTTGAGCTGCTTTCTTCTCCTCTATGTATCCCCAGTCAGAACAACACACTCCCCAAACAAGTTACTCTTACCAGCATGTGCCTCATCCTTCTGTCTTTTAGCTTCCCGCTCGACAAGTTCCAGATACACAATGTGTTTGATCGCAACATGCCCAACCACGAAGAGAAGCTGACTCAGATGGAAAGCGTCACCTAGGTCCGTCGCCTTCGGTTCCTGAGAACCTGCCTGCGAAATGTCGCCAGGGTGGTCTTCGTCCATAGCATCCGGATCGTTCTCCTTATCCTCTGCAGCACTCCCGGTTTGAGCCCCAGGAGTGAAAGCGCGCTGTGTGAGTTTCTTTATGAGGTCGTTGCAGAAAACATCGGGGTGCTCTCCAAGAGCGTAGACGGTGTTGATGACCTGTTCGGCCAGCCCGAACCAGTCTTTGGAGTGACAGGGGCGAAGAACGACTTGGTTCAGCTTTTGGAAGATGGCGCTATCCATCTCAATACGCATCGTCTTATCGTCAAGAGAACCTTCACGCGCAATCAGAAATGCTGAGTTGAAGAACAGGGCTATCACTTGCCTTTCACCTTCTTGGCGCTCCCGTTCAGCCGCTGCAATGCTACACAGGTGTATCTAGCAAGAGTGAGATCTGCCTAGAGAAACACGTTAGAGTAGTTTAGTGAACTGATGATGGCTGTACTTACCCTTCCGAGCGCACCCAAGCCAACCTTCAACATGGTATCGACGTGGTCAAGCTCTGACAGTATGTTGTGTTTGGCCAAAGCCAGCATACCGAGTATTACAATCGCTCCTCGTCGCTGAGGCTTAGGGAGAAGTTTGTTTGAAGCTAGAAAAAAGAAGTTATACAGTTAACCAAGAAATCTCCCCGCCAGAACGAACGCACTGTAGATCTGCCACAACTTGCTAATAACTTCGGATGGAATTTGGTCATTAGCCATCATAGTACGCATCATCTCTTCCAAGCTCGTCAACTCGGCGAGAGTAGCGCCATATGTGAGCCTGCAATAGCAAAGTTAACACGTAAAATGAAGGGTGAGAAATGTAAAAACGCACTCAATCATGTTTTTTGCTATCCGGCTGACCTGACCTCGGGGGTCCAACTCGGCGATGGGATCAAAGTACAGCGTCTGGTAGCACTCTAGAAGTCGGGAGCGAACGCCCTTAATTTCCTTGCCATCCTCCGACGTGACGCTGTTGTCCTTCTGCCAGATCAGATGCAACATCTTCTTGATACCACTCTATCGAGAAATATTAATTTCGGAACCTCGCGAGGTACTAAGCACGTACCTCGGCATTTCGCATCTTGTATTGATGGGCAACCTGGAAGAATCCAATGGCCTCCAAGGCTTCTGGTTTGTTGGTCGAACCCAGCAACTGGCACAAGACGACCATGGCTTCTTCTATATGCCGCATGAAATCCATACCTTCAATATAGTACTTTTTCGTCAGCCGTAATTCCTTGACCTCCTGTTCATCCATAAGCCTCAACGCCTCCAAGGCATCGGGGTTCAACTGAGACTGTCGAGGCTTGCGCTTGGGTTTCTTTGAGGGTTTCTTCGACTTACCCTTCTTGCTCGGTCGGGGTTGAGGTTCGCCCTCTTCGCCATCCACCGGCATAGCATCATCATTTGCATCATTCTCGTTCTGATCTTCCTCAACATCCATCTCATCGTCCTCTCGAACCTTTCTGTCACAGAGGTTAGCACTAAATGCATGCTAGAAAAGTTCATATTTACTTGTTGGACCTCTTGGACTTCTTGGTGGCCGTTTCATGGTCTTCTTCCGCCTCCGCCTCCTCTTCTGCTTCTTCGTCCTCTTCTTCTTCCTCCTCCTCCTCCTCCTCCTGTACTTGAGACGGCTGGTCGGCAAGATTAAACTTGTCTAATTTCTCTTGATACGGCGCCCATTTCTCCAACAGATCCTCATACTCTTTCTCCCAGACGTCCATTTCCAAAGGACCTTTGTGTATACGATCCCAAGGATGCGTTGTGATAAGTTTCACGAGCAACACCACCGCATTCTTCCTTACTGCCGCCGCTTTATCCTCCAGCGCCGTGATAGCAATCCTGGTGACATGAAGGCGTGATCTCCCGTACACGTTTTTCAGTTCGCATAGTCTCGTGAAAACGGATAGGACTTTCGTGCGGACATATGTCGTGACGTCTCGCATGCGTTCGATGAGGAAGTCGTAAAGGCCGTTGATTTGCTTTGTAGTTTGAGTATTCTCTTGCGAACCTACGGGGCCGCTATTGCTATCGAGATGGACGATCAGGTTTCCAATGATTTCGACAATGGCGATGCGCATGGGATAGGCCTATATTGGATTGTCAGTCGGCGTCTTTCAGGATCGGACTTGACCATACCTCAGAGTCCAGCTGATCAAGTAGAAGACTTATCTGTTTGAGGGTATGGCGGGGGCATACTTCGCTATACCTGATAAGAAATTTGGAAAAAGTACGAGGCCCTTTGGTATCTTGTGCGCTGAACTTCTGTGCGGATATATCCCTGAGGACTTCGTCGGCAAGCTCGGGGTGATGGTACTCGTCTTCGACTATTGACAAACATTCCGCCATCGGTTCTGCTAGATGTTCGTGGAAGGATAGGTTTGCCATGATTTTGGTAGATGCTGTGGACCCCTGGCCGTGCCACTTGATCGACAAGCAGATCGCCCTCTGTACGCCTTTCTTGATGTCAGCCACTTTCATGTACGACTCATTCGTCGAGATATCGTATACAGGAAGTGTGATACATCTGGCACGCCAAGTCAATAAGGCTAGGAAATAGAAATGACAAAAACACACTTGATGAATGCTTCTCGTTCCACACTCGTCGCCCACACATGCTGAGCCGGAAGTTTCTCTAACACCCGGCAAATCAAGCCCAAGGCGTTGGGTATGTGATTCTGCCATGACCACTGCTCCGAGTTCTTTTTCGACGCCGCTGTGCGTCCACCTGTCCTGCCTGTCTTTGCACCTCTTCCTCTCTTGGGCTTAGTCTTGGGGACAGGAGCCGTCTCCTCACTCCCCGACTTTACATTTTCCACAGCGGCAACAAACCAGTGTAAAAGAAAGGCATACATTTCAAGAGCGTCCTTGTGCCCTGATATCGCCTCTGAGTCCTCTGTAACGGCATCTCTTATGGTGGCATCAGCTTCGGCTTGGAATCCAGAGGTTAACGAGTCGAGTAGCTTGGTCATGACAGAGCCCGGAACCGCGTCCGAATGTTTTAGTAGACTGCAGTAGGCATCGAAGTTTCTTGGATCCGTTATCGCATCGCTCGATTCTGCGACTGCCTCGACAGCACCTGAATCGCGTCGTTTAGGAAAGGCAATACAAAGGGGATGGAAGCGAACCTTCCAGGAGCTCCTCTGGATCTTCCTTGCTCGGATCATGTTCGTTCTCAATGTCGTGTTCGGTTATCTTGTTCTTGAGTTCCTCTTGAAGGTCGATCCCCATCGTGGTCGTGGTGGTTCAATTTCAAAAGGTAAACGCGTTGCACGTGACTATGGCGCGTCGAGGTGGCAGTGTAAACGTGATTTGTCAGGCGCCGAATTTTGAAAATCCTTTCTTCAACATCTGGGAATTCTCAAGCTCCCTCCTTCCCTCTTAATATCTCGGTTCCCCCGCTCATTAATCTGATCACCACTCGTATTCCTGCGAACGGCGTGAATAATGGTAACATCCGTTACTTTTGCAACCTGTTAAGGATGCGGCGGATGTGAGACAACTATTTATGCCCTGCTTCTGTAACATTTTCCTCTTCCCCCTCGGTTTATGGGCCGAGCTTAAAATCCTGAACTATTTATGTTCTTGTCTGCATATCAGGTTTTTGTTCCTTGAGTATATGCTCAAGACACATCAAGTTTATCAAAAGTTTACGCTTGACCCGATTGTTACAACTTGAAGTCTTTAGGATATAATCTATCCTACTTCTGGTTTACTTGCTGCTTGGCATTTCCCTTCTCGTTCTGAATATTTCCTGTGTTAGAATCAGCCCATCTAATACGCTCCTCGAATAAGCAGACGCAAACTCACCTTGCGTCTGCTGTACCTTGTCCCCAGTGACAGCGCCAACAATGGCATCTTTCTTGCCTTCGAGGCGGTCTACAGCACCTTCTGCGTAACCTTTGGCAAGGGCGGCATTGTACTCGGTCTCTCCTGCGGCATGCTCCTCCTTGCCGGATTGGGTCCACGAAGTAGCACCGGTAACATTGCCGATCTGAAAAGATGTTAGCTCGTTTAACTCACTTATTGGATGAATCTTACTGTTTCAACGGCTGTGCCCTTGAGGGAGTGGTATTGGCCAGTGGTCTTGCTATAAGAGGATCAGTGTGTGAACAAGACCACGTTACTAGTGTCAGCTTACTTGGGTTCTCCGGAAGACATATCTGGTAGTAAATGGTATTGGGTTGTATGGAGTTGGTATTGATTTGTGGAGATGAGGGTAGAGATGCGGCTCACCATCTTAGGACAGTTCTTTTATACCTGACCCGTTAGGGATGCGCGATCAGCCGACGTCAGTGAGCAATCCAAGAGCAATCCTTCGTGCTACGCCAATGACGAAACTTAATGACGACGATGACGATGAACCAATTTTTATAGGTATGATGACGATGATCGACCGATGCAAGGCGCTGATCGACCCATCGTCATTCGAGTACCCCACTCTTGGCATTATTCCCCTTTCTGCTCCTTACTTGGCACTGCTCTCCCGCTCAAAAATTCAACTGCCTCCTTTGTTCTGTCGTCAAGTGGAACACCGATATTTGGAACCGCCGACTGATCCTGCAACATTCACCCTCGTCAGTATCACGCACAACACTCACATGGAGCCTGAAGACGTACTAGAAGTTTCAGGTGCTCCTTCGCATCTACGTGTTACGTTGATCACAAGTGCAGGGCATACATCACCACAGTTTGGCTGTCAACGAATCAGTCAAATCATAATAATGATCCAACAAAGACTTACATCCAAAGACACCTCCACTCGCGTCCATGCGGTGTTCCTCAAGCCCTCGTAGGATACATCCTTGTTGGCCGAGGCATCATATCGCAAAAGGGCAGCAAGGAGCTGGCCTATGCACAGTCCATGACTCGTAAAAGCAAGATGAAGTCCATTCCTAAAATTCTCTTCCGTGAGATGCGGGAATACGCACTCTTTGATCGCGATATCTGCTCGAGCAACTAAATCGTTCCTACTCTCTCCTCCGGGAAACCTTCCGTCGTCGTCAAGTAAAGCTATTCTTGGGAATATACCAACCTTGAAAGCTTCTTCGTGAGTCACATTCAGAGGGGCATGACTACACGCTGGATGTCCTTCCGCAATGCCCCAATGCTGCTCTCGGAGATGGGGATTTGTGATTAATGCAGGCGGGATGGATTGACCACTTTGCACAGCTTCACCGGTCTGACGAGCGCGCAGGAGGGGGGAGGAGTAGATGAGATCGATCCTTGTAGTTGAGAAGTGGTCACCGAGAGCTTTTGCTTGCTAAAGCACGACATGAAAATCTGTAAAATTTGTGGATATTGAAGAGCACGCACTCTCATACCTATAATAAGGTGAAGTAATCAACATTTGTTCAAGTATCTAAACAGATGCAGACGTACCCAATCCAGAAAGTGGAGCATCTTTCCATCCGGCCCATATTCCTCTCTGCCTCAACGAATATTGAATATACATATCGAGTTGGACAAATTTCCTTACCGGATTGTCCTCACTCTGACCATGTCTGATCTGTCCCAATAATATTAAATGGATGCGGAACACAAACGCAAGGTCGGTACGCACGAAAGTTATTGTGATCATGATGGATTCGTACCAGCCTGACACGTTGACTGTCGAAGAACAATGACTCTATACATTACTTTGTGACTCAGCGGACCCATAGCGCCGATTACTGTGGAAGCAATAACGGCTCGGAAGTTCCGACGGCTCCTGACGTCTCGAATGAAAATCACAACTCTGCCCTCGGCGACTGAGAGAAAATGAATTCGTCAACTTGAAGCTGGTCAGCGTATTTCAAAACGATAGAAAGAAAATGTTGGTACATTCGAGGCGGATAGTAATACAGCTAAACAACTATTAAAACAAATTTTAAAGTACTGGGTAATCTGAGGATCATTGAGGAGGAAGTCATTGGAAACCTTGAGGGGCCTTTCGTCATGGGTCGTTGATTTCGTGGTGCAGCCATTACGCGCTGGAAGGTTTTTCCCTAATAGGCGCGGGCTGCCCGGATTGGTACGCGTAATACATCAATCCCATGGTACCGATGATGGTCAAGAAGGACCAGCCAATCCAGGAAAATGCTAGGATTGCGGTCAAGATTCTACATTCCTTGCCTGGACCGCACCAATTCTTGCCGGGAATAATTCGGTTCTATCGTAAATGAACAACTCAGCTAGGTAGGTTACGAGATTGATATATATACTTACAGTGGTGTCGACGGCACCTGCCAGCCACATTACCCATAAGACGAAGTTCCCCACCATCTCTGTGAGAAACTGGGGGCTGGTCTTTGATGCGGTGTGATTTCGGAGAACAAGAGATCCACTGCCAATATAAGTGAGGACTATGGGAAGGTAATGATACAAAGGGAAGAAGATACGCACGCGATGGGTGCCCATATGATAGCTAGACAGGCAGATACTATTAATTCAACGATAATGGGTTCTGTTGGAAGCCGTCAGAGATGATAAACGCGAGGGTTGTAGGCTACGACTGACCATAGAATGAATCTTCGTAGCCTTCAGTTACATGAACTCTGTAGGCAGTAAGACCTAGAAGTATGACGGCGACCGTCCACTATAAGACTTTCAATCAGGGCGTCGTTCAAGAAGAAACTTGCCCTAGCTTACCAGCCAAGCATAAGCCAAGACTCGGTGGATAGCAAAGGTATTAGCCATTATTCGTCGTATAGAGGTCCTGAGAGAGAGGGAGCGCAGATGAGTTGGTGCGATGAAAACGCAGTGAGTCCGATGGAACTTCACAGGAGATTTTATACGAGCCCATCTCAGGGTCTTTGTCACTCGAAGCAGGCCACGGACAATGAATATACCGTCCTCGGATCATCGTAGAGAGGGCCGAAAGCTGGGTAAACGAGATAACTTTGACGTCACCTGGATTCCGAGAGTCGTCGACGTCGGTCTATTCCCCAGGATGCTGGTCTCGGATTTGGTCTCGATTATGTCGTACTTTTCTGGACCTTGAATTGTTAGTAAGGCAATACTGTTTAGGAAGAATTGAACAGTCTGCGGATTGATCCTCGGTATGTAGTGTATAGGTTCGGTAGAATTCCCAGAGCAAAAAGACAGCGGCAAGCAGGGCAAAATGTGGGAGCGCTCAAAGGAGAGGAGAAGCGATTGAATTGTCCAGAGCTCGCCCAGTCGTCGTGAGAGGGAAACTTCGGAAGTAGAATGTCGTCATACTTCCGACCACGATCCCGTGACGATCAGGTTCTTTCGAAATTCGCCGACTCCCGTGTGCTGGATCGGAAGTCGGCCCGACTCGGCAAATCCCAGTTTCAACTTTGCCAACTTCCCTCGCTGGCAACCGTCCCACAGTTACGAATATGATCTCCGTCGCTTTCTTTGATTAATGTTATACTCCGGTGATGCCTCAGCAAGGCGTAGGCCCGAATATGTGCATCCTAGGTTCCTTACAACAACCTTACAAAGTTGTTACAAAGCCGGTTCGGTGATGCAATTGATCAGTTCTATATGCTTATCATAAATCATCCAGATCTGAAATATTCGGGCAGATATGTCAGCCATCCAGGTTTTCTCTACGCTACTGTCTCCCTATAAAACTGTAATGTGCGAGAGATGACATTTGTATTCACCAGCTGCTTTCTCATCTTGGAAATCCAATCGCGCCAATACATACATAATACACACAAATGTCGTCCAACAGCTCAAACTCTGGCCTAGTATTTGTGAGTATGCCATGTAATGGAGTCATTACTTCCCTTCATTGTAACTCAACGGCTTTCTTCCAGGTCACCGGAGGCTCAGGCTTCATCGGCTTCCACATTTTGACCCAATTGCTAGACTTGGGGTATTCCGTTCGAGCGTGCGTTCTATCCATGATGCAATGAAAGATTGCGATTGACAATGATATTCTCTAGTGCGGCTCGAGGAAAGAAAATCGACCGTTTGAAGAAAGCACTCTCCGTCAGCTACAGTAGCGATAGATTCGAAGTCGTTGAGGTCCCCGACATCGCTTCTAGTGACTTGAGTCACTACCTCAATGGTAAGAGAGCTCGATACTAATGCGCGGTGTACTTCATCAAGCTCACTCTCCTTTCGTAAGGTGTCGATGGGATAATCCATGCTGCAGCTCCCCTTCCGGGACGAGTCGATCCAGAAACGGCCTTTAAGGTATATGTTCTTTACTGTTACGCTAGTTGCTGGCTGACATGAATACCTTGACTCATAGAGCAGTGTCGAAGGATCTCTTCATATTCTACGGGAAGCTGTCAAAGCAAAAGTTCACAAAATCGTTGTTACTGGTTCTGTCGTAACACATCCCTACCCGCAGGGACCATACGGCGCCAACGGTGAGTTTGTCCTCAATATTCTGTCTAATTTCCACTCATTATGGTTAATTTTTAGATTGGAATCCTGTTACCAAAGAGCAGGCCATAGCTTCAGGGCAGCCATTCACCGTATATGTAGCCCAGAAGAAATATGCAGACCTGGCGGTCGTTGAATTCGCGGAGAGACATCCAGAAATAGATGTTACACTCGGTATGTTCGCATCCACTCAGCTTGCTCCGCCCACACTCACGTGGCCCTCCGCATAGTTGGGCCGGCCTACAATTTCGGGCCTTTCGCTCCTGGCTTTGAATACCTCATCCCTGAACCCGACCTGAGCGCCCTTTCTACGAACGAAAGCATCTACGCACTCCTTCGACCCGATAACACTGAATTCCCTGGTGCCCCAGGTGCCATTGATGTTCGTGATGCTGCGAGGGCCCACGTCCTTGCCCTCCAGTCTCCACCTTCTGCTGAGGTTGGGCGGAAGAGGTTCGCCGTAGTCTCCCCGCACAGGTCTTCATACAGGGACGCTCTCGCGATCATCGCGAAAGAGCGCCCTGAGCTCAAGGACCGCCTAGCTGATATCGCGGTTGCACCAGAGTGGCCTTCGTATACACTTCCTGTGGAATGGCAGAAGTTAGAAGGCGTGCTTGGTTTAAAGACAGATTCGTTTATTCCATGGGAGAAGACTGTTCTGGATGCTGTTGACAGTCTTGTTCGCATCGAAGGCTTGTAGAAAGAGAAGGGATTCAAGGTTCCGGCCTAAACCTGTTGGTATGTATGGGTCCCAGGGATATGAGGACCTGTGACACGATTTTGCGAATCTAAACCTTACTGTCAATCCTAGTATGATATAACTTATATTAAATTAATTGAAATTTCATAATGCTGTTTTTCTATCAACAGTATTAGTCTTTCGTGAAGAACGGAGGTGCTCAGTGACGCAGCACTCGGTCGCATAAGAAGGATCATGGAATCAGTGCTGCAGGACAAGGCACCTAGCTGAGGATGCTCGCAGTTACGCTAGCGTTCAATGTATGGCTCGAAGATGTGTTGGATAGGAAGCATTTACCGCCTTCCGGTACGTAGCTAGCCCCAGGTCCCTGTCTTCTGACTGATTCATTCCAAAGGGTCAAGAATTTCGAGGTAAATACTTTCACCTAATCGTCCTATGCGCGCTCGCTGCTAAGCAAAGCGGTTAGGAATGACTGCTGTACGTCGAGCTTGCCCCCCAAAACCTGAATGTTCACTTGAATATGTGCGCATATATCTATACTTAAAGAACTCGATTAGATTTTTCATCCTCTGGCTCAGGGAATACATCGTGACTACAAATTCCCCTCTTTACTTACTCGTAGCGCCGAGCGGGAACGGACTCGGAGGGTTATTACAAAGTCGACTATACTCCCCTCGAAGGGATCGCTACCCTTCGCTAGAGGGTCTCCTGACCCTTTGATAGGTAGGCTTTAGTCGACCTTGAACTTGAGCACCAACAGATAATTTAGAAGTTCGGGAAGAGCCGGCCGCTGCATGGTTCTTGATGCACTGCCTTCGTTGTCTTCGCGTATCTTTGCTTTGAGTTTCATCCGTTACTGCAATCGCGTTTCTGGTCCTCTCTGTCTCAAGGACATCTGCTAATGTTCGTTGTTACAGAGAACGTTGTCCCCGTTTAGCCTAGAACGGTCGCTACTGCCGGTAGATGCCGTCAACACCTCAAACATGAACCTTTGATGCCAACATCCTTGTCGTGGGTCCAGGGTGCTGTCGCATTGTTTGCGTACATATCAGAATGGATAGGGCCATGGACGACACCTCAAGACTATTCTCTTCGCTCAATCTCGAAGGGGAAAACGGCATCGAATCCAATGCCAGCTACTTACCGTCGGATACTGAGGATTTCGGCACCCGGACCAGTATTCTGTCACCACATACCGACATTTCGACACGGCCTACTACCTATGACCAGCTCATTGACTATCTTGATATGCTCAAGGTAGCCGTTCTGGATGGGGGCAACCTCCTACTTGGGAAGAAAATTGGACTCGGCGCTAGCTTCCACGTCCAGGAAGGGAGATTCCTTGATCGAAGCATCTATTCCTCCTTTGTTGCGGTAAAAACCCCCAGAGAAAGTATCCACAAACACCCTCATATCCTAAGCTCGATCATCAGGGAAGTCCTAGATGAAATACGAGTTATGTCCCATCTTTCGCTACACCCGAACGTAGCAACTCTTCTCGGCGTCGTTCTAGAGGAAAGCGGAAGTGAGCACCTCCTGCCTCGGATTGTCATGGAGCGGTCCATTGGATCGTTGGGAAGTCTTCTTCGGAAATCGCAGGGAGGGCTTCCTAGACATCTAAAGACCCGTTTTTGTCTGGACGTAGCTGCCGGTCTCGAAGCCCTTCACCTCATCGAGATTGTACACGCCGACGTCAAGTCAGACAACATCCTCATCTTCTACACGGCAGAAAATTGGTTTACTACATGCACTCCCATGTTGACCGCCAAAGTCTCCGATTTCGGATTCTGCGTCCCCGATACGACTGCACGGGATACTGCTGTTGGTGCAAGAGGAACCGTGCGATTTAAAGCACCAGAGACTCTTTATGAGGCGCCTCTGTCTTTGCACCAGTATGCTAATCTTCCTCAGCGAGATCTGTACTCGTACGGAGTGATGATATGGGAAGTTGTTAATGACGGTCGCATTCCATTTCCCACTGTCAGTGACGCCGATGTTCCGAGTCTTCAGCTTTCCACCGAAGGTGGAGCATCTGATTCCCTCATCAAAAGTAGTATGGTGGAAGTTGAGGGTTTCTTGACAACTATACGGGGCACCGTCCGCAGGAGTCCCAGTACTAGAATGTCATGGCAGGACGTCTTTACGTCGCTTTCGACAGCTTGTGACGCTTCCTGCATTTCTCCTAGCCCCTACATTTCCATTGTACAGGTATTGTAATTTATCGTCTTTCCGTTTTTGCAATTGCTCATCATTAGAAAGTACTTCACAGATGCAAATGAACGTCAAATTCAAGCTCAATGGAATGAATTCCAACAGGCCGGATGGATACCGAAAGTGCCATTTCTATCTACTGTGGGTCCCAGTCAACTATTTACGCTATTAGACGTTCTCACTCCCTCCCAGACATGGAAACATGATGATGACAGCAGCTATTCAAGACTTGTGCTGCATGAACTCGAAGAATCGACCAGAAGTAGGCCATGGGACTGGATTTCCGATATACGACTTGCCCTTCACCACTTTCAGGCGAGGGATATCCTGGCCATGAAAGAGTTCCTGCATATATTCGAGACAAGTCGGGTTTCTGCGTTGGGAGAACAAGGCGGAGCCCTCCTCCATTTAGCTGTGGAAGCGGACGCAGTGGATGTCATCCGGGCTCTCCTTCAAAAGAAGGCCAACATCGGTGCTCTAGATAAATACGGTCGTACGCCTTTACATATGGTGAAATCCGTCGCAGCCGCTCAGATCTTAATCGATTTTGGAGCGAATGTGCAAGCTAGGCGGAACGGGGCACCAGAAGGTTACATGCCCCTCCACATCGCTGCTTCCGGAAAAATCGCAGAGCTGCTACTCCGGAATGGTACACTGGTAGATGTAAAATGCAACCAATTGGATACGCCCCTCCACACTGCGGATTCTGCTGATGTTGTCCGTGTCCTTGGGAAATACGGTGCAGACCCCTTGGCACGGGATACCAGCGGACGTGTTCCCCTCCATTGCGCATTCATAGATGAGGTCGCCATGAGCCTGATGGACCTTTGTCCTGCTGCAGTCAGATGTATAGACACATCCGGTTTCACGCCTCTACATAGCCAGATTGACAGTTGGAATGACAAAACAGTTCAACGAGCACTTGATTGTGGTGCCGACGTGACTGCCGTCAGCAAAAAGGGGACGACGGCCCATTTTGGTGTTGCCGCTTTCGCGAAATCAAACTATGCAGGGTATCGTGTCCTAGTCGACGCTATCGCCGACACTAGCAGGCTGATCCCCCCTGCGGAGGAGCTAAAGCCAGTAACACCGCCGCTACACGAGATCACAGAGCCAAAGTTAATGGAACTCTTACTTTGCAATGGCTTTACAAGCTATATCAACTATGGAGGCCCTCCTTATGGATATACAGCCCTCCACGCGGTAGCCGAACGGGACATGGCTCTATTTAGAGCATTTTCACGGCACTTGACTTCACAACTGCCCCTCCGTCATCGATATTGGAAACGGCCAATTTCTCCTTTCTCAAAGGATGAACAACTCATGAAATACGCACCGTTGGTTCCCTCCATCGAGCTCATAGATCTATTGTTAAAGTACGGCGGTGATCCTAATGTCCTCGATAAACGGCAAGCATCGCCTTTGCACCTAGTGGCTCAGAATGCTTTTGGCGACAAAGGACACGCTGTCAATGCTGCCCTTGTTCAGCGTTTAGTGGACGCCGGCGGCGACGTTAATGCAAGGAACGTCGGTGGTGAGACGCCCTTGCACCTTGTCTCGCGTGTGGAGACCGTCATCGCTCTTCTCAAGGCCGGCGCCAATCCTCGAATTATTGACAATGAAGGGGCGACGCCTCTTCACCACGTCTATCGTTTGTCTGAATCCTTCGATGTCGCAGTTCGCACGTTGATCGAGCACGGAGCAGATATTAATGCTGCTGATGATGAAGGATTCAATCCACTGCATTATGCATGTCGGACGTACGAGGAGAACAGTAGAGGGTTCCGGCAGCTTAAAAGGTGGAGATACGAACCTTACAACAAGGTTTGGCAGTCATCCGCACAGGCCAAGTTCCGGTTAACGTTTGATAATGCTGCTGAGGCTGTGAAGGCATTGCTTGACAACGGCGCTAATGCTAATGCCCGGACCAAAGCGGGGGAGACTGCGCTGGATATACTTTCAAGGCAACCGTTTGGACAGGATGCATATAGCGAGCTGGTGGCCCGTGGAGGAGCCAAAGCTTCTTCCCAAGCTGCGCCATGGTGGAATTTTTGAGGCACATGTAGTACTGAGTACTGATGCTTGTGAGTCGTTCTGAGAAGAAATTAGAAGAGGTAAAAGAGAAAGAGAAAATGAAAAGGGGAAGGATGAATATTTTACAAGGCCTGCCTATGAATTCTACAATGATTTTTGAGTATCAAAGTTGTACCAAAGTCAAAGGATAAATCATAAGTAAGCACAAGTCCGATGTTTGCATCGGGTGGAGATGCCAAACAATTGGCACTGGCGATTGTCACGCGAGCGATCTCTCTGTCATCTTCATCCTTCATCGTTCCGCCTTTTTTTAAATAACGAAATGGTGTGTTCTCAGTCCTCCGGGCGACATCCTGCTGACGAAAATTGCAGTCTACGAACTGCAGACGACGTCTGATCCGAGACTTTAAGCGATTGTCGACGGATCCCCCAGGTGGCATCTCAGGGAGCCCATGTCCGGACAATATTATGCTATGGAACGCCGTTATATTTGGCCCAGGTGCGTCCTACTTTTTTTTTCTACTTTCGCCACCTGGCTCACCCGCCAATCCAGCCGAAACCCCCTTTGAAGACGGCACTTTCAAACTCCTTCTTACCTTTGACGAATCCTACCCCAACAAGCCTCCAACCGTCAAGTTCCTCTCCCGGATGTTCCACCCGAATGTATACGCCAATGGCGAGCTCTGTTTGGACATCCTTCAGAACCGATGGTCCCCGACGTACGATGTCGCCGCGATCCTGACATCGATACAGAGTCTGCTGCATGACCCGAACCCCAATAGCCCGGCTAATGCGGAAGCTGCGCAGCTCTATAGGGAAAATATGAAGGAGTATGTGAGACGAGTGAAGGCGACGGTGGAGGAGAGCTGGCTGGATCCGGAAGAGAAGGCGGAAATGGAGGGGCAGGAGAGTACATCGGCATAGATTCAGATAACGGCACGCACGACATTTCATTCTTCCTATCTATTGAAACATACATCCTGTGATATACACTACTTTATTTAATGCCATCCCATTCGATATCAATTTTTTGCATGCCGCTGCATATCAATGTCTTTCTCCTACTCGTACAGAGTTTTCCATCCGTGAAGGAAGGTACGAATTCTGTTGCCCTGTGCTACGGAGACGAGATGGAGACAACCACATGAATCTATACTTAGTCATCTAAGTACGGATGATCAACATTTTCCACGGTCCGAGATGTACTCTTGGAAAGACTACAGTTGTGGTATGTCGATTTAGGCGCATTGGAATTGAACAATTTGTGCAGAAGTATCTGATCATAGCTAGATATTTCTTTATTCCAGATAGTCGTACATGGCAGTACTACATGCCCATTCAACATTGGGTATTCTGATACACCTGAGTGGCAAAACACTAAGGAAACAGAGCCCATCAGTAACAGTCAGAGTTTCTGTTGAACTGGTACATACATTGTAGTTATCCGCATTGATCTTGGCGTTAGCATCCGAAAGAGCCTGGTCAGCAGAACATCCGTAGGTAACATCGTCAGTGTCGGCGACGGCATGAGTCAACTATAACACTTCAGTTCAGGCCCTGCGTTAGAAGGATTGTGAGTATTACCTCATGGAGAGTCGTTCCCCCTCGGATGTTACGTGCGGCAACAGTTGTTCCTGTGCAGAGGTTGCTGCTTGCCACTTCGTTGAAGAAGAGGCTGCAGTAGTAGATCTACATACAAGTTTCGTGATAAGAATATAGAATGAAGCGGTGCAACCGTACGTTGGTAGTGGAGATGACAGTATAGGCGATTACACCACTTGTGCAGGCGCCGTAGGTATCGGTGCAGCTCAGTCTAATGGGATTTTAGCCGCGTTGGAGAGAGCATGCATGCTAAAGAGCTGATACTGACGTTCTGGAGCTGCTGGATTCGCTAGCAACAGCATTGTAGACACCGCTGATGGTGGAGGTTGCGGTTGCTCCCCAGTATGCGGTGTACAGACTGTTCTTACCGTTACTCGAGATGTAAGAAGATGAGAGGGAGGCGAGACTCTTGGCTTCGCTATAGCTAGAGATGGGAAACATCCAAATTAGATTAGGATACGAGAAGAGAGAGACAAAGGTGACGAACCTGGATGTGATGAATGCCTTCTTGGTGGAGTCGCTGCATACCGGAGTTGCACGTTTGTCGATGCCTGCGACGTCGCGCGCGGCAAGGTCCCCGGAGATGTGTACGTCCACAGAGGTCGAAGAGATGGTGACCTTGTCCAGGGTGCTGGCAGCAACTTTGGCGGCAACGTCGGCCATTTGGAAGGTGGTGACGGGCTCGAAGATGTAGGTGCCCTCTCCGGCGGAGGCGAAATCAAAGAGCGAGGAGACTGTTCATTCCGGAGTCAGAAAAGAGTGATGTCTTAGTATGCACTTTTACCATCATGATCGACTGTAATAGTCTCCCCAGCACCGATGGTCGCGAACGCAGAATCGTCGAGGTCGGCAAGAGACACAGTGAGCTGATGGAAAGAGTCGATAAAGAATTCTTGCGGGAAAATACCGGTCATACCTTGATACCAGTGAACGGAACTGTAGCGCCGTCCTTGGTGATCGTGAAAGAGCGTGTCGGGAGGACATTGTCCAAGATCGTTCCGTACTTTAAGATCTTGACAGCCTCAGCACCGGCGTTGGTGATGGACGCGGTGAACTTGAGCTCGTCGAGGGAGGTGACACTCGTGACGGGACCAGAGAGGGAGACGGTGACGGTATCAGCTCTCTTGAGAGGAGTAGCAAACACGCTGGCTCCCGTAAAAGCCAGACCGAGCGTAAACAAAGAAGCGAACATCTTAAGTCAAGGAGGGAAACTGACTGAAGTGCAGAGATTATTTGGGGGGCTTAAATACATCTCTGAGTGGGCCGGGGGCAGGAGTTCTTATCATGAAGCTCTGGGGAACATATGGAGAGAAGGCTAGAAGGAGTGCCACTAAAAGTGCAGCGCATGCATATTCGCGAGTGAGAACCGGAATTGGGTAAGGTGCCGAATGATTACGACCCTCTTGTATAGAGTCGACTCTATGCCTCCTCTGGGATGTATTACCAAGTTAGAGGGGGTAACAACTGTAAACTCGAGCTTCGAAGACTGGTCGCTGAGGAAGACATGAACACATCTATGAGAGCCGGACCGTTATCACTATCAGCACTGAGGTAAAGAAGGTAGTTTCGACCCTACCTTTCGATCAGTCGAAAATCTCTTGGCATCTGGTCGTCCCACATAGTGCCAAGGGCAGATGTCACCGCTTCCCTCTAGTCTGTCTTGCCGAAGAATACCCTCGCGCTCGAGGAACTTTTAAACACGAAGAGTAAGCATGCGTTGCAGAGCTGCTAGAGCGGCAGTCTCGATTCAAATGACAAGGTTTGTTTCCACTGATATCCGCCATCTTCGTCGTGTGATTGTCGAGAACGAAGATATTGGTAACAGAGTGGTTAAAACGACAGGTCACGGTTTTTGTATCGGGTTGCAGCTCTTCTGAGTCTGAAATTTTGGTTCAATATCGGCGTCCCGTGGTCATCTATGAAACGGAAGCATTGACCAGCACTTGTCGTATTGAGGTCCGAAGAACTGTAGATTTATTCTCTGAAAATGAAGTTATTCATTAGAAAGCGCTTCCGAGAATACTAAGGTTTATTATACTTACTTTAGTTGAGCAAGGAAAGACACATTCCTGCATCGGAATCAGTAAGTTATGCCATCTATCGAAGAACCAGGGCACGAAGTCAGCCTTCCTAAATTCCTGGAACTCGGAGCCGAATGATTTTCGAGGAAGACCTGACTCAAAGCGGCAATTTTTGCAACACAAAGTGCACACAAACTATTCGTGCATCAGGAGCTTACTGTTCACATTGACACGCTCTTTCAGAGAGGGCCAAGACCTTGTGCATGAGGAAAGATAATGCAGCGTCCGATCACACGGATAAAGAACGCATAGTTTCGGTCGTGATATCTGTATTGTATCAAGGATAAGTCATCTGCAACCATCACGAGTACGTGAAAAATCACCGGAGATACATGCCCGGTGGGATGACACAAGCGTCGACTCGCATGCTGAGCACTAAGGCCCGGAGTCGATAAGTTCATCCTAAGCCACATGTATTCCCGACAGTAACGAACTATAAGGAACACTTGTGGAAGGCTCCAGTACATTTAGTGGCACTGTACATGGTAGCTAGAGTAGAGAAAGACGCGGACACGTGATAATCACGTCCGAAACCGGCGATTCTTTCGGGCAGGCCAGATTCTTTCCGAGAGTTTGAACAAACCTGTTAGACCATCCTTCCATCGAAAGCTATTTGGCTAAAGCATCTTCACTTTTTCTGCTGAAAAATTTCAGGCTATTACGAATAACCAATGTTCTAGCGGCAAAATTTCTAACAATGGGGCTGGTAGTTGCAGCTGCTAGCTCTGACACCCCTCCTTTCTCCTTCGTCTATGTTGCGAATCTTTACGCTTACTCCATTCTCACAATTCTCTCCAATTTCAGCGAAGAAACCCCTCGACGGTACCGTGGTTTGTATCAGGAAAACATTGTGATGTATAACGATTTCCTGTATAGTAGATTCAAAAAAACCGTTCATCGACTACAATACAGTTGCTACAGATAAGAAAAATAACACGGACAGCTCTAGCAAAATACAGAAATCACTCTTCCATAGCATCATCACTATCGTCCTCATCACTGTCAGAATCTTCACCCTCCGCAACTTCGATATCGTCCAATCCGATATCATGATCCGCCCCTACGTATGAATCACAAATGACATACAGTTTCAATGAATGCTTGCCCTTCGGCAGCGTGAACTCCAACTTGACGGCCAGGTTCCTCGTCACCGTCACCCGCTTGATGACCAGTAGTTGTCGTGTTGAAGGCTCACCAACGACCAACCACCAGTTTGCCATCTTCTTCCCTGGGTAGAATGGCGCAATTACCGTTTGGTCGCCTTCTTCATCATCTTCGTCGACGTCCCGGGCCAGAGCAACTTGGAGAATGATAGGAGCACCCGCTGCATAGTCCCCGCCAACGAGCTCGTGCGTAACATCGAGCGTTGGGTACGAGTTGACGAACGTAGCAACGTCTTGCCTGTAAACCGAAAATGAGTATACGCTAATGACAATTGCACGGAATGCTTACATCTGCGCTTGAGACATTTGCAAGAGCGCTGTTCGCTTGTCGTCCTCCATCTCCATGATATCGTACACAGATTCGATACCAGCGTCCTTACACCGCTGGATCAACTCTGGCTCGAAGTGTGGCACCTGCCTTAGAGGGGAGTCTCTGTCCCAAACAGCCTGAACACACATCTGCGCGAGATCCATAGCACCCAGCGCACTCAACCACGCATTCGATGACATAACATCCACACACGCCGAAAGCAGGTTCAACACTTTCTCGAGGACGATCTTCTGGTCCGCAGCCAGATCCGCCGGTAACTGAATGCGACTGAAGTGCGCTTGAAGGAGGAGGAACGTTTTGAAGTGGGGAGCCTCAAAGTTGACCCCGTCAATCTTGACAGGAAGACGATCATACAGCCGCTTGAGCAAGACGTCCTCGTGTCGACGGATGGGGATGGCTTCGAACTCGGCTGAAGATGATACGACTTCCAGAAGACCCTTTAGCTTCGTGCGTTCCTTCAGGGATAGCGTATATACTTCAACGGTAACATCTGCCGGGACGAATTAGTCATGTCAAGGAAGAGTAAAGAAGAGCTTACAAGAGATGTTGTAGTAGGCAGCAATCATCCCAAGGTTGAGTGCCGAAACGTCCATCTCATCCTCTAAAGTAATAGTAAGCAACGTACCCAAATGAAAGATTGGCGTGTTTACCAATAGCAATACACTTAGAGTTGACAAGATCGGTCAAAGTGTTCTCAACCAACTCCGAAAGATGGTCCGACAAATGTTGGTGGCTAACGTTGTGAAGGTTATAGTAGTTGGGATTCTGCGTCATCCTGCGGTAGAAGTATGTCCACGTAAGGATATCCTGGAATGAAGTTAGCTCAGCATCGTACAAAAGTTGAAGGGTCCCACCATGGCATCTTGCTTGTTCTCGATTGTTTTGACGGCAATTTCCGCCAAGAAGTAATCGTGCAGCAAGTGAGTTGGGAGATGGCTCTCGATGGGAAGACCTTCCGCCAAGAATTTCTTATAAAAGTCCTTCCTGGTCTGTTGACACATGAGGACGCATCGGCTGCGTTCGTCGTCTCTAGGCCGACATGCTCGACCCATCATCTGCAGGACATCCATGACGGGATAGTCCACATATCGGTGCTCCTTGCCTTCATAGTACTGCACGCCCATGATGATCACTATGTAGCTAGCAACGGGAATTGACCACGCTGTATCCTTTGAGGCCACGAGCACTTGAACAGCTCCACTCTCAAACAGACGCTGGACGATCCGCTTGTCTTGCTTATCCATGGCCTCATGGAGATAGCCAATACCCTTCTTCAACGTCTCCTTTAAACCCTCATCCCGCAAATGGTCAAGATGAACCTGTATGTCGGCGACTTCGACGTTAAGGAACCTATCTGGTTTGTCATCGGCAGCGCAGTGGATAAGCAGATCGTCGACGGTTAGGCGGCATTGTTTTCGCGAAGGAACAAAGATGATGGCAGGTTTCGCGGGTGCATATTCGACGATGGCCAAATAAGCTGGCTTCGACATGGCAATCATGAGGGAGGGGAAATGTGGTATCGTGAATGATTGCAGATGGATATCCATGTCCAGGGGTCGTGCACTAAGCGAGAGCAACCAATGAGTCCAAGTCGAAGAGCGAAAAAGACACGTACCTAGGCGAGAAATTGAAGATAGCATGAGAGGGCGCGCCCATCCATTCACTCAAATCGCGCGCGTTCGCAAGCGAAACCCCACACGCAACAATGCGAGTTTTTACTTCTGTCTGCGCAGACACATATCGCGTCCTGGAAATGACGACCTCATATGTAGGACCTACTTCTCCTCCCACAAGCTGCACCTCATCAGCGATCAGAAGCCCAATATTCTGGACGTTCTTCCGCTGACGCCATCGACGAGAAAGTACATCCCACTAGCACAGAAAATATAAGTAAGATTAGCATAGTAAGCTGGAAAAAAGGTACCTGAGAGGGAGTGCAGACTATCACGTCACCCTTTTCCAAAAGTCGCAGATCGGCGCTTGTCTCGCCTGTAAGACTGACAATTTCCTTGCCACCTTGGAGTCCCGAGAACTTGTCCTGCCATTCCTTCACCCGCTGATCGACCATCTCTTGGTATGGCTCAATACAAACGGCCCTTGGCTGTTCACGCTTGCTCCATAGTCTAAGCAAAGCAAACTCAGCACAAATGGTCTTTCCACTGCCCGTGGGAGCACCAATGAAAACATTCTCGTCCGACGTATACAGCGCCTGGAAGACCTGTGTCTGGATCTTGTTAAATGTTTCTATTGTGGACGCGTAAAGCTTCTCAAACTCTTTGTTATGGAGAGCTGACAAGGGAAGAGGCTGCAGATCCAAAAGAGGCGTTGGAGTAGGGAACTTTTCGGGAAGAATGAGATGCTTGAAAGATATGGGAAGCCTAGTTTCGGAGTGAAGCCACCTGTCAGATATGATAGAGATGTAGTAGTTGGGAGGTACCGGCTCGAACATGGGAACCGTTAGGGTGACGTTGTGTTCATCTTCAGCGTAGCGTTGGCGGAGAACGAAGGTATCATGGAAGAGAATGACCTCTCCATCAACATCCTCCACCATGATCAGGAAGGTTTCGGCGCCGCCATGAATCTTCTCATCCCAGCGGAAATCAGGGATGATCGAAAGATCAATACGCAGCAAGGAGCGGGTGATAGGTTGAACTTGGGCTTGAAGCCTGGTGATAATATCAGAACTTCTGCCAACGATAAAAAAGAGATTCACGTACTGAAGCTTAGGGAAGCTGTGAACAAGTCGGTGGACAAGTTTTCCCGCATTTGGTATCCCGATGAGCTCACCAATTTCAGGAGGCGTCTACAAGACACCAATGAAGACCCGGAAACCAAAAAGAGTGGTAATGACTCACGAGATCGAAGTACCGATACCAAGGCTATTATTAGTTCAAAGTTAGTTAGCATGCCTTCGTCACTTGTTGTAAAAGACGCACGAATTGTTTACCCTCTGCTTTCCTTACAACTTCTGAAGGAACACCTTTAAATTGTCGGAGAGGTGTCATCGACCCCCACCTGATGTAAAATGTTAGCACTGACGCCAAGGAGAGCGACGCAAGACATAGCTTACATTCGTTTTTCCACCATCTTACAGAGGTCAAGAGCTGCCTTCGCAGGGACGGCCCATCCACGTTTCAAGCATATTTCAAAGATCGCTCGAAGGATACTAATAATCAATCAGCATATCTGAAGTCAAAAAGAGAATAGGCATACCGCCCGGCTGATTGTTGAACAAACACCATGTCAGCGACAAGAACAAACCCTGGAGGAAAGGTAAGCCTATGAAGAACGAAGAATGATTTAACAAACCATCAAGTTTCAGTTGAGAAATGTAGGCCTGAAGAAGAACATTGATTTTGGCCGCTGGCTCCTCCACAGTTTCTTTCACAGGGATAGGTACACGCTCCAACAGTTTCGTAAGCTCCATCTTCTCTTCTTGACGGACCTAAACAACTAGATTAATGCGACGGACACTCTTTGAACTAGGTGGACATACAGGTAGCAGCTTGAACTCGTTGGACAGCGAAAATACACGGAACAATTCCAGAGTCGACATTGTTGGCCTCAGATGTTGGTTGTACACCATCATCGAATTATATGTCACATAGTAATGCGAAGCGATCCTTCCCAACTCGGTACTCTGGAATCGTCCCGAAGACCGCTCATACTTCAAAAGCTGACATTTTTCGAGTAACGCTGCCGCGGAGTGGACGATATCCGCACGTTTTTGGATCAAACCGACATCGTCGTCCTGGTAATCGACACCGACACCGTACAAACCTGGCGAGCGAAGCATTCGCACATAACTGAAAAAAAAGGCTTAGTCAACAGAAGATACGTTTGGAATAGATGATGGCCTACAGATAGGTGTATCCCAACCATTGAACGGCCTCGTCGCGATTTCGAATGGTGCCCAAGACAATTTCGGCATTGAGGTTATCGGCCAGCTTAGATACAAACTGTGACTCGATGGGTAGCTGTTGGTTGAGCAAGCTCAGGTAGTACTGGAGCTCGGAATGGTTGGTAATGATAATTCCTTCACCATATGTATCGTATTGCGGTCGACCTGCACGTCCAAGCATTTGGAGCACATCTTGCGAAGACAGCTCAACCCAACGACCCTTCTCCGGGTTGTAGATCTGCGTTCCTTTTATGATGACGGTGTGGGCTGGCAGATTGACACCCCAGGCTAGCGTCGCAGTACACACGAGAACTTGAATAGATCCGTCCGCAAACAACTCTTCCACTAGGGAACGATCTTCCCGTGACATGCCAGCGTGATGGATACCGAACCCAAAAGGAAGGAGATCGCGAAGATTGGAGTCCTTGACGTTGTTGGCTTCTTCTGTCAGAATTTCCCGTGTAGCACCGTCAGCTTTGACGAACTGCGTGATCGTTTCCTTCTCCACTGCCATATCCCTCAGGAATTTTGCCGTTTTGGCAGTCTCTTTCCGCGAGTGCACGAAAACGAGGGTTTGGTTCTTTCCAGCCTGGTCAAGGACCTTCTCGTAGCAGACTTCGTTCGTTACTTGGTACCGCTTGATCGCCTTCTTTTCCGTAACTCCGATGAACTGTTGTTGCAGCCCGCAAGGACGATATGACGCGTCGAAGTAGAAGAGTCCTTTCGATTCGTCTACGCGAAGGAAAGTGGCGACATCCTGATAATTGGGAAGAGTGGCAGACAACCCAACGAGACGCACATACTCGTTAGTTTGCTCCATCCGACGGATTGTTCGAGCAATGATGCTCTCCAGAACTGGACCCCGTTCATCATGAAGTAAGTGGATTTCGTCGATGATGATAAGGCGAACGAGATTCGTATAACTGGTGTCAGTGCTTTTACGCGTCACGACGTCCCATTTTTCCGGGGTGGTTACTATGATCTGTGTTTCAGCAATCTGTTGCTTCGTCATTTGAGAGTCACCCGTAAGTTCGCCGACTTTGATACCAAATACTTTAAGCCTAGCGGTGAAGTTACCGACCATCTCTTGGACCAATGCTTTCATAGGAGCAACGTAGATGATTTTGAACGCATCAAGATCGAAAGTGCCGGTAGCTTCATCACGATACTTTGACAGCTCGTTGAGGATTGTAAGCATGGCAACGTTAGTCTAAGAATCAAGTAACAGTCAGCGACGAAATCAGGATGTGCCTTGCGAAACATACCTTTCCAGCACCGGTAGGCGCACAAAGAAGAATAGGCTCATCAGTGCCAAACGCAATGGGGTAGAGCTTGCTCTGAACGCGGTTAAGCTTGGGTACGGTGAACGCTTCTCGCGCCCAGGATGGCAAATCTGACATGGGAACCAGTTCACCTTCAACAACAGGCTTCTGTTTCGGAGCCGGGACGTGAATCTCTTCGTAGCCTTTCTTGGCTCGTTTGAACGAACCGTCCGGAAGTTTACACTTCTTGTTGGACATAAGATGACCGCCCTGGCTGAAGGCCATACTCTCCAGATCCACGGTTCGCTTTGGCTGGACCGTCGAGCCAGGGGCCAATGTGGCTGTCTTAGGCACCTCGGGCTTGGTTTCATCAACGTCCATAGCGTCTGACTGACGTGCCTTCGTCTGACGATCTCCCGCTAGTTCGCGAAGAATCCAGCCCACACCCTTTTCGCGCATGGCGACTTCAACGTTGACACGCTCGTCAGCGTCGCTCCGCATGAGCTTAGTGCACCAGACAATGACGTCACGGTTTTTAAGGAATTTTGTCGTGATATGAAAGCTCTGGTAATCGAAGAGTTCCATGAGCTGATTTTCACAGTCACGAAGGTTGGACTCGGAGCCGAGAATGGAGAGTACAGAGGAGGCTTTGTCGGCGGCAGTGACCGGATCTGAGTACACCTCAGCGATCTGTCTCTGTACCCAAAAACCGTCAATGGAGTGTGGAGAAACGATGTCTTTGTCGGCCTTGGATTTTGCAGATTTTGAAGATTCACCGCCAATAACCAGCGCCTCCTCAGCAACTTCGCCGCCATCCTCATGCACAGCCTCACCGTCCCCACCCTCTTCTTCATCGTCGTCCGACTCATCCCTGATTTCAAAGCCTTCCTCGTCCTCTTCTTCCTGCTCCTCTTCATCGAAGACCACAGCAACACCGACCTCATCGTCAATCTCTGCATCCTTCCGCTCCATATCGGGATCCAACATTGCCTCGTCTTCAGCGCCATAGTCGGTAATCTTCTTCGACAGACTGACGAGTTGAGAGAACTGTTCGCCAGTTATAGGTCCAATGACTTCCTCTATCTCTTTCTTCTTGTCGAAGTCCTTCATACCCTCATTCTTCAGCGACTCCAGCACCGTGTCGGCAGCACTGCGAACAATATCTTGAGCCTGGTCACCAAGAGTGGTGTGAACAGAAGACAAGATGAGTTCGTAGACCTCACGCGTTTCAGCAGTCCGTGGTCTGTACGTTAGACCCTCCACATCCTGCGTCGCTTCGATGATGTCCGCGTATCCAAACCCAACGGTGTCAGCCTTGCGTTTAGCTACAGCCTTTTCAGAAGGCTCTTGGCGGTCTGCTGCCTTCTTTTTCTTCTTGTCCACGTCCTTTGGCGTCTCTCTGACGACACGAGAACCCATTTCTCGTGGATCTATGCGACCAGCCAGTGAAGTAGGCGCACCATCAGGTTCTCGGTCTCTGCGCGGGAGTGCAGACCGGTCTGCAGTAAGGACAAGGGAGGAGATGGCGCCATAGTTGTACTGTGAAAGATCTTGCTTTTTTCCTTGTGCGCCAGACATGTTGGCCGTTGTCAGCGGCGACGACAAGAGTAAGTACAAGTCCGAGTCTGAGTCGCGGACTGAGAAATTTCTTGCTGATGTAATACAACCTTTATTTGGAAATTTCACTTTTTTTTAAAAAAATCGCAAAAATATAAAATAACTATAAAAATTCGGCTTTGAGTGTGAAGTAGCACGGACTCTAGACGGAACTTCCATTATCTGAGTGAGATAAACGTGCACATGAGGTCAGGGCTTTACTGAGCAGAGTGTCAGGTGGAAATGCCAGCGAATATTGAAATATCGAAAGAGAAGAAAGTGGTAGCTAAAGATTCCCGCGTCAATTTGCGTAGTCTAAATATTCCCCTTGTCGTTTACCAACGGTCAGCCATCTTTCGAACTCAGGTAAGGTCACCCAATCGTTTTAACAGATCAGATCCTGTTATACACGAGAGAATATCATTACTAAGTATGCTTTCACAGCACTTTGCTAGGTAACGTATCTGAAATTTGGCGCCTTGAACAAGCTAAATGAACAAAATCTAAACTTTCGAGGTGAAATGCGCACATTGTCAGCCAACTCGCTAGTGTCGACCCGCGTATTGTCATTCGGAACGCCGTGAAGAGCGTTTCGCCGTTTATTTTCAAGGCGGTATGAGAACTGAGATTCTCCCGTCAGCAGGCAGAACACGATTGGATCCAGCGTGACCTACGTGCAGTATGATCGCACAAATAGCAGCTAAGAATTCGAGAGCACACGAAACTGATTCCGATGAGTTTTCAAAACGCTGCGGGTGAGGGAGATGGCTCACTAGCAAATCCCTTGCTATACCAGAGTGTGATAGATGAGAAAAGACGCTAAGGGAGAGGTGAAGGTGGGCCCACATATACTTGGGACCCTCGGTCTTTGGGAAGATATGCGACCCCAACACACTACCGCACTGACCGATAGCCATGAACATTGGGATTCCTGTCAACGATATTTAATTCGGCACGTCCGTACGCTGTATGGAGTGTGGAATACCTGTTGCCCTCTTCGTTTCAGAACCCAGGTTGTGCGCGACTACGTTAACCATGCCCTACTCAGCATTCATAAAGTGAGATACAAACGGAACTTACACCATGCGATGATGATACCAATGGTGGTATATGTCCCACTTGTAATGCAGAAAGTTGCGAAGTACCTAACATGGTTGTTTGTGGGAACGGTCAGCAGTAAACTGAAATTAGTGTCAGCAGGTGAATATCCCAAACGATGTGAGGAAATACAGGTATCCAATGGCGCCAATGAGAGACGCAACGGCCATGAACCAACCCCTCGTTTGAAGGCGGTCAGATGCGTATGAGAAGAGTGTCAATACGACGGCAGCAACAGCATAGGGAGGTACTGTCAGGAGTTGTGCAACGGCGTCGGCTACGGCAACAGTAAGTAGATGGATCTTATCACTCGGAACAAAAGTATACTGACTATTTCCGAAAGTTTGGATAATAGTCGGCAAGAAGGCTGAAATCGACGCCAAGGCGCAATTGAGACCGAAATAGATGACACCACCAGTATAGATCTGCCTCTTATGCTCAACGACACTATTCCGTAGGAAGCGTAACACCTTACCCTCCAGTCACGGAAAGCCATCCATATATGCGCTGGAGAAGACGCGATTGAAACCCCCGCCGGAAATCCCAGTGTAAGACTGACCTTTATTCACGACATTCCCAATATCTCCGCTTGTATTTCTATTCATCCTGGCAACAGCGATTTCTCTTTCTCTATCATTGAATAGACGCGTTTTTTCAGGCCGGTTCGGAAGCAAAAAGAAACTGATGATTCCGAGAACGATAGTAGGGGTACCCTGCGAATTCCAATTAACGGAGAATCAAAGCCTGAGGGAAGTAGCGAACAGCATACCTCAACTACAAGCAACAGTCTCCAATGCGCGATCGCAACATTCGATGTCGATATGCCGAAGGCTATGAGGCCGCCAAAAGCGCCCGAAACAGCAGCGAAACCGAACCAGTAGGCCATCTGCGTGCCATTGAGCTTGGGTTGCTTATTGTATAAAATTCTGACTGACCCGTAAACCCATTTCCTCCTTGGTGTAGAAGAGCGCTTCATTATAGTCAATACAACATCGCGTCGAGCAACAGCCATGAACTCACAAAAGTATAATGGCATTCCAGGTCCGAAGCCTGCCTCGAAGATACCTAAAAATATCCTCGCAGTGACCAAGCCGCCGAAGTTAAAGGCTGTCGACTAGGCAAACATAAGCATCCGACAAACATCCGACATGGCGTCGACATTACTAGATAAGCTCACCATAAGAGTGGACGACAAACCCCATCCCACAGCAGCTCCTGCAAGCCAGTAATTCGGTGGAACAAGCTTGGAGAAAATCGTAGCAGGGATTTGGCATATAATCTGATATATATATAAGCTAAACCTGAAGTAAAAGCAATTGGTACTCGAACTCACGTAAGAAAAGTAGAAGGCTGAGGTTATCCAGTCAAAAAGTACCCCTGTGGGATCACCGTTGAGGATATCCTCTGGAAGACCTTGTAGACGCGCATTTCCAAGATTTGAACGATCGAGAACTAAATGATTATATGTTAAAAAATGCTAACACGAGTTGGGGGGCAAAGACATACACGCGAACAGATAGAGAAAACAGGCCAGCGGAAGGATACGTTCATCAAGTCTACGTACGAGCCTCCGTTCTTCGGTCCGTAAAGCAATCTTCATCTCATCGTCAGCAGCAGGAATGCTGTCAACTTGGTCTTCGGCCAATTTTGAATCTTCATCTTCGAAGTGAGTACCGGATGGCGACATCGAATGGAAAGAAAAAAAATAGAACAAAGATAAGAGGGTGAACCCGAAGGGAGAAGGGAAACCTTACTGGTAACGACATCCGGGTGAAAGTCTTTTATAGGTGTGATTCGGATCTGGGGAAATTTAATCCTTACGTTGTCCGAGTTAGCTGAATCAAAGCCCCAGTCCGCATGACTTCCATAATGTGGGGTAGGTCCCCACTAGCCTGGTACGGGAATTCGTTCCTATATGTAAAGCCTGGCCCCCGGGGGCGGGGGTTCACTCGGGAAATTACAAACTCCGATGCCGCTTAACTGGTGCGTTGACGGTCACGTGGTATACATGTCGCAAAACTGTTATTGTATGTTTTCGGGATGGTAAAAAAAAATCATCAAGCTGGGATTACCTAATATCCTGCACTGACTCGTGAGTCACTCAGAAGTTCAGTTTATCGCAGTGCCATCCAAGAGCGTCCACGGAATCAACTTGTTCGTAGCATTGTGGTAGCATTTCGGCATGCGATCGGAGGTTGAAAAAGGCGTGGGACCCTGGGTGCCAGGTTAGATCCCATTAGCCTGGTAAACCGGCTTCATGCGATACCCGCTTTAAATTTCGAAGTACTTGCCGACCTGGCACGCTTGCTATGAATGCAGCGAACAGATCAGCCATGTGACGAATAAAGGGTTCCTCGCGCTGCAGATCCTCTTCTAGATTTCAGCCTTTTGTAGCCCAGAGAAGGGACCGAGTCCGAGTCAATGGAACTGACTTGATTCACATTTCCGAATTTATGGTCTTGAAGGTTAATGTCGTTAATGGTTTGCCACGAACTCACGATATGCAAGAAGTCGACGGCGATCAGAACAATAATGTGCTTGAGAACAACGAGGATGTGGGTGAGTGCTTCTCAGATCAAGATCATGATTTCTAAAAATACCAACTCTCCTCCATCACGGGTGTACGCTTCAGTGTTAGCGTTCAACAAGTGCGTCAGAGGCGCAGGTTAATTGAGTTTTGCACTCGGTTTCACGGCAAATATCAGCTGTCGGCCGATTCTTGTGAGAGACTTGGAGCACAGATGGAGAAATAGGTCTATGAAAGGGCGGCAGACAAATAACAGCCAGATGTTGTGTCAGGTACAGTGCAGGGTAACGCTTGGACTATAGATTTAGTGGGTCATGTAACAGAGTGTGATAGTAACCATCGGGTTTTCGGATTGGCGCTATGAAAGAGCCAAGAGCTCGTCTTCCAAATTCAATTCATATCCGCGAGAGCGTAGAGAAGCAATGACCTGTACTAGATGCGTAGACCCCAGGGCGCAAGAGGTAGGATAATTCAGAGGCAGATTGATTCCACCACAGCCGATATAAGAGACCCACCCGAGCTAATGAGAGCGGGGCGACGTTGACAGATCCATACAACTGTCGTTCGAACAGACGACGCTTTGCTCGGCCTGGCTGGCAGAGGTTTTTATTTGACTTCGAGAAGAAGCGTTGAATACACGTGCCCTCCCCCCCCCCCCCGGCTACTTGGGTCTTTATTCCCATCAACGAGTCCAGTTATCACTCCAGCGCTTAGGTTCTGCGCTTAAGTCTTGCACTGTGAGAAACCCTCCGGTCCGGAAAATCGATATCAGCGGTGTGCCGGTAAAAAAAAATACAAACCTTACTGTACCTGTGAGTACTGCTGCCCACTGCGCAATCAATTCGATGATGATTTCGCAACCAGTAAGTAAGGCGTGTTCAGGTGCCAAACCCTGCCAGTCGATGAAGGTGATCGACAGTAGCATGTACATCACACCAATTTAATTATTGTAGAGTTGAGCTTCGTGGATATCGTGGATCATCTGGTAAAGTGAATTCATAGACATTGAGGGAGCTCAACTTCAGTTCATCGAGACTAGGGCTTCGCACCGTCACCATATAGTACGGTTGTACGGGTGCCGTCATACGGGTACCCATACAAATAAATTATACATGACTTAATTGGTACGCAGCACCATGCCGTTCGTTCAAACGATGAACAACCTGGCGCTGGCGTCCCTGTGATTGATTAAGAATTCCGGCTTAATGAAAGGAGGGGAGGGGGAATGGGTTCCGCACCGAAACGTGTTTTTTGTCGCGCGGAATTGCGGGACGGTGTTCCGGGGCATCCAAGGGGCTGGCGGACCGTTGTTCCGGCACATCGGGTCGGTCGGTCGGTCGACCTTGCGAAGCCTAAAATAATTTTTGGACCTCACCTACTCCTACTGAAAAATATAACTGTCCAAGCATTATACCATGTTTCATAGTACATATTATGGCTGTTTACTATCTTTCTAACGAGGATTCACCGGAGATTTCGGTGAACAAGGACAGAACTTCAAAAAAGAGACATTTGCCGGTGTTGCCACTTGCCCTGGCATAGATCAAAAATGTTCCACGGCACTCCAGTGAGCAGTCTAAATCAAGAAAGCTAATATAATACATTAAAGTACCGTCAGGCCATGCCAAACCCGCAACTTGCAAGTTCAAGGGCGGGTTGACTCAGGGGTCTTGCAAGAAGAAAAGGGTACGATGTCGTCATATAAATCATGTGATATGTCTACCTTTGGAATATTATTCTCACGGGGGCCGGTCGGTCGAGCCGGTGAGGGCTAAAATATTTTTTGGACCCGATGTCAAGTCTTTAAAATGCGCAAACCCCTTGCTTTCTTCACCTCACCTTCACCGGGAGAGCGGGCCCGGCACAATTCTCAAAGGTGCACCCACACCAGACATTTGTGCGACTATGTTTACTATCAGCGTGTGAATAGGACCTACATCTGAAAAGGCTGAGGTCGACACTACCTTACCCGACAAAGTCTCGCCATAATTCTGGGGAACGCATGACATCGAACGATCCTGGCCTGCTCTCCATTCCTGTGGCCCCATAGCCCCTGCCAGTAGTAACGATATGATCGCGGATGCCGTATTTACATACAGTCGCCTATGCTTTGTGAGTGTGGACGAGATGTTGGCACCTACTCACTACGCAATGGCCCGCCGCCAGGCTCAGCGAACGTAGCTTGTTCAAGAATTCCTGGGAAGATGAGTCTTAGATATCGAGAGATCTCAAGATGCTACATTCCGGGAGCCCCGTAGAGACATTTCCTCTGTCAGCAAACCCATTGTGACTTCGCAGGTACTTGACTTACTGTACCGCCCTTTCAACTTCGCATTTATACACCTGTTTAAGTTAACCCTTATAAGCCCTTTTTGGTACAGATATGTGGATGCAAATTATATATGAAAGGTAGAACCTACTCTGTACGAGCCAACGCATGCATAAATAGTACGGTCTGCGTTGACCGAACTTAACGTACACCAGGACGGATCGATAGTCACAAACCAGATCAAGTAGTAAGTTGGCTGTCTTTCTACTACAACAATCTGCCCATATACACAGCGAAGACTTCCGAAGCTTGGAAGATGACTTGACTAGTCGACAAAGTTTGCGTCGCGATACCCCCCAGATAAGTCGACACAGCTTTGAGTGTAAGGCGTGAATTATATCAGCGCCGCAATGATTAAGTGCGGTGTCAGAACGAACATGACCCAGCGGATCCAATTCTGCTGGGAATTCCTGTTAAGCATTGTCCAGACGAGTGTGTCAGACATTGGCCTCGACTCTCAAGGTAATTGACCAGAAGACATATACTCATGGACCGCTACGGTTTAGTGTAGCCTCAGGAAACAAGCTTTACCGCGAAGGTAAAATTGCGTGATGCCTTCCCATGTCTGTCGTGACGAACAGACTGGGGCAGTAAAGCTGACCCTCACCCAAGGTTGCATATGCCGAAGGCACCTTTGTTTGCAGAGTGATCGTCCTTGAGGCTGGTTTTTAAAAAGTCCTTATGAGTATCGGAAAACGGACAAGGGGACATGAATCACCGCAGCAAGTGCTGATAGTAAGGAATCAGACGACAGAACGCCCAAGCCGACCCATCGCATCCTTCAATTTGTATGGCAGATGGAATAGGCATCTTCAAGGAGAGTAGGCGCACAGCCTCCCATTGATCTTCCCAAGTTCCGTTCTTCTTCCGTTTGTACCAAACTCCCACACCCGTCCATATTGACCTACGGGATCGTGGCATCGTGCACGTCGTTACAGGTTCTCGTCTCACAGTGGCGTCATCAGAGCGATTACCATAAAAAATGGCATCCTACCAGTAGTCCCGGAAGAGGCAATAGAGCGACGAGTGTTACGTTCATCTATAAGCTTCGAGACTATATGCAGACAATGTTTGCTTCTCAAATTCAATGATACACTGGAGCCCGTCGAACATCTGATGCGGATGTGTTCAAGCACCGCTGTAATCGGTGGAAAATCTCTCCCGCTTTATCATTATGAGAGGGTCATCCAGACCTACGCGTGATATTCCCCCAGTGGGAGAGGCTGGCAACAGATGAAACTTGGGGTTTCTACCTAGAAGCAAGGGCGCTTCACAGCATTCGGTTGCACGTTCAGGAAAGCGTCATAGAAAAATAAGTGACGACAAGCAGAATTTGAACATACGTACATACACAGCTCAGCAATTAGCGGCGATGCGAGGGGAAGTTTGACGCGCCGGGTGGCGGTACCAATTAAGCTGTGCAAAGCACGCATGTCAAGAATGGCACTATTTGTCCTTGCTTGCCGGTTCTGGCGTTACCAGCCCTGTCTATAAAGGGGTCCTATAAAGAGCGCGTTTCACCAATTCTCCTTTCTCAACTTCCATCTCGCAACGACCTGCCAGCGCTCAACGACCAACTTTTTTTCAGTGAGTTAATGTATGCAGGACTTCAACGGGATGCTGACGATCCGACCCATCGCCAGTTCAATATCCTTTAATTGACGATGTGTGGAATATTCGCCTACTGCAACTTCTTAAAGGAAAAGGCAAGTTCTTTCTCTCGCGATGGCACATAAGATTCTGGAAATGGCATTGATGGCGGGTGTTATCCCATCTTGTTGGGGACACGTATTTCTTGCAGCATATAGTGCCATCTGATGGTCGTGGTCTGTTTGCGATCTGGTTGCTGACGCTATTTCCATTTACAGCGTCGTCAAGAGGTCCTTGAGATACTCTGTGGTGGTCTTGCTCGCCAGGAATACCGAGGATATGACTCAGCTGGACTGGGAATCGACGGTGACAAGCCTGGCGAGGTTGTTTTCTTCAAGGAAGTTGGAAAGGTAGCTGGCCTCCGAAAACAAATCGCCGGAACCGTCATGGATTACGATAAAACCTTCGATTCTCAAGTTTCCATCGCACATACTCGATGGGCAACGCACGGACCTCCTTCGCGTATCAACTGTCATCCCATCCGCTCCGATGAGAAGGCCGATTTCATTGTCGTTCACAACGGTATTGTCACCAACAGTGGAGAGCTTCGCGCTGTCCTCCAAAAGCGCGGCTACCAGTTCGAGACTGAAACCGACACGGAAGCCGTTGCCAAGCTCATGAAATACGTTTATGATTCGCAGGCGTCTAAGCACCTCACTTTCACCGACCTTGTCAAGTTGGTGTTGAAGGAGCTTGAGGGTTCCTTTGCATTCGTTTTCAAGTCGACCCACTTCCCCAACGAGGTCGTGACGGCCCGTCGTGGCTCCCCTCTTCTCATCGGCGTTAAGACCGACAGGAAGCTCAAGGTCGATTTCGTCGATGTCGAATTCGCACGGGACCCTAGCCAGGCCGCCAACCGTGAGTAGCGTGTTCTATGCTTTCTGCGCCATTTGCTCATTCATGGCTAGTTCAACCTACCTCGCCTACCACCACCACCTCTTCACTCCTTGCCCCTCCCACTGCGAAGCCTGGTGCCCTTAGCCGACAGTCCCGCGGGTTCATGTCAGAAGATGGCCTTCCCCAACCCATCGAATTTTTCATCGCCTCTGACGCTGCTGCCGTTGTCGAGCACACCAAGCGCGTTCTCTACCTCGAAGATGATGACATCGCTCACATCGCTGAAGGAGAACTCCACATCCATCGTCTCCGCCGCAAGGAGGATGCCAACCAGACCCCTGGCCAGATCGCTTCCACCCGAAGCATCGAAACCCTCGAGATCGAAATCGCTGCCATCATGAAGGGCAAATTCGACACCTTCATGCAGAAGGAGATCTATGAACAACCAGAGTCTGTTGTCAACACCATGCGTGGTCGTGTCAACTTTGACACTAACAAGATCACACTCGGTGGTCTGCGGGAGTACTTGCCCATCATACGTCGTGGCCGTAGAATCGTCTTCATCGCTTGTGGTACTAGTTATCATTCCTGCCTCGCTACTCGCGCCATATTCGAAGAGTTGACAGAGATCCCTGTCAGCGTCGAGTTGGCTAGTGACTTTTTGGATCGCAAGACGCCTATCTTCAGAGATGACATTTGCATATTCTTGAGTCAAAGCGGCGAGACCGCGGACACCATCTTGGCATTGCGGTACTGTATGGACCGTGGTGCGCTCTGTGTCGGTGTTGTCAACACTGTCGGTTCCACCATTTCTCGGGAGACCCACTGTGGTGTCCACATTAACGCCGGTCCCGAAGTCGGTGTTGCTTCCACCAAAGTACGTTCCGTTCACTTCCTTGGGTCTTCCCACTGATTATTGTCTACTAGGCCTACACATCCCAATACATCGCTCTGTTGATGATGGCTCTCCAACTTTCGGAAGATCGTATCTCTTTCACAGAACGTCGCAACCAGATTATTGACGGTCTCCATGCCATGCCCGCCCAGATCAAGCGTGTACTGGAACAGGACTCCCAGCTTCAACAACTGGCCAGCACGGTTGCCGACAACAAAAGTTTGTTGATCATGGGCAGAGGATACCAGTATGTTCTGGCTTACTCCCGCCTTTTCCGGTATTCTTATTCGGTCGCTTTTCAGATACGCCACATGTCTCGAAGGTGCCCTCAAAATCAAGGAAATCAGTTACATGCACTCTGAAGGTACGTCATGATCGGCTGAATGATGGCAACGCTGATTGATGAACTCTTCTACAGGTATACTTGCTGGAGAGCTCAAGCATGGACCCCTGGCTCTGATTGACGAGAACATGCCCGTCATCATCATCATGACGCAAGACTCCCTCTATCCCAAGGTTCAGTCTGCATTCGCACAGATAACGGCCCGGAAGGCCCAGCCCATCGTCCTTTGCACAGAAGATGATGATGGTATCCCTAAGGGTGCTAAGACGATCCGTGTACCGAAGACCACGGATTGTCTGCAGGGTCTCTTAAACATCATTCCTCTCCAGTTGCTCAGTTACCACCTGGCTGTAAAGAACGGTTGCGATGTTGATTTCCCCAGGAATTTGTAAGTCCCCCACCAGTGTCGGATGTATTGCTGCTAATCGAGTAATATTCAGGGCAAAATCAGTCACTGTTGAGTAAGGGGAGGAAGATAGATTTTACACTCATTTTGCACGTGGACTGGAAAATTACTGTACTTTATGTCGCGGACTCTGACATATGATTAGTTTTGTAGGTATTAGAACAGATTCAAGAGAGCTGCCATTATCATTCATTGTACGTACCGTACTCCTTTTGCCTAGCAGGACTTTTCAATTTGCATGTCATTGCGTTGCTCTTTCGGAGCCGGGTGAGAAGGATCTGCGCCACGGAGTCAGAAAAAGGGACTGAACCTTGAGCTTTTCTGACTCCACATATTCCTTCCTTCCCACTCAACTCCCTTATCGATATCCGCATAATGGCCCAAAGCTCTCAACCGCCGCTGCGTCCGTCGTCGCTTTCCATCGCGCACGGCGCAGAGCAAATGATGTCTCTTCTCCAATCTGAAAAAGCTCGGGCTATCGCAGAAGTAGATAATCAACTATCCGACCTGCAGCGGCGGTACGCAGAGCTAGAACACGTGTCATCGCAGTACCGCCAAGTTGCAGTGAACAGTCTCGCCGATGCCCATCAAAGGGAATCCAATCTCCACACTCTACTTGCTCAAATGTCTGCCGAATTGGAGGCTGTAAAGGGGATCATCACCGCACTGGGCATGCATTATGAGATGAATGAGCAAACCGGACAGAGGGTTTTGACTTGTTATGATACTTGGCGGAACCACCTGCAGGAAAACCTGGTCAATGGAGTGACACTCAACTGGATTCCAACCCAGAATCAGCCCGGTGGCGCACCAGTTTCACAACCGATATCGGGAGGACCGCATCATGCCCATTCCGCAGATATAGCGCATATGCCGTCCACGTTTTCGCATTGATTAGGATAAGATTTCAGGTCAGTGCCTGGAAGTCATTTTATGCGGAACCTTGGACTAATGAAAACTTCGCCGCCAGAGAGGGCTATGTTGGGTGACCATAATATATGGTTCCAATGCTTTTCTAATGCTTCGTTTGCGCTGCCATGCTATTTTACTGCTTTTCACTCCTCCTGGCTTCCCGTTGCATATGTAAAAATATCTGTCATCTCTTGTTATCTTGACGTCCGAATCGTACAGGACCTTCATCTTTAAAAGTTTGTTCTTTCTCTCGGCCCGCTTGCGTCTTCCACTTGTTGCTGCCGAAATGGCCTGTTGCCATGCACATAATATTTGCACACTTGACAACAAAGATATCCATCCGGAGTACTGCTGAACTTTCCTGCCTCTATTAAGTATGGCGACTCTCGTACACATCAACCGCTCCCTCCCTTTTTCGACTGTTGTGTCCCTTCAACCTCCGTAATGCAAAAACCACAGCTCTCCCCAGATCGCCACTGAATTCATCATCTTCTCCTCATTCGCTCATCCCGCGTAGCACAGACGATTTCAGTTCGTGCATCAAGTTAAGTTACTATTATGTTATCTTGCTTATTCTGGATACGCTTAAAGAAGGCGGATTGATATAGTCGTTGCAGCAATATTACTTTCATGATGACTGATATCTACCTGCGGGAGATGACCATGTTGAGGTAGGTAAACATAGATTAACAATCGATGAGTACGTAGTGGCCAAAGTTTCGTGAATTATAACTTGAAATACTACACATTGATTCGACTAGAGCTTGGTGGAGGCCGCTTCCATCTGGATGAATTCGTCGACAGTATCAAGAAGACACTGCTCGAAGGAGATCCATTTAATTCCAAGCTCCATCTCCGCAATAGAAACGTCAATTTTGGCCTTCGCGGTCGTGACTTCTTCAACACCATCTAGCGACGGTAAGCGGGGGATCAAATTGGGACGTTGCTTTCTCAAGATTTTCACGGCCTAAGTGACGCATTAACAAACGAATTTCAGTGGATGAACTAATGCTGTACCTCATAAAATGTGTACATGGCGCCATTGACAAGTACTCTTTTTCCAATGACCGAATCGACCTTCAAGGCATTGACGTGGAGCGTGGCGACATCCCTCACGTCAGTACATGCGGGTAAAGCTGTCTCCTCAAGGTTGCTACTGATGAGATTGTATATATCCTGAGATGAGGTATTCAACGCTGAAAGGTCAGCAGGTAGGACAAGGGGCCCAAATATCATGGTAGCTAAAAGAAGACTGAATGGAACAATAACGGGAATAGTGTAAGGATGTGCGTACGACTCATCACGGTAACGTGCATTTCTGGATGTTCGCGGGTGAATTCAAAGGCAGCCTCTTCAGCGACTTTCTTAGAAACGGCGTAAACACCTATTCCGGGAAGTGCGCCAGAAACAGCTTGGTCGTAAGTCAGAGGGTTCCTGAAGTATCAGTTAGCCTAGTATCATGGTTTGTAGAAATCACCATATACCAGTCCTCTGCAGTATAGGTATAGTCGCGCCAGACACCTAGATAATAAGGTCATAACAAATCGACGTCAACATATAGATATACAGCTTACCACCCTTGGTTGGGTCGATGACTGCAGCGATGCTTCCAGTCACCACAACGCGTCGAACACCCTGCTTGAGACATGCTTCCAGAACTTTGACCGTCCCCTGCCTCGCGGGATCCAGAAGATCTTTTCTAGGATCGTCCACACTTCGAAAGAAAGGCGATGCCACGTGAATGACGGCACTTATACCTTGGTGAAGTAAGATCGCAGTCAGTGAGCTGGAAATGTAAGGCACACCTTTCAAAGCCTCGGTATAATCTCCATCAATCAAATCTGGCACAACAGCCGTATCAAATCTATCGCCGTAGGATGACCAAAAAGTGCGGATTTCCTTGGCTTTAGACGGGGATCTCACGGTCCTGTGAGGCCGCAGTTAGCACGGTGGGCGCTCAGGTTCACTATGGAGGAAACTCGGAACGAACCCGCGAACTGAGTACCCGCTCTCAAGAGCTTTGATAACGACGTGACTGCCCAAAAACCCTGTCGCGCCAGTAACCTGCTACGGTGAGCGCGGCGTCAAAGAAGCGTTTTGGAAAGGATAGCATACCAGAATTCTTTCTGAAGCCATAGATGAGTTTGTGTCCGAAAAAATAAGTGGTTCGCTTATTTATACTAATAGCTTCCGAGAAGTCTCGGGCAGGCGCTCCGCACTGATTACATCTTCTTACCAAAGTGGCCTTCGGGCACAGTCATGCTTCGGCTAGGCTGTGTGGGGCTAATTGTATTGAGTTGCATGAGACTTAAGAGCAGAACAAAGCGCACCGGTAGTTCCAAAAGCAACTATGCCCCTCCATCGATTATTTATCCCCCCTAATCTTTACTCAGACGAGGACAAGCAGACTTTGTCTAAAGCTATCACGGATTTATACGCCAAAAGAGGCCTTCCTGAGTTCTACGTCGTAGTACTCTTCATCGAGGTCCCGAGGAATGGTTATTTCGTCGGCGGAAGGGCAACGGACAATTTTGTTCGTGTGGTTGTCCACCATCTTGCCAGGCAATTCGCAACGTACGTGTTTCACTGATAGACTGACTCATCGGCCACCTCTGAACGTGCATATAGCGATAGAGACAAGACCAGATTTATGGACACGTATGAACAGACCATAGCGCCATTTACCAAAGCCCGCGGAGTTGACTGGGAAGTTGAAATAATCGACTCTGACGTGAGTTCTCCTTTTAGATTGACAAGCCTAAGCTCATTCAGTCGCAAGCCACAATTATGGAGGGAGAATGGAATCATACCTCCTCATGTCGTTCATAACGCTGAGATTGAGTTGCTTTGGGCCAAGGAAAATAGGCCACTCCCGTACTACTAAGGGGTCTGATTATTAGCCCTTACAGCGGTGATATGGACGTGTATATAATTCCCAGTAGATAGCGTACCTGCCTTGCTAGAATAAAGACTACTCGCGTAACAGAGTACAGCGGGGTGGGGGGCCAGGGGTGGGAGCATCTCCTAACGTCACTTAGGAGTTTTCGGGCCGGAGATGGTCCTGAAGTCACCGATAATCCCACTTCGATAGAAAGTGCTAATTCTGAACAACAATACATATCATGCACGAGAAAAGTCATCGGACCAACGGCAGCTACCGCTTTATTCTCTTTCCATCTGGTACCAGAGACAACGTGCCTAAGGGTGTCCTCGTACTCGAACTGTTGCTCAAACCCATGCCGGGACCCGGTTTCCTTCTGAAGAAAACGTTTTCTTAGCATTGGCAAGAACAGTAAAAAGGGGCTCACGGAACACCATCCGCATTTCGCTTCACACCGCTATGCATTGAGGAAGACCCAGGGACGTTCTAGGTGACGATGTTAGTCCAGGGCAAGCGGGAGGTTTGATAAACATACCGTCGCCGCAGCCGGAAATCGAAATCCGCCTGTGGGCGTGTCAGGCCGTCTTTGTGAGTTTGAAGCGCTCTGTTGCCCAGTTGACTGCTGTTGATAAGAGTTGATGAGGGCAACACGATTCTGATTTTGCTGTTGACGCTCCAGGGATGCTCGCGGTAGAATGGGCTTGGGATCACTGGAAGGCAATATCGTTACTCCGGCATTCGTTCGCTCTCCTAGCACACTTCGTTCTGCAGGTTGATTTTCGATTTCGGCTTTGATAGCGGCCAGTCGGTTCTGCTTCTGCTGTTGACGCTGTGCTTCACTGGGTGCAGACGGTAGTACTGGCGGTTTATTCTCTCTAAACTGCTCTCCGATGACGCTACGATCCACATCCTCAAATCGCACGCTATTGTTTGTGTTCTCTTCGTCGAATTCTTCACCTTCACACAAGATGGGTCTTCCTATGTCTCCTTCACCAAGATCCACTGTGGCAAGAAAAGCGTCGTCTTCGGAACCAAACATGAACGAATCATCGCCATCAGGCTCAATCGATGACAGAGTCGACGACGAGGTAGTCTTGAAATGGGCATTTCCGATGCCGAAGGAGGCATTCGGCTGGTGCAGTGTCGGCACATTTGGCTGGGGCGGTCTTTGTTGTTGGGGTACTGAGGCGTTTGGTTGCGGTGGTCGCTGCTGTTGTTGAGGAAGGGGAGCTCGTTGCAATTGCGGGGGAATATATGCTTGTTGTGGTTGCTGGGGAACTGGTACTGGTCGCTGCTGAGGCTGCTGAGCTGTCGGTGCGCGTTGTATAGATGTATTCGTCTGTGGCGGAGGCGGATTGTTCGGTGGTAGTGGTTCAGCAAATTCTGGTCTTCGGTGCAGCTGCGACTTATCAAATTTAGGCTGCAACTTCGTCAGCATGTATGTACAAGTCGTCACGAACAGGCTTTCCGTACCGGCTGGACTTTGATCTTGGTGACTTCTTGGGCATATCCTTTATCATACAAGCAGTTGCCCAAGAGATTTCCAAAATTTCTGAGAGCACGCTTGAGACCATCCGTGACGGCCTCTTTCTTGCACTGGATGACCATGAGGGGAGCAAAATCAACAAGAACAGAGAACTCACTTTATCCAGACCCTGCCCTCTGCTCTTTGTGTTCTCTATTGTCCCATATCCAACGTCTTCATGAAATGACCCACTGGCCACCAAAGTCACCCGTACAACGGCCGTGATACCAATACTGTACCGGCGTGTCGTCTCATCGAAATCCATAAAGTCGGTGCTCATCGTGACAATGCTCGAGCTCCACCCGTCAAATCCAAAGACTTCATTGGCAAGATTTATTATCTTCCACCCCTCGGCGTAAGTGAGCTTCGGCCCGCCGCCAGGACCTGGTCGGGTAGAAATGTATTCCGGACCGAGTCTTTGAGTCAATTTCTGCTGCAGAGTCGCAGGATCGTACGGTGGGTGAGAGGAAGAAGAAGCAATACTGGAGGAACCATGCATCGAGGGGTTAAATGACAGAGATCCAGTCGTCGTAATGTTAGGGTTTGACTTGTTCATGTTGCTTGATAAGGATTTTTGATAGCAATCGATGATATGGCCGCTGAAGGCTCCAGCCATTCAATTTCTGTTTGTGTGCCAATTGCAAAGCAGCGTCGTTGAAGAAACGGACGTTAAACAAGAAAATAGTAGGTGGTGGTCAGAAACAGAGAGACAATGTCACGGCGTTACGCGTGTTTGGACGCTTCGGGACCGGTCCGTGTTAAATGCACGTGATCGTTTTTTGCGAATATTAATAATTATTTATTGACAAAACTCAAGGAAAACTACAGCCACCTCCGAAGATGATCCAATACTCTGAGCATCACATCCTCAGCGTGTTTGCTTTCGACAAACCTAAAGGGCATCAGCATTTTTGTGGGAAAACCTTTGGCTGCTTACCCGTGGGGTTCTCTTGGGTACACAACCATCTCAACTCGGTCTTTGCAGGGACCTTCGGTTCTCTTCAAGCTTCGGTATAGTCCTATGCCTTGGCCGAGTGGAACACGCTCGTCTTTTTCGCCGTGCAAGATTAAAACTGCCGTAGTTACTCCAGCTACTCGCTGCACAGGACTCTCCTTTCTAGAGGTTTTGTTCATCCGGCCGTTCCAGGGCGAAATACCCCCAAGTGCGCCCTGAAGAAATACATATAGGTCGGCTCGGTATATTCTTCGTGACTGCTTACCTCCAGCTCAGGCGAAGCAGCTTCCATGACCATGCTCTCCCAGTTGGAGACGCCAGCCCCTACTATGGCTGCTTTGAACATGGTCTTAGTTTGCGTTACACCCCATGCCGTCAATGATCCGCCTGTTTATAATTCAACGACCAGGGTATGTCGCATAGTAAGAACCACTTGCCGTGACTCCATCCTGCTACTCCTAGCCTATCTGGATCAGCAAGGCCTCGGGCGACAACTTCATGCACCATGCTCTGGCAGTCAGGCCAATCGAACGCCCCAATACCACAGGCAGCGGCGCAGGCAAAAACATGGCCTTTTCCTTGACCTTGAATATGGCGATCAGCTGCGAAAGTGTGGCGGCAATCATGCTCACTCACTTCCTCGGTAATTGGGCGAGATTACAAGGTATCCTGCAGACGCGAGCATCTCGCGCCAATTACAGAAATAAGGCATGTAATCTGTTTGCTTGTCAGTAAGCCATGCCACGTCTCATCTTGTAGAATCGAATAACCTGGGACGTCTCGGCTAAATCAGGTTCAGCATTACCGAGACATCGAAAACAATTAATTCGGGAATTCCTACCGGTATGGCCCTCCATGCAGGAATAAGATAGTTGGCAAGGCACAACCTCGCCTTTGGTCAATATTTGGAGGGTATCTTACCAGGCCGCTGAGTTCGACGCCGTCTTTGCTTTTCCATCGGATGACCTCAGTCTTTATCTGTGGTGCTTTAACAAGCCACTGCAGATGGGACGATAGTTGCATCCGTATGCCCGACCCTAACGAGCTCCCCCCGCAGCACCTTTCATTGTCATCGATGCGAACAGACCACACATTTGGTGCCTCGTGTCGTATGCCAGAGCTCAGCACAGCGGCAAACACGTACGAGACACCTGTTGCACTGCGTACTCTTTTGGTGTCCCAAGCCCCAAACCATATGGCTTCATCTTGCGTGCGGAAAAGCGAACGGATTTCATATTCATCGGTTTTGGATGAAGAAAAAGAAATCCCATCAATCCGCGTGTCAGTATCAGAAGCTATTTCGACAGCTATCATCCCATTGCTTGCACCTTCGCTGTGATTTGTCATGTCGACAATCCGGATGGCGTCCTCCGTCTCTCCGTACAACTTTCGTACCAACGCCCTCTTGTCAGCTCCTTGACGAACGTACAGAGTTCGTGCGTCGAGGATGTTGGCTGCGTCATAACTCTGCAGGGTCAAAATGTGGTCTGAACTGAGCCAGATATTTGATCCCGACGGCGAGCGGGGGTACGTGTCAATTGTCACCGGTGCGTCTTGAGGGACAACGGATACCCTTTCAAGCAACACCTCCCGTTCGGCTGCCTCCGGTCCTCTGTCTTCCCGTAACCTATAAAGTAATTCCTTACTATCCGGGCTCCAGGTGAAGCTCTCGACGTGTCGATCCTTTCGTATGCGGTTCATGGATGATACCTCTCCTGTGATCGGATTGAGCAGGAAAAGGTGTGATAGCCCCCGCTTGTCGCCCATCCTCTTTGCATCGTCTCTATCCCCTCGAGCGGGTCCGTCGCCTGCAGCCGTGAAAGCGATGTACTTCCCGTCAGGCGATATCTGGAATTGCTGTATACCCTTCTTCATTGGTTCCACTGCCAACGGCGTGGGCACTTCGTCCTCGGTCAGCCTCAGAGAGTAGATGTTCCCTCCCTTCCCCGGACTCCATCTATCGGAGAGAAAAACCACCATGTTGGAATCGAATGGATGGAAAACACCTGCGCGGTCGTGAAAATCGCCGCTTGTCAGTTGCCGGGCGCTGTCAGCGACGCCTGTCCGTGCGAGCCATAGTTCAGCTAGAACGCGATCAGCTGATTTGTAGAACTGCTGGACTTGGTAGAGAACGTGTTTGCCGTCTGGGCTTATGCTGATGTCTCGGACTTTCTGCGAGGATGCTATTTGAGAGGGGGTATGGAACATGATTGGATTGTGGAATGGTCAAGCGTTGTCATGTTTTTATCTCCGGTCTTTAGCATGCCTGTGTGCGAGCTCTCACGTTTGTTTGCCAAGGTGGGAAATGCACTGAGAAATTCATGCGCGTAAAGGGAATATCATGGGAATATTCTCATATATATTCAGCGGCGAAAGTAATGGGGGATTTTTGCCTCATAGACTCGTACATAGACATTTAGACTCCACAGCCACCATATTTTAAATTTTTGTACTTACCAAAGTGCGCGCTTGATAACATTAAAAATTAAAATAGGGGCAGTCTTCACGATCATGTGATGTACGTTTACCAAAATTTCAAATTTCTTTCTCTTTCATCACCGCCGTCCTTCCAAGCTCTAACTCATCCAAGAACTTGCTCCTCAATGTCAACCCACGAAGAATTCTCTGAAGAACAAGGACCTGCAATTGTAGACTGCGACCTGCTTGAGGCCGCCAAGGAGAATGTCCAGCCTCTTGCCACTGGCCGTCGAGTAACAGCGCTGTCCTCGATACTGTCCACCCCACACGCACATAGAGAATCGAAGCTCTCTGCGACCAGAAACAGACTCCGGATCAATGTTGAAATTGCTCTGGAAGATGACGATGACGATCCCTTGGAGGCCTACTGCAGATTGGTTTATTGGACAGTTGAGAACTATCCCCAAGGCCATAGTGCGGAGTCTGGCCTTCTGGAGCTTCTCGAAGAGGCGACGAGGGTTCTCAAGGATAACAGAGATGGGAGATGGAGGGGCGAAATGCGTTATCTCAAGCTGTGGCTGCTCTATGCGAGCTACGTTGAGAGACCCACCGTCATTTATCGTTTCCTGATCGCAAACGATATCGGAATCAATTTCTCTTTGCTGTACGAAGAATATGCGGCGGTCCTGGAGCGCGATGGAAGGTGCGTCGTATATCCACTACTTCACTTCTTCTCTATTCACGTCGTGTCATAGGAGGAAAGAAGCAGACGATATTTACAGACTGGGGATTGCCAGGCGAGCTTCGCCACTGGATCACCTCAAGGCCAGACACGTTGATTTCGAAAAGCGGATGATGTGCGCGTCACCCGTTGCAGCTACCGACACGATTTCTTCCTTACCGCCACGCCGGCCAGCTCTGGCTACGACTGTGGACCGTAAAGTCCCCCTCAATTCCCGACCCATGGCCCAATCGCATTCGACCAGTGCCTCCGCATCCAACGCCCCTCTCCAGGTCTTCGTAGACCCAACAGGCTCAGAATCTCGGCCATCGCTAATGGAACAGAACGCATGGCCAGATATTGGTACACGTAAAACCAGGATTAAAGAGAATATTCCGCAGACCAAGAAGATGGTGGGCTCGACTGTTAAACAGTCTAAGAGGGTAGTATCTTCGTCAGGTACTCGTATCGTTCCGTTCATAGACCCTGCCGAGAACGTGGCTGCACCTGCGTCGAAGAAACGGCATGCTTCGCAGAGCCGTATTGTACCCTTCGTTGATGACTCAAAAGAAGCCGAGGAAGAGGTTCCACCAACCCCCAAGTTTACACCTTTTAGGGACGAGGTCTGTTGATGATCTGTTATCAATGAATTGGCATCGCGCTAACTTTCTTTGTAGGATGCGTCAATTGCTTCGCCCATAGTCCCGGCCGAGTCCGTTATGCAGATTAAGACGCCGGCTTCAGCTTTGGCAGCTAATTCTGAGGCGGAGGCATTGAGGAAGGATCCCTTGAAGAACTATGGTGATCATGGTCTTGGTTTTGATGACCCCTAGAGCGGCGTCTTTGTTTTTTTTTTTAGTTACGAGTTACTTATTCTTTCTTGAATCTCAGCCCTTCTGATATGTTAGTCTGTATTTGTTGTTCTTTGCTTCCTCTTACCTTATAACATGATGATAATTACTTCATGTACCGATTCATGGATTGCATATGCGTCTGCTCTTGTTGGTGTAGAATAGTTGGGTCGCAAGCAAAGAACGATCATCACGGCGTGCATTTTTAACGTCCTTCAAAGTCAATGCGAGATCTCAAATGGCGGAATGAAACAAAGTGAGGCCTGTCACGGATTAGTGCTAACCAAAACTAGACGGATATGCCGTCCGCAAGTAAACGAATAAAGCACACAAATCCGAGTCATCAGAGGCGACTAGACAATTCGCACCGTGAACCGTGACAGGCAGTATGAACTTGCATGACAAAGTAGCTCACTGCTTTCACCTGGGTACACTGGCAGTTGAGAAACGTCACGACGGTGCTGAAAATGACTCTTGCAACGGTGTCAGTTGGATAGACAGATACCCTCTTCGGAAAGGAAGCGTCGCGATTATCAACAGATGAAGTTTTTAGTTCACCTTCTTAGAGAGAATACATGTCATTAGTTGAACGCCACGCGAGGTAGAGGCCTTTTGTGCAAGTGGCAACATATTGAGAAGGAGACCTTTTTCGGCTGAATAGGGCCCCGTTTCCAATGACGCTTGAGCTTCTATGGACCCTTCGGAGAATAGTGAGAAGCCCGTAGCCGTTCCGGTGAATTTAAAGGTCCTTTTCAGGGAATCACCGCCTCATATGTTATTGCGTCTATAGCAATAGTATGATGCCACAAGAGCTGGAGGCTCAGGTTTCAGTACTAGATTAAGATGTTGTACCTTGGATTGAATACATTGGTATCTATGGGTCCCCTCGATAAAATCAAACCGTTCCCAGGTCCCATTCCTACACAAGCGAAGATGAGTCGAGCGCTGAGATCGCAGTTTAGGTGGGAGGGAGGTCAAAAAGTGGCCTACGAGGTTCCGTAAGTCTTGGCTTGGTTGCATCTGATATGCCCCACCATAAGGTCTTCCCTTCTGAACACGTCTCCAGGTGGAGGAGAAACCCGTCAAGAGAGTAAGTTAGCTCTCGCCGCCTAAACAACGCCATACGCTCGACGTATGAGACTTCAGAATCATTCATGGCATTCTGATATGCAGAATCACAGCCACGACAAGACATGCCATAATGCAGTGTGCCCGTAGAGCGGTCGAGATATGGGAGAAACGTCGCTGAGGAGAAATGAATGCCGGAGCCCCCGGTGAAATTCACAGTAGGATGGTGAGTAGTCGAAGTCCTATGGCCGCTCTTCTGATGCAGCGCCTTTCTAAGCGGTTTCTCCCCGAGTCCGATATGAGGGTCATCTGGTAAGGCCCTTCGCCAGAGACCTAATGCAGCCATGGATTCATGTTGCGTTATGGGCCTCAGCTGCGGTGACTCTCTGAGGCAAGGCACGCAGCATCGCTTGCATGCAGGAAGCCATATGAAGCCGCCGAACTGGTCACAGACGCTGCATGTGCTGCTGCACAGGACATCGTAAAGCTGGCCGACGGTGAAGTATGCAGCTAAAGTACAGAGCGCACTGGGGGCATGAAGCAACAAGTATTTGTAGGGTATGGACGAACGAGCGATTATTCTGGCGCATTTGTTTACACGCTGAAAAAGTGCGATCGTGCGCAAGTCCGCTGAACGGAAAATCAAGTCAAAGAGCTCTATGGGAAGGATATCTAGTGTCCCGAGAGTTCTTGTTGGGGGGGACAGATAATTGTCCGGAATTCCGTACGGAACGAGGTCCAGGACCTCCGTACGAAAATCTGGTCGGCTGTAGGCAAGGGCGCTGAGCACCTCTTTTGTCGAGTCCGATGTCAATGCCATGAATTACTGGAAGATTATTATCAGATTTAAATAGATTGCCCTCGGGATGGTGACAGGGTGCATACCTCGGATATTAAAAGATATGCAGACTAAAGTCCTTACCTGACTCGGTATGAGAAGTCGGTTGAAGTTTTGCGGGGTCCTATCGCCATCATGAACGGTAGTACCCCGGGTTCGGGGTCCCTCGGCCCTTGCTCCCGGGCCCGGAACCCGAGCCTCATGCTTGTTATCTCTTCTTTCCGCCGCGTTATGGACTCTTGTCGGTTGCGTGCACTGGTCTGCCTCTGGGTCTCTGCTCCATTTTCCTATTCGTTCTCTCGAATTTTTCGTAGTATTCTTGGCCAGAGCCATGGATTCTCCGTGTCTCCCAGCTTTACGTTTTTGAAGACCGAGGGATTCCCTGTTATTAGCCTCTTAAAGGTGTTTCTAGTCGCCAGCTTACTGGCCACTCCACGTCCACGCCCTCTAAGCGCGCTAATTTAAGATGTCCTTCGCATGGATGACGTTTAGCAACTGCCAGAAAAATACATTTCTGGAACGCTCAATTTCCCGGGTGGCGCTGGTCGGCAGATTTTATTTAAAAGACCTCGATCTTTGGCTTGCACGGTCGGTTTACCCTCGCACCTCTGTGAACATGTTCTGTCGTCTGCTGGTCGCTGTCTTCCTCTGGGGTATGCTCCTCGTATCGGCTGCGCCCACGGGGATCTTGCAGTCCCAGTTTCCCCCAGTAGCCGACTTGAGCGCTCAGCCTTTGCTCGAGACGGCTTTGCAAGCCGCAGCAGTGCCCGTGTTCATCTCTACCAGCGGAACGGGTGCAACATCATTGTCTGGTAATGATGAGGGTAATGCTGGGTGAGTCGCATCTAACTGTTGGTTGTGCGTTTCGCTGATGTTCAACATATTAGTTGGCTGAGCCGAATGTTTGCCTTCATGAACAAAGAATCCAATTCACATCGTCGAAGGCTACGACGGTCAGTTTATCAGCCGCTTTCAGTTTCACCACAATACTTATTCTCTTCCAATAGCTACAGTCCACATCCTGTATGTATTGCTTTGGCAGAACGATGTCCGACATAACCTGATATGTGTTCCCACAGTGACAGATTCAATTTACGACGTATTTCGGCTGATACCCATATCTTTATTTTCTGGTGAGTGCAACGTCTGCGAAGCGTGGTCATACCTAAACTGTCTTTTGCAGGAAGAGTGATGAGATTGATGACCTGTATATATTTTGTGATGAACGTATGTCAAAGTTGAAGTTAGACGAATATTTCATGTGTATCAACGTCATTGACTGGCAGCGCCGCAGTGACTCCGCCAGGCGCATGCTCTTGCTTCTTCTACCTACCCCTCTATTCATTTAACTTGGATACCTGTAGAGAATCTCTTTGAAGATTTCTTTTCTTTTTCGCTGTATACACTGTACAAAGATTACCTTTTCGGGCGTATTTGATGATGTTATGTAAGCAGAAAAAGTCTGGCAATGGGCACGCAAACGGAACGCTGCTTTCTTCTCGTCGCCATCGACAACGTCCTCGGCCGGGTTCAGTCCTGTGCTCCTCTTCATTCTGGATACCGAAAATCTTATTTCACCTCTTAAAGCTCTTCAAGTCTACCGATAATCGAGATGGATCCTCAATACAGCACCCCATCACAGGATGTCGATGCATACGGTCCTCAACCGCATCCATACCTTCACGAACCACTTCTGTATATCTCAAATCTTCCTCATTATGTCTCCGATGAAAATCTTGCTCTTGCGTTCGTTACATGCGGCCCATTCCGACCGAAAATCGCTCGTGATGGAAGCAGCAGCCTGCTGTCGGGGACCATCGAGTTCAAGTTTCTCGAGAAAGGTTCGTGGTTTCCTTGCCTTTGGTATACCTAACCATTACCATTCCTTTACAGCCGAGAAAGCTCTAGCTACTCTTCAATCACGTCCAATTCCGGGCCTGCAGGCCCCAGTACCTCTTGTATTATCCCCATACCCCCCGACGAACCCACCAACGCCTCTGCCTCCACCATCTGCCATTCCGAGGCTCGTGAAGCATCTACCTCTTGGATACACCGATTCCCAGCTATACGACATATTCCGACCATATGGCGCACTTGCATCCGCCCGCACTCACACCCACTTTGGTCCCGATACCGGCATGGTCGAATTTTGGAATGAAGACGACGCCAGGAGCGCTGAAGATGCCATGCATTGTGCCGACGTCGAGGGCCAGAATATCGCTGTCCAGGTCTACCAACAGCGAAGGACGAGCGGTGGTGTGAGCGAATTCAATACTGCTGCACCCACTTTCATTCCCTCAGGATCCATGTACACGTATAGCCCCCAGGTTCGTCGTGTTATACTCGTTCCAGGATATATGCTCATTCCGTGCAGTACTCTCCCCCTACCCCGCCTCATCGCCAGTCTTACAGCCCTCGAAGCCCCCCTGCGTCTATTCCCTTCGTACACGGTCCTGGTCAGCAGGTTCAATTGGCTCCTGTGTCCGGACCAGGATCTAGCAGCCATAGTGGCCTGATCGACCCTTGTAATTTGTTTTGCAAAGTACGCGACTTTTTGGGGCATGTGCCACTCGTATTGATCCCTTTGCGATAGAATCTCGATCCTGAGATTGATTCGAATGCTCTCTTCTCACATTTCCGTCATGTATGTCACCCCTTGGTCCTGTTCTTTCCCATAAACTAAATCTTGATACAGTTTGGGCAAATTGTCAGGTATGTAGTTTCTAAATTCTCACAAAGCCTGACCTGAGACGTTCAAAAAGTGCGCGAGTTATGCGTACCGAGAGTGGAGAAAGTCGTGGTTTCGGCTTCGTCTCGTATCAGACCCCTGATCAAGGTAGGCATTTGAAACATGAAAGTATATAACCAAGTTTTTAATCATCGGTCCGTATAGCGGCTGCGGCAATGGTTGCCATGAATGGCGTCCAAATCGGTAGCAAGCAAATTGCTGTGCGATTGCATGAGCCTAAACAGCTGCGACAAGAGAAGCTAGCTCAGCGTTTCGGTGGACATAATGGACACCCCAGGAATTCCAGTGGAGCTACGAGTCCCACGCTTAGTGAAGGTGGAGAAAGCATCGGAGGGTGGGGCAGTCCTCGTCAGCGTTCTATCAACCTGGGTTCTCCGCCTATCAGTCACCATGAGAGGGCCGAGCGAGGTAGACGGGGCAGTGGAAGCTATTACAATGTACACCGTATTTTACTCTCGAGCTTTCACCTTTTAACTCTGACATCATTCTAGGCTGCTCTGTCCGGTACACTCAATCTCCCCATGCGCTATGATGAACTTGCAGCGCTCTCGCCTGTTGTTCGTAAAGAGGTTCTGACTGGAGACCTCAGCCGCCGGGTCAGGACCCTGGGAACAGTCGATACCCAAGACGTTGACGCTGTAGTGGAAAAGCTGCTCGAACTCTCCTTGAATGAAGTTGTCCAATCCATCGAAGACCCCGACAAACTATCTGATCGTGTTGATGAGATTGTCAAGCGCAGTCTCCGTCTCTCTGAAGCTTCGCCGCCAAAGTCTCGATCCCCTTCGGCATCAGCATCTCAGGACTCTGCTGATCCTAATGGTCTTGCCGCGACGGCGAGTGCCCCTGAATACCCTTCCACCCCCATCTCCGCCAATGGCTCATTAGCCACACCCCCTAGAACGTCATCTCCATCTGGTTCAGTTCCTCCCACATCCGAGAGAGATCGGATGATTGCGGCTGTGAACAAGTTTGAATCGTCTCGTCAAGGCGAGCTTACTGAGCTCCTGATGAGCTTGCCCAAGCGCGAGCGTGCAATGTGTCTCTTTAACGTTGAGATTCTTCGTGCGAAACTTGCAGACGCGAAGATGGTGTTGGACAGTGAGGATGGAGAGGAGGAGGAGGAAGAGACCAATGTTCCCCAACAAGTCCCTGTCACGCCGCAGAACAAGAAGACGGCTCCGCCGATGGTGGAAGATTCGCCCCAAACGCCCGATCTCTCTTCTCGGGGACCATCTGCGACGGCGTCACCTTTACCAGGAACCCCGTCTGGGCCGACGTACACAATTGCGTCGCTCGCGAAATTGCCAGCTGCCGAGGTTGTTAGATTGGCGTCGTCTTCCCAAGCTGCTCTACCGATACCCAAAGCCGATCCGTCCATCGTTCAAGCTACCGATGCGTTCATCGATGGACTTTTGGATAAGCCTCCTCAGCAACAGAAGCAACAGCTAGGCGACAAGCTGTACGTTCATCTTGATGTTGCATTATCCTGTGCTGATGCTACTATTTTCTTAGATTTAAAGTCGTCAAGTCCTTTGGTATTAAAGCTGCGGTAAGGCTGAGCCCTTTTTTCTCTGTTTGTGTTGCTAATATATATATTAACAGCCGAAAGTCACTATCGCTCTCCTCGATCAAGAAGATCTTCGCGCGCTTGCGCATCTCATGAACAGCTATCCCAGCGTCTTGAAAGATAAAGCCCAAGCCGTGGCCAGCAACAAGTAAACGAGACCGTTTCTGCTTTCGAACTGCTCAGCATATCTTTTTTCCTTTTCCACTCTCATTCATCACTCGGGGCCCAATCATATCTCTTTTCTAACAATATATCGGAAGATTTTTACATTTACTCTACAATTAGTCTTCTTTTGTGAATTACCCGATTTTGCTGTCAAACCACTGCATCCCACCCCCTCTTTCTGTAATACTTACTTTGATGACGACCTTTGATGAGAAATAACGTTTGCCGATGATTTTTTTGCTATCTTCCTTTTTTGTTCCTGGTGCATGGTTTTGTTCTGTTACCCAAATACAGCACCGGTATCTCTCTTTTTTCGCTTTGCATTTTGAAATTAATACGGGGGTTAGGGAGAATTGTCAAACGCTGCTAGGCCAATGTGATTATGTTTGAATGTATAACAAGTAGTGTGTAAAAGAAAGAACGATCGGGTATCATCATTCGTACTTTTGGCGGGCGGTGATTGCCTGAAATGGACGTCATTTTTCCATAGTGGTGCCAAACAAACCAAACAAAGACCATATTTAGCGCGTGACCATCGCTGTCACACTTCTCAAAAATTTCTTCCATCTTCTCCATCGCCAGCGCTCATCGGACGCCCAGGAAGATTTCCCTCTCCTTGTAAGTCTTTTTTCTACCACGCCATTTCTAAGATGAAACATTTATCTGCAAACCTATCGCGACGTGCACGCAAGTGTACAATGGGCTGGACTTCCTTCGGGATCCATTCAAGTCTCTGAATTTTTTTTTCGTCTCATGATATCTTTTGACCACAGGCTGATATCATTTCAGGTCTGGACCCCAGAATTATATACTTGTCTTCCCACTGTAGTATCATCTAATGTCATTCTTTGAACCGCATTTTCATTTCGAAGATCATCGTGAGACCGAAGTATCATGGAGCCCTGTGGGCCCAATCGTCCGGTTACCAATTGTATCTCACGAATGGAATATTGCCCTTTCAGTAGATAGACATATTCATGTGCCAAGGTGCCGAATGTCGAATTCGTTTTGAATGCTGGTGCCTTCATTAGTTACGATCTTCGCTGAACGCCACGTGCGAACCTGAAAACCCAGGGGGCGTGGGAAGGTTGATGAGGGCTGGGGATCCCATTACGCTTTTTCAACGCTTACGTTTAAGCGACACCTCTCTCTGGTGCTCCTTCCAGAGGCCCTCCGTCGTGCACTGAGGGGCCCGGGTGCGACGACGACGACGACACGCTCCTGATGACAACGAAGAGTCAGCCATTTTCCCGGTTATCGCGCTTTGGTGTTTCCTTCAAGTCCAACCCCTCGTCGCGGAACCGAAATCCGGGAAAAACAGCTGCGGAGGACGATAACTGGTATATTCCGTACAACGGCCCTGTTGAGGCTCCCAGGCGACCGTACGCGAAGCCCAAGGAGAGGGACAGCTGGGGCGATTCTGTATATGATGATGGGGAAGGAGTCGCGCAGAATGGGTGGGATAAAGGGCGCCCTAGAGCTCATACAGAGCCAGGCAGAAGTGGTTCGTCAGATACAACTCATCGTTCCCGACAGCCTACTCGTTCGTATGTCAACGTCGACCCATCGGGAGGCGTAGGAGAATCTCCTGCACCCCGAATATCCCGCGAATCTACCCCAAAATCTCCATTTGCCAGTATATTCTCCTTTGGTTCTCCGAAGAAACGAGCCCCACCGCCCTCTGTTTCGACGAAGAGTGATTCCAAGTGAGCATCTTCCATTTCTCATGTGGCGAACTTTTGTTGCTGGTTTGATGGAGGCAAAGACGGCGTTGATATACTTATATATCGTTTTTGCTTTGCATGTCGACCGACGCGAAACGGTCACTGCCTAACTGTGTTACATCATAAACTGATAGCAACCGAAACAGACGTGGTCGCCGCGACGACCGCGAGTCCAACGGCGATGATGAAGACTACTACAACTCATATTATTCTTCGCTGGTCCAATCGCCCCTCAGAAATCAGTACCAGTCAAGGCCAGAGGATTCCCGGCGTTCTCCAAGCAGTCCTATTGGTCGTTCTGAACATACTCATTCTCCTGCTTCCGGCCAGTCATCATCATCGATACCGCATCCTTACGCATATGTGTTTCCTACTGGTGACTACAACGACGCGCCAAAAACTGCACCCCTTATGTCCATGAACAGCCGGGACTATGATCCCTTTCAACGCATCCCCGTGCATCCGTCGCAGAGCGCGGGCAATGGCCAGCGCTCATCTCTTCACCCTTCGTCTGCTGCTGGTCATCGACTCACAATTTCCATCTCCTCTCCCGATTTGCGACTTTCGCCCGCCTCTTCTTCATCACGAACACAGCCCAAGTCATCTATACTGAAAGGCAAAGAGCGCTGGCTTTCGCCAGAGACTTGGTGTGACGCTCTGTTCCTTCCCAAGCCCCGCTTCAAGGTGAAGCAAGATGGCAGTATCCAATACGGAAAAGGCAGGATAGTCAGCCCACCAGGAAGCCCTGTCTTCACTTCGTTTGGTCAGGCTAATCAGCCACCAGGTGTCTTGTCTCGCGCTCTCGCCCAATCCCGGTCGATGGTTGATCTACCTCGTACGGCAGATCTATCACACAGGCACGCTCCTGAACCGTTTTACATCGGTCAGGCCCAACCCCCAGCATCTGGCAATGCCGAAGCTGGCCCGTCAAGACCCCCACGACCGCGAAGTCTGTCCCTTGATGATCTTGCACTTCCAAGCCCCGTGCCGTCATTAGCTCGGTTCGCTGTTCTGCTTCTTAACCATCCGGTTGTATACTAATGTTATCGATTGTTCAGAGTACTCGAGGAAGGTCAAATTCTCGACCATCAACGTAAAAAATGGCAGATGCAGGCTCAGAGTTCGTTCCAGAATAGCCGCGCACGTAGCCTTTCTCGAGCACGGACCAAATCACTTAATTCTAAACAGGCCAAACAGGTCGAAACTGGTACTGTGAAACATCCACATATTGACTTCCTCGCCGCTCGCTCTCTTCTGGGTAATCAGGACCCAATGAACATCTCTACAAAAGCTAGGCTACGCACTGCGAGCCAACCAAGCAGCAGTGGCGGACCCACGTTTTCGAGATCATCGCACACTCACTCGAATTCCCTGTCAAAAACGTCGAAGTCTTCCAAATCACATTCTCAGGGACACTCTAGGAACGAGTCGTGGGGGAAGAAGGTTGCTAAAACAACCGGTGGGGCGCTTTGTGGGTTCGATGCGTCCGCTTTGACTCCGACCGAAGAGAAAAAGCTACCGTTTGACGATGCGTTGGCGGGCGATGGAACAAGGGTTATCCGATTCGAGGACCCTCCGACGGTTCGCGACTCCGTAGTGCGGTTGACTCCGCCACAGGGGCCGTCACCGACGCCGTCTGCAGGGTCTGACCTGCGTATGGGTATTGCGCTGTCTACACCACCGATGGATATCGAGGATCGAGAGTTTATCAGATTACCAGCTCACCCGTATGCGCAAGGAGGGCGGTATGCGTACACTAGTCCTCCAAGCCGTGGTTCGGATTATGCAGGTCCACATCCCTCATCAGTGGCTGGTGGTGACCCGGAACGTCTGGACGTGTCTCAGCGTCACAGACTGCCTCCCCGTGCCCTTAACCATCCCTACGCTCAGTATGCTGATCGTGATTCGTACAGTGACAACGACCGAATCATCCCTAATCCCCGTCCGGATAGTAATATTTCGCCTGCCTCAAAAATGTGGGCGCAGCTTTCGCCTAATGGGAAGGTACAGGAGATACTCCCTGAAGAGATCAGGTACTCTCCGGTTGTCCATGCGAAGGGAGCTGGTGCGAACATACGGCATTCCGGAAATATCTTTGATACCATCGGGCTTGGGGAGGCGCTCTTTAGTGCTGGTGAGGCTCGTGGGAGTAAGGATAGTGGACTTGGCGCGAGTGAGGAGCAGGGTGTACGCAGCCAAGCGAATGGAATACTCCATCCGTATAGCAACTTTCGACAACCTGTGGCCTACGATGTTACACGACCCTTGTATTTTTACAAACCCGCTGCGGAAAAGCCTCTTCCACCGCAACCAAGAGACGACGACGTTGCCGCGACATCGACACCGCAACGACCGGCTCTCGTTCATGAATCCTCATCCTCGACGGACCGGACACCAGAGACGAATTCATCACAGGCTTCACCCCGCCCGCTCGGGAGCCCTGATGACCTGGAGCATTTCCAAGACCTCTTTTACCGACCTAGCCAGGTAATCGGGCCTGCGCTATCCAGGAATCCGTCTTCGCGAAGCGGGCTCACGACCCTGGCGAATCAGCTCAACCAGGAATTTGGGGAGAGGGATCCGCACTTGTCGGGTGGTAGCAGCTCAGGTTCCAGTCGTCCCGGTGGTGATGGGATGCAATTTGTGCTTTCGGAGCGACCTGAGGGTGCTCGTCGGGGAAGCATTATACCTCCGTTCCATCCATCTGTCACTATTCCGGAAGATGTGGAATCTTCGCGTGCGTCTTCAGTGATTGAACGGTCTCCGGTGGAGGCAGCTAGTGATGGTTAGTGACCTTTCCTTTTTTTTCTTCTTAAAACTGTCTTATGCTCAAATCTCTTCCTCTTTTAGAAGCATTCAAGCTGGGACAAGTGGAGTCTCAGGCGACACCCCCGGCTGTGTCTAGTGCTCATCGGTCCTCTTTCATCGGACTCATGGCTTTCTCACCCGGTCGTGGCCCACCTGAAGAGGAAGATCCAGACAACACGATCACAGTACGCGATTCCCGTGCTCTTCTACATCCTTCAATCTCAGGACTTCCATCCTCTGACCTTACACGAAGTAGCTACTTGACTAATTCAAGTCTCTATTCGCGTATGTCCAACCTCTCTGACTTTCCCGTTCCCCCCGTCCGGGATGCGCCAGCGCGTGTCTCGTATACCAGTTCCTACTTTGATGACCAATATACGACTCGCGATGCTCGAAGCGTCACGAGTAGCAAGCGTATGACTTTTGGTGGAGATGAAGAGATTGACCAACTACTGGCCAGTCTATCTACGAGCTGATTTTCCGGAACGACTTGCTTGCCTGCCCTACCAGCCATAATATTGGTTTGTATCTTTATTATTGTTATACTGTACTTACTTGTGAATCTTAGAGAGCTGTGCATGTTTTTCCTGATCTTTCGTTACAGTACTTATTGTCATTTGATCCACTGGAATTCTGCTTTTCAATAATTTATACGTGTATATCTCTTGCATCACTTTTGGATCGGTAGTACATGGGGCTGAATTACCTTTCATATAAGGAAAATAATAATACGGAAATCAGGTGCTACTCGTACAGAAGGAAAAATCAGAGCAACTGGTCAAAGCGTTAAAACAACAGCACAGTAAAGATCAAATAAACAGCGATCGCCAGCCCTCAACCTCATTCATCGTATTGTGTGAGCTAAAACCGCAATTACTTAGTGTGACTGCCAACAAGCAAAGGTATGAAAATACTCACATCTAAAGTCAAGGTAGAGGAGCTATTGACCTCCTGGTCACGGTATATTCCGACTAAGGAATTGCCTCGTTCATATAACGAACCCTTCAAGCTGATGACGATAAATTGGAAAGAATCAGAGGCCTGAGCACGTATGTAGTTGGCAATCTTGGCAACATTCGTGTTGTCAAGAGCAGCATCGACCTCATCCAAAACGAAGAAGGGTGCAGGCTGATAGCTACACCAATATGTTCAGGTACTGCTGACAAAAATGAAAAAGGGCCTAGGTCTAACCTGTGAATAGCGAACAGCAGCGCAAGGGCAGCAACCGTCTTCTCTCCACCAGAGAGCTGTTCCATGTCCCGGAAACGCTTCATGGGTGGCATGGCATGATATTTGATACCCGCGTTGTACGGTTCCTGCGGAACTCGTTTACACTCCGTCGACTCGAAACCAACAAGCAACGCACCTCGTTGTCTTCCAAACTGAGGTATGCTACACCTCCCATAGGAGCGGCCTTTCCTTTAGTCAGATCCTTGTAAACAACGTCAATCCGATCGGAGATATGGTTGTAGGCCTTGTTGAACAGATCACATCTGAAATTTCGATATCAGTGAAATAGTCGTCGACATATGCTCAGGACACGACGCACCGCTTTTTCTTGATATCTTGGAATTGATCGCGTGCGTTCTTTGAGTCCTTGCGAGCCTGGTCTGCCTCTTTCTCCGTTTCGGCCAGCTTAGCTTCAACATCATCGAGACTAGGTGCGGGTTTAATGAGCTGAAACGCGTGTCAGACGGCGGATCAATACATACCGTTCCATGGCTTTGAGATTCGGAGCCATGCGTTCAATTTCTCCGTTCAATTTGCTTATTGAAGCATCAAATTGCGCTAGTGCCTCCGCGGAACCATCCTGTTCGCAAAAAAGAGATTAGTCGCTCTATGGATGTGCAAAAAGCACCAAATTACCTCTCGTTCATCATCGTCTAGGGACTCGAAGTCGACCTCAATGCCGAAATCGTCAACACGCTTCGGTTGCTGCGTGCCATCCTCATCTTCGTCAACATCCATGGCGACTTCATCGCGGAGATTCTGACAGTCGCTAAGCTTGAGTCATTAACATGATAAGGAGCATAGGTCACCTCTTCCATCGGCACATTTCTCAAATTACCTTCAAGTAAAGGGAGTTTAATTTCCTCCAACCGACATTTACGATAAATCGCAGAACGCTCCAGAGCAAGTTTCTCGATTTCGTCGTTCTAGGAACACAGCTCGTCAGCACCAAGGAAAAAGTTGCGAATCAAGGGCCATACCCGTAGTGTGATCTCTTTGAGAGCCTGTTCGAGAACTTTTGACGCTTTGAGCGTAGTCTTCTTCACTTGATCTACATGCCTGGTTTTTTCTTCCAGGGTAGACTGCAAAGTCGTCAGTTCGTCTTTAAGCGACGCGATCATGGCTTCAGAATTGGATATATCGTTCTCTGCGGCCTCTTTCTGATCTTTGAGCTTCTCCAGAACACCTTCTTCGGTCGATATGACTCCCTCGAGGTGCTGTAAACGCTCGCGCGCACTCTCCAGTGCCTCGTTTTCAAAATCACGCCTTCACGTACCAAAGAAGGTTAGTGAAGGGAAGTAGCTTGATAAGCGCAGAACATACTGATGCGTCAGGCGCGCTATTTGACTATCATATCGTAATCGGGCCTCACTTTCTTCTTGGGCAACCTTCAATTGGCGTTCTTCATATTCACGGATGTGCGAAACTTTGATCTTCCGGCAGAAAGACGAGAACACCCGGTCTTCTGCAGCATCGATCGAAGACTTGAGATTGGTAATTTGGCCTTGCAGCTTATCGTATGCGCTTTCGACCTATGCACAAAGTTGTATATCAGCTATCGGCCGAAGAAGCGTCTTGATCGCACTCAACCTTTTTCAGCTCGGGCGTATTGTTCTTCAATTCCTTGTCAATGTGCCGGAGCTCATCTTTAATACCCGTGAGCCGGAGCTTGCAAGCAGTCTAGACAGCTCGCGAACGTTAGAAACGGTGCCTCCCGGAAGTAGTACACGCCTCACCAGATCATCCTTCGCGATAGTAATTGCCGATTCTAAACGGGAAACCTCTGCAAAGAGATTGTCGTCGTTCTTTCCACGAGGCTTCTGCTTGCTGAGATCGCGAAGCTGGCTAAGAAGCGAATCTCTTTGACGTTTCAGGCCTTGCATACACTGTATCAGCATCACAACGCTTAACGTTGCACAAAAACGCACCCTGCACGTCTTTTTCATCCCACTTCTTCCCTCCGCCATGAGTACTCCGGCCCCCGGTGATTAACCCACTCTTGTGAATGATAGCTCCCTCCAACGTTACAGCTATACACAAAGTCGTCTGAGTAACTGTTTAGCGATGTAGAACAGCAAGCACGATACCTTTCACTTCCTGCCCTTTCTCGTAACAGACCATCCTTGCCACTTCCATCGTATCACAAACAAGGGCGTTGCCACACGCATGATGCATAGCCCGCTCTACCGCCGGCTCATACTGTATCACATCGAGTGCCAACCTCGCACCTTTCGCAAACGACCGGAACTTGTCGTTCACCGGCTTCACTTGGATCGTGTCCAAAGGTATGAATGTCGCCTGTCCGGCGCGTTGTGTACGCATGTACTGTGTTTATACACAGTAAGTTTTACTCATGTCAAGGAGGAAAAGAACAAACCTCAATACAGTCAATCGCTGTCCTCTCTTCGTCGACAACAACAGAATCTGTGTTCCGTCCAAGTACAACAGACACCGCGGTGTCGTACTTCCTTTGAGAGGGCTTACACAGGTCGACAACACGTCCGCGAACGCCTTTATGATAAAGATAAATAGAGTGATGAATATAAGTGACAATGCGCTGACCTGGAAACAGGCGTTGAAGATTAGCCAAAGTTTCCTTCAACTTGGCTTCCTTTTCCGACTCGTGCTGGTCAACGCCTGCTTGCAACAACTGCTGGTAGATGTGTTGGAGTTTCTCGTTAGCTTGTGCCTCCAATTGTCTATAGACACATCAGTTTCAAAGGTACCAAGAAATAGTTTGCCAAATACTTACGCGATCTTAGTCCGCTCTGACTGCTGATTGTCTAGCTCCTGCTTGGTAGCAGCTAACTCGGCCTGAAGAGTAGATATTTTCTGCTCCAGCTGGTGGATGCAATATGTTTAAATTCAGGATAGACAGCGAATATACAGACAAACGTACCTCGGTCCTCTTCTCAGTCTGCACACGGGAGTCTTCGATTCGCTGATTCCGCTTCTCGGTATAGCTTTGCTGTTTTTCTCGAAGAAGATTCAGGGTCCGTCCTGAGGTCTTCTCGTCCCTAGTCAGCATTTCTAGCGACTGCCGTTCATCAACGGCGAGCGAGCTTGCAGAAGCTTTCCTGTGTGACGGATGTCAGTGTCAGAGGCAGGAAAAGAAGAGCATCGGCCTACAATCGCGCATATTCCTCCAGACTGTCTTCACTTAGAGCCATGTTATGCTGTGAAGCCAACCTCTGTGCCTCTAAGGAAAGATATCAGACAACCCCTTGTCAAGACGGATGGAGACGAACCTTGGGCCACATTGGCGGCCTTCTGTACACTCCCAAGTTCGTTTTGTAGCTTATTCACGCGCTCGCTGACATCCCGCTCCGTTTTTTCCACCTCTTCCTTCGTCTGCTTGGCTTTGTTCATCTTGCGGGTGGAGTGAGCGATTTGGGCCTCTAGGGCCGCAAGGTCGGGTTTCTAAGGTCAAATTGAGCGATTTGCGTTCGGAGCGTGGCCTTCTGCTACACACCTTTCCTTCTAGAGTTTTATCCGCCTTCTTTATCTTCTTCTCCATTTGCATGACTGATGTCCGCGATTTAGCCTGGTCTGCACGGGCTGTATCCAAAGCCTGGTCATGAATACGTTGTTCGTCCCGGAGTCCTGCTAGTGCCCTATTCTGAGTCGTAATTTCTCTTGAATTCGAATCGATGTTCTCTTCGATATGGAAAAGTTTGAAGAGGATCCGTTGGAGATTCAGATGGTCCTGATGGCCAGTCAGACAACAAAAGCTTTAGAGAAACGGCAGAACATACGCGTTCTTGACACAAAGCTTCGAATCTCTCCGCTTCGCCCTTTTGCTCCTTGTATTGTTTGATCTCTCCCGCAATTCCACGCCGCTTCGAAAAGTTAAACGTCGCGTTCTCAGTCGCGCGCTCTTGGCCTTCCTTGGCCTTTTCGTATTCTGCAGCAAGCTCCAGAGATCCACTGATTTGCTCTATAAGCTTTGCAAGTTCACGGGGAGACTGCGACGCGACGGCTTCCACATCACCCTGAAAAACGAGGAAATTCTTGGCTTTTACAAGGATGTTATGGGAGATGAGAGCGGCGTTGTAGTTGGTGTAGGTGACGACCTTGCCGTTAAGTTTGTATTCCGAAGCGCCAGTAGTAGAGATCCTAGGCAGAACATGTTAAACGCCGCGCATAGGAAACGACGCGACTTACGTTCGTTGAAACAACCACTCTTTTCCGGCCCCGTCTATGTACACAGCTAGCACCCACGCCTTCCTGGCGGTACCCTCTCCCTCGTCGCCATCGTCCTCGTCAGCAGATCCGGTCCCCTCTTCAGCGCCACCCTTTGCTAGTTTCCATCCACGGTACACAAGATCCTTCAGTTGGGAGCTACGTAGCTGTGCGCTCTTCACACCCAGAACGAAGGATATAGCGTCCATCAGATTAGACTTTCCCGCTCCATTAGGCCCAATAATTGACGTGAAATTCTTGAACGGCCCAATGGTTTGGTGTCCGCTGAAGAAGTGGGCGTTAGGGGTCGTTCGACAGCCAACGAACCACGCACCGATAGGACTTGAAGTCACAGAGTTCGATGCGTACAAGTGGCATATTTACTACCAGTAATGTCGAGGAATGCTGAGAAGAGCGTGGCAGCCAGAGGGCCACAAAATGTTCGTCGCGGTTCGCGTCAAGGCGCGTGTCACACGAAGTCACGCTTTTGTTCACAGTACTGAACACTGCTTTACAGTACTAAACATGGTCACAAGCTACTCCCACATGTAATCTTCGACTCGGTGTCAGTACGGCACAATGTTGACTGGGGTCCATCCCATTGACCCGGTAAAGTCGCCTCAGAAACTGTATGGTGCTGCAGAAATCGTTATATTATTGCTGTCCTACAATCACTCCTCTGCTCGTGCTTGCGCCTGGAGCCTTGCCAGCTCCTTCATCCGACGAATGTAGCTGGGTACCACTATCAGCAACAGACAGCTCTACAAGCTTGGATACGCACTCGTCATATTGGCATCTGCATGGCATATATCAGCATAAAGGCCGTCCTGGAACAACAAATAACGCACTTCTCGTATGCATGTTTCTCATGCTCGCATTCCCAGGGCAAAAAGTTGTTCTTCGTCCGACAGACGTTGAGAGGAATGAGTAACCTGCGCAGTGATTGTCCAGTTAAGTATATCGGAAGCCAGAGTAAACAAGCAGCATACGCAGAGCACGAGTCTCTCCAGTGCAGTGGAACTCCATTCGCCTTGAGCTCGCTTTGGGAGGCCGTTGTCGATGAAGGCATTATTGACGGTGGTGGTCGGGACTGTGTTTGTGCGTGTTTCCTACCTGTGAGCCAACACCGGGCCGTCAGTACCGGTGACAAGATTTGCTTCAGCACAAGTTCCTCACAATCGTTTCTGCTCCTTCTCTTCAAACCGCGATCTTCGCCGTGATAACCACGGTACATTTAACAGCGGATCTGTTTCTGTCTCCACCCTTCACAATCAGCGCCGCTCTGTTGTAATACTTATTCCTTTGGTTTCAGATGTAGCAGACATTCAAGCATTCAAAATCTTCAATATTCCGTAAGTTCTTCTGTGATTGAAACTATCTTAAGCTCATTGTGACTCTACAGTGCTAGATCCTGAGCACCTACTGCACCCATCACACAACTGAGGAAGACCCGCAGCTGATATACGGTCTTTACGGAACCACTTCACGGCCCCTCGCCCTTTCTCATAAACGGAGTTGGTCTCCTTTATGTCCTAGTTCCTCTACGATGTACCTCTGCACCTGCATTAGTCCAACCTGAGAATGTCGGCGAAACTGGGCAGGTACGACTCCACATTGATCAAAGGAGTCGACATTAACAAAACGTCTCAGGTATAAATGATGGGGTGGCGATTGCAGGTAAGTTTGTATTGCAAGTCCGGCTCTTTTGAAGCATCCCTGACCTTCCGGCAGATATGTAAAACACGGTGTACGATGTACGAGAACACGACTACTTACTTGGCACCCTCTTGGCGCGTTCCCCGAATTTGCCTGCTCGATTAACAGCCCACTCAAACCTTCAAATTCCGTTTCTGAGCTGATCAACTATTGCTTATTAGCAACGCCTAAGTCCTTGCCTCGCTGATCTCAGTGATTTGCATCAAACCCTCGCAGAATTCACTATCTTTCCGGTGCAACCGGTCTCTCAGTACTACATGACCGATGTCAGGGAACGACAGACGGAAGTCAAACTACCCTTACTAACACGTGTCCACAAATTGAATGTCTTTGGGGAACAATTATCGTGTTCGCAAATGCGCGCAGAAAACTAGCTTTGCCTGCCGAGATGCCGCAATATCCTCACAACAACTATTTATCACATCGTGTAGCAGCTAAAGACAACACCGCTTCTCCTCGCAAAGGACTTTGGGTACGCGGAACACTATACAGACGCCGGCGGAAACTAGTTGGACCTCGTACCTCGATCAGCCGCGCTTAATACCGTTCGTGCCGACCTCCATCTCAAAGTACGGATTAACCACCAGCTGTACCTGTTTGAATATTTGCGCCATCAGGCCGTCAGGGACCTCCGTATGATCGAAGCACCTGCGCCTGCAATAAATGAAATCGTAGGCGACCCAGCATGCTTTCAAGTGATCATCAAGGTCTCGCACAGTCCTTAAATCCCTGTATTTACCGATATATCCGCATCACGTCGGCCCCAGCAGACCTTATAAAACAAGTGTCGGTAAAGTTGTGCATACCATACCCCCAAAATGGCTGCTCTGGTTCGCCTACTTGGATGGTTCTTCATACTACACTTATCTCTTTCTTTTAATCTCGTCAACGGTGTCCCAACCGCCAACTTATCTTATGGTACTTTCCAAGGATATTATTCCGGAAACCTGTCTGTCTTTTTAGGTGTCCCGTTTGCTAGTCCACCGTATGTGCCGTTTCTCAGCAGACTAACAACTCCTTCTTACACTCCTTCTTACAGGCTTGGTTCCCTTCGATTCGCCCCTCCTCAAGCACCAGCAGAGGTCGATGGGATACAAAATGCTACAAGTTTTGGGGCCGCTTGTCCCCAACAGCTAAGCACTATACCAGACGTCCTTCCATTCGAGATCTCTAGAGGATCCCCTTCCAACGTATCGGAGGATTGTGAGCCATTTATAGTCTTTCATCCCCCCTCTCTCATCGCAGTCTGCTCAGGTCTTACTGTGAATGTTTGGGCACCAGTAAATGCATCTAAACCACTTCCCGTTGTTATGGTATGCATCTCACTACTCCTGCATGTCTTCATAACTCACCATGTTCATCGTAGTGGATTTATGGGGGTAAGCCGATACATGGTCCTTTGGGCAGACCTAATCTAGCCACTAGGCGGTTTCGAGACTGGGTATACGGAGGCCTACGATGCATCCGATTTAGTAGAGCGATCTCTAATCTTAAACGAGCCCGTTGTCTTTGTTTCAGCAAATTATCGCGTCAACGGTAACTCCTTATTTATTAACCCCGCAACGCCAGTCGTTCTCATCTGTATATGAAAGCTTTTGGATTTTTGGGCGGCCAAGAAGTGCAGGATGCAGGTTTATCTAATGTTGGCCTGCGAGATCGTAAGTTATGATTCCACTCAATCTGTCGAGGATCTACTGATGCTCTTGGTAGAGCGATTCGCGATGCAGTGGATACAGTCATACATCTCCATATTTGGCGGGGATCCGACTCGCGTTACGCTGTACGTGCCATTCCTACCTTACCGGTTCACGACTCGGTATTTACTACGTCACAGCTGGGGAGAGAGTGCTGGAGCCATCAGCGTCGGTCTCCATCTCCTTTACAACGGCGGAACAACTGAAGGTCTATTCAGAGGTGTATTTATGGTACGAATACATTTTCCCTCGGGTTTCATCCGATTTCTAAATAGTTCATAGGAATCGGGCGCCCCCTGGACTACGAGGAATATGTCCTATGGCCAACCCTCTTTCGATCATATCGCACATGAAACAGGGTGCAATACGTCCAACTCTGTTATCAACTGTCTTCGCGACGTGCCTTATGATACCCTCATGGCGGCAATTAATACCCTTCCTTCGGTTTTCAACTACTCGAGTTTGAATCTCGCTTTTCAACCCTACAACGACGGTTTGCTTCTCGACCGAAACGCTCAGAAGGCTGTGCAACAGGGACGATTTGCCCATGTTGGTTACTGCCCCTTATATGTCGATCCGTCTGCTAATCAATGATTGCAGGTTCCATTCGTGACCGGGAGCTGCGCAGATGAAGGGACCTTTTTCTCCTTGGGAAGCACTAATATCACGCGCGTTTATCTGCTGTTGCCTTTGCCCGACAGAAATCTCATGCTGATGTTAACAGGACTGACTCGGAATTCCTGGGCTACGTAAACACGGTGTACGCTGCTCATGTTTTCCGCCGCAAATATCTAACCTGAAACGGGTCTAGGTACTTTCCCGAATTATCCTCTGAACGCATGAACAATCTTAGTTCGGCCTATTCGAATGATCCTGCACAGGTGAGCATCCGCTATCATCGGCATCTAATTTAGCCTCACTTCATTATCGAAAGGGCTCTCCTTTTGGTTCTGGTTACAATTATACTTTAACGTGAGACAACAGTGATTCTGAAATCTCCTGCCGCTGATTTGCCTAGGCCGGAATACAAACGAATCGCAGCATTCAATGGCGACTACTCATTCCAGGCACCCCGCCGGCACTTTTTGGAGGTAGCGTCGATAACGCAGCCGGCTTGGGCGTACTGTAAGCCGTTTCACTCTCAGATTTACGCTATTGTGTAATGAGCATCGCAGTGTATTCAAGAGGGAATACGACCGCCTATGTAGGGGCATATCACGGGTCAGATCTGACTGAATTCTTCAGTTTCGGCGGATCTGCTTCTAGCAATGATTTCATTGGCACTGATGCCCTGGGTAGGTTCCTCCATCAAATCATCACAACAGATCCTTAACTGACTCCATCTTTGTATAGTCAATTTCGCAACGAATCTAGACCCAAACTACTCTCCTAACACCACGGACCGAGGAATTAGCTTGTTGGAAACGACCTCATGGTCAGAATGGATATCAGCGCAACGAAATATGGCGCAGTTCACTGATTCCTCTTCGCTGTTGACATTCACGACAGACACATATCGCGCCACTGCCATGCAGCTGCTTACAAACCTCTCCTTACAAGTATGACAACTTGTGGTGGCCGGCCGTTTGTCATAACAAACCCTGCTTAACTACTACTCGGGATCCCGTCAACTGTCGGTCATCGCAAGTGCCTAGTTACACAATATTCAAACAAATCTAGCCTAGCCCCAGAAATGGGAATACATAATGCGATAGGTAACAATATAACGGATTATTGCGTGTGTATCAGAAGTGGTTCGTCCATTGAAAGCTGTTTAGGCATCAGAGTGACCATCCTGTGCTGTTGAATGGCTTTCCCATTCGACCCAAAGTACCGCCCACTTTCGAAATTCCAGCAATCATTGGCGCGGACCCAGTTTGCAATACCGTCAAGGTAAAGAGATGCAATATCATCTATGCCGGGCCCCCATGTCGGTATCTCCTCCCATAACCTTAGAAAGCTAATGCTGATCGACCGATGAAGATCCTCCACCCATAATAGTGCACTATCGAGATCACATTTCTGCTCGTTCATGACGCACACAAGGATGTTATGAGGAAATTCCTCCGATGCCTGTTCCTTATTATACGAAGCAAGATCCTGAAGACTGTAAGTGTTGCGGCTCTACTCAAGCCAGAAGGCCTCACGTTGTCAATGATTATCAGGTCACAAGCTAAGCGCCCCAGTTCGACGACGGTTGGATGATAAAACACCTCGTCAGGCAAGTCATACCCGAGCTCTAGCATCGCGTATGACGGGTCGGTTCCAATGGTAAGTCGACGAATTTTAAAATAATCTTCGACATTCCGGGTATAGCATTGATGACGATCCTCAGCTTGTGCGACTACAGAATCCATGTAACGTCCAAAAGTCTCAACGACGCGTTTCTGAGAAGTGATACTTGATGTCTTGATGCCAAGAGCCCAAAACCTGTGGTCGAAATTTGAAATTAGGGAACAGATTCAATGCGTTGTAGACCTTACTGCTGTGCAACAACTCCAAGAACGACTTCATTACTGGGTCGTGGTTTGAAGGGATCTCTAAGCGCATCTTTGACAATATCGGCATACTGACGAACTACATCGGGAGTTTCGTTATCCGTGTACTCATCGAAAACGAAGAACAAGTTCATCAAGTCACATGCAGTGCGTAGTTGTTCTACGCGGAAATCAATCCGGGTATATATGTCAAGGAAAACGCCACGTACCTTTGGTTGCCGTCGTGTATGCTAATGAAGCTAATAAACCTGGAACAGAGAGGTCAGCACAGGTCACCGCTGAAGAGAAACTGCTATCACTGAAGTCACAACGATCAAATGCGCTAAGGAACCTCAGCTTTCACAACTCGAAAATAATATACCAAGGACGTACCGTTGGGCTTCCGGTGTAAACGCTTCGAACGAGCGAAACCATGCTTCCGATTCAGCCTTCGCTTCTTCATAATAGGGACTGATTTTGCGAGGCCAAGGCCAGTTAGCAACAGTTTCGGGGAGGCGAAACACTATGCCAGATTCAAGGACCATATTGCGAGGAGAAATCGGAGAAATAGAGGTTGTTCTTGATAAAGAATAGCCGCTCTTCCACAGACATATTTATATCAATCGGACTTCAAAGGCTATGGTATCTGCGAGAACACAGGAAGTGCAATGAACGCCGATCGTCTTGGTCAACCTGGAGTGGGATGGTGACTCACATGCGGCTTGCACTGCGATAACAACACGGATGTTTTAGACTTGCACGGTTCCGTTCCAAGCTGTTCAATCAAGGGCGCCCAGAGCTTTAAGTTTCGTTTTTACTCTTTCTCCTTCCATGACAATGGGGGCCTACATACTCTATACCAGTGAAAGCTGCAAGAACATCGTATTTGGACTAAGAAGCCTGAGGCCAGCCCCGGTCGAGGCAACAGGCCATATAATTGGATGGACACGATGCTGACTCGGAATTTTCCCTACCCTGGAAACATGGAGTATTGGAAATGTTACTGGGCGGTTACGCTGTGTAGGCCCCGCTGTGTTCGGGCGGGCGGGCGGTCCAGTCGAGATGATCAAGGATATCAAAGTGATATCAATCCTAGCATACTGATACCTTCCCTTGCGGCTCGTTGTACTGCCTGTCGCACTTCCGATTGTTAAATATTACGAACCTAGACGAAACGAACTGCGGGGTCCATTCCAGGCCAGAAAATCAAATATATGTAGATGGCGTCAAGAGGTCCGGTCGGAGTAGTACAGCTGATCAGGATGAGCGGTCCTCGGGTGGGAGTTGCCTTAAGCTATCCCGAAACCAGAATGATGAACAAGCAAACTGTCACCGTCGACTTCCTAAATGAAGACCAATGGGGTTGCAAAAGAAGTTGATATTAACATCACTCCGAAGATGTAAGTTTTTTGATTTTACCCCTTGCTTCTATCATGTCCTCCGTTATCAGTGCTACTCGTCTTCGAAGGTCCGCGAGCATGAGGCCCATATTCTTTCCGTTCCTCTCTATGTTCTTTATGTGGGGCCTAACTGTGTCAGTATAGTGTCTACTTCAGTACAGCATATGATATCGATGTATATAATGTTTACTTTCTATTTTTACAGTCATCCGAGCCCACTGATTGTTCTCGTCCCTCAATAATGAAAGTCTCCATTCAACCGTGTTGGTATGGTCAGCCTGGCACACTATCGATACACAACGGAGTTCACAATTGTCCCTTGATGAGTGACGGAACATCTGGGAACCGAGGCTCAAATGTACACTCGAAATGAGCTGGGCGGCTGTTCAAAGCTGCATGAATAATCACCTCTGCAGCTTGGTGCAATTCACTACTCACACGATAAGCCCAGTGTTCACAAATTCGTCTTTGGGCGGCTTCTCGGAAGTGGGAATGATGTTGAAGGACCATAAGATTAAGGCGATGTTAATGAATAACGAATCTTTGGCGACGAATCGTCCGATACAGAGCCTATGAAAAGCAAGCGTTACTACGCATCGGTGCACACAAACTAAAATCGGGAATATGTTACCGGTTGCCGAAACCCCAACTTCCGTGTCCTTCTCCTTTAGTATTTGGGAAGGTTTGAAGATTCGTCCCACTCGCGTCAAGATGACGGCTCGGATTGAATTCATCAGCGTCGGGACCGTAGACGGACTTATCCCGGTTCATTGCCCTAACAGAAAAATATCAATTCAATGCAGGACCGGTCGAACAAAAGACAGCATTACCAGACATTGGGAAGAACAATGGTATCCTTTGGTATGTACCAGTCGTTATAGTAGTCATCCTATCGCTGAGAGTAAGAATGGACTAACAGTACCAACAATCATCGCTACGATACACTTACCTCCATGGTACGATGAGGGCTACTTATTGGGCTCACAGGGTTCCAGCGAAGGGTCTCGCGAATGATAGCTTGAATGAATGGTAATCGATCTACGTCAGAAAACGTCGGTAGACGATCCCTCCCTACCACGGCATCGATTTCCTCATGAGCACGTTTTTGCACGTCCGTGTAGATAGTCATTGCGAGAACAAACCACGTAAGAGTTCCAGATGTCTAATGCACCATCAGAAATACTATTTAACTGGCTGTCGTCATCGAACAATCACCGTCTCAGTTCCTGCAGCACTGAATTAGAGCAAGCGTTATAGAATGTTCGAAAATCAATTGGATAGCACTTACTACATTGTTCCTGAGAGCCAGGATGACTCTAACCTGCTCAGATCGTAGTTTCTACTGTGTTCCGTGACTAACGTCGCCGCAAAACTACTCTGGTTGTCTCCTTCAGCCTATGACGATAGTTAGAGGTGCAATAGTGGAGACGAAGTAAAATTTAATTTACGATCAAGCTCTCCACATTTCCGTAGAGACTTTGGAACATTTTTGAATCTTGGCCGAAGTAATATTCAGCTTCGCGCCGCCATGGTGTCATGAAACTTGGAAGATGTTTCATCCACGGAAAGAAATCTACCAGATGAGCGCCTGGATATGTAGCCGTGACTAGACGCTGAACGAATTGGTTGATCTGTGGTAAGGCAGCAAAGGCATTTGATCGTCCAGCAGAAGGCCCATATGTAAGCGTATAGACCAGAAGAGCCGCGGACCTGAGATATGTTATACTAGCCAATCGAAATCTATGTAGAAAGGCATACTCTCGAAACAAATGACTCCAATTATCGGGCTTTGAAATTATAGCATCGACTAGCATCAAAGCCTCGTGGACTTGAACAGGTTGGAGCTCTTGTGCGGTCTTCTTAGAAAGACCTTCTGCTGCCGCTCTTCTCATTTTGCGCCACCTACAAAGATTTAAAGCAGCTCTTCAACGCAACAGAGCTAATGACTGACTTATCTCCGACCCTGGCAAGAACCATGACCAGGCCACCACATAGCACATCTGAACCAACGTAGGCGTCGGGTCTGTCAGAGTATATTCGGGCTCGCTTGTCCAGCAAGTCTGAAGCTACTTCATGAGTATTAATAACGATAATATTCTTTCCAAAGACGGATATATAAATGAGGGGTCCTAGCCAAATTTTCAACGGAACAAAACATTCGATAAAGAAAACGCGTACCATAAGTCGACTGTAAATCCCTAAAAGTAACCCAAAGAGAATTTGACAACTGCTTCACGTTTCCTAAGAACGGAATCCCTGGCGGCCCTGGTGGTAGGGAGCGACGAGAAAGTCTGCTCGAGACAGATTTTACCAGCGCAAAAATTAGAAGAATTGATGCAAAAAGCACTCCTGGTGACGGACTCCAGTGCAATGTGTTAGTGAGCCAAGAGGACATACTAGTGGTTTCACAGGTTCTGTATCAAGCCTGTGTCTGTAGTTGTAGGATGAGAGATGCTGTTATTATGCATCGCATTCTTCCGACTGCGTTCTGATCCGGCGCTGGTATTACTCAGAAGCAGTGGCAAAAATGGACAATTCAAAGATGCAATCGTAGAGGCCATTCGAAGGTCCCTGTTCCGAAGTGAACTCGAGTCGAACCAGCTAAAGAAACATGCACCAATCGGACCACATCTCCGTTGTCAACAACAGCAGGTCTGCTGCGGGGCCTGGCGGTTGGAACAATGACAGGGTCGACTTGCCTAATAAAACTGGTAAATAAAAACAGAACGCGCCCATGTTTTTGGGATCGGCGGATGACATAGATCGCAGTTTCTTGGTGAAGAATGGGCTGGCCTTATCACACTAGGGCGATATAAGAAACAACAAGCTGAAAAAGAATGCGAACTTTCCGGAGCTGCCGCTGTCACTAGTGGCGGCCTTTTTCAAAATCAAGGGGGGATTTCGTAAAAGACGTTAGCGGCGAACCTGCGTAATTCGGCATCTATGCAATATTTTATGCATGCGTCGAGTCGAGTTCAGCATATTAATGTCTAGAAATTCCGAGATAGCCACATACATCATGCCAACCTAGTAAACAAAGCCATGAATACTATACAACATTGTTCGAAGTATAAGTTACTACATCATTTAAACGTCACTGGATACTTTGTACGCAGCTGCAGAGTCAGCGCTGCGTCTGTGCTCAGCAAACACCATTTCCTGCTCCGTTGAAAGGATGAGGGTATCTGACATTTCCCCTCCAGAACGCATCTTTCCAGGACGCATTTTGTGCTTGTCGAAGCTTCCATCTCCTTCAGACAATTTTGACATCCGGGATAATGGATATGCAAAGGAGAGATTCTTCGAAACGCCATGAATCATCCCAAGGCCAACTCGAGCAATGATGAGAAGCGGCGTCATAACCTAAAGCCATTGAAGATAAGACGACTAAACGAGAGACATGACTAGGAGCTCACAGCCAGTTGAGTAGAGATGTCGATACCATTCAAAGCGAGCACACTTCCACGGACATATAATATGAGCATAACCAGAGTCACAGCTGCAAAAATAGCACCTGACTCGACGATAGTTAAGATCGTCGACAGATACCTGTTCGTGTGTGAATGGCCGCCAACTTTTCGCCCCATGAACCATAACCGAAAAGCAATGGCTGCTGTCACGCAGACATTGACCACAAGATCCAGAGACCAGCCAACAGGCCCTATATGTTTGATTTTGGGGGAGTTAATATCTGTGCTTGGTTGAGCAAGCAAACCGGTGGCGGCGTATGCAGTTCCTGCTCATCAAGATTAGACCATGGTGTGATGAATCGATTAAGAGCTACTGACCCATATGTGCCAGCTCGACGATAATCTGCCGAGAAAAGGGATAAGAGAAGACCTCAAATAGAGCCTCACAAGACGGACCGGGAGTACTGCGACTTTCCAGTTGTATCCCCAGACCACGTATAAACGCCATATCTAGAAACATTCGTCGATCAGCAGATGCAAGTATTGAATAGCGAATGTTGATACCAAGATCAAATCCTGAAGGAAGACCTAAAGCCTAAATCAGCCGAAAACCATAGAAGTCTGTACCGAGAGCGGCGACTCACACTTGTATCGTATAGAACAGTTTTCGCGACAGCAATTCCACGTGAATTGATTGACCAATAAAGTATCGTGTAGGTGGGATTGGCGGGTTGAGGGACGTCAATGAAGGCTTCCAATAGTTCTCTCAATGATAGAGCAACATGGGCAGTAGCAAACAGGAATAGGGCAATCGATGTGACGGCTAATAATCTGAAGAGAACAGGTGTATATTTCTGAGATACATCTTAACCTCGAGACAAACTTACCCCGGAGAATGGTGCTTCCTTATAAGAACGAACATTGCACCTATGAAGATGATGACACTTTGGATTCGAAAGTGAGAACTTCGGTCCCCCCGTAGCGTAAAGTGGACGCACTCACTTCATTCCTGTTTGGCCAGTGTAAGCAAAAGGCATGAACTGGTAGCCGAGATGCAATCATACCCCATAGACATGTCTCTATCCAGATACCAACGAGCGCATTCTTGTCAAGGCGCGGAAGCGCCATTTCCGAAGCCATGGGTGAGTGAGGGAGCGGCGTAACGTTGACCAATGAGTCTAAGTGCACCCGTTTATGTAGGCAGAATTCCGCATCACACATCCAAGCGTGGTTCAGAAATCAAGGGGAAACTCAATCATCTCCATCTTGATGGCCCTTCTCAACGCCGATTTTCAGTCCCGTGTTAGTCATTGTATGGGGAATGTTACGGTTGTGCCGAACGTCGCCGATCACTGGACGCCCCAGCGAGACCAGTCTTTCGGCCGCAACATATGCGATCGTATCTCTTCCGTAACTACCTAGGTCACGGCCTAAAGATGGTATCAGGTCTCCTCGTGATCTAAACCACACACATCGATGATAGCTGGTTCCACAGAACAACTAGGGAGGATAGTAATCAAATGGTCGGCGATAAACGATAAAACGAGTAATAGATACGGGCAGAGGGCAAACCTGGGCAAACATTGCAACAAGTCAAGCTGTAATGCCGGCATGTGCGATAAATTTATCTTGACGATCAACGGAATGCGACACATGTGCGCCACAGGTCCCATCTTATCCGAGTTCCGCGTTGTTACAAACTAACACGAGTAAGTACGGCCTTGAGAATGTGGAGGAATTGCTTGATAGCGGTCATAGCAAGAGCCTTCGATACGGGTGAACGATGTACGCAATAACCAGGGCAGTTCAGAACTCAGGAGGCGCGATGCCCTGGAACGGAAGAATGATAAGCGGGGCAGGATGTTGGCAGGCGATCGAGCGTGACTGGAAACGAATAAATACTGTCTTGTGGTATGTGTACCGAAGCAGAGGATCCCGCCCGAGTGCCCACGCTGGTGCAATGCTCTAGATTTCAACAGACCACGTTCAGGGCGTAATCTATCTTCCGATGGAGTCGGGAAAACGAACTAAATCCTCTTCAATGCTGAAGTGTCTGCTGCGCCGGGTTTCATGGCAGAGGAAGGCAGTAACGTTAACATTAGTGAGTTAAACTTCGTTGTTCGAGGGAGATCAAACATGTCTTGAATCGAATCTTGGATAGTCGCATGATGGTGGCGAAACTGTTCAACGACACGGCCAGATCCAAGAGACTGAACAAATGTCCGAAGGGAGTACGTCGTCGATTAACCCCATGGATGAATGTTTGAACTTGCGCGTCTTGTGGTGGCGGTAACTAAGAACCGGGGCCCTTGGTTCGCGCTCGGGTATTCGTGGAGCTGCTGAAAATATGTAAATGCAAAGCGACGGGCATTCGTTATTGGGAGGTCAGTAGAAGATTGGAATCAAGCACAATTTTGATTCAGTTTCAAAATAAGTATGCGGCATCCCAGCGAGGATGGGAAGGCGCATCCCTATGAATCGGGGGAGAGCCCTAGAAAGAGTCAGAATTCCAAGATACTTCGTGACAGTTGATCGTTCGGATGACAAGTGGTCTCGGCATTCGCCGCTCAACGACGACGTTCATAATTTTCATTGAATTTTTATTGAATTTTCTTGTGTGACTATACTGTTGTCTTTGAAAGCTGTAATATCGAATTCAGCGTTACTTTGTTTTTACGACACTGCATTCCCCAATCTACGTTAAATCCAGCTTATCTCTTACTTATCTTTGTGGTTGCTCTGTAGTGCAGGAAGGTCTTTCAAACTCAGAACCAGCATCAAGTGACCCTCGGCGTACTATGCACGGCCTCCACCACTGTGTCCTGATTCCATTAAGAGTCAGAGATCCAAGTCGTTAGCTCCTGCAGCGTTCAGTTAGAGTACATCTCTCCAGAGATGGTTCACAAGCCCGTGCCCGTCCAACAGTGGTAGCCGTAAACTCAGAGACAAATGCTTCTAATTGGCCTAGTCCAGTTCTCGTGTAACCAATGCCGCTGCGGTCCGTTGCAGTTCTACTTTATCTATTTTACCGTTTCTTAGTCGATGAATCAACGACTGATCTGTCGATAGCCAAGAATAGGACAAACCTTGTTAAAGGAAGACATTTGAGGGGAAGAAATTTGGCGGGAACGGCATATTTGGGATGTATGTTCGTAATTGCCTCTCGAACAATACTTGGGTCCACCGTGTCTGGTGAATAGAAGGACCACAGCTTGTCGTCGACCAGCAAAGAACATGCACTCGAGATTTCAGGGCAGCGAAGTATTGTTGCGGTGACCCCATCAAGTTCAACACGGAATCCCTCGATTTGATATCAGATATTCCAGTTGGTCAGAATTGAAACGAAACCAACTGACCTTGATTTTAACTTGGTCGTCGAGGCGGCCGAGAGGTTCAATATGCCCGTCTTCGCGCAACCTCCCCAGATCTCCAGTGTTGTACATCCACCTGGATGATGGGCGTGAGCTTTGCTTCGAATTTGATCCGTAGGATTTACCGTGCTTCGTCTCGAAATGGATCCGGAACGTATTTTATGGCGGTCAGTGTGGGCCGTTTCAAGTAGCCTTGTGTAACCCCGTGGCCACCACTCCAAATTATGCCTGTCGTGCCCATTGGAACTGGCCGTAAGTTGGCATCAAGTATGTAGATAGAGTTGTTCGGGGTCGGGGATCCTATTGAAAGCGCGGATCTCGGTACATGTTTGCGCATCGCGTTTACGATAGTGACCTTTAGGATTTACTAATCAGCCTGAGGTCTTGTTAAATGATGACGAGATTACGAAATCACCTCAGTAGGGCCGTATGCATTGTAAAACGTTGCTTGCCTTGCCCATCTATCCGCAAGGAGCTGAGGGCATGGTTCACCGGCAGTAGCAACGACTTTAACATTAGGATAATCCATAGGATCATGCGAGACTAGAATCGATGGAGTCGCAATTATTACATCGACCTTTTTCATCACAGAAATCCAGTCTGCGCGCCGCGGTCCACGTAGGTACAGGGTTCCGCCATTCATGAGACACCCGAGAGTTTCCCAAGCGCACATGTCGAACGCAATGTTCAACAATTGGGCTACCTTGGTACCCCGACGAATGCCTAGATTTCCGGGAGAGAGGGACAACACTTGTTTGGACTTCGTGTCAGTTAGCACTTAGTATCAAAGAGGAAAACATACGATTTGTGACATTGGAATGACTGACGACCACTCCCTTCGGCTCTCCGGTCGTACCTGTACTCGGACGTGAGAGTCAAGACTACGACTGAAAATTAAGTTTCTTACCTGAAGTGTAAATAATATATGCCTTATCGGAACCTCGACTTTTCCAAGATGGTTGTATTTCAATGGTACTTCCATCCAAGAGCTCCAGGACGTCCTCTGTACAGGAGTTCTGAGGTGGTAGCAGGTCCTTACGAGACGTGAAGGCCCTTGAATACAGAGTAAAGGATGGTTCCGCATCGGAAAGGATGCATCGAAGAGCACCATCTGTGATGAGCTGTCCGTCTAATGGAATATACGCGGCACCAGCGCGAAGAATGCCAAAGATAGCGACGATGTGAGGGATGGAACGCTCTCCGACGAGACATACAAGCGAACCAGGAAGAACCCCCCTGTTTCGCAGAAAGGATGACACACGTAATGAGTCTCTGTCGAGTTGCTGGTAAGTCAGAGAATTTCCAACATGATCGACAATGGCGAGATCGGAATGGAATGTGTTCGACACGGCTTCGAAAGCGTCATGAATGCAGGTATGCCTGACGAGAGTCGCGGGACCAAAGCTGATGCTCAGCTCCGGGTCATATCTCTTCTCGGAGTCACGTCCTTTGAAGAGGGTCGACCAAGGGTATGAAATTTCCCACGTGGTGAAAAATGGAGCAACCGCGGTGAACAAATTCTTGAAAAACGCAAATACGCAACGCATTGGCGAGCTGGACGTTGCTCGAGAACCACAAGCTACCGGCATAAGTAACGGCTATTGCGATGAAGTATATGGGAAATTTAAATGAGATCGCCTCACCTTTCTGATGCATATGCAGAACTTGATGCTGTTCCATACTGAGCACGGCAAGGAAGCAGACTCTGTTCCCGGATTGGACGGGGTTTGATAAAAATGCCGGAATAATATATCTATCTTAGGTGATCCAAAAGATGGAATATTCTTGTACTGGTACCGGACGTGTGCATTGTTATATCGGTTCAGGACGAGGACCTGGACCGCGTTTGACCAAGTCGTCTGCCTGTCTGTGGGTACAAATAATCGATTGCGACGCCACGGCCCGCCAACTAAACGAAGTTGATGATCAGCATCGAACGGTCTCGCTGATTGTGTGGATGGAAGGCTCCAAGTAGACTATAATCAGCTTCCTGATCGTACCTTTAGAAGCAGGAAATGTACCGTCCGGGTCGTGCAAATGAACTCAGGGACAGTCGAGTCACGCCAATTTTATGTGCGCCGGAGCTGGTACGAGTGACTGCAAACACTAATATAGGCCCTTGGCATGTGTACTAGACTGACACCATCCCAGGTGAATAATTATGACTTGGCTCGTCGCCCGGTTTCCATCATTTAGATGCGTCCGAGGACTATGGGAGCAAAGTAAGGGCCTGTCGGCGAATCTCGTCGACATACTTCTGCAAGTATTCTCGATCCCATATATCATTGGCCTAAGGTGACTGACCATCAGGGGCTTGAAACGCAAACAAAGGCAGATTATGACCTCAACTTGGATCACTATCTCCGATTTCATAGTCCAAGCATGAGTAAGCCTGGATTGTATTCATTCGATGGACTTGGAAATGAATGTATTGGAGGTACGCACGGATTGGGCATTGTCAGCCGATGGCCAAAAGCCATGTCATGTATCTTGATTAACGCCGCTTGCGTCGAATCACCGTTAGGATATAAAATAGTGGGTGTGACGGCATCCACGACACCGAGGTTGGTATTAGTCGTTGCTAATGGATTATGAGTAATTCCTGGCTCTCGAGGAGGGCTCAAAGTCATCAGAGCGGCAGAAAGATGCGGAAGGTGCGGATTGGTCAGGAAAAAGTTCCACTGATCCTTGAGTGACCGCATTATAAAGCTAAGCTGTTCTCTGCCTGGGGACAGAGAGGAAAACGACGAATAATCGATACGAAGCGGAACAAGAGTCATTTGTGAGATAAATCTATCTTTCGATTGTATCTCAGGAGTTAGCCAAGATTGCAAAGAGATGCTGTACACAATTTCTTGAATTACCGAGGATGCGGTGAAAGCGAAGAACGCACATGCTAATAGGGAAGGCTATATTCGCTTGCGGTGCTTGTTCGTCCGTGACCGGGTTCAACTCAAAGATAGCAAGTATTTGAGCGGCTCCGAAAAGATGGGTAACTGTGCATCCAAGCGCCTTGACCTCCTTAAGTAGATCGCGAGCCAATTCAGGATTTATCGTATTGCGGACACGGATAGATAGTCCCGTTCCTGTTGTCTCCGTACGCTGGGCGATAAGGCTGCGGGAAACCTGGGGAACCATATGTCAGCAACGTGCGACAGAAAAAAGGAACGGTTATACTGGTCTATGCTCGTGGGCCTGTTTGATCTTGCCTAGTAGTTCGAATCCCGCAGCATCAGCACCCAGACGCGGTCCGCCTGTAGACGTAACAGGTCCGGGCGGAAGGTTGGTCCACTCTGTGCCCCAGGCGGCCGACATGATGTCGTTGGAACTATCAGATGCCATGGCTTCGAAAAGGATCTTGAACGCGCTGAAAGTGGGGCGGGCATCCATAATGGTATGACTACCATGCATAAACAATCCGTAGGAGCTAGGTCGATCTTGTAGACGGAACATTATGCACTTCATGATATCTTCTTTGCCTGGAGTCTCTAGCTTGCGCTGGTTGATCATGGTGATGAAATTGTCGGTGTCCATTGGTTCATCGAGTATTTCGATTGAGCGTTCCACCCATTCGATGACAGCTTGGGCGTCTTTAGCCGGAAGGTATACCCAGGACCTCAGTTCAGGATCGTGAATGCCTGCCTCCAGAGACGCTGCGATATTGGGACAGAGGAACCTGAAGCCGAGCATTGAGGACCGTTGCGGTTTTGCATTTTTTTTAAAAAATACCTCAATTTGGCCCATGCGAATCGCAGACGCGTGTGTAGCTCTTGCAAGGAAAGCGGGGATTCGAACGTGAATCCCATGCAGCATTCGGCCAGGCTACAACGCGTGATGAGATTTCGTGGGTCAGAATATTCCACAGCCCTACCCGTCGTAAAAACGACCAAACTGGTCATTCATCAACTCGGAACCTAGGAGAGGTCTGAAATGAAAGGATTAGAATGATAGCAACCAATACGCATTGGTAGGCTAACCTAGTATACACGATACCAGAGTCCCTCTGGACAGAGGTCCACGCAGGTTCATTAGCGACGACGTTCATTGTGTAAGAAGGATAAAAAATCCAAGCTGCGGCCCCACCGGACAGTCATGATATTACCTGGCATGTAGGGTCCTTGCCACAGCATTGGTTTAGTCCATAATTGTTCACGACAATTCACGACCCGGATGAGCTCGTGGTGGTTCAGTTCCAAGTTTATCCGCTGATTACAAAGCTGCCCGATAAATCTGGAAAAACCTTGCGGAAAACTGTGACCGAGGTTGTACCCATGCTTACGCGGTCGGCGAGATTGCTGATGGGAAAAGCCGCATACAAGGGAGACGAACTTCCTGATTTTGTTCTCGCAACCCCACCATGGCATTCGCTTTCCGTCGTCAGCCTCTGAAAGCTATCTATCTGACGGGCAGGGTCGCTGCTTTGCTCTTCGTGCAGGTGCCCTTCTGGTCCGTGCTGTATGCAATTCCTGCCGCCAGGCCTCGTCCGTCCTGGTCTCTATCGAGGTGCCTCATTGTTTCGGTATACCGCGTTTTCGTCAATGTCATGTACAGCACGACGCTAATGGCGTCTGAATCACCGGAGAAATTCGCCCAAGAGGCTGAGAAAGTAGGGTTCGTTTGGGTAGACCCAGCACCGGAACTGCTGAGCGGTGAAGTGAAGACCTTGGCCGAAAAGAATAATGTAGCGGCTGAAAAGACATCGGGTTTCTGGTACGGACCGAGAGCCCCCGATGGCAAGTTTGGCCAGCCGGCACTTGCGAACGAAAAGGTCATCTATCATTTCCATGGTTCGTCTCTCTGTCCCCATATGTGTTAACACCGCCTGATTCTACATCTACACAGGGGGTGGGTTTGTTGTATGTCTGTTTAATTGATCAGATGCTTGCATGCAGCTGACAATGCAATTTTTGTTAGATGGGTACCGCACATCCATCGAATGGGTCCATGACTACCTTGGCAAACGGCCTTCTAGAGCATTTCCCCACCAATACTCGCCTTTTTGCCCTCGAATATCGCCTCTCTTCCCATGAGCCATTTGCGGTTGCGAATCCTTTCCCCGCGGCTCTCCTTGACGCTTTGGCCGGATACAAATATCTCGTTGAAACGCTGCAATATGATCCCAAGAATATCATCATCGGGGGAGATTCAGCAGGCGGGACTCTCGCCTTTTGGTTAGCTCGATACCTAGCCATCAGCAATCTTCCGAATCTTCCTAACGCTGGCGGCCTCCTTCTCCTCTCCCCCACCGTCGACTGGGCAAACACTTATACAGACCACGAGTCCTCTATGCATAAACACTCCTCAACTGATTTTGTCTATACCATACTCACATCCGGATACACTCTGCGCGCACTTATGGGAAATTTACCATTGGCAGATGCACCTTTGAATGCCTGGATTGCTCCGGGGTCGAAACAAAATGATGCTCCGGGGTTGTTTACTGGGCTGCCAAAGACTGTCATTGTGGCCGGCGGCGCAGAACAAACGCTGGATGCTATGGTGGTCCTACGAGACAGGTTGGAGAGGGATGTGGGGAAAGACAATGTGAAGTACATTGAGAAGCACGATGCGACTCATGATTACCTCACTGCCTCATGGCATGAGCCAGAGAGGACTGAGACTTTGGTTGAGCTGGGAGAGTGGGCTAAGGATAAAATTTGGTCTACTGCCTGAAGACATTCTTGAACTAATTGTAGTACTGACGGGATACAAAATTGGTCAATGTTCATTTATTTAAATAATGTCAAATTTGAAGACCATGGCTTATTTGCTATATAACGAACTCCGTCAGCATCTTGATCAACAGCCGTTTGTACAGCTGTACATGTCACCGGTACCGCTTCGAGTAAATTTCATGAACGTTCTACGAGACAAACGCAGGTTCTCGGTCCCCCACTTGCCCTGAGTGATATTTCGTACGCTTTGATCATAATGCTGAAAGCGCAGATATCTTACAACGGACACGTAATGTACAAGCTGATAGAACAAGAACGCTTAACGCAATCATTGCAACCCCTGCCAGTGGTAGAGAACCACCCCCTTATTATGCGTCAGCTTTGAATGATTGATAGGGCAAAATGATCTTACTGTACTATTGTCCTTTCGTACGATCTTCCTGTTCACTAACGCTATCAGACATTTGTTAACTCGCGCTTGCGGAAGATCAGGTAGTATCAGATCGGTCACTGGTCGCGCGCTATCAGAATGAGAATCGATTTGAGCAGGACGATACATACGTTTGACAACTTGGTTAGAAGCATCTATCATGCCCTCTATGACCATTTCCATATTGCGACGAAGTGTAGGGTCACTTCCACGGAATTCAAGCGGTAGACATGATACAATTTTTTCAATCTCCAACTGAAGTGAAGCAATGAGTTTGTAAGTGATGAAGTAGAACGACAAAAACGACGAACGCTGCGTTCCTTCTTCTCCTTTGTTGTCAATTTCGGCTTCTTCCCTTTCTTTTTCTGAGGCGCTGAAGATTTCGTGGTGTTGCCGGCAGTCATGTATGTTGTTTCCAGCTCTGTTACTGTCGCCGTCGTCTTGTCCGCGTGGTTTGAGGGACCTGCTGCTGTTTCCAATTTTCGTTTGGCCTCCTCTGCAGCTTGAAGGGCAGCGAGCGCGTCTTCCTCTGTACCGAGTCATGAGATGTAGGCTGAAAAAGTAAACAGTTAATTCTCACCTGCTCTTCTCCTAGCAAGGAGGAACGACGCGTCGGTTGGAGCCTAATGGACCATCAATCATTTGTCAATCCTATCAGATGTAAAGACGCGCCTGTGGCCAGTCTGTTGTCAACGAATTCATGTCCATCACATATAGCAAGCTAGCAAATGATTCGTTGAACGTCGCCAGCGAGTCGCTGAGATGCTTTAGGCCTTCGACGTTGTTCTGCAAGGCCTCTGTCTCGTCGATGAACTCTGCCATAGCTGGCTCGAGAAATCCCAAGCCATGAGGAGTATCTGGATTCGCGGCTGAACGTGAAAGACGAAATAGAGATCCTTGAGATATCCGACGAAGCGGCGTGCGATGAGGTGTTTGGGATGGCAAGGGCATCGTTGTTGTTGAGACTGTTCGGCATCCCGCGGGCCGGAAACAACTAACAAAAATATGTACTATTTCGATCAATCGAACGCAACCTCAAAATATTTTGGCCGAAAAAAAAACCAAAAGAAATCGGAATAATCGAGAAAAATCATTTCTGTCCTCAGATTTTTCGCTGTTATGCGTGCCGTTCGAATTGAATGAAATAGTACAGTACTGATCGTAATTATATTGTATATCGTCATGCCTTCTATGCGACTAAGCGCTGCATCAGTGGCCATCTACGTTCTTCACGAAATACTGATATGGTTATAGACAATATTTGGAGAAAAAGTATTGTTAAATTTATACAAGTTGTATTATAGCACGGCTGAAACCTTGAATCCCTTCTCTTTCCACAAGTCTTCGATGCGAACAAGGCTATCAACGGCATCCAAAACAGTCTTCTCCCATGGAATAAACGAATCTGCCTTTAAACCAAGCACATCTTCAATCTTCTGCCATTCCACGGGAAGCGTATACGAAGGCCACTCCGGTGCAAGCGTGGCATCAGTTAGGCGATCCTTGAGCTCAGGGCGCTCTTTCGCAATGATCGCGAGAGCGTCCTTGTACGAAGACCTGTGTGGGGAGACTATGGCGAACCTCTTCCGCCCAACCTCAGCGGAAGGTCGAGACTGCAGGGCAACAACGTGCGCCCTGGCAGCGTCGCGAACATCAATAGCGCCTGGGGCACCAGGGAATTCAGTGTTTCCGGGTTGAAGGAGCGCATAGATGCTTCCGTTCGTAGAAAGGGCGTTGAGGTCGGGCTCAGGGAGGAGGTGTTCAAAGCCAGGAGCGAAAGGCCCGAAATTGAAAGGAGGTCCAACTATGCGGAGAAAGGTCGCGTAAGTGTGAGTGAAACGAGCTGAATGAGTGCAAACATACCGAGCGTAACGTCTATTTCTGGGTGTTTCTCCGCGAATTCAACAACCGCCAAGTCTGCATATTTCTTCTGGCCTGTGTAGACGGGGAATGGTTGTCCTGAAGCTATGGCCTGCTCCTTGGTCACAGGGTTCCAATCTAGTATTTTATCGTAATGAGTAGGGACGTAAACAGGATATTGAAACAGGCTTACCGTCGGCGCCGAATGGTCCCTGCGGAAAGGGATATGTCACGACAGAGCTAGTGATAACGATTCTGTGAATTGTTGCCTCGAGAGCTTCCCGTAGAATATGAAGAGATCCTTCAACGCTGCTCTGCGGATTATCATATTCCTGTGAGCCAGGGACTAATTATCATGAACTGGAGACTTACCCTGAACGCCGTCTCTGGATCAACTCTTCCAGGGAGAGGAGCTGCAGCATGGATGATTCCATCGACACCTAATGAAACGGAATGTGAGCCTGGCAGTGCATGCATATAACCCAAAAACTCTCTGACCTTTGAGATGCTGGCTTAAGTCGCTGGAAGCGATGTCAGCTACCTCGACAACTTCGAATCTGTCGCTGCTGTAGTTAGCAGACAAAGCTTTGTTGAGGAGGTCGATTTTCTTTCCGCGGGCTGTACTGCAATATAGCGACTGTCAGAGAGAATCTTTGATATGCCATGGATAGAACATACGCTCGAACGGAGTACCCGTTGTCTAACAATTGGGACAAAATATGGAAGCCGATGAAGCCTGTGCCCCCAGTCACCTAACGATATTGACGGTCTAGTCAGAAACATAAGCAGCGAGAGTGTCATAATACTACTCACGAATATGAGCCCAGAGTTAGCGTTGCTGGAAGACATTGGAAAGTAGTGGACTAATAGAACAAATGGACAGATACGAGAGCAGATAAGATGATTGAAGTCTCCTGTTGAGTATCCCGATCTTTATAGGTCAAAAAGAGCATTGCAAAGACCTAGAGAATATACCACCGGGCTGACAGATCTTCCCAGATCTGAGGAATCAATTGATAATCAGCAAGTCGGCTTTGTCACAGTAGTAAGCTAGAGCTCGGGCTTGCGGAGTCGGGCTGAAGCATCATTTTCAGGGCAATGATAGTCAGCACAGGGTCCCAAGGTAACGTCTTGCAAATCTTGGAATGTCCTCTTCTAACTTCTACGTCGAAGGTGATGTTGGTATTGGTACCGGGAACGTTGCCGGGTCGTAAGAGCACCTTCGGCCCGAGTGCCGAGAAGGTACAAATCTCGGACCGGTTTTTCCACTCCCTGCCTCCGTTGGATGAGAAAATTTAAGAGTAGAAAAAGGCCTAAAGTATTTGGTTGTATCATCGTGTATAAGTAGGACCACGGCCCATAACTTGAGGAATTCCAATCAGTGAACTTGAAGCAAGCTTGGCATTAATATGAGTAAGTTTAGAGTAAGTCCAGTGAGTAATCCTTGGCTACCCGGTAGGTCATAGTATCACCAATATGTGGACATATACGCAAATTTACGTGTATCCTAAGGAAAATAAGTAAATTCAATCTAAAGCTCCGTTCCCGTTGCAGTAGTCAGCATTTCCATTTGCCGGGTTTCCTGCCCACTGCGAGCAGAGAATTAATTACTTACTATCAGCCGTGACGCATGATTTGGCGGGAAAATTCACCTTAGGAAAGGGTGTCTCAACATTCGAGGCACCAAAAACCGCAAAAGAAAGAATAAAGATCATCACTTGGGCTCCCCCATCTAAGGCGCCACCCAAGATGTAGTTATACTTTCGATACCAAACAGGGTGATATCGCCTTAACCAGAGCTGGGAAATAAGGCCGACGATGATACAGGATGTGATCATTGATGTCTGACCACTGCTCATGTACGAGGAGTACTGGTATACAAGATGTTTAGAGCCTAAGGAGCAACGAAAGAAGAGCACGCACATAATATATAATGGGTAGAATAATGCTGTCAACCTTGACCGACCCGATGATGGGCCAGCGCTACCAAGCCAATTCGTCAGCTACTGTTTTAGATGCGGCGACACGCAACACACCTTCCATATAAGCCATTGGAAGAAAGTCGGGACCATCCCAATCAGCAAACCCAACGGCACGACAAGGTAGGGACCATTACGACCATACAGTTGTTTAGCAAGAGACCACGTCACTGCTGCGCTGTTCAAACTCTGTAGGGTCTTGCCGCTCCATACCGCCGTGCCTGATGGATCCGTCAGGACCTCACGTTGCTCGTCAACGACGGAAATCATGACCACTAAATTTTGAACGAGTTGGAGACCGCCATCGAAACAGAATCGAAGACATGGTTACCATAGCTGACGATCGCGCCTGAAGATATGAAGAAAGTTAATTTGACTGGATTGAATGTCGTACTAAATCATACCAAGAATAGTCCCCCAGACTTGGGTGAGGAACATGACGCGGGGAGGGACTTTGGTGTATTGGCCAATTTTCAAGTCACCTGCGAGATTGATAGATGTTGCTACAACATCGTGACTCCACATCGAAAACTAGAGGAATTTTTAGTGAGGAAAGAACAGTTAAATATCGCACGCATACATAGAGGTTCGCCACCGGTTTTCCCGGGTTGAGGGCACCTGGAACCATCTTCATGAGCTGGTTTGTGGCCACACCTGTTCCCATGCGTCCATAGAGAAGGGTAGAGAATGGCTGTGGGCAGGGAATGAGTACAGAGCGCTGCCCTTCTGCTACATCTAGGAACCGCACCGTAATAAAGCCGCCAAGAACTAAGGCTACGATGTACGACCACCACGGAAGAGAGGTTTGCCCCTTGAGTACTACGATCAAACCTGTTGGAAAGATAAAGTTGATGCGTATGCACTGACGCAAGTCTTCGAAGCTACGTACCTGCGAAGAATGAGAGTAACAAGAGTATGGCGTACCACCACCAAGGTGCTTCCGTGTACTTCTGCATTGCCTGGAAATGCGGATCTGGCTGTGTCTTGTTACGCGATTGCTTGATGGCATCTCGGGCGTAAGGCCCCCAGAAAAGAAGAACGTGAGCAATAAGACCGCCAATCTACACAGTAGCATCAGTAGTTAATCCACTATCGCTCTAAAACACATACCCCAAGATTAGCAGTTAGATTGGTCCATGCATTTGAACCAGTCAAAGCTGGAAGGCCGACTTCATCGAGCGCGGTTTGATTAAGGGTCCACTCGGAACCGAAGACGGCGGACTGCCGGTACACAGTCCCATTCGATGAGAAGATGGCGGTTGACAGCATTGGGAATGATTTTGACTATTGAGACACAAACATGTGAGCACCTATAGACGAAGAGACAGAAAATGGAAGGTACATTCCAAGCATCAGAATAATAAATTGCTGCGATGACTATGTAGCAAATGATGTACCCAACCCAAGAATTCACTGCACCATGTCAGCAAACTTAATATTTTGGGAACAATGACTAACGCACCTTGTTGAATCAGCGGCAAACACATGTACCTGACATTTGTTTCAGTAGAGGGTCATGCTGACTTGATAGTGCGCACTTTGATCCAATGTACTGCCAGTCGAGCGACAGGTTAAGCAAGCCAAGGCCTTCGTTACTACTGGCACCACCAAAAATATTAGTGAAAACATCAATGGTCGCAGCTGATGCTTTCTGAGATGCAAGACATAAGATACTGAAACCGTTAAGGAGCGGAAGCACATAGGACGGAATGACTTCGTAAACAAACATTCCGGTGAAAGTCATCCAGAAAAGTTTGATTCTCTTTGTATTGGCATGCACATCAAAGTGTAGGGCTGGGAAATGTTCAGTAATGAGGCACGACCATGAGAAAGGATATATGGCTCACCTTGGAACACGGAGACGGTGGGAAGATTCTACTGTGCGATAAGAGCAGATAAGATGAAAGAATTGCGGTACTTACCTGCCAATATACCATCTCAGACGGATACACCGTAAGTGGCCGTAATATGCCGACGAGCCCCATACTATTCATGAAGTATTCCAGCGTACTTTCATCGAGTAGAGAAAAAAGACTCACCCGAAACAAGCTGTCGAAAAGGTTGCTAGGATAGCGGTCAAAGCTTGTACGTTGGTGTCGTAGAACAGCTACTAAAAGCCATAAGCGATACAGTAACAGACATCAACTAGTATGCATACCCGCTGGACGGCGAAATTGTTTACAGCCGTACTGCCATTAGCGGCGGTAGATGCTATCAGAGTAGCCACGACATGCTACAAGGGAAGATAAGGCCAAGAAATTCGACTTGAAAATGGAGAGACTTGTCAACTTACCTCCTTCAGACCAAACGGACCAGGATTGATAAATTCGAGTAGCGGTGCCAGACTCTGTAGCCTAGTACCTTCCACCCACGAGCGCTTGGGTAGAAAAGCGGCCCAAGCTACACCAATGCTATACAGAACCAAAAGCAAAAATACTGTCGACACAGTCATCTGAACCGGCTTGAAGTTGTAGATCTAAACAGCGCGCATGAGTTTCCCGAGAAAGCATCATGCGAAATGCAACGACTTGCCTGACAGAGCGCAGCACCCAATCCGGCGATGACCGTGCCCAAGAATAGTGACCGGAAAGTAAGAGCAGAGTCGCCGTCATCTCGTACATCGACGACAAACAGGGAAACGTCTTGTCCGCTGGTCACGATGGCTTCATCATTCAACTGGGATTTTTCAGAATCGAAGTCTTGATCATCAGCACCAATGGGTAGTTTCTCGTCAGAGTCGACCTCGACAGTGTCCGCTGGTTTCGCCATAGCTGAGGTATCGTCAAATGAGGGCTAGCTGTCCTGGCTTTTAATGCCCAGGATGCCTGCCGCTCTCTTATCATTTTTTGGGAAGGGTCGATAAAGGATATCGCTATTGCACATCATCGTAGCGCAAGGATTCGTCCAAGGAGGCGATACTGCGGTCGCATAAGGTTTTCCTTCAAAATGACTTAGCAAGAGACACCCGATGAGTATGTTAAGGAGGACTAATAGTTGCAAGGAATGCAGTAAAGGACCCGAGAAACGGTACCACCTGTCCATCATCGAAGTCTGAGAAGCAGCAGCACAAAGACATCCTTGAATTTCAAAACATTCCTCGCAATAAACAGGCCATTTGATGCGTGCTGCTAGAACGTTCTTTTAGATGTCCACAAGGGCGATGATAGAAAGTTGGCGCCAAGTATAGAAGGTGCCGAGACACTCCGGGACCTTGATCCTGGACTTTGAAGCTTGATTCCGGGTGCGCCAAGGTATGCTCTCCAAGGCCGGTCACAACACAAAGGACATAAAACAGATGTGAATCGTAAATCCTAAGCGGAAAATTTCAGACCGTCGCCGCGGAGTCAGAGAAAGCATTCAAAGCAGTACCAGCCGAGGCGGCCGGAGTCTCGTTTACAATATAGGATACGGTCCAGCCTGAGTAAGTGAGAGTGAGGGGAAGCCCTCATACGATCGGCATGATCGTTCCAATTGAAGCGGAATCAACATCGCACGTGCATAACCACACAGGATATAAAATGTATCGTCAAAAATAGTATCTATTGTACTGTGGGACGCGCAAGGTATCTCTAAGACTACTCTTAGGAGAGGTATCTATACTGGACGTAGTATTGGATACTCTAGGGATGGGGCCGTAGAAGAAATGAAGAACGAAAAACGAAGTTGGTGCTGGGATGGACTCTTCTCCAAGTCGTATAAATATGTCTTTCAACTCTAGCCTGTAACGATGACTATCGGTACAGCCGCTGTTGGGGAAACATGGGAAAAAACGGAGCAGTGCGTTCGTGGAGTGGTAGGAGAAATGCGGATCAAAGACGCTGTCTTTGTCCCGCCGATGGCATAAGGTAAGATGGGTGTCTTGTTCCCGCCGTGAGGATAATGGTTGTATACGAGGAATACGGTCAGCAATGTAAGCTGGATGTGGGCGTTTACGGCCAACGAGTGTCAATGGGTGGTGCGAGTCACCGCCATCAATCAGGAGGCATGTGTTTGGGAATTTTCCTCTCAGAGATGGAAGGCAGGCTCAGCGGACCTAGAGGGATGCGACGCTGAGAAACGTCGTCGGACAGTGCAACAGAGTGCGTGCGCTTATAGCGCTTCCCGGTGTCGCCAGCAATATCCTGCTCGACGACGAGTCGAGAGGAAATGAAAGGAGAATCAGCCCCCTGTGCTTGTGACACACCCTGAAGCCACGACGGGATCCACTCCCCGGCCTCGGTGAGAGGAAGGGATGCCAACGAAGAATTAAAATCGGGTGCCGTCTGACCCAAGTCTTCTTCAGGCTCGGGACCGGAATATACAGGCGAGTCATCGTGCTCGTAATAAGGTGGTAAGAAGGCAAAGTCACCCTCGACGCTCCCTTTACTGAAGGAGTCATAATCCTGAAGGAATGGTGCAGGGGGGCAAGGCGTGTGCTGGTCGTCACTAAAGTCCGATGTTAGAGGCACGGAGGTATTTGGACCGAAGGAAACGAACTTGGAAGGATCCCCCGCCTCTACAATCCCAACAGAATCAACCTCTAACTTCTCTGCTTTTGGTGTAGCCATGGGTAATGACGAGACACCTGATACTGGGGTGTCGCTGGGAGAAGGTCAATGGGCAACGACGACAGTGAACACAGAGGTAATATACTCTTGCAATAAGGTCTCGAAGACCGTTAGCTGAAGATCAATGGGTTCAAGTAAACCATCGTCGGCGTTCACAAGACGCGAGTCATGCATGACCTGGATCTTTTGTGAGCCCAGGTTTCTATGCAGGATTTTCTGGGGGGGAAGCGTCGTCAGTGCACTGCCAAAGACGAGATTGACAATACTGGGCGCACTGGATACATATAAATACCGCGTAAGGTACGTGGTGGAAGGAGCAAGAAGCCAGAGGAAGGTGGTGGAAGAGGGCAAAAGGCGACGACTGATCCAAACTCCGCTTTTATAGTGCCGGTCCGCTCAGGTCCGCGCACTGCCTGACTTTCGGCTTCTACAACTTTCTACATACCGTTTCCTTGAACAGTATCAAACAGGAGGATACTGGGGCTCGACGCGTCCTACATGCGCAGTACTATCTTAAATTTAACTTCGAGATCGATTGTTACATCACGCGTCTATGTTGTTTCGTTGCGGCACAGCAGCATCACAGTGGAATCCGCAGCCGAGAAGTTATATACGACGAGGCACTATCGAACCACATGGTCGAGAAAAGGCAAGATCGTATGTCAAGTACAGGTGGAATTAACGTTTATCGATGCCAAGCGTTGACAGATAACGATGAAAGCGCAGCGCAGCACAGTATACTTGCGTGGAAAAGCGCCCGGCCTATCCTCGGCAAGAGCTACGGAAGTGCCTTGCTAATTGAGTAGACCGTAAGCAAGGAATGAGTCATCCGTCGGCATCATTCATTTCGGGCCTGAGAATTAATAAAGAGGGAAGCCTCGTCGATACGGTAGTCAATTCACTGGTGCAATGACCTACTAGCTTTCAGTCCCACAAATAATCCGACTGGATATTTTGGCGAGAGCGCTGTGTATTTTCAAGTAGAACTATACTCATTAAACATTACAATACGATCGAAAGTTTTAAGGTGCCAGGATTGAAGCTGGATATACGACTCTGAGGCAAATTTTATTGATTCGGAGGCAACTTATTCGAGCTGGAGGAGGTTCAACATACAAGAGCGAAGATAATTTGCAGCCTTCAAGGTATTTTTGAAGTCCTGAATGAATATTCAATCAATGGCGGCCATTGTACATACTGAGCGGCGAGCAGGGCTTGCAGTCTCAGACTGGCAGTGGCAGCAGATCGATCGATCTATTCACGTGACAGAAGCTTAAACAACGCGTATACTATCAACAACAGTGACAAATAATACCTGCTTCCGCCCTTCAACGACGCCCGGAACTGTAGTGCCAGCGATAGCCTACATGACCTACGATGGTCAAATCTTCCTGTATTCTTGACGATCTTCATGACCTGGTGTCCGTCCGACTTGACGAAGTCCAGGGTTCGATAGCCAACCATCGCAAGAACTGTGTTGGATTGTATAAACTCCACATCCAGGCCGCGAAATTTACAGCGCCCAAGCTCGATGGGGAGGTTGCATTTGAGGATGTTTTTATTGGCATGCTGAGTCGAGTGCTGGTGATAAAGAAGGGCCCCGCAACGGACCGTGTCGTGCGTTTTGTTGGGACCTACGTGAAGCATATACACGCCAAAAGTATGTCTTTGGTAATGGCGATGAGCAGTTACTGATTCTTTTAGTTCTTGAGGACGCCGAGAAGAAAGGAAAGACCGTCGATGATGACACGCTGGCGTCTCGGTTCACGACGCACATTCTCCAATGGCTCTTGGAAGGATTCTTGGCCAAGAACAAGGTTGTGCGGGGTAGGGCTGTGCAGATGGTGTCAGAGATGATTGCTCACATTGGCGGCATTGAGTGCGTAATGTTTTCATATATGGCCAGAGTCCGACCAACTGTTTTTTAGTGAAGATACCTATGATATTCTACGCGATGGACTGATCGAGCGCATTTGTGACAAGGAGCCGTTGATTCGCTCGCATGCTGTGGCCGCCTTATCCAAGCTGGCTGGCACGGAAGATCCAGACGAGCTACAGGCCGATGAGAGGACAATACTCGAACTGCTGTTGGACGTAGTCACTTATGATCACTCTGCGTGAGTGTATTGTTGCCTGAGATTGTTGCCCGTCTCATGATCGTGCAGTGAAGTAAGGCGCACTGCCCTGGTAAACCTCCCAATTGCACCACAATGTATGAAGGCCATCTTGACCCGTACACGGGATACCGATCCAGTTACACGCAAGCTGGTTTACTCGACTGCGTTACCGAAGCTTGGCGATCCGCGCAAGCTTACCATCGCGCAGCGCGAAGATGTTGTTAAAACTGGCCTTGGAGATCGCGAGCCCGCGGTCAGAGTTGCAGCTAGTAAGATGCTGGCAAACTGGTTTGATCTTGTGCACTCCAAGAACCAAGAGACCTTTATTGATGTCACTTGGGAGGGCGATGACGGTGGTGTCATGAAGGGGTTCATCCAATTTCTGTGTCTATTTGATGTTGTAGGACCTGGCGTTGCCATCGCTGTTGACGCTGTTTTGTCGCAGTTCAGCCTGAGACCAAATCTCCTGGACACATTTGTCTTCACAGGTAGGTGATGCCTTCAGTACTAGATCAAGCAATTTTCTAACTATTTCTGTTATAGACCAATTCTGGAAGACTTTGACACCCGAATCCGCTGTCTTGGCTCGTGTTTTCGTAGAACATTGCCATTCGACTGAGAACCAGCAGCGTTTGGAAGAGGCGTCGTTGCCGGTGGTGACAGCCTTCGCATTTTATCTCCAGGATGGTTACAACAACCTCGTAAAATTGTTGAACGAAGCCACAATCCTCGGCAGCGACGGTGACGATGAAGAGAGTGAGCAACGTGAAGAAGACATCGCTAAACAGGAGGCAGTTCTTAGCGAGCTCCTTCAAATGGCTCTCAAGTTGGACTACATGGATGAACTAGGAAGGCGAAAGGCCTTCTCTGTCGTCAGTGAGTACCAATTCTTATCAGTTCTTCAGGAGACACGTCTCATTTGATTCGTTCACATCGGACAGAGAATATGCTGGCACATCCGGAGCTTCCGCCCGGCTTGATTGAACCGTGTCTTGACGTACTCAAAGAGATTTCGCCCTCAGAACGCGAACTCATTCGAGTTATTGTAGAAATTGTCGTGGATTTGCGCGACGATGATGACAATGAAATTGCCGAAGTGAGTGATATCAACTTATATCTTGATTTGCAGACCCGACGTCCGCACAGGGCGATATTAGTCGGAGCGATACGACCCAAACCACCATCCGCAAGGAGGGCTCGATGCGCCGTATGCGTAACCTTGAATTGATGTCAGTGGAAGAAAAGCGGGAGGCTGACCTGACCGATATGAGGTGTTTGACTCTATGCATTGGAATGTTGGAGCGTGTTCATGGGGTAAGATCCGTCTCACTCTAGAGGCTTTTCTACTCATTATGGGTCATAGACCTTTGAGGATAACTCTACGCTAGAAGGAATGTTGGCTGATCTTATTATTCCTGCCGTCAAGAGGAAAGAATTACCAATGAGAGAGAAAGGTCTCGTCAGTCTTGGACTATGTTGTCTCATTGCCAAGGTTTTTGGGTTTCCTCTTTCATTCTGCACCCTTTTGATGAATCGAAATAGAACATGGCGTTGAGTTCATTCCAGCTGTTTCTTAGTCAGATACAAAATGCCCCCGAAGAGCTTAGACTGAAGGTATTGCAGGTTGTGTTTGACCTGCTTGTTATGTACGAGTATGATTTTTTGAGCCGCTCGGAGGAAGTGGTGAGCATCCTTACAGAGAACTGCGCGTTAATATTTTGCTGATACCAACTTACATATCCAGGCCGAGCAAATTATCACATTTCTCGTCCAGACACTTGAAGTCGAAGAATCCAATGCTGTTCAGGCAGTTTTATGCATCGGTATATGCAAATTGCTTCTAGCCGGCTTGATTAAGGACCCGAAGGTGCGTGTGTTGCAGACTCTTGCGAAGATTGCAATAATGCTAATTATCAGGTCCTTACCACCCTTGTACTAACTTATATATCCCCCTCCACATCCGACAACCCTGAATTGAGACAATGTCTCTCGTATTTCTTTCCTGTCTATTGTTATTCCTCTTTAGAAAATCAGGCTAGGATGCAATCAGTAAGCCGTTTTTTTGATCTGGAGATTGTCATTCATGGGTTGCAGATTTACATAGATGCGTTCAACCTTGCTTCCCAACTGCATGGTGAACTGGAAGAGGGTCAGGAGATGATCTCGCTGCAGCAATTTTCTTTGCTGCTCATGGATTGGATTAATCCAGAGAAATCCGTTGATGTGTTAGTCTATGATTGGCCTCGCAGGTCGTTCTCCCGGCTGAGTTACTTTCACAGGATGCCTGAACTGACACCCAACAAGAATTTTCATGCATACCTGGCGGTTGATATACTGCTTGCATTGTATGACGAAGACAAGGACGGTGAGCAGGTCTCTTCTTGACTCTAATTTAAACTCTGTTCACACCTACTAGATAATGAAAGGAAGGTTCTCTGTCAGCTGCTCAGTCAGTTAAACATAACTCCTGAATTGGATCCTCGGACGATTTTAAAATTGAGTGTACTCCTGGAACATCTCAATAATGTACGTTTGCGCTCAACAAATAAGGCACTCATTCTAATGCGATTCCCATTAGCAATGCCCTCTCAACAAAGTTTCTCTGGACAAGATCATGGAACGTTTCAGAACTCGCGTCTCCAATCTTTTTTCCAAAGATTTGGAACAAATCAACGAGCAAGAGCACATGGACGTCGACTTCCGAGACTTGTACCAATATATCGGGATCGCAGTACCTGCGGCGGGAAACGCAAGGCCTGCGCGGTTTGAGCGGTGCGCAGTTGCATGATGGTGTGAACTGACTCTAACTGATACAAATCTGCTTCCCAGACGAGCAGCTGACGAGCGGCCACAGTTGAACTCAGGAGATGATTCCCCAAGGTCTGTGCTTTTGGCAAATGGACATCTTCGACGCTGATGGTATTAACCTCAGTTCGCCTAATCGTCACCGACCTACAACAGCACAGGTGAAGGGGAAAGGAAGAACAAAGTCCACTGTGCCTGTAACCCACGAGTGCGGTTCTAGTGTCATTCATATCGTTGAGCTAGATGCCTGACTTCGACTGCCTTTACAGGTCGGATGATGACGCGGACTTTGCGCCCATAGAAGCGGTAGTAACACCAATGAAACCGTCAAGAAAGTAAGTGCCTGAACTTCTGAATTAGGTGATTGATTATTCAATGCCTGGCGTCAAGGCGCGCTCACACACCGTCCAAACATCCGGCCGTGTCATCGCCAATTCGCAAGAAGCGTAGTGGTGCAAGGCCGTAAGATTCTGAACTTTATTAGAGTTTACCAGATGCTGAATGCTGTTGTTTGTAGGGCTTCCAAAGAGATTGCCAGGACACCCTCGCCTCTCCCTACGAGACGCAGCACTAGGCAGACACCTAAAGTCAAGACCTATGTGGAAGAGGATTCTGATGAAGAGGAAGACGACCAGGTAGATGAGGAGATAGACGAACAAGAAGATGAGGAGGAGGCGGAGGTGGAAGAAGCGCTTGTTGCCGATGTTTCGCTGCCACCTGTATCGGACGGGGACGATGAAGTAGCGGAGTCACTGTCAGGGAGCGATGATTAATGATGAGCGGAATCGGGGTAATGCCCGATTTACATAGAGCGTAGCGTGTTGTATTTTTATTAAGGCTGTCTTGTTATCAGGCGTTTTTATTGTTAATGCTGTTTGTACTTTACTTCCTGTAAAAGTGCTACGAAATACCTTTTGTCGATGACATCTCATTGCATGGACGCAAATTATCGTCCTCAAGCGGGGTCCTCGGGAGGCAACATGAACACCACGCCTTCCGTCATGAAATTTCAAATGGCAGCATCTGGGCTAGAATCCTATTATTAATTATTCGAGTCGACGCGTAAGTGTTTGCATACAAAGTCGCACGATACATATCATACACTACGGAAGGGGATATCCTACATCATGTCACAAAGGATAAAGGATATGAAAAAGCGAAGAGCGGTGGCCCGGGAAGAAGAAAGTCCGTCCGTGAATGTCTAAAGCGCAGTGAATTCGATAGCGACATAGAAACAACAAAAGTGACGATGATAATGAAAGGGTTATAATTGTATCGTAGGACAGAAGGTGGTATGCTCGCAACCATGATAATGAGGTATAGAAAAGGAAGGAAATCCACGCCGGAAAAATGAGTGAACAATAGATACCAAGGACCTATTGTCGAATTTTCGTATAAGCAGGCGGTAGCTCGATGGTCTCTGGCTCTTCCTCCTCTCTTGCAATCGGGGGACCACTAGGACCCGCGTCGTCGTGTTGAATAATATTAACAGGCCGTAGCGGCCTGAGCCCACCCTTCCTCGCTCCACCCATACTCGTCGTCGAACCAGGAATGTCAGGCGTCCCGCTCCTGCTTGATAAGATTTGGCTTATTGGCCGTCCATCGGCACTCAACCTCCCATCTTCGGACGCCACAGTCGGATCCGGAACGATAAACGGTTCCGGTTCATAGTACTGCGGTAACTCTGCAGCAGTTGGAGACCGTTCATCGCCATCATCCTCGTGTAGTAAGTCCACGGTCTTTTCCTTTTCTTGTTTCTGCCGATGTCGGCGCCGGAGAAACCAGAGCAGGAGCAGAAGGGCAACGACACCCACGACACCGCCTATGACGCCACCTACAATGGCACCCGTGTTGTTTCCATTGCTACTGTTGCTGCCTGTACCTTCGCTGTTCGTGCCCGTGGGGTAGCTTCCACCAGCAGGGGTGCCGGGTGTCGAACTTGGACTTTCCGAATTAAGACAGGTACTGTTATTCGAGGTGCCGCTGCCGACGGTAAAGAGTGCACTGCCCGCTGAACCGTTGCCTCGATCGTCACCGCCGACTAGCAGTAGAGTGGTCCCTCCGCGAATAGAAGGCGTCCATGAAAACCCCGTTCCTTGGCTGGTGACATTGGTTAGAGAGACTTCCGGGACAGTGAACGACTCTCCGCCAGGGATGACGCCGAGGAAGTTGGGTGTTCTGAGTGGGAGGGTTGGAATGCAGAAAGTACGATACACTATTCGACGTACCCTTGAACATTTGCAGGGTCCCACCATATGCGCGTTTCTTGGCACTGTACTATTTGATTTGACGGTTCAATGGAATAGAAAAACTGTGGCGAGACTTCCTTGGAAGCGTCGAAACAGGAAGTGTCGGAGGACGACGTGACTTGTGCAGCTACGCTTGTACCGCCTGAGCCAAATCCTGTCGCATCACTGACCTAGAACCGCGTTAGCGTGAAACCCGAACTCATTCCTCCCCAAACGCGGCGACAAAAGGGCCCGCAGTGATTGAACGCAGTCCTTTTGTCACCGAGAAGAACAAAGAAAAGCAAAAACTCACCACTGCAACAAACTGTGAATTCTCGGGATAGCTGAGCTGGAAGGTGACATCTGTTGCCGAGTCTGAAGAAAACTTCTGGTCCAGTATCCGCCGCACTTCTGTGTTGTTGGCAAACGGTGTTGATCCGAAGGGAACGATAAGGATGCGATACGGCCCTTTGCCGTCACTGCCAGAGATGCTGACAGTGAGGTTTTGGCACTGAGTTGGTGTCGAAGTAAAATGCCATGAGTACGCTATCGACGGCACTGGGAACTCTAAAAGTAGAAGGAATAACGATAGGAAGGGGCCAAGCATGGCAAGTTGCACCGTTAGGGCGAGGTGTTGTCGCTATGGGTGGCGACGAGACGCAATCGTGGCTAAAGTAAGTGGTCGTTGGAAAGGCTCCACCGGCGACTTCATTCCGAATGCTATGTTGTCACGCCGTCACAACATTGATCGATCGGCTACTTGTCACACGATCAACACAAGCGTCTTTCGTCTCCGTCCCTTTCCGCTTTTCAAAACGCCGCTCTGCTTGACGTAGAACCAAAACATATCGTAGCAAAAGAGTCCGACTTGCCTGGTTCGAACAGGCGACCACCAGATGACCCGATTACGTAACCAATTACAGTCTGATGCTCTTCCAACTGAGCTAAAGTCGGTTACACATGCTTTATATTTATGATTTATACATAGGTACTGTTTCTGTCTGTGAGCAATGCCTTCTATACATATCTCCCTCCCTCCGAGCGTATTGATCATGCATGCAGAACATTCAAAGGGCATGACACCACTTCCATCTAACCCGTTCCCAGAAAGAAGTAACATCTGATGATCTAATTGCAAGACTAACAACGGATACGCAAGCTTTAGGGTGTATTCCTGATTGGAGCTAACTACTTATTGACTTTCGCCACTTGACGCCTACATCATGCGGCGTCATCGCCCTGTCGTCGTTACGCCACATGAATTCTAGTAACCACAAGATAAACGATTTACTCACCGGCTGTACTCGCCTATATTTGATCACAGGCAACGGTCGAATAGGATACCGGTTTCCTTCCTGCTTCATCTGCCAGTCAGAATATACGGCATCGAGGTAGCTGTTCTCCCCGGGTGTATAGTCGTATCGTTTGAGCATACGTTCATTGACCTCCGCGACGGCGTCGAGATTCTGGGAAATAAGGAATCCCCGCATAAGGGAGACGTACATCACAAATGAGGGTACGGGCAGCGCATTGGGAACAGACGCAGGTACCGGTCGAGTGTGTTCAATAGACGCTGGTGGCTCTTCGGAAGACGCTGTACCAGTCTCTGTCTCTCGTATTTCCTTCTCAGAGATAGACACTTCAATATCCTCGTTATCACCCTGTTGGTCAAAGGCGGTCTCCAATCGGCCCAAAAGGAAGAGGGCTCTCTGGGCATTACCCGTAGATGCGTAATAACCTGCGAGCTCGGTGAAGTGATACGCCGTGGGTTGGATCCCCAGCTTGAGCATATCTGCTAGAATATTGGCACCTCGCTCTACACCTGATGAGCGCATAAGCTTTCCCATGAAAGGCGTAAATGCGGCAGCACAGACGCTATTAACTCCGGGGGGAGTCTGAAGCGCTTCGACACCACTAAAAGAGGCTAGAGTTTCGGATAAATGGTCCGAGTATTCTCCACGAGCGGTTGCGACGAGCTTTTTATAGAGGACCTCAACTTTAACCGAGGTCGATGTCGTGGCGACAAGGGAATGCCAGACGAGAGCAGTATGGTAGGCCGTTGGCCACAACTTGCTGCGATGCGCCAAAGGCATAGACGCAAGAACACCCTGCTGCACCTTCAAGCGGGCTATTACCTCGCCTCGAGGGACGCCTGTGATATAAAAATTGTCGACGAATGTTTGAAGGACGAGGTGGTGTTGGTTCAGCCGGTAGTAGGCGATCATCTGCGTGAAAACAAAGACAGTGGTGGCTATGGGACTGGAGCGAAGGGCTTTTCGCCGGAGGAGATCAATGGCGCGCGAACGTCCTGAGTCAACGTAGGCATTAAAAAAGTTGATTAGAGTAGACGGGTGGGGAGGAGCATGACCGGGTGAGAACGACCTTCTCATAGAGCGCAGAGTCTGAGCCAGAGACTCTGACCGCCCATCGTAAGGGAGTATGTGAGTTTGGGAAGTGAACTGCGAAGTGATCGAAGATTGGGCATAGTCTTGTAGAAGAGAGTCATCTCGTCCAAGCTGCTGGGCGCGCATAGCCCTCAGGTACCCAAGGAGAGGGAGATACTTGGCGTCGCCGGCTTTAACGAGAAAATTGTTGAGAACATCACAAGTATAAGCTGACAAAAAGTATGTCGCTCTCTTGGGAGGTAACATATCTATCGCTTCATCTATCCGACCTGCGTAAGCTAAGGATCGGATAGCTGAACCGCGCATGGTTGATTGGAATATACTCCAGGCAGAGCCGGTAGACCGTCCATGATGCTGTTTCAGATACTGATGGTGCTGTTCTTCGAATCGCAAGTAAAACTGCTTGCTAACATCGGGGCTCGCGAAACGCATGATACTTGGAATGACTTGACTGCCGATGACATCAGCATACCCCTTTTCCGAGCATATAAGGGCGAACTGGATGATCAAGGACATATTTGTCAGAGGCGCATGAAGAATCAGCTTTCGAATGTCCGTGAACTCCTCGAGAGGTTGGTCATGGCACAGCGGAACGAGGGAAAACCATGCCGTGAAGTCTTCAAGACTTTCCGTAGCGGTTACCGAATGCTGTAAAGCATTCTTGGCGGCCGCCTGGTAGATTGGCGAAAAAGGAATATGGGTATGGCATTCGCGAAGCTCGAACAAAAATTGTTTTGCCTCGTCGTATTTCCGATCGGCAACCAGCTCCACTAAGTGATCACCAAGATTTTTGTGAGAGATGCCGATTGAATTTTGGGCGACGCTAGCATAGTCGGGGTGATCTTCCTCCTCAAAGATGAGAGAGCCGGGCGACGATTTGGGGAGAACAATGGGGAGAAGCGCCTGTTGGAGATTTTTGATGAACATGCTCTTGCGGTTGTGAAACCGCGAAGAAACAAATTCCATGGCAGGAATGACCTCTTCCTTGACCAATGTCGTGTAGCCTTTCTTCGCCACGACCATGCCGAAGTGATATATTAAAGAGACCCTTTTCGAAGGATCCTTCCAAAGATAATCACGTATCTCTCGGAATGGATTTGGAGGTGAGTTGGAGACGTCGGGACACAGCTCGAGCCAAACTGTAAAAGGCGTAAGATCGTCTCCAATTCTAAGAGACTGTAGGGCAGCTAGAGCAGCTTTCTCGAAAATGGGATTCAGAGATATGTTCGTCCCATTTTCAACCATCTCAAGGCGAACGCGGTTGGCAAGCTCCCAATCGCCAGTACGAACGAGGTCGATCAGGACCTGCGCTGGCACCCGTGTCCGTGGAGGTGACCTCAGCTCTGCAGACACAGCTGAATATTCCTTCATCTCCCGTTCTTCGAAAACTTTACGGTCAGGTGGCTCCGAAGGATAGGGTTCATCTGACATTTCTACGCCGTCCAGACGCTGCCGAGAATGGGCGATGGTCCGGGATACAACATTCCAGTTGAGGCGCCCAAGAGATGCCCATGGAAGACGGGCTAAAATCCGCGTAGATGACATGCATGTGTACGACGAATACTGGTCGCTGAATGGTGTAGCTGGAAAGTCCAGACAGCACCGACGGTATGTCGTTCACCAACTGTACGCCTGCCATGTAGTCAGAAAGAGGGCTGGAGAGTACTAATTAATCACCTTCAACCTTCTGTTCCACCGTCAATACAGAAGTAATAGGGCCGTAAGCGTCGTCGTCGTCGTCTGCTGATAAATTTCGAGGATAAATTTATGTGATGTAGTCACGTCATGTGATCCCGCCCAAATGCTGTCACTGAGCGTGACGTTCGCTGGACCGTTCCATCCGACCTTCAACCACCAACTCTACTGGTTCCTTTATCTTGCTGCTTGCTGGCCGAGCCGCTTGTGTCCTAGCTACATCTCCTCTGTCTCTCCTCTGCAGCCATGGCGTTTCCAGTATCTTCAAGTCCACCTCGCGCGCCTCCTGTTATGTATAAAGCACCGCTAGGAACTCGTTGGGAAAAGGAGAAGGCTGCGGCTGGCGGTGCTGAAGCGTTCGAATACGCTACGGACCCGAAGTGTATAGGACCTTGGATCATAGGCGAGTGCGTCGGGAAAGGCGCTTCTGGTCGCGTCAAGATCGCCAAGCACAAACGAACTGGACAGCTCGCTGCCGTCAAAATCCTCCCGCTTGCACCGCTGGTCAATTCTCGTGCCTCTCTTGCTACCCAACAAGCTAAAACAGAGAAACAACGCCTAGGAATCGACCGAGAAATTACGATGATGAAGCTCATGAACCATCCCAACATCCTACGCATCTATGACGTCTACGAGGGCGCTAGGGAGCTCTTTCTCATTCTTGAGTACGTCGAAGGCGGAGAGCTTTTTGATTTCCTGGTCAACAAAGGCCGCTTGGATCCCTCTGAAGCTCTGACCGTTTTCTTGCAAATCATCTATGGTCTCAACTACGCGCATACATTCTCTATCATCCATCGCGATCTCAAGCCCGAGAACATTCTAATCGCTTCTTTCAATCCGCCTCTCGTCAAGATAGCCGATTGGGGTATGGCAGCCTTCGCTCCCCCTTCTCTTCATCTGGAGACAAGCTGCGGCTCTCCTCATTACGCTAGTCCCGAAATCGTCAATGGACACAGGTACCAAGGAACTGCAACAGACATCTGGAGCTGCGGTATTGTTCTATTTGCTCTACTCTCAGGCCGACTGCCATTTGATGACAAGGACGTCGGGATTCTGCTAAGCAAGGTGAAGAGCGGCGTTTTTGAGATGCCCCAGTCACTGGATCCATTGGCAAAAAACCTCTTATCTCGTATGTTGGTTGTTGATGTTCATCAGCGAATCACGGTAAAAGAATCAAGCATGATATGCGCGTGTTTACTGAATATCTGAACAGATCTCTGAGATTCTTGTGCATCCTTGGGTAACCTCTTCCGCCGCAGCATTGGTCAGCAAGATTCCTCCGAATCCCTCGGTCCCCCCTTCACCGGAAGTCCTCGCACGCCCTATTCTCCACCCTGCGTTGATCGATGCGGACCTATTCTCTTCACTTCGTATCATCTGGGGCAAATACACAGATCGGGAAGGCGAATCGATTAAACGGGACCTATGCTCTCCCGCGGGTCAAGGGGTGCACGCAAAAGCTTTCTATTTTCTTCTTGGAAAATATCGCGAGGAAACATCCAAGCTCAATGATCCCAAACTCGCCGACTCAGCAGTCGCTGACGTCTCACTCGGTAGCATGAGTTTCAACCTAGGCTGGGAGCTCGACACAAAGATCGGAACAGGTCTTTTGAAGAAATACGGAGGTAGTAATCGAGACCCATTTCCCATCCAAGGTCGTTCCCGATCCGTTGCTGCTCCTATTGGGTTACATCCTATTCCTCCTTCAATCAGACGCACCGCAACAACTTCACCAAGAGAGAGGCCGGCCTCTCCGGCGGGACCGCGATATCCTGCTGCGAAAGAGCCCGTCGTCCGTTCTGGGTTCCACGTCCCTCGATCTCACCCCAAGTCATCTTTTGCGACGGCCGGTGGCCCGCGTTCCCAGCCCCCAAGACGAGGATATACGTTCTCTCATCCCGCTGTGAAGGATGCCTCTAGCGCTTCTGTCGAGACGTCCTCTGTTCAACGAGCAGCTTCTCATCGTGTTTCAGTCGCCACACAGCGTCCTTCATCTGAGTTGCCCGTAAAGTCTTCTCGACGGACTGATAATAGCATTCTTCCATTCCCTGCCGTTGGCCGTTCATCTTCAACCCGTAAGCCGACATTAGCTCCGGTTACCCCCATGTCGGACATATCTTCTCATATCAAAGCGGATCCTTGTTCGACGGAAACCAAAGCTGATGGTCTCCTGGTCAAAATCAACAACTTAGCCATCACTGACAAACATAATCAGCAGCAACGAATGTCAGTGTGTTCCGATAAGGAGAACAAAGGCATTGGTGAGGAGTCATGGAGTTACGTCGGCACCGATGAAGGCCCCAGCGGAATTGGCCTGAACGTCGGTAGGGACGTTGGCAGGGAAGTGGGAAATGTTGTCGACGACGACACCATCCCAAATAAAGGCATGAAAGAACGCAAGCCTAGACGTAAGTTGACTACTCAGTCGTTACCTTTGTGGCGTGGCTGATTCTATTTCCCAGCCCCTCCGCTCGAGCTCCCGTCATTGAGCAAGAAGCGTTCAACGTTATCGATCCTTCCTTCCCCGGTCGCCCTCTCCCCGCCTTTGAGTAGCGTCCATACACATAGCCGACTACTCACATCTCCGGTCGTCGGCGAGTTCAAAGGGTGGTTTTCCAATCTATTTAGTTGGAAGCACCAAGGAGCGCATTCACAAAGCAGTTCGTGGACGTTATATTCAACCGATGACTCGGTGAAGACTTGTGATGTTGTCAAGCGCGCTCTGGAAGGGATGGGTGTCATCATTGATAACACGATTTCGCCAGGATCAAGCGGGACATCCGAACCCACGTTTCTCAGGTGTAGACTTGACGAATCAAGCTGTGGTGAGCTCACTAATATGAAACCCGTGCGCTTCAAAGTTTGGTTTTCACCAACAGCAGCCAATCTAGCCATACCTAATTCACCTCTTATGTCGCCTACGAACTTTCTTTCAGCTCCTCCGCCACCTGCTGTGCTGTCACACGGGAGGGCCAGCGTTTTTGTGAACAAGAGCCCTCATATTGTTCCACTGCCTAGCCCTAATCCTTGCGCGAGTAGCAGTGTCTCTCGCGTGTATGTGTCGGTGGTTTCGCTGGTCCAAGAAAGGGGATCGGCTACGACTTTCCGAGCCATCTGGCGAAGACTGAAGGACGTCTATAGCGAGGGTTCTATAGCCGCTGACTGCTTCAGCCCGGCGATGGTTAGCACGCCAGTCGTGGAAGGCTCTCCCAACTTTGCGGTGTAATACGTCCGTCCGAGGATATCGGTTCAAATCTCTTTTTGTACCCAGTACGTACAAGATGAATACCAGTGTACTATCTACATTCCTAGTATCTGTACATCAATCATCTGTTACAAAACGCCTTAACCATGTTGTATCTTCATACTATTGTACCACTTTTTTCAAACGCGGAAAATTTCTGCAACGGGGACAAAGCTCCCAAAGCTTCCCTGTCACGCGTGACAGTGGCATGTTCTCCTTCCTCATTCATTACATTAAATTTTCCTCCAACGCTGCGACCTCATTTTCTGATGAAACGAGGGTGTTTATATCAGGTGTCTACAAGAGTAAACAACGGCCTTGATTGCGGTTAGTAAAACCTCATATACTTGTGGTGAACAGAGAGCCCTAGTCACGCATCAGCCGTGAGTTGCCAACACTACCACAAGATTCTTGATACAATCTGACAGAGTCCTTTTCCAGCCTTTGTGTGTAGATGAACTTCTTTCATTTTGTGACCGTCTCTTTCACCTCTGGTTGTTCGTCCTGCAGGCTGCACGCACTCCCATCGCCACCCTGGATGCTCTCTTGTTGTCGGTCACTTACTCGCGCAACGAGAAATATATTAAGCCGTGAAAATCGACAGTAACTATAACAAGTATAATTGTATTAACTCGCCCATGATTCATGCTGATTTTTCTAAGTGCTAGTCCATGGCCCGATGAACTACAATTGGACTTGATGATCGGGGGACCGTAGCCGGAACGGACTCCGAATCGCAATTATCACAAGTTGCTATTTTTTCCTACGAGAAAGGTTTGAACGACTTTATGACCTGTTCAAGAATGCTTTTTTGCGCCCTTATCTCTCATATAAAGGTCTCAAAATGTGTCTTCCATCGTATTTGAAATTGGATCGTGGTGGCGTTGAACGCTCGGATCGTTCACTATTAAAGGTTGCCTCAGTAAATGTGTTATGGAAAACAAGGTGGGTATTCGAAGAGAAAACTCAAGATGGTATCACTCCTGTTGCGGATGCCAAGTATGAATGTTGACATGTGTATAGCTTCAGATCGGGAACCTGATTTTTTTTTTCGCATAGTCAGGACCTCCCTTATCCTACCACTCCGGCTGTGTATTTTGAAGCAAGAAGGTGCTGCATCGATGTGACTCTGCCCCTGACACCTTTGCTCATATGTAAACTAGCCGTAAGTCCCTTTCGGCTCCGCAGAGTGGTATCTACGCCGGTTTTCATGCAGAGGGTCGCGATACATTCACTCTGGATAGTTGCTGACCGGGTGAGTGTATAGGACTATACCTTGGGTTTCCAATCAGGCAATTGCGCAGACACTGGGGAGCTGAGATCATTCTGCAATAGACCGAGCAGACTAAGCCACAAGACCCCCTGCACAGATCAGGTGTGTTCCAAACGTGGCACGCTGAGCCATTTAGAGGGCGCTGATGCATCATTTGTTCCTGATAGTGATGTTTTGTAAAAATACACCGCTCAAGGTATTGAATAGATACGGCGCGGTCGGCAGCCAGACCGCAGTTGCCAAGTTTAAGCAACAGCCTTAGTTTCGCATAATATTGACCCTAACTAGGGCGGTACGGCTGCGCCGATGTAAATATACACGTTGAAAGGTTTCCAAGGACATGCGTTCACTGGCATGGCGCCTTACGCATCACCTGGCGGCATGGCCGTGTATGAACAACTCACGTTTCCAGGCAGTGCAATGACCCTGTCGGTGCTCCGTTGCCGAAAAATACCTACCATGGAGTACCGACAGTTTGGTGACAATCTCGTGAATGATGGATAGATGGATATGGCTTGATTTCTGGGATAAGAAATGACGGCACAGTAGAGAAATAGGGAAGTTGAACTTTGTTGGTAGATAGAAATCTCCGGCATGGAGTTCGGCGTGGTGCGGCTGGCTGGGGGTTGAGCCCGCCGCGAGAAAATCCGACTAGGAGACTACAGACGAGAAGACTATATATTCCCGCAGTAGGCGCGCGAGACAAAAGCCTAAGGCTCGCGGAAGCGCCTTACAATGCTTCTGTGGCGTCTATATATACAAACACCATGGTGAGCCCGGCTTGCCTGTGAAAAATGTTTCAGGGGACCCAGAGCCGTTAAACAGGAAGCAAATGGAAGATCCTGAGATCGAAACCCTGGGTAAAAGAACAGGAAAGGCGTAGTGTGTTCGTCCTTATTTAGCTGTTTATTGACCCCGAGACGCTAGGCTCCGCAGATCATCTTCAGACTGTTATCGGTGTACTTTCCGCGTACAATTGGACAAAGGAACAATGTCACCTAGACAACAACCAGCATCGACTGATGAATGCATTGAAAAAAGGCTTTGCATCGCAAAAATACAAAGAGACATTGTGGTTTATCAGGTCATCTGGCAGGATTCATTTCCTGGGCCTCGAGGAAAGATCCGGGAACGGGGACGAGCGGCTGACAATATCGTACAGCGAATATGATTGGACGATCAAAATGAAGGGTGCGAAACACAACAAATCAACAACAAAGAGAGCTCCAAAAAATGTGAGAGTGAAGAGCTCTGGGGGGCAAAGAAAGACAGGAGAAGGGGGCACAGGGTCGGGAATACTCCAGACAGTTACAGAACATGAAGGAAACAGAAGGGGATAGATCTGGTACAAGGTGAGAAGCACGTGCCATATGGAGGGCTGTTGTTGATGCCGTCAGCATGTTGTTTACCGTGACTCCAGTCACTCCACGCTATTTAACGCCTTCACTGCGCCCGACCAATGGCCTTTCTTTTTTCCCCATTACCGTCAACGATGAATCCAACAAAACGATCCCGTCGCAGCGCGACATCTGTCATGGCTGGAGCCTTCCAGATACGCCCGTCTCGCGACGTGCTGACAAGCCTGCTGAACGGCCTGGGCCCATATACGGTCGAAGAAGAGGGAAAATTGGGGAGCACGTCGAAACAGCCAGTGAAAAACAGTTTTTGGACGGAGAAGGATCCCGAGAGGCGGAAGACGAAACATGGGCACTGGCAGAAGCTACCCACCGCATCGCCTGCGAAGAGCGCGACACCCGTAGCCCACACATCGACGGTGGCTGTATCACAGCCTGAACCTTCCAACTTCTGCAGACGTCCTACCATCCATATTGCCACCATGCAACGATCCTTATCAATCACGCCGCCTCCAACGATGTCGCCGCCCCCATATCCTTCGACGCCAGGTTCGACACCCGGACCGTCTGATTCATCAAGCGTATCCCGTACCTCTTCCAAGAGACCACATACGCCCGACGACGATGAAGACCTGCCACAGATGGTCGCTCCTCGACCTCCGCGGAAGAAGCGGGTCGCGGTAAAGAAGGGTTGGAAGGGCTGGGTCGAGCTTGACGAGTCGCGCGAGCTGCCAGTATCCGATAAGCTCATCAACCTTGACCGTCCACAAGCATATGCCGACAGGCGGACGCGTAGTGGCAAGCAGTTTGACGGCATCGTGGGTGATAGTTGGGTGCATATGCTTCCTTGACTAGGTGCGTCGTATCTTTTTTTCCAACCGTTCGTTTTTTCTCATCTCTCGTCAGTTGGTTTACCACTCTCATTGGAGCTTTCCCGCCCAAAAAACCATTGGTTTGCTTCATTCGGCCACCTCGTCGTCGAGGCTGTCCGCATGCTCAACATGTTTCGCGCCTTATGTCTATTCCTTTCATTCACACTTCCGGGTTTTTGGTGCACTAGCGTATCTATCGATCTCCCTTCACATTTATACCTTTCACGGATCTCGTTCCTCCTCCATATCGATTGATTGTATTTCAAGTTCCACCTGTCGCGTTGCTCCTTTCTCTTGGTAATTTCTATTGTTCTGGTTGCTTCATCCATTGTATGTAGTAGTTGCTATCATAAATCGGTTTAGAATAGAGTTGTTGATGCATATCTTTCAGCTTGCACCGTCACGCGTCACAGTACAACAGAGGTCCGAGCGTAGGTTTGGGGCCGTGTATTCTCCCGAATAATGTTTTATCGATGCCGAATGCACGGACCGGCCGCCCAGCTATTATACCGAGGTGATTTGTCCGTATGCATTTTATTCATTGCTCACCCATCATCACTTCCCGCCGCCCACGAAAGAAGGGCCGCACTTTCCCGGAATTCAATGCAGCTGTGCCTTGAAAAAGCAATGGCAAATAGCCGTGAGAATTCATTGTTCTTCCAAGTACGGATAAAATTAGCGCCGAATCCCCCAAGGACCCCTTCGTGTGAAGAACTCTGGCGCGTTCCCACGATACCGATGAATCCACCATTTTGGTTCTGCGACTCCAGGGCGATGTCTATTGCTATACAGCAGTTCCTTAAAGCTGTAGAAGCCTGAAGGATTCAGAGTATGATCGTCCAGAATTTATTTAAAGATTTGTGAAGCTGCTACAAAGCTAACACTGTCAATCCTTCGATATGATCGGTGAAGTTCGTCATGCGTCCACACTTCTGAATACCAGAATCTTGGGAGCCAAATTCATGCATACAATTAGCGAGCAGGCAAGAGACCTGGCTGGGAATATTTGTGAACAATAGCTTTCAACCTGGGCATTTATTGTATTTGTAAAGTTTGGCAAGCTTGCTCTGCTCCTTTGTCTTGCATATTCTGAATGCGCAAAGGGATGATAGAAGCCTAGTATTCACCTTGCCTGTTTTTGTAGTTACATGATATTACAGAATGGACAGTAGATATAAATAGAGTGATCACTGCGGCTTCATTGGCTGCCAAGTACATAAACTGAGCCATTCGCATTGAGCCACGGTGACTGCTATGTCTTGCAGATAGGGAACAGCCTTAAGCAGCATATGAAGATGTACCATATACCTCTCTGAAACACACCCACGATAGAAATGACTGGGAACAACCACCGAGGGAGGTGAGATTGCGCTTGAAGTCAGATGTAACGTGTCGGAGAAGCGTGCGTGCATAAATTAATTGAAGCGCAGATGCTTGAGTCAGAGAAATAAGAATACACACTCTCCGTGGTAACAATCATATTTCCCAAGCGTGCTCGCACGTTCGGAACAGCCGATGTGAATGCTGTATGGCAATAGTCATGGCCAGATACACATATGGATGTCTCATTCGACTTACGCGCGAGTTGTGCTTCCCCAAAAGCGAAGTTTCTGACACAGTTAATGTTACATCAAGTCATCTCCGCAACGGTCATTGGCGATCCGCTCCTCGGAATCCACAACCGGAGTTTGATTTACTGGACGGACGTCGGATCCGGAACTTACTAGAATCGGAGAATTCGCTGCGGTTCTTCGCGCATCTGAAGAACATATAGGCAAAATGAGCCCGTATGTGCTGAATGGCATTAGCATATCGAGAAATGACAAAGAAAAAGAAAAGAAAAGAACCGGCATTCCGGTCCGAGAACCACGTGATGCTGTATGACTTCTGAGGGTTTTCAAAAAAGGTCTTTCCCTTCAACCAGGCCTATTCCTGCTTGCATCCACTGAGCTGGGTTATCGAGCTGTGTCCAGAAGTGACTGTCAAACCTGGCTCCATCTAGCCTGTAGCGTGGCGTTCACAATTCCGACTCGCGGCCAAGTTTGTCTAGTTGTCACGGTAAGACGCGCTTTGAAAGCGTCGATATCCGTAGATAAGAACGGACTCCGGATCTTGGTGCCGAAATTCAACGTGTCGGTACAGATTTACGACATTTTATCCTCAACCCGATTTTCGTAAGGAGAACCTGAAATCCAGATGGTGGCATTCTGACAGGATCCCTTAGGCTATGAATTCTTTATCTGCACAGCTGGTGCATCTCTCGTGTCCTGCTCTGCCGGTACCACCATCATGGTTTCCGGGACACATGAACAGGTTTACGAAGCAACTACCTTCGATGTTGTCTCGTACGCATGTTGTCATCGAAGTCAGAGATGCTCGGCTTCCTCTGACAAGTATCAATCGTAAACTTCAAGGCGAGTGCAAAGTACAGTTTTATTATTTGCGGACGCTGAAGTATTATGATAGATATACTCCATGAATGGAGAGACAAAGCGCGAATGAGTAACCGAATGTGCCAGCATGTTATTCTTCTCAACAAAGCGGACCGCATCCCCGAGTGGGGTATCCCAGTAAGAATGTAAATCAATCTATCCGAGGAAGTTTTGTGATATGTGTTTTTTTGCTCTGTCCTGACAGCCCTTCCTGTCGGTGATGAAAGACAAATATCCGGAACAAGATTTCCATTTCACTTCGTTGAAAGAGACTGCTGATCTCAAGCGGATATACCGAATACTCTCTGGTGAGCTTCAACGCACGCTTGTAGAGACTGTCTTATGTTTCTCTGTCCTGTGTAGACCTAGGCAAGCACCACCGATGGTTCGAAGGCATGAACGTGCTCATTGTTGGCATGCCAAACGTGGGCAAGTCATCGTTACTAAACGCTCTCCGCAACACGGGGATTAAAGGGCGTACGTTAAAATTTAACGCTGTTCTCTCAATCTCACGACGTCATCGTTTAATTAGGCACTCCTAAAGCCGTCCGGACGGGGGCTAACCCGGGAGTAACAGTGTCCCTGTCTAACAGGATAAAAATCCTTGAGGATCCTCTGGTATACGCCTTTGACTCCCCCGGAATGATGCTACCATTTCTGGGCCACGGACCAGCAGGCGCCGAGCGGGGCGCCAAGCTCGCTTTGATTGGTACGTAACTCCCGCTCTGGAAAACCTCCGAACTGAGTTCCTCATGAACTCCCAGCGGGGATCAAAGAAGGACTATACCAAACTGAAACGCTCGCTGAATATCTCCTGTACAAACTTAATATCCTGAATTCCATCTGTAAGTTTTCCTATTGGTGGTTCCTGGCTATTTATCGGCCTTTCCTTCTGCTTCTTATGTTCATCTACCAAACCTTGTTTCCTTTGTCTTCTGAATTCGATGAATGTATTCGCTGAATCTAAACTATTTTCATCATATTTTAGCGCCGAACTATTTATCCGTCCTGCCATCAGGATCAAAACCGACGGCGGATGTGTGGGAATTCCTTTCGTTGTTAGCTCAGCGGATGGGGATGCTTGCCGGACGCGGGGAATATGATTTACAGCGAGCGGCGACTTTTTTCATTGAGTGGTGGCGCAATAAAGGTGGTCTCGCAGAACATTCCGACGAGGGATCTTATGGATGGGGTTTTGATTTCCAATGGTCTGTTCCTGCAGGCAGCAAGAAAGATCTACGGAAGTTGATGGAGATGAGTCTCGCTCAGTTCGATGCACAGGCGGAGCTGGAGGAGGAAGAAGGCAACATGATTAGTGATACACAGAAGGAGAAAACGGCGGTGGAGGAAAGGAAAAAGCAGAAATTGAAGAAACTGATGGACCAGGATAAGGACCAACGATCAAGGAGATTATTCACAAAACCACAGCGCCGTCGATAACTCGTGCACGATCGGTAGGATTTGCTCAAGATGGTCTGTTTTTTAATTTTGTGTTAGTCGTACCCACAACTTGGATATGCGTGTTATACTTCACTGGAATCACGAGGACCTTGGTATGCATCTCAGCGCCGGTCTGTTGATGTATCTGATGGTTCTTTTCGAGCCCAGAGTTACTTTCACACAGAACTATTCAACCAGTCAAGAGTCAGTCCACGAGTTGGGAAGGAAGACCGACTGTATGGTACGGTTTCAAATTTCAGGTATCGGCAGTAAGTATAGCGAGTTGCCATTCGGCGGAGCAAAGCAAGCTTCCTTTTCTTTTAGTGCAGTCTCCACCGAATCCGGGCACTCCTCTATGTTCCTTGTCCAATCCAGGGACGGCAATCGTAAGCTAACGCAATCATACGCCGTAACGATGTAATTATGCCTCCCCCTTATTTCTGGCTCCAGCGGCGCAAACTCAGTAGTCCTATGATACTCCCAAAACCGCTGATTTCGGGCTCGAAGCCATCTTCCTCAAACGCTCTGACTTCTTTGTGACATATTAACAGGGTCCTATGACCTATTTGCTTTACTTCTCGAGTCTTCGCTTGCTTGGGGTCTAGGTCACACCTAAATAGCGTTCATACCCACATGTCTGCTTTGGGTAATGTGACCCTTTCTTCGGAACCGCGTTATAGTCCAAACTCTTCTCAGTAAGAAACATGACACTTCTTGGGTGTCCGGAGCAAGAGACTAGTTGTCCTTACCAAGGGTTGCACAATCCGGGCTTCGCCCGTCTGATACGGCTTACCCAGATGGAATCCTTCGAAGTCCCTGATTCTTCTTTTTTGCTATCTGTTCGTGGGTATATACCGAGTACTCGTAGATAAGATCATCCCTGTTTTCGCCACAAAGAATCGATAACGTCAGAAAATGGCGTTTTCATCAGTCTGAGTTAGACTGATTGTCGTAAACACAAACAGGATCCGGCAAAGGGTTTTTATGACATATTTACACGATTAGGGACCAGTCCGACCAGACGAACTTGGAAATAGTGATCGTGCGACTTGACCTCGATCGTTGATGGAAGGAAGCCTCGTGTTCAGTTTGATTGCCTTCCTCACTCTCTTTTTTGTCGCTCTTGCTGCCAAACCAACAGTATACCGACCGTTCTTCCTCCTTCCTATTGCCAGCCTCTCCCTATACATCCTATTCTTCACTACCACCAACAATGCTTTGCTTGACAGCATGATAGGCGGATGGACTGCCACCGTCACCATATATGCATCGGATTACCTGATCCTAACAACGGATGTACAACAGGAACTGCATAAATGTGACCAGCAAGTAGGACGAATATCGGAGAAGCCCTTTCTGGCCCGCTTGAAGTGGGCTGTAGCCCTTTGCTTCAGTCCTCGAGGAGTTGGCTGGGCACACCAGCCTGTAGGAACATTACCACCGCGTATACATCAGTCGACGGGGCGGCTTTGGATGAAAATCGGGCTATGCCTACTACTGCTTGATGCCAGCTGTGCGCTCAACGGGGTGAATCCTGCATTTACCAGCAGAACGTCGATCACGTTATATGGATTCAAATGGCGTTTTTTCAGCCTATTGGGCTTCATAATGGGGACTTTTTTGGCGTTGAACATCCAACACTGTTTATTGCTCTTTGTGACTGGTGAGCGGGACGCGCCGGCATTATTTGGGAGACTGGCAGATGCATATACGATTCAAAGATTTTGGGGGTACGTTTTTCGTCGTGCGTATGCGCTTGTCCTCATTTTCTGCTATCTAGGAAGACCTGGCATCAGTGCCTACGCAAGGTTCGCTGTATTTTTTTTTCTTCTTTCAGAGGCTAAATTTTTCTTCGTTATAGTTCTTATTATCGCATGGGCATTTCCTAGCATATCGCGTGCTTCATCTGAGACGTGGAAGCTACGAAGCCTTTGCCGTCCAGCTTCATAGTGCCTTCCTTGTATCTGGCTTCCTGCATCAGCTTCAAGAGTATTCGGTTACTCGTCGATGGGCGCACGGCAGCATGCTTTTCTTCTATTCCCAACTTGGTGCAATATCATTGGAACAAGGGATAATCACAGTGGGAAAGAGGCTGCGCTTTCCCGCCATCTTGGGCCGGCTCGTGGGCTACTTCTGGGTGCTGGGTTGGTTTACTTTCATACTGCCTTTGTGGTTGGATCCCATGACGCGAGCGGGCATGTTTGTGATGAACCCAAACAAGACAGTGACGTTCTTAGTATGGAACCTGCTAACAGGTTAATAGTACGGTACCCAATTGCAAAATGAAATATCAAACTTAGATAACATTCAAAACGTGGAAAGAGGAGTAAACTTCACTCGTACTCAAGTATAGCCACGCAAACAAGTAGAGCAGAAAACAAACATCCTCCCATCGCGAGTCCCCAGATGTATTCCTGTGACTACACGGTTTAAAAATGCGGAGAGTGTGTCTACTTCAAAACAAAAGGAAATAACACGAAAACAATTTAACAGAGCCAAAGAAGAGGGACAAAAGTTCGGAGAACAAAAGAACACCACAAATACAGTCACTGATATGATAAAAATAATGATACAACAAAAGAGGATGGAAGAGGAGAAGAATACGATGTGGATGGATCAAAGTGTGGATGCAGACCAAGGAAAATAACCATGAAGACAGACAGAGGACGGCGGAGCAGGCAGCAGAGGCCCGTTATCGCTTTCTTGGTCGATATCCCTCCCCTCCTCAGAGTCGCTACTACTACTATCGCTATGGGATGAATCGACATCCGGGCGACAGTGTGGGTATCCTTGTGGATACCTGCGATCCTCTGGTGGTTCTCTGTCAAGATAAAAGGGAGGCTCGGGTTCGAGATGGCAATCGAGCTCGTCCTGGAGCTGATGCGGGTTTTGCGGAGACACTTGTTCGAGACCGTATATAGGTTCGGGCACTACGGTGTTAAGAGAACTGTAATGGCAGTCCCAGGAGTCGCGGGAGTTTTGGGGGGTAAGGCTGGGAGGTCTGGGCGGTTGTTGAGATAATCGGGCCGGTTGCTGTGGATGGCGGGACTCGGGGGTAGTCTCAGTAGACTTTTCCCGGATATAGGACCTTAGCAGACGCCGGAGACTGCCAGCCAGACCAGGACTCTGTCGGTCCTTTTGTTGATCACGCTGAACGGGTGATGGCTTGAATGGTGCATGCGGTTGCCCGTCTCGCCGTGGCTTCTGTCGGGGTGTTTGATCGAATTGTGTGTGAGGCTGCTCGTATTGGGCATGAGGCTGCTCGTATTGGGCATGCGGATGCTCGTATTGGGCGTGCGGTTCCTCGTACTGAGCGTGTGACTGCTCGTACTGGCCACATGAATAATCGTAGTGGTAGTCATACTGATAGTCATAGTATGATTGGTCGAATGACACGGCTTGTCCCGCACTGTATTGCTCCATCTCTGGGTCATACGAGGGAACATAGATCTCTGACCATTTTGGTTCAGGATCGAAACGCCAGTAGTCCCAGTTGTCGCAAAGCTCCTCATGGTCCTGTGAGTACACACCGTCAACCAGAGCCGTATAAAAATACTAATCAGAATACGGACCTCCATGTGGATATCTTGATGCTCCTGGAACATTTCGCCTAAAGGTAGAATTTCTTGGCCAGGAGTGGGTGGCGGCGAAGGAGTGGAAGGCGCCGAGCTCGTGCCCGGTTCTTGCTCCACGAAAAGAACGTGTTGCGCAAGCACATTTCCTTGCGAAGAAAAGAATTCGTCTGCGGATATAGACCAGCCCGCATCAGAGGAAGGAAATCTCCAGTGTCGAACCTCTGCCAAAGCCGCCCTCACAGCGTCCTCTCGCAGAACGAATGTATCGCCCAGTGTTTTCTGGCCATGCAACTCAGGATGAAACCACATCACAATCTTCCAGATCGTCTCATATTCAAGGAGCGGATAGGCTTCCCGGAAACGCAGAACAAACGCCGGAACTTCAGGGACTTCCGGGATGGAGGGAAGTCCGTCCTTCAGTTTCATGAACTGGAAATCACTCGCAAAGTACTGTTGACACTCTTGTTCTTGCTCGACCGCGACTTCAGGACAACCCTCAGGCGAGGCCTTGCAAAAACAAAAGATGAGAACAGGGAATTGGTTAAAACGAAGACAAGACATACACCCAATCCAGGGCAGTTGTCCTCGTGCGACGTGGCAGACACAGTCATGGATGTATCGGCATGCGTAGTGGCCAATTGGTGGACCTGCTGCTGGTTCTGCGATCGCGCTGATTCCACCATCGCCAGAAACTGCGCCACCGCTTGAACGGCTAGTGCCTCGACATCCGACAATTGGAGGGAGAGCAACGTCTGAATTTCCCACAACCCTGAGTACTGCTCCAGCGTAGCGTACACGATCTGCGGGACCATTTGATGAGCGTGATGGATGTCCATGGAATCTCGAGCAAACTCGGGGTTGCTGGTGACCGCCTGAATTACGGCCTCAGCCAGATGTTGCTGCAATTCCCCTAGAGACAGCTCAACGCCCGAAGGTTGGGGAGGAGGGGGCTGTGGAGGAGACTGGAAGCTAGACGACGGACGCGGTACGATCGGTGCAGGCCATGGAGACGACGACACAAATTGCACGTCCTCAGAGGTGGATTCGTTGAACGAGTTGTTCGGAGGTGGATTAGAACGCTCCATCTCAATGTCATATAGAGGTTTTTCGGTGGCATCGTGAACGACGGCAGTGGGACTGGGCTGGGTGCCAGGGAATGGACAGTCGTTGGATTGAGGGACTGGTACGGAAGCTGCCTGTAGCGTCGGCTGAGAAACTAGGACATCGCTCTTTGAGGCAGTGGGAGTACAAGGTGCCCGCTGGGCATCTGGGAGCCGGAATGAAGATGGGATCGATTCTTCAGGATTGTGTAGGGGAACGAACTCCAGATCTTCCTCTTCCTCTTCATGAAGTTGTGCATCCAATATGGATAGGATGGTCGATAAGTCAACAGGTTGCGCGCGGGGGGGACTATGTGACGCGTCGTTCGTCGTTTCTTCGGACTCGCCGAATATTAGGGAATCTGGTGCGCGGCCACGACGACTAGAGACATTGTTAGTGAAAGCACGAAATGGGAGGAACTATGAACACGCACTTCGAAGGGCGTGGAGGGTCCTCCGAGACGAAGGGAATGCTACTGCGAATAAGTAGCTCAATCTCATCTTCAACGGCGGTCTCTCCTTGCGTTTTTGAGCGTGTCTCTTCGGTGGCAGCATCGAAATTGTAATATTCTTTGTTGAGAGTCCCAGGTACGCGTCTACAAGCATTAGTGCATGAGCGGGCAATAACTTCACAGCTGTTTTGGACTCACGTATATTGGAACATTGACGAGACAGAGAACTTGAAGCTTAACGTCTAAGTCCGAGTAACTTTGCGGTGCTGATATGTTCTGCAACAGAGTAAAGAGCAGAAGGGAGCAGGTGGGGAGGGATGTCACGTAGTCGTCTTGGTCAAAGGCGCGGTTCATTATATCTTGACTGGCCAAAGACAAATATTTCCAAGAAGCACAATAGCGTCGGAGGTTGAATCCATATTTGGCCAGGTGATAGCAACATGCAGTGGCAACTGAGCAAAGACATTACCAGGCAGAGACCCGGTGCTGGCTGCTGTTGACAGACAATCCAGCGATGAACTTCACAGTCATTCCGCTCGACTGCCAACCTCGTACAGGCCATACTACAGCTGAAAACCACAATCAGACTCAGAGTGGCACCTCTACTTGGGACAAAGCAAGATACACGCGGAGAGGACCGGGGTAAGATTCTGGACAAAACGGGCAGCTGGACAAGACAAAGGAGAGTGTGAAGCAAATGTCATCCCGAATTGGATGGTCAAAGGTTCAAAGTCTGCAAATCAGACCGACACTGCTTCGTCCAATGTCCATGTTCCAGGCTTTGAGAACTAGTATGCAGTGACAATTTCGTAGAGTAAAGGTGTACCTTTTCCGTGGGATATTGTCTTTGAATCCATGCACATTGCAAATCGACGTCTTCACTGTGTGAACCTGAATTCGTGTAGGGTCCAGGGGAAGTAGCCTCTTGCACGATGGCGTTGAGGAAAAGTTTGAGGAAAAGAAAATCCAAGATCGTTAACTGATAAGATTTCTACAGACCGTCGGAGGCGCCCAGGGGTGGGTGATACTGATATATATATGCGTCTGATGATGAATGAGAAAACAGGGTCTTTACACGCGACTTAGAGTTACCAGGTGCAAGACAGATATCTACGTAAGTAGTACATTGTCAGTGGCGTTGTCAAAGACTACCCCGCAACCTACACGAGGCTACCCAATGTTCGGCATACGAAGAGCGTTCAAAAGACAGTCGAAGCACGCTCAGTTGTCAAGCTTTGTCGAAGTCGAAGAGCTGGTCAAAGCACCTGTCGGAGCTCTGCGCCGATGACCGTGTGCTTACGTAGGACGGCACGGTCAGGTGATGCTGTTGAACTTAGCTCAAGTCACGTGTTTGCCACGAGGCTATCGCGCGGATTTCAACTTGCAGTGGCCTGTCTTTTTCCTCATCCCATCATCTGGCGTTAGGCCTCCCTCAAGATTCAAGATTCATGTCAGCTCACGTCTATCCTATGCAGGCATATAACAGGATGCCAGCGCCACCACTCGCAGGACCGTCCAAGCGCTATCCTCTCAACGTCGTCAACAACTACGTTACAAGGCCACCAGCTTCGCCACCGAAACCCGCTGAGAAACAAAAACAGCCGGCGTCACCTCCTTTGCCTCGCCAGAACAGTAAAACTGCGCCGCCATCACCGCCAAAGGTCATTTCCGACAGCAAGAACAACAGGGTATACCACCGATTAGACTTTTTGGGAGAGGTAAGCCAGCTATTTCTCTCGGTATTCTTATTTATGCCTTTGTTGTCTGGCAGGGAGGATTCGCTCGGGTGTACGAAGTGAAAGATGTTCGAGGATCCAAATGGGCGTGTAAGGTGGTCACCAAGAGCTCTCTCAAGACCAAGAAAGCGAAAACCAAGGTTGTGAATACCGTTCCTTCTCCTAACGTTTCGCTGAGTGAATCTGCATAGTTATTTGCCGAAATCAAGATCCACAGATCCCTCGAACACCCGAACATCGTCGGCTTTATGGACTGCTTCGAAGATGACGAAAACGTCTACATGACTCTGGAACTCTGCCTTGGCGGGTCCCTCATGGACCTCCTACGCAGACGCAGACGCTTCACAGAGCCTGAAACCCGATTCTTCATGGTTCAAATCCTCGGCGCCTGCCATTACATGCACACCCATCAGGTCATACACCGCGACCTCAAACTCGGCAACATATTCCTAGACGCCAATATGAACATCAAAGTGGGAGACTTTGGTCTTGCCGCCCTCATCGAGAACGAAGGTGAACGTAAGAAGACGATATGTGGAACACCGAACTATATTGCACCAGAAGTCTTGTTTGACACGGCGAATGGACATAGCTTCGAAGTCGACACATGGTCTACGGGCGTCATTCTGTATACCCTTGTGGTGGGACGCCCCCCTTTCCAGACAAAGGAAGTGAAGGGAATTTACAAGTGAGTGCCTCGGGTTATATTGGCCCCGTTACTGACGTTCCGAGTCTAGCCGCATCAAACAAAATGACTACGACTTCCCTCCAGAACGTCCAGTGTCATCCGAGGCCAAGGAGCTCATCACGAGTATCCTCGCGTCTGACCCACAACTCCGCCCAACTGTCCATGAAATCGTCGCTCACCCTTTTTTGAGCGAAGGTACTTTCCCGCCTTATATCCCCATCTCTGCGAACGAGAGCGTTCCCACCTTCCAACATATCAACCATGTGTCAAGCGAAGCCAACTATAGGCGTGTCAAGCGCAAGGCTCTTCTGGACGAGGACCAGGTGACATCCATCGCTCTTCCTAAATCCCAGGTCTCCACGACCACGTCTGGAGCAATGAAAAGTGTTACTTCGAGCATTGCGCAGCAGGAAAAAGAATTCCAGAAGGCTGTACAGCCTGGCTCCCCCATTTCTGCTTTGTTGAGTTCTGCAAGGCAGCCGCTCTTGATGAGTACAACCTCCGGTAACGGTGTGGGAAACAAGGAGTCGCCTTTGATGAGAAAGCTGCAAGCGGCCTCAAAACAAGCCTCACCCCTTGGACCCCCCAAAGGACGAGGTGCCGTTAGTCGTGTGGCTGGCAGGGGTTTACAAGGCATTAGGGAAGAAGACGGTGAACAACAGCAAAGGGAGAAGGCAAGGAGGAAGGAGGTGGATTCCATGAAAGCCCGGATTGTCGCCCAAATGGCTGAGCCCAAGGAGGATGATACCGAAGAAGAGAGGGAGAATATGCCGCCTGTCAAGAATGAGGTTAGGAAGCGCAAGGATGTGGACGTCAGGGATGACAGACTACAACGTAAGTTTCACTGTCCCTGTATGTTTATCGCGAGTTGAACTCGTGTAGGAGACGGAGAAGCAAGACTGACTGGACAGGAGCTAAAGAATAGGCTCACAGGTTTCGATGGTGCTGCGCATGTGCTTTCGCTTGCGTTTGATGCAAAGGAACGAGGGAAACTATTCCGTGACCCTAGAGAAGACCCGCAGCTTCCTCTTCCTGAGGAACGTGTGTTCATCGTTTCCTGGGTAGATTACTGTAACAAGTATGGCATGGGCTATGCTCTAACCGACGGTAGCGTTGGCGTTCATTTCAACGACACAACGAGCCTTATCCTGAGTGCTGACAAACGGTAGGCCTATTCAATTCGCATACGAGATATGAGCTGATCGGTTCCGTGGTAGGCACTTCGACTACCTAGCTGCGAGAAAGCAGGGGGTCATGTTCGTGAAGAAGTCGTACACCGTAGATGAGTACCCAGATGACTTGAAGAACAAGGTATATCTGCTCAAGCACTTCGAGCGGTACATCATGGATCGTCTATATGGGGAATATGAGTACACGTTCGAGGACGTGGACAGGACGAAGGGCATGGACTGGGTGCAGAAGTACCTAAGGATGAAGCATGTCATCGTCTTCAAGATGAGTCACGATGTATTACAAGTCAGTTTCCCCGCACATCATCCATCCCTGTCACTGACGTACGTTCGGATGCAGTTCAACTTTTACGACCACTCGAAGATAATCCTATCTTCACACGGACTATTGGTGACGCATATCGATAAGCACTATAAGATGACACGCTGGTCGCTGAGCGATATCATGGCCACTGCATTGAAGGCGGAAGCTGGCAATGTCGATGAGGCGCAGGCGAAGTTCAACGGAAAGCTTGTCGACAAGCTGAGGTATTGCCGGGAGGTGCTGGTCAACATCAAGACGGCAAGTGGTGTGGATGAGGGTGTGAAGGAGACCCAAGTGACGAAGAGGACATCTAAGACTTCTTTGCGGTGAAGGGTAACGTGCCTATGACGATGCTAGGTCGTCGAAGTTAACTCGGAATGGAAGTTGTACTCCTGTTCCTTTTCCACTTTCGACACATAGTGTACGCATACTCTCCGGACAACGATTGTCTACATTTTTTCTCATGATAACGCCTCAGACACATTTGTTTATGTAGTAGCACGCACAGTATATTTATGGTGATGACCTGGAGTAGTTCAGGCCTTCCCAACTCTTGTATATACATCGAACACATAACATAATGATTGACCTTTGCAATATTGGTACCTGGACTACTTCTGCTTCAACACCGTGCCATGCCTCACAAACCCGCTCAGGCCGTCAGGAAGGATCCGATAGGCAGACCAGTTGTAAAGGTCAGTGGAATCCGAGTAGATGTATTTGCCAGAATCGTAGCCATCGGCGTATCTGCTTTATCGTAAGGTTACCGTTCAAACCACAGACGGCGAAATACTCACAAGCGGTGAGTACCGTTCGGTAGAATGGTGACACAGCCGCCTTCAACGTGCCCCCATCCCGCGAAGTCTCCAGTCTGGACAAAGGTATATGGGCCGGTGAGGGATGAGGCAACTGCGTGTTCGATGTGCTTTTTCCCGTCTGTCTCTGCTTTGGCGAATAGATGATATTGACCACTGCAAGTGTGTCCTCAGATCAGAGTGTATAGGCGACAAAAGGGAATAGGCTAACTTGAACAATACCGGGAAGCTGTCAATGTATCCCAAACCGGAGTTGGATATCCCGGACATGACGACGGGACCGCTCCATGAAGTGAGGGTGGCGTCGTTGGCAGTAAACACGTAGGGCAAGAAGGGACCGTAGCTGCCGGTTGAAAGAGAGACGACAATATTCAGTTTTCCGGTATTGGTGTCTTTAAAGAATTCCTTGGGAAGCGAAGGTCAGCCGCGGATGTAATTTAGTTTGTTGTAGTATGCCATACGGGTGCCCAAGTATTGTCCGGAGTAATCAGTGAGGAAGCGGTGGGAATCGTGGCGACAAGCGTCCAGGTAATAAGGTCAGGACTGCTCTACGGTATAGCGGGCGGGGGTGAGCCATGTTACGGGATGAACATGCAATGATAAGCACCGACCGCGATGGCAAAGTTGGTCCCAGTCCAATCAGTCGTATCTCGATAGAGTCATATATCAGGGTATAAAGTTTACGCTTCGAGAATCAGCTCACAAGCAATATAATATTTTCCACTAGAAGACGGAATCAATTTACTGAGATATCTCAAGAAGAGCACCGGTACTGACTCTGTGTGAAGAATAACGCTCGGATCGCGAATGAGACCGGTAGCCGGGGTATAAGTTGGTCCTTTCAACAGATTGAAGTTGGTGCCATCGTCCGAGGTGTATACGTAGAGATTGGATTCGGATACGCTTGTAAAAACGGTAAAAACGTAGGTGGAACTGACAGCTCGTTTGAATGCTTCTGGCGAGAGTGCGGGCCCGATGAGCTCTACCGGAGACGATGCTACGAAGCACAAGAGCGCCAATCCGAACAAGGGGAGGAGGATTCCCATCGTAAATATGGATCGCATCATCTGCTGTTTTGTTTAATAGTACCTCCGGGCCGTCTTCAATGTCAAGGAGAAGTTCTCGTCTTTATATCTACTTGGCGTAGTAAAATCCTTTGCCGGGCCATCGTAAAGAGTGTTCGGGACCATATGCCAGTACATGTGCATAGCGACTCAGGTGCTCCTCAGGCAAGTCAGCCGCACCTTTGTCATTACCCGTTTTGAATCACCGCTGATCCGCGAATGCAGCGAAGGAATTCGAAAGGGTATCAGCTGGTTTCTTCCTGGAGCAGTCGGATAAAAGATTATATTCTGACTCGACACTTTTCCGAACTGTCTGCGCGGCGCGCGCGCGCGTTAATCTTGTTAGCCTTCGGGACCCGATATTAATGTTCAGAGTCATGGGGAGAAGCGGCCCTCGTTTCAGGAATAGCCGAATACGAGAGGGCTCCGTGATGAACACTGGAATTTAAAATTGCAAGGGTATCGGGCCCGGACTTTGCCGCCTTCAAGTTCGTCGTCAGTTGTGTAGACGATTCAACAGTATGGCAAATGTCAAAATATGTGTTGGGGTGAGCTTAGATATACGGCGCCGGTGAATGTAGGGTATCATCGTGATTTCATTGTTCCTGTCATGATTTTATAAGAATTCTGGTACGTGGCGCGCCGTTGAACGGGTTGTGGAAGGACGCTATAATCATATGTAAACCAGGGTAGATAAGAGCCAATATTGCACCTACTGTACTAGTGTTGCAACATCCCCTGCAAAGTCCGGAAGAGGAAGATCGCCTCGGGACGTTCCACGGAATTATATGAAAGACACTGAAGCACCAATGACCACAATTCATCAGATGGAAAGATGTCACGTCCAGGACGGGGTGGTAAATTCCGCTTCACTAAGACCTCATGTATTATGGCAGAATAATGTTTGAGATAAGAGAAAGGAGGTTTTCCGGTGTAGATCTGGTGAAGATGTTGTTCAAGCAAGTAGATAAACAGATATCGCACACATACCTCGACGATTGTACAACCGAAAGCATATATATCCCGAGAAGTAATGTAGGCATCAGCATGCGAGGATGCGTCCAGATACTCTGGAGCCAGCCAGTGTATTGTGCCTTGCTGAAGCGAAGAAGAGCTCCTAGGATTGTGGCTCCCAACGACAAAGGCAAGTCCAAAATCGGCCAAATAGCAGTGCCTGTCATCGCTGATCAAAATATTAGCCTAGAAGGATGAGTTCTCGCACAGGTCGTGAGGGAGAGCAACCCATACCCCTTTTATGTCAGCGTGAACTACTGGTGGTTGAAGACTATGAAGCCATTGTATCGCATCTGCAATCTCGATGATCTGGAAAAGGTAAATGCGTAACCTATAGACTTAGATTAAGAACGTACAAAGTCCAAGCGTTTGTATGCAGCCTTCGAATTTTCCTTGATATAATCGATAATGTTACCGTGACGCATCCAAGGGGAGATTAGACAAGGACAGGGCGAGAAAATGTCCTCGTTGACACCCAAGAGTGGTAAAATACGAGGATGACGGAGTTGCCTCCACACTATAACTTCTTTTAAGTAGGCCTACACGCGATTATTGCATCAATTAATATTATATAGTTATAGATATTTACCTTGAACAGCAATTCACGACGGCCTTCTCCAGGAAAATACCGTAGCACTTTCAAACACACCGGCTGGCGCTCTAGTTCAAGCCTTCCTGTCCATATGTCCTATTCAGCAATGACTTCGGCCCAAGTTACCATGGCAAGACGTAACCACACTCACACAATTCGCGCTGCCACCAACTGGATGATCTCCCACTTTTGTGACCACCTCACTGGAAAGGTAGCAACTTGTCGGGACGATAGCATGAATCCCCGCCAGTTCTTGAAGACAACTAATACAGATTTTACGATAGTTTCCAACTTCCGATGCATAATCTGCTTCCTTCGAGTTTGGTTTAAGCCATGTAGTGATATCTGATGATTAGCACATACCCATTGAAGCGTATCAATTACCCGTTTAGCTGCAGAGGATGGCACAAGGCCCATTTTATCCCAGGATGATGTGCTATCACGGAGAAGTGATCTGATCTGTGCTATCAATACGTTCGCTGAAGAATGTGGCTTCAGGTCGTTCCAATCTGTCACGGATGCGACGGCGTGAATCACTTCACTATGCCGCCAACATGAATTGAAGACACCATACACAATTCAATGCCGACTTACATGGGATTACTGTCTCCCGATCTCAACAATATGCCGCATCTACGCTCGCTACGTTTCTAAGTACCAGCAGTAAGCGATGACGTTCCGCTATCATAGTCGGATGCGCATTACAATTTCTTCAACGCTAGAGACAACTGTGAGTGATAGTGAAGATAAATACCAAGACATGAACACTTAGTACTCGATACGAAGCTTCCTGGCCCTGAAATTTTTTAGAGGAGAGACAAAGCTGCAGTGTGTCGGCTTACACGGCATTTGTGGAATCATTAACAACAGCTGGGAAATGAAATTCATTGTGCCGGCTTTGCAATGAGTAAATCTTACGTGGTAGCAGACCGCGCCTCCGGGCATCTGCGGATGATATCTAATAAATGAAACGGCATCTTTCTATTGGTTCAATAAAAAGTAAGAGTGCCTACTGTGACAAGGGAATGCGTATATTCCGCGTTCTTGAGGAACTGCTCCACAACGTGACGCCTTCGAGATGGACGTAGCAAGTGGTCAAGTTTGAATGGCTCTTGCATCATTGCCTCAGCATGGTCTCTACGTTCTACCGAGCTGAACAACATATTAATGTGTGATTAACCAATGCCAAGTAGCGGAACGTACATCAGATAGCTGTCCTGCACCTGTCCTCTCTCCTCTGGACGCCAGGCCTCTGAATTCGCGAGAAACACATCGTGCGATTGTTGCTGATGCATAAGCCCTTCATTCCACTTACTTTTAATGCGCTTCTTGAACATGACTCAAGTATCCAAGAGTAAGGACGTAAAGTGACAATAAGATAAACAGTACATCGATGTGCTTAGGAATCAAGGTGCTCGATCAACTAAAACATCCGATCATCCACGCGGTATCCACGTGTTCCTGCATTAACACCACCTCCACACGCCTCCACAGCGTGCGGTCCCTTCAATGTGGTGGGACCTACTACCTCCAGATTTCGACCCGCGTCCTCCTACCAAAGGAGAGATTTTCTGGACCCTTCATTACACCTTTCTTGCCGAATCTGGATACAAGCTTCGACCCAAATATGAACCTGGATGGAAGCCACCGCCGTGGAAGACAAAAGGCGAGATGATGTGTAGCGAGGATTACACACCGTACTCAGTAATAACAACCCGCACTCTCAATCCATCCACACTCATTATAGTTGCAGCACTACTGGATAATGGATGCAACACGCGCGTCCGATGGACGTCTGCTCACCCTCAAGGGCATCTCCAAGTCAAAACATCCCCATGAAGTTCCGATAGGCAGGTTTCTATCCTCCGCGACATTGGCCACTGATCCAAAAAATCACTGCGTCCCGATCTACGACGTACTACAATCGCCACTGGACGATGATATCGAAATTATTGTCATGCCTCGACTACGTTTTTTTGATAGCCCCGCTTTTGACACTGTTGGGGAACTTCTAGAGTGCTTCCGTCAGATATTCGAGGTTCGATTGTTTGTGTTTCCGTCGCATATCATGTAATGAACATCCTGCAGGGAATAGAATTCATGCACAAGCATTTTGTCGCTCATCGGCATGGACCACCCCTGTTTCATCTCCGCCATAATACTCATGTGCATTTCCAGCGATTGCACCTTGATGAACATCATGCTAGATCCATCCAAGCTGTACCCTAAGGGATTTAGTCCCGTCAGCCCATGGTTAGCCCCCGATCACTCTAGCCTAAGAAAGGCGAAACATATTACTCGAACTGAGTGCTGGCCACGATATTATCTTATCGACTTTGGGCTATCACGTCGATACGATCCTTCCAACGGACCGCCGATGGAACCTCCAATCAGCGGCGGTGACAAGCACCCGCCAGAACATTCAATCATCACCGTCAATCCTCCTTGGGTCGATGATTGCAACCCTTTCCCGACGGACGTATATTACTTGGGTAGTTTGTTGAAGAGAACCTTTTGCGTGGTTGGTGCTAGTCTCGCTCGATAGATTGTTGAGTTTTGCTGATCTTACTGGTAAATAGGACACTTTCCGTCCTTTGATGTTTTTATCTTCTCTTACTGACGACATGATCCAGTGGGATCCTAATCTGCGACCTACCATTGGAGAAGTCGTCCAGCGCTTTGCAGAGCTATGCAACCTTCGGACTACTTGGCAGTTGCGCCAGCCCGGATGTCTGAAACAGGACACGGTCCGTCAAAGGCTCAGACAGCTCAAATACATCCTGTGTCGTGTCCCTCCTTTACCATCTGCTCCGTTCCCAACTGAAACGACCATTGACGATCCTTCACTTCGTCCCTTTTACGCCTTGACGCCGGACCGACTGGCTGCCTATAACTTCTTCGGAACGCTCTGATACGTATACACCATCCTGTGGGTTTCTCTTCTTCATTCCTGAGTTTTATCGCCTTCTATAAATATAGCTTTTCTTGTACCTCTGAGCTCTCAAAACACATGGAAGTTTTTCTTGCCAACTTCGTGGCAAGTCCAGTAAACGTACACTTAGCTCTTGGTAGGAAGGATCCAACAGCACGCTGCGGTTGGAAACAGAGTGAAAGCATTGTACGGATAAAATGGTGTGATTGGATCTTTAAATTCAGCGCGACGTGAAATGTGGAAGTAGTTTTGATGTTGAATGTGTTCTCAGAAGATAGCTACTATATGGGATTGTGATTCGTACTGCTGTCCCCCAAATGTACATCTACATTAATTACTTAATGTGCACTACATCTGGCCAGGGATGTGACTGCTACGGTACTGAACCAGTCCTACGCTCTGCCGCTATGGTCAACTTGAAGTTCCGTCATGAGTACTCCCTCACGGCCTCGGCAGTAAGTTGGTGAATGATTAACAGGGGAACAAAGTTCCAAAGAGTGGATATCTCACGGACAAGGCGACCGGTACCAGCCACGAGGCCATGTCCCTGCAAGGAGAAGGAGGAGGCATCGGGGATCGCACACTCTTCTTCCACTTAGGTATTATTCTCATACGGATGACAGGAACGACGTGAGTACGGAGTCGGCAGGGGGATACAGGCACAGAAAGAGAACATGGGCAATGTCTTCTACATCATCAGCACATCCTGCACAGGCGCCACTTTCTCCTGAGCCCATGACATTTACCATGCTCGAGCAAGGTCATGGTTAGCCGTCAGTCCCCGGGTCAGTGCGATCCGATGTGCAGGAATACGGATATCCAGATAAGCACGTAATTCCGTTCAGTGGAGAGTCGTAGCGCGGCAAGCCTTGCGACTCCCTCCTTCGTCGTAGCGTGGTAGCCATGCGACGGAAAGAACGATGATGTCGGAAGGAACAAAGGCTTTCAGACCCCTCCTTAGTTGTAGCGCGATAGCCTTGAAGCTTGAGACTCATCAAAAGCGGGTAAAATCTCAGGGCTGAAAGGCTCGTCTCCTGTGGAAAGCAGCGATAAGCGGGTGCATAGGGGAACTTGGCCTATCATGGACCGTCCTGCAAGAGTCATACGGAGAGAAATACGGGCACATGTCATCATAACGACGTTGGATTAGATGCGCTGTGAATACAAAGGATGATGCTTAGAATAAAAAGTACAGAAGAAACGATCTTGGTGCACTGATCAGATTCTGCTTATGCGACTCGGAGGGACATCGAGGAACACGTACAAGACGATCAGGGTGACCCGACAGATAAGCAGCTCCTAACATCATCTATCTCTATCCTGCCGTGAACGTGAAAGAGATTCCTCGTCGCTGTCTAGACCGAAACCCTCCAGCCGACCGGGAAAGTCGTCGTCAAGCTTCGCGTCGGGGATTCCGAGGGGTGTTATTGTGGATGCCACAAGATCAGGACGGGTTGCCGTGTATAAAATAGAGTTGAATAGACCTGATGATGAAAAAAGAACGCTCGCAAAAAATGTCGCTCCCGGAGGAACATAGACATCACTAAAAGTGAGCCACCTAACGATGGTCACAGGAAAGACGCATATAGCGTACACTGCGGGATAGCTGGAGACCATCAGACTGCGCACGGAAATTAATAGATTGAATGAACCAACATTAGCATGAGGTTTGCAACTGCCTTAGACTGCCGCTCGTCTTCATCATCCGCCGCAGTCAGGTCTTGCCGCACGCGATTCCCTTGTATCACGAAGTGAACACCTTCATCGACTACGATGAATCCCCGCATGACTAGAGCAATCAGCCCATATATTATAATCATGACCGCAAGAGCAATCCATAGCCAGAGATACTCGAGACCTATTCGGTCAGCACCGTATTCGTGTCGAATCCAGCACCCTACATGTCGAAATCAGCCGACTCAGAGGCGAAGGACCATTAAAGAAAGACGCACAATATCCCGTCTTCCCATAATAGTTCCCCGGGTGCGTCGCATAGCTTATGCCAACGTCCAAGGCGATGAAGATCCAAATGAGGGAAACGATAAAAATAGACAACCAAGGAGGTGCCCGCCATCGCATGACGAGGACATTGAACGTATGGATTGCTAGGGCCTATCAGCAGCGTCAGACCGCATACCGGATGGAAATATAGACGCGTACAAGGGACCTATACACAACATATCAGTCTACGTTCACGATAGACACTTGAAATACCTACGTGAGAGCAGCTGTAACGTCACCGATCTGCTTCAAGATGCCTTGTGCTACGCACAGGGTACCCTCGATGACCTCCTAGGATAGAAAAGTCTGAAAAGGCACTTGGAGATCCAATAACTATCCTCACGGCATCTATGATCCATTGTATATTCAGAAGGCCGCCTACGGGAGAATCAGAAGGTGAAAACCACAGAAAAGCAGCTACGCACCAAGCGCCTGAATAAGCTCTGCGCACATAAGGTTTATAAAATAAACCGAGTTGCTCGCATCCCAATGATCAGCATCCATGGAGTGCTTCCTTAGTATGCGTCGCGCCTGTATGCGCTTGAACAGCCCGAACGCGACATAGACGAGCAGAGCGGCGACCGAAAGGGCAGATACGCTGCGACGTGCTCAGTGAGCGACAGGAAAAGCCGAGCGGAGACCCACCTAGCCGCTTCTACATTGAGAAAGATACCCAGCCGCTCTCCGAAATCGAAGTTGGTGTTTGAGGTCATTTTGGCTCCTGCTGTTTCCCTTCAGCCTTTTAATAGGCGCCGCTGCCGAGACATAGCCAAGGCCAAAGGGCCAGGGAATGCCATCAAGATATACCCGCGTTCATGGTAGGCGTACGACGATAAGGTAGGGCAGTGTCGTTCCTTGATTCCCGTGACGCACATCATTAAAGACCCTTGAATATATGTCAAGAACAAGGCCCAATGGCCTCCACAGCTGTCATAATATTGGCTGAAGCGAGCTACTGATATACATCCAAGGCGATGTAAGGATCCTTCCGGATCCAGGGCGGGCTCGGATACAAGGGTAACGATGGTGGTGGTAAAAGAAAAGTAATGCGTACCTCAGCCCACAAGTTATCGTCCCCGACCAACAAAGCCCTCAGGCATGATGCATTGTTGCAAACTCAACTCATTGCATCATTACACGTCCTCACGTCGCGTTTTCCACGAATCTTCCGTATTTTGCGGATGAGTTCGACTCCATGAAGATGCAGAGTAATTCCGAAATCGCCAAGAACTACAATGAAGGGAGCTTCAACAAAACAAGATGATTGAATATGTACATTGAGACGACGACATTGAGACAGAGAAGTTATAATATCCCTTCCATACGGGCCGCAAACGACACAAGGAAGTCCAAGCGATCTAGGTGAAAGGTATCTTTCTCCCTTCGCTCAGTTCAAGATCCATCCTTGGGAGAGATAGAGAATGAACCTCAAATATCAACGTGCGAGGTGAAAACTTTCGATAAGATTTTTTTTCGGCGGTCTGGGCTTATATAAACGGTTGAAACTCCGCTTCGGAAGTTCCCGAAGTTAGTATAAAGCCGATCTGAGTTCCAAAATTTTTCTTTACAGTCTTACTCGTTGCCCCCTCATACTGCTGTAATTTCTTTCGTTGATTTTGTGGCTTGTGGGTGCTGGACGAGAAGAGTATACCTATAGCCCGGAACTGGGCAATCCACTTGTGCTTTATCGTGCACTTTCTTTGGTTAATCAGTTCTGGGTACATCTTGTCTCGACTTGATCATTATTACAGTTGTCACTACATCTTTGAAAACAATACTATTCGCTGCCCTTTCTTCGCCTTCATCGTTACGTGCATGAGTTCATAGCTTTGGCAAGCTTGTCGGCGATGAAGAGTTGCCAAAAAAAAGTGCTTCGTAACGGTTTCTTTCTGAAAATATTTTCAAGGGAATAATTTAGACATGAACTGATATGTTTCCTTTACCTGGTCTGGCATCCTAGTCTGAGTCACCAGAGTGTCTGCCCATTCTATCATTACTGATGCGAGACTCTGGTTGCTCGTAGGCTGTCGGCCCTGTTTAGAAAAATTCAGAAAAATCACCATTTTTTGACACATTTGTGGCGGCACAGGGCGGAGTCCTTTTTGAGACCTTGTCCGGTTATCTAAACACTAAACACACTTAACCCGGTGGTCCCCTCTCTTGCTGGTAAGAAGGATCTTTCTCGTTTGCCCTTGAGGTGGACCGCTGCTTTATCCTTGTGTGATCCCCAACCCGCTCCGTTTAGACTCTGAGGCAGGACATCAACAGCTTGAATATGCCCGGGAGACAAGTGGGAGCTAAAAGCATCACCATTTCCTGGTTGCCAGGTAGTGGTTAATTATGTATGTGTTCTAGGAACTGTCGCCATTAGTACATGTAGCCTGATGAATCGGCTTTATGAGACGCTGATGTCAATGAGTCATGACAATGTAGCGCGACGCGGAGCGGCGGAGGCAAAGACTATTCCACGTGCCAGTTGCAGGTGTTGCCATCTCGGTACCGTGACTCGGACCGAGTCTCATTGTGTAAGAAACGACTTGCGCTCTTACCACCATCTACCCACTACTTACTAGTAATAGCTCTACTTATTCCCCCGATATGCGCCGATCTACACGTACTAAAGAGAAACCGGCTGCTAGGGACGAAGCGAACGCGTCGGTCTCGACCCCTCAGCCCCGCCCTAGCAAGACGCGAAGGATCATGAAACCTGCTGCAGCAGACGAGCCTCTAGCTATATCGAAGACAAGACGAGGTCGTCGAGCCCAGTTTTTCAAATCTCAACTAGCCGATGTGCCACTCGAAATCTATCTTGAGGTGCCACTCTTCACGACCCCCTCCCTTGAGACATGTGTTCTGATCACAGGTATCAACGCCAGATTTTTTCTTATCTGTGTCCTGTGGATCTCTTGCGGTTGGCGAGGACCACAAAACATTTCCGGAGCTTCCTAATGAGCCGTTCTGTACTTTCCCTGTGGGAGAGGGCGCGCTCCTATATAGATCCGTTGCCGATCATGTCTCCGCTGACGAGTGAACCCGCGATTGTAGACTTCATGTTCGAAAAGGGTTGTAATGTAAGTGCCTTGTTATGCGAAATACCTCAATTGACAATTTGTTGTAGTACTGTGCTTCCGAAGAAAAGTCGCGCGTGATGACGATGACGACAATGAGAGCGTGCCAAAAATGCGTAGTTCGGCTGTAGGTTGTATCACAATTCACGCCTATATGTCTACTGATTCTTGAATTTCCTAGTTATGTCTCCGAGTCTGAGCTGTTGGTCAATAGCAAAACAACTGGACTTATTAAATTAATACAGGCCGAGCACTCCGTTTCTTTCATTAGACATACACTAGTACTGGAAGAAGGTGCGTTCTTTGTTGTGCATGCTATGAATATCCTAATATCTTACATCATTACAAGGTGAACAACGCCGTCAATATTTTCTGCCCACAATGGAGCGTCTTGGTCAAGAATACGACGCCATGAACGGGGATCGACGCGCTATCTATACATGGCAGAGAGAAAAGTACGAAGAGTTAAATCAGTATAATTGGGTACGCGTCTCCAACAGTCTATCGTTTTGAAGCCAATGTTGCGCTATCTTAGTTACTAAGCCGAGCAAAACTGTGGTGGGCCGAGCAGGAATTAAAGGCGAAGGTTGATTTAGTAGCGGATCGTCTTGCTGAGTAATATGGACATTGACTGGGTATATACACCCAACTGACAATCTTTATTTAGGGTGAACCGAAGGCTCGCCGGGCTCGGCTGGGGCGAAGAGCTTGCCAGACTACCTTCACATCTCATTAAGGATCATAAACTAGTCAATAAGTCGGAGAAGCTCACGGAGAAAGGTTAGTGACAGCTTATAAACACTACATTTGCTGACCAGATGTATTTATAACTATAGCATGGGCAAGAATGGAGCATGTGCTTGTTGATATTCTTCAAAAGCACAAGGACCAACGATTGCTGTCCGACCGATTCAACACCGTTCGAAATGTTCTGTCAAACGCCCTTAAACGCTATCTCATATCCTCGTCGACTTCATTAGCGCCTGACTATGTGTCCCTCGCAACAATGGAGGACTGCAAGCGAATTTTGGACGCTACTCCTCTGGATCAGCCGCTCAGTGAAGACTCTTTTTTACCAGTGCTTACCCGACTGCCAGAAATCGTCGACGAATGGCGCACAGCAAATGAAGCTAAATGTCTGGAAATGCTGCGTCAGTCCACTGACGCAGATGCTGACGAAGAGGACCTCTATCTGGCGACGACGGTGTTCCAGTGTCTCGCCTGCAAACAGCCTGTAATGTACCCCAAGGTCTTAGTACACCAGTGCGAACAGCTATTGGGACAACGCACTTCCCGTCCTCAACAAGTCGATGGATTACCATGGCTCAGACCTCCAAATTTATTCAAGTTCCATCAGAGAGCCTCTGATGCCGCTCGGGCGGTTGTTGTTACATGCGGGCTTGACCCCAAAGTAACCACTTACACGCAAATGAATGCTCTGCACCCTTTACTCGAATGCCTTGGTCGCCATGATTTCGGGAGATTGGTGCTCCGATGGCAACAGGCGGTATGTGTACCGTTATATATAATATATATATGACTCTCAAGCTGGTTCATAGCTCGCACACGCCCCGAACCACAGTTCGACCCCCCAGTTTGGTTTACTCGAAGGGAAGGACAAGGACATGGCCGAACACATAGAAGGCGAGGATAGCGCAATATGGCAAGACATATACAATGAAGGATTAAATCGCTTCCGCTGTTTACTCTGCAGTGAGATCTGTGAGGCGTCGTTACTGGGGAATCACCTTGCGATTCGGTAATTCCCTTTCCGCTGTACTGGTGGTTGAGCTGACTTGTGGTCGTGAAGCCATCCTAATTTCACAGAGCAGGAATTTGCCCAGAAGCTCGTTCATGTTACAGACAACCCTCTTCCGGATGTCTTTATCAGCCTGCCGGGCATTAGACGTCGGACGCGCCCGCGCGAGTGACTTACTGGCGTCTGCCATATCACAATTTCTTTCTTGATTTCACTCACCAGCCTACACCTGAGGACGGAACGAGTAGGGATGCCTTTCAAGTAGAGTAAATGATACCATATATTATCTTTGAGATGCTACGCTATGGCTACCTTCCCACCGGGTGCTGACCACAGTTGATCCCTGAAGTACCAAGGGGTGTCATAGTACATTTTCTTCTCAATCGTGAGATACTCTACTACGCGCCGGGGTTTCGCGGGTACTACTGTACCCCCGATCGGAGAGGCCGCTGTACCATCTGCTGGTGCGTGTACTGCCAGACCTTTTTGATTGTAGATTTCAAGACTCTGCAAAGAAATGAGCGACTGCAAACTCGGAAAAGATGCCTCTGACCTGCTCAGTCTCGAACCTCAGAAGAGCTTGCACGACTAGTCGGTTCCCAAAAGTGGGAGGAGTTGCTCCCAGGTGGCCCTCTGTACAACGTATGGATATGATCTTGGTAGGAGTCAGTTCCTTATGGAAACGCCAGATGTACGTGAGTTTGGGGTCTGCTTTGTTCATGCGCGACATAACGTCGTCGCGGTACTTGACATTTGAAAGTTGCTTGACGCGCTTGACGTCTCGTCTGTAGAGAAGTGAGCTTATTGTGTAAGGCTCCAAACGAGACGACGTACTTGGCAATGGCGGCATTGAGATCCTTGTACGTTTGCAAAGCAATTTGGCGCAAAGGGCCGACCCACTCGCCTGGGGCAGTTGAGGTGCATTTGAGGGATTTCAGCGGCCAGGAAATGTATTTTTCAAAAAGATTTTTGGCGGCAATATCCCGGCCTGGGAAGCTGTCGTAGGCAGCTAGCTGCCACATGCTTAACCTTGGTCAATCCGTGTCGCGGTGAAGAGATAGGGCACTCACCAAAGCGCGTTTTTGACCTTGTTTTCCACATTACTGAACCATTGTCGTGGAGCTTCCAGTAGATTCTTCTTGTACTCCGGCCACCACGGTGCAAAGCGGTATGGTATCATGACATCTTTGCTTGTGCGAACCGACGTGAGTCGGGAAGGGAAGCCGTAAAAGATGAAGCTGCCTACCGAGAGTTGGAGCGTCGAGTGCCCACGGGTCGAACTGAGGATTCATGGCAGAAAAAACGCGCAGTTTCTCGAGTTCGCTGATGGCTGATTCCTGGTTGTTCTGCTGTTCCTTTGCTTTTGCTTCATAGTCCTTCTGGGCTTCTTTTATGGAGGCCTTTCGCTTTTTAGCAACAGATGTACGGATAATTGTCCGGTATTGGGTATGCGGCAAGGATACTGGAGGAAGACGCGTCCATGCTCGGTAGGAAAGACAGGAATTGTGCCCTATTCGCTGTAAGTTCATCGCAAAGTGGAGGAAGGAGGAAAGGGCGATGCCGGAAGCCGGCATTTGTCATTTCCTTTTCCGTAGGTACTCTCGAAAAAAATCAGACAAAATGAGATCAAATCAGGGCGCATATATTCAGTCAACACAGTACATATCCTAAGCAAAAAGAAACCAATTCGTTGACTGGGATCCTGAAAGTTGTCCAAAATTGAGTACTCGAGTGCCGATTTTACGCTGCGCGGCTTACTCAGCAAGTAGGTTCGGCAGAGCCGGACGGCATCTTAGAAATTTCTGGTGGACGGCACCGTCAACGCTTTGTTTCTAACCACCATCTTGTTTCTTGTTCATCATGCCCGTATGTTTCTTTGTTTTTCTTTTTCCTCTGTTCCAGTTCTCAGAATGTATCTTTTCTCTAGCGTCAATCACGTCCCCGCGCTTCCGGCCCTGCCCGAGCTGCCCCAGCTCAGACCAGAAGTGCCCATACCGCGGCAGCCCCTGCATCTGCTTTTGCCTCCCCTTCCCCTGCTAGGGCACCAGCACCACCTGCGAATGTACCACATGCACCAACGGCAGCAGCAGCACCCTCCAAGGAGCCAGGAATGATGGCCCAGATGGCAGCGACGGCTGGCTCAGTAGCCATTGGTTCGACTATCGGTCATGGTCTCTCCAACATGCTTTTCGGTGGAGGAAGTGCTGCAGCTGCCGAAGCCCCCGCGCAGGCTCCGGCACCTGTCCAGCAACAGCAAGCAGGCGGATTGAGTTGTGAAGCTCAAGCGAAGGGTACGTTTGTCATCTCTGTGATGGGACGAATCTGATTGGCCCTTGGAAAGATTTCACCAAGTGCCTGGATAAGGCTGATCTCCCATCATGCACATGGTATCTCGAGCAGTTGAAAGCGGTTAGTACAGTCTCCCTCACTTCAATCTTAATGACTAGGCTAATTTGCTATCTCCGAAGTGCCAAGCTGCCGCTGCTCCTTATTAGATGCCGCACAAATCTTAATCTAGATCCATGCGACAGGATGTTCAAGAAGAACTGCCTGATACCTAATCCCGAATTCTTTGAACTTCATAACAAGATCGTCGTATGTATATCCAATAAAAAGTTGATTAGCTGTTTGTTAGCGGCCTGCCGCACGACTCAACGCGCCGTCAGTTTTCTTGAGGTCTTTTCACATTATTTGGGGGTTATGCTCAGTGCTTTTTGTTTTTGCTGGAGCAGGGGCTCATTCGCTGCTGACCAAGTCAGCCCGTTTGAAAGCTATGAAGATGGGAATTGCACCCACTGAAACCCACCTCGAGGAAATGCATCTATGCACTGTTGTGGGACTCGGGTCGGCTCATGTCCATGCGGACGCTTGTTCACCGGCTCAATATCAATACCCACTAAAACCCCGGTATCAATAATCCAGTTATCAGGCAACGTGTCATTTTGCAGGAGAACACCTTTCCGGGGGTACTCAAGACTAGGTCTTGTCGCAGCGCTTTTTTTTTGGTTCCAATTTGTACTGCAAGTACTATCCTACACGTGTTCACATCTGAACTTCCAGATTAGATGAGCAGACGAGGTCATAATAATCTCGTATAGGCGCGATCGTTCAGTAATGATTTTCCCTTTATTGTTCGTCAAGCCACAGGCAGATATCCACAAAGTCTACAGGAAGGTAGCTAACATTGCAAGGACGCGGTCCGCACACTTAAGAACCTTCCCCAGGGATATTCCGGGGTGTCTTTCTTCCGCCAAAGTTCTTCAGCTAGTGACCATACTATTGATTGTCCTGGGATTGCGCACTCTGTTAGGACGTGCTCTATCGTCTCCATAACCCCACACTTCGGGCAGGCAGATCGTTCCTCATAGCCTGGTATGTTTTCCCAATGTTTTCCTATTTTGAAGGAGCATTGTTTTCTATAAGAACTCTCTAATATTTCTCGAGATGGATTTCTTCCGGACCGCCATATTTTTTCGTCTGTGGGTAGTATACCACCCAGGTCTTTGGCAGCCTGTCTCTTGATGTCCAGGTTCATCTCCGTGGACTGTCGAGTCACCTGTTTTTTCCTTGAACGGATTCTGACGGACAGCATCGCTTGAGAGATGGTGTTGAACTTCGCCGCAGAGACTGAAAATCTCTTGGGATGCACATAGTCAACCTCGTCGGTAAAGTTCTTCTGAGCGCCTACCAGCGCCGGGTCTCTCGCCTTTTTAGCACCTATGTTGTCATTTCCATTCTTGATCCTTTGGAATACTATTCTATTTCCTTGCATACGCAACCGAGCTGCCACAGCATGGAGCATTCCACTGTTCATGACTCCTATCCAGCAAAGCATACGACGCGACGACACTTTGAGAACACGTATATGACTTTACCAAGAATACCAATCGGCGAGTAAATGATACAAGGTGATGATGCTATACTACACATATGTACTAAATAAACAAAGAGTCCTTTGGCGAACGCCGAATATCGCGGTCATGTCTCCCTCAGGATACCACCCAACGACTGATTAACTTCCCCGAGCCTAAACATCTCCATCGTAGGTGTCCTGGATCTAACTGCCGAATTTAGAGCGGTCTCAATCATCTCCAACAGATGACCATACAACGCCCTCAACGCGTCAGTATTATGCCAAAGTCGTGGGGGAGTCCAGGGAATCAAGCGCCCGGGAAACCTCCGGTTCTGGACATTCCAAGGATGCACCGTCTTACAGAACAGAAAACTATATAGGAAGCTGCAGCAGTAGCATGTTTGATGATGCAATGGAAGAGCAACGATCTTGTTTGACTCCTGGGAATATTTTGTGAAGGAACTCGTTAAAAGAAACGTGAGTACGCCCTGACCTTAAAGCCGTACATGTTGTCCTGGTCAAGGTGCATCCACATAGTTTCGGCGAGGTAATCCATTAGGAGCGCCTCCGAATGCACACCTCCGATAAAGTTCTGGCGTTTTTTACCAGGTTGGGGGAACAGTTTTTCAACAGCTTCGTAAATGTCCTGTAGCTGCTCGTCGCTCCACGCTCTAGGTTTCTCCTCCATTGTCTGGGGATCATAGTCCTCTTGTTCCAAGAGAAACCGGATGGACCTCGTGGGGGAGTACATCTGCAGAGGTTTCGCTGACCGCGGACCCGGACAGCCGGATGTTGGCTGGAAAGAATATACGATACGGAGTGTTGGGAGGCCTTCGTCTTCAACACGCTCCACTACAGTAGAGGCGAGGGTATCCAGCGAGTCAAACCAGGCGAGCAGCGTCTGCAGATAGCGTAGAAGGTGCTCCCCTGGTAACTCTCCGTCCCTTTTCTCGTCATCTAACACGCTCATTCAAAAGAGGCATCTCAAAACAGAAGAAAAGAAGCCTTACTTACCGATGCTCTTGTGTGTAGGGTTGTCGTCAGGTTCGAACCTCTCACTATCCATCTGACCCTCGCAGGACACCAGATGGGAAGCAAGCGACGGTGCTTTTAATATTCTTTGGATTCCCGCGCAGTTGAGAAGTTCTGTAAGAACCTGCGTGTTCTCAATCAAGGTGTCGAGTTCAGATTCGGCGGTCCGGTCGGCGTCGAACCTCAAGGCACTGTCGATGATGGCCTCGAAGATATCGCACAAGATGGAGAACCACTCTCCTGCTGTTTCTAGCGTCAGTGCATATTCATCCCGCCCTTCGAAAACATTCTCGTCCCTCCCGATGTCCTTTGATTGCAGGATTTTTGCGAGAAGGCTTTTCCTCAGGATTGCCTCCCAGCCGTCAGTCTCCCCGATGATGTACATCTCGTCTTCAGGCTGTGGCACCCACGCCCGAAGGAAGTCCACAAAGCTGTTGTAGATGTAATGGTTGAATGGAATCACAGATTCGGAGGCGAAAATACGAGTAAATATGTCGGGCCAGCATTGTCGAAAGACATAACGACAAGCCCTCAAGAACCGCTCCGGATCTTTTGACTTAGAAAGGGCGAAGATGATTTCCATAAGGTCTTCCGCATAGCGCGTTATGTCGGGTGTCAACCTACATCAGGCGCTGGTAAATCGGCGGGAAGAGATCGAGAAAAAGACTCACTCTGTGGTTTCCGAAAGATATTCTAGACCTGATTCGCCTGGCTGGATGATAACACGGTGAAGAGACTGCGAAAATTGTGGCTCAATGTCCATAGCATCAACCGACGGGGACGATTGCGACCATTGAGAGCGGTCATCGACCACGATGAGGGCAGTTAGGAATTGGGGTGTCGGGCCCATCTCCATAAGAGGACCGTTCCCTGTTCTACCCAGAAAATGGTTTCCCGTCACAACCACAGGTTCGTGTTGTTGTGAGTCTCTTGTGAGGAGTGTGGCAAGACAGCTATACACATGAAAAATACTCCTCCTCTCCGGTGGAGAATCTAGTTTTGGTACGTGATCCTCGGAAATCCAGACAGCATTGGAGAGACTTCGTATCCGGAAAGCCATGTCTTCGAAATATTCAGCGTCGAATGGCTCATCCTCGTCGTCATCGTCATCGTCGTAGACCGCCGGGTCGGCCATGATTGATCGTCGTGGCAGGCTGCGAAAAGAACCACGCTATACGCAGTCTCTTTATGAAGGGACGTGTAGGCTGTCAATAACCAAAGAATCATTCCCTCGGGTCCCTTATCCCAAGCCGTATTCGGCGAACGCCAGAACCATCTAACATGAGTCAGGTAGTCAACATTAGAGATCTGTATATCCAGTCATAAAGCCCCACAGAGCTGTTGTTTAGACGCTGTAGTGTAAACAAATTTTGTGATATATCGTGATCCTATCAAGCGGCGGTTAGCAGACGGCATCTGTGTCGAGAGCATGTTAAATTGAGACAAAAAGGCAGCCCGCCCGTGGCCGCGGTTGTATGGTGTTGACGTTAACCATATTAAATAACTCCCAGGGCGTTTCAGTGACGCTATATTTCGCCGTCTGCCACTGTGACTTCTTCATAGGTGAGCCCGCCAGCTTCTGGAACGTTCCGGATTGAAATCCCACTGGCTATCTCAACTCTGGAATATGTCAATATAACACCGCAGATCAAGGCCGAACCTAACTCCCTTTGACTGAGACGACCACATTAAAGGCTACTCAATCATCCGGCGCATCACCCCCAACCCTTCAAGCTTCACGGCGTGTTTTTCATGCTATGGCCCGACTGAGGTGCGAGTGGGTAAACAGGCGCTGATGTACATCATAGCAAGGTAGAAACAAAAGATTAAAAGCACCGAATTTCTCAAATATCGGAAGCTCTTATTTGCACCCGTAGCGCATGGCACACACGCGAGTTGAATACTGTACACAAAAATATCGGAAACGACGGTAAATCGGTAGATCAAAGGTACCCGTCTGTCGCTGTAAAATAGATTGTCTATTTAACTTTTAAGGATTAGTCTTTGTAGAGATGTTATGGGACGGCTAACTTACAATCACGTTCCTCCCGCTTCTCTTCCCACCGCCTCTGCCATCTCTCCCAGGGTTTTGAATTTCCAGCTCCACTTTTGATTTCCTTCATCAGATCCCATCGAAGCTCCCTGCCGATTGATCCAGGCACTTCGAATTCCCAGGCTGCTAGCAGGTTCGACATCATGGAACAAACTCTGTGCCACCCACAGGACCTTTTCTTTCGTATCTTGCCGGGTGGGCGTATCCAGAAGGTCATTCTGGATGACATCAAGGGCCGTGAGGAACCCGGGAAGCGCAGGCTTATAGCTGTGGACATCCTGCGCCGTTAGAATGAGAGAAAACGGAGATTGAGACCCTATGGTTTTCTGAGGGAACCAATAATCATGTGGGTTAGGGTCGGGACAAGCGTACAAAGGCGACGAGACTGCAGACGGATCACCGGTAGAAAGTTTGGCGTGCGTATGGGCAAACGAGGTACGGTCGACATTGGATAAGACGACAAGTTTGTAGTGCTTGGCGAGGTCATGGAGAGCACGGGAACTGTCGGGGAAATTTGACCAGTTCTTGATGGAGTTGCCAAATGCAACATGGGCATCTGGAGTGCCTGCGATAGCAGGCTTGCCGTAGAGATTATCTAGGCGCGTTTCCAAGACCTCGTGAGCCTTTGCCAGGACATCTGTGTACAGAAGGTCCGGCTGCGCGACCTGGATGTCCTTTTCTGCTGACTCAAATTCCTTCAGCACGTCTGCGCGGGACCATTTTGCGGAGGGATAGCGGGATAACAGGGGCTGCATCACATCATAAATACCACTCTCCCAATCCTACGAACAGCATGAGAATGACGGCCACCCGTCGATGAATTTCAAGTAGATATACGAACCACAAGGGTCCCGTAAACGTCGAAGACCAACACTTTGAAGTCGGCTAACTTGGGAGCACTTTCAGTCATGATCTTATATCACAAGACTGTGGTGATTGTATAAGATAGAGAAGCAAAGGCAAGTTGGAGTAGCAACAGATTCACTGATCATCATGTAAAGTTCTCCCACGTCCGTATCTCTGACTCGAATGCTGCGGTTCCGGTACTGAATTTGAAAATCATTTCATTCTATTTTCACTTCGTAAGCAAGAGTCATCGGCGGCGGTCATGGTGGTGTTGGTGTTGTTACCGACACTGTCCCAATAAGAAACGGCAGGGCCCACAGCGGCAACGCACGGACCTGTGGGTGAGGGGCATAGCCTCGGGTCGAGATAGCAAGCGCAATGCACGCGGGATCAAGACACAGGAACACAATGTCAACGCAACCACAAACAACAATGCACGGGAACCGGGAACAGGCCACATGACCAGGACAGGTAAGAAAAGGCTTAGTGAAGCAGAGAAGCGCACGATGAACTCGATCCAAATTCGGAGAGTGAATGGTTGCTCTGTCCGTTCCGTTCGAGAACCCTTCGTTTCCGGTCTTCCGGGTCAGCTGGAGACTCTTCCGAGGAGGGTAGGGTCGACGGGTCGAGCCGGACGGGTTCGTCTGGCACTAGTGACTCGTGAGACGAATACGGTCGGGACAGGGGAGTATGGATCTGCAGTATAGGTGTCGTATACTTCGCCGACATCGTCGACAACATAGTCATTTGTCAAGTGCTTGTGAGGCGAGGTAGCATGAGATTCTTGTGAGTCGCGAACAGCCGAGTAGATGCTCTCCTCGTCGTAGTAGTGATAATCGTCGTGATATGCTTGCGACGAGTTGCCTGAAAGGTCTAGGTACAAATTGTCGTCTTTCGATGACCTTGTCGGCGTAGAGCCGCGAGAGAAATGACTGAAGAAATGGCGAGGAAGGGGTGAGATGATGGCCCGGGTGGCGCAGTTGCTGTCTTGTGGGCGTTGTTCTAGAGATGTTTTAGCTAGTGCGCCGACTATCCCAGCGGCCTGACCTGAAAGAAATTTATTGGAAAATTTGCGAGAAATTTTCATTTTCATTAGGCGACTCCTTCTGGGCCAGCAGGAATGACGGGCGAAAATGTGAGCGTCTATGATATCGTTTCTTGTGGATTTCAGAGTCGAGCAGTAGTGGTAGGACCAGGCTAACGGTCGCACATATTCAGTGCTATTCCCCTCAATGTTGTCTGCTTTCAAGCAGCCCTTTTCTACGCAAGAAGCCCTTCTCTAGTGATGCCATTTCGTCTGGTTGACCGTTGTGCTCGCCAAACTTGTAGACCTAATTTTTCCGTAATGCCCTACGGTCCTTGCGCCTGTTCGCAGGCAATGTACTGACGCTGGACGACGAAGACGGACACGGTAAGAACGAAGGAAATAATGAAGAGAGCCGCCGTGATCGTGGTAGGAAGCAGGAGGAGCATTCGGATTTAGCCGGCGTCGTTTGTTATAAGCCTCCCGGTACATCTGTGGATCGACTGGTAGAGACTCTTGACTGGGCTTCTAGTGTTCTGTCTGATAATTTGCGCGATAATCCGGCAATGATCGTGGCGCTTATTTTCTTGGGCACTATTGCCTAACGGTTTTGTCCGCCCTTATCTCCTCGGACCCAGCTTGCGCAGCTGGAGAACCTGCTTGACTGAAGTAATTGATCACGATGACAAGCCCGGCTGTGGCCTACCTGTTCATGACCCCCGTAACACGCATGACTCTTTGAAAAGGTTCGTTACTTGGTTAGCTGTATTGTAAGTTTCTTGACGCAGTTTTAGGGTACAAATCAATACGTGCAAACTTAAAAGACAACCGGATCAAGGCTATGAAGCCCTCCATCGAGGTAAAGTCACTCATGGCGCTTTTATCGTTGAACTTCTCACCAAACTCACTCAATTCAGATCGTTAATACGGAGGCTCGACAAAAGCGTCTTGAAGACGAATTAGCCGTCAAGTCGGATGAACCTCGTCAGAAAATGCGTGCGGTTCTGAAAGAAAACTATGGGGTCAAAGCCCTCATACTTTTCTGCTTGAGTGAGTCTTCCGTTAAATAGTTGTGAGGGAGGTTCTTAATATTAAGCAGATTTGCGTAGATTACCCGCCAGGCTAGGTATCCACCCAATGGAAGCTGTTCGTTCAGGCGCAGAAATTATGACGTTGGTGACGCCAAATCTCTAGGTGCTCCATCCAATCTCAGACTCACGCCTATTCAAGCCAGATCCCTGTTTTGGCATACGCTCGAGTAAGATGAATACTAATTACATTGACTCTTCGCTCAGCGCTCAGCAAGGAGCATAAGTAGCTCCTCCGTAAAAGGCAGTCAGCGCAGTGAGTCAGATAAGAAGCGATAGATAATAAATATCGACCTTAATCGTATCGTTGTGCGCCGTCCTCTAGATGTGTCAGTGTCGAAGATACGTTCGCGTACCACTCAACAAGACTACTTTGCAACATACTATTTATTTACTAGCAAGATGTCCTTTTCGCGAGTCGATCATGTATAATCGATTAATCACTCAAAGCCAGACTAATTTGCGGTCCATTGCGCGTCGTAATAAATGACTTGATCTACACAATTCTGCTTAAACACTCGCATTACGATTTTGGAAAGCTCACTTACTCAAGAATGTCCTCCCCTTCTTCCAGGCACTTTTTCCGAGCTTCTATGTTGGCAATCTAAAATGAAGACCAACAGCAGCTAAATAAGGGTGATAGAAGTTGCATGTTTGGCAACTCACGGGGATGAAGGGTTTCATAGCCTGGATCTGCTTGCAACATGCGCGCGCTTGCATATACACCGCCTTCAACGAGCGCAAGCCATCAACCCACGAGCTTCTATTCACAGCAGTATAAAGAAGAGATAGTTCGAGTTTGCAAGCTTCGTTTGCATCCTAACAGTGCATTAGTAAACTTGCAGAACAGCTGACAACGAACGTACGTTTTAAAAAATTTCTGTGTATTACGGGGACTGTGGATGGGTAGAGTCAGGCCACCGGTGGACATCTCATCGGAGTCAATCATTTCATCAAGTAAGTTCTTCAGCTGCACGAGCTGCGCGCGAGGAGATAGAGGTGGGGAAAAACGATAGACGATAGTGCCCAGGAAAAAAAGACACGTGAATGTCATAATTGTTGCTGGGTTAGAAGGAAGGAAGGATGCGAAGGAAGACACCCAACTTGCGGAGGTGCCGATGCCAGCGGTTTTGCGTTCGAACAACATAAATGTTAGAAAAGCTTTGGGGTAAGTCTCCTTGGCTGCACTGCTGTCTGATTTTATACCGGATTGATTCTTGATGAGGGTCTATTCGAAGAAAACAACTTATTTTGCATATCCACGACCTTCCTTCCCATGCACAGCCACAAAACTGCATTTCGTACCCCAGAACATGTTGACGTTCTGAGAATGTATGAGGTACGAGCGCCTTATGAGCACTGCCTCACTCGTTCACGATTTTTCCGTAAACTTGACTTATCGGCCGGACACTTGAGTCTTGTCTACCAATTAATCTCACTTCAAGGCCAACACTTGAAGCGCTGACATCTATCTTACGCTATTGACAGTAGATAGGGAGAAAGGTCAACGAATCCGAGGCATAGTGTACTCTACAAACTGTTTGTGAATTGCCAGCACTGCCTGCACATGGCGCCAAGATCTGAACTGCTTCCTTACAGGATGAAAGCATCGCTTTTCCAGCGGCCAATAGTTTTAACGACATCAAATGGGATGCCGCAGAACCAATGCGAATCCCATGGCCTGATTTCCTGAGCGCCGGTAACAACACCGACTGACACTGGGAAGATGTCAATTTTTGGCAATGGAATTTTCCCATGGGTTGCTCAGGACAGCATAATGACCGAAATATCCTATATTTATAGGACTCGGAACAGGTAACGGCACTACGAAACCCAAACCTCACGGCCCTGGTCCAAGGGACGTCAAGATGAGGACTACCTTACTCCCGTTGAGTATGGCGACGACGTTTTCAGCAACGCAGCCTCGGCAAGCCAGACACCTCGTTGCTCTTTGGCGATGAAATGGACGGATTACTGCCTGATTGGAGTCCTACGTCGAGATCACTGTTCCTTGTTAATCACCCCGTCGATGAGATTAGGGTCGAAGCAACATTTAGTGCATGCTCGCTAGCAGGTTACGACATTGAAGAGTGGGTTGATGCGGGAAAGAAGAGGCAAAGGTGGAGAGACGCGGGTGAAACTTGAAGAGGAAGTTGATCATTGAGTATGTTGAAGAGGATGTCTCTTCATCGACCAGATTGAAGGGCAAAGGGCCACAAACGAGGCAGTGGCTGGTCGCGAGGACGGCGTCCAACCAAGCTTGACAGCGCCCTATGGCTGCTGATAGGCCATTTGTGGTCAGTGTTTTTCTACGATGACGCGTCCCCGATTCCCCGATGCTTGGCACTTCTGTACCTAAAGTGCTGACTGAAGGCCCGACATCCCGTCGTTGGGCCCAGATCCTCTCCCCTCGATAATCGGATCCAAGCACGATGTGTCTGAGGAGCCATTGAAAGGCGCTATAAGTGTTCTTGCCCCAGGACGCCAAGTCCTGCCGTGGAATTGGGATAACGAAACCAGGATTATGTTGCAGGAACCATCGCCGCAGCAACAACTCAAGTGCCAAACGCGGTATCGATATCCCAAGCTGGGTGCCTCAGGAAAAATACTTGTTTTCACTGTCGTCGTCGTTCAATTGTTTAATATCGCTGGTCGCCGCCAAGAAACCAATGGATCGAGAGCCAGCCTCGATGGAGAGAATGGGCTAGAAGTGGATTATATCCGCCGTACTGTCTCCAGGACGTTCTTCTACGTTGATGATAGCTTGGGCTTGTCGACCTGTTCGACGACAAGGAACGAACAACTTCATGGGCTTGCTAATAGATTAGTTCCTGTTCATCAGCGATAAAGGTACGCTGGCAAGCGCGAGTAGTCGTCGTCGATGGTTGGCGTGGTCAAAAGAACTGACCGGAACAGTCCGAACGACATTCCATTCCACCGCCATCCATCGCTTTGTCATCGCGCTGTCCAATGGCGACATTATCAACACCCATTGGTGCGAAAATGCTTATCTCGGCCCGCCTGAGACTCTGGGTAAAACTTCTTCGACGTTGTCCAGCCCCATGTGCTTCTCATTTCACAACGCCTATAAGGGCCGCGATTCTAGCTCAATCGCCCGGTTTCATACCGCTAAATGACCCCTCAGACTCAACAAGCTTGGATTGTCGATAGACGGGGAGAGCCCAAGGATGCGTTGTCATTCAGGATTGACTGGCCGGTGCCGAAGCTGGCGAAGGGCGAGGTTCTTGTCAAGGTCCAGGCTGTCGCGCTGAATCCTATGTATGTGTTTTTTTTTGGCCTATCGCGAGTAAAGATTGCTCAAGAGTCGACTATATGCGCATAGTGGGTACAAACTTATGCGTGCCTTGCCAAATTTTATCGCAAGGAGACCCATTCCGGCCGAGTACGACCTTGCTGGGATCATTGAGGACCCAAATGATTCTCAGTTCACGAAAGGCGACAGCGTTTTCGGCGTAATACACACTGGTGAGTCCTTATCGCTTTCCTCGGTGTTTAGATTTCTGAATTTCACTCAGCGAGGTCGCTTAAGACGAGAGAAGGTGCTCTCCAGCAGTATGCCCGGGTACCAGCGGCCTATCTGGTTCGACGACCTGAAAATATCACATCTATTGAAGCCGCTGGTGTCACGTTAGCTGCAGAGACAGCGTGGCAAGCTCTCTTCGGTTGCGCAGGATTCGAGGCCGGTCAAACCGTTTTCATCAATGGCGGAAGCTCTTCCGTCGGCGCGTTTGCCATCCAAATTGCCAAAGCCAAAGGTGCGACTCGTGTCGTTGCGAGTGCGTCGGGCAAGAACGAGGAGTTTGTCAAGAGCCTTGGTGCTGATGAATTCATCGACTACACGAAGCAACCCTTGCATGAATATCTTGCGCAGAACCCGCCATCTCCAAAATTCCATATCATCTTGGACGCAGTGGCATTGAAGGATCCATCCTTGTTCATATACAGTCCTGCCTACCTTGCACCAGGCGGAACCTTTGTTTCATGCGGCGCAATCCAAGGAGTTCACCCCTTTAACCTGGTTTTGAAGACAGCTTTTGCGATGTTCTGGCCTTCATGGCTGGGTGGCGTTCCGCGCTCATACAAGTAAGCCTGTTTTATCTTACATGACGCCTGTCTCTCACTTTTCATCTTCAGGACTGTTGGACTATCGCATGACGCGTCTGTATTAGAAGCGATAAGGCAGCTCCTTGAAGAAGGAAAGGTCAAGCCTGTCGTAGATTCTGTGTACGAATTTAAGGATGTGCTGTCGGCTTATGAGCGTATTATGACATCGAGAGCCAAGGGCAAGGTTGTCGTAATGGTGGAATCTTGATGGTGCGGATCCGAATAATCAAGTTAGTCTTTCGATTTCTTATGGCTGTACTTCGGATGTATTTACCTATTGAGTGAGTATTGGAATTTTCTTGTAGTCATTCGAACGACACGTTAGAAGCATTGGTCTCTACATGGACGCAGAAGATGCCATCGTTGCCAGGAAGATGTGCTAATGGAAAGTCAATCCTCGATTCACCCATCGACAGCCATACGGGGGCGGGGCTCAGTTACATAACTCTCTCCTATTTTTTGTCTTGCCCCTTTTACGCTGCCCCATGCTGTCCACTACCACCACCACCGTTTTGCGATGATATGTACACAACCCTATGCTCCCTTGTCGAATGACCCGCCTCCAGCAGACGCAGCCCAACTCGACCTCCTCTTTCGCCTTCGAATAATAGAGCAGCTACAAGCACTCGCCTATCCCCATATCCACCACCACCGCCCTGACGACCATATAATCGATATCCTCAACTGGATAGCTTCCTGCTTCGCTCGGAATGCCTCAGGAGACGCAGTATCAGTTGCCTTTTCCGCCTACCCCGGTCTCATTACCCTCTACATTGCCAATAACGACAATAATCCAAACACCGATACTGTCCGGAACTGTGTAGCTCTCTTCCTGTCTACCCTGCGTTCAGTGCTCCCCGATGAAGGCGTTGCCCCGGAGGTGACATCTCGGATGTTTCTCCGCATGGTTGTGGATATTGCCCATGTGAGGATACAACGTAAAATAGACCTCGTGGGGCAGACGGAGGAGGGACCTGGCCAGACAGCGTATCACTTCACGAACCTTGTGTCGCTATGGCTTGTATATCGCCCAGAGGGAGAACAATCGCGGGGGTTCTTGAATATGGCAGTGAATTACGGCGGAGACTCGGCTCGTGCAAACGAGTACCTCATACAGTCTTTTCTTACTTTGGTGAACCTATCGCCGGAGCACGATAAGTTAAACGCGGACAAACGATATACCTATCTCTCTTCTATAATCACCGCCTGCAGCTTGTTGGTCGAATCCACGTTCTTTGACGACCTTGTAAACTATCACTCCTTCCGGTTATCTTTAAAGATTCAGGATCGTGAGTGTTACCTTACTACCTCCCTCCTTCATGTACTCAAAAACCCGCAGGCATTTTCTTACACAAAATCTTTCGTCGAATATCTCGCATCGCCGCTTATAAGAGCGGTGCAATGCAATTTGCCTACCTTGGACTTCCTTTCATTCGGCAAGTCCTCGGTGTTTCGCCGCAAGGGGCCATAAACGTGAAGCTTATAAGCGAGCCTAATACCTCCCACCCTTTGTCCAAGACCCACCATTGGCCATACTCCCCATCCGACCACATTCCCCGTATCCTCCTTGATAGTGAATCACCGGTTCACTCACGTCAATCGACCGACGAAAGCTCAAGTTCAGAAGGGAGTCATACTCTTCGCTCCGAACTCTCACAACTTGACAGTCAGCTACGCAACGAGCTTCTGCAATCCGAACTTCTGGTCAATGTATGGGAGCAAGGCGCACCGGTCAACGCCAAATTTCACTCGGAGTTGCAGTTGATACATTACCTGGAAGAGAACCACGTGGATGTGGCTTGTCAAGCATTTGGGACCTCGAAGCCCGTTTGCTGGACTTGTGGGTGCTATATCGACCACCTACAGTGCTCTGGCCCTGCTGGCATTGAGGGGGAGGGGGAGGAGGAGGAGGCAGGGGAAGCGGCAGAACGGCGATGGCACCATTCAAAAGGATCTAGAAAAGTTTACCATGAGTGGATGATACCCCCTTCCGCTAAGGAGGATACAATAGATGGCTTGTTGGAAGACTCGCAACGGGAAATGGAAAGAATCGTAGAAGAGGTCGCTTTTGATTGTTATTTTTAGACTATTCGTTGAAATGTATATACCCAGGGATAGAGGTACCAGTAGAAAGCAATACCAGCTACAGCTTAGATACAGTGAATGGAAAGGGTGCCGTGTTTGGTACTTCCACATGGAATCCTTTCACCTTCCAGTGGTTCTCAATCACAAGCAGACTATCCACGGTTTCAACGACTGTCTGCGCCCAGGGTATATATGAGTTTGTCTTGAACCCGATGGCTTTCTCGATTTTTCCCCGGTCCACGTTCAGCGTATAGGAAGGCCAAACTGGAGCCTTCGCTGGGTCAGCGAGACGGTATTTCAAGGCTGGTCTTTCCTGCGCGATGATTTGGAGGGCAGTCTTATATGAAGACTGGTGTGGAGAGACGATGGCGAACCTCTTTTGGGGGGCGGGTAGCGATTCAAGAGCGAGCAGGTGAGCGCGGGCCACATCACGAACGTCAATGGCGCCGTTTTGGAGATAAACTGGAAAATGGACGTTGTCAGGCCGAAGAAGCGCGTAGAGGTAAGCATTGGACGAAAGGGATTTGTAGTTGGGTTCGGGCAACAATTGCTCAAATCCTGGCGGGAAAGGCCCAAACGTGAGGCCTGGCCCAACTGCATTACTTGTCAGGTCATGAGGCTTGGTAGAAGAGGAACTTAGGAACGAACGAATTGAGATGTTGAGCTCAGGATGTGATTCGCTGAATTTTATAAAGACTTGGTCCGCAAGCTTTTTGGCAAGCAGGTAGGTCAATTCGTTGTTTGTGTGCTTGGCATCTTCACGTGTTACTGGGAACCAATCTACACGCGGTGTTAGGAACCAAGAAGCAACGTTATGTGTGTAGATGGTTATCTTACTGTCAGGTCCATAGGGCCCTCCTACAGGGAAAGTCGCGGCGGAGCTTGTGGCAACGATTCGGCTCACACCTGACTTGACTGCCGCATTCAAAATGTGAAGAGAACCCTCGGTAGCATCCTGATAGGAACGGATAAACTTCACGCTCTCGCCTCTGGAAAGCTTGCTTACCCTGATAGTCCTCTCTGATTCAGCACCAGGTAAAGGCGCGGCAACGTGTATAATCCCGTACGCTCCTAGGTGTATAACCTCAGTGGGATCTTTGTGAAACTAAGGATCCAAACCTTTGAGAACATCGCTAAGGTCGTCACTGAAGATATCCGGGATACCAATAACCTCGATATTCTTGTACTTGGATAGCGCGTTGCTCAGGAGATCAATCTTCCTGCCTCGAGCGGAGCTAGGGTTGTGCGTGAGTCTCTTGGGTCTCTAAACCGATTTAAAGATGTCGCACGCTCTAACCGAATACCCTGAATCCAAAAGCTGGACCAGGACCTGGAAGCCAATGAAACCAGTGCCTCCGGTCACCTGTGTGCATGAACGTTAGAGATGTGCATTAATGAAGAACGGAGGATACTGACGAAGATGATCTTAGAACTATTGCCGCAAGACATGGTTCGAGTGTTAGGAAGAGTGCTGAGTTGCCTGGCTGTCCAAGACATAGTATAGACTCCGAAAAGGCTGCGCGCATAGGCTCCGCGCTATCATAAAATTTTTAACATGTCCCCGCAACACCATGGGTTTTCGTTATCCTTACATATACAGTAGCGTGTTTTGTCTCGTACGAGATGCAGAGTCCAGCACCACCATCAAAGTATCAGTATACAGCATCGTCAGATTAATGTGATCGGAATGGTGTTTGTTGCTGGCATCGTACGAAATCGTTGGCGCTAGCACTGTCTAAGAAAAGGTGTTTACGGTCAGCAGGCGATTTCCAAAGAGAAAATAGCAAGAAAGCACCATTCTATAATTCATTTTTCAAGTTCCATTGATTGTGATGTAGGTGGGACAACCTTCTCTGCTGTTGGCAAAGGATAATTCAATTCAACTCTTCTCCCGTCCTGTTGCGAATATCAACGTTGTCCGGCCTAGTAGCACCAGCACTTGATAACATTGCATACACGTACTTGCGGAAATAGAATGTGTCACCTAAGGAATGCCCGGGGCACGTTCTGCTGTGGGTAATTACTGACAGACAGGTCAAGCCAGACCTATTCGCCATCAACTTGCAGTGCAAGTCCGGAGGTCCGAGGCCTAGTGACGATAAAGTCATGATGAACTATTCTCGTCTTCCCGCACTTTGCACGAATAACTCCTTAGAGAAGAAGGAGTTCCGTCAGTTATCGAAGAGTGTGATAATATTTACTGCGAACTTAGCGAACTGACCGCAAATGTCACATTTGACTCACAGACTTGGATTATACGTCCTGAACTTGATTGTTCGGGGGAGTGTGAGCGCATGGGGACCAAAGTAGCAGGGTAAATAGTCATGCCTGAATCCTAGAAAAATCACCCAGCATCATCAGCAGCAGAACCCATAGCGCATGTGGTGGTATGGGTGCCGAAGAATCGTGGGAAAATATGTTAAGACTTCGCTTGGACCGGGCCGACAGTCGACATTTTTTTCTACCATGGCAGACGCCAAATTATCAAAGAAACAAGGCATAAAGCGCAAAAGTCACACTAAATCATCGTCTTCGAGGAAGAAAATCAAAATACAGCATAATAATGCGGACGATCTGGCCTGGACGACTGTCAAGCGACCATTCGAGGCTGGTGTCGGAGGTGACGATGGCATCCTGGAATTAGAAGAGGTCGAAGATGTAGAAGTCATCTACGAAGAGACTGAAAAGGGAAGGGTTGCCCGGTTCAACGTACGTGTTATACGTCTGTAACATATGCCAGAACTGAGAAAAACATAGGTCCTGGAGCGGCAGGCGGCCGACGAAGAAATCGAGGCCGAATCTTCTTCGAAGGCACTGCAAGATGTAGAAGACACAGACAATGAAGACGAAACAGTAGTTGAAGATGATATCCCTGATTGTACGCTATTTCTTTTGTATAGGTAGTTTGCACTAATTATTATACAGCCAAATGGAATAATTTCGCGATGCATCCTCATTTGTCACGCGCCCTCCACAACAAGAAATTTCTGGAGCCGACACCGATACAGGCGGCGGCTATTCCTTTTGCTATTCAAGGGCGTGATGTTGTTGGTGTCGCCCAGACAGTGAGCTTGTCTTGCAACTCTTTTTTCGTTTATTAAATGGGCACAGGGCTCCGGAAAAACACTTGCGTACGGGCTTCCAATTCTTCATTATCTTCTATCCAATCCTGCTCCAGCCACGCTCGCACGACGTCCTGTGCGCGCCCTCATCCTGGCACCTACCCGCGAACTTGCTCTACAGGTTTCCTCACATCTCAATGAGTGTCTCAATACCACGCATCAGGAGAAGAAGCACGATCACATAGCCAAGAAGCCGCCAATTGTCAGCGTTGCTGCAATTGTGGGCGGGATGTCTTCGCAGAAGCAACGCAGGGTTCTTGACAGAGGTGTCGATGTGCTAGTAGCAACACCAGGCCGATTGTGGGATATAATGGAAGATGTATGCCTCTTTTTAGTACATGCTGGACGCTCTCTAATATTTACTAGGACGATCAACTGTCTAGGGACATCAAAGAGCTGAAGTTCTTAGTTCTGGATGAAGCCGACAGGATGATAGAAAACGGCCATTTTGCCGAATTGGAGAATATCCTTAGACTAACACTACGGCAGGAGAAGTATGTTTTAATGTTCTGGGTTGAAGCACATACTCAACAAGCCACAGCGATGAGCGGATTCCTGGTGACGACCAAGAATCGGAAGCAGAGAACAAAGATGTCGAGGAAAGCAACGCGATGCAGACATTTGTATTCTCGGCTACTCTGAGCAAGGATCTGCAACGGAATGTCAAGAAACGTACGCGACCGCGAACGGGAAAAAAGAAACATGGGGACAAACCTGCATCAACTTTAGGTAGGTGTCGTCTGGTTCGCGTTGTCTGTAAAGCACTGAGACGATATTAGACGAACTTCTTCTTCGTCTGGATTTCCGGGATCCCGAGCCCGAGGTGATTGATCTTAGTCCGAAAGGCGGTGTAGTTTCGACACTTAAGGAGAGCAAGATTGAATGTCTATCTGCCGACAAGGTCAGTGATGTCTTTAACATCATTCGCAAGAAAATGTTCACAGACATATCACAGGATGTTTATCTCTACTACTTCCTCCTCAGGTATCCTGGTCGATCTCTTGTCTTTCTTTCATCGATAGACGGGATACGGAGGCTTCTTCCTCTAACGGAGTTCTTGAATATCAAAGCTTTCCCGCTCCACTCACAGCTAGAGCAGCGACAACGACTGAAGAACCTTGATCGGTAGGTAGCCTCATATCTCATCTCCGTGCCAGGTTCATAAACAACCAAAGGTTCAAGTCCACGCCCAATTCGTGTTTATTGGCTACCGACATCGCTGCTAGAGGGTTGGATATTCCTTCAGTCGACCATGTTATCCATTATCAGATCCCGCGTTCCGCAGATGTATATATTCATCGCAATGGACGAACTGCTCGTGCCATGATGGCCGGATTTAGCATGCTATTATGCGGTCCTGATGAACGCAGAGTCGTCAAAGCTCTACTTGGTAGCATCGGTCGAGGTGCACTATTTTTCCATCTCTTCTTGGACTAGTACTCAATGGATATCAGAGGAAAACGAAGTTCCGGAAATGTCCGTCGAGTTAGGGCTGCTCGACAAGCTCAAGCCGCGTGTGCAGCTGGCAAGGCAGATTGAATCTGCCCATCACAAGGCGAAGAAGGCCAACCATGAGCGGAACTGGATGAAGGAAGCAGCCGAGGCTATGGAGATCGAGCTCGGTTCCGACTTTGACAGGTAGGTTCGAACTCCTTCCTTGAGGGGCAGCTACGCTGACACGATTCGGTACAGCGAGTCCGAGAGTGAGAACCCGACAAAGCAGAAACTGAAAGCCAAGAATGCAAAGGTCGCCGCGATGAAAGCTGAGCTGAAGGCGATGCTGGCTCAACCGCTTATTGCAAAGGGTATCTCAACTAGGTATATCACGTCGGGGAGCAGGCCCATTGTCGATGATTTGATTGCAGGCGAATGTAAGTGCATACGTCCGCGCTATGAATCTGATCCTAATTGTTCTTAGATCACGAGGCAATGTTAGGTGTACGGAAATCGGAGGCCAGGACTGATTTAGCTCTAGCGAAGCAGAAGCGAAAGAAGAAATCCACTGTCAGTGTGGATGACGAGGATGATGGGGAGGAGTGGCATGGCGTAGGAACTTAAAATTCCAAAAGTATGTTCTCTGGGGATCGTGAATAGTCGCGTTTGCCCCGCCTGCTTTATCAGGTATCTGTTCGAGCTGCCAGCACCGGCGTGCAACGTCTCCGATGTTGGACGCGAATTTGAAAAAGCTTGTTATCGTCCCAGGGACCTTGTGTGTTCACCAATACTGAGCCAGCGTTAAGTCATAGCCTGAGAACGGAACGCACGTCTCACTACCGGACTGCCAAGTATTTCGCACTCACTTCCTACAGCACACATCTGGTGACCAGCCGGTATCCAAACCAACAATAAAGCGTAGCACTCGATTCCGGTCCGGTGACCGTGACTTGGCTATCAACGATGATCATCGTCACCTTTGTAGGCTAGATTTAACTTCCCATTGGTTCGTGTTGACCCACTAAACACAGATTAGGCATGGAGAGTCAACAGATAATCCAGTGAGGTTCCTCTTTTCTTTCCCACTTCGCCAATCCAACTCGATTTCCATAGAAAGCAGTCTGGGGTGGGTGGAAAGACGCCCCACTTTCCGATTTAGGCGCGTTTGTTCGCTTTCACTACGGAAGCCGCTGAAATAAACCAAGATCACTAGGTCGCAAGGTTCGTCGTGAGATGGCCAATAATTATTTGTCCCTCACTGTGTTCATTCTGTAGCAAGCAAGAGCGCTGGGCGAGCACCTCGCGTCAACAAAGATCGACGTGATCTATTCCTCTCCTTTACTTCGGGCTCACCATACAGGAAAGGCCGTTCAGGATAACCAGCCGAACACGCCGCCTCTCATCCTCAACCCCAATCTCCGCGAGCAGCACTTTGGTATCGCCGAAGGATACCCTTGGTGTTATACATTTCCAGATGGCATGTCCCGTGACGAATGCTACAAAAACAATATCTTCCCCGCGTTTTTCGACCGTTCGAACAAATTTCCAGGTGGGGAGAGTATTGATGACCTAGAAGAACGGGCGCACAGCACAATCAAGGAATGCATAATTCCTCACCTCGCAGAAGAAGACGGATTTCACATCGCTCTGGCAAGCCATGGATTATGCATCGGAGAACTCGTCCACGCGCTATTAAGTTACGACTCAAAATCCAATAGGAATGAGTCGTACACTGGGTTGATGAACACAGCTTGGACGCGAGCGGTTATCTCTCTTGATGTTTGTATTCGTCACGAGTCTCGATAATGCCGTGCTGACTTGCGTCCTTTCTTTGTGTGAAGTCTTCACACCAAGGACCCGTGGATGCCAATAACCCACCGCCACTCAGCGTCAAAGTTACTCACATCGACCAGGAAGATCATCTTACGGACCTGGTAAGTGTTCCTTGACCCTTCCATTCCACCTTTTGACCATACTCACCTGGAACAGTACAACACTATAGACACCGATAACGTTGTCGACGACGAGACGAAGACGGAAGCGTTGGCATTCTTTGGAGGAGCTCATACCAATTAGACTAAAGAATGGCTGCGATGTTATCGGCAAATTAGATTTCGATACATGCACATCGTCGCACGAATGTGGCAGGAATGTCTCTAATACCCAGTGCTATCACCATCACACCATGCGATAATCTGTTTCTCCAGGCCGGCTCCGTCTAAAAATGGGCTTAATCTGGCCTCGGAGAAGTAGTGTCAAGAACCACAAAGCCTCCGATCGTACCCGCTTTTTCTCCCAAGGTATATGCTCGTGGAACTTATACTCGTGGCGGAAGCGGTGAAGTGCCAACTATCGCAGCTGATATATAGAAGAGTTGAGTACATTTGGATGAAGAAATGCAACCGGATCTACGTCAAATCTCTTCAGTTTTTTTCTGTCTGAGAAGGAAGGAAGGAAGTTGTCTTTGTCTCTACTGAACGCAGTAGTCGAGCTTTAGACACGGACGATGAATCAGACGACTTATCAGGCGAAGAAGCACTGCTTCAAGCTGACTTTATATAACAAGCAGATGCAACAATAGGTATATAGACTGGGACCAATCTGCCGTATCAAGGATGTTGTCGCGACAACTTCCCTCGTTGGCAGACTGGTTCGAGTCTAGTGGGTATACGCTACAAGATATGGCTTACTTGACAACCATGTCTTGTAAGTCTGATAACGAACGCGCATCAAACCAGCGCCCTAGGCTGCAGTATTGCCTGAAGTAGCCGCAGTTGCAGAGATCCAGACTTATGTTTCTTTTGTGCAGGCTCATCATCATCTTGGCGTGACCGCTTGCTGTCTGGGGAATAAAAATTGCATATTTATTAATTGTACCAAACGGTGGTGGTTTTCAAAGGGAGATCCGTGAGGAAAGGAGAACGTAGTGTAGAGTCACTGGTCAAACGCATGATCTAAAATGGACAGATTGAAATTTCCGAACCGGCTTCTGACGTCGTGTCCTTCCAGGACAGCAATAAAATGCTGTCCGGGCTGCTGTATCGGTGCGAATTGTTGATTGACGCTCTCCACATCAGCAGGATCGGAGCAGGAAACCTTGACTGAACGAAGATGTCGGCGACGTGACGTGATCATTGCGGTAAGGAATTCTTGTAATGAGGACATCATGACACCAAATAGCCGTAGATGCTGCAAATTTGGCAGGAATTTGTCGGAAGCAAGAGCGTTGACGATATCAGAATCATCCCAAAAGAGGTCCACCTCTAAGCACACCACAGTGTCCATGAATAAGAGAGTGTCTTGGATGAGAACCTGATCATCTCCATCTCCAGAATAGAAGGCCAATTTGGCAAGGGAGCACCGAGACCGGCGGAAGAATTCATTTACGACCTGGACATACTGCCGGACGCCTGTATCATCCTCACTACGAGTGACTGTAAGGTCATTTAAAGAAGGTAGGCACAAACGCGCCAGCAATCGGAGAGATGAAACCAAAAGACGCCGGACATTGGGAAGGAAAATGTGAAGAGGGAGGGGGATATCCGGGTTACTGTCAAAGCTTGTTTCTGTATCGAGATGACATTCTACCAGATGCTGATAAATCCCAAGGTTAGAAAAATCTTCGACAGACGCCGCCAGACGAGTGATATGGAGAGGGAAAATGAAATCGCCGAGACCGTAAGTGCCAGGTAAAGTGATATTTTGAAGGCTAGGGGCATCAGCGAAGAGACTTCGGATATCTTCTGGCAGCTCCGCTCTGCCAATTTGTGATGTATCCACAATATGCAAAGACAACGATTCCAGACAAGGAATCCTTCCGCGAACCACCTTCAACGCCTCCAAAAAATCCAACGAAATCTGTAGCTCCAAGGTCCTCCATCGATGTGACACCTCGAGGATCACGGCAAAGACTTTCTTGGCCATATCCTGATCGTGTTCAAAATCAAGTTCGAACACTATGTCGAGAGGACACTGTTCCGAACGAAGAATCATGGCTTTGAGTGCGACTAGCATGTGACGAGGGGGAGAATAAAACTCAGCTAGTGCATTGATAGGGGACCGAACGTGAAGAATTATATGCGACCAGAGTTGGGGATAGGATAAAACTACATCCCTCCAAGCACCGCATACATGACTGAGCGTCCACGGACCCTGGGAAAAATCTAAGGCCTGGGGCAGTGGCAGCCAGCTAGTGGTCCGCCACTCCGAGATCTGTATCTCGCGAAACACATCTCGAAGAACATCGACAGGAAGACGTCGGACGGGTGCTAGCGTTGATGAATACACCACCATGGCCTTGTGGACTTCATCGCGACGGCTTTGCACCACTGATCTGATTTCATCAATGCGGTCTAGCAAGGTATCGTATACCGAGACCTGTCGTCGGAGGTCCTCGATGTTGGGGATTATCCAGTCACGGTCGGTATCAAGGAAAGGTCGAGCTGCACGAAGAATATCGGAGACGTCAGAATTCAGAGCGTCAGGTGGGAGTACGGGCTCTGGTACAGAACGCGCCACTGCATCCAGGTGGAACATTGCATTTGTTGCGTTCATGGTGCCTCTGATTCTTTTGCTTTAGCGACGCTATACGAAAGGTGGAAGAACGTACTTCTCTTCAATACTTGACTGTTGCCGTCGGGGTGGAAGTCTAAAAGATAACCAGGCGTAATGGCCAGACCGCCAAGGTCGGAGTTTGTTTACCCGGGCCGTCAACCTTGTTCTACTTTGTCGTCGACCCCCGCCGGAAACGCGAATAAAGCTTCAATGAGACCAGAAGTCGATCGATATAACCAAGAGCGCTGGGCAAGCACCTCGCATCAACAAAGATCGACGTGATCTGTGTCTCTCCTTTACTTCAGGCTAATCATACAGGAAAGGCTGTTCAGGACAGCCAGCCCAAACCCCCGGTCCCTCGCCTCTCATCCTCAACCCCAATCCCCGCGAGCAGCACTTTGTTCTCACATTCTCTGACAACAATCTAGTTTCTGAGAACTTGAAGCAGCGTCAAGAACCACAATACGAAAAGTCTTAGCTATTCCTGCATAATGCCGTTCGCACAATTACGACAGATACTTATCTGTGAAGGCATCAAGCAAAAATGATTCTTAACTTGATCGGTGTAACCGTGTGTCACAGTCTGGTCATGATACACACTTGCAGGGGAACTCGAATGCCAGTGCTACCCGATCAATTTCTATCAACGTGGACTTGAAGTTGGTCTTGCTAGTCTTCGTGTCTCCTCAACAGAAACGTAACGACGTACGGCATGCTGTCCCAGTCCCAAAAAAGAACACCGAGGTTCTGCGCCCCCACGAAACGCGTCACAGATCGTGGCAACACCTGATATTCACCAGGTTCAAACTGGGAACATCTCACGGGTTTAATATTGCTACAGGGACCAACGGGAGATTCATATTAGTTTGGCTTCACAAGCACAATCCCTGTCGCCTGATGATGCGTTGCTAGACTGGGGCTCGAACTACAAGCAAGGAGACGCGTCGGCGGACTCTTTCCCGTGAGTTGTCTTGCGCAAGTCTAGTGAACAGGTTTCCTCACTCACAGATACCAGTAGGCTGTGCCATTTGCATGATTGGTATAAAATGGATTCGTTTCTGACGCTGACTACATCGTTCCTTCGCCGCTGGTCGGTAAGTTGAAAAAGATATGCTATCTCTCCCTCTCGTGCTTCTCTCTCTCCACGCGCTGGCCGTGTACAGTGCTCCTGCATTAGATAGCGATGATGTCGCAGTAAGCCGTCCTGCGTTCCTGGCTCGATTGCAGATTAAACTCATTCATTGCGCTTAGATCTTATGGCGAGGAGGGACGGTCAGTCTACTTGTTTTTCCATTTGGAATTTAGTCTAAACCTTAGTACGCAAATACACGGTCTTACCCTCCGCCTGAAGCATACCATCAACTCCAAAAACGTGACGTCAAAATTTGCGGCTCGCTGGCAAGACGCACTTCTAATAACGATTGTACTCCACCGAAACTCACAGTGAGAACCTGCCCCAATCTCCTCGGTCGCACACCTGACCTTTTATCTAGAAACGGGGACGAAGTTCCAGAACGAGCACAATGAGACCACCGGAATTCTACAATGAACAGAGCGACTCAAGCTCCCGCAGCGAAAATCTTAGCAGCAGCCCATCGTCCCAATATTCTGACCATACGGGTTCTTCTCAAGAGAGACAAGAACTGCAGGATGACAAGGATATGGAAGAGTATGAAAATCAACAGACGAGAGGATATCATTGTGGTATGTCTAATCTCTGGTGCCTTGATTCTCGTAATTTTGTATCTTGTTCTTAGACCATCTTGTGGAGCTGCAGACTGAACATGTCATTTTGTCTCAGTATTGCACCACTGGCACTCCAGGTATCTCTAAACGCAGCGTGGAAAGCATCATTCTCTATCTAAACAATTCAATTTAAAATCTGTATCTCATTAAGAGAGATGTCAACTTGGCTGTATGTTGATTAACATCTGTTCTTCTCCTCGCTGTTTATTCACTATTCACTTACAGAAAGGTACCGCAACTAGGCGCGCCATTTTAAGAGCGCGGTCCGGGGACCATCGCCCTCTGACCTACAAAAGTAAATTCAACAAATCCATTTGGACTAGCATCGTTCAATATCTCGAGGACATGGAGTCTGTTGCAGAAACCAACGCAGTTCATATTAAATCAGATTCAAAACTGACTATGAATGTTGATACGGAAATACATGCGATATATGAAGATGCTCTTGCGGTTGCACGAGCAATGAGCTGCTTGTGAGTCGCTCATAAATACTAGTAGCATTTGAGGGCCAACACACGTCGAGCGTCGAACTATCTGCCTTGTGATATGTATCTACGGTTTCAATGGAATCCCGGATTCAACTAAGATCCATGTTTATCGACTTTGTTCAAATTCAACTTTCATACAGGACCTTGGCTAACCCGGAAGGTCTCATACATGAAACTTGGCAGCATTTTCTTTTGGCTCCATACAGTAGAAGAATAACCGTGATTCGCCGTCGGTGGAAGCTAACCCAGCCTCATCCATGCGGGGTGTCGTGTACGGTGTCTTTACTGCCAGCCCAGAAGAACGGTACCCGTTCGTTGTGTAGATGGCTCATTCCTATCTCTATGGCGGATGAAACCGATGGCTAGCCAGATTATACGTACCTTGTCCCCGTCTCACTTGATGGTAAGGATTGGTGGAACAGTGTCAACAGCATGAATTTTGTCAAGGACGGCACGTATGAGTACGTCAATAAGCGCTACGTGTTATAAGCGTGACCAGACATCTGCCAACATAGCCTGCCCTTTAGTATTGACGCGTAGCGCAGTGTTCTTACTGAAAAAAGATTTGGCCGCGTATCAAAACCTCTCAAACAATCCAACCAATCACGTTCTTTCCTCTGACTCCCTCGGCCCAGTACTCACCCCGTCAATTCCTTCTCTTGGCATGATGGTGTTCATGGTATTACAAGTGATGTGAAACGTACGTATGCTGAGGAAGCGACGAGCGTTGGCAATCTCAGATGTCATCCATAAATATTCGACACGGCAAATCACTAGACTAGAATGAAAAACATGTAATTGCAGCAATGGGGGATCCATGGAAAGAAGAACGTTGCGCAAAGTCACCGGTCAATTCCAATATCCAAATCGGACCGATTGAAATTTCCGTATTGGCTACAGCCTTGTCCTTCCAGGGTAGCAATAAAGTGCTGTCCGGGCCCCTGCATCTGTGCGAGTTGTTGTTTAACGCGCTCCAATCCATCATAGAAGAGACAATAAATTATGACTGAACGAAGATGTCGGCGACGTGAAGTGATCATTGCGGTAAGAAAACCTGGTGAGCTCACGGAACCAAATAGCCGTAGATGCTGCAAATTTGGCAGGAATCCGTCAGAAGCAAGAGCATTCTCGATATCCTTATCTTCGTCATTGAACAGCCTCGCCTCTAAGCACACCACGGTGTCCATTAATAAAGGAGAGGCTTGTCTGAGAATGTCATTGCCTCCGTTTGGAGATGCTAATCTGGTAAGGGTGCACCGAGAACGGCGGAGGAAATCGCTCGCGATCGGAAGGTACCGCCGGATGCTTTCAGCACCTTCGCCGTGAGTGATTGCAAGGTCGTTTAAGGAAGGTAGGCACATATGAGCCAGTATTCGCAGAGATGACACAGAAAGGCACCGGACATTGGGGAGGAAAATGTGAAGAGGGAGGAAGTTACTCGGGTTGCTGCCATATCCTTCAAGTCGTTCTATCTGGATATGGCACTCTACCAGAGATTGATAAACCCCAAGGTTAGAAAGATTTTCGACACATGCTGCCAGACGAGTGATGTGAAGAGGGAAGATGAAATCGCCGAGACCGTAAGTGTCACATAAAATAACCTTTTGAAGGCGAGGGGCATCAGCGAACGGACTTCGGATATCTTCTGGCAGTTCTGCTCTACCTCTTTGCGGTATACTCGAAGTGTCCAAAGTCAAAGATTTCAGACGAGGAATCCTTCCACGTACCCCCTTCAACCGCTCCAAGAGTCCCAAGGAACTGCCTAGCAGCAAGTTCCTCCACCGATGTGATGCTTCGAGGATCACGGAAAAGACTTCCGCGGCCATATGATGAATATGCTCATTGTATTTATCATCAAGTTTGAACACTATGTCGAGAGGACACAGTTCTGAACGAAGAATCATGGCTTTGAGTGCGACTAGCGTGTGATGAAGGGAAAAGCGGAACCGAAAGTGAAGCACTATATGCGACCAGAGTTGGGGATAGGATAAAACGGCATCCCTCCAAGCACCGCATACATGACTGAGCGTCCACGGACCCTGGGAAAAGGCTAATGTCTCCCTGACGGTCTGTGTAGTGTTCCTCCACTGAGATCTCTGTATCTCGCGAAACACAGTTCGAAGAACGTCGACAGGAAGACGCCGGACGGGTGCTAGCGTTGATGAATACACGACCATGGCCTTGTGGACTGCATCACGACGGCTTTGCACCTCCAATCTGATTTCTTCATTACGATTGAGCAAGGCATCGTATACCGAGACCTGTCGTCGGAGATCCCCGACATTGGAGACTATCAAGTCACGGTCGGTATCAAAGAAGGGTCGTGTTGCACGAAGAATACCGGGGATGTGATCATCCAGAGTGTCGGGTGGGAATACGGGCTCTGGTACGGACTGCGCCGCTGCGTCCAGGTGGAACATTGCATTTGTTGTGTTCATGGTTCTGCTGGTTCTTCTCATTGTTGTGCTTTAGCATTCTATATGAAAGGTGGGAGAACGTACTTCTCTTCAATATCATTCGACGGTTGTCGTCGGGGTTGGATCAGCCGGAGTTTGAGATTAATCAGCAGGACCGTGATGGGCGGAGTTTGTTTCCGGTATACTTCGTTTAACTACATACCGTCATCTCGGCTTCCCTCGCTTTTTAACCCAACGCTTCTCAACTCCACTGGGGTGACCTCCGGCACCTAAACTACAGTCTAGTTACTAGCTGGCGAGGAACACATGGATTGGAAAATTGCTGCTAAAATTCTCTAAATTGTCTCCGAAGTGTATAAACGCGCGAGGCCCGCTTGCAAAGTGCAAGCGAAGTTGCCCACGACGTTCGAGATTCGAGAATTGTCCGGATAGTTGGACGAGTCCTATTCACCGAGAAAAAGATATAGCGAGTGTCGACAGAGACATAGTAAAAGAAAAGGCGAATTGGCGTCGTTAGAACGCGGTGTCGCTAGAAACAAAAAAAAGAGACTAGGACTGGCTTCTTGCGACTCCCTGCCTGCCTTCGACCCTCTGCATTGCGTAGCCAATGAAAAAAAACTCGTGGTTGTGTCGGGACTGTACAGTTGAGTCGGAAAACGCCGTGCTCTCACACAATGTCCTTCAAGAGGTCTACAGTTATCCCGTATCCAGCCCCAAATGATGAAGATCTGTTTAGTCTTGCTGAATAGTTACGTTTCCTGGCTGCCGAGTGCTTCTCCCTACGGGTGCGTGGATGTTTGGCTCAGTAGTCGGGGGCTAGGTCTGGGCGTCGTACAAACGAGGGCTGTAATGTAGGTATTTAATACCTACTCCCTTGTTGTGTACGTAATGTTTGGGACCGGCGTTCACTGTGTGGACACTGCCACCGTGTAATGCTACCTACCTACCTACCGCCGGACTAGGTGTGTCCCACGAAAATATTGCTAGTTCTTCATTGACAATCCTAAGTCATCTCTATCACACACAGTCATTCCCAACAGCGTCGGTATTCGCTGGCTTCTTCCTTCCCTCAAAGTACATTACCTTTCGTGCCCATTGCAAGTTCTTCTGCGACACCACCCATCTTTTTCATATGGACAGACGGAAGCTATCGAGTACGGTGCAAATCTCGGCTTTCCATATGGATCTTGCCCCAATGCTGCACTCGTCGCTCACAGCTGCCGCCCGACAAGGATGCACTGCTGCCGAGACTGTCTGCCCATAGCCTCTTTTGGACTGATCAAGGACGATTCTTCTGTGGAACCAAAAACTGCCTCCTTTCGACTCGAGCCGGCAGTCTGTTTTTCCGGAGACCATGTCCGAGACGTGTCAAAACAGGGGTGTACCAGCGAAGGGTATAAAATAGGTGCGCTCTGCAGCCGGGATCCCCAGCGAATCAACAAAGATAGGCGTGATCTATTCCTCTCCTTTACTTCGGGATCACCATACAGGAAAACCCGTTCAGGACAGCCAGCCAAAACCCCCGCCCCTCATTCTCAATCCCAATCTCCACGAACAGCACTTTGGTATCGCCGAAGGGTACCCTTGGTGTTATACATATCCAGATAGCATGTCCCGTGATGAATGCTACAAAAACAATATTTTCCCCTTGTTTTTCAACCGTTCGAGCAGATCTTCAGGTGGGGAGAGTGTCGATGACTTGGAAGAACAGGCACACAGGGCATCGCGGCCTTCCACAATCAACTTATCCCAAGCTTCCAAGCCGAGGTTCCTGAAATAACCCACTCTCAGTGGCGCCGCCTTGTTGAGCTCGAGAGGACGATCATGAGACCAGTGGCTCGTTTCATACTCCAGAGCCAGACCCATGTCAATCGACTATACACAGGTGACTACACGGTGTTTCCTCTGCCGACAGAACTGCGTACCGATTCTGAGTGGGATGGACTGTTCTTTTCGATCTTGCGTAGAGGTGATGTCGAGTTGCGCGAAGACGTCGATGTTGATACTGAAGTGGAGATATTTGTTTGGGCCTATATGCATTACATGGTGTACTACTCTTGTCGTGAGCGATGGTCTTTGTCTTGTCTTGTCTGACTCTCCGTTGTAGTGCCATGGTACAAAATTCAGAAGGATCTACGTTATCGTAAGGTCGCCTATATTACCTTGACTCCTTTATTCTTATGTTCTGTTCACCAGCTGGACGGTCGCTGTCACTCGACGCTCACAGAGCGAAGGCTCTCATTTCCCCATCAAAATACATTCGCGGCAAGGGTAATACAAACACCCAACCTTCCAATGACCCCGGTATTCTGAACTCCGTGACCCCCTCCTCTTTACTTCGTGTACGTCGCGAATCAACTTATACTTACTCATCTATTCTGAGTTTCCCCCCAACTTTCAGCGAAGAAACCGACGAATAGCATCGGATGCGGATCTGGAAACTTGACGGGGGTCGGTCTCTTTATCCCGGAACTCAGGAGTGTACTGGCAAGCTCCGACGAATCTGTATAACGAAACGATGATACGTTAATGACAGGCACACATCTGCCCAAGATCTAAAGCACAACCATACATGACCATCCAGGTTTTGCAAAGAAAACGCTATATTGGTCTGATGACAGTACCAAGAAGAAATTTGCTTCGTAGAGTACATGTAAAGTATCTTGACGGCACGTCCTCCGCGTTCTCGTTTCGTACTGGCAACTGAAAGATGTCGTGAACGAGAACATGAATGGGCGATCATCGATCGTCAAGAAACCGTTCAGGCTCAATTTTGTGACCGTTCATTTCTTCCTGTCACTAGGACTTGTTGGTCCGGTATTCTACAGGAGGACCCGAAGATAGTTCCTCTGATTACCATAATGCAAGAAACACGTACCCAGTCGTCGGCGGCCTAGTCTGCTGTTTCAAAGGGGAAGATCAATAATGTAAGTAACTCGAACATCTGTAAAAAGTTACAGTACACGAGCACGTGCGAACATAAGGGCAGGCTTTGTGGTGAGTAGGCCAAGTTGCAGTTCGACGATCCACTCCAACTTCATCGATCCTGTAACTGTTAGAATTTCAACGACCAACAGCAACTCTCACTGTCGAACTCGAAACGTGAAAACTGCCCTCCCGGAGCCTTTACCAGGCCTCGGAGCCACACCTGAATACAAGAAACGCGAAACTCTGTGGTTCTTGGTGATTGTTTGCGACTCGGAAAGGCTGCGAACCTCGCGAGTACTAGTAGAAGCCTGTGATATGTACAGAAGTTTCACTCTGAGTTGTCTATTCTCGAAGTCTCCCACAGGCGGTCTGTCTTGGTACGATGAGTGAGACACTACAGTCGCTGTTTAAAACCAACCACGAACACTCACTCTCGCTCCTCATCTCCTAGTCGCCAAACCGCGAACACTCCTCTATGCCGGATCCCGAACACCCAATTTCTCTCGAATTCCTGAAATGGAAGGTAAGTATAATCTAGCAGTGCAGCCTGACTACTGACGCCATGGTTCCCAGAACCGCCTGTACAAGGACTTGCCCCCCTGAACCCGAATGGGATTCATCGGTAAGTAGTATTCCAGTATCTCTCGCGGCGTATTGACTCTAGCATTCTAGGTGGACGAAGCCACACGACAAGCGCGCGAGGAGGAATACATAGCCGAGGTGAACGCTGCAATGAAGGATGTCCTCGAGGAGTACACCAAGTGGCGGGCGGATAATGACGAAGCGCTTGGTGAGTCGCAATTGCTTTTAGGTGGGGATTCTGATTCGATGGTTTGTTTAGCGAGATGGTTTTCCAGCAGCGAACAGAATGAGGGGCCGGACTGTTGACGGACGCGGTTTCTTACTTATCCGGATTCCATGCTATCGTTACTTAGATGTCGGTCAGGTCGAGTTTATATGACAGATGTGAAAATCACTGCTTGAAGGAATCACGACTGAATACCCAGTCTTATCAAGTTACCCCCGTGCATGGACACAAGATCTGCGGCCAAATCGAGGTTCAGATGACATAAACGGAACGATGGCACGGGCAGATAAAGCCACGATTCCGATTCATAGAGGTGTCCAACTTAATCCCAAAAAGTCTAGCCGTAAATGCAGAGAAATTCATAGCGAGCAAGCAAGCAGAATGAGTTTTTTTTAATACATCGACTTCCCCCCTAGCTGTGTTAAAACTAATCCAACTTTGCCGCGTCGTCAAAGTTTTCGACCAAATCCGGGACGTCATCGTCATCGTCCTCTTCTGCTGGTTGGCCTGGACGTTGTTGTTGGATGGCTTGGTATGATTCTGCGAGTTTTCGGAGGGAGGCCAGGGAGTCTGGATGGGAAGATGAATGAGCGAATGGATTGGGGGGGGATTGGGGATGGGCATTTACCTGGACCGAGCTGGTTGAGTATCCCAGGTACGAGCTCTGTGAGCTCCTTTACGTGGCCTGCGCCGTAGATGGCGAACGTGTTGGCCGAGACGGCAGCGTGTACTAGGGGGGTTGAGCTCGGCACGACGAGTGACGAAGGCAAACGCACCTTTCGGGGCCGTGAAATGCAAAACATTGCCATCCTCCCTAAACATATTGACCTCCTCCACACCCGAAATAGGCTGCACATTCAGCTTCTTGAGCGCCCCCTGCAGCTTCTTGTCGTCCTGGGCTGCCGCGGGTTTGCCCTTCCGGACGACTTTACGGCGCACGGTGCCCTTTCCACCTAATTCCAGTCAAAAAATTTCCCTTTTCTCCATGACCCAAGGCAGCGCACCTATCCTATTCGCTGCAGTGGCAGCCTGGAGCTTTGCCAATTTTGCTGGATCCATCGGGTCGGTGGGGGCGGTACGAAAAAGATTGGGAGGAAGAGGACGAAATAAGGTTTGGGTGTAAATAAGTGCATACAAGGATAATACTCTTTTCTCATGGCCAAGTTCAGCGTACGACCTGCGGTTCCGGAGGATATCCCGGCGATTCTGAAGTTTATACTCGACTTGGCGACATATGAAAAGACGCCAGAGAGTGCAAAGGCTACACCTGAACTGGTGAGTACCGCCGCCCTGTTTTCCAGGTTTGATCTTGACTGGTCTTACTAGCTGCATACGGCACTGTTCAGTAACCAGCCAACTGCCCATGTCTTGATGGCTACTCTCGACGACGCGACGCCCGTAGGATTCGCACTCTACTTTTACAATTTCTCAACGTGGATCGGGAGGCCCGGGATCTACGTGCGTCTCCCGTTTACGCTCGCTTCGTCTCTCACTCGCCGCAGTTGGAGGATCTGTATGTATCGCCTGAACACAGGAACCTAGGCGTCGGCAAGGCGCTCTTCACCAAACTCGGAGAGATCGCAGAAGAAAAGGTATAATGCCTGCCCCTAAGACGCCCCTTGCTTATAGCGATCTGCAGAACTGCGGCCGCATCGACTGGTCCGTGCTCAAGGTATGTAATCCCAGTCTTATTCCGACAGCGACTGATATTACCTGCAGTGGAACGCGCCGTCCATCGCGTTTTACGAAACGACGCTCGGGGCAACTCGGATGGAAGAATGGGTTGGCATGCGCCTCGAAGGAGACGAGAGTATACACAGGCTGAGGATGCTGAAGTAAATGGAATTATACACCGTCGTAACTCGCACCACCAGCCTACACGACTTAGCATACATTTAACAAAGAATAAAGTCACGAACCTTTCTCAGCCGCTTCACGATAGGCTCCTCCTCGAGATCACCCTTCTCGCGAGCAGCGACTTCAATCGAAAACACCCTCAACACGTCTTTGACGTCTGCAGAGTGAACCGAGATCTAACCCAGAGCCATTAGTAGCTAGCGCCCAACAACCAGGACGCTCACCTTGGCCTTGCGCATGACCTTGCACTTTGACCCTATCCACACCACCAAGATGAACTTCTCCCGCTTGCTCTCCTTGTCATTCGCATACGACACCCGCCCATACGCAAACGACGCCTTGCCCTCGTCCAGGTTGTCCTTGAGCTCATCGAGCGGGTTGCCTGCCCCGCTCGACGTCACCACCAGGCGGTCCGAGCGGTCGGACTGGGAGGTCGTCAGCGCCAGCGGTGCGCCTCACTCGACGACAACGCACCTCGTAGTCGAGTAGCAACCACGTCGTCTCGGACTTGTCTGACCGCACGTCTTCGTACGCTGGGATTGGTGAGCACGGCGCGCCACAGGTTGAGGGACGCATACCTTGGGCTATGGCGGGGTCGCTTACGTCGGCCATCGAGCAATCTAAAAGGAAAGGTGTGTTGATGGTTCTGATTAGGGGCCGCGGAGCATTGGCGGTCGAACCACGTGGCCCGGAAGAAATCAGGGGCTAAGCGCGCTCGGCTGGCTCTGCGTTCGTCTACAGCACAACGTCATCCGATATCGAGGTGACCAGCTCAGCAACTTCAAATTCGCTTGTGCGCCGTCTCGAATGGGCTCAGTACACCTTCTAAGCAGCAATAGCAAGCAATAGCGCACTCGGACAGCCAAAAGCAAGGACACCGGCAAACATTCGACCCCCTCAACGCCAAGTACACCCAACATGCCCTCATCGGTATCTAGTCCCCACAGAGGCTCCGCATCGGCAATCTCTTTATGCAGAACAATTCACGGACACCGACGCGATACGGGGCCCAGGATAAAGTCCAAGATCACCAGGCTGCGCGATTTGCTCTCCTCATCGCCGCCTCAGCCCATATCGCGTTCCCGGAACCGTACCGTCCCAGCTGCCAACCCCTACCCATCATCCACGGGCGCTCAAAATGGCGGGAAGGTGGCATCCATTTTTCGGTGGGAATCTTGCTTTCTCTTGAATTGACATCCGGGATTGAGTTCGGTACAAGCATCGCATTTTCCGACGTCCGGATGCCTGAACATACCCGCTCTGACCTCCACCTCTCTGAATCGCATGTTTAACCCCCGGCCTTCCAAGTTCAACTTGCTGGCCTTCACGCGCACGGCTCAGCTTTACCATATATGCGCCATGCTCATGGACAGCCAGGAGAGCAGCGGTCAATACCACAGCGCACGGGGGTCTGGGAATCTAACCAACTCGACGGTGCTCCCTAGAGTTCATCCTACCGAAATCTGTTGTGCCACCATGAGACATCTCCGTAGGGTAGGCTCCCGCTACCTCCGCAATCGCCTCCTACATCTGCGGTGTCATTTTCTTCGCGATCCTCAGTCTCCCGCGCTGATTCTGCCGACGTCAAGCCAATCTGCATGGCAGCATTGAAGTCTCGGGATTCGCATGGTTTATTCCAAACCCGATCTGTTCGCGTGTTTCGGTTCTCCTTCCCTCCGTTTCACACAGCTTACAGGGTTTCCTGAAAATAATGACAATCAATCGAATTTCTTTTGGGCGGCTCAATATGGCAATTTTTCATCTCTCATTTTATTTTATGCACGAGTACCGCAAATTATACCTCCTGACACCAGAATATACTCTATTTTTTCTCTTTATCTACCAAAGACTCCGAAATTACTATTCAGCCTCGGTGCATGGCCCTTGTGAGCTTATCAGGCTGTTACATGAAGTTCCAAATTGGTGGTGCTTCCTTCACCACCACAGGGACCATTGTGTGACTTGGAAAGCATCGAAAGACTCTGTACGACTTCAAACATTGATACTATCTCCTTATTCTGTCGTTACCGTCCCTACAGAAAACCGGGGCCTGCGAATTGCCATATTGGGCACCCGAAAAAATCTTCGATCGATTGTCATTATTTTATGGAAACCCTGTAATGTGTGAGAACCTGTTTTAGGTCACTTCTCTCCCTGCTCCCATGTCCGAGGTCAAGATATACCTGAAGCCACGACCCGTCTACGGGCACGCGAACTATCTACCGTTTCAATGGCACCCCGACTTCAAGTATGGTCCGTTTTTCGCTGGCTACGGGACGATCCCCTCCGACGCCACAGAGGAGTACACTATCCACTCTCCTAACCTGTCTGCTGCGATCGCAGCCTTCCATAACCAGCTCGTTCCTAGCCTCCAAACCGAGGTTCCTGAAATAACCCGCTCCCTGTGGCCCAGCCTTGTTGAGCTCGAGAGGACGATAATGAGACCATGTGCGAGAGCCAGAGCCATGTCAATCGACTGTATACAGGCGACCACACACCGTTTCCTCTGCCGACAGAACTGTGTACTGATCCCGAGTGGGATGAACTGTTCATTTCGATCCTGGCTAGAGGTGATCATGTCGAGTTGCGCGACGCCGACATTGATACTGAAGTAGAGATATTCGTCTGGGCGTATATGCATTACATGGCGTTCTACTTTTGCAGTAAGTGGCCACAGTGATGTTCTTTCTCTTTTCTTACCGCTGTAGCTCCATGGCTCAAATTCCAGAGGGATCTGCGTCATCGTAAGGTCGCCTATATCCCCATGACTCCTTTTTTTTCTCATGTTCTGCTCGCCAGCTGAGGAGTCGGTGTCGCTCGACACTTTCAGGGCGAAGGCTCTCGTTTTACCATCGGAATTCATCCGCAAGGGCAATACGAACAATCAACCCTCTGTTTCGAACGCCGTGACGCCCTCCTCTTTACTTCGTGTACGTCGCGAGTCTTATTGATGCTTACTTTATTCTTACTTCTCTAATTCCAGCGAAGAAACCGCTCAATGACATCTGAGGAGGCTAATCTGGCTTAATCTATCGGGAAGGGTTCTGGACAAAGCAGTTTTCATAGTCCACGCTACCTTTTCGTCGCTCGTGTTGTATCTCTTAATGTTTACTTCCGAGCATTCTTCTTGCGTGTGTAAAGAAAGATTGTGTCACTTTTCGACAGGTATGTAAGAATGAGCATGTTGTCTCCTTGCTGGCCCGACACCTACATTTTTGACAGATGCACCTCTCATACGATCGACGACCATCTCACCCGATACGAACTTTCCGTTCAATCATCATTAATCTCTCTTCAACCAAGGATGCGCCAACAATTGAGCAGCAGTTGGACGCTTCCGGGGATCCCAGATCACACATGCACGCAGGAACTCGTCTAAGCCACTCAGATCCAGATTTCTAACTTCTGACACCCCCTGTACGGCTCTATCAATGCTACAATCGTCCCAGTCCACGACGTTCTTAAGCTCCCCTGGGAAAGATCAGACAACACGACGAACACCATCAACATGAATGAAGCGCACCATCTCGATCAAAGTATCTAGGTCCACATCGGCAATCTACCAAAAAAGTGGATGGTATTTTCCCGATGCATTCCACGATATTTTGAATATGAACGGGCCTCATTGAAATCACCATCCTGGCGGAATAGGTGGTAGGCCCCGACTAATTCAAAGGCCTGCCTAGAGTCAGTGAGGGATTGCCTACACGTTGGCATGAACTCAGCATGCATCCTACGGCCCAGATATCAGATGGCGTCGACCACGAAAAACCCAAGATAGACTCTGGGGGACAAAATATGGACGGCTGCGATTCATCCATGTGCTGTGTGTTTGCAAGTTGGGCTGGGAGGGCGGTAAGACTCAGAGGCCAGGAGGAGTAGGAGGGACTAAAGAAACCCTTCGCCGTAGTCGATAAGCTTGATATTGAGGTTACTCAAATCTGGTAGCAAGCCTATGTCCGGGAGCGGCTGAGACTTGACGGTGATTATCGGTTTTGAAGTCAGCCCGGGAAGATTGAGAGGCTCGTACGTCTCTGGGGGATGGTTTTGATGTATGTCTGTATATCCTTGACGAGTCTTCTGCCAGGTAATACCGACATGATGTTATTAGTTCTGATGTCTGAACAAGATGTCAGTGACGATCCAAACAAGACTGGTGAACCCACCATTATGTACATAACCACGTTCATGGAGAAGCTGGAGCGCCAGAAGCGTCTGCTTCACGATGCGCTTTGCGACTGGAAGAGAGAACACAAATTTTGGCTATTTCCTCCTAAGATCGAGTATCGACGATCCTAGAACGTCAGTCGCAAAGCACATATGATCACCGATTTCACTTTGCGTATTGAAGACTCGGCGGAGACGCAGCACGTAAGGATATCCGGGGTGATCACGGTACTTCCGAATCGTTTGGAGGACTGTCGACTCATGACATTCCCCAGAAGAGATTTGCTTCGTATAGTATGTAGAGAGTATCTTGACGACCGCAAATGATGTCCGGGATCCACGTCGTTCCCTATTGATCAGCATTCAGTGAGTGAGAATAAGTATCCTGGACAACAACGCACTCTGAGAGCCACACGGTTCCAGCAGCAGCATGGCCCAACTACAATGATATTCAATGAACACTGTAAGAGACTGCAGTAAGAGGGGTACCTTTCGAACGACACGGTAAGGAGAAGGCTTTAGGTATTGACCAAGAGCCACGGGATGATAGCCATACCCAAATACTGGAGCCACAAAAAGTTCTTCCTCCGGAAATATGGTAGATAAATCCTCGAATGACACGCTGAGCTTGGTGTGAGTCACAGCCATTGTGAGTGCAGTTTCAAAGTAGGGAAACTGGAAAACTGGATTTATTGGCCCCCCTCGGCTGATATAGCTCAAGTGAAAAAGCGCAGAGGGGGTGTGCGGCGTAAGGAGTTCCCGGCCCGTAAGATTGAACACTGTCATAAAGAAAGTTCGTATTGGGCGAAGAAACCGACCACTGGTGGTCGATCAAGGACGTACGAAAGAGGAAGGTGAAGGTCGTCACATGTTCGGCACATCCGCAAACAGATCCATGTTTGGATTTCCCTCGTTTCCTCGGCATTCTTCCTCCTCCGACACGGATTCGACGATCTAGATATAGGACATTGTTTATTAAGCGATGTTAAGCCTTGGTATGGATGAGAAACCCGTATTATCGACCCACGTCCTACAACTCTGCAAAAGTGGTTAGATGATGTGTTGACCCTGATTTGCACGCCAAATTCAGGCATCAGCCTCATGTTCTATGCGTCATAATCCTCGATGCTCGAATTTGGGCGGAGAGGAGGGGACTACTGAGACCGTGACGTTGACCACTGCTGTTACTATCCCCCCAAAGAAGAAGGCGTGGGTTACCATTATAGCTAGGATACCCTCATTGGTGTTGGGTTTACCTATAAGGAGAAGACTTTATGGACGAATGGGAAAATCGGGGAGAATTTCAAGACTGATGTATGCAATGTCGACGCCTGGCATGTCCACATTCACCTTGATAACTGGGAGGATATAAACTGGTGAGTTGGATATCTTTCGTTGATAACTTAATGCTTACCAATGGAGAATAGAACGGTAGAGAACCGAGAATTCCAATTACAGCAATAAGGGTCAAGGAAATACTGAAGAAGTTTTAGCGGATGTACGATACGTATTGAATGTGTTCTGTACTGTGCCGGAATTAGTGTCTTGACTGAGGAAAAAATTTGCAACTTGCAACTTGTCTCGTGTTTGCGATTCTGTCAGCGTCCGTCAAGATATAGCGTAAAGACCTTCGCGTTCAAAGTTCATCCAAGTTTTAAGAATTCGATATCTGCGTTGCCTCATACCAGATGACCGGGCATCGTCACTTGGTTATTCGTCGTCTCCATGAGTAATTCTGTCATGTCGTTCCCCCAGAGTCCGATTCTAGAACGCAATCAAACAAATGGTAAACCCGTTGGTCACATTGTTTACTAGACAATAACTGAATAGTACGGTAGCGAAACGTGGTCATGGCGAACACATGAACGAACTTCTATCGAATTGCCCTGGAGGTTACCAAGCATCGTATCTATAAAGCGACGTCAGGAAATTACAGGAAAATGTGTTCATTAGCAAGTGAAAGACGAACTAGGGTAGGGGCAAAATATAACCTGCGATACCCATCTCAATGTATCCGCCATTCACCGACGTCGCACTCTTGCGCTCGCTCTGGTCGGCCGTGAACAAATGGACTTGATGCACCGGGTCCCAAAGCGTATAGAACGGGACCCCTCCACAGCCCGCATTGCTGAACATATACCCATATACGCCTTCATCCACGTAGTTCTGGTTCTTGTCCCAGGTAGCCTTATCACTGGCACTGATCGTATAGTACCAATCCAATGGCAAGGTTGTCTCCTGTCGGTGGTAGAAGGCGTACATTGGGACGGTCGACAGCGCCGCAGAAGGGAAGACAATCCCCGCGGTTCCTTCTGGGTCCCAGTCAGAAGCGGCGAGTTGGGCCATCCACGTAGCGTTTGTGGTGTAGAAGCGGGCCCCGCTTATTTCGTACCTGGCCCTAAGGAGAGGGACGCCGGTAGAGGGGTCGGGGCAAGCGTTGGCAGCACGAGCCTAGTACGTCGACGTTAAGCTTGAAAGGCAGCACCAAGAGTGTAAAACATACCTCTGGTGCAAAGCTAACCGACGCCGCTTCAGCAGACAGCGACAAAATAGCGGCGGCGAAGAGAGAGAGAAAGGCTTTCATGTTTGCGTAGACTGGTGAGAGGATTCCCGATGTCTGAGGTATTAGCTGAAAACATCACTGCATTTATACGCTCAACGAGGCATCTAAACTGAGTACAATAGCTTAGCGTCTAAGGCGTTTGGAGAATGACTGGGACGATGATGGATGTAATGGAAGCATGTCGTGAGAACTCTGCCGCTCTACCGCATGGCGGAGTAGTTCAGCAGACTTGAGCGCCCATAGGTCAGCGAGAAGCACGGAGGTAGGTCTATGGTGTGTACCTTGCTCGTAGAAGCGAAAACCTGTTGAGGCAGGACCTCTGTTCGAAAGGAATTCCATAGGAAAGCCGCCAGTAATGTGAATAAATCCAGTAGTACTGCTTGATTCTAAGAACTGGAAGAACTCTAGCAGACTAACTAGGAAGCCACTGCCGAGCATCAGCAATTATCAGCCGAGACGAGACAAGATGGAAGCTAAACATCTTCATCAGATGATTTCGTTGACCGCCCTTAGACCCCAGTCCCTGGATCAGCGATAGGCGCGCCTTCATGCTATTAGAAGCAGGGACATTTCCCCGGTTCATGACATGCACCGTACAGAGAGAACTTGAACTTGAGCGCTCGTCCAATGTCAGGATGAATGGACAGGGTGGTTTTGTCTGTTCGAGTGGCATAAGTAAGGATCCGCACATCCAGGAAGAGAAAACGAACCGAGAACCTAGATCAATGTGCAGTCTGTAACGATTGACAAGGATTGACACTCCCACATGAACGACTGACGATGCACATCTAATTCACTAACCATGTAAGCATAAATACGAAAGGCTCCACCACCTTCACTCACTAAATAGCTTTGATGGAGAGCCATGCTCGTAAAGTCGATCAACGAGATTGTCTTCACTCCAAGATAGTACGAGGCTACAACAGCGATTACAACAATTGGAACAAATCAAGTGGCCTCGCCCGGTTCTAGGAGTCGGAAGGTTTAGGACAACCTGAACAGGTCAAGCAGAAACTGATACACCATATCTTGAAGGCGGCAATCATCAACCGAGTACCCTCATCAGATGGTTTCGTTGGTCGTCTGTCGATCGGAGTTTTGCCATCAACAATAAGTACTCCGGACTGCTGTCTCCATACAAAGACACATCGCGCTGGGGTCCTTGCTATCGACAGGAAGAATGGAAGGAGGTCCTTGTGTTCAATTAAGAGTTAGTAAAGATCCGTGCGTTTACAATGAGAGAACGACTCGACATCCTGTATCATAAGTTGACTAGTTCTCATGGGTAAGCGCGGTAATTCGATTGGTACCACTCGCATTAACCACTGGTGGTACATGTCTGATTCCTATTGTTGTTCTTGGCAACAGCATAGCGACAGAGAATAGCCGTTCCGCGAGTTACTAAGAACCATATGATGCGAAAGAGAGAAATACAGGCCATGGCATGCCTATTATCACAGCTGCAACGTTGAAAACGAGAATATGTTGTAGGGTTGGTGGGCGGCAGTGATAAGCGTGAAAAGGCCATTCGACGGTGACCGTCGATGCCAAAAGATCACGCTACTCATGATGTCATCATCTTTTTTTTTTAGTTTATTTATTTATTCTCGGTTTATTTACGTGTAGTAATCGCTAGTTCTCCGCCTTCTGTTCCCTTCCTTGCCCATATCGTGATTTTGTCTGGTGTCGTGTGTAGCTTGCGGTCGGGGAGGATGTCATCTCTCTTTCTTTCATCCACCACCGCCCCCGCCCCGCCTTCGACGTCCGGGTCTTCAACATATTTGAGCATTGTAGTGAAAGTTTAATTACCTTCATGTTGTTCCTACACTTTGCTACATTCGCATAATACTTCTTGACGTTTCCATCCGCGACACTTGGCCCAAATCAAGTACAAATTGCACCGATGAACACACACCTTTTTCAAATTGTCTTTCAAGATGTACCTCTCATCTTAACTCAGTTGATTGATTGCCTGTGCTTAACAACTCCTTCAGGGGCCATGGTGTTCAAAGCAAATAGTGAGTAGGCACTAATTCGCCGTCTTCCATTTGGAAAAGTCTGACAGTTTATCCTTGTTCCGACGCTATTCTTCTGCAAAACAGATGGAACGTACTCAACCTTGGAAGTGCTCCGTTCTCCTCGCTGATGATGATAGACGAGCACCTGAACGCGCAAGTATCACTACCCCAAAACGAACAAAGTCTATGTGTGGGCGAGGTACAATCTGTCAAGGGTATTTCTGAGCCTGAATGGACCCATGATGCTCTGACCCTCGTGCTTGTCGCTGATCCTTAGGCGCTAAAGATCCGGCGACATCCATCTGTGGCGGAGTGGAGGATGCATCGGTGCAGCACCCCAGCCGTTGCGCCTTCTAGTCACGATTGACATTCAAACATTCTGGCACTCAACGATTGATGTTAGGACCGGAACTCACCCGACAAATATAAAGGATGGCTCACAGAGCAGAGCAGCAAGACATTGGTACTTTCCTCGCCAATTTCTACTTCACCTACAACATGAAAGGTCTTCTCTTTCTCCTCACCGCCATCCTCTTGTCGGTTTCTGCAATGGCCGCCTCGGTCAACTTCACCCAAGAGGTAAATATTTAATCCCCGTCTCCACCCATGCCGTTCCTCTGCTAACATCAATGAACCAGGCTCGTGCAGCAGATGCTTGCCCCGACCCTTCTACCGGTGTCCCTCTCCTTAGGGCCAGGTACGAAATAGACGGGGCCCGCTTCTACACCACTGACGCTACGTACATGGCCCAACTTGCCGCTGCTACCTGGGACCCAGAAGGAACCGCAGGGATTGTCTTCCCTTCTGCGGCGCTGTCCACAGTCCCTTTGTATGCGTTCTATCACGCAACAACGGCAAGCGCACCCTTGGACTGGTACTACACGACCAGTGCGAGTGATAAGGCTACCTGGGACAAGAACCAGAACTACGTGGATGAAGGCATATATGGATATATGTTCAGCAACGCGGGCTGTGGAGGGGTCCCGTTCTATACGCTTTGGGACCCGGTGCATCAAGTCCATTTGTTCACGGCCGACGAGAGCGAGCGCAAGAGTTTGACATCGGTGAATGGTGGATACATTGAGATGGGTATCGCAGGTTATATTTTGCCCCTACCCTAGTTCGTCTTCCACTTGCTAATGTACACATTTTCCGGTAATTCCTGACGTCGTTTTATAGATATGATGCTTGGTAGCCTCAAGGGTAATTCGAGAGTTTGTTCGTGTGTTCGCCATGATCACGTTTCGCTACCGTATTATTTCAATTGTCTAGTAAACAATACGAACAACGGGTTTATCATTTGTTTGATTGCATCCTAGAATCGGACTCTGGGGGAACAACACGACAGAATTACCATGAAGACGATGAATGACCAAGTGACGATGCCCGGTCATCTGGTATGAGGCAAAGCAGCCATCAAATTCTGGAAACTTGAAGGAAATTTGAACGCAAAGGCTTTTACGCTATATCTTGACGGGCGCTGACAGAACCGCTAACACAAAACGAGTTGCAAGTTGCAAATTTTTTCCTCGGTCAAGACATTAATTCCGGCACAGTATAGAACACATTCAATACGTATCATACATCCGCTAAAACTTCTTCAATATTTTCTTGTCCCTTATTGCTGTAATTGGAATTCGTTGGTAAGCATCAAGTTATCAACGAAAGACATCCAACTCACCATTTCATATCCTCCCGGTCTCAGTGGTTCCCTCCTCTCCGCCCAAATTCGAGCATCGAGGATTATGACGCATAGAACATGAGCCTGATGCCCGAATTTGGTGTGCAAATCAGGGTCAACGCGTTGTCCAACCGCTTGGCGGAGTTGCAGGGCGTGGGTCGAAAATACGGGTTTCCGTCCATACTAAGGCTTAATATCGCCTAATAAGCCATGTCCAATATCTAGACTGTCAATCCCGTGGAGATATCGAGGAAGAATGCCAAAAAAGCGAGGGAAATCTACGCTGGGTACATCTTGCCACTCTAGTTTCCAGATGCCTTTGGTATGTTCATTGCACTGCAAAGATGTGTTCTCCGGCTAACGGTTTGTAGTAGCAAGAACGAAAGGATTATGGATCGTAATACTTTTTATTCCGACTTCAGTCAACTATTGTCTATACCATTTTTTTAATCTCAACGTGTCTCTGTTTTATTATGTTCTGCGAGTCAGTAGCCGTTTGGCAGCTCTGCTACTGACAGAAAAGCACCATTTGCTTAACCACTTCCTAACTGGATCACCGTATGGCCGTAGACTGACCATACGTCGAACAGCGTGCTTTTCGCTTTCAGTCAACCCCGGTCTTGGAATGAAGTCAAAGTGAGAAGATGATCCCGTCATGCGGCGCGATCTGGGACCTTGGTGTATACTCCAGGATCCTTTTGAGACCTCCCTCTGAATGGTAGAACTGCCCGCGGAGGCACGAAAAATTGTAATCGACCTCATGTATTACGAACCAGTCCATTGGAAACTCAATGGTCGTCGACCGTATGGGAGGGACAGGCTGATACCCGCATCCGTCAAAAATGTAGGTGTTGGGCCAGCAAGGAGACGCAATAACACAACATACATACCTGTCGAAAAGTGACACAATCGGACAATCCTTCTTTATACACGCAAAAACAACGCTCGGAAAGAAACGTTAAGAGATATGATGTGGGCGACGAAAAGGCAGCGTGGGCTATGAAACCTACTGCTTTGTGTTAGAATCGCGGGGCTGAACTCAAACGAAGTGAGTAGCAAAATGGGTTACATCTTTGGCAAACGCGACATGGGGACTAACTACGAAATACCTAGCTTAATATACTACGAAATCCCCTCGGAAATAGGTCACCACGTAAGTGGATCGATACGAGAACCCAACGGCGACTAACTGTCCGCCATGAGAAGCTCGCATATCTCACACTTTGTCCAGAACTCTTCCCGACAGATTAAGCCAAACCAGCCTCCTCAGATGCTATGGGGCGGTTTCTTCGCTAAAATTAGAGAGAAGTAAGAATAAAGGGAGCATCAAGAAGACTCGAGATGTACACAAAGGAGAAAGGAGGGCGTCACGGTGTTCAAAACAGAGAGCCTTCGCCCTGAAAGTGTCGAGCGACACCGACTTCTTAGCTGGCGAGCAGAACATGAAAAAAAAGGAGGCATGGTAAGATAGGTGACCTTACGATGACGCAGATCGCTCCGGAATTTGAGCCATCATGAACTACGATGGAAAGTCATACAGGAAAAGACAAAGAATATCACTGTGGACACTTACTGCAAAAGTAGAATACCATGTAATATATACGTCCAGACAAATATCTCCAGTTCAGTATCATCGTCGCGCAACTTGACATCACCTCTGGCCAAGACCGAAAAGAATAGCTCATCTCACTCGGGATCGGTACGGGTTTCTGGCGGCAGTGTGTGGTCACCTTGGTAGAGCCGGTTGACATGGCTCTGGCTCTCGCACAAGAAACGAGTCACTAAGTTCAATTTCGTCCTCTCGAGGTCAGCAAGGCTGGGCCACTGAGAGCGGATTATTTCAGGAATCTCGGCTTGGAGGCTAGGAACAAGTTCGTTACCGGCAGATAATTCAAGAGAATGGATGGTGTACTCCTCTGTAGCGTCAGAGGGGAGCGTCCCATAGCCAGCGAAAAATGGACTATACTCGAAGTCGGGGTTCCATTGAAACGGTAGATAGTTCGCTTCCCGTAGATGACAGAGACTGGTCGTGGCTTTAAGTATATCTTGACCTCGTACATGAGAGAAAGTATGTGAATCGAAGCTTGAAATGCGAGTTAAAACCAGGACGATGAAGTGTGGCCTAAAACAGGCTCTCATACATTGCAGCAACGCGGGGTTGTGTGAAACGGAGGGAAAGAGAATCGAAACACGCGAACGGAATCGAGTTTCGAATAAATCATGCGAAGGTTAATGCTCATGTAGGATTGAACACTGTCAAGGAAATTTGGTATTGTGTGAAGAAACCCAGCATCGGATGAGACATTATGGGGTCGGTCAAGGATGTTATGTTATAGACGAGCGCAGAGGCGGTGAGACAGGATCATTGCTGGATGGGAGTCAGTCTCAAACATTCACATATCACAGCTAATGCCCGCCGCACGAATAGTACACATAAAATCCTAAAGCCTATCAACAGTCCGGTCCCTCCTCTTCCTCGCCACTGTTCAGCCATTCCTCTGGTCAAGATATCAGAAAGTACACCAACCCTTTATATCGAGGACGTACGGATTGCTTCTTCGTTATCCGCCCACCAGCTCCTGTATTTCTCGAGGACATCCTTCATCGCAGCATCCGCCTTGGCTCCGTATGCATTCTGTCGGGCTTGGCGTGTTGCTTCGTCCACCTAGGCAACGTTGAGAGGTGGGATGTGAGTGAAGTATGAGCTCCTACGGAACAATCGAAAAGATCCTCTGGCGAAGGGGGCTCATTCTCATAGAGGCGGTCCTAGGACGACGACAACATTAGAATTTGGCGTATCGAGCACTGGTTATACATACCCCCCATTTTTCGAGCTCAATAACAAGTGGATGCTTCTCGACCGCTGGTGTGCTTGAGTTGGCAATGGTATCCGACATGGAGGAGAAGCTAGGGTGAGAGGTAGATTGAAAGTTGAATTTAGGTGGACAATATGAAGACCATGTCGTGATTGTAGTGTCACACTGAGATTGGGAGTGAGACCCTTTACATAACATAATCTTTTCGCGGTTTCGCATGGCATGGCCCGGGTACACAAACTCCGACCTTTGTGTCCGGCCACTACGCCATTTAGACTTCTACCCCGACAGCAACAGTCAAATATTGAAGAGAAGTACGTTCTTCCACCTTTCATATAGAATGCTAAAGCACAAGAATTAGAAACACCATGAATGCAACAAATGCAATGTTCCACCTGAATGCAGCGGCGCGGTCCGTACCAAAGCCCACATTCCCACCCGACGAGGCTTTAAACGATCATATCCCCGCTATTCTTCGTGCAACACGACCTTTCCTCGATACAGACCGTGACCGGATAATTCACCATATTGAGGACCTCCGACAACAGGTCTCGGGATACGATACCTTGCTCAACCGCATCGATGAAATCAGGTCAGAGGTGCAAAGCCGTCGTGATGCAATTCACAAAGCCATGGTGGTGTATTCATCAACGCTAGCACCCGTCCGACGTCTTCCTATCGACGTTCTTCGAACTGTGTTTCGCGAGATACAGATCTCGGAGTGGCGGACCATACCACTGCCGCCACCTCCATTAGATTATTCCCAGGGTCCGTGGACGCTCAGTCATGTATGCGGTGCTTGGAGGGATATAGTTTTATCCTATCCCCAACTCTGGTCGCATATAGTACTTCACTTTCGGTCCCCCTCTAGTGTACGTAACCCACTAGCTGAGGCTTATTCCCCCCCTCGTCACATACTAGTCGCACTCAAAGCCATGATTCTTCGCTCGGAGCAGTATCCTCTCGACATTGTGTTCGAACTGGGTTATGACCCCGATCGGGATATAGCCGAGAAAGTCTTTGGCATGATCCTCGAGGATGGAGGACCGTGGTGCTACGGACTTTCTTTGACTTTGCGGAGAGGTTGAAGGTGGTTCGCGGAAGGATTCCTTGTCTGGAATCTTTGACTTTGTATGTTTTGGATGCATCACCGCCAGCCGTCGAAACGGAGTTGCCAGAAGATATCTGAACTCTCTTCGCTGATGCCCCTCGCCTTCAAAATATTGCTTTACCTGGCATTGACGGTCTCGGCGATTTCATTTTCCCCCTCCATATCACTAATCTGGCGGCACCTTTCGGAAATGTTTCTAACCTTGGAGTTTATCAATATCTGGTTGAGTGCCATCTCGAGAGCGACAACCCGGATATCTCCCTCCCTCTTCTCATTTTCCTTCCCAATCTCCGGCGCCTTTTGGTGACATCCCTCTGTATGATGGCGCATTTGTGCCTACCTTCTTTAAATGAACTTACAATCACTGGCAGCGAAACTGATGCAACCATCCGACGGTATGTCCAGGCCGTGAACGCTTTCTTCCGCCGTTCTCGGTGCTCCCTTATCAGATTGACCTTATATTCTGCAATCGGAGGCGATCATATTCTCATCCGAGACTCTCTCTTGTTCATGGAAACTGTGGTGTGCTTAGAGGTGGACCTCTATTGGGGTGATGAAGATATCTTGGATGCTCTTGCGTCCGACAAATTCCTACCAAATTTACAGCATCTACGGCTATTTCGTTTCAGAATGCCCTCATCTCAAGATTTCCTTACCGCAATGATCACGTCACGTCGCCGACATCTTCGTTCAGTCAAGGTTTCCTGCTCCGATCCTGCTGATGTGGAGAGCGTTAATCAACAACTCGCACCGATACAGCAGCCCGGACAGCATTTTATTGCTACTCTGCGCGAACGAGACGACAGACTCTGGCAGTTCGGAAATTTTAATCGGTCCGATTTTGAATGTTAGTGGCTCTGCACTAAGTTCTCCTTTTCTCCTGGATCTCCGTGCAATTATACAATTTTCATTCCCGTCTAGTGCTTTATGTTGTGTCGCATTGTTGTGGATGATATCTGAGAATGCCGACGCTCGTCGCTTCCTCAGCATACGCGCATTTCACATGACTGTTAATACCATGAACACCATCATGCCAAAAGAAGGAATTGACGAGGGTCATAGCGGACTGACGGAGCCAGAGGAGGAACATAACGGGTTATTTAAGAGATTTTGCCCCGCACCCAAACTTTTCTTCAGTAAGAACACCGGGCTACGCGTAAAGGAGAGGAAACATTTGGGCGCGCTTATCACACGTAGCGATTATTGATATACCCGTACGTGCCGTCCTCGACAAAATCCATGCTTTTGACGCCATTCCACTAATTCTTGTCCATCCCCCAGTGGAAATATCATCAGGTAAGGCAGGGACAGGGTACGTATTATCTGGCTCGCCTTCGGTTTCATCCTCGGTATAGCTAGGACTGATCTATTTACCACAATGAACCAGCACCCCACTTTTGGGCCGGTGAAAGCACGATACGCCGCATGGATGAGGCTGGGTTAGCTTCCACCGACGGCGATCCAAGTTGAATAGTACATCCGTTGAGCGCGTGCACGGCCATCACTATAAAGTCAAATGATGGTAGCGGCGAGTTTGACGAGGACGATAAATAGTATACTGAAGAGATTTGACGTAGATCCAGTCGCATTGCTTCATCCAAATGCGCTCAACTCTTCTATATATCGTAGTTACGATAGTTGGCATAACACCGCTTCCGCCACGAGCATATACCTTGGGAGGAAGAGCGGATACTTTATGGTTTCTTGACACTACTTCTCCGAGGTCAGAACAAGCCCGTTTCTAGGGAGTGCGAGACGGAGCCGGCTTGGAGAAACAGATCATCGAATGGTGTAATGGTGGTATTATAAATATTCCTGCCGCATTTGTGGGACGATGTGCATGTATTGAAACCTAATTTCTCTATAACATCGCAGCCATTCTTTAGCCTAATTGGTATGAGCTCCTCCAAAGAATGCCAGCGCTTCCACCTTCTTCTCGTCCTCGAGAACGTCATTGGTGTCTGTAGTCACAGTGGACTGTGCCAGGTGAGTTACGAGTATGGTCAAAGTGGAATGGAGGAGTCAAGAAATGCTTACTATGTCCATAAGATGATCTTCCTTTCCTATGTGAGTAACTTTGACGCTGAGAGGCGGTGGGTTATTGGAATCCACGGGCCCTTGGTGTGGAGACTTCAAACAAAGAAAGGACCCAAGTCAGCACGGCATTATCGAGACTCGTGACGGATACAAACATCAAGAGAGATAACCGCTCGCGTCCAAGCCGTATTCATCAACCCAGTGTACGACTCATCTCTACCGGATTTTGAGTCGTAACTTAACAGCGCGTGGACGAGTTCTCCGATGCATAATCCATGGCTTGCCAGAGCGATGTGAAATCCGTCTTCTTCTGCGAGATGAGGAAATATGCATTCCTTGACTACCCTGTGCGCCCGTTCCGCCAGCTCATCGACGCTCTCCCCACCTGGAAATCTGCTCGAACGATCGAAAAACGCGGGGAAGATATTGTTTTTGTAGCATTCGTCACGAGACATGCCATCAGGATATGTATAACACCAAGGGTATCCTTCGGCGATACCAAAGTGCTGCTCGCGGAGATTGGGGTTGAGGATGAGAGGTGGCGGGTTTGGCTGGCCGTCCTGGACGGCTTTTCCTGTATGATGAGCCCGAAGTAAAGGAGAGGAATAGATCACGTCGATCTTTGTTGACGCGAGGTGCTCGCCCAGCACTCTTGCTTGCTACGTATAATGAAGACTCTGAGGGACAGATAATTATTGGTCATCTCGGGACGAACCTTGCGACCTAGGTATATTGACTTATTTCAGCGGCTTCCGTAGTGAAAGCGAACAAACGCGCCTAAATCAGAGAGTGGGACGTCTTTCCACCCACCCCAGACTGCTTTCTATCGAGATCGATTGGATTGGCAAAAGTAGGAAAGAAAGAAAGATCTTACGGGATTATCTGTTGATTCTCCATGTCTAATCTGTGTTTAATGAGTCAATACGATTCAATGGCAAGCTAAACCTGACCCACGAAGGTGACGATGATCATCGTAGATAGCTAAGTCACGGTTACCGGACCGGAACCATGTAATACGATAGTAACCTACCACCAAGTAGGTATTGATGGTATGTTGAATATTGCCCAACCACGTGCGTCCTGTTCTTGCTCGCACTGGCTCAGCATCCATGTTCATAGAGCACACAAGACCCGAGACCATAATCTGCCTTATGCTTTTTCGAATTCGCATTGAAGAGAGACGCTGCGTGGATGGACAACTTGAACAAATATCTGACGAGCGAAGTGGACTGCGCATACACGACTAGTATTCAGATGCCGGAAACTAAGGGCTCTGGAATAGAGTGTGCAACAGCATCCAACAATGACAGTGCAACTGTCGCGCAGGCGCACGAATCTATGATTGTTTTTGCTAAATCAAGTGTGCGGTAATGTAGAATGAGCACGCACTTGTTGATTGGGACATCTGCTGCTATATCATTCACCAACGTTTATCATTTCAGTTCAGTATTGGCAAGGAAGGAAGTGAAGCAGTTTTTTAGTCGGTGCTCTTGAACTGAAAGGTAACAAGGCAACTCCGGTTGTCGAGCCCTTCACTTCACGACGCGGTCCGGTGACTCCGCATGTGTTGACTATGGCTGACTGTCATAATCCTCCAGTAACAGTGTTCTGAAAAGAGCGGGCACTATGAGTTCCAAAAAGTTATGCATAGCCTACTATAAAACTAGTCAATGACACTCGACGGTGTAGTACAGGTACGAGAATTATGAACATGTATAACATACATCCCAATCTAATGGGCTCAAGCGATTCTTACAAATTGTCTACTCATCTCGCCATCCCGCATCAATTGCTTCTTGCAGCAAAACGATACCGTAAAAGTTTTCATCTACATCACGTCCTTCCTTTGCCGCCGCATCTGTGAATTCTTCGATGAATCGCGACGCGTTGGTTACAGTTTGTTCCACATCTTCCCAAGTCGCTTGCGCAGCAGGGTACCTCGGAAAGGGTAAGCAAAGACACACACGATGGGGGGGGGGGGAAAGAAAACGTACGAGAACCACTTCGTCAGCCACATATTTTTGCGTCCTTCTCCACCTGTAAGGGTTTGTTTCCCAATGATGCGCTCAACGATGAACACCTCATCGATTTGGTGGCAATCTGGTCGGCCACAGCGTTGCGGTTCGTTATCCGGGTTGTTGATGACGACATCGCCGGCACGAGGATCTGAGTAACAAGGTTAAAGACGATCAACGGTCCCGAGTGTTTAGACTTACGTTCTCTGGGGTGAAGATGAGCATATATTTACGACGAGAGAAAGATTAAAAACTTACGCAGGTGCTGCACAAGGAAGGCAAACGTACCGCACACCGTCTTCCAAACGTGGGTCGTCCGAGGTCATACCAAGGCAGCCTATGTGATACCAGGATCGACATTGGTCGCATTGTACAAACTGATAATATCATGAGCATGCTATCAAAAAAACATTCAAACTTAACTCACATCCGTTTGAGGAATGATCTGTTCCGGCCACTGCAGGACCTTGGTTTTTTTCGGGACGCTGGTTGACTTTTTCTTGGCGCGTTTAGCAGGCGGAGCAGCAGTCGAGGATACGGAGACTGAAGAGGTTTCTGTCTGTAGTCGTCGCTTTCGAGATTTGCGCGGGCTTTTCGTCGCGCTCTTCGTCTTTTCTAAAGCTTCTTCTTTGACTTTGACGTCCTGAAACGCGCGCACATGTGCAGGACTTGCAAACGGTGAGGGCGAGTTCAAGGGAGTGAGAGGCGACGGTGTGGGGTCAGCAGTAAAACTTCGGGTGGGTATATCAATCATATGCGAGACCTGCAGTTCATCTCGCACAGATGTAGATGGCGATTTCACATCGACTTCGTCCGTAGATAAATCGGTAGTGGGCTCGGCTGTGCCTTCTACTCCGACATTGCTGCCCCAGTCGGGAGACTCTGGGTACGATTCTGCGATAGCGGCCACTTCGACGTTGACTTCAGCTGAGGCGGGTCGGGGTGGTGTCATGGGTAGATCGTGTTGAACATGGATATCCGATTCGATAAAGGGGTCTCCACCCAGACTGACACGCCGCAAAGAAGAGATGGTCCCGTCCGGGGGTGTCTCTGGGACGACAGAGTATGGCCTACGACCTTCTGAGGAGAGATTGGCTTTGAATATAGCTTTGCTGCTACTGGGGCTTGGAGCCTCTACATCAAAGTTGAGTGGATAAGGGTGAGACTCAGGATGTATATTCCGTACCTTTTGATGGCCATCTCGCGGGGCTAAGACCGACAGACGGCACCCGAATTGAAGACGGCTGGGATTGTCGTTGCTGCATCGTTGCCTGTGCGTTTGGTGGCGTAGCACAAAGCGTTTCGTCGCCAGCACTCTCTTCCTGGTCTTGAAAGTGGGCTTTGGATGGATCAATGCCCAATTCCAGTACGAGCGTCTTGGCCATCTCCGAGACTGATGGATGGTCATCTAAAGGCACCGACGAACACAACGAAAAACGCACCTCCAGCTTCCCTGTCATTAACTCTTTCGTAGAGCTCCGTCACAGTCATATCCACCTGATTCACTAGTGGCTGGAGCATATCCACCGTGTCGTTCAGCTGCTTCACCTGAGATAGCACGTTCGTGGTGACCGTCCGTTGCTGGTTATGAGCCGTCTGCAAAGCCTTCGTCAAATTCAAATTGGCTACCTCGAACTGCTTTTCAATATTTGCGACTGTATTTCGAACAGACGACTCCAGCTTGTCCACCCTGCCGACGATTTGTCTGTTCTGCTCCTCTAAAATAGGAACGACTGCCGCCATGACCCTCGTCGTGACATTGTGGGCGATTTGGTCATACGGTTGGACTACCTGAGGGGGCGGCTGGAAATGGGTCTCGAGGGTTGTCTGGGTCCGTCGTTGCTGCTGAGGGGCCTGTTGGGGCTGGGGCATCCGAGTCACTGGTACAGCGGTAAAGACCTGGGGCTGAGTAGTAGGAGTACGCTGTCCTGGCCGTTGCTGCTGAAATTGGGTTGGTATATTGGAATAGTGAATAAACTGGTGTGGCGGGTTGCCAGGAACAGGATGGCGGTATGCCATGGTGGTGGTTGGAGTTTAAGAAAGGTGGATACTGACGCGACGCGACGCGTCCGCAACAAGGACAAACATTTTTCGCCACTCTCAGTAGCTATTTAAAATTTCTAATACTAGTTTCTACTAGAGATAGATAATAATTCTCATTATAAATTACATACGATAGCTTCGCGCTTTGTAGGTGGCTACCTTAGCTATCATTGCCCTCGAAGGCGGGCCTTGGGAGTCCATGGCTCTGGCTCGTACTTATCCTGAGACGGCATCGTAGGTAAAGATTTTGCGCCAGGCTCTTCTCGAGCTGGTACAGGTGGTGGTGAAGACGCAGAGCTGGCAGTCTCACCATGCTCCTGGGGCTGCCCTAACCGAGTATCCGAGGCTTGAACGACCTGAGACGGAATCGCACCAGGTTCCAGACCAGAAGACATTCTCAGATGTTCCTCCCTGTCTCGAGCCTCAATCAGCGCAGCATTTCGAAGCACCCTTTCCTGGCGAGCAAGGTCAATCTGCAGTTCCTGGATGAAAAAAAAAACATGAGTATTGGAACAGCTGCAGTAGTCGGAATGTAAAGTACCTGAAGTGTCGGAGGATCTGGTCTGGTATGCGATAACCAGGCCAACCACTGCACTGTTCAATTTCTGTGAATACGGTTATTGTTACGACCATAAAACCTACCCGGTAAGCGCTTTGGACCGCCAATGTAGAGCCACATGTCGCCAGGGTGACGATATTTGACCGTCCTTTTTGTTCGTCGCACCTCTGAGCATTCGCATAAGTTCACTGTAGGGAGAATCAATGCTTATGCATGCCTGGTAATGGATTATGGCGTTCAAAGAACATGTTTCCTATGTAAAACATTGAGTCTAGTACGACGCAGTGAATATTTTTGGGATTCACTTGCCCTCGAGATCTCTCCCAACAAATCCCGTCTACAATAAATTAGTAAAGTAAGCGAGAAAGTGAATGTCACTCACTGGATGGCGAATAAGTTTCCAAAATCGAGAAATGAACGACATTATCCTCCTCCTCTGGTTCAATCCGACACCGTGATATTTTCACAGATCCACTGAGATGACAGTAAGGAGATGACGAAGCAGCTGTTATTTATTTATTTAATTTACACACCATAATTTCCCACGATACCCAATGCAGACTCGCGTTGGACGCGTCACCTAAGGCCCTCTTCACCACCATGGCCGACGTCGAGATGAAGCCCGCCGACATTAAACCTAACGACGAAGAGAAGAAAGAGGAGAAGGAAGACAAGACGGAGGAGAAGAAAGAGGAGCCCAAGAAGGAACCGGAATCGCCTGTCACCGAAATCAAGTCCAATGCTGCTCTCATCGAAAAGGCCGTAGCGACTCTGGAACCACGGTTTACTCATCGTGTCCTGAGGACGTTGGCTGCGCTAAGAAAGCGTCTGGATGACTCTGTACTGAGGAAGGCCATTGAGGAAGTGTACCCCAAAGGTGAGGAAACGGTCCGATTTCACAGAAAACATTCTAACATTGTGGCAGATTCGCCGGTGAAGATAACCTTGCTCTCATGGCTACCACCTGCACCCACGTCGGACCAGGAAATGGAAATTGACTTGACGACGACGACGCCTGCAAAACCACCACCAGAACCTGTCCCAGAAGTCGAAATATACCTTCGCCTGCTCATCATTCACCACCTACTCAAATCTCCAGATTATTACGCGAAAGCTATCGAGCTCGCACACCAAACCGTGGAGAAGATGCAGGCACTCAACCGCAGAAGCATGGACCCCATTGCAGCCAAGATATGGTTTGCCGTTGAACGTGCATACGAATTTGGTGGTGAAATCGCGGATGCCCGACCGTGAGTACCAAGCGTAATCCTTTAATTCTCCAGATAATCAATTTTCTCTATTAGAATGTTCCTTGCTGCACAACGAACCGCCTCCCTGCGGCACGATGACGAGGCCCAAGCATCCCTCATCAACCGTCTCCTGCGTAGCTACGTCCATTACAGCCTGTACGACCAAGCCGACAAGCTGGTCTCAAAAACGACGTTCCCCGAGTCCGCTGGAAATCCTCAATATGCTCGTTACCACTACTTCATCGGCAGAATCAAAGCCGTCCAGCTTAATTACAGCGCCGCCCACACCAACCTGCAACAGGCCATCCGACGCGCCCCCCCTGCAAAGGTAGCACCAGGATTTTACCAAGCAGTGCACAAGCTCTCGGTTGTCGTCGAGCTTCTGATGGGTGATATTCCGGATCGTAGCCTTTTCAGACATCCCGTCCTTGAGAAGGCTCTAGTTGGCTATTTTGAGATCGTCAAAGGTTTGTTCCCGATTTCATCATGTACTCAGCCTACTAATCCGACGTTTTATTAGCTGTCCGCACTGGCTCGCTCTCGCAATTCCAAACCACCCTTGCCAAGCATGCTGCCCGGTTTGAGGCTGACAAGACCTACACTCTCATCGTCAGGCTACGCCAAAATGTCATTAAAACTGGCATCCGTCGGCTTTCGCTCTCCTACTCACGTATCTCTCTACGCGACATTTGCGTCAAGCTCCATCTCGACTCGGAAGAAGACGCGGAGTACATTGTTGGTAAAGCCATCCGTGACGGGGTCATCGAAGGTCGAATAGTGCATGAGAAGGGATGGATGGAGTGTGGGAGCCAGAGAAACGTGTATGGACCTGAGGTCAGCGAGATGTTCCAGAGGCGGATCGGGTATTGTTTAGAGTTGCACAACCAGAGCGTGAAGGTAAATTTTTGGTCGTCCATCTTTTTGAGTGTTACTAACGATATGTTGTGCTAGGCCATGCGGTACCCTCTGAATGCACACAGGAAGGAGCTGGCTGCAGCTGAAGGTGCCCGTGAACGGCAGAAGGAGCTCGCAAAGGAAATCCAAGAAGGGGATCTTGATGATGAAGATATGGGCGAGGATTTCTGAACGCTGATGTTGAAGTACGCGCCCGCCGTAATATATTCCGTTCTCTACATCGGCTGAACTTGTCATGCGACGGGTAAGACTAGGCGCATCATCAAGATGGACTGACAAACTCATCAAAAACTATTTTACATTGAGGGGTAGGAGGAGGAAGATATTTATGCTGGTCTATGTCCCTGAGAAGGAAGCTGAACAGAGTCCGCACTGCACAGATAAGTGCTGTGGTACCAAACACTCTCTGGGCTTAACCCCCGTAAGGTACGGCCTCTCAGAACTGGCAAATTCAGAGGTGTGATTAGGTGGACATACCGTCCGATTCTTGGTAGCAAGTCATGATATGGTAGACTCACGCGATCAATGCTTGAAAATAGTGAAGTGAAGTAATACAAGATAATGGTAGAAGTACAAGGTTTGATGTCAAGATGGCTCGGAAGGATAGAGATACGTCCCCTCTTCTGTTGATCCCTACTCGGAGAGTTCCTGTAATTTACTCCTGAAGTATTCCAGATAACCGTCGACTATAGAGGTGGCAGTCAAGAACTTCGACCTGTCAACAGCTGAGAGATACTCACCGTTTCCTTCGTCAATATCCTTGCGCAGATGGTCCTTATAGTCTCGGGACAGCTTTGCAGCCATCATGCATCCCTTGGAGCTGAAAGGGTTTGCATGGTCCTTGAAATAAATCGGTGGGTCTATAGATGGAAGATTCGTCTTGAGTGAACCTATTGGCTGGTACATACTGACAGCAATCCTGTCACTAGCAATAATGATTCGAATGATATGATTTTTAATGGGCTGGCTGTCGAGATGATGGAGAACGGCCTGTTGATAATCGTGTTCGAATGGCAATTTAGATATAACGCGAGTAATCACGTCTTCGCGTGTCATGAACTCCGAGTCTACGTACTGAGAGTACTAGCGTTAGAGGGTGGGTGGATTTAATGACGGCAGAAAGTACATGCCTTGAACCCCTTTCGAGAGCTTGCCTTCTTTTGTGGACCAATTGTTGGGGTTATGCTCAAGACAAAACTGGCACAGAGGGACGTCAGCCTTACAACGGTCCGAGCCCTTCAAGAGGAGGCGGTAAATACATATTTTTGAGAAAGAAATCCAGGCATGGTGGACCGCCCGAGTTTAATAAATGAGAGGAGACTAACACCCAATGACCATGAGTCCCGGCCAGCAGTAGGAATGCAAACGCAGGAATGACGCACAGTCGGACGCGAAGAAACTCCAAACTTCAACGGTGTGACGCCATTTATCAAGCCAGTGAGTGTACGGTTTGAATACTTCTTGTTGATAGTCAGGATCCATTTCCTTGCCGTGGTTAATACAGTGAGGCTTATGCTCCGGCCAATGCTGTTTTTGACATTCCCTGGAGCAGTATCTAGCAGTTCTGTATAGGAGTCTTAGAGGGGTCCGAGGTGCAAGATTCTAGTAAGTAGAAGTTAAGACTGACTTGCACTTTCCGCATCTTTGGGGAGCTTCCATTTTCTTGTCGCATTTGTAGCACAACGTTTGAGAACCCAGGCACATCATGGCGGAAGGCATTGTGCAAGAAGAATGTGGTCGAAGGTTGAGCGTGCGCGTGAAGAATGTCTGAGTCTCTGCCTGTCTCTGCCAAAGGACTGCTTGCACGTGCTCCGGTTGAGAACGACTCGGTGTGCAAAAACCGAAAATATTCCAGTCTGCAGAGCTCTGGTTAGTCGTATTTACCAAGCAAAAAACACACACCTCGAAAAGATACGAAGCCCGTGATGTGTTCGCGAACCAAGTTGAATATATGGCGACTGCGACCATGTTGCTCCGATAGAGTTGATTTGAGACTCGCCTTAGGCAAGATTCTTGCCAGTGGAAGCAAGATTTACTCGAGCACACGAAGACACGGTGAACGCTCGATTGGATACAGTACAATCACACAATTTACAACACAAAGGTCCGTCAACATCCGGTCACTCATTTGGCTCGCAACTGTTTATCCATTTCGCTGATCAAACAAGCATCAGGAATAGCAGAATGCAAAGGCGTGAAAACGCACAGATTTCTTTACGATTGTCCGCCAACCATTTCTTATATTCCTGAATGCTAAAGGACATCCTTCCTTGTAGCATCTGCCTTCGCTTAATATGCCTTCTGACGGACTTCACGCGTAGTTTCATAAACTCACATTATTGTTCGGGTTGGGAAGTTGGATGTAGGGGTGAATCTTACCGAACTATCAAAGAGATCCCCAGGTAATGGGGGCACATTCATAGGGCCAGTCCTGGGAAGATAGCATCAGAATTTAGCGTAGCTTGCACCGGTATTACATATCTTCCATTTCGCCCACTCCACAGCGATAGGGTGCTCCTGTGATGTCACAGATGAAACGCTCGCGCTTGAGCGTCAAATGTAGACCTTGTTGTGCGACGCTGAGACGCTGAGCCAAGGACGAGTCAATGTCAAAGACAGCTGGCACATGAAATTGCCTCAAAATTCTCAAGAATCAGGTAACACCATTATCAGGTCGTATTTCGAGCTATACAAACCAACTAATACATCGTATAATGAGCCACTGACAAGTATCGTAAGCGCCAATTACTCAGAATTATTTCGGGACTCACCTTCAGGAGACAGGCTGAGCGGCGGCGTTGACAACTGGGGCCGGGGTGAGAAGAGTAAAGTCTTGCCCGTCGTTGTAAAGTGACGAGCCGTCGGATTGACGGCTGTAGGTGCTTCCATTCCTAGAAAAGCAAGAATGACAAATACTGGCAAAATAAAAGACTCGGACATTATATTACTGGTTTTGATAGTGATAGCTAGTTTTCCCGCTACCATCAACATAGCTACACCAGAAGTTTCCCTGCAAACGTGAGAATCAGCTGGCGAGTTGTGCTAATGAATAGACGCACTTGACGGTTGACACTGGTGATAATTGTGATAACTGGAACACCTTGAACGTAGATGATCGCGCTGTTCATGATCGGAATAGTCGGATGTACATAATGGTTACGCGAAACTCTTTATAGTCCTCGCAAGGCTACACTTCAAGGGCCTCAACGCGATCATCTGATTCCGTACTGACTGTTTCTGGTACCATAAATGAAAGTCTCGCATATGATTAGGCAGAGGTGTGTTCTATCCATAAAATAGAAGCCCTCGACTTCAAACCGCAAGGAAGGATGGAAAGTACTAGTTTGCCGTTCCTCCCTAAACCGGCAGCCTGTTTCCCCCGCTCTAGTTCCTGAAACAATTTAGAATCATCGATGCCACAAATGCCTCGGAAACTTTCCCAGTGTCCTACAGATATGGTCATGGGCGCGTCACGATAATCCACGCACGTTACTGGAGGGTACGCGTCAGCGTTATACTTGGTGTGATAGTCGTTCATGAGCGTTGCGACAAGCTCCTTTCCGTGGCGTATGTCAGACATAACAATGTGATGCAAGAAGAGTTCATCGCGCTGCATCACGTCATCCGGATAACCCTCTATGCAGTGTCCATGAGATTACGTTCAAAAATACGAAGAGAGACTAACCTTTTCGTTTACTCTTTTCGTACTGACAAAAATTCCGATGAGTATCACCCGCTTCTTTTTGACAATGGGCAGAGCAAAAAACAAAGCCGCATCCACTGCAGCGATGAATCTTTGTTGTAATGTTTCCAGTTTCTAGATTACTCTCTAGGCACTACGAGGGTCATAATACAAGATGAATCAATGATCGTTGAAAAAATCAAGACGATAGAGAGTACCTTTGCATTCATGCATATATTGGCGTCCGATCCACCATGCAGACTGGCACGTGTTTCCCAGCGATGATTGGCTACATACAGGAAAGTGGCCCATGGTTTCCGCAAAGAATTTTGGAAGTCAGGTGCATCAACGGCGGACCCTAACTTCTTCAACGATATCCGAACCCGTCGCAAAACGGTTCGCTATATGAGGTTGATGGTAAGCGTATTGAGGATCTCCCCAATGGCTTTTGCAAGATCTGTTGTCAAATCTTCCTGAGAACACTTCCAAAGGCACCGGAAAAAATGGGTTCGCTTTAGCGATTGGGCAATCCAATCAGGTCCCTGTGCCAGTCCCACATGGATGGAGGTAAAGCCAGCCAAGAGGGCTAGCATCCTGCATTGTTCGCCTGCTTCCACGTTCGGCCTTGAAGTCTCGACGACACGCCAAACCACATAACACAACCACGGTACCAGCTTTGCCAGTCGTAATGACAGCCCTAGCGAGTCATCACTCGAAAGGGTACGCAACAGTTCCGTCAATTGTCGGCATACCGGCCCGCACGCATCCCGCCGAGATGGAGATCTGAATGTTCTCAGCGACGACTATACCTGTACACTGGCGACGCTCTTTAGTACGGCACGTAAATAAACCACATGTCGTCAAAACAGTGTTGAACAGGTAAAGCGAAGCCGTACAGACTTATTCAAACGTGGATCAGAGCTGCATCCGAGTTCTTTTGAAACAGAGTCAAGCCCCCATAGTAGCAGAGAATAACCTAGAAGATATCACTACAAGGCCAAGGTCACACCAATATCAACGACATCGGACACTGAACACGCACCCTGGGTACAACATCGAGAATTATGGCGATCGCAATTCGACAACGTCTTGAACCGGAATCACCCTTAGGCCGTCCATCAGAAAAGATTAGGACCAATATATGATATCGAAATCAACCACATGCGAGTCCATGAACGACGAGCAAAGGCGACCATCATAGTAACCCGGGGAGTTTTTTGGCATTGTTAATCTCTGGAGGGACATGATCATATCCTCCTGTGCAATGGCATTCCGCGGAACAACAGCTATCCCGTCACATTAGAGTGGGAAAAGGCTCTCGGACTGCAGTCGAGGCAAGACTCTGATTCGAAAAGCACGGAGAGTCACCTCAGCGATACCAGCAGACAAGGTCCAGCTCTACAAATCCTTAGGGGCTGGCGGCAACGGTTTATGATACATTAGATTAGGCCTTGATAGCACTTTGCACCGCTAAGGATTCCCCGGTTGGTACGCATAGGAATAAGATGTATATTTGTTTGCATAACAGCTAATTTATGATCAGCCTACAGCGGTAGACAACTGATAAAGCAGCTTACCTTGACGAGGAATATCTTTTGAGACATACGCGTTATTACCGGTAAGTGGTAATCAATGATCACCGTATAAGAATACAGGGAAACGCCTTACAATCTACCTCGTTTGTTTTCATTCGACGGAAGTAGTGTTCCAGATTCGCGGCGAGAAAAAAGAGACAGATCCGGAGTCGGAATCAACATCAAGATTGAGATAGTGTAAGCACATCGGCAAATGGTGTCATCGATAAGAGAAGTGGTAGGATCAGAATGACTCATGCTATCGGGAATTTAGTCAACCTTGTTGAGGACGTTCATGGGAGTAGTGTATAATAGAGAAACACGGATGCCTGGGGGAAAGATTGGATGAAAGCCCGCCTCTAGAAGAGCACTGACGGTACAAAGGGAACGACGAACGAGAGCCGCACCAGATATCGGGGTGACATGAGCCTGTAGCGCCGGAAACAAAAATTTCCTGTTTGTAGTCTCCTCCCCCATATTGCAGCAAAAACGAAGAAAACAATAAAGGTGCTGTGGTGGCGATGGTAGAGTTACATAAGTACCCGGCTTGCAAGTTTGGACGACGGCCCGAATGTCCCGTCGAAAACCTGACGCCAAACTACCACTTGAGATTCCAACGACATCGTCATCGCTCGAACTTGGGAAATAGAAAACTTTGTTTCCATAACATTGGGTGCGAAGATATATTTCGATGGATATGTGTTCTTGGGGAAGCCGGGAAAAGAGATCGCTTTGCTTACTTTCCTTGATTGTATTGAAGTGGACTCGGAGATGCCCATGGTTTCGATTGGGTTTCGATATATGGGATGCTAGTGGTGGATGTCTTAACAGCGCTGGAAGCCTTCTACTCTGTTTAGTGAACCTAGAGGTTATCAACGGGGGTGGGTCTTATTAAACTTTATCGCTACCTCGCGTTGTCTCGTGACCAAATTTCCCTCAATCACTTCAGAGAAGAAGATCAACACATTGCGGCAGCACCCAGTCACGTAAGACAAAATCGACATGCAACGCGTACTCACGTAAAGGCTTGAAGTCGGAGGTCGTGTTACGTCCCATACTGTGAAAGTGGATTTGATCAGGATACAAAACTTGAAGCATGTACTTTTCTGGCTTAGATTCGCTGTGTTCAAAAACCATTGTGGTATTACTATCTTTCAGAGAATCTACCAAGTACTCAGTCCTATCATCGCCATTTGGTGGGGGAAGTATTTTGATCGAAGGACACTTGACATGTACATTACGAGTCCAAAAATATCGTAAGTACTACTAAAATTCAACAGAGCGTCATCCATTCTATAAAAGCTTTCGGTGCCAAACCGTAAGGGAATACGGAGAGCACAAGTCTTCCTTTCTCTTTACTCGGTTTGGCCCGTTCCACCTCTCGTTTCCATTCAGCGGGATTCACATAAGTCTCGTACTTCTTCCCATGTTCCACTGACACCCTCATGAGTGCAAAGCGATAATCCAAGCGCGTTACTACAAGCTCCCCGTCGTTGGGACTCAACTTCGCGTAGAAGTCACGTGTTTCTTTCTCGATCTGCTCTTCTTCGTGTTGTAGGTCGGTCAGCAGGACGATATGCAGAAACGATTCGTCGCGTAACATCACATCCTCCGGATAACCCGCTAGTTCGAAGTCATCCTGTCAGTCGATGGAAGCTATGAGAGGAAGGGACACCGACTCTTCCTTCTGTTCCTCTCTTGGCGACAGTATGCTCGATGAGTGTCACCTGCTGCCTCCTGACAACTCAATGAGCAGAAAGTCAGTCCACATCCACTGCAGCGGTAAAGTTTTGTCTCCATATTCCCCGTTTCATCGACTGCCTCGCACCACAGAATTGACATGAGATGGAAAAAGAGCTATAGAAACGCAAAAGTCACCTCTACATTCATACAAAGGTTTGGTTTGAAGTTCCCGTGCAGCTTGGCCCGCGTCTCCCAGCGATGATTGGTGACATCCAACAATGTAGCCCACGATTTAGCCAGCTTGCTTTGGAAAACCAGGCGGATCGATCACGGATATATCCATTTTGTTCAATGATTTCCAAACCTGTCGCAGAATGGTCCGCCAGACGAGGTTGATTGTTATGTCGTGAAGAACTTGCGACAGACCCTTGGAAAGTTCCGTAGACGGGTTGGTCAGGGTACATTTTAACAGCGATCGTAGGAGATCGGTATGCTTTAGCGCCTGAACTATCCAGAGGGGTCCCCGTGATAGCGCCAGATGAATGCAATATAAGCACTTCATAGCAACGATGGTCCTATCGTCGTCTTCGTCTTCTATATTCTGCACAGGACCTTCGAAGATGCGACAAAGAATATAACACATCCATGGAGTCGACTTGGCCAATCGAAACGACAATCCTAGTGAAGGATCCTCTGAAAAAACCTGCATCATCACCATGTCACACGTCATGCTATCCCAAGCAATATCTACACAGTCAACGTTGAGGATAAGACGAGACAACACTGAAGTAAGTCGTGCTACAGGTATTTCTTGCTTAACCGTCTGGACCAGGATTTTTGTAAGTGTCCCATTGCGAGCGAAAAATAGAGGCATTAATTCAGACAGGAATGGGAGCCTGTACTCCGAAGAAACAATCCACACTTGCGCCACGCATGAGATAACGTCCTGAGAATTGTGAAGGATGCTGGGAAGGTCCAGCATGAACGAGGATAGAATCAAGCCGGAACATGCACCAGTTTTGGAAAAGTTAAGTAGCATGTCCTCGTTGGAAGTTTCAGTGAGCAACTCTGGGCGTCGCAGCACGACCTGATTGAAGAAAAGCATAATCCATGGAAGAAGACGTGGCCAAAGGTCAATGACCTGATTAAGAATGCGAGGTTTGATAGTTTTGGGATCGGCATCCACCAGCCTCTTGATTCCGTGAATGCAAGCAGACGAGGCCCCCAATGTAACCGCCAGTTCTTCCAACTCCTCTTCTGGCACTGGGCGCGCAGGATCATAGTGAATATCCAAGGCTGAGATTAACGAAAGATTGCGTCTAACTTGATGCAAGATTTCGGAGGGTTTAGAGTCTCGTGGAATGCCACTTCAATCAAGTCTTTGCATGGAAAGCTGTCGTCTGAGTACTCTTGCCAGTGCCGCCGACGTTGTGCAGTGCGACGTGTACTTGGCTGAGGCATCTACAAAATTCAAATTTTTGAGTACGCTTCCCCGATATTGGAAGTCGCTTTTACGCACCGGACTTTTCTATAGAAAGTAGGACAGTCGAAGATTGAAGCACGTTTTGGCAAGTTGAAAATATTTTCCGAGGCGATGGGCGGATCAAATGGCGCTGACAAAGCGACAAGTTACTTTTACAAGTAAACTCAAAGCAAACTAAGAGCAATATGGATAGTGAGTGACCTGTTATGTAGCGTTTGTTATATACGAGAGGTTCTCGTGTCAGACCCGAATCTCGCCCTAATAAAGGTCTATAAAGAATTGCCATAGAACTTAGAAGGGGCGATTCTAGGGTAGGCGGGAATCTACCCGGTGTGTTTTCGAGCTTGGGGAATGAGTTTGGCCGGGCCTCATGTATAGTCACTGTATGCTCGCTAATGCTCGCAATCAGAAAAAGTGTGTACCATGCAAACAATGCACTGAACAGGAACGGCCTCTCTGACGGTCCGTGAGCAATTGCGGTGAAATTCGCTACTGCCAGTAGTTTTGGCAGACGACCCAACAACCAAACAGACAATGAAGCATTTTTGCACAACTATATTTTCCAAACACGGGTGTTTCTCAGAACCCACGCCGTCGCGCACACCCCAATCGAATATCCACACAAAATAACCATGGCCCAGAAATTCGAAGTGAACATCGTGGGTATCGTCAAATTGATCAGACCAGTGAAGACGTTCGCCTGTATATTACATCTTAGCACAGATTACGTGTCACAGTTGGAAATGAAACTGACCAACAGAAATAGGACCAGCCCATTCTTATTGATAGCTTCAAAAAGGGGAGCGGAAACAGCTACGCGGGAGGGTAATACGTCCTGGTCGCTCTGCTGTCGGTTGTACTTCGACTTTGATGGCAAAGGATAGAGATAGAGGTCCAAAAGAAGGTATCCCAAGATAAACGATGTGTTATATGCCGCTACCCAAAGGATATACGACAAGTTGACCTGAAACGCGGCGTTGAGACTCGTTCAAAAAGAAAGCCAAATGAAGACAGACCACACGCCTAGACACCCCTTCCTTGCCATCGATCTGAAGTAGTCTCGTCAAACCCAACAATGCCCACCACAGCATAGAATACGCCCACAACTCAGTGGCCGTTTTATCATTCTGTCGAGAATGATACGAGTCTTTGTATTTCTCTCCGCCCCCCAATGACAACTCGCCAGTTTTATTAAATTGGCGCTGGAACCGGCGGAAGTACGAAGGCGAAGAGGGTAAAATCATGGTCCCTGTTGATAGGCCCAGGAGATGTACAGCGAAATAACCTAAAACCATAGACAATCAGCACTGGTTCTGACAGCGGCACGGAGAACAAACCCATAAGGGACACGACGCCTTCCTTGTTTGCTGACAAGATACCAACACGTGGAGCAGACAGGACGACTTCTTGTAAACCAAAGACGGACAAGCCGAGCTGCTGACCTACAGGAGAAGTTAATGCGGGCACAGAGTCCGGGCAAACAGAACTCACACATCGCAATCAATATACCAAGCATGGAAATCGGAACCCGAAGGATTACTGGGTGAAGAAGGATCTCCAATAACGGTAGGAAGGACAAGGTGATGAAAAAGTTCCAATGGGTGCCATATTCCGTTTCGTGTTCCTAGAAAACCTAGTCAGAATAGGTATGTGGGACCAAAATCTTCGCACGAACAGGGTATTCTGTTCCTTTGACAAGCAACACGCGCACAATGCCCAGGACCATGACAGGGAAAACCTTACGAATCGTAACAATGAGTTTAGAAAGTACGGGAGATGCGAGATAGGCCGGATTCTTAACGAGTGGGATTGCCGAGATGACTCCTTGAGAAAAGACAAAGGCGCCTACACCCAGGTCCATCTGTAGGCGATAAATCATAAGTTCAAATGTCAGTAAAGAGACAGAACATACCAGCGAGACCCCAAACGACTCGCACTTAGCTAGTGAACGAGGAAACACGGGAAAGTCCACCGCGAGAATGGCAAGAATTGTCATTAGGAGCATGTGCGCGCGATACGTTGTTAAAAACGGCAGAGGCGCCTTGGCATTTGCAGTGCCTCGTTCACTTTCATTCGATGGAAGCGATGTTCCAGAATCGCGACGAGAAAAAAGCGACAGACCCAGAGCCGGAATTGACATCAGGATGGAGAGTAGTGCTGGCATATCGGCGAACAGTGTCATCGACAAGAGAAGTGGCAGGACCAGAATGACCCATGATATTGGGAATTTATTCAACCTTGTCGAGGATGTTCTTGAGAGTAGTGTATGATAGAGAAACACGGATGCCTGGGGGGAAAGATTGGATGAGCACTGACGGTACAAAGGGAACGACGAACGAGAGCCGCACTAGATATCAAGTTGACATGGGTCACCGTCGAGCCTGTCGCGCCAGAAACAAAATCTTCCTTCAATTGTTTGTAGTCCCCTGCATCCCGCCTCATGTTGCTGCAGAAAACGAAGGTAAAAAAATCAAAGTGCCGTGGTGGTTACTGTATGCGTGTATCCGGCATGTGTCGGCAAGTTTAGCGACATCGGAAGGCGGCCCGAATATTCCGTGGAACGGAAATCTTAAGATCTGGCCGCTTGGATCGACAATCTTTGCTACCGTCGTAGATCTTGCGGGGGTCTTTTCAACTGCGTATCGATATCCGCCTAATATCCTCCATTGATATAACTTCTAACGTTATTCCGGCTACTGGGCTCCGTCCGTCCTTTTTGTTCACAGCTTCCCTTAGAGATTCCCGTCATGTTGAACAGACGTTGAACTTGAACGTTAGAACCGAAAAGGTGTCAATATGAGCTACGGTTACGGTCTCCAAACCAAACTGGTGGTCTAGGCTGACTCAACGGGAATAAATACAACTTGGCCGCTCATGAAACCCACGGCTAAATTTCTAAACACCTCGAATAAAAATTTAACGTCAACGACGGACGGCGAGTGGATAGATATTGCACTACGTACAAGACTGCATAGCGAGAATAGAGCGACTATCGGTACAGCGGTACATGTATACAGTACAATCAAACAATCAGAAATGGAATCGATGCGTGGATGGACAGGCTTTGTAATAACATGTGGAGGGGGAGAATAATAGCGGTACTTAGATAAGTAAGAGACGTGAAAGATAGTGCGGTCGTGAAGTATTAGATGGTGTTTATCGGAAACACGGCGTCCATTAGTAAATAATCAGTCAATCAAAGAGTCCTTCGTCTCATCTACCGCCCCTCTACGAGCTGCTGCCTCCCTGAGGTGTCCCCGTTCTAGACGGTCCCGGGAGTAAGCTATCATACGACGGCGGAATCTCGCTTGGGCCTGCATCCTGATGGACAATAACCCCGCTCGGACCGGGACCATTTACGAGGTAAGCTGAGCGGTCGTCGGGATTGACGATGCCCAGCTGGTGTTGCCTTGCCTCGCGCTCCTTTGCAGACATTCCTCCACCGACGCCACTGGAAGACGGAGGGGTGTGTAATACCGGCGAGCCTGGTGGCGAAGACCCGGGAACCATGGCATAAGGATTGTACGCCGAAGGAGGATAAGAATCTGAAGAGTACTGCGACATTGGCGGTGGGGATCCGGGCGAGCCATTGTAGTAATTCGCGTAGTTACTTCCCTGGCTGGTCGTGCTTGCACTGATGGGGAATGGCGAAACAACTCCAGCACCAATTTCTGCTCCTCCAAGTCGTCCACCCATCCCGTCATCTTGATCCTGCTCATCATCCAGGTTCAGCCCCATGTCAGGCGTCCGCGCCACGATCCTGTCGGGGTCAAAGTTCCCGTCAAAGTGATCTGAAAAGCGGGCATTCTGCCGGCGTTTGTAGAGAAACAAGACAAGAGAGAGAACCACGGCGAGACCTGCGATACCGCCGATGGTCCCGCCCACTATGGCACCGGTATGTGATGAGGAAGATGGTGATGAGGAAGGGGAGGTAGAGGATAGAGGAGCCAAAATGGACGTAGTCGCTGTCACCTGCTGGCCGTTGGATTCGGTGATAACGACCGTCGTGGCGATATATGATGTGGGCTGCTGAGTGATGCCATTAGAACTCTGGCTTTGGCTTTGGCTTTGTCCCTGCCCAGGCCCTCCTCCTTGGCCCGTATTGGTACTGCTGCTTGAAGTGGAAGCGGGCGGTGTTGATGTCGCGCTAGTCGTGGTATTAGGCGGAACGGAGGTCGTGGATACCGCAGTATCGCTGCTAGATGAGGACGAATCTGTAGGTGGGGGCGTGAATATGCTGCTGGTCGTGCTGGTCGTAAAAATGGACGTCTGCGACGAGCTCGTGGACTGCCCGGTTGTCTGGACAGAAGATGAGCTCGCCGGGGGTTGCGTTGTCGTCGTCGTCGTCACATCGGCCGACGAACTGGCCTGGACGCTCGACGAACTTGCTGCGGACGACATTTGGATCCTTCAGCAACGACGAGGAACTTTTGGATGGTGAGAAACTGAATACCCCAAGGGAATAAGAAGCCACTGGCCGGGTGTAGAGTGTCGACACATGTCACACAGCTGGGTGGCGGTAAGTGCCGTTCGTGAGATGCTTTCGCAGATATTCGATCCGGTGCTCGGCCAACGCTCGGCTGGCAAAATCCGACTATTTTTCCCTTTTTGGATTTCGCGGCGGGCATGCTTTACCGTTAGACGTGCTGGATGGAGCCTAGATTGCTGCAGCACCGTCTGCTGCATCGTACACAGCTATCTTGGTCCATCGGGCGCCATAGTCGTCCGTCACACCGCATTGAATTTTCCCAAGATGTCAATCGCATCACTCCTCGCAGGCACACTAACGTTAGGTTCGTTGATTCGCCATTCAAACAGAATACACGACACGGTCAAAGAACGGTCCCGGGGCAGGAAAACTGTTCCACCCGTGGTAGCCAACTGAATGTGCGCACATTGAATAACGTTGGATTGACGGAATGCCAGCAGTTCCCAAGATCGACGTAGGTTTCTGGCACGTATGTACTAGCGGGCAACCGGCGGCTGTCTTGTGGATTTGCCATGTTCTTAAAACCACGTCTTGCTTCTATCCAATGTTGACTGCGCAGTCACCTATGGTCAGTATTGGGCCGTTCTGGTGCTCAACTCCATGGATACTGATTCATTAATTAAGCAGGCATACGAGCCTTAACCTGGATCATCGCGAGCGGCCGGTCAGTCCGACTTCCAGGTTAAAGACATGCTTCAAAGCATACTAGGCTTTTCGTCGGCCCTTCGTAGTTCTCTGTCAGTGATCGTGAGAATATGAAACCAATACAAGATCATCCGCGGGTGTATTTTACTGAATCCTTTACCTTTGTCCATCATGAGCGGTTGTAACGTCGATCCGACAGTCGTCGCGCAAGGTACCAACACCCGCGTACGTGTTTTCACCGCTTTCCAAGCCATCGGAGCGTTTCATCAGATCTTATCTGCGACGTTCCCCCTTTGTTAGGGAAATCAGTGGTGTCGACATTCAGATAGTAGTGGAGCTACAAGCTACCACTACAATAATCGGTGAGCACCTCTACATTCTCCACCTCGGAAAAGTACTATATTGGTTATCAGCGATGGAACTACTTACCATCAAAATAACGACGGCTCTTCCGTCTTCGATAACGGACGAGGCTTCTCGTTTTACAGGCCACCGCCTGCTACCACCGAGGAGTCCCCCTCCCAAGGTATCATCGGTAAATAATCGACTTTCAGCTTCGAGGTCAGTACTTTGAGGCATGATGAAAGCTACAATCTGATTTGTCGGTTCAGCGCTGATCAAGGGAGCTAGGAAGGGACTGGGAATGAATTTGTACAGTACTTTGTGATGCATTCCGGTGCACAAGTGGTAATGAGTATGCCTATTGTCCCGAAATCAGATATGAACCTAACTTTGCGTCCTACGAGCTGTACGACCTTGGTACGACCATACGGCTGCCTAAGCTCGCCGTATCACAGTGACACAATATATTGATATATTACAATATGGGAAGGGGGAGAGCTGCTTAGGCACGCCTCTCGCGAATGGGATTCTAGAGGACCGACTTCCCATCCCAGCTCGAAGAGCCACAGACGGGGCCTCTGGATCCCGACTTCCCCCCCCCCCCCCAATGAAGATCTGTAAGGCAAACTGTTAGGTTCGCCTCAGGGAATGACACCCGACGGACGGCTTCCCGTTTCGGTGGGGCTGACACCCACAGGCAAACTGCCTGGCAGGGGCTGGTTACCCTTCGGGAATGACACCCCTAAGAGCGTCTCGGCTACCCGGTCCGGGGTTGTCAACCGTGGCCTCACATGACTTGCCGCCGGGATCAGAATCCAGACCATCACTCTATATCCCGGTCCCATCCGGGCCTCCACTTTCTGTTGCCTCCCTGTTCTTCAACCATCAGTCTCCGTAGCTCGCCATTCCAGAAGCCTCCGTCAGTTAAACGAAGGAATCTACTGTTACTCTTCAGAGCACTCACAGGGCGACAGCTTCCCCGCGAACGCCTAATCGGCGCAGCATTTGCCCAGTCCCAACCCCTAACGAAATACTATTTCGATTCAGACCTAATTACATTAATATCTGTTTAAGATGCCCACCGGGACCCTATGTATACGCTTCTAGAAGAAGAATTAACGGAACTGGCGGTGCTGTTTCGCTGGTACTTTGTTGATCTGTATACGTACGTGGGATTAGCAAGACTATTAGACCTCATATTCTCAATCAGGTCATAGGTACTTGAGCACGGCTCGCTCTCTGACTCGCGTACTTCTCTGAGGACTTACTGGAGGACCCACCATCGAAGTTCGACTGCTATAGCTGGTCCCTGGATCAACACATGATTTGTCCTTCCAACTTTCTTGTGGCCGTGAATATTTCATGTAGTTAAGTATGTGGTACGCGCTGCAACGGGGCTTTCGTCGCTCGCTATCTTACGACGCGAATACGAATACCGCGTCGCGACTTCGGACCTCTTCGGACCTACATCAAAACCGGGCACATGACTTGCCGCTGGTTCGACGTCACGCCTATAATTATAATGACTTCGGACAATATTCAACTCCCATTTTGTACGCAGTCAAGAATCACCTGGTGCGCGAGATCAACATCCCTATTTTTCTATTGCTCTAATGTCATTCCAGATGCCTAAGCCAACTTCGACACGTCGTCAAAATACCATGACGAGCTATTGATTAACGCGGCATTCAAAGATCCGCTCAATTCCTCCGAAATTTTGACTCAAGTTAGACGCAGTCTTTCCCAGAATTCTCCTCCGCATATTCCCTTCGACCCCCCACTGCCTCTTGCCACAGCCAGAGTTGCATGAACTGGCGATTTCATTGATAGCCTCATCTGCGTGTATCCGCGGGATCTGCAGGATAGTCGTTAATGGATTGGAAAGCATCAGTACTCACATTCTTCGCCGGATCATTGACCTCTGGCCACGTCTGCTTCCACGGATTGTATATTTCCTAAAGGGTGTGCTGAAGGAACCGGAATCGTTCGTCGAGTTGCCCACCGAAGTGAATATGCTCCTTTCGTACGCCACAGTAGCCGTATGCGATGGCGTAACTTTGTCGTCGTTCATGCTTACGCTTCCTGGTATCCTTCACCAATCGCAAGATCTCATCTTGTGTCTGGCTCAGGTGTGGATAGTATCCTTGGAGACTAGGCTGCCATTCCTTTCCTTCACTATGCCCACATTCCTCATGCACGAAGAGTCACTTATAAAGATTTTCGTCGCTACAATCAAGCAAGAAATTCCTGTACAGCGACTGACTTCGGTCATCTCTCGTCTTGTCCGTGACGTTGATTGCATTGACATCGATTGGGCTGCCATCAAGGATGGCGCCGTATTGATTCCACGCTGCCCTCTCTAAAACCCAGGATGTGTTGGTCCTGCCTCGTTTCTCTGCCGGGTCCTTATTCTTCGCTGTCTGTTACGCTGCCTTTACAGGTTCCCAGACTATTCTGGATGGCACATCCTATCTGATCTAAAAAAAACTCTCGTGAGGATGAAAGAGCTGTAGCTGGAATATGGATCTGCGAGATGAAGTGATATTTTTCCGGAATCAAATGCTGTGTGGGAGAATATGTTCCAAAGTGTCGTAATGGCTCCCATCCCACACGCGTTGAGCCATTACTTGTTGACGAACCACCACCGCCATTGCTTTTTGATCATGAACCACGGTGTTCTGACTCGCGTTGTCGACATAACCTTTTCATGCGATAAGGAGTGCTCTTGAGGTAAAAATATCCTGTCTAGCACGTTGACCTTGCTTCAAAGACCATTGGGCTCTATTTCAGGCCGTCATAAATACAGGATAGAGGGATCCGTATTGCATGCGGTGGGAACAGGTTTACTTAAAATTTCTTATCGTTCAGGTCATTTCTAGTCATCGCATTCTAGGATACTTACTGCAGCGAAGGTCGATCCGGAAGAAGACAAACCCCATAGTATGGTTTACATCTTTGATGAAAGACCTCCAACGTCTCTGGTACATCACTTGCTCCTTTTAGATCATGGGGTTGTTTATCTCATGACCTTGCGGTTGGTCCCAGGGTATATATACTCCATTGTTCATGTGCGTTATCTAACAAGCATGACTGACTCTCTTCAGGGTAGCCACCATTCAAACGGAAGCAACAGCGAGAAAACCTATCACAGCATCGAACTCGATCCATTGTTGGCAAGTAGAGTATGGCTCAAGCTCGATCTGTTTCTACTACCGGTCATAGCAGCGATCCACTTGTTGTCGTACTTGGTACGTCGTCCATTATCTTCTCGTTATGGTATGATTGAAATCCCCATAGGATAGAACGAACATCGGCAATGCGCGTATTGCTGGCCTTCAACGTGACCTCCAAATAACCGACAAGCAGTACAGCATTGCATTGACAGTTACTTACATTTCGAATATTTCTGCTGAACTACCCTCCAATCTTTTACTCCGAGTATGTCAATAAATATCTTCCACCGTCCTCGAACTTACTAGTATCTATTCAGGTTATTGGGCCGAACTATCTCCTTCCCGCCTTATTGATCGGCTGGGGTATAGCTGCCACGCTCCAAGGAATAGTTACGAGCTATGGCGGCCTCCTTGCCTGTCGGTTCTTTCTCGGGCTGTTCGAAGGCGGCCTCTTCCCTGGGGTGGTACTATACTTGACGCATTTCTACCCTCGTGCCAAGATAACGACCCGCGTATCAGCTTTTTTTGCTTCTGCCTCGCTCTCAGGAGCATTCTCGGGAATCCTTGCCTATGGTATCATACGCATGGATGGTGTAGGCGGACGCGCAGGGTGGCGATGGATATTCATACTCGAAGGTGCATTCACCATTGCTTGTGGCCTAATAGTCCACTTTCTTTTGCCTCGAGATGCTATGGCTGTGAGGTTTTTGCGTCCAGCTGAACGCGAATATGTGGCACGTCAGGTTGCCGAGTCCGGAGGGGAGAAGTTTGAGTGGAGAGAAGTGAGAAAGGCATTAGTTGCACCGCATGTTTGGATCCTTAGCGTCTTACTATTCTTTGCGGGTGCCATCCTTTTTGGCTTGGCATTGTAAGTATTCCCTTTCCTAACTCATCTTTAGTACTATTCTAACCTTATTTGTAGCTTTACGCCATCCATTGTCCAGGGCTTGGGGTACACTGCTGCTCGGTCGCAGCTCATGAGTGTCCCGCCATTTGCTGCCGCCTTTGTGTTCTCGATGACGACCGCCTACCTTTGTGACAAGTACCCTATCCGAGGCCTTGTCTGTATCGTTACCTCCATCATGTCCTTGATAGGATTCATCATGTTTCTCACCTCGTCGTCGGCAACCACCCGGTATGGTAGTCTCTTCTTGACCATACCTAGTGTGTACACCGCCACTCCGACATTGGGGTCCTGGAACGCTTCCAATTCGGCACCACACGTTCGTCGTGCGACGGCAATCGCTGTCGGGTTTATGGTGACGAGCGCCGGGGGACTTTTGTCGACGTGGTTACTGGGGAGCTTGAGCACTGCGCCCAAGTACGTACTTGGGACTAAGGTGCTGGTGGCGTTCAGTGGTGGTATGCTTGTGGGGTCTGTGTTATGCATAGGGTATTTCGTGTGGATGAACCGGAGGAAGAGGAAGATGATGGGACGGGAGGTTAAGGGGATGGATGGGGATTTGTCCCCATCATTTACATATCTCTTGTGATGGAAAGGCATTTTCCTTAATTCAGACCCGCTGAACGCTGATAATCGACCACCGTTCAGGCAGCAAATTTAATGTATTGAATAATCGTTTGTTCAAAGCGAGTCGCTTTGTCGGTCGGCTGCTACAGTATACCGATCAACACTTTCGATGCTACGCATAGAAATTTGCCTGTTCGTCCACCGTTATAAGGGGTGTGTCTGGGGCAATTTGAAGGGTCCAAAGAGCAGAACGGAGTTTGCGCTGTAATGAAGCCCTCCTAAGGGATGTCAGATTCAAGCTCTTTTGATATCATGTTCGCGATCCCTTCGTACTGTCAGTGTTCATCCAATCTCCCTCTGAGTCCTTTCCTCCCCCTCCCCAAGCATCCGTTTCTCTATCACACAATACTCTCAAGAGCATTCTCGACAAGCTTAACTAAATTCCCGATATCATGGGTCATTCTAGTCCTACCACTTCTCTTGTCCCCTCAATCCTGATGTGATTCCAGATCTGGTTCTGTCGCTTTCTTGTCGCAAATCGGGAAGATCGCTTCTGTGGAATGAAAGTGAAGGTACTGCAAATGCCAAGGCGCCCCTGCCGTCTTTAACAATATATCACGCGCACATGCTCCTTAGCCATTCTCACGGTGGAATGTCCCGTGTTCCCTCGTTCATTAGTCAAATGTGAGTCGCTTGGAGTATGCTGTATCCCTTCGCCACTATCAGCCCAGATGGACTTAGATTAGTTTACAATATTGTCACCTTGTGAACGCCACTTGATCCGACGGCCGGCCTTTCTGTACACCGTACGTTGATATTTAGAACGTTCTTTAGTACATCTTCGACTGACCTACGTTCGATAGAAAGTCCAGTGTGTAAAAGCGACTTCAAATATCAAGGAAACTTACTCAAAGTGTTGTAGATGCCTCAGCCAAGTACACGTCGTCACACCCAACGCGGCCGACGGCAAGAGTACTCAGACGACGGCATTCCGTGCACAGCCTTAGTTGACGCGGCATTCAACAAGACTCTTAATCCCTCCGAAATCTTGCAGTAAGTTAGACACAACCTTTCGTTAATCTCTGTTTCGGACATTCACTACGATCCTGCATGCGTAGGGCCAGGACTGACGGTTCCATTAGCGACCTCGTCTGCTTGCATTCATGGAATAAGCAGGCTGGTGAAAGATTCCAAAACTATCCGGCCTCACATTCTTAATCAGGTCATTGACCTTTGGCCGCGCCTTCTTCCATGGATCATGTTTTTCTTCAACCAAGTCGTGCTGAGACGCCCAGAGTTATTCATTGACACTGCCACTGAATCGAAGCCGGATGCGCTACTTACATTTTCCAGGACCGGCACAATCTCCGGCTTGGTTCTATCGTCGTTCATGATGAAGCTTCCTAGCATCCTCCACGACTCCTAGGACATGATCTCGTGTGTGGCACGGGTGTGGATCGTCTCGTCGGAGCATAGGCTGGTATCCCTGTCTGAATTAATGCCCGTGTTTTTCGTTCGCGATGGGCCGCTCACAAAGATCCTGGTCCAGACGGTCAAGCAAGAACTGTCTGTAACACGAGTCACTTTGGTGTTGTCTCGTCTTATCCGCGACATTGACTGCGTGGACATTACTTGGGATGTCATAAGGGATGATCTGGAAATGGTGCGCGTCCTTTCAGAAGATCCTTCACTGGGATTGTCCTTCTGTTTGGCCAAGTCGACTCCGTGGGTGTGTTATATTCTTTCTCGCGCCGTCGAGGCTCCCACACGGTTCCTGGAAGAAGAAGACGGTCTCGGACAGATAGTTATTACTAGGTGCATAAATTGCGTTCAACTGGCGTTACTACGGGGACCGTGCTGGATAGCTCAAGCGCTAAAGCATACCCATTTCCTACGGTCTTTGTTAGGGTGTTCCCTAATAAAGCCATCCATAGACCTTTCCAAAATCCTGTCACAAGTCCTTGAAGTCATCACAATCAACCTTGTCTGGCGGGGCATTCTGCGACAGGTTTCGAAATCATTCGCAAAGATGAATATATCTGTGATCAATTCGCCTAGCTTTCCTTTCAAGCTGGCTCAATCGTGGGTTACGTTGTTGGAGGTTGTCAAACATCACTGGTGGACGCGTACTAAATTACATGGAGACTCCAAAGGAAAGAATCTTTGCATGAATGAAGAGGTGGTTCTTGTGTTTGTACAGCTCTTTTTTCATCTCACTCACAATGTCTGTAGTGCAAAACAGTAGATGAAACGAGGAAAACGGAGGCAAAGTTTTATCGCTGCAGTGGATGTGGATGGACTTTCTGCTCTTTGAGTTATCGTAAGGTAGCAAGTGGCACGCATCGGGAATCTTGCTGCCAGGAGAGGATCTCCCTTCCTCTCATAGATTTTATCAACTGACAGGATAACCTTGAGTTAGAGGGTTATCCGGAAGACGTGATGTTATGCGACAAACCGTTTCTGCGTTGTGTCCTACTGACCGACCTACAACACGAAGAAGAGCGGATCGAGAAAGAAACGCGTGGTTTCTATGCGAAGTTGAGTTCCGATGACAATCTTTTCAGTACCATGCATGGACTATTGCTCTGTTCCCATGAAGGTGCCGGTGGGACAAGTAAAGGAGTACGATACTTCTGTGCCAAATCCTGCTCAATGGAAACGGGAGGTGGAACGGGCTAAACGGAGTAAAAGGAAAGGAAGACTGGTGTTCTCTATATTCCCTTGCGGTTCGATACGGAAAACTTTCATAAACTGGATACCACTTTAGTGGTAAATTTTAGTACAATTTGAGTACAACGTTTTTCGGAACCATTAATGCATATGCCGAGTCTTTTCCCCGCCAACCGATGTCACTGAATGGGACGTGTGGACTGACTTTCGCTCAGCCAGATACAATAATCTAATATCTGAGGGTCAACCGGATGCCGTGATGTCGTAGTGAGACAATTCATTCTTGGATTACATATGGGCCCCGTTTCCTTATTGCGAAAGAGGTACACAGCCTATATAGGAAGTTCAAAGACATCCTTCACTGTCAAAATATCCATCACCGGCATCCCATTCATCAAAACCATGGGCACCTCGACAATAAGCCAATGAACGAAAGCAAGCAAAGCGATCTCTTTCCCCAGCTTCCCAAGAACATCTTCGTCGAAATCCATCTTCGCGCCCAATGTTATGGAAATAAACTTTTCCAAGATAGTGAATATTCTCAGCGACAGTTCTGACGGTAACGACATTTTGAGCCGTAATGGAGGCCGTGGTATCTTGAATACAGGCCCGGAGCCAGTGAAATGATTTCGGCAGCTTTCCATGAAGACTGAGAGATTATGTATGTGCTGTGTCACGAAAGGGCATGTCTGACGACGAGATGTTGCCTGTAAGAGTCGGTAAATGGATAGGGCCCGATCATATCCGGAAACAAATTTAGTCTGGTTCAGAACAATGCCCATGAGCGCAACATAAAGCTCTGTGTCCACAGGTTCGATCGATGAGGATGTAGTTGCATGGGAGAATGGTCCTGGAATGATGGATAGATGGCGCATGAGTGAGGCATATTTTTGGCGGGGAAACCTGTGTAGTGGATTATTCCAGAACACACGAAGTGTACGCAGCATGCGCTCCCTCCCTAAGAACGTGACCACTCCGTCAGATTTGGTATTCTGCAGGACGACAGTATTGAAAGTGTCAGTTTGATCCAAGGTGAGCTTCGTGATAGGGAAGGTGAAAACATCATCGGGGGACCTGTGACGATTCCATTCTGATCTGTCATTCATGTCGGAGAGCCTAACGTGAGCTTCTCCGTTCACGAGTCGACATGTAGGTCTCTCTTGGAGAATTGATAACAGATCGCTCTTCGGAGCCCCGGGCTCAGACAGAGGAAGTTCGTTACTGCGCAACACGAGAGCAATACGAGGACTGACGACAAAAATGTGATGTATGAGATTCATTGCTGGTGTCATCCCCTCCCATAATCCAAATGCGCTGTCAGTCAAAAGAAATTCTGAAGTCGCTTCAGCCTCCCATATGCCGAGAAAGCAATCTTCAGCTTGACGCTGATATGCAAAAGATTCTGGATGCTCCATGAGAGGGTCAACGCCGGCCGCAACCTGTCTAAAAACCTCGCTATAGCCATACTTCTTGTATTCTGCATGGGCGTCATCCACGATCTGGGAGTGGGGGGTATCCAGATAGTAGCGTATCACGCGCAACCACACGTCGACGTGTGTCTGGCACTGGTGCTCGGTTTGATACCGGATCAGCCATTGCTGCAGGCTTGGCTGAAGGTCGGGATCAAAGTACGTGCTTCCCATGTTACGATAGTGCATCACGAATGTGAACTTCCTCAAGATATCGAGGTCTCTACGCTTTAGAGTGAAATTCCCTCGCGGGAGTTCGGAATGAAGATTTGCGATAACCAACGCGGCCTTTCCTTCCAGTAAGGAAAGCTTTTCTTCCACCTCGTTCACGTTGCTAAGGTTACTAGCATCGCGATACAGGTTTTCCTTCCCGTAGATTTTCCCGACTGGGCGTACATCGAGGCTCCCAGAAGAGAGCTCGTAATAAAGGACCTCATCATCTACACCAGAACGACGGTATTCTTTTCGTCGCACCACTTTGCTTCTTTGGAGAGCGACATAGATAAGAGATTCATGGACCAGTGATTAGAAACACTTACTTGCGAGGACCAGCTTGAAAGCGCCTCAAAATGAATCGTGGGATAGCATGTTGATATTGGTCTCTTTGTGGACGCTGAATAGGCGGGGCAGTGGGACGAGCACCTCTTCGTCTATTATGTGGTGGCATGTTGGAAAGGTGTTAACTTGGATTTAGGCGCCGAAAATGAAAAAAGCCGGGCTCTAAATATGGATCAGGTGGGCTTGTTTCCATTCTCGGTCAATTGAATAGAGAGTTCGCCGCTCGCTTCTCCCGCTCGCTTACCTGGAGTATCGCCGAATGGGTGAGGAATTCCTGAAAAGGCAGGTCAGTTTAAGGTCAGTTGAAGATTAACGGTAATCAGATAACTTACATCCACGAGTGGGTTGGATCGACCGATTGAACCTGTCTCTTCGTGTAAAATGAATGAGGGAGACGGCGATATTTGCTATGATACGATACAGTGCGCTAGTGAAGCTTTGGTTCCTCGCGCTCAACCAAACGATCCGCCATGAAGAGGTACTTAATCACAGTGAAGAGTTTCGTACCTCGAGATGTACGTGTTTCTCCTGGGAATGTCAAGAAGCTACAAGCAATCAGTCAGAAAAAAGGACCGTACGCATCCGCAATAGGTGTCACTGCGGTTTCTTCCTTGCAAGAAAGAGATATGTAGACGACACGACCGCCTCAAATCTCTGTTCAAACGAGATCATGAGAGGGTGCCATTCCCGATATAGATTTTGATCCATGCACCGTCTTCTGGCTTGGAAACACTGGCAGGCGGTCAACAATGGTCATGCACTGAATCTATATGCCGCAGAGGGAACAAAGTCCACTGTGTACCACTGAACCCAAATCAAAGAGCTTTTGATTCTGGCCTAAGTGTTGTAAAGACAAAAATGCTCAAGTTAGTACAAAGACCCCGAAGAAAAATACGCGCCGGCTTCTTTTCCAGCATCCTGTCTGATTAGCTTTGCGAGTTCCTTATAAAGAACGACTGTTCTTCAAAGGTATATACGTATCTGCAAAACGGCAGAGTCAGCGCCGTGCTGTAAAGCAGAAAACGAGGCTATACTATTGCAACAAGAACTCAAAACTAGACGACCTTTACATATATAGCAAACAGATTAAAAGGGAAACATAGCGTCTATGCCATCTCTACATCCTGGGTAGGGGTTTCCTTTGCTGGTACCGCCGCCGGCTCTGCATCGCCCATGAACGCATCAAGCTCCTTGTCCAAATCCTCGGCAGTCTTGGGCTTCTTAGGTCCTTTTGGGGCGGCTTTGCGAGCAGGTTTCGACCGAACGGGACCACTAAGATAAAAGTTAGCGATATAAAAAAGACAGCAGTAAAAAGGAACACACGGGGCAGCTTTCTTGAGGTTGGGTTCGTCCACACCAAGACGATCCAAAAGGGGTGGCTTCTGGATCCTGTTGAGAAGAGACGATGTCGTAGGTGCACTTGTCGCACGTCTTGGGTTCCGAGGCGGCAACGTGTCGAAGGTTATCGACATTGCTTGGCCTTCAAGAAGTCGTCAGATATGGTAACCAACAAAGGAATGTACACACACCTTTAGCATCTTTGCCGTCAAAGGTCTTTTTGGCTATCGTTGCCTCCTCGGGTGTTTCGAAGGAGATGAATGCGGTCCCTGTGGAGCGTCCACTGCGGTCGTACTTTGTAACAAAAAAACCGAAAGGCGCGGGTCGTTGGTTGGCTTTTTCAGGTAGCGTGGTGCTAGTCGGATATTCGTACCCTGAGTAACGGCTCGCGCACGAGCGTGCCAAATTGGCCAAAGATTGACTACGAGCCACAAAGGTCATTCCTAGCCCGTTGTCTCAGATGAGGCCTACTCACGGTCAGGTCTTTAGGCGTAATTTCGTAGTGCAGGTTCGATACGACGATCTTGGAATTGGGTGTCGCAAAAGTTGTAGGCATTCGTTTGGCGCCTTTCAGGCCAGGGGCTTTGTCGTGCAACCACTGACCATCGGTATTGGTCGGTCGCTAAAAAGGAATTGAACAACAGGTAGACACGTTCACAAGGAAGAACCACGGACAGTGTAAGGCTTTTGAGTGTTTCTGTTGTTTCGAAATGCGGACATGATGGTAGTAAGGAGTCAAGATGGGCGGCGAAGAAAATGGCTCTGGTATCGCTGACTTAATCGTATTATTTCATTACCGGGCTGTTGCCAAACAAAGCACCTCTCTTTCCACCCTCGATGTCGACGGCGGCGGCTGGCCTCAATGCCGTCAAAAGATTTCGTCTGCACGAGATAAAAGGCCTCCAGCACCATCTCAAACGATACGGACCACTTCCGGAAAAGCCGGACGCGAATCCGAAGGCTCTCCAGCTACCTAATCCATTTCTTCTCCCGCGATTCAATCCAACAAGCGGTAGATGGGCGCCACCCAAGTATTCCTTGCGTCGCCAGGCTGAGCTCGTGAAACTAGCGAAGGCCTCCAAGACTCTACATCTCCTACCTCCCGGTCCCAAATTGCGGGCAGCAGAGATACTCGCAGCTCCGGCAAAGAACCCGAAGCTGAATTTGGAGGAGAAGAAGAAAGCTCTACGAGAGGGTTGGTTGAGCAAGGTCGAATGGGCTGGAAAGGTTAACGAGAGGCGGGTCAAGGGCGCAGACAGTGGTACACGCTTGTACTCGGGAAAGAAGAGGATGTTCAAGGGACACAAGTGGGAGCGCGTGAAGAGGCGTCGGTTCAACTACAAGAAGATTTTGCTGAAAGATATGGACCAGCGTATCAAGCGGTACAAGAGCGTACGTTCTCTTTTTTCATTCATTCCATCGATTTTTATGTGTCGCTTTGCAGTATCACAAGAACAGGCGGCCAAATCCTCTGGATACACCACAGGCGAACAAAAAGGCCAAGCTACCGTTCTAGTTCTGTATGCATCTACAATTTCATTCTTATTTCATGATATTACGCGGAGGGAAAAACAATGAAGAAAATTCGTCTATCATCAATACGTAGGAGCATCCCTTGACTTAAAGCTCACACTTACCGCGATACATATCGCAATACTCGGAGCTCTGTGGCAGATATGCAGATTCGTACGCGCCCGAGACGTGAATTTTTCTACTGACTTGCAAAGTGAGCATGGAACCTTTTCTTTCAATACAGCGGCTGACACAGTCTTCAGACGAGCGACTGTTTTACCGTCCTTCGATTTGTTGAGGCATCAGCAGTATACACCACGCTCCAAGTTATATTCGAGCCCCGACGCCGAGGATTCGCTCATCGAACTTGTATGTTGCGCTTCTTCTCCCTAGTTGCATGAACGAGTCATCATAAGGATCTAGTCATAAATACCATGTTATTGACTGGGGCAGTCAGTCTTTTCGCGCAGTCCATCAAAGCACGTTAAAATTCTTCGCCCTCATCCGGCCAAAAAGCTGCTTCCAGTTCGACTACCCTGGCCCAAACCTCTTCAGCTCGTTTCCACGATGTAGATCCAGGTGTAATTCCTAAATCGTTGACTATACCAGCCAAAGTATCAACGAAGGAGATGAACTCGGCGTTACTCCAGTTGGCTGACAGAGATAATAATGCTGACCGCGTGGGTGTTGGAGAGGTAGCATCAAGAGAGCCAGCGAGTTGTGTATGGACGGTGGTCCAAGAATCCAGATATACCTGAACGGTTTCAATTTGTATGACAGAACAGAGATCGGTGAGTATTTACTCACCTTTTCCATTGCCCATAGAAACACTAAGCCCTCTTCAAGAGACCTGGAAACGCGCGCCATCTCGGCTGTATAATCTCTCGTGCCCTTCCGCTCTTTCCAGCCTTCAATTCGGAGGCCCCACTCCTTCGCCGTCTCCTCGAAAAAATTGACCTCTCTCACGACATTAGTAAGAGAAAAGACCAGGACGTCGAGTATACGTTGGTTCAAGCGCTCCTCGGGGGACCCAATTTTGTGCGATGCATCGTACGGGATCGCTGAGATCAACGAGCCGATGAAGCGAGGATAAGCATGAGCGGCATAGAGTCTGTCCTGGGAGAGCCAGAAACCGAGTCGCTCATGGGAAAGGGTACCTGAGGCAGCAGATATCAGGAATGGATGCCTGAGCGCGTCTGCGTACGGGACGGGTGTTCGCAGCGACAATAGATGGTCGGTGAGAGACATCTGATCTGGTCCGGATGTCCGGACCGAGTGTCAAATCTAAGTTCAGTTTGGACATGTTTACCTCCGAATCGACAACTTCCAGAGGTCTTGACCAGGTCCACTCTGCACCAAACGAGATTTGTACGACGGGCTTTCCACGTTTATTAAAATATAGCTGACGAAATACTACTAGGAAAATAATGGAGGAGAGTCATACTTTCGAATCCGCAACCTTTCACTTGGACGCTTTGGAACGGTTAATCCCAGAGCCCTCTTTACTGCCATCCGATGGCCTCAAATACGACGCTTCAGATTTATTCCGTGCCAGACGACCGCTTCTCAAGACAGGCAGACAGCACATCCGCTCTACCTCGACCTACCTGCGGGAGCAGGACTCGGAATACAGTACTTTGCTTGGCCGTCTCAAGCAAGTCGAGCAGAAAGTGCGGGACCAGCGTCGTGGGGTGCGAAAATCATGCAAGTCAAGGGCTTCGACGCTAGCCCCTATAGGCCGTCTTCCGAATGATTTCCTCCTGGCCCTATTCCAACAAGTCCGAAGACGTGATTGGGACTACTACGGCAACGTCTTCAGCGTCGCTGAGGGGCCATAGGTCCTCAGTCACGTCTGCGGACTCTTCCCTCTCTCTGTGGTCCCGTCTAACCATCAATTTCGTCTATACCAAAGTGCTCCTGTTCCACCTGAAACCATTTTTCGTCGCTCCGGCTCGCTTCCTTTGAACATCTCCGCTTACGCTTCCCGTGATTCTTATCCAGCATTTGCAGCGATTCTTCAGCACTGTCGTCGATGGAGATATGTCGAACTGCGTCTGGAGCCGTATTTCCTGAAGGAGATGGATATTGTTAAAGGGGATCTCCCTGCCTTGGAATTGTGACTGCTGTATCCATGGATGGTTCCTCCAAGTCAGGTTTTACCAGGAGGCGAGAGGAATATATTCTCTTGCGCACCTCGCCTTCGCAAAGTGGCACTGTATATGACGTATGGCCTGGGTGATTTCACGTTACCTAGCCAGGCCATACACCTCGCAGGATGTGCTGCCGATCTCTATCATCTAGAGACATCAGTTTCTTGAAGAGTGCCACACCTTGATTCTTCAATGATTTCGCAATTCGTCTCTCTCCCTACCCTGATATCTCTCCACTAAGTCCGACGTCTATATGTAGATTCAGCACGTCTACTTTGACATTTGCATCTATCTTCCCTTCAACGCCTCATGTTGGCAGCACGCTTGATGAGCTTTCTCTCGGACCAGTATGCAATTAACCTGGACGACTTGCTTCGCCGTTCTCGTTGTAATCTCTCGATGTCGAGGAGGTGGGAATAGATGACGCTGCTCCCGTTAACAAAAGTTCCGTCTTGCGCCGGGATTTCTAGTGCGGTTTTAACCACATCTACTGCGCATATATGGATGACTTTCCGTGACTGGAAAGTAAGGCGCTGTGTTATCCTTGGAATGACATCTCTGAGCGGAGGTAGATCGGTGTTGTCGTCTACCTCGGTCCCAATCGCACTCTGGCGTTGCTCTCGGCCTTCTTACCGACCATCATCCAAGTTTTAATCAATACCGTATGTGCTGAATACTCATTGTTTCTGAGCTTCCCAGTAAATTCCAGACGCAATTAGGCTGTCATTCCATTTCTCTGCCCTCAAAGCGACACTTGGTCTATGACTACGTTTGACGCGTTCACCGCCCTTGGCAATTTTTACAAGATGTACTGTGCACGGACAATACCCGTACGCGATATCTTTTCGGGACCCTTTCTGCTCAAGAATTCGACGGCACTCTCACAAGATCAGCTTTCAAACTTCTTCCTACGCGCCCTTGCGAGCGACTTGTTCACGTATTAGAATCCTGCTTCCTACGATTTCGAACAGTTTCAGACAGTATGACTGTCCGTCCATAGCTTCGGTAGACGAGCCGCCTTACGGTACCGAGACAGTCACACAATAGGGGCTCACAATGGATTCATAAAGTGCTCGTCGCGCATTTGTTCCACCTTTCCTTTCAACCACCATGCCAAATTCAGATTCGGATCCATGCGCCTCCTCCACGACCTCTACATCTGATTCCGTGTCCCGCCCAAGTTCTAATACGAGCGCTTCATCTGTGGCATCACAGGAGCACCCTATCGCTGTGGAGTGGGCGAAGTGGGAGGTATGTACTACAGCGCCGGTGCAAGCTACGCTAAATTCTGATGCCATTTTCCCAGGACCGTCTCTATGAGAACGTGCCTCCTATACCTGACAATCTTTTTGATTATTCGGTAAGACTTATACTTGCACTCAACCTCTCGGCGTTGACAATTCTCTAGGTTGACGAAGCCACCTGTGAAGCCCGTCAAGATGCGTACAGAGCAAAGACAGCGGCTGCAAGGAAGGATGTCCTTCAGGAATATAAGAAATGGTGGGCGGACAATCATGAAGAAATCTGTGCGTCTTCATGGCTTTGCATTCCGCCGTTCTGATGATTGTTTGATCAGCGAAATTGATTAACAGTCGCGAGCCGAATGAGGGACCAGATTGTTGACGGAACTTTGTGTCGTCGATTGGCTGTACTGTATCCATGCTAATGAACTCGAGTCAGTCTTGCTTGCTTCCACCGAGAAGAATCTTGCCACCAGGTAGGTCTCAATTTTATGTCACTGGAGAAAAGATGTCTATGACATGGTCGCAGAGTCCTGCATATTATCAGCTGGTTCGTGACGGCTTGGAACACATCACGATTCTGATACGTTTCGTTTCGATGTGTCTTTTGCTGGGCAAATATGGCTACTTAAAGCTCTGTGGAGTGGAATATTACGGTGCTTGAACACTGTAGAGTTGCGTGATCCTTTTTGAAACAGCGGATCTCACATCGCCCAAAAATCAGCACCCCGCGTTCCATACGATGAAGGGCTCTTGAGCGATTTACAGCGTGCCCCACCATTGTCCTTGGCCCTGTTGGCTTCTCTTTGCTTGTGAATCTGCCTGAAGTAACCTGTCTCTACGATGATGGAGAAAGGGAGCCCGTTGTCGCCAGAATTAACAGAAATACAAACGGAGATATCAGGAACGATGACCATCGGCTAATGTTTACTCGGAATATCCAAAAAAAAACGTTCCTCTTTGTGGTCTCTGCGAATACTGCAGCAGTGCACTAGGACAACGTCAAACTCAGAAACGCGCGCGCGTAATCTTCAAAGACGTGACAAGCAACACGTGAAAAATAGTCCGGTCATGTGCCTCCTATGATTTATATTTGAATTCTAACGACCACCACCCTGAAGCTATTCACGTCCCACCACGAGCTCTAGATTTATTCAAGGCTCCATTTCGCTACCGGAGCGAAAAAAAGATCTTTTCTAGCTGCCTTATCCCTGAATTTAAACCCATCGGTTTCGTTTCTGGTGAAACGGCCAAGGATGCTTCATAGTCTGACCTCAGCGATCATTAACATTCTGAATTTTCAGTCCGACTGCGACTTTCTCTTTTTCTCTTCTTGTGAGGGAAGCTTACCTCCCACAGGGTCACCCTCTCGGTTGCTCCTCTAAGTCACGCGAGCCTGCTAGTAGTGTTTAACGGAATCTTCTGGATGTCATCGATGACGCTTCGAGTATCCGGGGCATGTTTCCCGGCCATGCCAAACTCGTATGACTCTCCTGTGCCTCTCCATGATGCGACACGCGGGACTTCCAGTGGATGACCATTCTTCCTTCTCATCCCATACACCATGCCCTTATCGCTGGATTGGAATAGTCTTCTTGTGCTTTGCTTTGCTGTCTTAGGAGTCTCTTCGTCGGTGATAAACACCACGGTTGCTCTGGACTGTACTCACCATTTTCACAATGTGTCTTTCAAGTCCACTCATATTTTCTTGCAACTCTAGATGGAACATTCACCGGGTTGCAAGACGACGATGCTGGGATTGTCTACTTTCGTGGAATAGCGTATGCTGATCCTCCTGTGAACAATTTGAGGTGGAGGGCACCGGTCTTCCCTCCTTCTAATCATCTCGGAGACGTGAACGCTGCTCATGTAGGTGCCTTCCTCACTCCATGTATACGGAATTAACAAAAGCTGACAGTTTGGCAACGTATGTATCGAAACGGCGACATCTACTGTTCCGAGCGGTGCTTCTGAGGACTGTTTGTTCATCAATGTATATCATACGTGCAGCGTCTCCATCATCGCCATCTCTGATCCATCCCGTCCCATAGGTCAACATTCCCATTGGAACTGATACCACTGATAAATTGCCAGTTTTGATCTACTTTCATGGTAACCTATCGTTTTCATCCTCTCCCCGGGTCTTCCTAACACTTCATGAGGTGGCGGATTCCAAAGTGGCAGTTCGACCGGATTCCCGCCAAATGCATTGTTTCAATCTTCAGCTGAACCATTCATTTATGCGTCATTGCAGTATCGCCTGGGACAGTTTGGGTTTTTAGGTTTGTTCTGTATGACTCTTTACGATGTTGCTCATTCCTATCAAGGCGGTTCACGGCTGAAAGCCAATGGTGCATTGAACGCAGGACTGTTGGATCAAGTATATTGAACCTTCTGAAAGAACGACACTCCTTGACGATTTCCTCTCACAGCGGGCCGCTCTTCGATGGCTCCAGAAATATATCTCCAACTTTGGCGGCGATCCTGAGTAAGTTTTCTCATCGACTCCTTCACGTTGCAACTAATGGGCTTCTTGTCAAGGCGCGTGACGATTTGGGGCGAATCAGCGGGCGCGGGGTCTACTATGTTCCAGGTAGATAACCATGAGACGCTCCAATTCGCATCTGCTGATCATGGTTCTTAGGTTATTGCGAACGGAGGTGACACGGAAGGTCTTTTTGTAGCAGCAATGGGAGACAGTCCTTCCATGAGCTTCACACCTGCATACGATAGTGATTACGTCGAAGGGATCTTTACAAATTTCGTCACAAAGGTGTAAGTTTTTGTCACTTCATCATACCACCCACCCTCATGCTCATCTTTTTTTCGTAGTGGCTGTGACCAAGTCCAGGACCCTATGGCATGTCTCCGCAAAGCTGACGTGAAGGATCTAGTAGCAGCCGGCAATCAGGTTCTGGCGACAAAGCCCACGACTATTTATTCCTTTGCCCCAATTCTGGACGGTTCCTTTATATCGAAGAGGGCTGTCGAAGCTTTCCAAGATGGGACTTTTGCTCCGATACCTCTGTTCTACGGGTAAGTCTTATCCTGGCTGCTACTTATTTTCTTCATTACGCGTGCCCAGCTCGAACACCAACGAAGGTGCCGGTTGGTCTTCCAATATCGCAGCGCCATGGGCGAATACCGCTACCTCGAATGCCACTGAGGATACGGTGTATTTCTTTTTGCAAGGCCAGTATCATACCTTGACCAACGAGAGCTTCGTCAAGGCTCTAGCTCTCTACCCGCTCGCGGACTATGGCAATTCGTATGACTTGCAGGGACAACAGATGTATGGAGAGATGCGATATATCTGTACGGCCGTCTTGATTAACGAAGCCGCCGAACAATTTGGACTCGACGCGTTTCAGTACCGGTACGACAACCCACACCTCGGTTCGAACCATGGCGCCGATCTCGCGGGGCTCTTCCCTTCTTCTTCATCTTCGGCGAATGCAGGTGATTTAGCACTCTTCGAAGCCATGCGCGAGTATTGGACATCATTTGCTATGGGTGACACGCCGATTGCGCAAAAGGCGCCAGAGTGGAGTGTATGTCTATTAGTTTCCATCCCTCTACTCAATTTCTAATGCAGTTAATGTGTAGGGTACTGGGGACCCACGTATGCTGCTTCATCCTGGTGGTATACACCTCGAAAATATTCCAGATGTGTTGTCTGCCAGGTGCAATTTCTGGCACGACCTGAAGGAGGAGATTATGATTTGATACTAGTGTTGTTCAGATCCTGAGAGGCTGTTTGTAACCACTGTTTGCAGCGTCGATTTATCGGCTATCCAAATATGACAATACCATGAAGCAGTCCAAGTCTTAGATCGAATCTGAAGCAATAATTCACTCAAAGACGTCTGAAACGCGGGCATGACATCCCGACGCGCTGGGGTGACTTACCCGCATTATACAGCGGAATTGAGATCCATCTCCAAGCTGTTCTAGCATCTTCCGAGGTACGTAGAGTTCATAAAGAATGTCCCATCTATATGTGGTATAAGTAAAGAGTGTCAATAGTCCACAGTCCGTTGGTGTTAATTAAAAAGTCGATTACAAAACCATCACCACTCCAAGCATAGAGAAAACCACCGCCGAGGCAACAGTGTAGAAATAGGTTTCAAAAGGCGTTGTGTTGACAAGCGCGGCATTAGAGCTGCTAGTCGCGCTCGCGCCGGATCCACTGCTAGTACGAGAGCCGGATGCAGCAGACTACATATTGTCAGCTCAAACAAAAGAAACGACCAGCATACAGCTTACACTAGTGATAGACGCAGTAACGCTTGAAAGCACACTACTTCCAGACACCTGATGTCCATTCCCAACCGTCGATGTCGTCTGGCAGTTCGACGAAGACGGCGCAGCGTGGGCTGACGGTGTGGACGGCTGGCCCTGGGAGAATGTCGAACCACTGTACACTCCCATTGGCTGACAGATGTCAGTCCAAGGTTCAGAAATCTGCGAGAAAAGAAAAAAGAAACTATGCCCACCTCACCGCTGTCGCCCTGGCACGACTCGAAGACCCCGGCGTTGTAGCTCGCGGGCATGTTCCATTCACAGCCCATCTCGTCGTAGATGTGTTGACCTGGAAAGAGGGATAAGAAAGGAAAAGGAAGGAAAGGAGAATACGTACAATAGGTGGGAGCTTGATTGCCAGCGGGGTTGCATGCGCGGAAACAGAATTGCTGGTCGGACATGAAGTTCTGAGGGGCAGTGAGTGCGGAAGAGTTAGAGGGAGAGTTCGTCGTACCGTCCACTCAAAGATCTGCTCAAGGTTTCCAAAAGCTTTGGAGAATACGAGACCGCCGATGGGATTGCCTAGCTGACCATGAGCATACTACCTTTTCCGGTTAGAGAGAATCTTCAAACCGTTTCCGTCAGCCCCATGGGGATCCAACTCGCCTCCACCATCTCCAGTTGGGATGTTCAGCATCGTCAGGTTTCCCGAACCTGTAATCTCCGTTCGAGTTGGATGCTATGCGGCGAGGCAATGAAACTGACCGGTGATTTGTACGAAATCTGGTGTTTGGACAAAGTGCGCGCCGGTGATGGCTCCATCGGGGATCAAACGAGTTCCGTAGCCTTCCTGTAAGCAGGAGCAGTGAGATGTGTAGGTGATGAGATTGGATGAGAGAATTTACCTTTGTACACCAAGCGACTTCGATTCGCTTGAGTTGATTGATTAGCGGTGAAAACAGAGATGGTAAGCGAGAAGTACTTCTGTTTCTCCAATGGTAGACGCTGCACCAGGCTGTGGCGGGGCCCAAAGGCAGCTGAGATAGACATGAATACCACGATGCGGTATATTAGGGCCACGTACAAGTCGTCCACTCCATTGACTGAACAGCATGGTTAGCACTGTCACTGCTATGGCTCCAGAGTCTACATACTGTAGGCGTTCTGGCACATTGACGTCTGGTTGAACCCATCGCCGCACTTGTTGGTACCTGTCTGGCCCTCCTCTGATGTCTCTGGTGCATTGTTCGGCAGGTAGGTAGCGCTGTACGTGTTCTGGGCCTGTGCACCCCCTAGGACGAGGGAAAGAGAAAGGGCATATATAGAGTACATTTTATGCCGGGATTAGGAAGGAATGTGGTGGTGGTGGTGAAAGAAAGTTGTGGGAAGCGTTGGAGCGGCAACCAAATTTTTAGCATATTAGGGTTTGTTTCAAGGAATTGCAGATGGCATTTGGTGGCCGTTGTGGAGAGCGCTAAGATTAGAACATTATTGAATTCTACCGTACTTAGTATGCAGCGACGACAAAATCGGAGATAAGCTCAGATGCTATTCATAGGTCAGGTAGGACCTGATTATCCCTGCCAGTGCAAGCGTGTTATGTGCAAAGTATGAATGGAGTAGACAGGGTCAACGTACTGCCTTGTATAGGAGTTCCCGTAAAACGACATAAGCAGCAAATGATGGCGATGCTTGTGGGCATGTCTCTGTTTGCTGTTGCACGCTAGTGTCGAGGCGGGATGCCTTGAAAAAAAGAAACACCTGGTAGGGTCGCGACACCCTCTCCACCTCAAATTCTGGATGTAACTGAAGTTGAAAAGCCGGTTGAAAAAGGGTTACTAGTATGTTTGAATGGGAGGAAGAAATTGTGTGTAGCACACGGACGCTTCGACACAGTTAGAAAGGTAAGCCACCGAGAGAAGTGGCCCTCAAACTGGGAACATGCGCTATTAGAATGTGAGGCATCTACGACGGTTATTCACCTGTGGCAAAAAATTCTCGAGAAAGTATAGGGTACTCAGCCTGAGACTCTTTGATTGTATAAAATGCATGATCTGATCAAACACAGTTCCTACGATGGATCTTATGTCAAGAGAAGATAGTATTGTTACTAGTAAAATCCGCGTACCGTGTCCTTCAAGAGTTTTACTTGTATCCTTTATATTGACCATAAAGAAAAGACTGCTTACAGCTTGACAGTAGCGTGCTTTGTGCGAGAGAAGAGGATGATCTGAACTTTGTCATAAAATATGGTTCAGGGACATGAAGTCGCATGCGTGGCTGGTTTATGGCTATTCCGGCGATCTCAGAGGCGCTTTCGTGCGCCTGAAGTCCGAGTTTCTTTCATCATTCACGATAATACCCAGGACTGCCAAGCTGTATGCAAACGGCTGTGATTGTGTTCTTCCGTTATTGTCTGCTAGTTGCTTCTGTTCGACGACTGCGTGAGTGTGTTTGGCCAAGGATTGAGGCGTTAGGCCTGGGCGTCATGCAGGTTGCGCCTCCGGAGCAAGCCTATCCGTTGAAAACAAACAGTCCCGAGATCATCTTTGCCTCATGAGTCATATATGCATAGCTGCCCGCTGCACCCAGCTATGATAACCTTCTCTTTGCTGCCATGCTCTTCACAGATTTCTACGGACTTCTCCGACTTGGCGAGATGGCCATGCCCGACAATCCTAACTTGCGGAGTACTTGTACACAAGTACTCCCAACGCATGTCAGGGCGTTATTGTGATATCAGCCGCATGTAGAAGTTGACTTGGGCGCGGTGATGGAACAGGATAATTGATGATACAGTGCACAGCTGGCGAGTTGGTGAGAGTAGCTGGAAGAGCAATGAACCAGGTCGGCATTGTCAAACCGTCGCCTAAGTCGATACGTAAACCTTCTCATAACTCGTCGCGGGCGATCAGTCGCATCCCTGGCCCCCGGTTAGGGTCCCGTCTGATAGAGCTCTTGAACAATGGGCCACCATCGAAGCCTTCCCTGGTCTCCTCGGTCGACCGGGCGCGGGGGATGCCCAAAGGTGGTATCAATTATACGGGGGATAGGCGTACGACTGGAACTAAGGGGAAAACCCAAAAGTTGCTGACGGGGGCAAGGCAAGTATGCTCTCGGACGCAATTGCGCTGAGGAGATAGCTTTCGACTTGCAGTTGATCTCGCTGTGTGTCAGGATATTCGTGAAGGAATGGTCCGAGACGATTGCCGGTAGTATTGTCCAGCGTATCTGTGTCCGCGTATTATGTGTAACATCAATTATAGACAGGGTCAACGTACCGCCTTTTCCTTGTCCCCACCTAACAGAAGTAGTAATTGACGGCAAAGCGAGGTGATGCCTTGCATTTTTATATTCCTATAAGCGGGTTGTCGTTGTACGCTAGAGCGTTGAGAAGCGAAACGCGTAGAGTCGCGTCGTCTGCCCTACGAGAGTATGGGAGTAGCTGGAGATGAACGGACCGGTTATCCTCGTTTGTGCCGGTATCATCCAAGAACCACGTACTGTCCGTGTCCGTCGCTCAAGCTGAGTTCGCACAACTCGTGACTTTCTTTAGGTTGTTATTCTCTGTTATTCCTCGCCACCTGATAGTGTCGGATCCAGCATAAACTGTCTGATCGATCCAAGTCACGCCTTGCTTCTTCACCGCTATATATAAAGCCCTTACCAGAATGTCGTTTCCCGTCCAACCATGCTTTCTGACCACGTCGACCTACCCACTGCCCTCGTCGCTATCGTCGCCTCGGTAGTCCTCATTCACTTGCTAGCCTATTTCTCCGACCCTTACGGCTTTCGTTCCTTCCCTGGCCCTTTCCTTGCCAAGTTCTCGGATGCATGGTTGGGATGGGTATCATATGCAGGCCACCGTTCCGAGACAATACATGAATTGCACAAAAAGTACGGTGAGTAGACTCGATATTTACTCGAATTCGCTTTCTAACTCGGGGTTACAGGTACCCTCGTGAGAATAGCGCCAAACCACCTTTCCATCGCTTCTCCAGAAGCCTTACAGGTCGTATATGCGCATGGAAATGGAGCCATGAAATCGCCCTTCTACGACGCCTTTGTTTCAATTCAAAGGGGCCTCTTCAACACTCGGGATCGCGCTCAACACAGCCGGAAGCGAAAGATCATCTCGCATATATTCTCCCAGAAGAGTGTCATGGAGTTCGAACCGAGTCTGCGTCTGTACGTTGGGCAGCTTATCAGCCAGTGGGAACGTCTATTCGGTGGTGCTGTAAAGGGCGAGTCTGGTACTGAGGGCGAGGGAGGCTGGTCTGGTCACGATGGTCGCCTCTGGCTTGACTGTCTTCCTTGTACGTACTCATATCCCCAATATCTTCTCCTTTTCACACCTTATCTAGGGACCAACTACCTCGCCTTTGACATAATCGGCGACCTCGCCTTTGGAGCACCCTTCGGTATGATCACGGCCGCCAAAGACTCTGCCCCAGTTCCCAAAAGCAACGAGGAAGGGCTTGCCGCTATCGGTCAAAAGACATCATGCCCAGTCGTCGAAATACCCGCCGTCCAAATTCTGAACGACCGAGGCGAGTTTTCAATGACCATGGGTGTCTTCCCTCCGTGGTGGCGCCCCATTGCCCGAAAACTCCCAATGTTCCAAGTCGGCGGTAAAGCGGTCAAATCTCTCGCTGGTATCGCTATAATGGCCGTTGCCAAACGGCTGGCAACTCCTACGGATAGAACTGATCTACTCAGCAAGCTCCAAGCCGGCAAAGATGAAAAGGTACGCCGATATCTCCATCCATAACGCGTCATTCAGATGTTTACTATTCACAGGGCAAGCCTATGGGCCGAGAAGAACTTACTGCCGAGGCTCTCACGCTTCTCATAGCAGGTTCGGATACTACGTCCAAGTAAGAAACGTGCTTTTCTCTACTTTTCGTGTGGATCTGAATTTCTACTAGCTCCACTTGCGCCATAATCTACTACCTTGCCCGAAACCCCCACGTCCAAGACAAACTGCATAAAGAACTCGACGAGCAGCTCAATGACTCGGTTTCGACAGCCGACGAGGTGAAGAACCTCCCCTACCTTGACGCGTGCATCAACGAAGGTCTGCGATTGCACTCAACGTCTGCTCTGGGTCTCCCGCGAATCGTACCCGAGGGCGGGATGACAGTACACGGTAGTTTTTTCCCCGAGGGCGCGATTTTGAGTGTGCCGAGTTATACGATCCATCGGGACCCGGAGGTATGGGGTGATGATGTAGAGGAGTACAGGCCGGAGAGGTGGTTCGAGAGGGATAACGTGCTGATTCAGAAGACATTCAATCCGTTCTCCCTTGGTCCTAGGTATGAGGCCTTAATTTTGTCTACGTGAAAGTGACTGATTTGTTTCTTGGTAGGGCGTGCGTTGGGCGCAATCTCGCGTCGTTGGAGTTGCAGATCATCGTTTCGTCCATTTTGAGGAGGTTTGATTTCGTGTTGGAGGATCCTGCTGCCGAGGTATGGTCTCTTTTTTTTATACCTGTGTTATATGGAGCTGATGGTGGTCGCAGTTACCGACGAGGGAGGGTTTCTTGCGGAAGCCGTTGAAGTGCAGGGTGGGTATTAAGAGGCGCGATGTACTTTGAAATATACCAGGACGCGAATTGTATTTGTATGATCGTCGGTGTTTTCAATCATGTCGCGCCGTCTGTCTGACTTATTCAAGTGGTTCATCATCACACGGAGATCTCACTTCGTTTTGGAAAGGCCACTTGGCTTGCAAGTCTAGACGGTGGATATCACATCTTTGAAGAATGCCGATAATGATGTTGAAGGTCTAGATCGGTAACCCCCAACACCCCACGTTATGGGTGACACGGGGGCAAAGTACGAGTGTCCTACTACTCGTCACTTTGCAACTCTATGTGAAATACAGTACTCTCGTGTGAAACTCCACATAACTTTCTCATGGCGTTCCTTCGAAGAAGGCATTGTGGCAAAGGAGGGATGGAAGGAAAGAAGTTTTAATACCTGACGTGGCTCAAGTTCAAAAAGAAACGTGCGTGGGTTCGTACTTGAGTTGAGCACAGGTCAGTTTGTCTATGAAATGTTTACTCTGATCCTCTCCTTTTGTCTTGCCACTCTACTGCCGAGGCCATGAGGGAATACCCTTGATGGAACTTGGCCATAGCAGCAGAGCGTAGGGTTGGTTCGGTCTCGTAGTAGCCTTGGTCTAATTTGTAGATAGCCAGTTCGTAGATACACCAGTGCTTGTAGTACGGACCCCGGCGCGTTTATTTAAGGAGCCACTGACCCACGTCGGGTAATAAAACTTGCTTGCTTCCCTTCCTTTTTTCCCACTACCACAACGGAAGGAAATAAGTAGTTAAATTTTTTAGTCGTCTTGGCTCGTCTGTACTTCTAAACAAAAAAAATGACTACAGCAAGCTAGCTAAGTACGAATTATCACTCCCCAGCTACTACAGGACCGAACCTACCCTATGCTCTGTGACTTTGGTCAAGCCCCATGATGAGTACTCCTTCACGGCGCCAGCCTCGGCGCTAAGAAATACTATAATACTTAACACAGAAGGGGGGAGGGGGGCATAGCGCAGGAGCTTTGTGCCTGAATATGAAGAGAACAACACAGATGAGCGAGTCATAGCAGACACTTGGTGGCGACCTTCCTTCGTCGTACTATACGCAGTTGTCTTGGTGACAGAATAGTATGAGGAAATCGGACATCCTATACCAGTTAGAAGCGTTAGCCCCGCAACCCCTGTTTTCTGTGTGATGATACGGGCATCGTCAAGTCCAGAGCAACCGGAGACACCGCAAGATATAAGGGAGACAAGGGGGGTGTCCTACTATAGCCACCGGCCGCGATTTCCGATTCTAGTCTCAAGTAAATGGTTCCATCATTGAATCGTGTCGTCCATCGTGCGGAGGTCTCACTTTGTATCGGAAAACCCACCTGTACCTTGTCAAGGGGTGCTAGCAAGGACTTGAATCAACCGCATCTTTGCAGAGGATCAAGTATCATGGCCAAAAATAACTAACTCCCACCTTCTCCCAAGACCCAAATGGGTGTTTTCATTTACGAGTAGAATAGCTATTCTCGTGTCTGACGTCGCGTCATTGGATCGCGTGAGTGCATCGTGCGACGTGCGTGGCTGCGGAGGTTTCACTCTGTATTGGAAGATCCAGCCGGTGCAGAGAGAGTACGAGTGAACCAGTGCAAAACAGCCGGCGGAAATGCCTTGCTCTATCGTAGCCCACAACTCGATGACAGTCGATCATCCGGGTTACTATCCCGATCGACTACGCACCGCGGGTGTGGGGGATTCGAGTCTACATCTGTCCTGTTTTTTATATCCGTTGCGTCACATGAGCGTACTGGAAGAAGCCACCGTGAGTCTTGTTTTCCAAAAATACTTTCGGGTATGTTTAGTACTAATGCCGCCTTAAGCTTCTCACGGACTCGGAATCTATTTGCTCTAAGACTTCTCTCGTGCGATGCTCTTTCTTCAGTACCATGAACAATGTCCTCCTCCATAGCGTCCACGTCCGCCTCGCCGGCTCCCTCCTCTCAGAGTACTGACTCGAGCAACAGCAACAACCCCAGCTTCTTCTCCCCAGGCTCATCACCCCCGCTTATCCTTGCTTTCCTGGCAATTGGGCTCTTCGCTGCAGCGATGATTGCAGTTTTTGGGTGGAGGAGGATACAATTTGGGAGCATAGCTGGACCGAGGGCGGGTGTGGATGAGCGGCTGAGACATTTAGGCGAGAGGCCAAAGTTGTGGGATCTCTGGACGGGCAAAGGCCAAAGCACGTCAGACAATTGGGAGGGCATAATGGTGAGCTCATGATGTTTATCTCATGATGGTCACACGATCGTCGTCGTTACTGACACCGGCTTCTGTACAGCCTATCTCTGCCATCGTGCACTATTCCGTCTCTGATACCAAACCTGATCGCTCGAAGAGCAATGTATCCTTCCTACCACTACAGCAACTTCTTCGATCACGTCGAGATGGAGATTCGTTTTCTTTAAATGCGGACGACGACGACGATGGATCAACATCAGTAGATGTTCAGGTGGCCGTGGCCGTAGCTATGCCATCACCACCGAGTATAAAGCGGTTATCCATGGCTCCCTCAGCCTCCTCAGGGAAAGAGCCGGAGGAGATCGTGGACAAGAATGTGCTGGTGGAGTATTCCCTAGGGCTTTTTGCTACCAGAATACCTTGGCGCAGGGAGGAAGGATGAGGTCTCAGGCGGGACTGTATGCTCTGGCTTGTTCCTTTATGTATCAGCCGTCGCATTTATCTGTACTTTTAGACAGAGACTCTGGATTATTACCACATTATCATGTCCAATATCATATATCAGCTCACCTGGGACTGCCTAACCCCGCGCTTGTCCTTGACCTGAGCGTCGAAGCGTCAGGATGTACGTGTCGGTAAACTTCAGCGACGGTGTGAGCCCACCAAAGTAATGGTTTCCTCCCAAGTAATGCCCCCGGTTGAGCGTCGATGCCGTCCCCGGATGCGCAAACAACGTCCTCATCATCATCTCGCGCTGTTTAGGGCTCAACGTAGCCTGTTCAGCGTACGTTAGCGGAACGCGAAGGTACCGATAAATACTCTGCAGCACGTTATGGATAGTCACCGAGTGGTTATGGGTGTTCTCTACATGAATTGGACCCCACGACTCGGGGAAGGCGCCGCATGTGATGATTATAAAACGGAGGCGTCGGTCGACGGCTCGAGCGAGCGCAATGTACTGGTATTTTCCGTTTGAGTCACTAGCGCCAGTGTCGTAGGCTGAGTATTCAGGATCCTTGAACATATCCCAGTGCAGCCGGCAGGCTGAGGGTGCGGAACCGGCTTGGTACCTGGAGTCGTTGAGGTGAGAGTTGTCTATGCGATAAGCGATAATGGGATGGGGGGCTGCGTTGGGCATGCTTGAAGCAAAGAGAAGACCGAGGAGTTTGGTACTTGGGGACAGAAGTGGGGCTTATATGGATGGGTAAGCCCGTTGAGTCATGCAACGATATATGTAGACCCGTGGTCCACAGATGGACAAATGGATATTGATGGTTTATGGCCTCGTTCTAGGATGATTACTGCACTGTGTGGCTATCTTCACATGTACGGCTGCAGTCTAGATATCGTGCTGTTTTCCTTGCTGCTATTCAACAGATAATAATATGCATCACAACGTGGTACGTACCTCTCAGATTGCCGTCAAGTGAAACAGTTAGTGGGAAGTGGGAAGATAGACGCCTCTCTAACGTGACTCCGAACGGTCTGATGATGTTATTTCGAGGTCCGAAGGGTAGTATCGGAAGAAGTTATGTAATTTCATGTTCCAGGCAAAGAATCTTGGTACCATAGTTGAGGCGGAGTGATTCAGCTCTAAAAACGAGAGCGTCAATCAGTTCGAAGAGAATGTCGGACAAGAGTAAATGAAGCACAGTTTTTACATAACGATCAAGATCGATAAGGACTCGCGACTCGCGACCCCCCATATCCTGGATCTTCTACAATCAAATCTCATAAGGAGATGCAAACCCGAGATTGTTTCTGCGGCGTCGATCCCCCCGGTCCCGAAACTCTAACATCAGACCTCATCAAAGTATACCATGATGGTACTCCTCTGGTACCTCCATATTTCCTTGACCCGCTAAGCTGCACACACTTGGTGTAGCTTTAGCTACAGCAGTCATGACAGACCATTCGCGTAGGCCGAATTGTACCCCTTTCGGCCGCTGGGATACCGTGATATCTTGAAGCTTCCACTGTGAGTAACGTTTCTGGGACACTTCACACCTCAGAAGTCTCTGAAAACAAGCATCAGAACGCGTCAGAACAGCGGAATTCTTTGCTCCCTACACATTGTTCAAGTTGTGAATGGTGGCTTGTATTGAGATGAGCAGACCCTGATAAAACAACGGGAAGTCAAATGATGAAAGAACAGCATCATCAAATTCTAGACGCACCTGACAAACCAATGATATCGGAATAGATGAGTATCAGCCGGGCCAATCCCGAAAGCTCAGACGCCAGTAAATCAAATGTCTCTGGGGTGATTGTGAACACAGATACATGCAACTTCTTCAAGAGCTGCGCATGCGAGAAGATAGTGACAATCATCTCCAATTGATCATAGGTTAGGCGGTTGTTGAGAAGTGTGAGGCTAGTCAACGTGTCCGAGGAACGACGTAAACACGACTCCAAATCGTTGAATGGCAGACGTGCGGGGATCAAGCTCAAAGACTGAAGATTAGAGAGCGGGAGGGTATGTTGATTCACATGTTCGTCAAAAAAACGCTTCATCCACTGATCGGGCTGCTTGGTAAGCGCTATTTCCTTCAATGCGACATCTTTGAGTGTGTAGGCATGCTGGGTGAGTATGTTGGCGAGGCCTGTTGGGTCACTGAGAGTGACCATGGCGACGTGCAGGACTCCCAAGTCGATGAAGCAAGGAAGGAGGCTGAAAATGTTTGAAAGATCCAAATAATGACTGGTCACTTTGAGACGGTGGATAGTGGGACTGAAGCATCGGTGAATACAACCCTCATCGAGAGCTCCATCTTGAGTAATGATATTCTCTCCTTCATGGATCACCAGTTCCAGGTCTTCGAGAGAAAGGAAGGTCGGGTGGCTGGCTAGCATACGAGTGAGTTTTGGTAACGGAGCGTCAATGGCGAGTTTCTTGAGGTTCGTCCCAAAGGCATTCCAGAGAGAAGCAAAAAACTCTACTGGGACCTTTACTGGGCCCCAGAAGATACTGATATCTTGTATATCGTTCAAATAAGGCAGCATCTCAGACACAGCAGAAAACTGTGCCCTCAAGATCTAGAGAATCGGTTGAGACAAGTTAATTGACGCAGAACTGGTAGATGACGTACTCCAGCAATGATGCCGTTAGGAAATCGGTGATAGCAAAACTCAATGCGTCGTACAAGCTTGGATATGTCAGAATCTCTTACAATGTCGTCAGCTGGTAGACCGAAAACGAAATAAAAACTGACATACCTGAGATGTTCTATGACCTTCAGATTAGTGAATCTTTCCAACTTGACAGTGCGATACCGCGCCACCATGGACGCGTGAAAGAAGGCAGAGTTAAGTGAATATAGTTCCTTGAGGTATTCATCCGGAATGTACGAGGCGACGCATTCCCAGATGTCGTAAGGAATGTCGGGCATGGTGGTTGCTGTGCAAGTTGATCAATTGTCCAGGTTGCTGGTTGTTGATGGTTATCATGCCACCTATCCTGTTCAATAGAAAGAGCAAGATATCTGGGATTATTTTTGCAATCGTAGTGAGTAGCCATTTTTGTCCTGCCAGTGCCAGGCCGCAGGCAGGCGGAGAAAGAAAAGAACGCTGTCAGAGCTGAGTTAGCAATTTCGGGCCGCGGCCCTTTGTCATCCACGGCATGACGGCCCGAATGTTTCGTAAAATAAGCAACGTAGGTACAGCGCCTTACTCTGAGTCCGGCGTGGAGTCCACGAAACAATCAAAACGCTCCTCTTTGCATCACCATAATGCCCCCCAAGGCCAAGTCCCCCAAATATGCCCTCAACGAAACCCAAAGGCTTATGTATGCCTCCGAAAAGCTCATGAACTTCCGATGGATTTCCAAGGTGGTAGCCTCGTATTCCTCGTATAGACTTTCCGAGAAAGATTTGGTACCGCCCAGCCTACAGCTTGAACTGGCCGAAGTTGGTTAGTCCATGTTCCGCATCTCTGTTTATTGCGTGTGACTGGGAATCATAACAGGTCAATACGCTGAGATCGCTTCGAATAATCATGTTCCGGTGGACTTTGTGTTCAAGAACATCGACACCCTGATACAACCCGATTTCCCACTGGAAGACTACCAGGCGCTTCAGGGATCCATTTTGGTATCCGAGTTCTTTGGACGGGTCTCCCACTTGCACGCGTATGTTGCGTACCGCCCACTCACGAAACAGCTCATCGTAGCTACCTCCGGGACGACCTCATTTCCTCAGGCCATTCAGGATATAAAGGTTGTGAAACACCGACATCGGTCAGGCCGGGGGGTCATCCACTCGGGATTCTGGAGCCTATACAAGGGCGTACGGGATTCCGTTTATACAGGAATAGCCAAGGGCTTCCGAGAACATGACGTGAAAGAGCTTGTTATAACAGGCCATAGCATGGGTGGTGCCGTGTCGTATTTACTTATGATCGATGCGCTCACCCAGAAGATAAATATACCCCCGGATGTGCGGCTCAAGCTGGCGTCATATGGTGCACCGAGAGTTGGCGATGCGTCCTTTGTGAAATACTGGCGAGAGTTAGTATCAAAACATTGTGACGTGTATGGTGAATCATCTATGGTAGAACTATGTGTTAAGGCCTACAACGATGGTACATATATCTTTCTCATTCAGTAGCTCCCGACTGACGTGCGTGCATAGGGGTCCCCTCCTTACCACCTCTCGCGTTTGGTTATCGACATTGCACTGAGAGGCCTATGTATCTTGTACATGGCCATATCTTTCGCATACCCGCTTCGGAGTGCGAGTTCTCCCTTTTCGTTGCCGAGCCTCCATCGGCAGACTGTATAGCCATCGAGCATCCCAGAGGAGGGCACAACTATTATAACGGGCGCGATATGGAACGGGTACCACGGCGGTTAGATTGGCTAGAGAAGGCGATGGGAGGTGAAGAGGATTGGATAGAGAAGTACAAGCTCCATGCTGCTAAACACCTCAAAAGGCTTAGTCCTATGAAATCCAAATGAAATCTTAATGTCCGACGATACAGGCTACTTACTAATAAGCTTACTTGAGCGTCAATATGTATTTGTGCTCTACAAAGAGCCATTAAATAATATTGACTGAATTGTTTGATAACTTGGCTGATCTTTCGAAAATTTCTGAATGCGCTACAATTACTTAACCCGTCTACTCCTTTGTCCGGCTGGTGCAATACAGCCCTTATAAAGGTTGGATGGTCGGGTCGGGTCCTACAGGAACGACACGCGTAGGGTTGATCTAGAACAGAGATTATTTTTCGACATCGAAGAAACCCAAAGAAATTCATACATGAGGATGCGACCAATAATAGTGCGTCTTGATGTGTTCAAAGTTTGTAGAGGACTTGAAAGCATCGTTGTTCCAATATAACTTTTTCATCCACCTGGAAAAGTTCTTAGAGCAGTAGCATGAGCGGGTGAATGAAACCAGCCTGTTAATTTCAGGATATCCATCGCGGATGGTCCGGATGTTGCATTTGAAGTGGCCGACATACACTGGGTCGAAGCGAACCTGACGTCACGATTAGACAAACATCCACCGTCTGTTCAAAGAGTAAGAACATACGATGGTTACCCAAAGTCTGATATCGCATTCCGTCAGCTGGTTCCCAATAATATAATCCTTTCCGGTGAGGAGCTTTTCGACTTTGTCGAGGGATTCAAACAATTTGTGAACCGCCTCTTCGTAGGCAGCCTGAGTAGTAGCAAACCCAGACCGATAAACACCGTCTAGGAAAAAGTATGGTCGTAATCAGAAAAAGGAACAAGGGAAATCGTGAACCCACTGTTAATGGTGGGATAAATCCAGTCATTGAGACTATCGATTTCTGCTCGAAGAGATTCAGGATAATAATCCAGAACGGCTTTGTCGGCCGGAAGCTTGTCATTGAAAGCCGTGTTGAACATCCGAATGATCTCAGAACTCTCGTTATTCACGATGGTTTGCAATTTCTTGTCCCAGAGGACCGGCACGGTAAATCTTGGGTATTAGTCAGGCAATTTGAAAACAAGGGAAAAAGTCAACGGCGTACCTTCCTTCATAATAGGGCTCAGCCTTGAGATACAAGTCCTTCACATGTTGCGAATTGTATAAAGGGTCGGCGTCCGCACCCGGAAACTGATCTGCAGGTGCAAAAGGCCAACCATCCGTACCCATACGGGGTGAGACAACGGTAACGGCTGGTTAACGACTGATCAGTCAATGAGAGATGGCAAGAAAAACGAAGATACTCACGAACTAGATCATCGAGACCCTTGAGCTTCCTGACGATCAAGGTACGCGTTGCCCAAGCTGAGGACATTTAGCTAAAATATGTTATCAAATCTTCATTTACGTACGACAGGCATAGGAAACGTATAGATGGTAGCGACCTGTACGGTATCTATCAATATATATCCTCGATAAAAATCAACTCGCTGCTCACCAAGCTCTGGTTCAAATTTCCCCCCTTTTTCGATAACATTTCGGAAAGAGGAGGGTGCGCGTTTGAAACTGCCATCGTCTGAGGCTTTCATGATAGAAATGTCAGACTGAGCCTTGACAGTCTTAGAGGACATGGTAGAAATCGCTGTCCGAGCCAGCGAAGAGAGAGACAGTGATGGTCTCACTAATGAGAGTACTCCCGGTAACATGATACGGTTTGACGGACCGAGATGACGTCAACATGGGAACGCGTCGCAAAAATAAATAAGTAAATAAAAAAGTCCTACTGCGACCTGAGTGGGAAGGCGTCTGTCCTCAGCCATCGTTTTGCTCTTACAATCAAGAAATAACTTGAAATAAGTACATGGAAATTTTATTTGCCCTTAGCTATCACGGAGCCAGCGGTGGTGAAAAATCCACAGGCAAACATCAATAGGCAATAATACTATCTCGGACATCATGTGATACGTATGGGAGGGGAGATTTCTTAAAAATAACTCGAAAAATAAACCATGTCGGCTGATTCTTCATTTCGCTTCCATGTCGTGGCCCATCGTCGTCGTGACCGGTGCTAATGGGTACGACTCCTGCTCTCCTTTCTCTTTCTTTACTCTGAGAATGCTTCAGCGGTGTCGGGTACTCGATATGCCAGCGACTTATCTTTCAACTATCCGACATGGACCAAGCTTTCTCACCCCCCAGTTCTCGAGAAGGCGACCTTTTCCCTGACCCCTGCGAGGGCTTGACAATCGTAATGGCGTGTCGAAGCTTTCATCGAGCAGACACGGCGCGCCGTGAACTGTATGCGTCCCTGGATTCCCACATGGCCAAGAAAAATACTGGATACGGAGGACACGCGAAACGATTCAGGGAGAATTTGAAAATAGAAATTCACACTGTTGACCTCGCCGAGATTTCAAGTATATTTGCTTTCGCAGATGAAGTGTCCAAAACGTACGTCGAGCGCTGGTTTCATTTCGCCCATCTGACTTTACCAGGTACCCATATATCTCGCATTTCATTTTCAATGCAGGGGTGGCTAGTTATGATCACATTAATTGGCGGAAGGTCGTCCAACAATTCGTCGTGGATCCTATGGGCATGGTGACGACGCCCCAGTACAATATCCATTTTGTCGGCGAGTCGACCAAGGATGGACTGGGTTTGATCTGGCAATCGAATCTTTTCGGTCATTACGTTTTGGTGGGTTGACCTATGTCGCATTTTCACGCGTCTGACTTCTACCGACAGTTCCGTGCTCTCCATCACCTCCTTTCCGCTCCAGCATACAAGTGGGACACGCGGGTTATCTGGATGTCGTCTATCGAGGCCTCTCCTGACCTTTACGCATCCGATGATTGGCAGTTAATAAAACACACCATTTCATACAACGCTGTCAAATACCAAATAGACATCCTCGGAACGCAACTGGACCGGATCGCCCTTGAAACGCCAGATTCTGAAAAACGAATACGACACATAGTAGTTCATCCAGGAATCGCTTCTACCCCGTTTTCGAATAAACTTGTCAATTTTTGGACGAACGCACTCAAAGTCGTATTGATGTATATCGTACGTCACATCTGCCGTCTATTCTTCACCTACTGAACACATTAGCAGGCGCGTTGGTGCGGATCGCGGAATCATGTGATCGATCCATTCAAAGCAGCGATATCAGCCGTATACATATGCTTAGTGCCGTTGTCGATACTTGCCTCTTCGCAGGTTTATAAGGGCGGCGTTTATCAACCAATGAGGTTTGCTGCAGAAACGGATAGGCTAGGACGAGCTGAGGTTGGCGTCCACAAGGTCAAGTGGTGGCCTGAGCACCAGCAAGAAGCCGAACTTCTTGTTGACCGGTGCAACAACCTGTACGAGGAGTTCAAAAGTCGATAGTATTTTTTACATACAACTTCAACTGAGTTCTTGGGCAAGCATCAATATTTGTACACCGTCAGTCAAATGTTCCCACTAAAGATGTCCTGCTTCGTGCCCAAATAAAACACGGGAATTTCTCCTAGACCTGCATTGACATGGACAAACGCGCCACCTTGTCCAAATTCAACATCTGTCCACCTAAAACCACGCTCAATCACAGTCAATCTGCTTGCGTCTGATCACTCACCAGTGAGTCCAGGATAATCCTTGTTCTAACAAAGAATCGGGAAGGCAAGGAAGATACACCACCTTGGAAGCCACGTTGGCCTCTGTGACTGGTGCAACGAGGATGCGTGGACCTGTTTATGCGGAAAATAAGGACATCATACGAAAACAAGTTACACGCGACTGATTATTCTCACCAAACATATACTCGTGGATGATACTCGGGTCATTCGCCCTCGTCCCGTTGACAACATTGTCGTCAGACGACGAGAAGTCGTAATACAGCGGCCTCATGATAGTCCTGCCTGTAGCTTGGAGCATCTGGAACAACTTCTTGACATATGGTATGAGCTGGTAGCGAAGAGTGATATACTGCAGGGATGAAAGCTCTTTAAACTTCCAAAGCTCGGGTACGTTGGACATACCTCCTTGAGAATGACAAAATTTTCGTCCCCGTAGGCCCACGGCTGACAAAAGTGTTAGAACGGAACAGAATAATCATACAAACGAGAAAAAAACCTCGTTAGGACAGTTATTTCCAAAGGGTACATTCGCCCCCGCAATATTACAACCCCGAGAACTGTATAAACATTAGTTTCCTATGCACAAGGTGAGAGAGAAATGGTAAGCTCACCCATGGACACGCGTCTACAACGTCAGTCAACGCAGCAGCACGGATAGAAAACACATCCAGACTTACATACGGCAAGAAGACACCCATAGCAAACCACCGAACGAATAGCTCTCGTCCCTGTTTCATAGTCACTCACAGAACAAGAGAACGAAGCTCAGCATGTCTTACAGCATCAGAATCCACATTCAAACCATCGAACCCGCCAATATCCAAGGTCCACGAGGAGATCCCCGAAGCTGACACTGACACCCCAACAGTGATTTGTTGCGCCAATGTACTGAACTCAGACGAGGTATCCCCGCTCCAGAGGTAGGAACAGTACCGTTGCCCACCGGCGAATGTACTTCTCGTTAGAGACATATACTCACAAGATGTCGTATTCTTGCTGTTTGTTAAGTTGTGCAACCCTTCGTCTATTGCTGCCTGGTGAAACCAAGGGTACAGTTTCCCTGTTGCTTCCTGCGTGCCGCTGAAGTACTGGGTAAATGTTCTTGCATACGGAAGTATGTTGATGGGTTGTCCGTCTAGGATAATATTGTGTCAGTTTTCACCCGACATGGACGATAAGACACGCCCTACTGTTAACGAGCGGTTCCCCCAGACTGCCACCTTGGAAACATATTAAAATCGTATAGGCAAATCCGATCTCTGCGGAGCATACCATCTGCTTGGTCAATCCAGAAGTTATGTATACCGATTGAGAAGTAGCTATCGTTGAGGCGCTTCCCTTGTATGCCCAGTAAGAGAAGCCGTTGGAACGGACAATCCTGAATAGCAACTTACAGAGAAACTCCCGGGCAGCGGGGTTCGTGGAATCCACTAAATAAAGATATTCAGGGACAAGCGTAAAAAATCAAGGGAGCTTCCATACCAAGACGAATATAGACGCCGGCGAAAGAGTCCTGGACCCCTGTTCCATCTCTGGTCGTTGCTAACATCCCTCCCCGTTGAAGGGAGAGATAATTCACCGAGAGATCTTCGACACTGGGCCACAGCGACACCATCATTTCTGCTCCAGTCAGTTCTTTAACTTGCGCCGCCATACCCGCTGGATCCGGCCAAAATTCGGGATCGAAAGACCTAGACGCACTGGGTCTGTCATAGACCGAACAACTCTAAAGTTGACGTACCAGTCACCCTGATATTTCCAGTTGAAGAAGTCTAATGTCAACCTCGTTTTAGAGGTCTTTTCCGAGTTAGGTGAGGTGAAAACTCACCAACGACGATTAAGGACACGCTGACCTTCTCGTCATGGAAACGTTGCGCCACATCGATGACTTGGGATTGGTTCCAGTAGCGCAATTTGGACTGTTGATAACCCAGGATAAAGTCAGGAGGTGTTGGTTGACGACCTTGTGAAAATATATTAAACCTGGGAAATGTTAATGCAGAGAAAACCAACCGGTTACGCCAGTGTATTGCTGTTGGAGTGCGTCGTAATTCCCAGGAGCCGCAGTCGTTCTACATACATAAATCAGAGATAGCCGCGGAAGTGCCGGTGTAGCTCACAAAAAATAATCTACAACATTGGCTTCAGAGGCCACAAAACGCGTCCGACGCGTGCTGAATTCTGGTCCAGACCTTTGAGATTATGAATAGCTTCCCCCCAAGGCAATTTCCGTACCGATCTGCCCTTGTCCAGGCATATTGAAGAACTGGAGATAACCCTGCTCCGAAAGTCAGAACGCGGAATATCATTTCAAGAGGACCAACGGTCACAACAAACTTTATTCGACATGTAGACAGGGATCGGAACTTGAGAATTGAAGTTGATAAGGTCGATAACTTGGCCTTTCTTGTTCACGGAATCATCTCTACAACAGGCCTGTTGCCCCATGCCATAGAACTGTTCGTCAGGGTCCGAAGTGAAGGAGAATGCCGCTTGGAAGCTCGAAGCCCGGAAGTCTTGTGTATAGAATCTTGATGGAAGAGCCTTGGTGTCCGCATATTCCGACGTCAACAGTGTATCGGTGCCATTCGATTCCCGGCGGTAAAAGAAAAGCCTCCCACCCTGGACAGAGACAAGGAGATCTCCGTTGATGAATTGGCCGGAACCTTGAACTCCTAGTTCTGTGTCAAAAGATAGACCTTGATTACCTCCGGGGCCTTCAATCGGAGGGTCGTACAGAGCTGAGAGCTCAGTCCCGGTGGGGTCTCTCATCAGACTGGATCGCACGCGAACCCCATTGGTTCCAAAAGGCTGAGTACAATTCAATTAGACAGAAAAGAGTATCAAGAGCCATCGCACGTCCTTACTTGAATGTAAACACGTTCGAAACCGTTGATTATCCGTATCCCAGCGGCGTTAGCTAGCGTTGGGAAAACAGTGGCCACTGCCAAGCACAACCGAGCACGAAGAAGCATAATTGGGAAGAAACGAGAAAGGCCAGCTGGCTTGTATTTATGCTTTTCGGTCTGTTGACAGTCTGCACGTAATAGACGGTCCGTACAACAGTGCGTGCACTGAGGATCATTGGAAGTGCTTAGAACGGGGTTACCAGCACGTACGGCCTATCACATGGGCAGAAATGAACTGGAAGATAATCGGAGACGAGCATATGAGGATGTACAAATTCATCAGAAGCTTGAAGGTGACTTCGAAAAGGTGGAGAAAATCCAGGTCGAGGTCACGCCACTGAGAATGGTATGAGCGTATACATCAATAGAGGCATGTTATATGTACATACTGGACTGTGAACATTTTGGAGTGTTCAGTTCGAGGATTCGTAGTGAGCCGTCCCGCCTCACCAGTGACGATTGGAACGAACATAAGGTCGGCATCTCCTGGCCCTGAGTACCGGCGCACCGCCACATGCTGATCGCAACCCAAAAAGCTTCTTTTCCGTCTTCTCCGTATGCATGTCCGCGGGCTCACACAGCCAGCTCGTCCCTGCTTGTCCTTTGGCCCAATGGACGCTCGCAGATTTACTTTTCAACCTAAATAAGTCGTTATATTCATCCCTTCTTCTCTACGGCCCGAACGTTTACGAAGAACGCCGCCGCACCGACTCGATCTGTGTTTCCTCTAGCTCATGATCGCCGTTTTTTACCCAATTGCAAACTTATTGGTCATGATATGGCGGTAATTGATTGCCCCGAGCGTCAACGTCAAACACTACTCCGTTCTCGTGTCGAATATTGGCCACGGAGGTCTTTGGAAAACATAACCGGGTTTTCTCTGCAGAAGATTGGGCATCAGTATCTGAGACTTAGGAGGGCCATTCGCGATTTTTCAATGAGAGTGTCTTCTTGCAAGGCCCCTGTACAGTACTAAATATTCTTTGGAACTTGGCAGGCAGACTAGGAGGCGTGTATGCCGCTATAGACCGACATAGAGGGGTAAACAGCGGGTCATCGATCATCACACACACGATTCCCAACAGAGTTGCCCCTAATGTATTTGGTTTTTATAACACTTGGATCTGCCGCTGTCCCATCCAAGCCTCTTCACTATGGGTGCTTATGATGACCCCCTCGGGTACGTTCTCTTGTCTTTGGTCTAACTTCTCTCTGACCCTCTGGCCCCAAAAAGATCCATTCTCATTGGGACATGGGTATCATCTTTGCTGTTCATGCTCATCATTCAAGAGACGATAAGATATTACCGGTCATTCAGGAAGGATAGCCTGGTACTCAAAACCTTCGTTGGCGTTGCTATCACAGTCGATGCAGTCTCGCTCATTGCTGACTATGCTGACGTGTATTTGGTTCGCCATTTCATGATGTTAACTGTAGGGCCTTTCTGACGCGTCCACGCAGTATACAATCTCGCACTGGGGTAAGGTAGCCCTCTTACTTTGCCAGTCAGTCAGCTCACAGTCATCCAAGGCGACGAGGAATTCCTGAAGAATCAAGTGAGCCGTTGAAATCATATCTGTTCATTTATCAAGTCGCTGATACGAGGGGACAGTATTGGCCCGTAACGCTGTATTTAGCCACTACCGCTGTTACTGCATTTCTAGTGCAATGTTTTCTCGTCAACCGATACTGGATATTGTCAGTCTACACCTGTCAGCATCCCTCTTTCACCGTTCTCATCAATTAACAGGACGAGAAACATTGTTGTGGCTTCTATCCTCGTACTTCTGGTCGTCGTGGCGGTAAGCAGTCTATCATCGTGGAATATATCCGCTGATTCACATGCCAGTTCGGTGGCTCTATGTCAACCGCGATAATGCTGACCATTTATAATGCGTATGCTGACCGGCACCACGCCAAGGTCCCTGTTACACTATGGCTCACCTCGACCGCAGTAACTGGTGTGAATGTTAACATCACCATCATGCCGCCTCTGACCGTGATTTAGATATCGCCATCGCCACTGTTCTCATATGGCAATTGTACAACATGAAAACGTCGTTCAAGGCTACTGAAGGGTTGGTTTGAATATTTTACGTTTGGCCTCTAAACTCACTTTCGTTTTGAAAGTTTAATTCAACGTCTCATGCGATCGGCCATGCAAACTGGTTCTACGACATCAATCGTCGCGGTTTTGGTTCTTATCACATATCTTGTCAACAATGAGAGTAACAGTGCGTATCTTCTTGCTTTGCCCCACAGTGTGGCTCATAAGTTTGTCATAGTCGAGACCGGTTTTGCGTTCATTCTTGGCCGGCTGTATATTCTGACTTTGTTGTACAACCTCAACGTTCGGAAAGTCTCCAAGAAATCCCACGCAGCCTCTTCGGACCGTGAATATCGTGTTGAAAGAGCCAACAATCCTACATTTACATTTGACGGCATCCGTGAGTATCAAGCACCATCAGTAAAACTGCGTACTCACCCCTTTTTTTGTAGACGTTCAACACACTGCTGTAGTCCACATGGACTCGATCGATGGGGGTTTGCCTTCACGAGCCTCTCCGAGCATTTACAAGGCACAGGTAAAATTCCTCGCGTTAGCAGCTGCCACGACTTATGCCCTGACAAAACTACCCATCTCTTAGGACCTGACACGGACGGACGATGACAATAAGGACAAATCTGAAGGAGGATCTGATCGTGGATCTTACGCTGCACAGTCTGCCATTGATAAGGTGTAACAACAGACGGTAACTGCGGACCTCTGATCAGAAAAAAAACTCCTTCCGTTCTGCTGAGGCTCTGTCCCGGGAAGGCGCTTTAACTGTATCTATACTTTATCTATTCCTGATTCCTGATTTTCTAATTTATACTTGGTATCATAATGGTTTATTCGGAATATGTGCGACTTTCCGATTGGAGGAAGCCTCCTCGGTGCACGTGTGTCGTACTTCCCTCTATGGCAGTGGTACAAGGTGCATCGTATCAATTCGAGGCGCTTCCCAGATGTTATCGTGGTCTCCACTAGATTGAGCCCGAAAATAGAGACTTTCATCTTGTGTGATCAACGTCTTGTAAATAGTGTACCTGCGCACAGCAAGATGCAATCCTCCTGGATCAGCCAAAAATTAAAGCATCGGCCTTGTACGAAACTCCCTCCCCAGGGCGCTGATTCCACTAGATATGTGTTCGGTCCTGTAGCATAGTGTATTATGACGATATATAGGTAGTACACATGTAGGACGGACTCTGTTTCGTTTCCTTCTCAGGGACATTTGATCAGAATAAAAACCACCACCTTGACCGGATCTGTCCCGGATATCCTTTTCGGCTTCTTTGCGGGCGGATCGGCCGATAAAGTGGGTGGATAGTTTTGATTTTTCACTTGAACAAGTCAAGCTCTTTGACACAATCTCTGTGGATACTGCCGTGTAATACTACCTACCTACCATGAAAATAAGTACGGGGCTGTCAGTACTTATGTTGCACACAACCTCGAGTCACACAATATAGGTGACAAAGGTACCGAGACCGCCCGTCTGAGCCAAGGGGGGGGGCATACCGGGACGAGCCACGGGAGAAACATTCAACATGAGAATATCATTATACCAGGAATAAAAATTGTTCCCAAATGTCTCAGTGTATCTGACGAGAATATTCAACGACAATGGATGGTGGCCAAGTCATGATGCATGGCGGGTTGACGAGGTCACAATCGGAGAGTTGCAGCACTATCATATATTACCTTGCTTGTCAAGGTCTCTGTGGGTCTAAAATCCGTGATTACCAAGCGTAAATTGTCACATGATGTGATGTAATAGCGGTGTAATACTCCGTCATGCATTGTCGCGATAAATACCACTCAAGTTACTATTGATCCATGGGAAGCGCAACTTTCGCCAATGTCGATCTCCTACAGGCCGCATTGATTACATGTTCCTCCTGTAGATTTATTCTAGAGTACCTATAGATGATATGTACAAGTCTATTAAGTCAGATCGGTTTTCCGTTGAGATTATTATAATCAGGAATTTTTACATGGCGCCCAATTGACTCAAAAATGAGTTGCACATCGCATTCTTGCCTCGTATCGATACAGTGAGATGCCGGGTGATTCTGAGAGATTTATACAAGCTCAAGCACCGATCACCGCTTCACCGCGATTGCAGAGTACCGAGAATCCTATCAGTTTTTGGTGAACATGATGAAGCCCACTTTGGAGGGTGAGTGCACCCAGTACTGCCTCTCTCCAAGTTCTCTCCAGCTGGGATGATGTGCTCAAATCATATAAGTACCACGCTCCCTTCTTCATGTCTTGTGAAATTCTGTCCTCAGATATTGGTAGCGTATTGTTGATCCATAAAATCGAATTATCGTACTCGAAATAAAAAGGCATGAACACCGCTCAAGCAAGGTATCAAAGTCGTCGACCGACGACCGCTAGTGAGAATATTATTCATTTCTTTCCTTTCTGTTGGACATTGGCCTGCCCTCATGAGCACGTGATGGTACGCGTTCTTTGAATTTCAGATTCATTGTCGAACACGCTTCTCTCCCGGACCACCACCACCTTGGTCCTCGATACGAGGAACATCGACGAATGATAACATCTATGACAACTACAACTACTCTCATGTCTGCGCCTTCAGCTTCATCGTCAAGCCTCTTTCTAACACCCCGGAAGAAGACTGCAACACCAACGAATCTCCAGCCAGCAGCATCTGCGTCAACATTGGATGCTATTTATAAATGGTGTTTCGTGAACGTTGAAGATGCAACGGTAGTTTGCTTTGTGAGAGACATATATGCAATGACTCAGGACATGGGCAAAGGTATGTTCTATGGTCTCCTGAAATGCTCGCTCATAAATTATCCAGACATAAACTTGTTCTGGATTGGCAAAGTACCATGCATCAGAGCCAACTTTATTGGAATGGTAGTTGGAGTTCAGGATACCGGGAAACGGGTCAAGATAACTGGTAAGCTTACCGCAGATGCAGAGCAACTTTCCCTGACTTCGTTCGATGCAGTGGACGACGGAACAGCGGTTATTGATTGCGTTACTTCGTCAATGGTGCCACCTACTCCTGCTTCCCCATCATCTTCTTCGAAGTCGACTTCTCTTCCGGTGTCTAGCACTACCATACGGATAGGCCATCTTGTTCGCGTTATCGGCAAAGTTGAGGAGCGGCATGAAACCAGGGAAATTAGGTTCGACAGCGTAGGTGTGTCGGTCAGAAAGCTTCATACTCATGCAAGGGGTCTGATTCCTTTGTAGAACAGTGCGAGTCCTTCAACGACGAACCCCTTCATTGGCAGGAGGTTTCTTCGCTACATAAAACGTACTATTCGTCACCAGAGCCTTTCCTCATTCCAAGCGCCACGAATCAAACGCAGAATCAGGACTTTGTCGCACGCATGTCCCAAGCCTCGATAGATGCTGAACCTTTCTCACCAATTCAAGAGCCGCAGGCCCCACGTTCTTCTCAGAGTTCACAGGTAAGCACATAGAACTGTGGTCTTTCTTATGATCTGGATTGACAATTGATGCTTAGAAATTTGCACATCCCTCTCGCCTTCATTCATCGCAATTGACCGATAACACCTTTCGACTCTACCTCAAGTATTACATGGAAAACCCCCCACATGCACCTTCTCACGTCGCGGATATGTCAGATACAGATATTGAGCTTGATGCCACGCCTCGGCCCCGTAACCATCACCCGCGAATGCCATCAGATATGCATGGATTCACACTCTCATTTTTGCGTCGAGTTCCTGAACTGTCCAACATGGCCAAACTAGTTGTCCATGCTAATATCAAGAGGCTACGAAGAAAAGAGAGAGAAGCCGCCAAAGCGTCATCCCAAAGTCTCAGAAAATCCCAAAAACCGAGTCGGGAGCCTTTGGGTCCAAAGAAGAAACAACTGTTTATAAATGCGCTTGTGGATCTTATGAAAGAAGGCAGTATCGTGCTATGGGATGGACCTAATCATCCTCTTTCTACCGCTTCTGAGCCCGGGCCCTGGAGGTCCACCTCTACTCAATATACATCCGCCAGCATCGATATCTCTTCCACGACGACAACGTCCACTTTCATGTCCATGCTGCAAGACGACGACGATGACGGGCTTTCTGATCCAGAACCGCTGGAAGAGTCGTATGTACCGTTAGCGCCACAGTACACAGCGGAAGTAGTGGAAAACGCGATGGTCAAAATGAAAGCCCTCCCACTGGAGCGCCAAAGGCCATTGCATAAGAAGACGATAACTGAGTTTCTTCGAAGAACCGATGACCGTTGGAGGAATCTTGGGGATTGGGCTGTTCGAGACGCCCTGGAGCTTCTGCGGACTGAAGGGAGAGTGAGGTTGACTGGTCCTAAAGGGACCTGGGAGTTGTGTTCATGATTGGACCTGCCCTTTTTCGTTTATCTCTTTGGTCCAGCCCCTCGGGTTGAACCCAGGCAGGCAGTTCTTCACTGCGGACTGCTGTAACGTGCCTTGGAATTCATGGACTTCGTTCCACATCTTCGAAGAGTCCTACAGGCCTTTCTCCCGTTTGCGGACCACGGAAACGATGTAAAGAGGTGAATTTGCAAACAGAAGAGGTACTTCGTCCATTGACCGGATATGAAACCCGTAAAGCCCGCGCGTGATTCCAGCATGGTCAGCGCAACAGGTCTTCGGCCCATCGGATACCCGGGTCGACATCTTTTTTCTCCTCCATCAATGGAATTCTTTCCAGCCTTACATATATTGAAAAAACTCTGTCGTTCCCATTCCAGATATCATCGTATACTCAACTTCGGCAGCATGATTGATTCACTGGTGTAGACAATTTACTAGACTCAAATTTGTGACGTGGGAAGTTGTAATATCGAAGGCTTCTTGTCCTTCTTGTGACTAGTGTTGCAGTCACGTACACGGGACGAACGAAGACTCGAGCCATCTCAGCTTCCACCTTCCCTCTAATCTTACAAGGTACGAATACATTTATCAATTCAATGCTCAGCTGTGGTCTTACAGCAAAATTCTAGCAGAATGGTCAAGAATTACATCCATCTCCCAAAAACTGTGATCGAGACAATCAAGTCCGACCCAGATTACAGGCGCTGGAGCACCCTTGCGGTCAGCGAGGGGTTCTATGGCATGAAGCTAGACATATTGAACCCTGGCTTAGGAATCGATGCAAATACCCTGCATTCTTCCCTTTGCGCAGAGGACTACCCAGCAAACGCAAAAATCGCGCCCCTTCACTATACAGTGTCGACGGGAGATCTCTTGACCGCTTATGAAATGATTTTTCTCGGATCCAGCGCCGATGTCCCTGATTTCGAAGGGTACACTCCGCTACACATTGCTCTCCATGCCTTACTCAACAATCCACTTGTAAATTCTCCCTCTCCCAAACGGCGCGTTTCATGTCGTCGCATAGTCAAGATTATCCGCCTTCTACTCGAGCATCACGCAGATGTCAATCTCGTGCTGGAGGGCCAATGCCCCCTCACGCACGCGTGCAAGATGCAACACTGGGAGCTGATAGAACTTTTTGCGAAATACGGCGCGAATCCGGCGCCTCAAGGATGCTATGCTCCACCTGCTTCGTTTCTTCTAAAACCCGACTTGATTGCCCGATTCAATGCTATCTTTGAACGTTACGCTGCCAACCCCTTCGTACGAGGGCCTCGACCGTGTCCTTGCTTTTCAGGTCTACCCCTCACCGAATGCCACGCGAAAGAAGACAAGCCATACTCTCCCGACCTCATTTGTCCCTGCCGTAGCGAGAAACGATTTGGAGCCTGTTGTAGCCGGAGGAATATTTTCGCATACGAACAATGGAACGAGTCGCATCAGCACATCCAAATTAGCTGGTCTAATCGTATTCCACCCGATCCCCTCGAGCAGGAACCAACGCACCCCATGCACCAAATTATCGAGAGGGTGCAGAAAATGGTGAAGATGTCGGGCGATGGAATGACCGTCGATCAGCTCAGGCAAATCGGATGTCGCCAGAAGATAGATTCAGGACTTTTTCAGGAAGTGACCTTTATCGTCGAGGCATTTGAGCACGTCGAGAATCTGGCGCTAAACGGGAACTTTCCTGAGCTTCGACTCGATCCGGCGTTTCTGTATGTACTAAAGAAAGCAGATTTCCGACCATGGCGAGTCTCTTAAACTGCCTGTTCCTGCTGGTAACTTACTGGTCTTGACGGCTCGTTAGGCCCACTGGACGACGGCAAAGTAAAGCATTTTGCTTACACCGCCAAGCGGCCTGGAACACGTTAGTGGACCAATATATTGAGACCTCAGGAGACACTCGAGGGAAGCTCGATATCGAACGTGAAGCAAAATTGGGTCTCTCCTTGGGCGCCTTTTACCGCGTCTGCGAGAACAACGGCTGCGATATTATTGAAGGCGGCAGCGTACCTGCACACAAGCTCTGCGGCGGGTGCAAAATTGTAGGTGTTGCTTCTCATTTTCCGTGTCTCTCTCGCTCAGATGTCATCAGGCGGTCTACTGCAGCTCCACATGCCAGAGAGCCGCCTGGAAGATTCGCAAGACAGTATGCGGGAAACTAGGACAACGAGAGCAGGCGTTACCGGTGAGTATAGGCACCTCCATACGAGTCTTCCGGTTTAAATGTTTGGATCAGTCGCAAGAAAGTCTTGACAAGTTTACGTGGGAGAGATACGCACAGAAGCTTGAAACTCAACATGCGGCGGTAAACATGCTAAGTGGATTCATGGAGTCAATGGACGAACGAACTAGGCGGTGCCTTTGGGATAACATCAAGCATGTGGGGAGAAGTTTGTAGCGCGGTCCCGGATAATAGGAAAACGATCGTCTAAATTGCATGAAAGAATTAGTCAAAGGTATGTACCATTAGAACGCATTAGGTAGCCCCGAACCAGTCCCTCTCGCACCTTGATAACAGTCGATCAAGTGTACCCTTGGTCACATTTCGATCGACTATCATTGAGTTTCAAAGGGACTGGTTCGAGTTTACGCATTAGGTAGAACAACTCAATATGATCTTGGTGTCACCGCCAACACTTCCTGTCCTACGCTGACACGCTCAAATGAAATGGTTACTCCGAGTCGGACTCCGTGTCGCTTGTCATAGTGCCCAATTTTTGAGAAGCTTGTCGGTGCTAATAGGTATGTCGGACAGCTTCATTAGTCGAAATAATAACGCGCACTTTCGCGGCTTCAAGGTTGTCAAGATCCACGATCTGTTTGCAAATCCACGGTGTCTTTATGCAAGTCAGAATGGGCGTTAATGCTATTCATTATGACTGCTGACAGGAATTCGCGGGCGATATCATGTTCCGACAGATTGAATACTGTAGGGTCTCCCATTTTTCTCGGCCACTGTGAAATATGTCAGCTTTAGAGGCCTTCAAACGGCGCAAATCTCTAACCAGATCTCGTTTTGCGAACTACAAAAAATTGAGTGACAATAACCAACAAAGAGACAGACGACATCGACCGGCGCCGATGGTTGTCAGATATTCAGGTGAAAATGAAAATAAAAAATGGAAAAGCAAATATGGCAATTTGAGAATTCGAAGACTCTCGACAGATGGCTCAGGATCGCATCCAGAGACGAGTGAAAGGTGTCTGGACTCTATAGTAACCATACCACCCAACTTCTGAGATCTGCGAACTCACTGGCAGCGGATTAGCATACTGCGGCAATTTCAAAACAGATCCACGTACGTGATAATGGAAGTGGAGACGGATGAAGTAGGTTGGACCCTGTTGGACCATTCGTATTGTTCGGATCAAATACGACTGACTCTGTCCTGGGTACATATGTACATCCAGCGTAAGACTTCGATTCTAAAGTTACATTTTGACCGCTATCAGGAATAGTCAGACATGTACAGAATATGCTGCCGATGTGTCTGCAGTCGCCATAGCGACGTAGGGCCCTGAACAACGACCACTGAGAGAGAAAGCGACACAACAATTTAGATGGCAGAAAGAACCAAAGGACGGCGACGATAGGTTAGCAAGATTACGATAAGACAAACGGACAGCGATATCAGTATTACGACGGCAAATCCATATGGCATATGCACGAAGTTGTCCCGAAATTTATACTAAATATCATTTAGTTCATTTCGGTGTGTAACTGGAATATCACTTTATGCGACCTTTCGTCAAGTCAGCCAACCGCTTAAGACACTAAATGGATAACAAAATGCCACCAAAAAGGATGCACACGTATCTGGTTCCACGTAACGGCTTGTAAGTCTTCCGAGATGCGCTTTAGTAATGAATAGCTTGTTATTATTATCACAATAGTCTCCCACAGCGATAGGAAGACAAGTCAGGCATCTCACAACTTCCGCACAGGTTACATACCGGAATCGCCACCTTCCATTACATCAGTCATACACTCGGTTGATTACCTGGAGAATGCCCGAATGTTGCCACGCTTGATATCAAGGCTTGCTATTCTAGAGGCACGAGCTGTCAGTGTGATTGTGGACCACCGATGTACATCTTGTTGCACCGCCAAATGACGCGCCCTAAGGGCACCGAAAGTCAGTATTTTACATACGGAAGCTCAATAATCTTCACCAAAACTGAAAGTGTGTTCTATTCAGAGCAAATCGGTACGTGGGATCAAACTTCAGGCTAGAAAGGTCCCGCTGAGAGCGGTTTACGAGGGTATGGAGCATCTTGACTTTACGTTCGCCCGTTCTAGGAATAGACCGGGAGTAATCTTTTTTTACAACAATCAAAAATTCCACAAGATGTCGAGTAAAACACGTCTACGCTTCTAACTACCCCAGGAGCAAAAAAGGTTGGACTTCCTTGCAAGGTAATCGCGAAGGACCCTGAAAGCAAGGCGAAAATCAGCGATATCGAATAAAGAACAGATGAGTCACTGGAGTGACCGGAAGATTGAAGTAAGTCGACCAAAGGATACACAATAGAAGTGGCTGTAGGGTGGCATAATCCATAGAAGATAGCCGTGGTGTGCGCTATATTCGCGAACAAATCCACGTAGTAAGGCTCCTGCAGACTTTGGTGGGAACGACCTTCTAAGAGAAGGTCAATACGAGCACATTAAGGAGAAAATGGTTGGCAGGTGAGATAATACGGTGAGAAGTGACGTGTTTGGAGTTGCCAGCGGTACGTTTACTCGGCATGAGGTTCAACGTAGAGGATAAGGACAGAGATGCATAGCGGCGTGAAACCTTCGACATCTGGAACATCAACGCTGGATAAAAGATGGAAAACCGCACGGGCGTGGAATGTACCTCCTGGGTAGTGACCGGTTGAAAGAAGAATAAACTTCTTGGAAGCATAGGTAGAAAATAATGCAGAATGCCGTCCACGTTTACACCACCACTGTTCCCCCGCCAGAGTATTGAACGTCGACGCCTTGGCCATCGCTGATAACAATAGGTGACCCGGACCGAAGTGGTTCGACCTTTGAACATAGACTGGCAGTATTCACGTCGAATAATATTCGGATAAGAAAGAAAATTTTGCTCTACGAGCTCTTGGGAGCCGAAAATGGTCCTGGGTCGTCATCGTGGTCAAGAGCAGAGGGACTTGTCACGATTGGTCACATTGTCTCGCGCCAAACAACAAATGCCAATACCTCGATGCCAAGCAGAGATATAACAATGCCGCCTTCAAGTTGTTGAGTACTCTCAAGCACGATATTTTTCGTTTATTTGACAATATTTCTCGCTCATTGTAGATTTCCGAGTGCATATATCCTTTTGCGCTGTCCCACATGACGAACGATTTCGTGCTTTTCAGCAAACTTTGGTAGTGAATCATGCGACTGGACAGTCCCATGATTGCCTAGAACGTTGACATCGCGACGTGAGTGCTACATAGCCGCGCATGCGTATTTCAATGACGTTATCTAGGAGGTATATCCACAGGACACTCACATCGAGTATTTCCCATTGAGTCAGTGTGCTGATTCGAAGTCTTCGAGACAAGGAACCTGGAAACATGCTCTGTATATGCGGCTACCCCGTTCATCGCAGAACAATCTTTTTTGCTTCGCGAAGTTGGGAGAGCTCCAATACGTTGGAAATTCCCAAAAAGCTCGTGTTCGGCGTAGCATCGACTGTGTCATGTTGCATAGCCGGAGGTTACCTTGTCTGGAAGATCTGCTCATCATTAGAGGTCAATATCCACATTTAATCTCATCCCCACTGATGGCCTGCGCCACTTCAATATCCATCATTGATTGCACTGTTCTATTCTTCATTTTATTCTGCGCCAGCAGTGCATTTACTCATCAGAAATTCTATCGGGTTCGACGAGGTCTGGACCTACGATGCATCGAGAATACTTTCTCGAGGTATGGGTGCTGTAATAGCATCCATACTTGCCGTCTGAAACCTCAGAGGGCATGCGTGCTCCAGTGATGGCCTATGGCCGAAACTGAGCGCGTAGGCTCGCTCAGCACCAATCACTTGGGAGCCTTAACTGATCCCGTACAAGACGTTAGGTAACGTTCATACTTCTCGGGATCAAACCCTCGTTCAAACGTTCATACGGTACTCTAGAGGCTAAAGATACCAAGTTCTCGGTGAAATCCTCTTGACGAAAGCCCCTATCACGCTGGTCCGCTTCTAAAGTGCTTGATTGAACGAAACATACGAGGCCACTCATGCACCGAAACTCTGCCTCGATGCAGGTCTTCCAAAAATCTTCTTGTCATCGGAAATTTTCATCGACCAGCATCATCACCGTTACTTTGGGTACTCCAGCGTTTATGTGGCAGAAGTGCAGGTACAAACAAAGATTAGGATCTAATTTTGCTTGTCCAATTCATAGAAGCGTCTTCTGAAAGCCGGCCGACGAAATGAAAGGCACGATGCCTGAACGGGTGGCAGGAAACTCAGAACATGCACAATGGTCTCTCGATAGAACAATGACCGTGGGATTGATCGTACCGGTTCGAACTAACCGGATTGGCGTTACTCTTGTCCCGCAGGGGCTGGTAAAGTAGGGCCTTAGAACCAATAGCGTCATCGAAATGATTATCAGGTGCGTTCCTGTCGTATTATCACCCCCTGACGCTTTAGGATACTTAACATCATATTAGATTGTAGCCGGCGTCAACCTCATTCTCTAACAAGTCATTAACGTCTCATCCTAGAACCATGTTTGACCGTAAGTGCTTGAGTATTTCATTTCGGTCGCAAAACTTCCGTGAAACCTGCTTTCTTATGGTATACGTTGAGATAAAAGGTGAACTAAAATGTTTTACAACGGCGAGTACTTCTTTCTCGTATCTAAGTGGAAATAGGAATGATAGGTATCTATCGCGCTTCCAGATTATTTACGAACACGCTCCTGGCGCCTGCTCATACTCAGAAATCACGGCAACTTTAGCTGCCGAAGCCGAGGTTTTGTCGAAAGTGTACCCGAGCCACTCTTTGGCTAGCCTGCGAGCAAGCTCGATACCAACTACGCGCTGACCCATACAGAGAACCTGCGCGTCGTTGCTCAAGATAGCGCGCTCAACAGAGAAACTGTCGTGGGCAGTAACCGCGCGTATTCCTGGGACTTTGTTCGCAGAAATGGCCACCCCTTGCAAACAAGATAGTTCAGTCATCGCGTCAAATGATCCAAACAGTAAGCCTACCAAGACCAGTTCCGCAGATCAGCAACCCGCGATCGGCCTCGCCTGCTGCAATCTTCTTTGCAGCATTGACGGCGACATGTGGGTATGCAGTCTTCTCGTTCGAGTCGACGACCCCAACGTCGATGACCTCTGAAACTCGCGGATCCTTTTGCAGGTCAGCCTTGAGCGTGTTCTTGTATTGAACACCAGCCTCCTATAGCGAAAGGTCAGGTCTCTGTGGGAGGTGAGCTGGAGGGAGCGTACTCACATCACAGCCGACGACGACACGCAGTTGGTTTTGAGCCATTGTACGAGATACGAGGAGTGGGTTTCGGTTTCTGGGGTGGTACCTCGTCAGTCGTGGTCTACTTAACGCACATCGAGATTCCAGGGTCCTTTATGCGTGTTCTGCGGCTCCACGCGTCGCATAGAAGGAAAGCCTCATTTCCAACGTTTCTCCGGTTAATATTCACTTGGAAGGTCTCACACTATCTCATATCAGTTCTATTTTTTTTTTCAAATCCTGTGGAGTCCATTAAGGTTATTACATGCCGACTGTCGTCTTCTGTCGTCTTCCGCATCTCGGTATCCCGTTTGCACAGCAGTACAAGAATATCTGAGGTGTTACGATGGAGTCATCCCATTAGGTTACGCTGTGATCGGTCTTCCAACACCAACACCACCATTCATCCAGCTAAGGCTCGTATAGCATCCTTTCACATCCGTTATCTTCTCTCAGGTTCTAAAGATATCTGTCTTTCGTGTCTCCACAATGCAAGCGCCACTTAAGACGACCTTCGATGCTCCATGCTAGTCGGACAAATCCGGTTTGCCAGCGCGTTCCTGTGGGCCTCGTTTCTGTTCGCGGAATTTCATCCCACTACGTCATAACCTTGGGTACAGCCATCATTTCATATCTTTTCCCCTTGGCCATGATCTGGTTCTACTCACGGTCTTCAACAGTGCGAAAAGCCTACATCTTCTCCTGTTTTACACGGGGATTATGTCCAGAACGTTGCAGTTGATGTGTCCTATCAGCACCCCAATTTTAATTCCATCAAACATCCATTCTTTTTCGAAATTGGGTAATCATCCCCAATCATCCCCGCCTTTCAAGGATGAATACCGCACCACAAGGGGAAATAAGGAACAAAGAAAGATACAGATAGGGTGTGAGCTATTCCGGGATAATACACGCATTTGGTAGGCAGGTCATTTTTGCGCTTCTTCGCGCATGTATTTTGCAACAATACCCTTTCAGCCAATTCTTTTGGGTCGGAGATGTTCCTAGGTGGTATATAAGACCACTGAATTTGCTAACAACTCCACATCGTCCCAGCAGTCATGTCAGATCTTGACTTGAAGGCCATCCTTGACTTCACTGTCGCCCTCGCTTACGACGCTGGAAAACTGATAATCGAAGGGTCCGAGGCCATCCTACAGCCTGCATCTGTCGTTGACACCAAGAAGAACACGGTTGATCTCGTCACTGAATACGACGTCAGAGTCGAGGAGCTTGTCAAAGAAAGACTCGGGGAGAAGTATCCCTCATTCCAGTTGTACGTATACTTTTTACCGGAGCGTGTTTATTCGTGTACATTGACTTCCTTGACAGCATTGGCGAGGAATCTTACGCGGCGGGTGCTCGACCAGAATGGACGGATGAACCGACATGGTGTGTTGATCCCATTGGTTAGTATACAGACATTCAGGTTGCTTTCTTCGAGCTAACGCGTTTTTCCTTAGATGGAACAACCAATTTCGTGCATGGTTTCCCTATGGTTGCTCTCTCCATCGCTCTTCTGGTAGAACGCCGTTCAGTTCTGGGCATCATATATAACCCCTTCCTCGAAACTATGGTAAATTATTCGAATTTCGGTACTATTTATTTTCTCACGTGCATCTCAAGTATACGGGTATCAAAGATGGGGGCTCGTACGTCACGAAGGGCGGCCCTGAGGGTGTTCGCCGAAAGTTACCTTTTGCGAACCCTCCTCAGCCCCTACCTTCGTTGAGCAAAGCACAACTAGGTTAGATTCTATTAGTCCCTACTCAGCGCTTGTGCCTGATGCAGGTACCTCATAGCTGTTGAATGGGGCTTCGATCGTCGTATTCCACCTTTGGCTGCTCGTGCCGAGAGCTTCCACCGGTTGGTGAGCGACGCCGCTAATGGAATCCACAAGGCCCGCATGGCACACTCCTTGCGGTCTCTCGGTACCTCAGCTATGAACTTTGTATACGTTGCACAAGGTGCCTTCGACATGTATTGGTAAGTAATTGCCACTTGTATGGGGTGTGTTGATGCGATCCTGTGTGCTGTTCCTAGGGAAATCGGGCCCTGGCCCTGGGATGTTGCCGCAGGAGTGATCATTGCTCAAGAAGCAGGCGGGCTGGTCACAGGTTCCCATGAGATCTTTGACTCGAGCAAAGACACTATCACTTTTGGCGAGGTTGGGGAGGAAATCTTGACTTCGAGGAAATACCTCGTCATTCGTCCGATTGGTGATTCTGAGGTATGCTCCTGTACCATGCTTCCACTTGACATATCATTTATGTCTCTCTATAGAACGAGACAGGTCGAGAAACTCAGAAGCGAATCATCTCCGAGTTCTATGAGACCGTCATTGACTACGACACGGTTTAGGGTGTCGGTTCACGCGGCCAGCCCAGTGGCCACGTTCGTTGCATATGTAGGACCCGGTGTTCATGTAGACTTGTTCCCATAAAGCCTGTACCCATTGAATCTGTAATTCTATTCATTGAATCTTCAACTAAACTTAGTTATGTACCTAACATTGATGATTAAGTCTCAAGTTCGGCCTTTACACAACGAAAATTATCGCGTGCACCGGTCTGGCAGGCAGCTGCGGTAATCTAGAATTCCGAGGACCTACCTGAACGCCAGAAACTGCTGCCTTGATATTCTACCAACACACGCTTATGATCATCTGCATCAATGGGAAATGAGCTGCTGGATTGAGGGGAAGATCCATTCCACCTTCGTCGCCTGCAGCAGCCTATTTAGTATGTGACGCCACACGAGGACAGGAACATACAACAAGAAGCGCTTACCACAATGCCAGGTGCCGAAGGTCTGAATCAATGCCCGAGGATTCTGGAGAAAGACAAGTAGTGGGTGGTCGGTCTGTGTCGAATAGAGTCGTCTCTACGAATCGCTGTGTGCGGTAATGGATTGAAGCGCTCTCACGTTGTGCCGGACCTGAAGTCGAGTTGAAGTTTCCATGAAGAACGTCACGACAAGCTGAGAAATATTAGAGCTAAGTAGCCTGAGCTAGCTCTCGTATGACTTGGTTCTTGATACGACGCTCCCCGTCCGTTGAGCGAAGTACCTGTTGCTGGAGTATTGTCGCCGATCATCATCAAGTTCCCATCGCATACGGAATGGAAAAGAACTGAGTATCAACCATAAGGTACCGCTCAGGGCGCACGTCGTGGGTACTGGTTGTATGTTTTGGGGAGACCTACACCAGGTGTCGCAAGTAATTTCAGGCTTAGTATGTCCAGGTGCTTGTCCGCTAGTGAGAAAGGAAGGCCGTGGGTAGGGGCACTCGCAGGTGTTTCCGTCACCATAAAGGTCTCTGCTGGGAGAGATGGACACAGAGTCGTTGTCTGCCAGAAGTCGAATCTATTCCCGTGGAGCTTACGTCGCCGAGTGTTCTTGCTGACGGCGAAAGATGCAGCATAGTCGATTCAGCCTTCTACGCAGAATCGACCCGTTCCCGCGGCGCAGGACATCAGAGGACACAACTAGCCACAGAAGGTTTGGACCTGCTTCGGAGCCACCGTTGCGAATGGTTCGTATACCGTACAAGTCATCGACCTCGGTGTGCCTTTGTGATCATGACCGGTCTTCAACCTTCACAATCTGCTCAATAATCCGATTCCCGGGGGGGAAGAGATTTTATCCCTTCGTTTACTGAGTTCACCTCATGCGACTGCCTATACTCGCTACGGTCGTGGTGGGCAAATAGGTGCACCTGCGGAAAATAATAATAGGTATTAATCGGAATTATTTACACAATAATGTCTGTGGACTAGGTGATGCGTACCACGGCTCCGACCGCAACAGTCTTGGCCACAAATTGCGCTCTCGGCTGGTCTGAAGATGGGGATGGTGGGTAAAAAAAATCATTTACGTCAAAAAAAAACCACATTAACCGACGACCGGCGGCCCCAGCCTGCGAAACCAGCTCTTGCCGTACCAAACCAGTGTGACTTACGAGACAAGATCGATACATAGTAGTTTGCTCCAGTGGATCCCGATCTGAGTAGTGAAGCGAAAATCATATGGTCTATATTTGTGTTTCTGATCCCTGACAAGGACGCGATTTGTGGCATTTGGTGGACAGAAAATCAGAGCCACAATGGGAATCCTTGAATTTCGGAACGGACCAGTAAACGGTCCCGCCTAATTAACGGCGAGCTATGTGCGGCCCAAAGGTGACATGTTGAATATGAAATTATGCGACTGCAAGTGTCGGTGTGACAGAGAACGCCACGGATTCTGGCCGGAGAACAATCATTAAAATATACAGTACACATATGTACATACCGCCAGCCGGAGAGCAACCGTCATGTCCGTGTCAATTATGAGATAAACACTTTCCGTAGGGCGCTAAATTCACAAGTCGTGTCGCCCCGAGGGCATGTCACAGTGCCATTATTTCTTGCGGCCATATCTTCCAGAGCCTGTCAAGTTGCGAGTTCCGTTAATATGTCTTCTGGACCAGAAGATGAAGAAAGGGTACGTACCTCCCGCGAATAAACATGCCCATCCGGAAAGGCCATTGGCCCGTTATCCTCGTCCATTATCTTTCCGCTGATCCGACAGACAATCACTGAATTTGCATGATGGCTCATTGGGACATCTTTTGCAAGGCATCCAAGCCCTAAGCCTTCTCTGGCGTCACCAGAGCGATCTCGCCCGCCCCAGCCTACGTCACACACAGGACAGTCGACGTTGCGCGTGTCGTGGTTGCTGCATGCTGGCAACTTAAGGGCAGCAAGACCAGCGTAGAGGGCTAGATATAGTATAGGTTCTGTCGGGAAAGCATTGAGGGCGTAAACGCTGGAACGAAAAGACGTAGTGAGTGTCGTCCAACGTGACAGATCATACAGTCGCTAGAACGAGACACATCTTAGAACCATTGCAAGAATGAAAATATTGGTCCATGTACCTTGTAAGCACCACAGGTTGTCCCCGGTCCGAAAGCTAAGAGGCAGGCGGCTTGCTGAATGGACGGCATATGCGTCTCCTGCCATGCTGTCATATACCGCTGCATGTACGCAATAGCATCCTGCTTCTCTCCTCGTCTACACATCTCAATATATTCTTGCAGTCGTAGCTCAAACTCGAGCGTGTTCTTCATTTTCCTTAATGCTGCCTTGTTCTCGCTACACCAAGCCAAGGCCTCAGTACATCTATGTTCTGAGAGGGCGGACTCGATGCGATGCATGTCCATGAACAGATCTATATCCACCAGCGTCTCGATGCCCCTTGACTGAGCTATCGAGCGTGCAGTCAATGGCTTCCCCGTGCGCAGAGCCCAGTCGACAAGCCAACGGTCGAGCTGAGTAGACGTTGACGTTGACGGGTCAGAAAGATGCTGCAGACGCTCCCGGATAACATCGAGGGTAGGTTGACCAGAGGTGGTATGCAAATCTGAGAGCTGCACGGCGATGATTACAAAGTTCCAAGTCGAACACGGAACCAGCGCACCTTTCGCTTCAGTCCTTCTACCCTCGCAATCATGGCATCTATCTCCTCTGTGCCTATCGCCGACCCAATTGCAGTTCGCTTGATGAGCTCGCCAAAATCCCTTTCGAAATGCTTTTGGGACGTCCGAAATACGCGGCGATAATTCTCATACGGCACCTGAATGGAAGAATCAGGCTTTATTTCTGCTGGACAGCGATATATAATCGTACACGCGTGAATGGCTGCTCTATGTCCGTCATTACGATGGGTCGCCAGCAGAATCAAGATGGGATTAGGATGGAAGGAGGATGGAACACACGTGGTTGGTCAACAAAGTCCCACGGTCCGCCACGCCTTGGAAAGAGATTATTTTCCCCCATATGTGGAGGAGCCACCTTCTATGGATTTTTGGTATAAATGCGCTAGGTGGAGTAATAGGTCTGCCTCAACTTCTTTGGCCCTTGAAAGCCCTGAGCAAATATCCATTGATAAATACACGGTTACCTTGTCGAACAACGAACACTCGTCACTCAAATTTCTTGCAGGGGCCAGGGACCAGGACTGAGGACAGTGGACACAACAAGACAACATTGTAAAAATGATTTCATCAATAAGCAAGCCCCATAGCCGATTTGAACGACTGACCTCACCATTCCGTGGATACGAGTGGCGCGCTCTACCACTGAGCTAAAAGGGCAATATTATTCTTTAAGGCTTTATCAGACTTACGCTACGATAAACTCGTCGGCCTTGTCTGTTCTGAACACTTTTCTGTACCATCCGGCGGACGTTGTTGAACTAATTCTGTGTACCGTACCATCTGAGAGGCACACTACATGCAATATTTACAGTATTAGGAACACAAGTCTTCGCAGATCGTAGGCGTAGATCTTGCGTTATTTTTACTTGTCGTTCAATTCGCTCTCTGTTTCGCTCCCTCTCCCTCGCTATTATTGCCTTTTTTCGCAAGGCACAGTACAGATCTACGTTCACACGTTGGTTCAATGGTTTTTCCATCAGGCTCCGAACTATCAGCTCCTGGTTCAAGAACATGTAACAAGCGTGGGATCCTGATATCCTATCGTCACTTTCGTAATGTAGTCTATTGTGCGGTACCGCAGCTGTTGGTGGGAACCTCGGCAGGTGCCTTCGGTGCTTTTCGTGTTTATCCGATTCTTTGTATTGCCCTAGGGCATGTTCTCTTTTCTTTTCTATTAGCCCCATCTTATGCACAACGTCCGGCGATACCGATACGTTCTATCGGCGAGATTTAGTCAGTGCATGTACGTATGTGAACTACACGAGGCGGGCCCCTACCTAGGCGCAAGTGTAACGTACGGATCCCGTCAGCTACCACGACACGCGCCAGTGTACGTCGCACCTAAATAACGAGGCAATATTATTCGGCATATGGGAGGTATACGAGAGACCAGGGGGCGCATCTCAAACTCAAGGCGTATAGGATAAGTATCGGACGTGAAAAATTGTTATTCAATCGGGTGACGACAGCGTCGAGGGTCTAGGGGTGCAATTCTAAATTCCGATGGCGTCACTGCAGGGTTGAAAAGGCCTGAAGGTACCGTACGCGGTAGGACGCCTATTTGCAGGACATAACCATCCTCCCACCCCCCTTAATTAAATGCCGTTAAACCAGGAACTTGCTCCAACATCGTGGGGCTGGCCGGTTGCTGCCCCCCCCCTGCATTTCAATCATTCAAAACGGTACCGAAATGCCATAAGTTTGTGAGTTCAGCGCTTACTGTTACCCCACTCTGATCTGTAATACATAGACGCGTCGTGTGTTCTGCCAGGAAGTCAATTGTGATGTTAGGCATGCTACCCATGGCAACGCGTGGCTTGATTTCTCCTTCCCAAATTCCCACCGTGTCCCTTGAATGAATGGTTGGGAACGATCGCGACTCGCACTCTGTGTAGAACGCTCATTACCCAAGTACTTGGCCAACGAGATCACCATCGATCAGAGATCATCCACGTGGAGTGATCCGACCCTTCAATCCTGGTTCTCAGAGTACCTCTGGGTTCTAGTTTTTTCAACTGAGATGGGCTACCCGGAGAAAGGTTACCTCTGTCAGTAAAGTTCCGAGGATCTCTGTGTAGTGCTGCCGCGTAAATCTTGAATCTCGCATCTTAATATGGCCTCGCAACCAATTGCTGTTTCGCGGTCTGGAATGCAAGCAGATGCAAGCGTTCAGTTCATGACAAATGTTTTTCATAATCGACTAACTATATCAAGGCAATCATATTATACATAACGTTCTACGTTTTCAAGGAATATTTAGATCGCGTGGAATGATGAAAATTCCATTTCACGATTTTTTGTCTGAGTCACGAGCAATATTCAAGCTATCACGCGTACGCTTCACTCCACCTAACATCAGCGTTGTTGTGCAAATATTATATAGTGGAGCTGTTACAGATTACTTCGAAGGTTACTGGAATTTTGGTCGAGTATGTATCTGTTGCAAATTCAACTCTTTGATTCAACTGTCACTTCGGCGCGGAGACAAATTTTATCTCTCCCGTTCGAGAGAATGCTAAGGTTTGCCAGGGTTCACCTACGGTCACGATCGATAAAACCTTCAAATTCGACAGTTATACAAGCAAGTAGTAGCACCGGATGCGCCAAGTAAGTGCTCGTCCGATAAATACGGCTTTACTTTGTAAGCACTTTTCATTGTACATTAAACTTGTCGCACTGCACTTTAGGCGACCCTAAGCCGAATTAACACGAAACGACATGTCTTGTACAGCAAAGACAAAGGAAACGGCGTACTTGAATTTTTTTTCGATAACCCTGAATCAACCCTAGTGTTGGGTTTAGGCTGCGACACTGCGTCCCAAATTTGGGGCAGTCGATCATGGACACGTGGCGTTTCTGTCCTTTTCGTTTTTACCCCATCGGCTGCGACGCAGATTCCGTTGCCATTCCCCGTCGGCTCTATACCCGGAGATTTAGGTTGGCAATTTTCTCTCTTATCAACAGGGACGACGATACCCCCGACGTTGGCATTTGGCATTTTCCGACTACGACACATCTCAGATCTTCAGTGTTCACGGGGGCAGATACATTTACTATGGCCGTAAGACGAAGACTGTCTGAGGTGACGGCGCTCGTTCCAGACCTTCACGTTGGAGTGCCAAATCTCCCTAAAACGCTCCATATTTACGAGGCGCCTGTCTGGATGAGAGATAATGAGTATATCGTCTCTGGGTATCGAAGGTACGGTGCGACCATGGCGCTTATCTCTCTTTGTTTCCGAAACTGAGTTTGAAACGCAAATAGAGCTCAAAATCACTGGCGGGGATGCTTCCATTCTGTCTTTGGGTGTGAGTCCGTTGGTCGACAAGCTTTTTGAGTTGAAATCAGCTCATTGTTACCAATCCCCATTCTCTTCTCCGTCCGTCTTCCATACTGTACAGATTTGCACAATGAAACTGGTAAGTATGTTACCTGCCAGGCTAAAGTATGCGGGCCACTCAACATCCCCGCTAGTCAATATCCACAGCCATCTCTGGGGCGCGGCCTTGTTCCTTTATTTTCTCATTACATTTTACCCCAGCTTCCTAGAACCGTACCCGAAAACGACGTGGATTGACTTATTCGTTTTTGTGACATTCTTGTCTTCGGCGGTGTTCTGTTTAGGTGCAAGTGCCTTCTTTCACACATCCATCTGCCATTCCAAAGAGGTGCAGCCCCTTTGATTTCTTTCCGGTTTCGGCCAACTTCACACCCCGTTCGTTATAGGTAGCATCGCGTTGTGTAGCATTCGACTATTCGGGGATCGTCGTACTCATCTTAGGATCCTTTTACCCATCTATATATTACGGCTTGTTCTGCAGTCCCTATGCCCAAGTGACGTACATATCGCTGCTCACAACTGCCGGTCTCGGTCAGTGGGATCCTTCAGATTTTCTCAAGCTATCAAGGCTAATATTCACCGCCCATTCCAGGCGCGGCGTACGTTGTTCTTCAACCTGAATATGCTCGTGCCACACATCGCGGTCTGCGAACGAGCGTATTCATCGGTTTAGGACTAACTGGGATTATTCCCGTGTGTCACGCATTGGTTACCCATGGCTTCCTGAAGCTTTTCTCAGATATGGGCTTAAATTGGCTTTTGTTTTCGGGCGGATTATACATCGCGGGGGGCTTACTTTAGTACGGTTCCGTCTTCTGATTGTCAAGATAGGCAGACTGACAAGTTTCCTCTTCAGTGCAAATCGTATCCCGGAACGGTTCTCGCCAGGGATGTTCGACTACTTCTTTTCTTCGCACCAAATATTCCATGTATGTGTTGTGATAGCCGCCCTGGCACATTTTGCTAGTATATCCACTGCTCTGGATTTCTGGCACACTGAACAAGTGTCGTGTCAGCTGTAGATGGATGCTGTCGTTAATGCTATTGTCCTGTCATACCTCAGTGCCTTCTTTTGTCGTGGCGGTCGCGAAGTCTCCATCAAAAGAGACATCTCTATGTCTGGCCCAGTCATATCCTGTTAGTCAACGGCGCCATGTTCCGAACGACGCTTCGCACCCCCGTTATCTACTTGTGCTGGAATGTGTAATCTATACCCAGTTTTCTGGCTGGCTATCATACGGACGACTGTCATCCGATGGATCATATGTCCCTGCTTGTAATGATTTTTGAATACATGCTACATACTTATCATTCCGAGGAATAGTCGTCCTTTGTGAATATCTAATTTTGGGAGGATTAGGACACTAGCAAGATGTCATTGGATATATAATTTGGGGACGTGAGACTCTTCGGAAGCGCATGCATATGCTCATCAGGGCATCATTCGGGGTTCTTTGCCTGGGCGCGGCCTGTTGTCATGTGCACTTGAACGTATAAAGCCTTTAAAACTTGGCTTTGACTTTCGAACTTTGAAGGGATCGTGGCGGCGGATGATTTGATACTGCCATTTTTGGTTTTAGACGGACTGTCCCGATCTGGGCCGATCATGAATGTACCTTCAACTTGAACCCTCTCATCTCGCTCTCCAGCTGAAGAAATGCAAATGATCCTATCATTTGTCTTTTTTCTGATTTCTCGGTCGATTCACATATCAGACAGGAACCTTCCGGACACTTTACGGCGGCGACGAGTTCTATCTATACTCTGAGTAACGCGTACAACAGAAAACATATACAGACGCCAAATCCGCAGTCCGTAATTGGTCTAGCTAAGGGAATCACGGTGTCATACCAGCGTATTCCAGCCGAGAAATGGACTCCGATCACAGGCAGTGTAAGCTCGTGAATCCGGCGACGTACCAGGTTGACAAACTATCGATGGGCTTGAAACGTGTTCGTGGGGAGAGGCCTTTCAAGGCACGACCCTTCCGTACCGGGGAATCGAACCGCCAAGAACAGTAGGACATGAGGGGGCCATCTCGGAACCGACCTCAGAATCCACAATCCCAGTTTGTTGGTCCATGACTACATATTCATTTCACTTACTTGTAACCCAAATAAAGGTACGCTGCTGTGGCACGATCTCCGAGCGTTTGTAAAATAGTTCTATTCATTTCCGGCTACCGATCTCACGACAGTCCATAGACTGGCTCCGTGTTTGGGTTGATGCTCCCTTTGTGAACCATAACAGCGTACCTCGTCACGGTTGCGCGCCGAGAATTATTGATTGGACATATTTTCGTGTCATCCGCGGGTCGGGTCCAGCCATCACCATGCTAGCTCTCTGGCTATATAATGTCACCTGTGCCGTGAGTGAACGCACTTCATCCTAGAGTTCTTCCTCCCCCCTAGTTAACCTTTCCACCTTCTTTATCCTTCGACTCGCCTACACGAGCATGCCGTACTCCGTTGGCCTTCAGGCCGTTGGCGCTGCTTTCATATCCGCAGGCTTCGCGACTCAGTTTACCACATCCGTCATTATATTCCTTCTTATCGTCTTCGTCACTTCTTCTCTTCATGATGACGCGCTCAAGGAAGACTCGCCTGCATCACTCCCGGGGCACCCACTCTTTGCGATAATACCTTTCTTTCGACGACGATTTGACTTTCTCAATTGGGGATTCCACGCAACCGGACAAGCCATTTTCCAATTCAAACTGTTGCGAGTGCGTTCTCGCGTTTACCTCGTTCTATGACACACTCTGATTTCAACTCTATCATTTGCTAACTGCTTACAGAATACAGTTATTATTGTATCAGGGGAATCGGCTCGTCAGGAGTTTTTCACAGCCAAACATTTCGACCTGACGGAAGGGTTCAAGATCCTGTCTGGGGCCGTGAGTGTTCCGCATGCCTGCCCTGTTGATTTAGGCGTCATTACTGACCGCGTTTTCACCGCAGATACCCATGGTCAGAGGAGTGACATCTGACTTACAGACTAGAAGGGTTGCCCTGATTCATAAAAGACTCGCCGCTATCCAGCGCAACGAGCCCCTAAGCCAACGTATGTACTTTGCGCGTTATGAAATCGCACACTATTTGACGACTCACATAATTACTCATGACAGTGATTCCATTGTTGCTGGAAGATTCTCGGCGAATGCTTGAGGGCTGGGGAGATTCCGGAGTGCTCGATCCCTTCAAAAAAATCTATGAGGTACGTGTTCCCGTCTCTAACGTAGTTTTGTCGGCGTTTCCCATTAAAACTTTGCCAATAGCTCACGTTCCAAACGACTGTTCGAAGCCTGTCGTGCACAGAAATATCGGATGATGCGATCTTGGTATCACGTCTAAAGAACTTGTATGACAAGCTTGATACTGGAACGACACCGGCCACCGTATTGATCCCATGGGTCCCTACGCCATCAATGGTGCGAAAGCTGTGGGCGACAAAGGAGATCTACGATATCATTGTTGCCGCGATCAAGGCTCGCGAGGAGAGCGGCGTGCAAAGGGACGACGCGCTACAGATGCTGCTGGACTTTAAGGACGAGAAGCTCGTTGTGGTCGGTGTGAGTTGCCCTTACTTCTTGTCCATCAAGTTACGGCTGCTGACGGACCCTTGGTTCAGTTCATCATGGGGCTGTTGATCGCCGGCGCCCGAGCCACTGGCACGACAGGCAAGTTGATCTTCCAATTGGAGTTTTCGAAAAAGTGATCTAATATTAGTCTTCTTTTTCAAACAGCGTGTTGGCTACTCACATATCTCGGAGGCCATCAGGAATGGCGGGCGAAAGCATATGACGAAATCCAATCACTGTTGGCGGCCCACCCTGCACCAGAGGACTGCGCTTCCCTATCGAAACGCCTCGCCACAATCCCTCTGGAGACTTGGGAATCTTCGACACCTGTACTTGATTCCATCATTCGGGAGACACTTCGAGTCGCTCAGCCGCACACAGCTATGCGGAGAAATTTGGGTCCCGACACATATATTAACGGCAAGCTGATCCCGTCTGGGGCGTATGTGGTGTATCCCTTTAGCGATATCCACCTCGATGCTGGGCTCTATCCGGATCCGTGGAAATTCGACCCCGCAAGGGAGGAGACCAAGGTGCCTTACGGATATGTCGGTTGGGGTGGAGGTGGGTAACCTGGCGTTGATTCTTGACTTGGACTAATTACTGATTGCTCTTCGTTAGGCAAAACTACTTGTCTGGGGACTCGCCTCGCGAAGGTGGAGTTGAAGCTAATAACGGCGATGCTCCTACTTGGCTTCAATCACGACGTCGTTGACGACAGGGGAGTCGTGGCGGATCCTCTCCCAACTCCCAACTGGAACGACATTCTTCTATGTCGTCCACCAAAAGGAACGTGCAACCTGAGGTACTCCCGCACGGCCACTCCTCTGTAGGGTTTCCATGGACAATTTCTCATGCAATATCTTTATTCTTGTTTTACGTCTTGTTTGTGCAGCATAGTCACGTTCATTTCTTTTATAAAGGTAAAACTAAATTATCCATACATAGCACGCATGCGTTCTTAAACTACTTACCTTCGCACCTTATACTTTACACACCGCTTATCGCTAGTAGAATGTGGTTAGACATCTTTATTGTTCGACGGGCAATGTCGCTTGTACACATCTAGTATGCAATTCAATTCTTGGACGGACATGACTGCTGAGTGTTAACCAAGCAAGGGGGTTTGTTCATCTGACGACGGGGACGCATGGATATGACCTTCTGGATTACCGGCTACCGCTGTAGCGCAAGATAAGTGGGCTTCGCTGAGAGCTTAAGCTCCATGTCCCCATGTGTTGACCGGCGTCTATGAAGCTCCTACCCGCCCTGGACACGATAAGACCCAAGTGGAGAAAAAAGGAGGAGAGATGTGTTCTTCTTCGCCTCACAAGGCTCGGAAGGGAGAACGGGCTCCGCGAGTTCGCGGTGCGCTTTGCACTGGCTTCCGTTATATTTTCTCAACTGTTGTCGGATGTAGCGACGTCATGCACTAGTGCGATTTTACTTGGCAGAGGGTAGTTCCCAACAGCAACGACTGCCGAGGAACGGGATAGGCCGAGCATGAGGTGGCGCTAATGTGCCTAGCCAGTGTAAAGGCCGTAAGGAAATCACAGCAGAGCCTTCAAAAATAGTGGAACAGTTAACTGGGAAAGATAGATGGGCATTATTAACACAATGAGACAGGCGGCTTGAAACGAGTCTGATAGTGAAATGAAGGAGATATATGACGTCTCCGGAAATAAACGAGCTTCTAGGTGCTAGCAAGCCTATTCTGCGACGGTGCCGCAGCCTCCTGGTTCGAAGGGTCAGTTTGGCGGTTGGCAAGTGGAAATGAAAGGTTACCAACGAGAGCGGTGTCCGATTTTCAAGGCAATGAATGTGAACGTAAGGACGCGCCCTAGTCGAAGGTGAATCTGTCCTTCGAATTAACACCAACCGCGTCTCCAATCTGATCGGAGCGGGCCGGTGCGAGATGAGAATCGCCCATATTCTTCTCTCTCCAGAGCTTCTCAGCCTCGAGTCTCTCCCTCAGCCGGCTCAGTCTCACAAACTCGGCCGTCCCTTGCCGCTCTTTCGCCCTCATCTCGATTCGCCGTTCTCTGCTAGGCTCCCATCGCCCCTTCAGGATCCGTCGAACTGCGTCAGGGCTTATTTTGAATTTCTCTGCGAGCACTTCAGTACTGAACTTGGCCCTGTCGAACTGATGCAGCTCCCGAAGTCCATCCATCGCTTCTCGTGATATCTTTCGTGGCGGATTCCAGCCCTCTGGGAACCGTTGCTTCATCGTCTTTCGGTGGCGAGCATACTCTTCAGGTGTCGGAGCTTTTGACGGTTTGCGACGATGGATGGGGGGCGTCGACGCCCGAACACGGTTCACCACATCATTGTCTTCCGTGAGATCCAGTTTCACCGGCGAATCGTCGTCTAGGATAGATTTGTGTGACGGAGATCCAAATATACCCCATTTTTGCAGAGATGAGGGTGAGAGCGCAGAACTGGCGTAATATCTTGCTAAAAAACGTTTTGGAATCAACGAGGTCATGGTGCGGAAGCAAAAAAGAAAATTGTTTCAAGACGCCGGCAACTTAGGCCGGCGGGCATTGCCTCTTTGGGCTGTTCCGGTTGCAAGCTTTTGCTTCGCGAAAAGATAGGTGGACTCCCTCATGTTATCTCTCGGTTCCGTCGTACATCATGGGATCATTGCTGGTTCAAATTGTTCAAATTGGCTCGCCAGGTTAAACACTGCGATGCCCTAAACCCATTCGCATATTCTTTCTATTGGTTGCTAATCCAGTCCGTGCCTCTGGGTGCAGTCCTAACGGAGTTACTGGATAGTCATCTTGGCGGTCCTTAATAGTTTATCCACTCCTCATGTACCGGTACCGCAACAAGGGCCGGGTACTGTGAGTGCGCTATGACCGCTTACCAGGAACGTACGCATCCAGTGTCGACCCTGGAGGCACATATCGTCATTAAGCGCGCGACGGTTTTAAGTACGCAACACCAAGTTGAACACTTTACACAAATATATCTCAGCCCGCTTAACGAAACATGCGGAACTTGCCCAAAAACCTGCAGTGAAACTTGAAGATGATACTTACCCTCATTCTAGTCAGTTACAACCTTGAACTTGTGACTCACCACATTGACGCCCTTGTGCCTATCTCTGCCTATCATTCTGAGTCATCTAAGAAACACCCATGTTCACCCGTAGTTTGTATGACTCGACACTTACCTGCGCAACACCACAATCTGCGATCTAGGCATTTATAAAATCAATACGTGATATATTCTAAACTCTACAATGGACTCTTCACCTCCAGCCTATTCTCTTGATCCATCCGACGGTGAATCGCGTATTGATCTCACACCGGCGCGTTCTACGGACAACCGTTTTACCGGCACCTTCCTTAAAAAAGAGGGAAATTTATCCGTTGTATTAACAGAACAACAAGACGGTTGCAGTTTACCCTCTTACGGAAGGAAGGGAGTAGTCAACGGCGCTGTTTTCTTCGAAAGACGCGACTTGGTTACTTCCGTCCAAGTCAAGGTCGTCACGATTATCTTTTCTATATGTTGGTTCTGACGACTCAGTTCGGTAGCTGGAGGGTCGAATGGACACTGCGAATCACGAACATGGATCTCAGGTGCTGGTTTTCCTAGATGAAACTCGCACCCTGTGGTCTGTTGACTCGGCCAATCCAACGGCATGCCCCAGTTCTGTGCCCTTCTCTCTGACGATCCCATCTGAGTTTCAGAAGGGCAATGATGAGAGATATGAACTACCACCTTCGTTCACCGCGTCATTCCCGGAACTCAGAGTGTCAATCGGGTATTCCCTAACCATCCGTGTCGTCGAGAACCACTACCCACTCGTCGGGTTCTTGAGAGGATCCCCAAGGTATGCGAAACATGTTAAATGCAATTCGTATGTGTCTTCCTCCTCCCTAATAAAGCCTGCGTGTCGTATTCAACTACCGGCCTCGAACGCGCCCAGCCCAACCGATACTCTCCAACCCCGCATTTCTCTCGTCCATCAAGACGTCCCCAGAAGAGTGGAAACAGAGTCTCACGACCATCAACCCAAAACCCAACACAGCCGCGGCGCCTATCCACTGTAGCGTAAGCCACCGCCTAGCCCTCGGCCCAAATTTCACTGATGCTCCTCGTAGCTCTTCATTCCCGCTGTTCAGATCTTCGCTATCTCTGATATCGTTCCATTTCACGTCCAGCTGACGGCACCGCTTGCGTCTCTGCGGCAGCTTTTCCCCGTTCCCGCACACGTTCATGGTAACGCGTCACTTCAGGTCCATCTGGTTCGTCAAGTCTCGGTGGAGGTTGACGGAAATGTGTCGTCACGGAATGTAGGCATAGGGGAAGGGAGCTTGCGTCCGGTGCCTCCACTAGCGTCAGAGATCCAGCCTGGACCTGAGATTGAGAAGCACATGGACTGGGAGGGGGAGCTCAGATGTCAGCTTGACGTTGAGGTGGGCGGTTTCTTCGCGGCAGGTGCGTCGGTGAAGGTTCGTCATCCATCTAGACTTGAATTCTGGCCTTGAATCTCCATTTCAGGATTTCATCATCGCATCGGTCTATCCTCCCGTGAGGTCGGATTTCTCCCATTCACGGAATGGCATTCGGGTAAGAATCGTCACTGATCCTTGGACAGATGAAGCCAGCGACTGAACTGAGTCATTCTTTGCCTTTACAATGGAAGGAAAACACGCCGCATAGCAGGCTAATTCCAATTTACGCTTAGAGCCAGAGTCATAAATCATCGTGTCTAAGTATTTGCCACCTGTCGATGCTGCCGCCTCCAAGCCAAAAACTCTCGCAGTGCGGCTGCAATAAGAGGTATCACTGCACTAGCGAATAGAGGCGTGTAGACGGCATACTTATGTTCAGGTGGAAAGTACAGCAACGCCAGCATCCCTGGATTGAAAAAGGCGCGCGAGGCATGTGTTGCTGCGTCAGCAGAAAGACGCATTGTTTCAACAAGAGAATTTGCGGAAAGGGAATGCATCTACAAAAGGTGCCCAGTTAATGTCATAAGCTCAAAACAAATTTGAAGACAATGAACAACTACCTTTTCCAGCGCAGACAGTGCGTCCCGCACGTCATCCCGCACAACCTGACCGACAGGCATGTTTTCGATTTGATCAACCAATTTCACAGTGCTACGCAGTGTGTCTTTGGCTCCTCGATCGTTTTCAAAAGCTCGCCGGCGCAGTAGAGCGTCTAACTGCCAATCTGAAAGCAACGAATTGTCGTCAGGAGAGATTCTGACGTCGGCCTGAAGACCTGGAACACCAAGCAACGCGAGAAGCTGATTCGAGAAGGCCGGGAACAGGGTGTCGAGATCTATTGAAGACATATATCTGTGTGGCGGGGTATCATCAGATGGGTTGTATATTGTCACACCTCCCCATTGAGGAATGAGGAAGGAGTTCGAATGTGAAAGGGACCCTACGTCATGAATCAATGATCAGCCGGACAGGTGAAAAAAAAAAACGACCCTACCATCCGGATTTAGTATCACAAGGGGTTTGCGCGCGCCTGAAGGAACAAATAATATAAAATGAAGCACTGGATCGTTTGAAGAGCTGGAAGCTGGTAGACCGTCAGCGACCTGGTAAAAACGCGGTAAAGGCAGAGCTTACACAGCGTCCACTCGGCAGAATTAATGAAGACAGTCAAATCTTCCGGAGTTAAGCCAAAAGACTCGTTGTCGAGAGCCTGTGGCTTGAAAGCAAGCGGCGCGTGAAATTGTACCTGGCTTTCGATGGTGAAATTGTGCAAAATGGATAGAGCTGTTACTATGGGATCGACATGGTCTGGCAGAAGCATTATGACATCGTATGCGGCGCTAAGAAGACTTGTACTCACGGTGTATGGCATTCGTAAGATCCCAGCCAGTGATAGCCTGACCGGCTGCCGCATCTTCATTAAGCAGGGTAAACGAGAGACGGAAACGAGGCGAATATTGAGCGATACGGTATTCTCGATCAGGATCTGAAGAATATGGAACGAGAAGGGCAGCAAGAATGTCTGCTAGGTGGGATACTGTGTGCCACAGAAATGAAGGAATTAAGTCACGCGTCGGCGGGGAATGAAGTCCAGACCTTACAGGGACGGTGGTGGATCGGGAATGATATTCGTCGTCCAGTTATGACAGTGTCAACTGAAGGCGTCCAAGTGACGGAATATGTCCCAGGCATGTTCAGGGAGTCTTGACGACTCGTGAGAAACGAACTTGGTTGCTGACGTGAGTGAGAACATACCCGCTTCGCTGCCTACCTCTACATGGATGGATAGTCCCCTCCACTGCCCACCCTTCGAGCGGTGTGTATCGAAGAGCTGCTGTAGCTTTCCAGTTATTGAGGGATCATCTTGCACCAGAAAAGGATCCAGTCGTATTGTGATGGGGAAGGATAAGACTGTCTTGGCTTGGTATTGAACTTGAGTAGTTGGCAGTGAGAGACGCTCGATACTGGTCGTATGCCACCACAATGGCGTCGCAAGCAGGATAACGACCCAGTACGACGCAATAATCAGTCTTCGTACTCGATGGGACTGGAAGAAAATACTGGAGGGATCCCTCAGCGGTGTCTCGTGCCCTTGGGACGCGCTCATGGGTGGTACATGGATGGACCTGCTTTACGCCGGCCGTGGGGCCGTGCTGCTTGCCGAGTCCCGGCATCCTGTTTAAGGTGTGCGTGCTTTATTTGCTCCAGCTTATGTCAGCTGACTTCTCTGTTTGGTAGCTATGCTGCTGGACGCTTTAGCTTTCTTCACCCAAGTCCCCATTTCTCCTTTGTTTGCTTTTCCGGTCGAACTCTACTTTCTCTTTATAATCTCTTCCTATATCGTGTCTCTCTGAGGTCCCTGGAGCTTGCATTTCCACAGCGCTTCAGTTTCGGTCTCCGTATTCAGTGAAGGCTTGGATTATTCAAGTCCCAATGGCCTCCGGGATGTACGATGCAGGCCCATCTTCGTCCGCGCCTCTATCATACCCGACTAGTCGTCGTCCTACAGGCTCAGGTCCTCTCTCATATGAGGTTTGCGCTATTTCTTTACGGTACATTGGCCGGCTGACCCATTCCGGCGTCCTTGCTGTATTCTTTTTAGCGGCCCCTTTCACGAAGACGGACACCTTCTCCACACCGGCATTACGGAAATGATGATCCAGTCTATCATTCTAACTATCCGAATGTGTATCGACCTAATTACTGGCCGGGTCGTGGATCTTCCTATGACGGTTTATCACCAAGTCCGGACCGCTTTGAACGCTCTCGCGAACCTGACGTGGACCCGAGGGATCGTTCTGGCGGCTGGGGACCTCATTCTGAATCACATTGGGAGGGTGGTTCATCTTTTCGAAGGGAGCCTATGTTAGCTGCTACTCGAATGTTTGAGCCGTCAGAAACTTGGAAAAGAAATCATGACGAGCGCTCAGCCCACTCTTCAACGTAAATACGCTTGTTGTCTGACATTTTCAGCTTCTGACTTGCGTTTTAGGTACAATCCCGGGTCCCCAGTCATCGACAAACACCCAGACAGATCCGGAAGAGACTTCGTTGATTTAACCTCAGAACGATCTGCTCGAAATGATCGACTCCTCAGAGATGACGATCGACATTATCGACCATCTCAAAGCTTCACGTCAGAGACTAATGGAAGGTCCGGATACAATTCATATAGACCAACGTACGATAGAGATTCGTCTTCCTCGCAAATGCGAAAAAGATCCGTTTCAGGATCTGTTGTAAATGACGGACGAAATGGTCGCTGTAGCTCAACGAGGTCGTCGTCTCGGGATAGTCGCACACGGTCACGATCTTTCTCTCGAGACCGCTCTCAACGTCGATCCAGTTCCAAGTCACGCCTGTCTGCTCGTCCACCATTGCCCACGCGTAACAAATTACAGCCGCGATCTACCTCTTCATCCCGTTCACAGCGTCGGACTGAATCGCGGGCCAGCACATCTCGTATTCGTCCACTGGCTGCGAAACCCCAACGTTCTTACTCGCGCGTGCGGCCCTCACGTTCACGATCCCGCTCACGGTCGTACTCTGACTTTCGCTCTCGCTCGCCTGATGATAAGTCTCGTCGACGTAGCTCGAGCCGTGGGAGGTCTCTCTCTCGCCATCGTAGGCAGCCTACTCCAGACCGCGTATCCGAACCAAGGAATGAAAGACGATCTTGGTCTCGTTCTTCCATTGCTTCTTCTCGTGCTTCGCCTCCCCCTCCCCCTACTACAACCGCAGTAGAAAGCATTATTGATGTGTCAAAGCCTGCTTCTGATACGCAGATGATTGAGCAACCGATCAAAGAGCCCAAGCCTGTTATTAAATCCTCTCCTTCACCTGAGCCGACGATCCCTGAGGCAAAAGTTCCCGTGGCAAGGACCTCAGTAAGTTGGAGCTTCTCTAGCAATCTGTTATTGTTAATTCTTTCGTTCCAGGATGAAAACACCAAAGAAATTGTTCAAGCCCAGATTAATGGGATCAAGGATGGTATGCGACTCTTTGTTTCCGAGACTTCGTTCTAAATTGATCTCCTTTCCTCCAGGTCCCAAAGAGCCAGTTCTAGACTCAACATCGCTGGATTCCGGATGCATACCACATCCAGTTCCCGATACGAAGGAGAGTTCCTCGGCGAAAGATGAAATTCCTCCAGCCGAAGTGGATATCCACTCCCTCAAAGCCAGGCAACCATCCGTAATCGACTTTACTGAGGATGATATACCCAGCATTTCTGAGTCGTCGTCACTGCAAGAAGTCATCAGGGCATCAATAATGACAAAGCTTCTTCACTTTCCTCAGACACAGGAAGAGCGTGTTGAACCTATTATTCGCTCAAATCATGGTCTCGTTCGTAGTCACGTAGGCAGGGCATCAACGACCCCCGACCAACTCATCACGGAGATAAATAGTGGAGACCATTTGTCCCAGAGGTTGGAGTCTTTCATGTCAACGAAGGATGCTCTCGTCGAGCACTTCCAAAAACGACGGGCCGCTCTTGTGGACAAAGTCCAGCGCCTTCAAGAAGAGTATCTTTCTCTTCACGAGCGCTGGTTATCACGTTGTCGCGTTCTGGATGCACAGAACAAGCTTTTACCGGCAGAACTGGAACCACCCCTACCATCCTCAAGCCGCACGACCCGTCGCACGGCTGCCACCTTGGGCGATGCTGTCCGTTCTGATTTCGAGATGGAGCAAATAATTGCGAGTCTCGGAAACGACGAAGCAACCGATCCCGCTCACTTGTCCTTGAAGAATCATGCCGTAATACCGGACATGATCTCAGTTCAACGTGGGTCGGTGGACTACGTCTACGACGACACGAATCTGTTGGTCGAGAACCCTTTGGAGTATTACCGTCCTCGCACAGGGATGGATGATTGGACACCAGAGGAAGAACAGATTTTCCAAGACCGCTACGCCGCCCATCCGAAGCAGTTTGGTATTATTGCGGATTATATTCCCAACAAAACGGCGGCGCAATGTGTTGCATATTATTATCTACATAAGAAGCAACACATCGACTTCCGCAAGGTCGTTTCGCAGTACGCGCCCAAGCGTAGACGACGGCGAACGGGAAAGCAGAAGGCCAACGCGCTGTTGACGGATATTAGGCAGCATGATGCTGAAGTGAATGGCAATGCTGATGGGCAGGAAACTACCGGAGGCCGTGGCCGAAGTAGAAGGGTTGCGGCTCGTAAGGTTCAGATTGAGGAGACACCTACGTCTACGCCGACACCTGAACCTGAGCAAAAGGTACGGCCCAAGCGACGTCGAACGGTAGCGGTACGGTCTGGGCTCTCTATTAATAATGAGGAGGAGGAGGGCACCGTGAGTATTATCATTTTCCCTGTGATTCATACGTTGACTTGTGGCTTGCAGGACCAGGAACGTAAACCCAAACGAACGAAACGGCAGCGCAAGGTCAAGTCGGCGGCGATTGTCGACGAATCACAAGCGTCGATCGTTGAGATGAAGTTTATTGATCAAAGTGATCCTTCACAGCGTCGTAAGCCTCCTATTGCCGTTACTCAATGGTCCGATGACGATAAGAGTGCGTAGTGGTTACATGTTTCACCCAGCCCTATGCCTGACCCCACGGTTGCAGAGCTTTTTCTGAAGCTGCTTGGCCAATATGGTGATGATTTCAAACGAATTGCAGCCTCAATGCCGAACAAGGTATTTTTGATTCTTAATTGATGTATAAAGCTGATGGTTTCTTTGCAGACTACCATACAAGTTTGTAATTTTTACAAAACCAATTGTGATGAGATGGGGTTCAAGACAGTTGCCGCAAGTGCGCCTAAACGTTCACCAAGTCCGGCGTCTGGCGATGCTGGGGAGGGCGTGTCATCAACTGGAGTTGATTCATCGGCTCCCATGGCATCTCTTACCTCGGACAATGTAGAAGGCGTACACCACGGAGATCAAGTTACGACAACTGTCCCAGATTATGTTCAGATGCAAACTTCATCTTCATGGTCTACGTTTTCGTCAGCCAATAATAGCAGCGCAACCACACGACCATCGGATGCCAACTCAGCGAAAAATCATTCTCCTTCCCAGCTTCATGTGCATAATGCCTCTACTATACCCGTGGCTTCGATTTATCCTACCCCTCCAGCCGGGGTACAATACCCGACTGGGACCCAACCATACGGCGCTCCTTCTGGTTATTCTTATCCACCATTCGCTGCGCCTTATCCGTTTATGGCCGGCGCTCCTCCTCCCTCATACTTTTATCCCTCGAGCTCATGATCACACATATATATTATTCACACTTTTAGCATTCACGTTATAGACAATGGCGAACTTGTCTTAAATTTATTCTTAAAGGCTTATTGCGTGTATTGGTATTCCTTTTGGTATTTTTGCGGGATATATTATAGATGCACGTCTTACGATACGAGCTTTCGCCGGCGAGATCTCACCGTCTGCCTTCGACCATTATTATGTGATATCCAAAGTTGGTTTTCACGAGAGAGGAGACGACGGGCTTGTCGACCGTTGACGGCACTAGGGCGAATGCTGCATCCTGGAATGGACCCACCTGGAATCGCGGAATGTTAGAATTAAATAACATGCATCTGGGGTAGGCATCACGACTCTTTGTGCTGAGAAAGTCAAGCCCTGAAACCTGAGAATGCGGCTCCGGCTTTGTATGACCTTTTCTGATTCGAGAAACAGACATGATAGATGGACAAGGTGGTTCCCTTGTACGCAACAAAGGGAACCACTCTATCAAATGAACCCGTTTCCGGAACCAAGAAGGAACACAAGGTACAATTCCGGGGACGCGTCTCGCTTTCAGGTTCCCTTTTCCAAGGCCAAAAAGTCGCACCATCTTGGGTATCGTGCGCGAAACATGTGCACTCGAGCCAGTCTCCCCCCGCTGAAATGAACTCGATGATAAATCAATCCACGTCAAACGACAGCTGGTTTCGACTGGTTCGAAAGATGGTCCCCGTTGTTCCCAGTATTAGATGAAGTTACGAGAATAGCTCACCATGCTTCCCCTTGTCATCCATCCCAAACTGCCGCCGGCTAGGAGATCATGAGAAGTATCAAGATCGTGAACAGAAAAAGCTTGCCTTTTGCCTTATCTTCAGAGTATTCTTGGGCGACTTTATTGAAAGAGACGCCCTCCTGGAGGAGAGGAGGTGTAAGTTGGGGATAGATAGTCATGTTTGGTACTGAACTTGTATTTTTGCAAGGGCCTCAGTGGCCTTGGAGTGCTTCTCACATAGAATGTGGCGCACGTTGACAGCGGTAGCTGCCTTGAGAGCGCTCTTTCCCTGAGAAATAACTGAATTCATGTCGTCCCAAAGACTTGACAGAGACGTACCTTGGGCTTCTCCTCCACTTCTTCCTTCGATTTCCCCTTCTTATCCTCTCCTTTCTTGCTGCTGGATTTCTTTTCAGTGTTAGCTGCCTTCTTGGCCATGGTGGAGTTATCTAGCCTGAGCGAATCATCGCAGCGGGATTATCGATGGTGCACGTGTCCAGTGACGATGGTACCGAAAAGAGGAATTCGATAATCATTTTTTTGTAACGCGTTTCCTATCCTATACCCAAGACATATCGACCATGGCCGACAAAATTACACGTATCGCCATTGTCGACTCGAATCGCTGTAAACCGAAGCGATGTGCTCAAGAATGTAAAAAGGTGCGCTGGCCTTTGGGAGGAACAGCAGGTAGCTGACGGATATTTTTCCAGTCATGTCCTGTCGTACGAATGGGTGCGTTGGTTGCGTAGCTGCGAAGGACGGCTCTGATAGTCGCGGATATCAGGAAAACTCTGTATCGAAGTCAAGTCTTCCGACAAAATCGCATTTATCTCCGAATTTCTCTGTATCGGTTGCGGTATATGCGTCAAAAAGTGCGTACAAGTTGTCGTTTCCGCCCGAAATGCAGCCTCATTTTTCTTAGATGTCCGTTCGAAGCTATCACAATCATCAATCTACCTACAAATCTCGAATCACAAGTAACGCATCGATACACCGCAAATGCTTTCAAGCTGCATCGGCTGCCTACACCACGCCCCGGGCAGGTTTTGGGTCTGGTGGGGACGAACGGTATTGGAAAGAGTACGGCGTTGAAAATATTGGCTGGGAAACTAAAGCCCAACTTGGGGCGCTACGATGTGCGTTGCAATTTTTTCCTATCAAGATTAATCGGTTTCGTGGTCAGGATCATTCAAAACGAAGAATAGGGCTCGTGACAGATTGTGCTTTGCTTCGGGAGTGAACTCGGTCAAATGGATATTACCTGGAGTCCATCCAAGAATTTCCAGCAGTCTCGCTCTCTGGATGTCTAGCGCCGCCACGGTGCATTTTTGGCGTGTCAGTCAAAGACACCCAGAGTTCAAACGTCTAGCTTCGAATGAAAAAGCACGACCTGTTGCGATCCTATTACTCGTCTGAATGGATGTAGACCTAGATGGTGTGGCTTACCCAAATCTACAGGACCCTCCCGACTGGCAAGAAATCCTCAAATATTTCCGTGGATCCGAACTACAAAATTATTTCACCAAGGTATTGGAAGACAATCTCAAGGCCTTGATCAAGCCCCAATACGTCGACCATATCCCCAGAGCTATCAAAGGCAAGATGTCGGTTACACAGATGTTGGACTCCAAACTAGAGCTGGACAACAAACAGCTGATGTGCGATGAACTGGAGCTGAACAAGGTCTTGGACAGAGAAGTATCACAGCTTTCTGGTGGAGAACTACAGCGTTTTGCTATTGCGATGTCGTGTATACAGAAAGCTGATGTGTTCGTCTTCGACTTCTTATGCTGTGTGGAATGCTGTTTGACATTTTCTCACAGATACATGTTTGATGAGCCGTCCAGTTATCTTGATATCAAGCAGCGTCTCAAAGCTGCAGAAGTAATTCGATCTTTGCTCACGCCCGACTGTTATGTTGTTGCTGTCGAGCATGATCTCTCTGTTTTGGATTATCTCTCCGACTTCATCTGTTGTTTGTACGGGAAACCGTCCATGTACGGTGTTGTAACCATGCCTTCTTCAGTCCGAGAAGGTACGTTTCATTCTCATCAATTTTCATCAGTCTTAACCGCCTGTCTAGGAATCAACATCTTCTTGGACGGCTTCATCCCCACAGAAAACTTGCGATTCCGAGAAGAGTCACTTTCTTTCAAAATGGTCGAAACGGCAGAGGAAGTTATCGTCGAAAAGACTGCCCAGTACTCGTATCCTGCTATGACGAAGACCCTAGGCGGCTTTAAGCTTTCCGTCGAGGCCGGGAGCTTTACCGACTCGGAAATTATTGTGATGCTTGGCGAGAACGGTACCGGGAAGACCACCTTCATCCGTCTTCTTGCTGGGGACACGCCTGATATAGAGACCGACAAGCAGACCTTGTCGGTGTCTTTGAAGCCCCAGACGATTTCTCCCAAGTTCCCTGGTACCGTCCGCATGCTGCTACTGAAGCGGATTAAGCAAGCATTCATGCATCCCCAATTCCAAACAGATGTTCTCAAGCCGATGAACCTCGAGAACATCATGGATCAAGAGGTGAAGACGTTATCCGGTGGTGAATTGCAGCGTGTTGCTATCGTTCTTGCTTTGGGTGCGTTTTATGCGTTACTGAATCGATGTTGTCTAAACAAGGCGGTGTAGGAGTGCCTAATGTCTCCTTGTACCTGCTCGATGAACCCTCCAGTTTCTTGGATTCCGAGCAGCGTATCATAGCAAGTAAAGTCATCAAACGGTGCGGTACGATTGTATACAGCTCTTATAGTCGTCTTACATCAGCATAGATTCGTTCTTCATGCGAAGAAGACGGCGTTTGTCATCGAGCACGATTTCATCATGGCTACCTATCTTGCGGATCGTGTCATCGTGTTCGAAGGCCAGCCTGCTGTGTCTGCAACTGCCACACCGTATGTCGGTAGATTTGCAAAACAACCAACCCTCTAACCTCTTCTTTTAGACCTCAGACTCTGCTGTCCGGCATGAACAGATTCCTGGCGTCTCTGGAGATTACCTTCCGCCGTGACCCAACGAACTACAGACCTCGAGTGAACAAGCTTCACAGCGTGAAAGACCGCGAACAGAAGGGTGAATATTTATGTCCTTTCTCAAGCTCCCCTTCTTATAAAATCGACTAGCATCCGGAAATTACTTCTTCTTGGAGGATTAAAGGCAGCCGGAGTTATACGTAGCGGCGCAGCTCAGAATGCAGTTGTAGCTTGATTGATCTCAGCACTTCATAAGGTAGTCGATCCTCCGGTATTTTGCTGGGTCCTTTGTGCTGGTTACCGGGAGATCAGTCTGGCAATATGTCATTTGAGGACGAGATTAGAATGCATGTATTCAATGATAGTGTAGACAATTCCAGCTGGTAGAAATGAGTCCTATGAGTCGGGCCGGCAGCCCCGTATTGCACTTCTTCCCTCCCGCCATGACCATCTCTGGACTTCCGGATTTCCCTGCTACGGCTATCCGGAAATCCCTTTCTCCATCGCAGCTCGCGACACTGAATCAGACGATAGCCACGCGCCTCCAGGAAACTCTGGCTCTTCCGCCAGAAAAGCGCGACACCCAAGCGTCTCGCCGATTTGTAGCATCGTTTGCTCAGGATACAGCGTTGCAGACCCTTCAGCCGCTGATATGGGGGAATCCGAGTGAGCCTTCTACGGTAGAAAAGTCGATACGCCATCGAGCGCTCTTGCTGGCGGAGAAATTAGCCTCCGGGCTCGAGCTGCAGACACTGCTAGATCTTGCCATCATTTACTCAAAGTCCCGAACTCGATTGCGGAAGATTTTCGACCAATCTACTCCCCCGCTTCTCTCAGTCATCCAGGACGATCTGGTTCCAGCTTTCACGGCCATTCTAGGCGATTCCTCGACGGGCCTGTATGGGATCCGTAAATCCACCTATTGCATAGTGTCGTTTTTACGTGTGGCTCCGGGGGAGGTTATTCGTTCGTTCCACCATTCGAAGCAGTTTGTCCTTGCGCTCGCCAGATGCTACGATCAGGGCCTTGCGGCGATGGCTCAGTCCTACGGTGGCCTGAGGATGACAGAGAGCAGGGATCTGGACGATTGGGAGCGGATATTCATTGAGACCAAGGTGGATATCATAGATTCTTTCCATATCATTCTTTCCTCCATGTTGTGCGACCTCTCAAGCGCGTCAGGAAGAGCACTGGCGGCAGAATCCGAACGAACATTTGATATCATTTTTGCCCTGCTCGACGTTGGTCCTTCGTCTTCAGATCCAAGAACCCCCTTCCTCAACCGTCCACTCTTGGCCGATTATCAGCAGTCGTATGATCTCTCGAGAACTCTGGCATCAGCTTTGCGGCATGCGTCAGAGAAAGACGCGAGGCTGGACCTTCTTGAGAGTGCTTTAAAGTCTCTTGAAGGGGAAGGGGAGAAGGGACCTGGGGTGCTCAAACTGATAATCCACTCTTCAGGTGTACCACCAGGTGTAGATAATCGAGGGAAGAGTAGCAAGGATAAAGGAAAAGGAAAAGCTGCACCTCCTCCCGAAATAACGCCCTCCGATCCAGATATCGATCTCAAAGTATCTCAAGTCCTGGATATTTTCCCGGACTATCCCCCCGATTACATCAGTACCCTCCTCGTGCATCCATCATACCCGTATCGTGGAAATCCTGAAAAACTGATTGAAGCCTTGTTGGAAGGCACAGCTCCGCCTGAAGATGACGTTGCTTTGCACACAAGTCAGCCAAGCATGCCTTCCAACGAGTTGATTTATGCAAAAGGTCGACAAAATGTGTTTGACGACGAAAAAATGGATCTCACTCAACTGCGGCTTGGAAAAAAGAGGTGGATACTGATTTTTGCGCTTTAGTCCAAAAAAACTGAACTTGCTACTTTCAGGGAGGATGAGACGGCCATTATGAGGGACCGAACGTTCATGGAACAGATGAAGGCCGATATTCTTCGTCGTGCTGAGGAGATATCTGATGAGGAGGAAGACGAGGAGGGAACGACCGGTGCATTTGACGAAGAAGACCTTGGATCTACGGTGAAAGTAGGTGGTGATGGAGAGGAGAGTGACGAAGAGGGCGTCGGTGAAATTGAGGTTGCTCCCGTGAAGCAGCCGCCCGAAACCATACTGGAACTGGCATACATTCAAGATCCAAAGCAGTTCGATAGAGATGCGAATACCAGGCGTAGTAAAGGTCGCGCTGATCTGAAGGCGCAGACCGGTGGGTGTTTCTATCGCCTGTGCCTTCTCGTTTTCTGACAATTTTCTAGGCTGGAGTGATGAGCAGATAGAAGGCTGGCGGATAATGCTGGAACGAAACGTATGTGACTTAAGATATATCTGTGATGGGTCTCTAATACGTTCACACTTCCAGCCTAAGAAAGACAAAATTCTACAAAAGCACGAGTTCGCTGGAAATCAACATGCCCCGGTTCCTTCGCAAAGCAATCGTGGAGGCGGTCCATCCCGCGGGGCTGGCCGAGGCCGCGGGAGGGGACGAGGGCGTGGAGGCGGAGGTGGAAATGGGGGCGGGGGCGGGGAGCAACAGTCTCGAGATCGCGCTTGGAAAGATAAGAATAAGGCCAGTCGTGGAAACCACAATCGAAAGCGTGGCCACGATAAGAAAATGGCACGCGGAGGAGGACCGTCGTAGTCTTTACGATGTTGACAGACAATGTAATGCGCGAATGGAGATTATCGCTCAGAAGAAATCGCCAAGGATATTTTCGCTTGGAGAATATAATGTCAAGATGAATCTTCATTTAGATGTCATTCGTCACGTCGCCAACCGGTATGGCAGACAAAGTGGGCAGCCTTCCACTACTCTCGAGGCGCGCCGGCCTGCTTGCCCCAGCGCTAAGTTAACTTTTTTTTTTAAAAATCCATTTTGTACTATGTACTGATATCCTACACGCTAGCGTATGTTCGGATTATGCTACTGTCCTATGATAATTTTCTGTATTCAACGCTTTGTTAATCCGTAACTGGCGAGCATCCTGTGCTCATTGCGAAGACTTTTTTGCGACCATCTTTCTGCAAGTCACCATGCTGGTGGGGTATTAAGATGGTGGACCGACCGCTTTTCCTCTGGCTGGGTCGTCTACTTTCTTCTTCCTTCTATGCGCTCTCTTCCTCGTCAATTTCTACTTCTGGGAATTGTCCAAATGTATCTTCAAACCTCCTCGTGTCATTGAGGTATCTGATGAGGTGTGGTATGTTTTTGCGATTTGCTAGGATATGTTTGACTGTCATAGCTTTTCCTCGGATGCCCATGGCATGCTGCATAGCTTCGTGCTCATTTTGGTACGCTGGGCACCGGATAATGAAGTGGTGTGTGGATTCGTTAGGGTGGCTAAGTTAACTTAAGCCTAAAGTACACCGTCGTCTTCGCTAAATCCCTTTGACCACCTGGGACAGTGTTGAAGTCAAGCTCGTACATGACTGAACGCCTCCGATGTTTCGTGAAGCTATAGCTACAGTGCGTCTCACTCACCCTTCGCGATTCAGTGTCCACGCACGAATTCTAAAGCTTGAAGGACAATTTTGCTTCTACTTTGTAGATCAATACAGATAGGGACTGACCGAGGAGCCAACAGATTTTGGATTGGCATCGGAGAACGGTGGAAGAGCACGCAGGTATTGATCGTTCAAGCAAGTATTCAAGGCGTATTCGGGTAGTTTGGAGCGAGCTTTGGCAGGATATCTGACAATAGGTGCTTGCCGAAGTCTAAGCTGAGTTCTTCAAGTTGTCCGTATCGCAGGTCTTTGTAAAAGGAGGCCGGGAATCTGTGAGTGAAGAGAAAACGTGCTTTGGCAGTTATCGCAAAGGATAATGGAATTACCGTCGCCCATAGGAAACGAACAATAAAATATTGGGGGGATTCTCTGTGCACCGCCACCGTATCTACAAAGTCCCTGAATTCCCAGTTTGGGCATCACCTCCTCAGCGGATACTTAGCCCTACTAGCAATTCGGCATTCGCATGTGCTGTATATCCTTCTCACGGCGTTCTTTATGGCTCGTTTTTGATTCTTGTATAAGGAATTACCGAGTTCATCCGTAGAATAGTGCCAGAGTCGTCAAACCAAACTCCAGGACCACCACCTGCAGCGATACGTCTTGTCAAAAGAGAATGTACGAGTCAGTAGTAGCCGACGAACTCTAACCGGTATTTTTCATTCCAGCTCGCTTCTCCCTTGCTTTTACTAGGCAATGTCCGTCTCATATATTCGAGTAGCCCTGCGTGCTTAGAATTCTGAGATACCTGGATGTTTGCAAATTCAACGAGCTGCAATTTGGTGTTTCGCAAGCAATTCGACGCGACAAGCTGACAAAATGGTTGCAAAAAGGGACCAAGACATTCGTCCATTATGACGTCACTACCGTGTTGGTAACACGTGATGCAAATTTTCGAAAAACTTGCTCAGAGTCATTTGAACTTTGAACTTACGTTGATGGGCGTTCAGGGATTGACACCTTTTCTTCTCAAAACATGGTAATTCTAATATTTTATCTCTCTTGTGGACCACCTACATATTTGTTTGCAGTCCTGAAGTCATTAAAACGCTTCCAAAGCGACTTGAAGAACTCCAGGGTAAACGTATTGTAATGTGTGTCACTTTCGATTGTGTTGGATTGTCCTTGATGTATTTCCAGTGATGGAACACTCATCACCCAGCGCCTGCACTTTGTCCCCATCCCGCATCCATATCGTCATGTCTTGGGTTGGTATCGCATCGCCAAAGAATTGCAGGAGAACGATATCGAAGCAGTCTGTGTATTTGATGGAAAGGAGCGAAACATCGCAAAGGCTCGAGAAGTGCGTGGATATCGTTTTTATTCTGCTATTGATCTAATATCACGGACAAGTAGGCTCTTCGCAGGAAAGAAATGAGAAGACGCGACATGGCACGCGAAGCCTTTGAAAATGAGCGCTTGAAACGGTTAGATAGCCTTGGAAGTTTGTTGACAGACTTTCAGGATGTAGCTTCGGATTCTAAAAAGCGCCTCTTCGAAGTCATTCAAGACACGCCGCCATTGGAAGGAGCTGAACCCCCAAAGCTCGAAATTGTTCAAGCAGGTCGGGGCTCCTCTCCCTTGATCCTCTTGTATTCGCTCATGCATTTCAGGTGTTACAGATTACACTGAAACTGAGTGGAAGGATTCAGAACCTTTTTCATCATCCATGACCTATGAAGCCACTCATATAACAGACGCCAAGTTGGAAAATACATCAGAGAGCACAAAAGCATACTCTACACCTGATATCTCAGAGCCTAAACCTACGCTCGCTGATACACGTCCACTGACGTCTGATCTTGGGGGTGCTCACTCGGATAGTACATCATCACCCGTGCAGGTCAGCGACTGCGCCACAGAAAGAAATCGACTAACACTTTTTGTTACCAAGGATTCGGGTGTATCATCATCTAAATCACAGAGTGAAAGCGTCGCTGATTCCATGATATCACTCTTTCACAACTTCCGGAGTAGCATACCAAAGCTGGCCTCCCTCAACAAAGCTTCCCCTGAAGAGGCGCCGATTGACGAATCGGAAGAGCGGACTGAAGTTTTCATGACCAAGGCTCAGTACGAACTGACCCTTGAAGAAGGAAAAGTCTGGGGCAATTTGGTTGTCGTTGACGAATCCGAAGATACTTCCATGAAAGACGAGGTTTTCAAGATATATCAAAAGAGCACAGTGATGTTTGAATCTTATGCTCGACGAACGCGTCCACCAACGGCTCAGAATTACATAGAGTGTAGGGAAATTCTCGAGGCTATGGGCATCGCCTGCGTAGAAAGCGAAGGTCCCTATGAGGCTGAAGCCCTTGCTTGCGCTCTTGTCTCTCATGGTTTTGCCGACTATGTTGCAAGCGAAGACACTGTATGAGTTCTATTTGTCTAGTTATAGGTGTTTTGTCTGATATCTGATATAGGACGTCATCGTCTACGAAGTACCTCTCCTTCGAAATATAACCAACCAGGCAGGGCCACTCGTGATAGTCTCCGGATCTGACGTCCGTGAAGGCCTGCAACTCTCGCGGACGAGCTTCGTCGATTTCGCTCTCCTCTTGGGTACAGACTTTTCCGAGCGGATCAGGAACATCGGGCCTATGCGTGCGTACAAGTTCATCAAGGAGCACGGTACGATCGAGGGAGTGGTCACAAATGAGACCAAGTACCAACATCGCTTAGGGCCCGATGCATACCTGGAGCAAGTTCGGGTAGCGCGGGGTATTTTCGCTACGCTGCCACCTATCCCGAAGAAGGTCATGCTAAAGGGCGAAAGAGACGACAACAAGACGATGAATCTGTTGCAAAAGTACAAGTTGAGCCGCGAGATTGACCTAAATTGGGATTATTCGACCGCGTTGGCGGGGAATTTTTTCCAGGATAATCCGACGGCGTTTTGAGGTCGCAATCATAGCTTTTCTGGACATTCTAGAGGTCGCATACATTTCCGTTCCGTTCCTGTGTCCATGAGATGTTGTACAGAATTGACGTGGAGTGAGTAACCCGTACAGCCGTTAACGATATATCGAGAGGAGAATTCAAATTCCTAGTACACAGAGGGGAATGGTGTCCGAACAATGGAATTTTGCGTTCTGCGAACGGTCAGAAGTTGATCTGGAGCTGTGTTACTCTAGGTTATAGGCGATACCGATGGGACCGAAATGGGTCGGCGACGGCCTCCGATGTATGGAACGAGGCACAGCATGCGCCGCAAGTAGCTTTTGCGAAATCACGAAACTACAGCTTTGGATAACTGTGGAGAAGAGTCGTGTGATAACAGACAGATCACCTGCTAAGCCACGCGCGTGAGCTCACACTCTACCTTATCAATCTTTCGCCAAAATAGAAATGATGATGAGATGAGATGGAGAACCATGTTCCGTTTCGTCCGTCGGCATGGTTGGCAGCGGCTGATAATCTCCTTCTGACTTGAAAAGGTACTAATTGGTGCCTTGACAATCATCAAGTCGGTGTTGCTGCCCGTTGTAATAGGGAGTGGAGTGGAGTGGGGACCTGTGGACGATGCAAGTACTTAGTCAATATCGACGTAGAGGAGTTTAATGAGTAAAAGGCTGGATGACGGGGATGAATTTTCCGGGGGCAATGCAAGTGAGCTGTACTTGTGGTGCTGAATGTAAAGCCCTAGAGCACCATGGAAGCCCCAATACCGCCTATGCCAAGGCGGTGCCATGTGGATATGAACTGCGGTAGAACTGCGCTGTAGACAAGTGTTCAATTACATAGTCCGTATGTATATCATTCATTGTTGAAATTGATCCGAATCCGAGCAAATGGTTGGACAGGATACAAACTGATGCGGATTTTGTTTTATCAGGCGGTGTTTGACGGATGGGCGGTTGTGATCTCTTGAGTCGTCAGACGGTTATATGCATCGGGGGAAGGAAGTCAGTTCAAAGGAAGTGATAGTGTCAGAAAGTTCGTGGCGGTGTGTCCCATCTTCAATCTAGGTGACATAGGTACCGGCCGCTGCGAATTGAAGAGCCTATGTCGCATATGATTGAACTCGTCTGTTGTCCATTGTAAGCTGATATGGACTTTAACGACGTGAATAAATAGAATAGGAATAACTAAACGAACAACTTTAGTATTAGTACAAGAGGGGTAGATATACATGATTTTTATACCAGTTGATCGCTGGTCTCGTTCCGCGATCGAAAATGGAAGACAGACCTCCAGGAGGGAACCTCTTTTTCGGTGGTAATTATCTCGAAGGTAACGAGGGCAAGAAGCAGGACAATAGACACAACAGCAGCAGAAATCAAACCAAATAGACGGGAAACAATAATGATACAGTTGGCAACAAGAGCTCCGAGACCCCAAAAGTGCAGGAAAGTCGGTAGGGAATACATCAACGCGACGAGTTGGAATTGGTTCTTTGATGAGTAAACTGATTCGAGATACTGAGACTGTTTAATTGTCAGCGGGATAAATGAAGGAGTAAATGATAGTTGCTCACAGCCTGAGTGGCACTGGCTTTTTCCAGCCGTCGGTGACGGTGAATTAGGAGCATTGATGCTATGAGGCTAGCGGCAAAGAGTGTGATGGAAGCGGCCGTCAACGCCGGAAGAGTCGGGGCAAAAGCAAGCGGGACATGAAGTCTGAAACGTAAACTATGAGTATCATGTAACTTCATTACAGATGTTACACCTACATGAATGTGGATGAGGTCTGGATATCGCGGCATTTAGTCAGCGGATGCCTTCTTTGAAGAGTAATGAAAACGTACGAAGAGAACAGCATCTTTCCACTCTTGCAGGCACTTCGACATGAATGGTTGCCACTGATCTACATAGACAAGGCGGTCTACAAATAAGTCGTCCAATCGCTTTGAGTAGGATGCTGAATTTCCCAGGGATATGAAGGAAACCAGAGGTTCGAGGAAAACTTTCTCTTCTGGATGGAAAAGAACGGCCTGGTCCCGGGATAGACGAGAAAATTCTTGGCCGTAGTAGACCGAGAACCTATGATTGCCTAAGGCGGGAATCAAAAACAAACTCCAATGGAGTGTACGCGTCACTCTTACAAACGATGCTCCAGAGTCGCGCAGCAACACAGGTTTGGTGGCCGTCTTCATTATGATCTATCATTCGGAGTGTCACGGAGGGAGCTCGACGTCAGCAATTTTAGTCGCACCTTTGCCAGACCGGAGGACTTTCAAAAATGTCGCACATTCTCCTTGCGAGTAGAAAAAAGTGGAAACACCGGAGGTCATATGGTCTGCGTGAAGTGTCGGTCTCTGGTAATCTGCGCAACAACTACTGCGCGCTGCTCACCAGCAAGTCCATGATTGAAGATACAAATGAGGTCATCATAACTCTTTTTGGGGAGTCCTCCAATGTGCATGGGGAAATGTTCAAGATGAGCCCAGTATAAGCCCTCTAGATAAATTCCTGCACACACAGATCAGATATGAGATAAGTCGGCGGTCTTAAAAACCGTACTGAGATGAGACGACGAGGCCACGTCAGGTAGCCCGAGGACTTCTGTTTCGATGGCATCCAACCAAAACTCTGTTCTTGTAGCGTGGTCAACGAAATAATAGGCGCAATCGTCTTCTTCAATCTTCATGAACAGTTCCATGTTGCCTGAGACGCTGATATTCTTTTCATCTAGAAGGCTCTCTATCTTCTTGGTCCAGAGAGCCACTTTCGCCATATTTTCCGCGTGATACAAGTATGCCTCAGTGACCACAGAGAAAGGCGCATCGCGGCGGAAGTAAAGCTGCCCCTCAGGGTGAACGTGAGAGGTCCAATGAGGCGGGAGATATGTCGGTCTATAAAATGCAGAGGTGAGATCGACGCACACACCAAGGAGCATGACATACTCAGGCTCGCAAAACCCTGGATTTATCAACGCTGGACTCAAGTCAACGGTTCTGTAAGAATGATGAATGGATGTAAGATAATTTCTGGAGAACAGTGGTGCCTACATGCATTCGACGTCGTATCGTCCAGTGGCATTGGAGGTGGTGGGCCTCAGAGTACCTTCTGGCAGGACGGGGGAGACGACGGGGTACTTTTCGAGAGTGAAGTGTGTAGAGTCCATCGCTTTGTAAATGAGTTCGAGTTGGGACTGTCAGATTGGTTTCTATGTGCTTATATATAGTATGCAGAGGCGATGTTGGATTTTTCATCGCCATTGTCCGAGTTTAGGTCACTTGTCACTACCTGTCACAATTTGCTGTGGCGAGTGATGATATCGATGATCCGGAGTCCGGATGGACCTTACAGCCTTGCGGCCGGAAGTGGATACAATGGAACCCAATTTATTCAATCATGTGCATAAATTTTGCCGATTGCCGAAACTCAATCCCAATCGGACTTGACGCTTCACAACTTTAGCGCGGAAATAGGTTCATCAAAGGATACTTACTTCGATACTGCTTGCAAGTTTATTCTGCAAACCATATTGTGCTAATGGCTCAGGAGGATACGAAGTATGTACTTTCACTAGTCAGGCAACAGGTACACTCCGACTGATCTGATACAGGATCGCCAGAGAAGCGCCTAAAGCTGACAGCAATACTGATGTTGGCAAGGCGCCAGAACAGGCGGGAGAGCGGAAGAAGGAAACACCCCTACCAGGGGATCTGTCTAGTAGTGATCAGGCGCCTCAGGAGTCGCCTGTTGAAGACGCTGATCGTGCAGCAGAGAGCGACCCAGTTTCCAAAGTAGATAAGGACTTAGAAGGGCAGCAGACGCAAGACTAACCAGATGATCCATTGAGGCCTCCCATGCCCCCTTCGTACGACCATTGTCCGGCCAAGTCTTATGCTTTCCTCACTCGTATCAATAGTTTGGTGTATAAAGGACGGCCGCTTGGGCCTGCCGCGGGCGGAGTCCCAACACCTCGCCCAAAACCAGGTCCCAGGTAGTCGTACTAGCTTGGGCTCGACATTTCTGTTTTGCTGCTGTAAATTTTGTCCCTATTTTGATACGATCGCGTATTATAGACGCTTTTTTTTTTTTACCATCTGTATGAACGTCGAACAGCACTTTCAATGGCGTTATCTTCCTTTTTTAATATGTCTTATGGAGCGCACATCTGACGCTCTTACGGGTTTCTTTCTCGTTAGTGACTCCTGTTCCTACGTCGCCACCGCATGTCGTTGGTAGATGCGTTATGGACCTCGATGCAATCCTCAGCAGTAATTGCTGTGGGCCCAAAAACAATAACTGACAATTTTGCACAGTTATTTTCCGATGGGGAACACAAGATAACAACACACCAGCATAGCAATCAGTTTCGGAACCAAGGTATGTATGATTCTTAACGTCGCGTCAATCACCAAGCGCTCATCAAGGAACAGGGCAATAAGAAATATTCACTATCAGTCGCAGATTGTTGCTCCGCTGAGACCAGCCTACGTATACGTGCGTGAATTGCTGTTGAAAAAATAATTTGAGCCAAATCTCGCCCACAGGAATTTTTACGGCCATGGATGCTATTTCTAAGTACCGTTATCTAGTACCGCCTTCAACAGCCAGAACAATGCTATTTTGTGTTTCTTTTCAGATATAAACCTGCAAGTACTCTTTGGCTAGGCTCACCCATCGACGGACATGCCCAAATTCTTCAGCCAAATCTGGACCCTTGCAAAAAAAACCGCCATCGACACTCGCGATGATTTTCGGTTGGTGTCTGGTTGTACAGTTGTTATTCCGCTAAGCTTCATTGTCATCATAGTAAATTCATCAGCGGGCAAGGATCAACCGAAGATCCTTTGAAACCAAGGTCTGTGAATACTTTCATGGTTCATGTCCGTTTCACGGCTTAGTATCCCTTTTAGCTCCTCATTTGACTCGGAGTAAGTGTTAAGAGCTGGGTAATCGTTTCGACTATTCTGAAAGCGCTTGTAGGGAATTTGCTCCTCGCGGCAGGGAGGGCAAGAAAATCGAGAGTTCTGTGCCAAAGAACAGCGGCAAGAATTCTACGTCGACCTCTGGAAAGCCGAAGGTGGCAGGACCCGGCAAAAAGTCTGCTCCCCCAAACCCGCCCCCAAACCAACAAACCCATCCGGCTGCAAACACACCCAGACGGGTCTAGGATCTCGTAGACAGACGCTACATACACGACTACGGGAGCGCTGAGGTTGCAGACGGGTCACCCGAGGACACTAGAATTTGAAACAGATACGAATTTTCATGCTATCCCCTTCTTAGTGATACAATCTATGGTTCCTTCCTACATGTACCTCTTTCTGACGGCGTTTATGTTAGTACGTTCATTGGACAGATCTGCTTTCCCCTAGTACGTTTACATTATGTTCACTTTACGCCCCCATTATTGTGATTAGCGCCAACCCTGGTTTTCAATTCATGAGATTGGGGACAAAGCGCCCTCTTCTAAGTGTAATAGAACGCGATCGTGAGAGTTAATTAAGTGCTGCTTCGGGAGCGTTCAAGGTAGGTACAGTGAAGGCATACACGATCCTAGTCTTTGGAATTTGTAAGTAGATCCCCGTTTCTGCTTCTTTTGGTACTTAATCCCTCTTACTCCGCCCTAGGAAATTATCTATACGGGTCTGAATGTTATAGTTAGCATGTTCGAGTTCCTGGGACATTTCGTTATCTTGTATCACCGTTCTCTCTTGAAAGCTTCCATCTCAAAGTGGTTCTAGGTTCCCGGCTGGATCGCTACTTAGGTACAACTTAAGCGCCAGCAATAGAAATATAAATTATTGCTAAGCGCCAAAGTGTTGTATCTAGCTCTTGCCTCTTACCACATCAATCCCCACCCAGACCTCTCTACCCCAGCCTAGTTCGAATGAGCCCAGCTGTAGACTCAAGGTATTACTACTTCTATTCATTGGTGGTGAAAATATTTAAACTCACTTTCGCCCTTAAGCGCCAAGGAAGCGCCCGAGCCCACCGACGAGCCCACCGTCGTCGTTCCCGTCCCGGTGGAGGATATACAGCCGGGGGGGGTCACCCAATCATCTGACAATCCGCCTATCGTCGAAGATGCTGGCGAAGCTCAATGGCCGTCTTCAAAAGATGGAAACTCGGATACGAAGGTCGAAGACGGTGTTGACTCTGACAATTCCTTCGGGCCGCCTCCACTACCAGGGTGAACTTCCGCGTTGTTTTCATAACTTGTGCTCTCGTTGACTTGGGAAAGCAGCGTAATACCGAAGGGCCCAATAACACCGTCAGTAGTTGGCGGTAGGCCAAAGCCCGGCGTAAATAAGCCTGCGCCAAAGCCTGCAGAGCCTAAGCCTAGGCCCTAGCCTGCACAGGGCAAGTGAGTTACTTCCCGCTCAGATACTTATGACGGTCACGTATTTGTTGGAATGGACGTTTCTCTTGTTCGGAACGTTTTAATTGGGCCTTTTAAATCAATAGTATCCGGAATTCAAAGTACAAGGAGGACATATATACGGTCCTAGCGTTGTTATTTATGCTCAATTTCTGTATATCATTCTGTTCGGCTGATTTCATCAAATATTACTCCCTCTCAATTTCACTTCGTTATCTGTAGTATTTATACGTGCGTTCGCTTCCCCTGCATACATGCGCCAAAATTATGAATGCACTCGTTTTAAGAATAACCCTTGAAGCTATATCTACTATAAAGAACAGCACAACCATATGATATCCTTGACATCAGCCTGAAATTGATATATTAGCGATGTAAGAAGAATGAGAGAGAAGTAAAGGAATAGCCTCACCGTTAATAGCGTCTCTGCAGCGCCTACAACAGCCGGAAAAACGGGGTTCTTATTCTGGACTTGTAAGCTGTACGACGCCTAGGGCGTACAACTATATTGACATGTCATTCAAAAGCGGTTGTGATCGGAATTTCAATCGAATCCAATCGAACCGCGAACTTGATCACTGATCTGTGATCAAGTACGATCTGGAGGATTTTGGAAGATATAGAAAGCTATCGATAATACTAGTCGTGCAAGTTTGGTCCGGCTGCTTTTACGTTTACGTTGCCGCCACGGGACAAATGCTTACGCTCTCTAAGTCTAATGTAAGAAATAATTTCCGGGAGGGACGTCATCCAACTTGGAAACGAACCTTAGGTTTATTATGACATCCTCTGTCCATGGTCCTTCGTCGGTGGATAAATCACACCAAGCATATAGATTCTCGCAACATATACGGCTATTGACACAGAGGTTAAATCTATGTTTACAGAAACACAATCACTTCTCAGTCATACACCAGCAACCGTCTCATCTGAATGCACAGAGTGCCTGGTCTTCGACCAACTGAGAATTTTGATTTTCTCCAAAACATGCACAGACGGTGCCTGGGGTAATCATCGCCAGACCTTGGTTCCAAGTTAACTTCGGAGAGCAGCGTATACCAACGGTGGTCACTTTGCTTGCTATCCCACGATGCCGTGATGCACCACAAGACAAGAACTGCTATCGCTAAACATGCCGTACCCACGAGAATCCGGACATCTACGTCGGAAGCGGTGAAACACATAAGGATGGACGCCGACAAGAAAGTCACCATGCTGGAATCGGGTGAGTATCCGCTTCCTTGCCTAGTCTTCACGATTTCACGCCCATATGAGGAGAGCATAAGGTAGACTGTGCATAATAGCCAGCGTCTCTAGACCTGTGTAATGTTGCTTCTGTGAATGAAGTAATTGCCACTAGAGCACGTCAGCCGAGTTTGAGAAGTGACGGTGCCGACAGCTTACTGTTTCTGCGGCTGAATTCTTCGGCATCCATCGATTCTTCCGAATTAGAAGTAAGCCCAAAATGATACTACCAATGCTTGCGATGACTGAGATATAACTTGAAATCTGCGCCGGAGAGCGTCCCTCCCTAGCACTGGAGTCATCGACACTCTGAATGGCAAGGAAGGCAACGTTGACGTTGAGCAAAACAGTAGACTGTGTAACAGTGTATTTGTTAGAAGAACTTGAAAATCTATTACAGAGTGCGCACATTGAGGATCAAGTCTTGCCATTCAGCTTTGAGTTTCTCAATGAAAGCGATCCAGGACGTTTTGATGACCAGTCCGTCACCCCAGATCTTGTTTAGGGAATCCAGATAAATATCGGGCGTACAAAACAAGAGTGGCGATAGCAAAATGACAAGTGGTGGCGTTCTCGGTTCTGTATCATAAACAGACTTGTCATGCTCAAGCCGAGCTGCAGGCAATCCGTGGAAGTTGTAAAATCGCTCTTTGGCTAGGGTTATAAGCCTTAGCACCATAATGATATTCTCGCGCGCATACCAAGAATATACATGAAACGACCTGTCGAATAGTCAGTTTATGGACGACTCGTCATGATGCGTAATTGTCCACTGAACCCGGGTGCCCCTTTTCGCCTTTTCTAACGGATTCTGGGGCACGTTTGAGTAGGAGTTCTGAGAGGGAGAAAATCTTCCTTACTCCTGATAGCATTCGTAAGAGTTAGTATTGGCTGTAGGTCTGTTACACCGTAGGAACAGTTGGCTATCGATGAAGTCATGGCATCTGTGAAGTCTGGTCAATCATAGCCATCAGTTTTATTCACGCGAATAAAGACCTCCAAGATAGTAGATCAGGATATCCCTGAGTTCGTCAATGATATCTTCGGTCATCTCCAGGCATGCGGGGAACAATTGACAATGATACCTAGTTGTTATGAGCTTCAAATCAAGGATATAAACAGATACATACCAGTATTGCGCCTCTAATTCGTGACCAATATGGGATTGCTCAGTGACACCACGAACTTCGTTGCATCTGTCAATATACGTAGTGTTGAAGTCGTCCAGCCAAAAGATAGACCGATCGTCATGGCTTGCAAAGTAATACCCGCAGCAAATATTGCCGTTCTCTGGGTCTCGAATAAGGTCATACACAAGGTCAACATTGCGATATATGTTAATCCCCTTTGCCCGTATATAGTCTTCCATATCGACCATAAACTTCGTAATGAGTTCCAGCTTGTCTGAATCGTATAAGTTGATATCTGTGAATATCCTCGGTAGCAAACATCCGGAGGATATCATGGCGTCATGATAGTTACCGATGCATGGGGATATCTTCAGGATACGGGCTGATGCGATCTTTCTTTTTCATCAGGCGGTGTTTGAAGGATGGGCGGTTGTGATTTCTTGAGTCTTCATACAATTATATGCATCGGGTGGAGGAAGTCGGTGCAAAAAAGTGATGAAGTCAGAAAGTTCGTGGTCGGAATGATCCAATCATCGTGACATAGGTGCCTGGTGTTGCGAATTGAAGAGCCTATGTCGTATATGATTGAAACTGTTTGTTGTCCATTGTAAGCCGATATGGACTTAAACGACGTGAATAAATAGAATAGGAATAACTAAATGAATAATTTTAGTATTAGTACAAGAGGGGTAGATATACATGATTTTTATACCAGTTGATCGCTGGTCTCGTTCCGCGATCGAAAATGGAAGACAGACCTCCAGGAGGGAACCTCTTTTTCGGTGGTAATTATCTCGAAGGTAACGAGGGCAAGAAGCAGGACAATAGACACAACCACAGCAGAAACCAAACCAAATAGACGGGAAACAATAATGATACAGTTGACGACGAGAGCTCCGAGACCCCAAAAGTGCAGGAAAGTTGGTAGGGAATACATCAACGCGACAAGTTGGAATTGGTTCTTTGATGAGTATACTAATTCGAGATACTGAGACTGTTTAATTGTCAGCGGGATAAATGAAGGAGTAAATGATAGTTGCTCACAGCCTGAGTGGCACTGGCTTTTTCAAGCCGTCGGTGACGGTGAATTAGGAGCATTGACGCTATGAGGCTAGCGATAAAGAGTGTGATGGAAGCGGCCGTCAACGCCGGAAGACTCGGGGAAAAAGCAAGCGGGACATGAAGTCTGAAACGCAAACTATGAGTATCATGTAACTTTATTACAGACGTTACGCCTACATGAATGTGGATGAGGTCTGGATATCGCGGAATTTAGTCAGTGGATGCCTTCTTTGAAGAGTAATGGAAACGTACGAAGAGAACAGCATCTTTCCACTCTTGTAGGCACTTGGACATGAATGGCTGCCACTGGTCTACATAGACAAGGCGGTCTACGAATAAGTCGTCCAATCGCTTGGAGTAGGATGCTGAATTTCCCAGGGATATGAAAGAAACCAGAGGTTCGAGGAAAACTTTCTCTTCTGGATGGAAAAGGACGGCCTGGTCCCGGGATAGACGAGAAAATTCTTGGCCGTAGTAGACCGAGAACCTATGGTTACCTAAGGTGGGAATCAAAAACAGACTCCAATGGAGAACACGGGTCATTCTTACAGACGATGCTCCAGAGTCGCGCGGCAACACATGTTTGGTGGCCGTCTTCATTATGATCTATCATTCGGGGTGTCACGGAGGGAGCTCGACGTCAGCAATTTTAGTCGCACCTTTGCCAGTCTGGAGGACTTTCACAAATGTCGCACATTCTCCTTGCGAGTAGAAAAAAGTGGAAACACCGGAGGTCATGTGGTCTGCGTGAAGCGTCGGTCTCTGATAATCTGCACAACAACTACTGCGCGCTGCTCACCAGCAAGTCCATGATTGAAGATACAAATGAGGTCATCATAACTCTTTTTGGGGAGTCCTCCAATGTGCATGGGGAAATGTTCAACATGGGCCCAGTATAAGTTCTCTAGATAAATTCCTGTATACACGGATCAGATATGAGATAAGTAGGCGGTCTTGAAAACCGTACTGAGATGAGACGGCGAGGCCACGTCAGGTAGCCCGAGGGCATCTGTTTCGATGGCATCCAACCAAAACTCCGTTCTTGTAGCGTGGTCAACGAAATAATAGGCGCAATCGTCTTCTTCAATCTTGATAAAGAGTTCTATGTTGCTTGAGATGCTGACGTTCTTTTCATCTAGGAGGGCCTCCATCTTCTTGGTCCAGCGATCCACTTTCGCCATGTATTCCGCATGATACAAGTATGCCTCAGTGACCACAGAGAAAGGTGCATCGCGGCGGAAGTAAAGCTGCCCCTCAGGGTGAACGTGAGAGGTCCAATGAGGTGGGAGATATGTTGGTCTAGAAGATGCAGGGTGAGATCGCCGCACGCACCAAGGAACATGTCATACTCAGGCTCGCGAAACCCTGGATTTATCAACGCTGGATTCAAGTCGATAGTTCTGCAAGAAGAATGAATGGATATAAAATAATTGCTTGGTAACGGAAGTACTTACATGCATTCGCCGTCGTATCGTCCAGTGGCATTGGAAGTGATGGGCCTCAGAGTGCCTTCTGGCAGGACGAGGGAGACGTCGGGATGCTTTTCGAGAGTGAAGTGTGAAGGGTCCATCGCTTGGAAAAGAGTGAGTTCGAGTTGGGATACCGTCAAGCTGAATTCTGGGTGCTTATATATAGTATGCAGGGGCGATACACTTGAATGACCTACACCCGGATAATGGCGGTGGTTCAAAAATCCATTTGTTCAGGCTGTGGTGATCCGGCCCACCGGGACAGCCTTGCGGCCGGAACCCCAGTTTAATCTGATCACGTGCACGTTTCGCAGATTGCCGTATTTCAATCCCAATCGGACTTGACGCTTCACAACTTTAGCGCGGAAATAGGCAAGAAATAGGTTCATCAAAGGATACTTACTTCGATACTGCTTGCAAGCTTATTTTGCCAACCATCTTGTGCTAATGGCTCAGGAGGATACGAAGTATGTAATTTCACTGGTCAGATAACAAGTACACTCCGACTGATACAGGATCGCCAGAGAAGCGCCTAAAGTTGACAGCAATACCGAAGATTTCAAGGCGCCAGAACAGGCAGAAGAGCGGGAGAAGGAAACGCCCCTACCTGTGGATCTAGCTAGCGATCAAGCGTCTCAGGAGCTGCCTGTTGAAGGCACCGATCGTGCAGCAGAGGGCGATTTGGTTTCCAAAGAAGATAAGGACTCAGAAGAGCAGCAGACGCAAGACGAACCAGATGACCCATTGAGGCCTCCCATGCCTCCTTCGTACGTCCTTAGTCCGGTCAAGTCTTATGCTTTCCTCACCCGTATCAATAGTTTGGTGTATAAAGGACGGCCGTCTGGGCCTACCGCGGGTGGAGCAGGCAACAGGCCTCGTCCAAAACCAGGTCCCAGGTAGTCGTACTGGCTTGGGCTCGGCATTTCTGTTTTGCTGTTGTAAATTTGTCTCCTGTTTTGATACGGTCACGTATTATAGACGCTTTTTTTTCACCATCTGTCTGGGTGTCGACAGCACTTTCAATGGCGCTATTCTCCTTGTTTAATAGGTCTTAGGGCGCGCGCATTTGATATCTGACGCTCTTACCGGTTTCTTTTTCGTTAGTTACTCATGTTCCTACGCCGCAATCGCATGTCGTTGGTAGATGCGTTATGGACCTCGATATAATCCTCAGCAGTAGTTGCTGTGGGCCCAAAAACAATACCGATAATTTCTGCACAGTTATTTTCCAATGAGGAACACAAGACAACAACACCAGTATAGCAATCAGTTTCGGAACCAAGGTATGTACAGATTCTTGACGTCGCGTCAATCACCAAGCGCTGATCAAGAACCTGTTAGCAGGGCAATATCAGCCCCATATTGTCGCTCCGTTGAGACCAGCATCACATATACGTGCGTGAATTGCCGTCCAAAAGAAAATTGAGCCAACTCTCGCCCACAGGAATTTTTACGGCAACGGATGCTGTTTTTTAAGCACCGTTATTTAGTACCGCATTCAACAGCCAGAACAAAGCTGTTTTGTTTTTCTTTCTGGATATAAGCCTGCAGTCCTTGACCCACCGACTTCCAGACATGTCCAAACTCTTCAGCAAAATCTGGTCCCTTGTCAAAAGGACCGCCATCGACACTCGCGATGACCTTCGGTTGGTGTCTGGTTGTACAGTTGTGATCTGCTAAGCTTCATTCTCATCATAGTAAATTCATCAGCGGGCAAGGATCAACCGAAGATCCTTTGAAACCAAGGTACATGAATACTTTCATGGTTTAGATCTTTTTTTCATTGACTGTATCCCTCTTAGCCCCTCCTTGGACTCAGAGTAAGTGTTGAGTTGGGTGATCGTTTCGACTAGATTGAACAAGCGCTTGTAGGGAGTTTGCTCCTCGTGGCACGAAAACCCCTAAGGCCCACAGCGCTCCCCCAAATAACAGTGGTGGCAATTCTAAGTCGTCCTCTGGCAAGGTGAAGCGGGAAGGACAGGGCGCCAAATCTACTCAGAATGCCGACTCCAAATCCACAAAGTTACCTGCTAATGGTGGCAAACGCCGCTAGACGGGTCATCTGAGGACGCTAGAACATGAAATGTACACGAATTTTCATGCTATCCCCTTCCTAGTAATACAATATATGGTTCCTTCTTACATGTACCCCTCTCTAACGGCGTTTATATTAGTTTCATTGGACAGACTTGCTTTTCCCTACGTTTACATTACGTTCACTTTTCACGCCCATTATGATTAGCGCCTACCCTAATAGGACGCGATTGTGAGAGTTGATTAAGCGCTGGTTCGGGAGCGTTCAAGGCAGGTACAGTAAATGCATACACGATCCTGGTCTTTAAAATTTGTGAGTCGATCTCCACGTTTCTACTTCTTATAGTACTTACATCCTTTTACACCGCCTAGGAAATTGTCTATACAAATATGAACGCCATACTTAACATGTTCGAGTACGTGGGACATTTTGTTATCTTGTATCACCGTTCTCTCTCATGAATGCTTCCATCCAAAGTACTGGTTCTAGGTTCCCGGCTGGACCGCTGCTTAGGTACAACTTAAGCGCCAGCAATAGAGATATAAATTATTGCTAAGCGCCAAAGTCTTGTATCTAGCTCTTGTCTCTTACTACATCAATCCCCATCCAGACCTCTCTACTCCAGACTAGTTCGAATGAGCCCAGCTGTAGACTCAAGGTATTACTACTTCTATTCATTGGTAGCGAAAACATTTAAACTCACTTTCACCCTTAAGCACCAAGGAAGCGCCCGAGCCCACCGACGAACTCACCGTCGTCGTTCCCGTGCCGGCGGAGGATATACAGCTGGAGAAGGTCACCCAATCATCTGACGATCCGCCCGTCGTCGAGGATGCTGGCGAAGTTCAATGCTCGCCCTCAAAAGATGGAAACTCGGATGCGAAGGTCGAAGATGGTATTGACTCTGACAATTACTTCGGACCGCCTCCACTACCAGGGTGAGCTTTTGCATCGTCCTCATAACTTGTGTGCTTGCTGACTTTGGAACGCAGCGTAATACCGAAGGGACCACTGTCACCACCAGTAACTGGCGGTACTGGTACGAAGACTGTCAAGAAGCCTGGGATCAAGCCCAGATAGGGTCAGCTACTACCCGCTCAGATTCTGGTATGACGGTCACGTATATGCTGGAATGGGGGTTTCTCCTGAGAAGGATGCAACTTATTCGATGTTCAGAGCGTTTTATTTGGGCCTTTTTGATCAATAGTATCCGCAATTCAAAGTACAAGGAGGACATATATACGGAGTCCTGGCTTTGTTATTTATTTTCAATTTCTGTTCATCATTCTGTCCGGCTGGTCTGTTTGGTTACTACTTCCCAATTTCATTTCCCTATCTGTAGTATTTATACCTGCGTTCGCTTCTCCCGCGCATCTACGCAAAAATTATGAACGCAGTCGTTTCAAGAATAGCCTTCGAAATTATATCTATCATAAAGAACAGGGCAACCGTATGAGATCTTGACATCAGTCTGAAATGAATGCATCAGCGACGTAAGAAGAATGAGAGTGAGGCAAAGGAATAGCCTCACCGTGAATAGTATAGTGTCTCTGCAGCGCCTTTAACAGCCAGAAAGACGGGGCTCTTATTCTGGACTTGTAAGCTGTACGGTCTCTTGAAGTGAGTATTGGCATGCCATTCAAAAGCGGTTGTGATCGGAATTTCAATCGAATCCAATCGAAACGCGAATTTGGTCACCGCCGATTCGATCAGCCTTGATCAAGTACAATTTGGAGGATATAGAAAGCTATCCATACATATAATACTCGTCGTGCAAGTTTGGTCCGGCTGCTTCTACGTACGCCATCCAATTCTACAGTAATGTCCTTCAAGAAAATTTCTGGGAGGGACGTCACTTACTAAGGGACTGAATCCTAGGTTAACTTTTTCACCGACGCTCGAACCACTCTTATGCCATCCTCTGTCCATGGCCCTTTGTCGGGGGATGTATCATACCAAGAACATAGACTCTCGCAACAGACAGCTATTGATACAGAGGTTAAACCTATGCTTGCGAAACCACAATCGCCTCTCAGTTATACACCAGCAACCGTCTCATCTGAATGCACAGAGTGCCTGGTCTTCGACCAACTGAGAATTTTGATTTTCTCCACAACATGCACAGACGGTGCCCGAGGTAATCTTTGCCAGACCTTGGTTCCAAGTTCGGAGAGCAGCGTATACCAACGGTGGTCGCTTTGCTTGCTATCCCACGATGCCGTGATGCACCACAAGACAAGAACTGCTATCGCTAAACATGTGGTACCCACGAGAGTCCGGACGTCTACGTCGGAAGCAGTGAAACACATAAGGATGAACGCCAACAAGAAAGTCACCATGCTGGAATCTGGTTAAATCGTGAAGACTAAGCAAGGAAGCGGATACTCACGCCCATACGAGGAGAGCATAAGGTAAACTGTACATAATAGCCAGCGTCTCTAGACCTGTGTAATGTCGCTTCCGTGAACGAAGGAATAGCCACTAGAGCACGTCAGCCGAGTTTGAGAAGTGACGATGCTGACAGCTTACTGCTTCACTGATTGATTCCTTTGCCGTCCACCGATTCTTCCGAATCAGAAGCAAGCCCAAAATTATACTGCCAATGCTTGCGATGATTGATACGTAACTTGATATCTGCGCCGGAGAGTGTCCCCCCTTAACACTGGAGTCATCGACACTCTGAATGGCCAGGAAGGCAACATTGACGTTGAGCAATACAGTTGACTATGTTTTTATTAGAAGAGCTTGAAATGTATTACAGAATGCTCACATTGAGGATCAAATCTTGCCATTCGGCCTTGATTTTTTCAGTGAAGACGATCCAGGACGTTTTGATGATCAGTCCGTCGTCCCAGACTTTGTTTAGGGAATCGAGATAGATATCGGGCGCAAAAATAAAAGTGGCGATAGCAAAATGATAAGTGGTGTCCGTTTCGCTTCTATACCGTAAACAGACTTGTTGCGCTCAAGCCGGGCTGCAGGCAGGCCATAGAAGCTGTAAAATCGAAGTTGGAATAGAAATCATAAGCCTTAGTGCCACAATGAGGTTCTCATGAGCACACCAAAAAGGTACATGAAACGACCTGTAAATCATTCAAATCATGGTCTGCGAAGGCTGCTCGCAATTTGCTTACTTATAACAGACACCGAGGTAAGACTCTGAGAATGATCCGAGAGAACGGTTTCTAGACCAGAAATTAGGGGATGTGGGGCCTAGAGTGGTTCATATCTCACCTTTGATGCTATTCGCGAGGGCAAGCATTTGTTGTAGGTCCGGAATGCCGTGAGGGCAGTGGGCTGTTTCCGAAGTCATCAAATCTTAAACAAACCAGTCAACACATGTGGCACAGCTTCAGTCACGGACCATACCTCCAATGCAATGAATCAAGATATCTCTCAGTTCGTTGATTGTTTTTATGTCCATTTCCCGGCATGTAGGGAACAGTTGACAATGATACCTGGTTGCCGTCAGCACAAATATGAATGCCACGACAGGTGCTCACCAGTATTGCGACTCTACCTCATGGCCAACTTGGGATGCGGAAGTTACACCTTTAATCTGATCCCATCTATCGAAATAACTGGCGTTGAAGTCGTCCAGCCAAAAGATAGACCGATCGTCATGGCTTGCAAAGTAGTAAGCGCAACAAATATTGCCGTCCAATGGGTTTTGTCTAAGGTCAAACACAAGATCGACATTGGGATCTATGTTGATGCCCTTTGCCCGTATGTAGGCTTCCATATCGACCATAAACTTCGTAATGAGTTCCATCTCGTCTAAATCGTATAGGTTAATATCCGTGAATATCCTCGGTAACAAACATCCGGAGGATATCATGGCGTCATGATAGTTACCAGTGCATTCGGATATCTTCCTCTCGCGAAAAAAGTAGCGAGCACCCTCAGGATGTATATACACTAACCATTCATCAGGAACGGTGTCACTTCGCAAGATGCATGATTGACAAGCACAGAAAAGCAGAAAACGACCAACGTACGTTTGAAATGAGGTTGTCAGAGGATCGATCCAAAAATCTGTTTCTTTGGCTTCCCTAAATTATAGATATCAGTATAAGCATAAAGGTATACTCAAAGGATCACAAACACAAGCTCTCTTTCATATCTTTGCACTTGTTCAGGGGCTATAGGCCAGAATAGAGGATACGCTGTCATCAATGTAGTGACGTCGCCTGGGACAGCAATATCTGGACCATCGTGCGGTACGACGGGAAGTAAAGGCTGTGCTATGGCTGTCAAGGATCTGCTATCGAAACTGGGACAAAGGGGGGTCGAAATCATGGACGTGGGCCGAAGACGAGAGAGCTCGTGAGAGGATGGGTTCATATGTGTGTATGCCCCCAAGTTAGGCATCGAGTGACGGACATTTTGAGATGACCGTGACGCATTAGAGCAGGAATATGGATATAAAGAACTTTGGTCGGTTGGAAGGTGCACGGTTGTTGAAGGTCGGGAGCCATGACGAGGTAGGCGGCGAGTCGACAGATTTACGTGGGCGTAATCGGCCAAATTTACTTGAGATCGACTTGTCAATGTCGTAGGTGTAGTTAACGTCGCGACATTGTTCAACGAAGACTGTGAGGCATTCTCGACAGCACAGCTGTATATAGAGTCCGGATTATCAGGGGGGACGATACTGCGGCACACTACCGTCGAGACCGGTGCCTGTCCGTCGACGGCGCCGTCCACCATCGTCATCGTGAAATCACTGGGCGGAGGTAGGCATGTGTCGCGGTCGTAAATGCGTCGTGGGCCCTTCGGAGCGGTTCTGTCGCGTGCAATGCATGAATATCGATGAAATTGGCGCCTCAAGAAATTCCAGAGGGCTAGGATCGCCTTCAGTGGTGAGCGGCCACCTACGTGGTCATGAAGGAGCCTCTGCAGCGCGCTCAGGAGCCATTGTAACAGTGACATCTGACCGACGAAAAGCCTGAGGACTAGGGGAAGAAACAAACTGTAACATGCATAGCCAGAGCCCTGGGATTCTTATGGAAATGCAACTGGCCGATGACACGTTCGAAGCCATCATTTACAATGCACAGCACCTTTATCTTGCGTTCAAAGCGACTACACACGAGGTCCGGCCAAATTTATTCGCCAAGCACGAACAAACACGCGCCAAGCAGATCCCCGGCGCCTCCCCTAGAACCGGCATTTTCGCTCACCTCTGCTTCAATTATTTATAGATCCCTTATTAGTACGAGACTCTGGTGGACAAAGGGTGCATCTATCGTTCTGCCGCGTCCCGACGGGCGTTGTCCAGTTTCTAACTGCTGGTTGCTCTTTTCTATTTCTGCTCCTGTGTCACAAGATCCTGATACGAGAGCCTGCCATAGAACGAACGCTGATGCTCGTTTCTGTGGGCCTCCCAGTATCCATATTAACGATTAACATCCGCCCCTCTCCGCGTCTCTTACTCCACCTCAATTTACATTATCTCCGAATGCGATAATCAATCTTCGAGTTCCTGGGACACTGCTGCGCGCCAATGTTGCACTCGTCTCTTGTTTCTTACTACATCATAGCTCCTTCCCGGACTTCTACTCCAGCATAGTTCGAATGAGCCCAGCTGTAGATTCAAGGAGGTATTATTACTTCTATTCACTGGCGATGGCAACACTTTAACTCACTTTCACTCTTAAGTTCCAGGGAAGTGCCCGGGGAACACACCAACGAACCCACCTTCACTGTCCCGGCGCAGGAAGTACAGCCAGAGAACGGTAGTTAGCCATCTAACGATCCGCCCGTCAAGGAACTGGTCGAAGAAGCTGGCGGAGTTTACATAAGGCTCGCTCTTAAGACGGAAACTCGGATACGAAACCTTTCTGACGATGACGATTCCTTTGGACTGCCTTCACTACCAGGGTGAACTTCTGTATTGTTTTCATAATTTATGTTTTGCTGACTTCAAAACTAGCGCAATACCGAGGGCCCAGTATCACATCCAGCAACTGGCCATGGGGGCAAGTCTACCAATATGCCCGTCAATGAGCCTGTGTCAAAGCCGGTACTGGGCCTACGTCACCGAGCTACTGCCCCATCAGATACTGGTTTTTGCGTTTCTTTTGAGGAAGATTTTGTTTCCTTGACGTTTAGAGCGTTTGTAAGTACAACGAGGACAGAGTTGCTGTCTATCGTCGATTTCTGTGCAGCATTCTGTCCGACTGGTTTCATTAAATACTACCCCTTCTCAATTCCACTGCTTCCCTATCTGTAGTACTTATATGCGCGTTCCTTGGTATATTTTTCACTGCATATAGACCTCGAGTTTCTGAAGACAGTCGTTGACACAGATATCCTTTGAAGTTATAGTTATCATGAGAACAGCGCAACCATGTAAGATCCTTGACATCAGCCTGAAAGTGATACATGAGAACGAGGACACAGAATGGCCTCATTAACAGGCAGAGATATGTATTCTTATTCTGGACTTGTAAGCTGTACGGAGTATAGGTGTGCTCAAATTAAAAAAGTAGTGCGTGATCGGAAATTCAATCGAATCCAATCGAAGCGCTAAGGGCACCGATGAAGTACGATCTAGGATTTGGAAAACTACCGATACATATAATACCAGTTTTGCAATATAGATAGAATGTCATGACAAACAAGCACCTGTCTCCAGCCCTTCGTCTCTTGATCATACAGCAGATGTGTCAATAGCCGTCTTCTCCGAGTCCACAGAAGGCCTTCGAAGCGGCCAATGTATGTTACTAAGTCTTTCCGCAATATGCCAACAGATCGTTGGCGCAGGTAATCGACTCCAAATATTGTCCAAAAACTCAAGCGATAACATGTGCCAACGATGGTCCGGCTGCTTGGTTTCCCATGATGTCATGATGCACCAGAGGATGAGAACGCCGATCGCTAACCACGCACTGCCTACGAGCATTCGGACGGACAAGTTGGAGGCGGTGAAACACATAAGACTGAACGCGGACAGGAATAAGATCATACTGGGTTCGAGTCAGCGCACGTCAAACAAATTTGATTTCAAGAAATACTTACGCCCACATGAGTAGAGCATAAGGCAAGCCATACAAGATAGCAAGCGTTTCCAGACCGGTCTTGTTGCGTTTTTGTGATCTGAGAAATAGCCACTGGAGCACATCAGAGGAGTTTGAGAGGTGACAAGTGTAAGGACTTACTGCTTCCTGAGAGGAGTCACGCGCCTTGGAACGATTCTTCCGAATCAGAAGTAAGCCCAGAATGATGCTGCCGATACTTGCAATAATTGAGATATAACTCGATATTTGGGCGGGTGACCGTCCTGGGTTATCACTAGATTCATCGACGCTCTGAATCGCTAGGAATGCGACGTTAGCGTTGAGTAAGACAGTGGACTGTAGATGTATTAGCCGGTTCTAGGATCCATAGATGTCACTCACATAGAGGATGAACTCCTGCCACTCGGTATTGAGCTTCTCGATGAATATAGTCCAGGACACTTTGCTGACAATACCGTCACCCCATATCCTCTCGAGTGAAGTGAGATGAATGTCGGGTGCAAAGAATAACAATGGCGATAGCAAGGCAATAAGGGCTGTACGTTTGAATTTTCGTCCGTAAACTGACTTTTCACGCTCAAGTCGAGCACCCGGCTGTCCGTGGAAGTTGTAAAATCGTTGTTGGACTATGAGAGATTATAAATCTTGCATCGACTGTCATACTTCCACGAGCCTACCGAAAATATACATGAAACGACCTATTAAATAATAGTTAGTTCATAGATGGCTTGTCACGATGCGTGATTGTGACTTACCTATGCTGCACACTGAACCCGGGTGCCCCTTTTCGCCTTTTTTAACGGATTCTGGGGCACGTTTGAGTAGGTATTTTGAGAGGAAGAAAAATTTCCTTACTCCTGATAGCATTCGTAAGAGTCAGCATTGGCTGCAGGTCTATTACACCGTAGGGACAGTTGGCCATCGGTGAAGTCATGGCATCTGTGAAGTCTGGTCAATCATAGCCTACATAATTTTATTCGCGCGAATAAAGACCTCCAAGACAGTAGATCAGGATGTCCCTGAGTTCGTCAATGATATCTTCGGTCATCTCCAGGCATGCGGGGAACAGTTGACAATGATACCTAGTTGGTATGAGCTTCAAATCAAGGATATAAACAGATACATACCAGTATTGCGCCTCTAATTCGTGACCAATATGGGATTGCTCAGTGACACCACGAACTTCGTTGCATCTGTCAAGATACGTAGTGTTGAAGTCGTCCAACCAAAAGATAGACCGATCGACATGGCTTGCAAAGTAGTAAGCGCAACAAATATTGCCGTCCTCTGGGTTTCGTCTGAGGTCAAACACAAGGTCAACATTGGAATATATGTTGATGGCCTTTGCCCGTATGTAGTCTTCCATATCGACTATGAACTTCGTAACGAGTTCCAACTTGTCCGAATCGTATAAGTTGATATCCGTGAATATCCTCGGTAGCAAACATCCGGAGGATATCATGGCGTCATGATAGTTACCGGTGCATGGGGATATCTTCCTCTCGCGAAAAAAGTAACGAGCACCTTCAGGATGCACATGCGTTAACCAGTCCTCATGACGATTGTCCCTGTACCGATACAATAAGTAATACAGCACGAGAAGAAAAGGCGGCTAACGTACTGACGAAATGAAATTGTCAAAGGATCGATCCAGTAATCTGTCTCGTTGGGGGCTCTGCACGCCACACATATGAGCAGAAGCAAGGAGATACACCATAGGAGCCACAAACACGAGTTCTCTCTCATATCTTTCAACATGTTCAGGCGCTAAGGGCCAGAAGGCAGGATAGGCTGCAGTCAACGTAGTGGCATCGCTTGGTATAGCACAATCCGGTACATCGTGCTGTACAGAAGGTGTTAGCTGAATAGCCGGAGGTGCAGTACCAGACCTGGGAGAAGGGGCTGTTACAATCACTGAGCTGGGTCGGTAACTCGAGAGCCGATGGGAGGATGAGTCTACAGGATGTGTGTATGTGGCTATATTGGATGTCGAATGATTGATATTTTGAGAGGACCGCGAGGCATTAGAGCAGGTGTATGTACGTATAGAGCCCTGGTCAGCTGTTGTCTGCGCAACGGATGAAGGTCGGGAACCGTGACGGGGTAGACGTCGGGTCGACAGATTCACATGGGAATAGTCTTCCAAATTTATCTGGGAGCGACTTGTCATGGGCGTAGTAGGGCGCAGAGCAGACCGAACAGCAGCATCTAGCGAGAGAAGTGAAGGATTTTCGACAGAAATGCCGACTGGAGATTCTGGGACATGACTGCCGCACACTTCCCCCCAAACCGGCTCCTCATCGTCCATCATAATAGCACAGTTCGTGAGATCCTGGTGGGTGGATTGAAGCAAGGAAGTATCATGAATGCATCGTGGCCCCTTAAATGAGGCTCTGTCGTGTCGAATACATGAAAAACGCCTGAATGAGCGCACCAAAAAAGACCAAAACACGAGGATGACCTTCAACGTAGAGCGACCGACTGCATGAATACAAACGCGTTTTCGTAGGGACTTCAGCAGCAGCCGAAATAGTGGCGCGGATCCGGGACCAGGGACAAGGTCGCCGTATATAGGTAAGCAGAGCATGGCTCAGGGCTGGTGCATAGCCACTGCCAAGCTTCGATCAAATAATCATCGTTTAGGTTGCTGCCGCGGGAAAAAAAAAACCATCGACACCATTCCCAGTCTAACGTGGTTGTAGAAATTTTCAGAGGGAGGGGCCAAACCCTAGATTAGTGTTCTCACTGACGCCCGAAGCGCACTTACGCCATGTTAGAATCAGGGGGCTGGACTCAATCGAAGTGAGTAGCAGAATGGCCTACATATGTAGCATACACGTTGTGGTAGCTAACTACAAATATACGACCTTAGACACTACAGAATACCCGCGGAAAAGAGCCAACACATAAGTACTAAATCCGTACGAGAACCCAACGGCGACCAACTGTCTTCGCCATGAGAAGCTCGAACCCACAGGCCATCCTCTGTCCATGGCCCTTTCTCGGTGGATGTATAACGCCTGGAAGTACATAGATTCTCGCAACAGAGACAACTATTGATACAGAGGTTAGAACTATTTATACAGGGGGGAAATTATCATCGCAACATGGTATACACAATCACCCCTCAATCATACATCGACAACCGTCTCATCCGAATCCACAGAGTGTCTGGTTTTCGTCCAACTGAGGCGATTTATTTTCTCCACAACATGCACAGACGGTGCCCGGGATAAGCTTTGCCAAACCTTGTTTCCAAGCGCGGAGAGCAACGTGTACCAGCGGTCGTCGCTTTGCTTGCCCTCCCAGGAAGTCATGATGCACCAGAAGATCAGAACAGCTATTGCTAGCCACGCGGTACCCACGAGCATTCGAACGGTTACGTCGGAAGCAGTGAAACACATAAGGCTGAATGCCGACAAGAAAGTCACCATGCTGGACTTCTGAGTAAGACGAACGTAAGAATGAGAGAAGATGTAGGTACTCACGCCCACATGAGGAGAGCATAAGGTAAACTGTACATAATAGCCAGCGTCTCCAGACCAGTATACTTCTTCTTTTGTGAACGAAGGAATGACCACTAGAGTACATCAGCCGGGTCATAAAAGTCACGGAGGTGGTAGCTTACTGCTTCAGTAGTCGCACCGCTCTCCTTTGAACGATTCTTCCGAATTAGAAGCAAGCCCAAAATGATACTGCCAATGCTTGCAATAATTGAGATGTAACTAAATATCTGCGCTGGGGACCGTCCCTCCTTATCACTAGAGTCATCGACACTCTGAATGGCAAGAAAGGCAACGTTGGCGTTGAGCAAAACGGTAGACTGTGTATCTGTTAGAAGAGCTTGAAACTCATTACAGGATGCTCACATTAATGATCAAGTCTTGCCAATCAGTATTGAGTTTCTTGATGAAGGTAGCCCAACTTGTTTTGCTCACTATACCATCGCCCCAGATCTTGTTTAGGGAAGCGAGATGGATATCGGGCGCGAAGAATAAGAGAGGCGATAGTAAAATGACAAGTGGTGTCCGTTTCACTTCTGTACCATAAACAGACTTTTCACGCTCAAGTCGAGCTGCAGGCAATCCGTGAAAGTCGTAAAATCGCTGTTGGACTAGAAATCATAAGCCTTAGTACAATAATGATGTCCTCGTGCGCATACCAAAAATGAACATGAAACGACCTGTGAATTCGTCAATTCATAGACGATTATGTGAAGAAGGATCACAATTTACTTGTACTGGACACTGAGCTTGGACTTTGATTATTCCCCGAGAGAACGGTGTCTAGACCAGAAATCAGGGAATATGGGAATTGGAGTTGTTAATTTCTCACCTTTAATGCTATTCGTGAGGGCAAGCATTTGCTGTAGGTCAGGAATGCTGTAATGGCAATTGGCTGTTTCTGAAGTTATCAAATCTTAGTGCAAACCAGTCAGCACATGTGGCATAACTTCGGTCGCGAATCATACCTCCAATGCAATGGATCAAGATATCACTCAGTTCGTTGATTATACTCATATCCATTTCCCGGCACGTAGGAAACAGTTGACAATGATACCTGGTCGTCGTCAGCATAAAATTAAATGCCACGACAAGTGCTCACCAGTATTGCGACTCTACCTCATGGCCAACTTGGGATGCGGAAGTTACACCTTTAATCTGATCCCATCTATCGAAATAACTGGCGTTGAAGTCGTCCAGCCAAAAGATAGACCGATCGTCATGGCTTGCAAAGTAGTAAGCGCAACAAATATTGCCGTCCTCTGGGTTTCGTCTGAGGTCAAACACAAGATCGACATTGGGATAAATGTTGATGCCCTTTGCCCGTATGTAGTCTTCCATGTCGACCATAAACTTCGTAATGAGTTCCAACTTCTCCGAATCGTATAGGTTAATATCCGTGAATATCCTCGGTAGCAAACATCCGGAGGGTATCATGGCGTCATGATAGTTACCAGTGCATTCGGATATCTTCCTCTCGCGAAAAAAGTAACGAGCACCTTCAGGATGTACACACGCTACCCATTCGTCAGGAACGGTGTCACTTCGCAAGATGCATGATTGACAAGCACGGGAAAGCAGAAAACGACCAACGTACGTTTGAAATGAGGTTGTCAGAGGATCGATCCAAAAATCTGTTTCCTTGGCTTCCCTAAATCATAGATATCAGTATAAGCATAAAGGTACACTCAAAGGATCACAGACACAAGCTCTCTTTCATATCTTTGCACTTGTTCAGGGGCTATAGGCCAGAATAGAGGATACGCTGTCATCAATGTAGTGACGTCGCCTGGGACAGCGATATCCGGACCATCGTGCGGTACGACGGGGAGTAAAGGCTGTGCTATGGGTGTCGAGGATTTGCTATCGAAACCGGGACAAGGGGGGGTCGAAACCATGGACGTGGGCCGAAGACGAGAGAGCTCGTGAGAGGATGGGTTCCTACGTGTGTATGTCCCCAAGTTAGGCATCGAGTGGCGGACATTTTGAGACGACCGTGATGCATTAGAGCAGGAATATGGATGTAAAGAACTTTGGTCGGTTGGATGGTGCACGATGGATGAAGTTCGAGAGCCATGACGAGGTAGACGGCGAGTCGACAGATTTACGTGGGCGTAATCGGCCAAATTTACTTGAGATCGACTTGTCATAGGTGTAGCGAACGTCGCAACGGTGTTCAGCGAAGACTGTGAGGCATTCTCGACAGCAAAACTGTATATGGAGTCTGAGTTATCCGGGGGGACGACACTGTGGCATACTACCATCGCGACAGGTGGCTGCAATCCGTCGACGGCGTCGTCCACCATCGACATCGTAAAATCATTGGGCCCATTACATGGAGAGGGGCATGTCTCTCTGTCGTAAATGCGTCGAAGGCCCTTCGCAGAGGCTCCGTCATGTAGAAGGCATGAATATCGCTGAAACTGGCGCCTGAAGAATGACCAGAGGGCGAGGATCGCCTTCAGTGGCGAGCAGCCACCTACGTGGCCACAAACGAATCTCTGCAGCAGCTTCAGTAGCCATTGCAACAGCGACATCAGTTTCTGCCAAGCGACAAGGTGAAGGTGCAAAGTCAAGCCAATGCTGTATAGCTCATGTCATCCATGGCCGTGGACTACCACACCCCGTACAGCACCGCCACCGAATTCGACCGAAAAAAAAATTGCTACCGCGGATTCGATTGATAAATGTCTACAAGGAATAATTGCACAGCTAACACTACAAATTTACTAGCAAATTTCTTCGACAAACGGCGAAAGGACTGATTTATGACGTGATTGCCTCGCCCTGTTCCTGCCTCGCTCTCTCCATCATTCTTTCTGCCAGATCGACCCAATCCTGAGGGCCATTCTCACCAACACCTCGAACCCAATCATCAGCCAATCCTTCTTTCACAAGGTCGAACCAGACCCTCTTTAGCGTCATCTTGTTGTCGTACATGTCCTTCTCCCATTGTGGAACCACTATTGCATCTCCTCCGAAACTCGGAGCTGTATATGCATACAGCTCATCGCGATAATCGAACTGTTCCGAGCCTTTAAATACATGCCAAGCTTTCGCAAGGGCCAACGGATCATCGGTCTGGAGCTCGGCTCGGAGCTGCTCGTACCGTGTCACGATATCAGCGGTCGCTTTAACTACGTCTAGTTCGTGTGGATGGGCAAAGATATGAATAGCCGCACGTGCTTGGGCTTCAACGAGAGGGAACGGAGCTACCTTCATTAAAAGTCCCAAAAAAGCAATGGTGGTTGCAGGAAAGCGGGATTGGAAGGGGAATAGATGCTGTGCCAAGGGGAAAATGTGATAGGTGGAATTGTACAGCTCCTGGGGAAGCGGAGGCACCGCCGCTGGAAGTCCAGGGACAAGGTCTTCGTCTGAAAGGAACGGAAAAGACATCTCGAAACCCGTAGCGAGGATGCAGTGGTCGATACCAGTCTCTGTGGATCCGTCTTCGAAGAGAACGCCTCCATTATCTTCGTAGCGTACAGCATGAGGCCGTATTATCACATTACCCTCTTCTCCTGCTCCGCCCGTTATAGATCGTACAAGAGTTTTGACATGCCTGCTAAGCTCAGCAGAGATGTCGATTCCACTGGGACCGTTCCCAACGACTAGAATCTTGTTTCCAATGATGTTCTGCGGACGTCTGTACCAGGAGGAATGAGATGCTCGCTTATCGCGTAGCCATTTCGTAAGACCGGGTGTGTCAGGATAACGGGGCTTGTTATAATGTCCAGGACACACGATGACCCAATCAAAGGTATGTGTCTCTCCGGTGGATAACTCGACCTTCCACGTTGAGCTCTCCAAATCAAACTGCAGTGCAATGACTGTAGTCCGTAGACGGATATGAGTGTTGAGACCAAAATGATCAGCATATGCCTTGAGGTAATCCTCAACTACACGGGCAACAGGATAAAGCGGGGTCGAGGGGGGGAATGGGAGACTCGAAAATGTCATGACGGGATGAGGGACATTGGTCGTCAAAGAGTCGTAAATGGCCGAACGTGGAGGTTCATCATCCACAGGATCTGAGGGTTCCCTTTACATTCGTTAGAATGTGGAAGCCTAGGACCATAATGAAGAACTTGCCATACTCCACCGACTTGTTCTCGAGCTTCGAATACCGTGGGCTTGTAAGTCCCAGACTTGTACTGCTCGGTATCCAAGACTGTTTTCAATGTTGCAAGACCCGTGGGGCCCGCGCCAATGATGCAGATGGTCTTATCGTCGTGCGCTGAAGTGAACCTAAAGCTCATTGCCATGAACAGGAGACGATCGTGAGCATAAGGGCTGACCTGGGAGACCCATAGTGATATTCTAATGCTCTAATCCGTCAACAAAAGAAGGGAGAGGAAAGCCTCAAGGCTGGAGACTCGTCTTGAAAGGAACGGAACGGAAGAATTAAGAAATGACTCTTAAGCAAATCGAGGGGACCCGGTAATCGGTCCGAAACGCCCTAGCCTCAGCCGATCGATTGCACCAGTTCGACGCAAAATTGCGCCTCGGAGGCGACATCATAGAATAACTAGAATGAAAAAAGGTACAGTCAGGGCTTACTCAGTATTAGCACAATAGCCATTGAACAGATTCAACCGCAGCCCTAGTTGTGAGAATTCACAGCGACGTTGGATGGCGTGTTCGAGAACAAAGCATAATGTCTGACACTGCGTCTACACCTAGCTTAAACTCAGTAAGTCAATGAAGTCTTGAGCGGGAGGAAAATTACACCTTCCCCGCACCCTCGGCTACAACTTCAGGCAGTTCATTTTCTTCGAAATTGAACTTGAGCGTACAAATAAAGGAGCTTTTGCGGCGGGCGTCATACAATTTCGAGTCGTTCGATGGCGGTACCGTGGTAGTGAGAGGAAAACGAGATGGGTTAGAGTATTTGCTTCGATAAGACAAGCGACAGAAAACAAGAACAGCCGAGGTTCGGCAGTAGCCGAACATTTTGTCGTTGCACCACCGTCTCTATTTTTTAGCCCTTACCTATGCCAGCGCTGATTCTATGCTCGGCTTCCGATCCTATGTGTACAGCTACTTGCCTGAAACATGTCCGGTCACTTACCTAGGTTTTGGGATATAAGTATGACAGACCATGCCCACGGAGACCGTGACAGTGAATGCGGATGCACTAGGACCCTCCGTACTGGGTCAGCCGTGGGATCATGATCAGCTTTGTCAATTCTTGTTAACCTCAGACGCTCCGGATATGCCAATGTAATAGGAGTCTTGTCCAAATTCATAGCCACTCGGTCGGGAACGGCAAACACGTCTTGGCACTCATTTATCTACCTTTGTTATCACCGAAGGTCCAACTCGAGGTACAGCAACTAGTATAAAGGTATCGCCTCAAGGAGTGCATGTGATGGCTGCGGTTTCGGCATAAAACCCATCCTCAGACACTGGTTTCCCTACGATCCGTATTCAATGGCTACTAATTACCCCCCTCCTGCAGGTAAGTCTGCTTCAGGATATTTGCTTTTTTCTTCTTTTCCAATACCTGATTATCAGGCCCTCCACCAAACTATCAAGGCGGCTATTATCCTCAGGTTAGCCCATTTGCGTCCAAAAGCATTATCTGCCGGAAGTTCATGTAGACAACAGCAACCTCCACAATCGTACCAAGGTGATTACGCGGATAAGGGACAGTACTATGGGCCGCCTCAGGGATATCAAGGGTACCAGGGGTACCAGCCTCAACATCAGTATGCTCCGCAACCTCAACCGCAGACTGTCATAGTGTAGGACGTTCTTTATCTACCGTTCTCCAAGCCCTGAATTCCTCGACAGTACTCAACAAGAGCGACGGAGCGACGATAGCTGTATGGGAGTTTGCTTGGCCTGTTTATCGGGTATAGCATGTTTCTGTTGTTTAGACGGTACGTCTTGGCATACTTATCTGGGTCGAAGCCGCGCTTATAACGTTTGCAATAGCTATATTTTAATTTGTTTCATATGAACACTTATTCGGCTCTGAATCTAAGCTTCACTTCTTCACCGGGTGTACTGGTGTAGATGATACCAGCGAAGAATATTTATTTCTATTATTATTTGCAAGTATACCTTGTCTTGAGGAGCCTCAGGGATACCGAGGGGCACAACGTTGCACGCCGGACTACAGGAAGCCGTGAGAGCGCACTATTTCTACATCGACATTGGATATCCCCCTTTCTACTTATCGTCCATTAATATCCACTGAAGTTGAGAATCTCATCACCTCCCTCGTATCAGGCGCAATAGTTTCACCAATCTACCATTCACTTTCTTAGAACGTATTTCCCGCTGATAATAGAGATAGACTCTTTAACACCGGACAAGTAGTAGTACCAGGTTATGAATGCTCACCTATTCTCGACTGGACTCTTAGGAACGGATTCTTTCCCTCTAAGTTCTTGAGCCCAAGCCAATACAGAATCATACTGGAGACAATTCGATCAGCATAGTCACAATCCTACTAAATTCAACCTTTGACCAATTGTTGACCATGCCCTGACCCTCAGGAAGTTCCAAAATGTAGAGGAGGTAGCTTGATAATGTTATACGCATCGCGCCCAATAGCATACGCAACATAGCATCGGAGTCCTCCTCGTTCGATTGGAACAACAATCAGGAAAAGCCGAGTTAATTTGGCGTATCGACAATCCCGCCATCTCATCGTACCCTACGGCCTGAACGATCGTTCTAGTGTGAAAGGCGTATATACCCAGTGAATGATTTTGCAAACTAAAGCGAGTGTCCTTGAATGGAATAAAACTGGTATACATGTACTAAGATAAAGAGACTAGTAAAGCGATATTTACTTACAAACGCGATCTGATTGGACATACATTATGAAGCACCAGGCGTGAAAACTCTACAGATTGGGGGGCAAAAGAAGGGGTTGCACATCAACATGAGAAGGACTATCACTCCAGGGGCACAAAAATGCATCGTACTTCACGAGATCAGCGATATCGATTTATCCTGTAGGCCTCGTCGCTAAAGGGTTCAGATGCGTAAGCTGGGAATGCGTACTCTGGAATACCGCTGATATCGTTTGGTGAAGGTCGCATAGAAAAATCCGACATCCAGGGAAGCTGTTCCAAGGCTGTGAACGGTACATCGTCCACGGGCTCTTGCGGTGTACCCAAGTCCAAGCCATTCCAAGACGCCGTCTGGTAGGTTTGGTAGGAGGCAGGGTAGGTACAAGAGGGGACCGAGTGCTGCACAGGTACCATGCTGTCGAGCTGCGGTTGGTATTGGTATCCGGAGGGACCAGCAGCATTGTATGCGGGGAGGACGTTCACGTTCGTTGTTGATCCCATGGGCCCGAGGCAACTGTAGGCGGGCATCAAATGCGGCAGTGGCACAGGATGAACAAGGCGGAGATCTTGTTGGTATCTGAAGGGATTACCTGTCGCATGAACAGGAATAGGTGCGTCAAACGTGCTCGAGATCGCCGCTACATCCGTGACCGAACCATAGGAGTACATGGCGCCAACGCGGGAAGACGAAACCGTGCCCAAAGACCCATTGATGCCTGATGAGGAGTATCCTCTTTGCGGTAGAACGTTGTCTGATTCGATATCCAAAGGAGGGCCCACGTCCGTGGCAGGATACAGGACTTTCGGTTCAGGAAATACACGCTCGTCGCCATGTTGCAAGCTAGTCTCAACAGGAGCGCAACAGAATTTCTCCATGTTAGTGGCTACCGCCTGCGAGGACACCGACGTGATGTATGGAGCTGGACCCATGTTGAGCGGTGAAGGGCTTGAAAGGGAGGATGGCGAACACTCTTCTAGCAGTGTTTCTTCAAGGCTGGTGGCTGGAGAGGCGGAAGTGTACGATAGCGATGCGCTGGAGGATTCTACTGTGCTTTCGCGTTCGTAAACGGGTTCCGTTGGGTTCATGATGACCTCCCATGTAGAGGGTGGCACTTGCTTGTGGTACTTTCTTCGATGATTGGTGATGGCGCCTTTTTTGTTCGCGCCAAATTCGCAACCTGAAGGATCCTTGCATTTGTACCTCTCTTTGCCAGAGCTGAAGAATCGTGTGAACCGGTCGAAAGATAATATAAGATATGTCGAGCGTACTGGTGATCCTTGATGTGTTTCTCGAGATTCTTTCGCTGTATGGTCCTAAGCGGGCAGCCCCAGCAGTACAGAAAGCTAGGAAAACTCATTTATGTGGTTAAGTAGATAGCATGTTATTGACGCACTCTTGTTCCGCCTTGGTGTGTGTTTTCAAATGCCGTACTATGTCTGCCGCCCGCGAGATTGGCGCCTTACACCCGAGAACAGGGCACCGTACGCGTAACTTCAAGTGAACCATAACAGAAGGGAGAGCTTTTAGAATATAGAAGTGTGGGAGGGAAGCCTAGGACACGTTTTTTTTTCCGGGGGGGAGTGGGACAAGAATAAGGAGGGGCCTGAACATGTGGGGCTTTTATACACCCCCGGGCTGATGGATTGGTTGAGAGAGTCATGTCAGTTTCGCCATATAAGCCAACTGTTTAGTGAAGTGGCAACCAATCCGCACTAATAGCCGTTATGGGAAGGTTCCCAATTGGTTTTGGTTCGACCAATTTGATGGAGTCGCTCAATAAAGAAACAAGGTTCGCGCCGGACATAGGCGAGATGCACAGCAATACACAGGAGACATTCCTCGCAGTTTCTTGCCTAGTAAGGCAGGTTCTGTCCGGCAGAGTACTCGTGAAGTAGTACCCTGGAAGTTGGCAGAGCTAGAAATTTACTCGCAGACCGGAACTCATGATTTATAGGCCAACGTGTAGCACTTGTCATCAGAAAGCATAGGGTAGTCAAAGACGGGTCAGCGCATCCCCAGATGCAGGTTCCAGGTCGGCAGTTGCCAGCATTTGCAAGGACAAACCAAGAAACAAGGACGATCGGTGAAAGCCGTAGTATCGAAACATTACATAAGGAGCGCGACGCGTTGTTTGGCATATCCCTTCAATCCAAATTTCTTTCTCCTTCTGCACTCCCACCATGATGGGACTTTACTGCTCGGCAGAGGAATAAAGACCATTTCTCTCCTCATGGATAACCGGGCTTGACACTCACCCTGTCATTGGAACATTCAACTCATGAACGTAATGGTCCGGCATCGACGAGCGGTGCACTCACCTTTTACAACATAGTACAATCTTTGAATTCTTTCGGACGGAGATAGGGCCACTGCAGAAATCAAATGATGATGATGACTTGGCGGTATTATAATAAGATCAGGTTCTCATCAATATCAGCGACGAGGACGGAAACGATGCGACGATAACGACATTTAAGGCTTAAACACTAGTGGGACACGTTTTCCCAAGTCTATCTTCTTCCCATTCTTCTGCTTACCTTCTCTATAGATGAATCCCGCCCACAAACGAATATGTATCATTGGCGCAGGTCCGTCGGGACTAGCGGCACTGAAGGTCATTCGCGATGCAGAAGAGTTCAAGACAGGGATATGGCTTCCAACAGTTTTTGAAGCTCGGGACAAGATTGGCGGGATATGGTGAGTTGACTCTTTCGCAAGCACTGTGACCTTTTCCTAAACGCAGATGCAAGGTATCCCGCACTTCCCACTGAGAGCCCTCCTCTGACGCCTCTGTATGACTCTATGACCACAAATATCCCTCATCCCGGTTTGTTCTCTTCTCTTGTCCTTTTTTGCTACTTCGAATTCTTATTTTCCCCCCAGTCATGGCTTATCCTAGTTTCCCTTTTCTGCCCTCCACCCCTGTATTTCCTCCTGCTGCAACTGTTGAAACTTACTTGCACGATTACGCCACCCACTTCCACCTCATTCAAAACGTTCGGCTAAACGCTCTCGTTGAGCATGTGGAATGGAACCATGCAACGCGCTGTTGGAACGTTAACGTGACAGGCGAAACGCTGGATTTTGATTTAGTCGTCGTTTCCAATGGTCACTTTCGTATACCTCGATATCCGGACATCCCTGGTTTGGCGGAATGGCTGCACAATGGGAGGGCCTCTCATTCGGCCTGTTACCGAAACCCCGGCAGCGTAAAGGATGTCTCAACAGTTATCGTTGTTGGCTCTGGTCCCAGCGGTCTCGACATAACTGCAGAGCTGCTTGCATCCGGACTGAAAGTCGTACATTCCGTGAATGCCTGCGTTCCAGAAACAACAACAAGTTTTAAGAAACGAGGAGCCATCACACATTTTGGCGATGGAGTAACGTTCGCTGATGGTACTGTTGAGCGCAACATAGATCATTGCATTCTAGCCACCGGCTATCAGATACATTATCCCTTCTTCTCTTCCGCCACCTTGCAGAATGAGTCCCCTCCCTCGTCGCCGTTAAAGTTGTACAACTCCTCGTACCATGTTTTCCCTCTTGGCAAACACATCTTCCCCCTTCGAGGAGACTTCCCTCATACCACTCTCGCTTTTACGGGCCTCATTCTGCGAGGAACTCCGTTTTCGTTATTTGAAGCACAGGCATATGCCATTGTGCGGGCATTTCGGAATCCTGGAAGCCTCGACGAAGACAAGGAGATGGCAGAACTCCTCGAACGCCAGTTGATGGTACCTGCTAAGGATTGGCATCGGCCAACGGAAGCAGAAGCTTTTGATTACCGCGACGGACTATACGAGTTTGGCGGGCTTGACATTAGAGTAGAGAAATGGGAGAAAAGAATGTGGGAGTATAAAGTGGAGTTGAAACGGGAGTGGATGAACCTTGTGCGATCGGGCGAGGCTCGTTCTTGGGTTCAAGGTGTTGGCCAAAATGGAGGCCATGAATGGGTTGCGCTTCTTGGAAATATTCTTCGAAGAGCGTCAGATAGGCGGAAGGAGTGAGATTGCGAACTTTTCATCTCAACATACAGTTCCGCATGTGTGTCAGAAACCGATATCAGTCAGAAATCGATATAAACTCTTCTCAGTTCAAACCAACCTTCACGGAGTACAAATACAAGATACAGGTTGATATCCATGTCACTGGATCAGTCCTTAAGCCTGTTGAAGTTCCCAGAAGCTATCAAACCCTTCACGTATTCTTCTCCATTCATGTCCTCTCTGTCCGTCGAACATGATACATGACCCCACTCCTCCCCATCCGATATCGTCTTCTGCGCCTGCGTTTTGACCAGAAAAAGGGACTCGCTTCCAAACTGGATTCGCAGCGGTAACTCTGGCTCGTCTGCTAACTTGTACAGGGCTCTCCCCATACGAGCAGCGCTGCCCAGAACTGGACGATCACTTTCATGGATTTTGCGGAACATGTGGCACGGATTCGTATCGTCCGTGTACGCGAGATGCGGCGGGATATGGTGGGCGGAAGTCCCCTTCCATTCGCTGTCGAAACCTCCTGGCTCGATGATGGCCCCCTTTATGTTCCACTTGGGGTCCATTTCTTTCAGGAAGGATTCTGTGAAAGCTTCCAGTGCTGGAGCAACACGAGTAAGTGACGCCCTGCAACTTTTGGCATAAATCATACTTACCAAATTTACTGGAGCTGTAATATGCGAGAGTGGGATTGGCCATATAACCACCTACGCTGCTGACATTGAATACTCGTCCACCATCTCCCTCGGGATTCCCCTCTCGGAATATTTTGACAGCCTAGAATGCCCTTCAATTAGCAGTCCACGTAAGACAGCTCAGGGTTTACCTCTTTCATGATACGCACTGGCCCCCAAAACTGAACCTCGAACTGTTTGCGTGCATCCTCCTCCGGTATGCCCTCTATTTCCCCGAAGACAGCGTATCCGGCGTTATTCACTACGACATCCAGCCTACCAAATTGCTTGATCGTTCTTTCGAATGCAGATTTGATCTGTATTTCGTTTGTCACGTCCAGCGGGAGTACGAGGAGCTGGGTGGAAAGGTATTTATCTTTAAGATAATCAAGGACTTCTATTTTACGAGCGGTTGCGACGACGCGCTCTCCGGCAGCAAGGATAGCTTCTACGATGGCTTTACCGAGCCCGCTGGAAGTACCTGTGATGAGCCAGACGCGAGATGAGTTAGGCATGATTAGCAAGGTGATTTGTGTGTTTGTATCGGAAAGGAACGAGTCTTATATATGAAACAGGCTCGGCAGAACGCGTCATCGTCTAGATACTCGACTTCTCGTGGTCATACTTGCATAGTCATGGCATTGAATTATGACAGGTTGCCGATAGCGGCTCGGACAACGACGATTTATAAACAATTGCGATGAGTAGCGAGCATACATTGGCTAGTTCTACTTATATAAGTACTAAGTACGAGAACATGACACTCGGGCCGACGTGAGCGTGGCTGTGTATTACCGGTTAATATTGTACCTCACCCGCTGTCAGTCTAGCAGTCGTGTTCTCATGCTTCGTGTCACTTATGTAAGGCCAGCTCGACGCTTACACTCATGGACTTATCCACCAATATTACCCTCTGCGTACCCAGGCCGTCGTCTGGCCAAAGTCCTCATGGGGGGGCTGTAGTTCAAGTTATTTCGACGCCCAAGCCAGCGTATATACCAGATAACCACATTTTACTTCGAGTTGACCGGTTTGGGTTTTCTGCGAATAATATCACTTATCAGGCGTTGGGGGAGCATCCGCATTATAGGTACGACTGCGTCGATTTCTTATTCCATTTGTGAAGCTTAATTATCGCAGATACTTTGATTTTCATCCTACGCCTGAGCATGGAGAAGTGAGCCCAAAGAGCCATGGAACCGTGCCTGTCTGGGGATTCGCGACGGTCGTCGCTACGAAGCACTCAAAAGTTGTTGTAGGCGAGCGTGTTTATGGCTACTTGTCGCCAACTCGATATCTTTTGCTGTCAGTGTCTCCCTCGGACGTTAATAAGTTTGCGTTCTATATTTCCAGGCCCCATCTACCAGCGGGTATGTGGAACGGATTAAAGTTCTACGAGTATCCATTGATCTTTCTGTTGTTAACAGATTATCGACCATATAATCAAATACTTCGGTGCGCCACAGATCCGCAATATATTCCCAATCCACGAGCAGAAGACCTCACCATGCTCTACCGACCGCTCTTCTGGACTGCGTATTGGTTTGAAGACTGGCTCTGGTCTTCAAAATACCGAGGTGGCGCGTCTACCATTCTCATTTCGTCGGCCTCCTCCAAAACCGCATTTTGCGCTGCCTACCTCATTCGTAAACGACGGGCAAGCGCGGGCATAACCCCGAAAATCATTGGCCTAACCTCTTCGCGAAACATGGAATTCACAAAGGGTCTGGGGCTCTATGATGAGGTGCTTGAATACAGCTCCTTCACATCAACCGATTCCTTCCATGGACGGGAGAAAGATAGGTGGGTGTACGTCGACGTGGCGGGAAATGCGCCGTTCAACCAGCGTGTGTTCAATCACTTCGCTTCGCCATATACTGGAGTTCTTGCAGCTTTTATCACATTGGGGATGACAAACCTTTCCCCTTTCTCCGATGCCTCAAATTTACAGTCATGGACAGGGCATGCCACACCTTTCTCAGATCCGACGTCAACGTTTTGGCCCGAGGAGGAGCATTTCTTCACACCAGAATGGTTAGCGGTACGACGGCGTCAGCTGAGAGTGGAAGAGATCTTTAGGATGCAGGAAGTAGCTTGGAGGGAACTGATGAGAGATTGTGGTGGCTGGGTGGAGATCGAAAGGGTGTATGGACCGGACGCGGTGAAGGTTGAGTATGAAAAAATCGTCAAGGACGGCGTAGGACCAAGTAAAGGGCTGGTGTGGAGTCTCTGGGATTCGGACGTGCCTGTGCCCAACGCAACTAGCTTATGATTGAGTTGCATGACTTTTCCCTCATTTCATGCTTCACTGTGTGGACACTGCCGTGTAATACTGCCTACCTTCTAGTCTTGTTCCTAATTGAAAATCCTCACTACAACGTCCGCTGGCGATATATTGGCCTGGCTCTGTCGATTAGCCTTTGAGTAAATACTGCAGTGTTGCTGGTTGTTCTGGACGCACTTATTTCCACAGAGGAGTGTTGACGGCATGCACCGGCACACTTGTATTTCTGTTCTCTTCTTGAGGGTTATCACAACGTTACTGCGCTACGACGTCCTCATGCCGTCGAAAGGCTGTCGCTACGACGAGGGAGGGGTCTGAAAGTCTTTAGGCTGGGATTCCCCCCGATATAATTGATTTTTCCATCGCAAGGCTGCCGCGCTACAACGAAGGGGGGAATCCCATAAATCCGGTACCGTAGCAGTCGCACTCCTGGCTAGATGTACCATCGGGGAACTGTAGTATAGACGCCAGCACGCGTCTGTTGAGGAACACCGTCGGGTAGGTAATAGACTGGTAGTGAACTTCCTTCCATCCTTCCATATCATATGAATAGTTGTGTACATTTGTCAATAAGGTACAATACAATTTAGGATGTACGTAGTAGAAGTAGCGGGCACAAATATTGCAATTGGAGATGCGTAATATCAACAGAGCATTCAAGGGTAACGTTACAAGATGACGGAGGAATAGGTGCCTATGTCCGTTCAGGTTTTCTTTCCGGACCCTCGAATGGCTGTCAGTATTGAAACACTAGAAACAAATGAGCCCACGATACCTTTCTTTATTTGACCACTTTTCGATGACGGCTTAGGTTTTGGCTTTGGCTTTGGTGCACGCACCACGTCCTCTTTCTCATCTTCGGAAACCACAAAGGATTTCAAGGAACGCTTCGGCCTTTTGGTTGGCCGGATTGAATCCTTTGGATCGGACGCCGTTTGTTTCGAATCAATTTCGTCGTCACTATCACCGATGATGATAACGGACGGCGACCTCTTTCGTGGGGTGGCTGAGGTGGCAGGCATGGTGATAGAAGTCGGCTTAGTCTGCCGAGGAATCTTGAGGCTCGTTCGCTGGCGCAGGCGCGATGCCGGGATAGGGCTGTCGGATGTCGCATTATTCGTCTTCTTAGGTGAACCTGGAAAAGGTTGACTAGAAGACGAAGCGACTTGAGATGGGGGCAGGGCAGACGATCGGTTAGATTCTCTTCGCTTCAGCGTTGGTGGCGAAGTCGAAACAGACGACGAACACTCGCTCTGCGCGTCGAGCTTCTTTAGCTGAGCTATCGAAAGACCCGAGTCCTTCATTAGCATTTCGAAAACAGGAGAGATAGATATTACTGACATTCAGTCTCCTTTATTTGCTCACTGAGAAGTTGAATTCTATCTTGTTGCAAAATTCTCCCAACGGAGAGTTCTGTAATCTCCTCTTCCTTGGACAGATAGAGCGCTAATGCAGAGTCGCCAATGGCTTGCGCGATGGGGAACCACTTGCGCATGGAGGCTATCAGATTCTGGGGCGTGGATAGCTTGGGTTCGGGAATCTGCATAAGCGCTTCAAGGTCGGTTATAGGACCTTTCGAGCTCAACGTATTTGCCACCTGTGTTAATCTTTCTTTCATTGGCGCGAGCTCCTTCAGCGAGGAGACCAAGCCTTTCGTGAAAACGATAGTGTTGGTGTCCGTATACGCCAGCCCAGCAGAAGCGAGAGTTGATTTGATCTCTGTCCATTCTCTCACAGCTGCGTCCTTGGCTTCTTGCATTCTAGAGAGCTGTGAGGAAAGGGTGTCGCATTGCTCCCGTAACACGTTCCCCTCCTTCTCCTTCGAACGACATAGCGCCTCCCAGCCGCTGCCAGCAACCGCGACGTCAGAGAGAATGTCTTTCATGATGGTAATGAATGTGGTCAGATTGAAAGGAGATAGAGCGTCGGACAACAAAGGTTTCTTCGTGCTACCAGGCATGTCCTGTATTGACGCCAACGCCTGGGAGATGGCCTGAGCCTTTTGTCCCTCGTTGAAAAGATCCGTTACGTGTGGGTCAATTTCCTTGGAGTAATAAAATTTTGTATCCTCCGAATCTTGAACGTACTCTAACCCAATCGTACCCAACGCGTTCTTGAGTCCTGCAAAGGCTCCTCGGGCCTCCGCAGCGGCGTCTCTGGCATGTTTTCTTTCTACGTCGACTTTCGTGTAATCTTCTCGAGTAGAAACCCCCTCGCCCTCGAGCTTCCTGAAACGCTCAGTCAGCGTTTCATGCTCCAATTTTTGTGCAGCCATCTCACTCCGGAGTTGCTGCACCTCTACCTGCATAGCTGCAGCGTCGGACCTCGCGTCGTCTCGTTCGGCAACAAGCGAAGCAATCTGCTGCTCAGACACCTCGACAGACGTCTTTCTCGAAATATCGGCGGCGCAGCGAAAATCCGAGAATTCCTGCAGAATTTGCTGGTGGGTATGGAGGAGTTCTGCATTTTCCTTTGATAATTGCTGAGCCCTCGCCTCTGTCTCGGCCATGGCCTGCTGGAGCTCTGCAACACGAAGGTCCTCCGCCGCCTTCGCGGTTTCTATCTGCTCTTTGTACGCCTTGTGGATAGTAGCCATTGCACTGGCGAGCTCGGTGGAGAAAAGTTCCATGAGTAAGTTGGCGCCATTGTGGATAGATGTAGAACGAGGCGCGTTCTCTTGCTGCTGGGCTGCTGGGCTGCCTGCAGTCGTGTCCGCCATCATCATGGCATTTGCGAGTAAAGTTGCGGAGTCGGCCGAATCGCTCCGAATGCAACACGAGTCACGTCCACGGTACAGATATACCTTGTTCAACTGTTCAAATTCGTCGTCTTGATATCATCGTGCCGACCGCCCCGGGGGGGAAGGGAGGGGGGACGGTGGCACAGGCTGATAAGTAACTGTTTTTGTCGAATGGTCTCAAAATGGTCTCGATTGAATCTCTCGTGGCTGTTCCCTGTCGACGAGCTTGCAGTGCCGCCTACGATGCCACTCTTCCTCTACCTTTCATCATAACATATCACACCAAGGGTGGTGAGGGTGGTTATGAATTGACATAACGGCTACTAATTCCTCACAATTATAGCCTTTTCTACCTGTAAATGGGATGGGTACGCATTTGCACTCGAATATATTGATTATAATGGCGCTGAACGACCAAATCCTTGTCACCACGATACAGTTTACCAAGTCAGGACCTATAGCTCCAAGGAAATGCACCGTCAATGCCGGTAGGGTCATTGCATTGATGTTCGGTATACGTGCGCCAAGTACATCGCATGACTACATTGGTTCTTCAAGCCTAATCGCTCATTAGTTGCGTGGATACTTCTCCTTATAATCATCGGTCTTCACTTCAGACAGAGAAGAACCGTCGGACCTCGCGACGTGTCGTTCACTGACGAGGAGGAGCTGGAGCAACTTCTACCGGATAGTAAAGTCGGTGTACCGGACTCAGAGGACGAGTCGTCACTCCCACTTCCGCCGGTGCCGCTTCAAGACAAAGGCGGCGCGAAAGGCATATTCCCAGAGGACTCTTTGGGTTGCGGTGGGAGTGACGATGAGCCACCGCCGTCATATATCAAGGAGTGAATAGACCCGTACCAAGGTTACCGCACGGATTGTAATTATGGAAAGCGTCCAAATCCATCTTTTTCTGTCGCATAGTCCTCTACACGGGGACCCGGATCATATACTGCAATGGCTCGGCGGCCTTGTGGAAAATCCAGTTACGTCGGTACACATCCAGATGGCCGTGGGACCTTGCTGCAGCCAGGAACCTCCTACTTAGCTTCATAAGTTGAATGATTTTCCGCGAATACTGGGATATTTGGCTCATATCCACAGTATCCCACATGACAGTCGATGTTTGGATGTTCCCCGGGCCAGAGAGCTGTTTTATCGACTCGGCATCGATTTAGCATGTGGTGCATTTTTTTTACGTTAGCCTACCTACTGATACAATGCCGACAAGCATGTCCAACGTCGTCGTCCATCGCCGTTGTGAATGCAATACTCTACAACTTTCAGTTTCAAATCACTATTGGCTTTCTTTGGCTTTTCTAGGGAGGTTTCTTCGGGCATCCGTTATCTTTGAATCCACGGTAGGTCGTCGTTAAACTACTCAGAGGTCTTGTGATGAGGAAGCGAGATCACCTGCGAAATCTGCCATGCGACCTATATTCCTCGTACCAGGATCAGATGTCAAGACTTATTCATAGTCTTAAGCGAATCTGCATTCCGGCCCTCGTATCGTCTTCTATATATATCTCCTTATCTCGGAAGCAAACGTACTATGACAGAAGGTCCTGTTGCACTAGTGACGGGTTCAGCTCGCGGAATGGGCCATGCCATTGCGCTGCGTCTCGCAAGCGATGGATTCAACGTTGCCGTGAACGACATTACTTCCCAGAAAGATAATCTCGAGGCCCTTCGCGGCGAAATCGAGGGACTGGGAAAGAAAGCGTTCATTTACATTGCTGACGTTTCGAAGGAGGGTGAGGTAATGGCTATGGTGGATGACACCGTAGAAGTGCTAGGTAGGCTGGACGTTGTAAGCGTTCTCTTCAGTCTCCTTTCTCTCGTCTGAATTTTCACTCCAGATGGTAGCCAATGCAGGTATTTGTCCCGGTGTCTCTGGTCTCATGGACAGTGAGTTATCGAACGTTTGTTTGCGTCTTGGGAATCAGGTCTTCTGGAACTCTGATATCAGCTACGGCGGAGCAATGGGACCACATCTTTGCCGTAAACACGCGGGGAATATTCCTTTGCTACAAGTACGCTGCTATACAGATGGTTAAACAAGGTCGGGGAGGGCGTATTATTGGCGCGTGTTCCGTTGCAGGGATGAGAGGTAAGAATGGATCATTTGAGCTTCACCTTGCGACGGTCCTGATCCTACTTCCCCCTCAGCTCAAGGGCATTTCTGTCCTTATAGTGCATCAAAGTTCGCTGTTCGCGGGTTGACGCAGAGCGCTGGTGTGTCTAATTGTTGCGATGAATGAATCTCAACATTCGACGTTGCATTTCTAGCAGAGGAACTAGGACCGCATCAGATCACCGTCAATGCTTATGCACCTGGTGTGCATCATCCGGTTTCTTGTCCTTGACATTTTCATACTAATGCGTGTCAGGATTTATTGATACACCCATGACAAGATCTGTGCTTCCTGGAGAAGGATTCGCTAAAAGTGTAAGAAATATTTCTGGGCTCTCCTTAACCGTTTCCTAATTCTGGTTTCCTTAAGGTCCACCAGAGTGAAAACGTGGTTGCATTGAAGAAGATAGGGCAACCCAAGGATCTGGCTAGCTTGGTCTCGTACCTTGCATCGCCAGAGTCGCACTTCATTACTGGACAGACTGTAAGTGTCACCCCATCCACATGTGCGTTTCTTGTCATATGTATTTCTAGATCTCCGTCGACGGTGGATGGTACTTCAATTGACTTTATATCCTTGATAGTAGTTCGACGCTTCCAACTTCTAATTTAGCTTTTAACTGGAACGTCAGTCCGAGTCCGAAGTTCAATAAGAATAATTTATACCAACAAATGAATTTTTGTTAACTTATGTAAAAGCCGCTCGACGCGAGATTCGAAATCGCGCCCTAAAATGTCACATGGCAGGATGACACCTCACTCTCCTCCAGGGTCGTCCATTGACGATGCACAGCGAACCTACGACCTTCTCTGCAGAGTCGTATTTTGCTACCCAGGGTCCACCGCCCAATCTCGAACATGAAGTCAGCGCCGTTCGCGCCTTTGTCGCCCAGCAAACCCAGCAGAATCGAAATGTAGTCTTGGTTACGGTGAGGTCGTTCGAACCTTTGTTTGACTGCTTTACTCAGTACTACAAGCATAGAGTGGAGGGACTACTGTTCCCCTAGAGCTCAATGTGTGAGAGCGTTCCGTTGCGCAGCAGTGGGAGACGCTTACGATTCGACGTATAACAGTGTTCGATTTCTGGATAATTTCAGTGCCGGTACGTGGACCTCTGCAGCGTTCTGCTGGGCTTTTTACTCAAGGAAGCACAGGTACCAGAGGCGCCACATCTGCAGAGTATTTCCTCAAAGCCGGATATGCGGTCATTTTCATGCATCGCCAGTTTAGTCTGCAGCCATTCAGCCGACATTACTCCCATTCTACCAATCCTTTCCTCGACTTCCTCGAAATAGACCAGACGGATGGTAGTGAATCTCAGATCAATGTAACGCCAGATAAAAGGACTCATTTGCTCGAGGTCTTGACGGCGTACAAGTCAGTTCATGCTTCCGGAACGCTGCTCACCTTGACGTTCGTCACTGTCAATGATTATCTCTGGCTTCTTCGTGCTGTTTCGCAGGAGCTCTCCGTCATGCGGAGAAGGGCGATGTATTACTTGGCTGCCGCCGTCAGTGATTTCTTCCTCCCAAGGCAGAAGATGGTGCGTAAAACCTTTTGCGTCCTTGAGCCTGGATTAAAATCTTCTAGTCAGAGCACAAAATTCAATCTGGCAAGGGAAGTCTACACATTGAGATGGACCAAGTGCCAAAGATCCTCAAGTCTATGGTAGACGAATGGACTCATGACGGTTTCATTGTTTCGTTTAAGGTGATGAAATGATAATTTTACCAGTTGCCATTTCTTACCTGCCTTTTCAAAGCTCGAAACGGATCCTCTTTTGCTGATACCAAAAGCACATGCAGCTCTAGAACGATACGGTCACCAAGTGGTCATCGGGAATGACCTTCATCGACGTAAATTCGAGGTGGTTTTCGTCTCTCGCAATGCTCAGCCTGATGGCGACGCTTCGACTGGCAAGCCACACGAAGCCACTTCTACATTCGTAGAACATTGGCTCCGTATCGATTTGGCTCGCGACGCATCCAAGGAAATCGAAGAGGACATCATTTCAGAACTAGTCAGACGGCACGAAGAATGGGTGAAGAAGAAACAAATCGTGTAATGTATACAATCAGATTAAACGCGGACACATGGATGGAGGGTATCTATATGAAGTTCTAGATTATGCATGATTCCAAAGAAAGAAAAGTGTAGTTGATAAATAACTAGGCAGCTCTAGAGAACGCGTAGGCAAACAAATTGTAGTAGAAGTGTCGAAGTGTATAACAATACTACCTCAATCCACCAACGCGTGCCCAGAACATGTCCTCCTTGATCCGTACCAACTCTTTCCAAGTCCTCTCCTCCCAAGTCGTATCACCGATATACACCTCCTTATTTTCATCATCATCGTCAGGCTCCTCCTTCTCGTCATCGGATTCAGGCACAGACTCGACCGGCGACTCGAGCTTTTCGTGCTCGTCATCATAAGCGGGCGGCACGTTCCGATCCCCAAAGTCTACCTTTCCGTTTACATGCGAAGGTGTAGGTGAAGAGGGCGCGTCGCTTTCATTGCCTTCGGAGCTAGATAGCTTTGCTTCTTCAACCCCTTCTGAAGCAGGGACGTTCTCTTCCACAACCACGACGTCTGATTCAGGTCCAGGCTTTTCAGAGGGTTCAGTCGTTGGAGCCTCGGGAGTGGGAGGTCTCTCCTCAGCTACTGGATGTTCGACCTCCTTCTCTGCATTATCGCCTTCTTTTCCTGCCTCCACCTTTACCTCCTCGTCCCTCTTTGCGTCAGACTCTTCCTTCTCTCGATCGTTGTCCTGTGCTTTCTTCTCATCCTCCTCTGTTTTCTCCTTGATTGCTCCTTCAAGCTTCGGTGTACCTGGCCTCGATCCGGGTAAATGGCGGGCCCCACGTGCAGCAGCTCTTCTAGGGAGCGGAGGAGGCGCTGCAGGGGAAGCCGGCGTACCGGGCCTAGACTCGGGAAGAGGTACGCGTGTCGGCGTTTGAGGGCGGTCCTCTAACGTAGGCGGTTCCGCCTCTTGTGCTGCTGCCGCTGCTGGTGGAGGCGGTGGGACAGGACGCCGGTCATGTCGTCGAGGCAGTGGAGGCGGGACTGGTGCTGGAGGGACTGCCGAGGGGCTCTTGGGACCAGCGAACAAGGACGGATGCACAGGCGGCGGTGTAAACTTCTTGCCTCGCGGGCTTTCATTCTGTGCTACGGCCTTTGCTTGATCACGTTCCCATGTATGGTCGAGTTTCTTTTCCTTCTCCTTCTCCAGTTGCAGCTTCTTCTTTTCTTTGTCATCGCCGCTCCAGCTCGCTGCCCTCTCGCCTAGTGCGCTGGCCATACCCCAAAGTCCTCTGCGTCGTGGTGGAACCGGAGGTTTGTCACCATTCGACACAGCTGGTATTGGTGGCGGAGGTAACGACGGGACTTCCTCTTCCCATATCCTTTCCACGATACCCGTACGAACAAATGCCCACAGAGTGCATGTCTGTCTCAACCGCGTAAGGCACCAGCCGCCAGCGCAAAGAGGGTACGCAGCCGTTGACTGGGAACTATTACTGGAGTGGTGGTTAGTCGTAAAATGAGCACTAGTGTTATTTGTCTGTGATTGTGAGGATGTCGATGCGAAAGAAGTCGTAGGGATGGAAAGGCTAGGAAGCGTCGATGATGGAGACGTCGATGACGAAACTCTGAATATGTGGACTTGAGTAGGTTTCGTCTTTATTGGCGAAGGTGGAACAGAATTTGATCCATTCGAACCATTTAAAGGGTAAGACAATGGCTTCTTGAATAGAGAAGACGACCAGGAGCCACCAGAGCCAGAAGGTCGCAACTCGGAATTGGGAAAGACAGGCTCTCCACATAGAGCACATACGATGTTGTTCCCGGTTAAGCCAGGGATAGTGGGTGCATTTGAGAACGCATCTTGTAATAAATAATTAGACGAGATGGGTTCAATCGTAAGCTGCCCATTATGGATTGCAGCGAGAACGGAGCGGCGCGATAGCCAATTTAACGAGGGTGCGAGATCAAGACGGACAGTAGGTTCTCTAACGCAGCGTAAGCATTAATGAACATGCAATAAACTGACGGAAATCACTGACGAGTCTTCCGATAAGAGGCGCGCAATGAATGGAAGGGGAAGAAGGGTGGACATTGTTGGCGGTGTCGGGGAGGAGGTATGGAGAGTACGGAGGTGGGCGACGAACAGGAGAAACTCCTGGTACGGGAGGTGAGAACAGATAAGGCGCAATGGGCGCTGCAGGGAGCCGTCTCCATGTCGCTCTACCCATTTCCCTTTACCCATCGACACCCGTATTGACAGCGCACGTTTGTCGGCCTCTTCCTTGTCGGCCTGGAGCGCCTGCATCTGCTGCTGCATGAGTGCGACGGCCTCCTCAGCGCCTTTCAGCGCAATTTCAGCTTCCTCGACCTTCCGTTCACTGAGAGCCTTGGAATATCGCGCCTCAGCAACCATGGTATTGGCCTGATCGAAAAGGCTTGCACTGAGGTCATCCAATTCCTTCTCAATCGTCGCTCGCGCCGTCTCAGCCTGGCCACGCTGTGCTGCCTCCTCCGTCGCTTTCTCCATCAGGCGGTTGAGCTCGGCAGTAACATTGCTCTTCTCCACCAGCAGACCCGTATTCAGAGCAGAGAGATGTTGCGTCCTTTCGAATTCGAGCTCTGATACTTTCAGCGTCGACGACCGCAAATTGCTGGAGGTAACGTGAAGGTCGTCCTCCAGATCCGATACTCTGTCGTATGATTTTACGAGCTTCGCGTTGAGCTGTGTAACTTGGGAGTACAGATCCTGTATTTGGGTGCGTAGAGACTGAATAACCATCTCTTGGGCATCAGACTCGGAGCCATGTCGTGGTCGTCCGCCAGCGGGCCTATCGATATGAGTAGAGCTCGTCCCATTCGTCGTCGGTTCATCATGGCCGTCTGGCGCCATGCTGGGTGTTGCCAGGCAAGGTAATGGTGATGTGGACAGTGGCAATTCGTCGTCGGCGCGTTCGGCGCGTGTTGGAAGGATCAGACAAATACCGTCAAAGTTTGCCTTTTAGGGGCTCGAAGACGATGTCTTCAACACTATTCCTACACCCCCCAGACGCGCAGTCCTTCAGTTATCTCTTCCAAGTGTATTCTCCATTGTAGCGATTCACGTCCGCTTAGATTCGCGCATACGCGTCCACGACCATCGAATTCACTAAATCAAACGAAACTGGAAGAAGCGAGGATAGGGGCTGACTTATAGGTTGGGTTGCAAGACCGCGTTTAAGGGTATTCACCGCCCATTGGCACGGCCAGTCGCCACCCACGGGTCGTATACGAAAGGATGAAGATATTAGTTTGTCTGACTGCGAAGTTACATAGAATGAGACTCGATTTTTTTGAGAGATACAACACTAGAAAATTATGCCGGGGATTAGAACTACATATAATCCAAGTCTACCGTCTTTTCGTCTCCAATTGTCCCGCTATTATCCTCTCGAATTCTACAAATCATCATTAGTTTTGTTCAATATTTTTTAATAATCTGTCGCACTCACTAGTTAATAAATCTCTTGAATGCTTCATAACAAGAAAGAATTGTGGCCCTGTTATCCAAGGGTTTCATACCCTCGCTCAGACGACGGGCAGGGCGAGAAATGTCGGGGAGATGCGCGTACACAACGGTGGGCACGGCAGGGTAGAGCCCAAGTGCAACACTTTCTGCGAGTTCAGTGGTTACGGGAATCTTGTAGAATATAGGTGAAGAACCCTTTAGGGTAATTCCCGGAACCGTCTTGGCAGGGATAGGATTTTGACCAAGAACATGGGTTCGCCTGGCGTTATTAGACAGGAACGCTGCAATTGCCTCGGCTATAAGCTGCGGTTCGGGATCCTTTGTTTCTTTATGTCGCTTATCCTCCTGAACGAGGAGCAAGATGTCATCGGCTTCCACGATGCAAACATCGGTTGTTGCGTGGCGACCTTCTCCACAGATGACCAGTGGAATAACGGTGCGCGTGCGTAGCATCCTCTCTCGCGGTACAAATCCCAACAGCGACAACAGATGTACGGCAAAATCGACCACAGCAGACTCCTGGTCAGGGACAGGATCCATTGCGAGATCCATGTAGCGTAAGAGTTTATAATTGTTATCGTGGACCATATTGGTAGCGTCCGGATTGTTAAGGACTTCATCAGCAACTGCGGGGTGCGGCAACGGGTTAACACCAAAGAAAGTGACTGCGTCTTGGAACTCGACTCGGATGTTATAGGCGTGAAGTTCATTTGGACCCCAGTCGTTTCCTGATTTGGTGGTGCGCAGGAGGTTGGCCATCCTAAAGCTAAGTTGGTTCGATTTCAGAGTAGTCCGCTATGATGCTATGAGCGTAACGGAACGCAATGCAAATCCTGATTCACCTAATCCGGCCCGAGCATCCGAGGTCTCAAACCTGTATCTTGTTGACAATCAAGAATGCCGGCGCCTTGTAAGTCCTAGAAGTCCGAGAAAATCTCTCTGCATCTATGTTACCACACATCTGGAAGATGATTTATAATACACAAATACATATCACCTCATCTAATAGCTTTGCGTTTACCAGACATATCTGCCATCATACCTCTCATTATTTCCCATAAAGCATGTCGAGACTCCCACTGCGAAAAATGGTCGGCGGTTAGCGAGAAATCTAGTATGAGGAAGACGTACAACAGGGTAGACAATGACAATGAATGACGCTATGAATATCCACAAGAATGCAAGGACAATCCACCAAGTGAAGCCAGGTGGAGTCAGAGAACGATCTAGAGTAATGAGATTCAAGTACCTTGGACCACACTCGTGGGATTACCATCATGCAGGGACTACCAAATCTTTAGTCGGCAGCAAAGACAAATGTCGAAAGACTTACACGAAAACACGGATCCTGAGGAGAAAAACCAATTAGCCTGGGGCGGCGCATCTCAACGGGAATGACCTTACACCACAAATAGACTGATGGTGAGCCGTACCGAGAAAATAGAGTCATTGTACAAATCATCATCGGAAGCACCATTATAGACATGTACACCCTTTTCCATGTCGACCTCGCTGACATTATTGTCGATCCTCTTCTCGTGTGCTGAGTCTGTGTCGGCAGCGTCAGCGTGTCCTTCAGCGTCAGCATCTTCCGGCTGAAAAATGTTCATCCTTCGGGTAATCTCAAAGTCAAAATCTTCGGGTCACACATAGGAAATGATGCCTGAAATGATCGCAGACATGAGGAAAGACCCCGCATTTCCGGCTAGCTGTTCGTACGTTCCTCCGGTTGTTGTGACATCGATGGTGCCCTGTAAGTCGACTTTTGTTAGGAATGTAGAAGTGGAAGATGAGTAGATGAACGTACTCCGTAACCTGTAGCAGTGGCCAACTACGCATAAACGCCGCATGCGGAACCAATCCACAAACCAGCAAGACAAACCCATTGTTGGCGTGCCGGGAACGCAGACAAAGGCCGACAGGTACAACACCGGAGGAGGCGAAAAAATCTGTGCATTGATAATGATGTCAATCGTGAACTCTTAACCAACCGTCACTACAATACATACCTGTGAATCCGTCTGAGAGATAAGATGATGAGCAATCACACAACATAATAGCTGGAATGCTCCCAACACCACGAAGACCTGAACCAAAAAGCGTAAGCACAGGGCTCCCTAAGAGGAGGAATCCGAATAGCAGAGAAGCGGTAAGCGAGATTCCAGAGACCGTTGCCTTGTACAGGAACGAGCACCAGAATCCCACTCCCAATGTTCTTAAATTATTGAGTATTTAAACAGCGTTTCCTTGCAATAGGATTGCATGTACAAGCAGCTTCGACGCTTAGCAACTCTCTACACCAAATTCTCCCTCTCGAGAAGGGTTGTTAGGCGTTCCTTAGTAGAATGGCGCACTGAGGGTAAATGTGACTGCGCGTGTTTAAATTCCCAATGGTAGAAGAAACGGGAAAGACACCTCAAACCTAGAGATGGGGATGTTAGACTAATCAGATTGAAGTGACCCCAACCACGTACTGTGCCGACCCTTTGAAGCTATCCACAAGTGCTGATTGATGTCCCTTGAATCCCAGGATCCAAGTTGTGTTTCATCTATGTACGTGGATTGACGAATGCGTCGGACACCATGGCGTATCGTTTCATGATACGACGCCGGGTAGAAGAATGTAGTGCAAAAGAAATATTCAGGGACACCGACTGCGCGCAATTCCTCTAACATCTCAGACCAGCCTAGCGATTCGTGCATCCACGAGCCCGGGTCTATCATGGATATATAAATATGCATTCGTGTCTTCCCCGGACAGTGGCACGAGGGGACATCAGACAAGAACCGGTCGTAGCGGATGTGAATGTGAATACCACTGAACGACGGTACATATGAAGGCTGCCAAATACCGGTCCAAACGAGCCGGAAAGACACATATGGAACATGCGGAAACAGAGCATCGAAACCACGAATGTTGGGCAGCGCGATGAGATAACGATACACCTCTTTTGCCGCTCCTTCCCTTTCGTTTGCTCGGAGGTCGACGAAGCGGGTAATGGTACGAGTAAGCCGAGGGATGAAGTCATGGTAGATGATGGATTTTTGGAACTGGGCTATGTGGCATAAATAGTTCAAAAATGCGAGGTTGGTGATGTACATATCCTGAGAAGCGATAGGGGCATATACGGCTTTCCATGTTCGGTTAATCCGGGGGCAAGCAGTCATGAAAGTTTTCCGGATGTAGGATGGTATTTTAGAGTGCCATACTTCATGTACGATTATCTCTACAAGCTCTGGAGGGAACGTAGTCATGGTGAAAGAGTAAGATGTAGGTTTCAGATTGCCGCTTGATGTGGCTGTGCCTCGGGCATCGGCAAGGTGCACAGAGCGCCGTTTTTCACCACTCTCTTAGGCCCCCTACTCCCAGTACACCCATGAAAATACCGAAACCAACGACACCGACATGAGATACCCAGGGGATCTGCTTATCAGTCGCGTCGGGGTTGGTGTAACGTCTGTAGATATCGTAAGTAATGATAGACGAAACTGCAACGAGTTCAGCTGATGCCTATAGTAGAAGGTCAACTAAGCGCCATGCCAATCATAGGTAGTAAGAACATACCGCTGAAGTTACGGCCAAGAAGAGCACGATCAATAGTAGTATCGCACCAGATCTTCCTAAAGGTGCTGTCAAACCGTACTGTGCTGCACTTCATGGAGCGTAGGGCGACGTGGAGTCGGCAGAGAGGGATACGATGGCAAGACATGCTGCAGTAGCGAATGCGTAGGGAACAGGAAGACAAGAGAAGCCTCCCAAAATATAACCTTTGACGGAAGTGTTAGCCTTGCTAGCTACAGCTCGTTGCCTATCCTACAATGAATGCCATGGCTTCAAAAGGAAAGAAATACCGGACGTACCAATAGGTCTGATCTATGTAAACTGTCGCTATGAAATCACAATAAAATTAGCCGGAGATGGGCGTCAATAGGAATTTACCATACCAAATCTAGAGGAACATCTATCAGCTCAGCGCGATTGAAGAAGGTCGTCATTTTAAACGTACTCAGAAACCATTACAACAATGCCGAAAACCATACCGTCTATAGATCTGAAAGTCGTGTAGGAACCACCAGCTCTGCCCGTGATAGGATAATTTGTTGCGGCAACTTGGAGAAGATCATACAGCTTAGAAGGCGATCCCAAGTACTCGTTCGTAGCAAAAGCTGAAAATCCAAAGGCCAGTATGATGGCGAAGATCAGAGTAGTGTGCATGTAGTCTGAGAAAAAGCTATCGAAAGCCTCGTGAGTATATAATCCGATGCGTGTTCATCATCCTTACTGGCTCGAAGACCGCCGACTAAGGTATAGACCACGACGCCTACAGGTATCAGAAAACATGCAGCGATCGTGTTCATGCTGTGAGTGTGTTCACGGTATTACTTCCACCAGTAATGAGTTGTGCCGTTAGACTTATAAGAAGTGAGGCTGCTACTTTTCCAGAGGCAGAAACTTAAAGCAAACATACATGATGTCTAGAACGTAATCAGTAATTAGGCAAAAAGACGCAAAAATTCTTGCTTACTAGTTCCTAAACCGAAGAACATAAAGCTGAAATGTGCGAGCGTCCCCCACCGTACGGCAATAATTTCAAGAAAGGTATGGGCTCCAGGCGCGTTTCTTTTCAGCTGAATAGCGTTCTGGGAAGATGCTTTATTAGTAGACTGAAAAAAAGTCGGAAAGAGAAACAAACAATCGGTGTTACCGAACCAGCCTAGAGAAGATTTAGCGAATAAATCCCCTACGCGACATTGAGTAATTACCGCATACAACTAGAAAAATAATGGTGTCAGTATATGGAGTGCACATGCCAGCAACTTCTTTTACGCACCCAAGGACCTGATAATCCATAAGCAAGGCAAACTGTAGACGACTGCAGGAGCGTAGCAGCCCATGTTGCAGCAGGAACAATCCCGGAGGCGATAAGTCCTGGTTTCAACGAGTGACTTGCCGAGTTGAATTCTTCCGACGATCCACCAGCATGGTGCTCGGTATAACGATCGTTTACATTGGCGATGAGCAGCATCAGGACTGCAAATCCCATACCCATACCCCTAAGACAATTGCATACCCAACACCAGGGGCGAGAACAGGCGCGGACGCGTCAATCTGTGTCATGATGGAGGTGGCATTCATGGAGGCAGAGAAGGGCGGAGAAAGGCACATTCTTGTTAGTTAATCGCGGCGCTTTTGTGCGACTCAAAGAACGGTCGTACATGATATCGGCAACTGCTCGAACACCAACGCGTCTTTCCATTGGCTGGTGTGTGCTTATCAGCAACGGATACGTGACCGACCAGGACACCACCTACCGGCTGCGGTCGTTGTTTTCCGGGACTTGATATCAGTCGGTATCTATAATCTTTGACAGCAGGTTTTAGAGATCGTCCCGCCGATTTCTCTCTGTGCTGTGGCGACTGTGGGTCAAGAGGTCTTTCATTGACCCGCCTGATACATAGTGCCTGGACGATGAAAAGCCTATTAGCCTTTAGGTCAACGACTGAGCGGAATCCTCAAGAAATCCTAGATCCTAGATCCATCGTCGAGCTGGAAAGTGCCGTGCAATTTTTGAATTTTTGGATTCGATGTCTGAGCTAGCCATTTCTACAACAGAGTTTCGGCGTTTTGAGGATACCAGAGGCGAAAGTGAAAAATTGGTAGTAGGAGAACGAGTTACTTATTTTATGTAATATTTAGCAAATTATTTCGATTATTGATTGAGGGTCATCACCTGTCACAGTCGCGACAATACACGTGACTAGCGTGACCAGCGTGATCGTGAACTGAACATCAACGCTTAATCAAAGACCTTACCTTCGCGACATTGCCTTGCCTTTTCTACCCCCTACGATATGCCCGGCAAGATCAAGAAGAAGAACAGTCTCTCTCTAGATGAGATGTATTCGAAAATTCGCCAAATTTTTGACCAAGCTCAGCATTCTCCTACCAGCCACAAGAAGAATGTCGTCGAGCTCTACAAGTACCATACGGAAATGGCCAAGATGAGATTATCTGAAGCCAATCAACTATCCGGAGAGACGCGATTCCAGAACCTTGTTCGCGAGCTTTTAAACCACATCTTTCCTTTGAAACACACCGAGAAATCTGCGGAGAACATCGTTAAATTGGTGGGAGCCTACGTCAAATTAATTAATGAAAGAGGCGCGTATCTGCCTTCTTACTGATGATTCCAACCTAATGTTCTGTAACAGCGATTGAGGAATTGCGGGGAAGAGAAGAGGAGGACGACGACGACGACAACGTGAAGGCCGAGGATACATTGGCATCTCGGTTTACGTTCGGTTTTTGTGAATTCTTGCTCGACGGATTCAGAGCGAAGGACAGGAATGTGCGCTTCAGAGTTGTTCAAACTTGTTCTGCCGTGGTCTCGCATTTAGGAGAAATCGAGTGAGTCCTTCATCGTGCGGATTCTTCTCACTCAACAGTATTGACAGTGAGGGACTGTGGGAGTCTATATGGAAGCATTTGGAGGACCGTCTTCAGGACAAAGATGCTGCGGTGCGAACTCAAGCTGCTCTTGGACTCTGCAAATTTGCCGGCGGAGAGGATCCCGACAGTGAAGATATACCCGTTACACTGACGCTACGCAATGCTCTATCAGCTGATGATTCTGCGTATGTTTCGATGTGTATGTACGTCAACGGCCTATTGACTCGTCTATCTAGGGACGTTCGCCGTGCAGTCCTTTGGAATATCCCTACCAACAACAACACGATGGATGCCATACTTGATCGACTACGGGATCGCGATACATCTGTCAGGAAAAACTGCTACATTTTTCTCAAACGAAACGCCACACAGAACAACGAAATGGGCACAACCCACCCTCGCACACTCACTATTGCGCAACGAGAGAGGATTGTGTACAGCGGAATGGGTGATCGCGAAGACTCCGTTCTAGACGCTGCCAAAGACCTTATTGCGACCTGGTTTGATCTTGCTGAAGAAATGCCCGTGAAGCAGGAAGGTGCGGACAAGGACGAGCATGCGGCGAGCAAAGCCAAATTTTTGGCATTTTTGTCTTTATTCGACTTGCTGGCTGCTCCAGAATCGGCAGAGAAAGCGCTTTTAAGCGTCTTTGAAACGAAAACACCTGAAGCCAAGTTGCTGACTTTTGAAGGTAAGTGCCTTGTGCGTCCTGCTATCGACGATACTGATGCCCATTCAGTCCATAAGATGACCCCAGAGTCAGCCTTTCTTGCTCGTGTGTATATCGAAAGTTTAAAGAGATTTAAGAATGAAGAGGACAAGATGGGAAAGCTAGACAGGCTGGAAAATTATCTCCCTTCCGTGAATGACTTCCTCTATCCGTTGCAGGACACGTTCAACAAATGCTTTTCGTATGAATTCCGGAACGAAGACCACAGGGACATGAAGGAGTTTTTCCTTGAGGAGATGTTGAAAATCACGACTCATCTTGATTATGGTGATGAGACTGGGCGGCGTGCAATGTACAAATTGATTAGTGAGTTACTGAGTATACTCCGTTTGGGAATGAACTTTGTGCTGACGTCTACTAGAAGCTATGCTTGAACAAGACATCCCCGAAAATCTTCTTACAGGGTGTATGCGGGTTCTTCCTTTTATCACTGCGAGCGAGCGGGATCTTATACGAGTCGTGGTTGAGCTCATCCAGGACTTTAGGGATCCCGGAGATGATATTGATGCTATAGCACGAGAGGCCGAGGTTGGTGCTCATACCCGTGCCAATATTGACCAGCGCTCATATACCACGAATTACAGAGGGATCCCGATGCGAGCTTCGAAAGTACACCCAGCACGCCCATACGGTCCAAGGCTATCCAAGAAAAGTCTCCCGAGGACAAGGCTAAAACCACCCTTAAATGCCTGACGATGAGTGTCGCAATGCTGGAGCAGGTCAATGATGTGAGTTTTAATGTCCTTCGCGGGGCTGAATCGTCTCATATCAATGTAGACAATGAGCAACAATTCGTCGTTGAATGGGCTCTTTAAAGAGCTCATCCTGCCGACTGTGACTCGCCCTTTTGACGATATTTCTCGGGACAAAGCCTGGACATGTCTCGCTTTGATATGTCTCATTGACCAAGCACGTGGGCACAATGCATGTGTGTAACATACTCTGACGTTCGTCTTTTAGAAACTTGCAACAATGGAGACAGTCAAGATGTTTCTACAGCAGCACTCAGCTACGACTCCAGAGGAGTTGAAGATAATCATTCTGCAAGGACTCTTTGACATTCTGATGGTTTATCAACGCGCCATTCTGAGCCCAGAAAATGTTGGCGTCACCTGCGTTTGCCAGCTCACCTCTATATTAAAAATATTTTGCAGGCCCGGGTGGTAGCTGATAGTCTGATTGCAAAGCTGAAGGTCGAAACATCATCAAAGGCACAGGAAGTGATCTGTCATGGACTGGCAAAACTCGTCATGGCAGGCATTTTCAAAGATAAACTGGTGAATACTCTGTTGTTGTTCTGTCATTCTTGGTTTTGACATTCATCTTGTCAGATCATCGTCCATCTGCTCATGGCATATTTCTCGCCGGGCACAGTTGACAACCAAGGTCTCCGTCAACTTTTATCGCACTTCTTCAATATCTATTCTGCGTCGTCACCAGCTAACAAGCGAGTCATGGCAGAGGTTCTTTCTCTTGTTGTTTCCGCCCTCGCCTACTGATCTGACCCTTGCTAGGTCTTCACTGACACCTTGCAGGAGCTTGGTAAACACCGAAAAGAGTTATCCGCCGACGCCACGGTTTCTCCGGCACTGATCATCGGACACTTTATGACATGGACAAATCCGTACAACTTTAGGTTCGCCGTAATAAGACCCCTCGTTGATCGCTCTAACGTCTAGCTTTTAGGGTGAATCAAGAAACTGTTATCACCGAGGAACATCCCTTGTATCGCGATACTGCATCTATTCAGTTCATGATGGCGATCGATATTGTGAAGATACTTTTACAGGAAACACTTGACAGTGAGAACTCACGCTGTGTCGTTGAGATAGAACTCATTCTTTCGCAGAGGACGATAAGAAAGCGCTTTGCACAAATATTGGCAAACTGCATGTCCCTGACAACGTTGATGATAACGATTTACGCACTATCAAGATGCTATTATTCAGGCTGCAATCAGTATGACTCGCCCTATCGATTTGTTGTAAGCATCTGGCTTATGTTCTCTGTAGCGTCAGCCTGTGAAGGATGCCACAGCAAAGAACGCCATCAACAAGTTCGAGGCAGCCTTGTCGAAGAAGTTCGAATCCCAACTCGCCAACTTCAGTGAAGAGGAATACAGGGAGTTGGACGAGTTGAAGGAGCTCTTCTCCTTCCTTGATGACCTAATTCCATTAGACGAGGAGGAGGAGGTCATCGATGTAAAGCCCAAGAGAACGCGCAAGAGGCGAGCTTTTCCTTCCCTGGTACCCTGGAGACATGAGCTAACGAGTATTTCAGGCGGTCTCACAGTGTTACAAGCCTTAGTTCAGAGGAAACTGAGACGAGTGGTCGTAAGCCAAAGAACAAAGCCAAGTGCGTCCTTTATTTCAGTCACGATGTATTTATTTTGACTCCCTGCAGGAAACGACGCATCTCTGGTTCTTCTGATGGTTCTGATTTTGAAATAGAGCGGACGGAACCGCCGCCGACTCGGACTCGTTCAAATCCTAAGCGAGCAGCGTGAGTTTCATTGTCATTATCCCATCGGCTCTACTGATGAACTTGAGCCAGCGCACCGAAGGATACGGTCTTCATCGATCTGACGCTGGACTCTGACGATGAGACGGGGTCGACACATGTTCCCTCCATGCCCACGGCGAGGTCTGTTCTTTTCAGTCAAGCAGGGGTGTCCGATCTGATCCAATGTCTTTTGTAGAGTAAAGGTTGAAACAGTGTCAGCGGTTGAGGCTGATATCAGTCAGTTATTGGAGGAGGAGACAGAGGGGATGGACACATCATCGGTCGTTGACGATTCTCTGTTTGGTCCCGCTGATAGCGACTCTGAAGGGGAGGAAGATGAAGTAAATGATTTATTGGCGGATGACGAGGATTAATTATCTTTCCTAGCCATTTTATTATTGTATGATCTTATATGTTTGTATTTTAGTATACTAGGCAGGTATTTAGTTTTATTACTTTTTGACTCAGTTACAGTTTTTCACGTCGGCGTCGGGGGAGCATAGTGCCAGGTTGCGCAAGAAAGTTGGCTATGCTCTTTGGCTCCCGGGGGGTACCACCAAGAAATTTCTGCTCTGCCAGGGAGTTCAGGGTAGCAATAACGTCCTCATGGTTTCTCTAGATCTCTCAAGACTACAGCCAAATTTTCTTAGTCGGTAAATCCCTAGATAAGTAGACTTCGCATCATTCATTGAACTTTTGATGCACGATGCATGTAACATGAGGAAATTTTGTCATGGTAGGAGTCAATAGATTAGTGGAGCTACTTGCCTACTCCAATAGAATGACCTCTTCCTTCACATGTGAGATGACTGTTTATTAGGACGAGTGGAGGGTTGCGGCGTGGCAAAGGGCTAGCGAAAATGAACGGTGAGCTAATGACATCGTGGCATTAGTCCCGCAACATTTGTGTATGACATCTTTCCTCTCGTCACCGTGCATCGCTACTACATAAGTAGCCACTGGTCGGCCTGGCACCTGGAAATAGCAGACAAAGAAGTTTGCCAAGACATTCAATAGAGAGGAATCTCTCCGAGAGAATACTTGCTCCAAGTCATCATCAGTGCGGAGAGTGGCCAGGGCCCAGTACAAGAACATGATGCTACGATGGTATCTAAGATGACTGGGGGAGCAGGATCGAAATAACACCTCTACGGCCATACCTGTACCTGAAGGGGAGCGGGGGAGCCAGATATATTTTTCCAAAGTGGTTCAGTAGCATTAGTTTTCGAAATTACAGTTCAGAAGATTCAATCGGCTGGGGGAGACGTCTCCCAGAGACGGCCGGATGTGCCGCGGAAGTTTTCGGAGGGAGTGAACTTTACGGACAAGCTAGTATTTGGCGATCAAAGTTACAGTTTACGGGCGCGACTCAGAAAGGAAGGCCATCACCATGGGTAGACCTTTTCAAGCAAGGTTACAGCAGTGTAAGTGTATGACGTCATTTCATTCCAGTCGGCCCGATCACTGGCATATGCACGCGTCCTACGTGAGCTAGACTTTGTAACTGTCAATCACAATTTGGTTGTTCTTTGTATTCCGGAGAACATCGAGGAAATGTTTTTGTCTTTTTGTGGAACGTTGTTTCGGAGTCGCATCTGCATGTCAACCGCTTGGTACCATGGACAATGATCTCGTCCGTGCGTGACCATTGTGCCAGTCGTGACTCGTTCGAGCTGAAAAACGTTAATATACTCGGCGAGTATTTACTGGCACTGTAAACGGATCCGTAGATGTTACAGTAGGTGTGAGATTGAAATCTTCTTCAGTCCCCTCGGCGGCGGCCAACGCTGACTACGTCAATAAATGAGGGAATAAGTGGTTATCTAAATTGGGATGAAGTCTTATGACACGTTTTGGTCCTTTTGTTAGGATCCTACAAAAAGGCGGGCCTGTTCCTATCTTCGAGGACGTTGCCTCCTCTTCTCAACTCCGGCCACTCATGGACTTTCACGACCACATTCCGGACATCCTCGCCGGCCGCTTCAGTTTCGAGGAGGTCACCCAATTTCTCGACGAGCAGGCTCAGCGACATTCCCATGTTCCCATGAGCGACGAAGACGTGGCATTGAGGCTCTTTGCAGAGGATGCGAGAGATAATCTCCTCCGATTTGGGCAGTTTGGTCATGCACCACTTCCTGAGCCACTGGTTGAACAGCTTTTTCACGACTGGGAGCCGCCTCGATTTCGTGATAGAATTCGGGAGGCAGCAGCCCCGCTACCAAATAGACAACGACAGAGGGCTATTCGGCATTTTAATCATCCTTTTGGACGGGAGATGCCAGAGGACTTGCAATTCAACCCCTTTCCTGTATGGCATGAAGCTCCTCGACGGTGAGTACGATGTCGGTCTATCTTCGCCTCATCTCACACTAGCCGGTTCGCAGACAGTTTCGTCCCGTGATCCCAGCTGCATCATCCTCCAGGGGAGGCCGCAATTTCGGCGAATCAATAGCGTACGTCAGATTCTTCTTCATTTGTCTCTCTCATTCCGCTTATACGGCGCTAGATCTCATTGCTCCGTCTGCCTTGATAACATCGAAGGACATGTAATAACTGCACCATGCGGCCATACATATGATGCCTCTTGTATGGAGGCGCTTATATCTGCAGCAACCAAAGACGAGTCTCTCTTCCCGCCTAAATGCTGCCGTGATCCTATCCCAATCGAATCTGTGCAATCTCACATCGATGCAACTGTCTTAGCTACATTCAAGGAAAAATCCATCGAGTTCTCGACTCCTATACGCGTCTATTGTTCCAATCCCAAATGTAGTCGCTTCCTAGGTCCAAAAAACGATGGCAAGTCACCCTCCGCTCCGCTTACATGTTCCTGTACCACGATTACTTGCAATTCTTGTCGCGGGAATGTCGCGAATGGAGACGTACTTTCGCATAGCTGTGCATCAGATGCTTTAGAACAAGAGGTACGGGCTTTAGCTGATAAGAAGAAATGGGCAACTTGTCCTGGGTGCAGTAATCTCGTCGAGCTTTCCATTGGATGTAGCCATATGACATGCCGCTGCGGTACACAGTTTTGCTATCATTGCAATGCCAAGTGGGGTGCATGCGACTGTGCCGGTCGCACGATGCTAGAGGGACATGGACTAATACCTGTCCGTGGCGAAGCCATTGACAACTGGTTTATGCCTTTCTTTGCACCTCCTCCTGTTCGTCGCCTTCCTACGAGAGCACCTCCTGTTATGGGGGGAAACGCCCCTCTTACGAGACAGAATCTGGATCAGATGAACCTTCGTAATAGGAACGAGAGGTTGAGATCTACCGACACACTACCGACGCTGCCGCCACTTCCTCCTCATCTGCCAGCCCATCGTGCGCGCAGACTTTCGGCTGTGACAGAATCATCTGGCCCTGATCGACACAACAATATGTCCATGGCTCATCCACGGGCAGACTTGGGACCTATCCGAGTTCACATAGACAGAGGTATGCCGAATCCACCACCAACACATAATACTGCTGCCAGCCGTTGGGGCCAGATGTTACCAGGCATGAACCATACGGCTCGCTCAAGCAACTACGAGTCTCTACTCAGACCTGTACCAACCGAAAATCCTCCGAATCCCGTAACGACCCGACCGCCGCGACCTCCTCGTCCTGATTATCCGCCAAGATCCAATTGGTTCCAAGCGCCCCAACCAGACCGCATGCAGGGTGCAGGTACACGCTCATCACCCATCATTTTGGACGACGATGGCGATGCCGTGATGAGCACACCTCCTCCAGCTATACCTCCGTTCCTCCATAATGCTAACATATCCCTACCAAATTTCGGGGGGACCATGCCCTTCCAGCATGCCATTAGCCGAGATGGTGAACTGAATATGAACGTAGATGAGAATCCATTTGCGACAAATCTAAGACGACCTTGGGAAGAACCATCGCTGCCTGGTTACCCTTCATCGAGGCAGAGCAGCGGTATAAGGCTTACTCCGTCTTCCTCTACTGCTGCTACGACAGGCGCTAGGACTCCTTTTGATCGACGGCCTTTTTTGGAGCCACGTACTGTCGTTCAGCCGCCCAATGGGCCATGGTAGACGATATTCTGTACCATATGAACCATAGCATCTCGGATATATATATAAGTGATATATCTCTGTTTACATAGTTGTATTTCTATCTGCTACAGCAGTCACTAACCAATATTAACGGTCCTTTCTCCTGCATGAATTTCGAATTCTAGCTCTTCACAAGCGAAGTGCACTTAACAGCTCCTCGGATAACCCCGGAGATTGTATCTTTTCAACTCGATCGCCCGTGTTTTGAGCCCCCATAGCTACAGTGCGGTTGCCTAGCGCAAACTTAACCGATGAATTCTTTATGTGGAAGTCACAAAAACTGCGATGCACTCTTGCCACCTTAACAACTCGTCCCCGTATTCGGGATGCTGTTTTGCGATCATGATTTAGGCGCTTAGATTGTCGTTTACTCTCATGACCTGGCCACGAGGTGTACTACAACTGTATTGGAGTTAGCATGCGTTGTATTCTTAGGTAAAGGAATAAGCGCCCAGAGACGACTCTTCGTCTCCTCTTTGATGACTCGCAAGTCACGACCCAAGAAGTCTGTGAGCGTTAGTCCCTCTTCCCCCCGACATTCCTTGGCCCGTAGTGACTGGGCTCATATCACAGCAACCTGCCGCTTCCGAGTCGCAAGCTTTAGTTCTAGCGTCCTCGGTGGGTGTCTTGGTTGCTAGCGCAGAAATGTAAGCCGCTGAACGATGGGTACGATAGCATGATTTCCACTCTCCGGTAGAGGAAGAACCGCCCTTGACTCCCGTTGTATTGGCTCCAGCTATTGTGGTATGCCAGAGTTCCAAAGTCGATGCCTGTGTGATTTGATCATCTGATACGTCGGTACAGCAAAGGAGCGTCCAACCTTCCGGAAGCTCGAATACAAACAGGGTACTCCTCATTGTCGTTTCAGGGTCTCTTTTCTAAATCGTATTCAGACAGAGATGAATCGAGCAATCATGCCGCCGCCGCCGCGGGCACCGCCTCCACCTTATGGATCTCGCTCTCAGGCTACCCCGCCACCGAGGCAGCCTGGAAATTTCATGACGATCATTCGCGATTCGGGTCCTATCAAACAAAGCTTCCTTATAAACCCCACACTCTCTGTTCCGTCAAGTCTTCTACCTCCCCTGACCCCTCATGAAACGGAGGACTGTAGGAACAATCTTAATATTGAAGCAAAGTGGGGAGAAATCGACGCAGACATCGAAGTCATGAAGTCAGGGTGGCTGACCCGATTCCGCGTTGACATACGCGCTTACGGCGACATCGTAATCCGTCTGGTACGTTTTCCATTCTCGAATTATTGCACTGTTATTTACCGTCGTGTAGCGTTTGCCCGACGTTGTCTCTCCGGATGATCCAACTCGCCCGGGACCGCTGTGTCTCATGGACGTATATGCGAGTTCAGGGAACATCTACCTGTTGATTCCGCGGAAGCGTCTGGAGGGCCCGATGAACGTTACCACTCGTCGTGACGTGTCATTCTCCCCTGCACTCTCGAAGGACTTGAATACTTTTAACGAGAGGGGGAAACGGAGGGAGTGTTTTATAGGCAACTTTGCTACATGGTCGGACGGGATGGGAGACGTGATCAATCTGGAAGCCAAAGCGGGAAAAATTTCGGTCCAGTATAATGACGAGCCGTTTGTGAAGCCGGAACCCGAGGGTTGTATCATTGCTTGATTTTTGGTCCCTGCATGGCCCTGTAGTCTTATAGATAGGTTTTGTTGTAGATGATTACGGTAACTGTGTTGCAGTCTTTCAGGAGCTCAGAAATTTTATGACCATAAAATCAGCCAAAACAGAGTACCAGAAGTGAGAATGAGGCGAAGTGAGTCATTAGGACGATATATAGAATCGCAATACAATGAACGCAATACGGCAAGCATGCACTATCAAGTTTGACTGAGGAATTCTGGGCAGAGTGGGCAGATCGGTAAGCTAGGCCACTGTGTTCAAGGCAGGAAGGCATCCAATGTTGGCTTATCCTCGATGCCAAGATCAGGAGGCCAGTCCGCAGCTTCGCACCTTAAGCCGCCAAAAGCCTCATGTTCTCGAGTCAGGGCGGGTTCCGTGTTGTCCTAGAGGCCCACAATAGACAAAGATACAACATATCAAATACGCCCAGGACGCCCCAGGGCAAGGTAAGATATCAGGCATGCTGCAGAAGAGTCAGAGTATAAACGAGAGGATAAGTTCGAAGTGAGAGTAAAAGATAAAAAGGGGCCGGCTAATGCCGAGATCGAAGGGCTCGATCGGCTCGACTAATCGGTACGCGACTTGTCGTAAACTTAACCAATGAATTCTTTATGTGGAAGTCACAAAAACTGCGATGCACTCTTGCCACCTTAACAACTCGTTCTCGTATTCGGGATGCTGTTTCGCGATCATGATTTAGGCGCTTAGATTGACATTTACTCTGATGGCCTGGCCACGAGGTGTACTACAACCCTATTGGAGGAAGCATACACGAGGCCCCAGCCTACCTGCGTCGCATTCTTAGGTAAAGGAATAAGCGCCCGGAGATGACTCTTCGTCTCCTCTTTGATGACTCGCAAGTCACGACCCAAGAAGTCTGTGAGCGTCGGTCCCTCTCCCCCGACATCCCTTGACCTATAGTGACTGGGTTTATATCACAGAAGCCTGCCTCTTCCGAATCGCAAGCTTTAGTTCTAGCGTCCTCGGTGGGTACCTTACTAGTGCAGAAATGCAAGCCGCTGAACCATGGGTACGATAGCACGATTTCCACTCCCCAGCAGAGGAAGAACCGCTCCTAGCTCCTGTTGTATTGGCTCCAGCTATCGTGGTATGCCAGAGTTCCAAGTCGATGCCTGTGCGATAGATCATCTGATACGTCGGTACAGCAGAGGAGCGTTCAACCTTCCGGAAGCTCGAATACAGACAAGGTACCCCTCATTGTCGTTCCAAGGTCCCTTTTTCTAAATCGCATTCAGCCAGAGAAGAACCTAGCAATCATGCCGTCGTCGTCTCCGCCTCCACCCTATGGATCTCGCTCTGAGGACACTCCGCCGCCAAGGCAGCCTGGCAATTTCATGACAATCATTCGAGATTCGGGTCCTATCAAACAAAGCTTTCTCATAGACCCTACGCTCTCTGTCCCGTCGGAACTTCTTCCGACGCTGACCCTCAGTGAGCAAGAGGCCGGCGGTACTAGGAACAATCTCAATCTTGAAGCCAAGTATGGGGAAATCGACGCAGATATTGAGGTCATGAAGTCAACCAAGCTGACTCGTATCCGAGTCGACGTACGCTCTCGCAGTGACGTCGTGATCCGCTTAGTATGTCCTTTTCATTGCTCTAAACTCATTCGCAAGCTAACATCATTTAGCGTTTACCTGGCACTGTCTCTCCGGGAGATCTGAACCGCCCAGGACCACTATGTACCATAGACATCTGTGCGAGTTCGGGGAATATCTACCTTTTGATTCCAAAGAAGCGCATGGTGGGAAAGTTGGTCTCCACCGCTCGCGGCAACGTGACGTTCTCCTCAAAACTGTTGAAGGACCTGAGTGCTTTCAACGAGAAGGGAAAGCGGAGAGAGAGTTTTATAGGAGACTGTAATATGTGGTCGGAGGGGATGGGAGATGTAATCAATTTGGAAGCCAAGGCAGGAGGGGTTTTTGTCCAGTATAATGACGAGCCGTTTGTGAAGCCGGAAAACGGGGGTTGTATCATTTCTTGAATTTTTTTTTGTTGCTGCCTGACCCTGTAGTCTACCTGTAATCTTAGAGATAGAACTATCTAATCCCCGAGACTCAGAAATATTATGTACATACAATGAGCCGAAGTACAGCGTGAACGAAGCAGCACGAGTCTCTGTTACAACTTTACTGATACGGTACACAAGAAGACCGGACCTCATTCTGGAGCTTTCAATGCCGTCAGAGGCGAATCCACATGTACACCTACCTACAGTACAGTTGGAGTAGCTGGCTAGCCCAAACTCGACCACGGACTACGTTTGACGGAAAGGTATAGAAACCTAGAATGCATTGTAGTTCAACTCAGTGTTTTCGTATTCGGTGTGCTATCTTGAGATCGAGGCGCTTAGATTGCTATTTTCTCTCATGATCAGTCCACGAGACGTACAACTGTATTGGAGCCAGCATACACGAGACCTCAGCCTATCAGTGCCGAGTTTGAAAGGAAATAGACGCTTAAAGATGGTTGCTCGTCTCCTCGTTGAGCTCGATGACCAGCCAGCCGCGATTCAAGAAGTCTGTGAGTGTCGATTCTCGTTGATATCCCTCGGCCTGCATTGATTCTTATCACAGCAGCCTGACGTTTCACAGGCTTTGGTTCAAGCGTCCTCGCCGGTGGGTGGCTTGTCTTTATTTTGCTAGTGCAAAAGTGGAGGCAGCTGAACAATGGGTATGATAGCACGATTCCGACTCTCCAGCAGGGTTAGTCCTGCTACCGCATGCCGTTGCGCCTGTCCTGGTATTGAGTTCCGAGTCGATGCCTCTACGATAAGATTATCTGATGGTTTCGCTCGTCCAGGTACAGCAGCAGAGTATTCAGCAAACCGGGAGTTCGAACACAGATAAGGTACTACTCACTGTCACTGTCCGAGTCTCTTTTCTAATTTGTGTTCAGAACACAAAAAAGAACGGATCAATGCCGCCACGCTCTCCGCCTCCGCCTTATAGATCTAGCTCTCAGACTACCCCTCCACCTAGGCAGCCCGGCAACTACATGACCATCATTCGAGAATCGGGCCCAATCAAAGAAAGCTTTCTCATAGACCCTGCGCTCTCTGTTCCGTCAGGGCTTTTACCTCCGCTGACCCCTCATGAAACGGAGGATTGTAGGAACAATCTTAATATTGAGGCCAAGAATGGGGAAATAGATGCAGATATTGAAGCCATGAGGTCAGGCTGGCTGACCCGTTTCCGAGTCGACATACGCTCTCGCGGCGACATCGTGATCCGCTTAGTACGTCTTTTCCATTCGCGAACTGTCACGCTGTTAACGTTGTGTAGCGGTTACCCGGCACCGTCTCTCCCGACGACCCGACTCGCCCAGGACCGTTGTGTGTCATGAACATTTATGCAAGTTCGGGGAACATCTACCTTTTGATTCCGCGAAAGCGCTTGGAGGGACCGTTGAACGTTACTTCTCGCTACAACGTGTCGTTCTCTCCTGCACTGTCAAAGGACTTGAATATTTTTAACGAGAAGGGGAAGGGGAGGGTGTGTTTTATAGGCAACTTTTCTGCATGGTCGGAGGACTTGGGAGATGTGATTAATTTGGAAGCCAAGGCGGGGAAAATTTCGGTCCAGTATAATGATGAGCCATTTGTAAAGCCGGAACCCGAGGGTTGTATCATTGCTTGATTTTTGGTCACTGCATGGCTCTGTAGTCTTGGAGATAAGTCTTGTTGTATATGATTACAGTAACTGTGTTGCAGTCTTTCAGGAGCTCAGAAATTTTATGACCATAAAATCAGCCAAAACAGAGTACCACAAAGTGAGAATGAGGCGAAGTGATTCATTAGGACGATATATAGAATCGCAGAGGCTGTACTGTCCATTTAATACAATTTATCCCAGTAATCACTGGGAACCGTCAAATACAAAATGTCCAGTAACTACCGAAGCTGTCAAAATACATGCATTATAGAGACTCAAATTATATTTACATATTTGACACATTTCCGATGAATTCTATACTTCCGGCCGCCGTATGACCCTCACACACCGCCCCCGCCTGCGCCTGTTGCCCGACCGATGCGCTTTTATTTCCCTTTTCGTCGTATGCTGTATTTGTCACCGATCCAGGATTTTTCCTACTTGATGGGATCTCTGTCCTTCACCTCTGTCGTCCGATCTTGTAGATCCTAGATGCAACCGATCTCGGTCCGGGCTACCTGATGATACCGTGGGAATATTTCTATGCATTCCCCGTTTTCCGGCCCGCTTTCCCGTTCTCTTCCGTCTGGTCCATCTTTGCCAAATTACCGCTCTGGCAATGATATCCCTCTCCCTCATTCTACTGGCACGTCTCCCGATGTTGTCTGCCTCGTTATCGACTTTGGTCTTGTGACCGGCATCATTTTGATTGATTGTTTTTCTTGCTTTGCGCCATGATGGCGCCAGCCTGCCCATCGTGAGCTCTCTTTTACTCTTTGCATTTTTCTCGAGTCTCATTCTCTGTAGGACATTTGCCCATACCTTCAATAGTGCATGGTTCAATCGTAAGAGACCTGGGCTTTGCTTGCAAAGGTAAGGTTTTGCTGTACTGCTGTCATTTCCTGGATAACTTACTATTTTTTTCCCAGTAAGTTATCTCTCTGCTACTCAGTTTCAGCCCTCGCTTACTCTTCTTCTCTAGGCTTATTCAAGCGAGCATGCCCTTGACATGTTTTCATATAAGGTGTGTGATCAACGCTCTTTCTCTCAAGTTAACACCTTGCTCTGAAGCCAAAATTGGGAGCCATGACCGTTTTCCAAACCGGCATGTCAAATCAACTGGTCACTGTTGAATATAATTCTCCCACTCCTGCGAGTTCAAGTCCCAGCACTGCCGTCCCTGCCATGGCTTGAATAATGCTAAAGCCAATGCCATCTCCCTTAGTCCGCAGGCCATGCATAGATGGCTACTGTGCAATTTCGCTAGGTAGGTGTTCTGCCTAGCTACTGCTGGATGGGGGGCTTAATACTATCTTCTACAATGTCGACAATTCCCCCTTCTCCGCCCACTTCTTACGTCGTTCCCTTGCAGGACATCAGTAGGTGCGTAGCATTGCTGCAAAATCTGGTGGCACTCAATGACCTGCCTTGACAGCATGACAAGTCGCTCTGGAGCACAGGATGGCTGGAGAAAATGTGCAGGATGGGTCGCCATTTCTCTTTTCCAAAAACAGTGATGGCAGGGTGATAGCGGCAGCGAAGGGTTTCTCAATGATGAATTGGATAGAAGGCGAGGGCATGAGGTCATTGTCTCATCATCGTTGTCTTCTAGGAGGGCACGAACTATGGCGTTGACATCCCTGATGGTAGGAACTTTCATGTAATAGGAATTTAACTTTTTAACGGTCCACCTAGATACAAGGGCCTGCCACGGCACCAGCAACAGGTACCTTGCTGGATGGAGGCTGCCGGTCAGCCAGGTGTACCTTATGTAAATGTACAAAGTCTAACTTCAACGATGCTTTCGCTTTTGATCACATCATGCTGAATTACTAGCATTCGACGACATCCAGTTACCAATACCGCAAGTGTCCCTTGCTCTCCTGGGCACTGAGCCAGAGACGAGCATACGAACGTAACAGAGCAGGAGAGTACCAAGAAAGCCATGGTCCACCTGTATCTCTCGTTGGGAGAGGCAGGAAGCATAAGTGCAAGCACTGAGAATGGTGATATGTAAATTTGTAACGCTCTGGTCATGACGTGACAGACCAACTGGTTTGACAATGGCCTTCGCTGTTAGGATAAGGTCTCGACGAACATTAACACTGCCGATGTCATCTTTCATCTGAAGTGGTGAAGGTAAGGATGTCCTTCTATCATTGACCTTGAAACTGACCAGTGTTGGTGCACAGTTATTACCATCACCATACGATGTGCTACACTTGCTGACAAGGGGACAAAAGAGATGGATCGTCATCATCATATTACACGGCATGGTCCGCTGTAGAAATGGCCGTGGCGCACAGTACAAATGACTAGCTAGGAAATCCATATACCGTGCTACCCAACACACACAGGTGATGAGCTCGCCGTTTTCCAGGCTCTAGATTGCAAGCAGCATGAAAGGTTCAAGAAACTAGTATTCGCTCCAAAGAGTGCTGCCGACAGGTCAAATCGATGGGCATTGGAGTTTCAGCCGAGTGGTCAAAATGACTAGTCTCGTGAAAGTAATCGACTTGACAACCTCAAGCGTCAATGGCCGACTACTACCTATCCTCTCACACGCATACATATATTTTCTCTTGGGCCGAAGCACAGTACGTTGTCGCTCGGGCTAATCATCCTGCAGTTGAAGTCATTCAACACATTCTTGCAGCAGCTAACTTGGGGAGACATGACCTGTCAAAACTTGACAAGTGAAAAGTCAGATAGAAGCGCCATGGTGAGCTCACAATAAAATTGTATTTGATCGAAATTCTACTTCATTGAAATGCGCCTAGATGCTTGTATGTCACGGTAAAATTATATTTGATCAAAATTCTACTTCATCGTGCAAACATCCCTTCTTGGATTGCAAAGTCATTTAAAAGAGGACACACAGCTCCTTGTTGGTTATGTCCCAATCAGCCCCTCATGAAAACCCATCTACTGGTGTTCCATCCGACGAATGGGACTCAGATGACCATTTTGACTTCACCTCGTTTATCAATGAGGACCCAGACATTGACCTCAATATCAGCGTTGAGGGCGACTCTTCTGCGTTGACCATCAGCGGGAGTTTCCATGTGTGCCATCCCTACCTGGATGTTGGCACCATTGAAGAGTAAGTTACACATCGCCCTTAACTATCAATCTGATACTCACATGCTCCGGTGGTAGTGCGATCATTGGGGACTTGCATATTCCGGGGCTACTGGTCCCTCATGAAAATCCGTCTATTGGTGTTCTATCCAATGAATGGGACCCTGATGGCTTCTGTGACTTCACCTCGCTTGTGAATGAGGACTTGGACTTTGATCTCGATATCAGTGTCGAGGGCAACTTTTCTGCACCGACCATCAGCGGGGGTCTCCATGGGTGCCATCCCTACCTGGATGTTGGCACCATTGAAGAGTAAGTTACTCATTGCCCTTAATTGTCAATCTGATACTCACATGCTCTGGTAGTGCGATCATTGGGGTCCTGCACATTCCGGGACTTTATCGCTATGCCATTCGCTTGGACTATTCCAGTGAACAGTCTTCATGGCTAACGGATCAAGGTCCCCTTTTCGAAAGTGCTGTACTTACCGATTGCACGTTAACATTTTTTAAATGTCTGTACTTGCTATGGTTTGAAAAGTGGCCTACTTTTAACGAAGCCGAACGAGAACAATGAAAAATTGTACGTCTATACAACATCTAGATCTACCAATACATACTAACAACGTATTAAGGAGATTTTCACCCTTTATATCATGGGACTCAAATACAGATGGATTGATCATGGGCCCAAACCCCTGCAGTGGACCATTGTGCAGGTCTTCAAAAGATTGGACTGGTTGGAAGAGACTGTCATGGCTGAATATGATAAAATTAGTTATGTGTTTACGAACAGCATGTAAACACCACCTAATCGTCCCACAAAAGCAACAATGGTTGACGTGATCAGGTTATAGGCTATATTGCGGTGCTCCGATAATACTCAAATAAAGTGTGAACTTTTTACATGAAATCATCAACGCTATTACTATTTTTGGCACCGGGAAGCACTATGGGCGTGTGCTCGCTATACCACCATGCCATCAAAGTCCCGCCCATTAAGTGTCAGTATCCTGATGCCTGTGTGCTCCCCCACCAGGGGCCTGACGGTACATAAATTCACGTTATTTCATATCATATATGTCAAAATACTGATTTTATTTCGGACGACAAAATACAAAATGTAAGAATTTTGCTAGGTGGGCTGAAGTCGACACTGTAGAGCATCAGGGAAGGATTGCAGCAACGAACAGATGGCATCATTCGATTGCCTAGTGTCAAGAATAGTAGGGTGGACTCAGAGATGGTCGTACAGCATGCAGAGGAGGGGCAAAATGGTGGAGGGATGGAGGATAGGCAATGGTGGTCATCGGCAGTGGGTATGGCAACATTGTGGGGGGAAATGGACATCGAGATTGTGATCTCCCATGCTGAAAATGGGAGACGCATGGATGTTGTCGCTATGGGTGACTGGCACGAGCAGGAAGAGTTGATATTGGTTTTCGGAGGTCGCAGCACCGAGGGCGTCGGTGGGAATATTTCTGCTGTCTTGATGTTGTCTGTAGTGTTTGTTGACCACAAGTTGCTCCTTGAAAAGGCGTCGCCGTCGTCACCGTCGTTAACTGTCGGGGTCAAGGACATCCTTGCACCCTCCCGCTCATTCCCTCGCATTTCCATCCCCTTTCTCTGTGTCTCACATCCTTGCCATGAGCCCTCCCCCATATTTAAACCATCCGCACGCATCCCACTGTCGTCGTTGTCCATGTGGTTGGATTACGCTGTTGCCGCTGCATCCATCCTCCTGGTGTGAGATGGCCATTGGTATGGGATCCCTGGGAAAACAAGATGTTCTAGATATGCACAAGTGCCATGCTTAGCACTGATATTGATGTGTAGGATGCTGGCCCTGCGAGGTTGGGGATTGCGGTTGTATTTGTGGCCGGGTGAGGTATCAATAAGTATCATGGTTGCAGAGTATAGTGGCATTGTTCTGTGTTGTTGGGGAATAGTCAAGGTTTTGCCTCGCGGGAGGACTTACGCCTGCATAGTGGGTAGTGGACTGTTATTCGGACTCTTGGGGTCGCCGGATGCATAACAAAGACCTAGAAATTGTTAAGATTGATAAAATAAATAAAGGAAATTGTTTTTTTATGCAGATCTGACTCAATTTTGGTGTGCTGCGAGCATCATTGGAGGGGATAGTCGTTGTCAAATAGAGAGAAAACAGATTGCACAGCCACTCGATCGCTTTGCGGTCTACGGTCCGGTGCAATGTAACAAGCGCTCAAAATATACTCTCTGCTCGGACAATGTACCCCAGACCCCCCAAAATAACTTGTATATAATATTTCATGTATACAGGATATATTTATGCTGTTTTCTGTTGGAATTAACTATTCAAGTATTGGTAAAGCACCATGAAAGGTTAAAAACTTCCTATTTTCAGTTTTCGAAAAGTCTATGATATACTATGTACCTGTATTATCCTATATTGCTCGAATTAATATATCATGAATCAAACAATGGTAGTATGGACATGTCCAGATATCTGCCCTGAAAGAAATATACAGCGAGAACACGAGAAACACCCAAATGACCATATGAACATCCACGTTCTGTTCAATTCTGCTTAGTGAGAATACAGAAATTTGAACAGGAAGGTGGTAGGTCCCGGTGAATCTGTTGGGTATGTTGGGTAGTATAATGGATGTTAGTACATGTCCGATAGGATTCTCACTCATCGCGATAGTGTAGATATATACAGAGCTAATATATACTTCAAAGAGCCCTAAAATGGGGAGCAATTAGGCAGAAATTGGAATTCTCATATGCTATAGGCTGAAATAAACTGTAAAAAGTGCATAAATATAATATATACATTGATATTCTACTTTCCTGGAGTTTTTCGTGTACTCGGAATGTATGTATCGAGTAGCGGAAGCATCCCGAATGCTGATTGCACTGGCTACGTCGCCTCGGTCTGTGAAACCGTGCAGTGATCGTGTGGCTGTGCAGCTTCTTTTTTGGTCCTTACACCACCACCTCATCATTGAACCACTCTCATGTAGCTCCCAAATCTAGTCCAATTTACATGTCAGATGTATGTTTTCTTTGTTTGACTACTTTTTACTTCATTTAGGTCCTTTCTGCGCATCCGGGGGCCCCAAGAGCCCTTGATAGCATCGCTCTCACTACCCAGCACCCCCTCATAAGTCTTCCAATGAGGAAGGGGCAAATCCCATTGCCCAACAACGAAGGAGGATCCCACATCATTCAACAGTGATGACAATGCCTGCCCCTGGCCTGCAGTCATGGTGAAAACGACCACATCCCTACCTCAACGCACTCAGCACCCTCGACATCAACATCAACACCAATCCCTGGCACACGCAACATTTGTGGACTTCCAGTACCTCAGCCCCGGCTGAGGATTGCATATCAGCCCCCATCTTGCTGCAGGAGGAGGCACGAATGGCAAATCCAACCACTAGGACGATGACGACAGTGGGATACGCATAGATGATTTGCATAGGGGGGTGGGAGGCTATGGTATATAGCATGGGAAGGATATGAGACACAGAAGGAGGGACGAAAATGTGAGGGAATGAGCAGGAGAGCGGGAGGATGACCGGGATCCCGACGATTGACGATGGTGACAACGGCAACACCTTTTCAAGGTGCAACTCAATGTCAACAAGCACTACAGATGACATCAAGATGACATAAATATTCTCACTGACACCTTCGGCGCTGCGACCCTCTTCGAAACCCAATGTCAACTCTTCCTGCTCACGCCAGCCATCTGTAACGACCACATCTGTGCGTCTCCCATTTTCAACATGGGTGATCACAATCCTAATATCTATTTCCCCCCGTGGTGTCGCCTCGCCCATTGCAGATGACAACCATCGCCTATCCCTCATCCCTCAGCCATTTTACTCCCTCTGCTCGCTGTATGACCATCTCCAAGCCTACACCGCTATTTTTGACACCTGGCAATTGAATGGTGCTATTCGTTCGCCGCCACCGCGATTCTTTGCTGATACTCTACAGCGTCAACTCTATTGCGCCTAGCAAAATTCTTACATTTTGTATTTTGTCATCCGAAATAATTAAATCAATATTTTGATATATAATATACGAAGTACTGTGATTTTATGCGCCATCAGACCACTGGTGGGGAAGCGCACAAGCATCGGGATACCGACACTTAAATAATGGGCGGGACTTTGACAGCATGGCGGTATAGCGAGCACGCGCCCATAGTACTCCCTGGTGCCAAAAATAGGAACAGCATTGATGATTTCATGTAAAAGTTCGCGCTTTATTGAAGTGTTATTGGAGTATCACGGTTTATCCGATATCAATTGTAATAACATACATTACCTGATCACATCAGCCGTTGTTATACTTCTGCTCATGTGGGACGATTAGGTGGTAAACACCGATAACATTACAACAAAGATACATAACACGCTGAATCAATACTACATTAGGAGGACGATGCCTAAGAATGTCCACAGGAATCGAGATCCAACATCGCGTCAGGCATTTCATGGGATACTGGGAGAGGGGAGGTTAGTGTATCATTCCATTGTTCGCCAACATTCTCTTCAAGCTCTTTCCAGAGAGCAGCCTGCTTCAATGCATATGCTTTGGCACCAGGTAAGTCTACCTTCCTTGCCCTATCATTCCACACATTATTGTAGAACTGGAATGTCACCTTGACACGATGGATCTCCTCTGTCAAAAGCTCGCACTCTTCCTGCCAACGCTGTGCTCGAGCACGAGACTTGCACCACTCGATACGTAAAGCTGTTGAGCACATATCAGTCAACAGCATGAGAATTTCAGCAGATTCTGACCTTCTTGGAGCCCTTCCTCTCCACCTTGAAGATTTGTCTTCTAGATCCATGATAACGAGCGGTGACCCTCTGATCGCATGTCATCATATGAATCCAGGCCATGAATATCCTCTGCTCTTAAGGGAAGTAGACCCAACTTCCATTTGTTTCGACCTAGATAGGTTGATATCGCATCTAGTGCGGCGTACACTACTCGATATTGGGTTGCATCTGCTGAAATTTTCCTTTTCACCCTATGCATGAGGTTGTTGGCTCTTGTTCCATATCGTTGACCTCGTGAGAACCGCTGGCGCCATATGGTGAGATAAGACTTGAGGAGCAAATGATCGCGCAATACAGCTAACGTGTTGTGCGCTTGTGCTAGCTGCAGTCGATGCTCATCATTGACGATAGTATTGTTTGGACCAGTATCTACCGCACCAAGTCGCAAAGCCATCGAAGGTAGATACAATAGAATTTTGGTAGGATGGATTTCAATACCGGGAGCGTGCCGGTCATCATCCTGCACATGAAGTAGACCTGTCTTGGGCATGTATACCTTCTGGATCTCGATCCAGGCTTCAATTTTGCGGGAGATGCGGTTGGCATGCTGTTGGATCCTGGTTCGTTGCAAGTCAGTTGAATGGGCCCCAAGTTCCTTGATATCATCAATCAAGCGTGCCCTGCAAATGTATTCTGTTCAATGTACTGTTGGGGTGAGCTTCTGGTGAACAGACATACTGTGCTCCCTCCAGCTGCAAACCTTGAGCAATGAATTCACTAGGACTCACGTCATGGCGAATTTCAATGTTGCTTTTGGTTTTTTCTTCTAGAGCTAATTCTAGTCATACAGTGTTCTCAGTGACTGCTGAAAAGCCATCAATGTGTGCACTGACTTCAAATCATGCATAGACTCACATCGCAATGTAGGAGCAAACAGATTCGGTTTCACGTGATCACTTTCCCATGTGATGACCATTGCTCTCCATTGATGAAGAGCGTCCAAATGGTCGACCCGCAAAGCATCCTCGTAGCTGATAAACTCAGCAACATGTTGTGCTCGGGCAGCAATGGCGTCCTTATATTTCTCGCAGATAGTCGACGCTAGTATTATGGTATCAGTTTGCATGCGCATCTGGCGATTTATGCATACATACTCACCTATAATGATAATTTTTCGCCAATTATAGTCACCGAAGTGGTCATCCAATGTGTCTCGACGGGACCCTGGTCCTATTTCTTTTGTACTGTTAGCCAAGGCATTCGTCACAGCCCAGCCCTGCTCGGGTGCCTCCCTGTCTGTCCGACCGACCTTGGCCGAGAAATTGAAGGAAAATTTGTTCCGGCATTTCAAGATATGAGCTGGTAGATGGAACTTCGGAACGAGATACAGGATATTATGTTCGACTTAATGCAACCTCAAAGGAGCCGGGTATTTCACCATGCGATCGAAAAACTTCTTGTGCCATTGACAGGCTATATCGTAGGAGATGACAAGGTCAGGGGGCGTGTCACATGAGAGCATTGATATAAAGTAATCCATGTTGATATATCTACAGAATCGACAGTCAGTTATATGAATGTATGACTGAGACCTCATGTACCTCTCTCCCTTCTGCAGATCTCCAACAGATAGAGGGTGTTTCATGTCGTGGTGTCCACATACTACGGCACTGATGCCTGTCACCGCAGCACCCTTCCCTCCACGACTATTTGCAAGTTTCACCGCATCGTGATTATTACATGTGCTCTTCTCCTCCTTGGGAATGACATCACCATATTTCTCCAAGTGAGTTTTGAAATCTTCCTCCTCCACGAAGTAAGCATATCCCTGGTTCAAGCTGGGATCATTGAATTCATCTGATACGTTGAGACGACATAGACAGAAGTTCGTATCTACCGCAATGAATAGGTGGTACAACCATCGCTTCTGCCTGAATCATTATTCTTTAGTTACACATAAAGGAGGGTATTTTTGTACTTACAAGTTGTGTAACCACCTGTCCGGCAGGTTAAGATGTGGGTGTGGACATGCCGGACAGCGAAGCGCCAGTTCGCCTGGCTGAGTCTTTTCAATACAACCTTGCTCGTGTCCTCGACCAAAGCGTTTTAGCGTGCGCAAGTGGCGCCATTCATGCATAATTCGAAGAAATGAATCATAGCAATCCTAGAATAGAGTTAGAGCCCTACATCGTCATCGTTATAAATAATTCTCATACCGGTGGTTGATGAAGTCCTGTGTTATCCGACAAGCGAGCCACAGTATGATAGAACTCATAAGCGGAAACCTTTGACATAAATGATAGGACCTGGAACAGATTAAGAACTCGAAAAGTCACTGCCATTTGAGGATAGATAGTTGTGGCTGGCCAGAGACAACTTCGAAGAAGCTGTTGATAGCGCTCCAACCCAACATTTCATGCACATTCACAAAAACCCATTTGAACTGTATGTATTCCATCGACGTCGATCACGACAAAAGAACAGACAATCACAGGAATCAGGCATGTTTGCCCGAGTTTGTGGCCCAGCTGGACAACGAGACCAAGGTCTCCTAACATGGTCTTCTTGAAATAGGATCCGGTCCAAATCTGAAAATTTTTGTGGAAAGAGCGAACAAATGAGGGTTAAAGGCCCTTACCTCCACTCTATGAAAGGGTATACCTCGATGAAGCTCAACAATACATGCACGGCACAGCATCTGACCATCAATGCAAGATAGACAGCAATACTCTCCCAGCTCCAACCCACACTTATCACAGTCACTATGATTTGTACATTCAGGCGACTCCAATCGCAAAATCTCCTCGAGGAATTCCTCTTGCTGGGATTTCCAGACCAACAATGGGTGGTCCTATGAGATGGGACTTATTATAAGAAGCAGGTAAGTACCAAAGAATCACTTATGCCCAGTGGTCTGGAGAGACGTGTCCCCTCGTTTTCATTTGATGCCAATGCGAACTCAGCAGGAGCCTCATGGTCTGGATCAAGGAACAACAATGTCGACATGCCCATCGCGAGCAATTTATCCTGTGTGTAAGAGGTCAAACTTTCTTGGAACGACATTGAGGCTGGAAGAAAACTATCGTCAGAGGGTGTTCCGAGAGGAAGATGGGTCGCTGTAATGCAAGCACCTCTGCTGGCATGTCGATCTGAGGTGGGTAATGAGTAGTCGGTATGCCAGTGATACTCTTGTGTCGCTGGAGGATCAATGTTTATCTGTGCTGTGTTGTCATCGTCTGCGGTATTGATAATATCCATTTGGGGGCATCGACCCTTTTTGCGAGGATTGGTAGATGACATCGATGAAGGGCAAGCGTTGGTCGGTTCTGAAAGCAATGAGAGAGGCAACTCGTGATTTTATTGAAGGAGCACATCTCTTTTAAACAAGAGTAGGAAACTACCGACATCCTGTAAAGCGACCCAACAGAAAAAATCGAGTAGGGCAGAACATCAGACAACTTACCACTAACACATGGTCATATAAAATCAGTCTTCCTTATCCATGCATCATATATGTTCAAGTCACATGAGTGTATTGAGAGAGAGGCAGTAGAAGAGTAGAGAGCGTAAATGGTAAAGAGTAAATTCAATCACATGCACTGATATCATAATATATCTATAGAGATAGGGGCCTATGGGTGTTCTGATTTGGCATTATCAACTAACCTCTGTGGCTTCGGCATCCTCTCACTCCTTCGAACACCTGCTTCCCCATCTTTCTGCTCGTCACTACGTGTCTGTGCTGCAGCCTTTGCGGCCTTCGCAACCTTTGCCCTGACCTTTACTCTTTGGGCTAGCTCTTGTTTATGACCTGCGGCATAGAAGGGTTGCCACATTTTGAGGGTACAAATGATTGCGACGAGATCCTGCAATAGGGGTGAATGACTTTGGCAGCAGTCAAGCACAATCAGGCTTGTGAGCTTACCTTCTGGCGACAAGCATACCAATGTCTACAGGCATCCGGGTCAGTAGGATTAGGCGGCTGCAGCTGCGCACGGAAACGGTCCTTCCAAAGTAACCAGAGCTGCGACTGAAAGACAGAGTATGGCTTGGGACGTTTGTGGGCATTCGCTTTCAGGCGACCATAATAGGCGATATACCGTTCCAAGAATATCCACTGTTCTTCGGTGATGCCAACCCGCGAAGATCTAGACCTGTTCGACATGTCAACTTCTGCGGAGAAAAGCCAGGAGTCGGCCAGGAAGAGAATGTACATTTTACTCGCTGCTTCAAAGGTGGATGGATAGTCTGATCTGATCTTTGCTGATTGCCCTTTATAATAGCCTGAACCACCGGGAATCAATTAAAAAACAATCCGAATTGTCGGAGTGGGTCAAGCCTGAACCACTGAATCAATTTGTTGGAGTAGATCAGGTGAATCCATGAAAATACAGTTCAAATTGTTGGACTAGGTCTGTATTTTTGACGTCACAACTTGATTGAATTTTTGACATTATAACTAGATTGAATTTTTTGACGTTCCAGTAAATTCAATTATAACTAGATTCAATTTTGACAGTACAGTAAGTGTATTGAATTTAGCTGTTCCATTTGGGGGGCACTTCCACTTTTGGCCTCAACTGGGTTCTCTTTCACCGTTTCAGATGGATGTGCCAATGGATATAACTGAGGAGCGCCGAGCAGCGCACAATGCTAGTAGTCGTCGTAGCTACACCAAGTACACTTACTCTGGCTATATTGTTGGCTCGCTGACCATTTATGCAGGCATCGTGACATAATCAACCAGAAACGATGGGACAACTATCAAAAGAAGACAAGCCAAAGACATGGGTGCACGTACGTGAATTCCTATTCTCCCTGGAGGTGTGGTTCTTATCAATGATAGACTTGAGCCGCTGATTCGACAGGCGACACGCCTTGTTGAAATAGAAGTGAACAGTGGTTGTTCACATGCTGAGTGCATGTTTCTTTCTCAGTGTTGCATTATAGACATTATGAGCTTCACAGGCATTGTTCATCATTAGTGGAAGCGATGGACCAGATCGAATGCCTCTCCACCAAGTTCGCAGTACTTATGCAGCACTCACCCAAAGGTTATGCCAATGCCGTCTACCAGCAATACCAGCGAACTGTCACCATCAATTGTCCTAAAGGCTACTGCAGTGCCCTCGACAATGCAGTTCTGGAGATGTCCGCCATCGAGCAGTCAATATTGCAGCATGAGTACGTCATTTTAAATACAACCAGTGTTGGGAAGGAAATGAGACGGCTTCGCATGGTACTTGGTCCAGTCCATGCGTTGGTGGGCTGGTTGGAAGAGATGCTTTTGGAGGTGATGATCAATCCTGCCACCTTAAGGGAGAAATATAACAACTGAGAACTTGCTTTTCTAATGTGTTAAGGATTTGACATGTATTTATTGCGTAGTAAATTTATACATCTTAGCCTCCCTTTGCCACTTTAGCCTGTGGTTATTGTACGCGACACGTAAACCATAAGGACCATCAATTGCAACACGCCATATGTCCTCCAATCACGAAATAAGCTGCCCAATTTTCTCTCCTGCACATTCCATTTTTTTCTGGCGCTTGCTGGGGCCGTCTGCTTGCAACACCTTCACTGAAATATCTTTATATGCTGTTTGCATCCTATAAAGGTCATCCAAAGGCTCCACAAAGATGCCTATCTCACCTTGCTGCCAAGAATTGTCCTTGAAATAGCGGCTGAGAAGAGACTTGACGTAGTCAGAAGGTACCTTTCCTTCAAGGAAATCTTCAAATTCCTGTAGGACCATCGAGGCTTCTGCATTGAATCTTGGGAAGGTGTCAGGGGGTGGGGCTGGTGGAGGCACGATCGCAGGACTAGAAATAACAAGCTCAGATTGAACTATTAGAAAGTAATAATAGTCTTACATTGATGTGACTTCGTATTGGTTAGTATTGTGTATTTTCTTCAGTCGAGTTGTGAATCTACTTGTCAAAGACAGGACTAGTAGGTGGGAGTTTGCGTTTCGAATCTTAGAGGGTGACGTAGCCTGTGGGGCAGGCTGAAAAACATCCTGTTTGTCCCTAGTATATGCCATGTTAGAACGTCAAGGTAGCATTATAGGCTGTAGAATGTACCTAGCACGGTGACTGGACTGAGATTGATAGCTAAGTTTTTGCCGAGTAGATATTTCCCATCTATGACTACGGAAAAATGAGCACTAGTTGTTGAAACATATAGAATCGGGCTTACGTTGCATAATAACGTTGACTCTTTGCTTGGATAGCCTGTAGCTTTTCTTCTGTAGTGTGATATTTTGGGGGGCGACCCATGCGAGAGTAAGTCATGGAATAAGAATCGAGGCGGAACTGTAAATTCTCTTTTGTCCATCTCGGGGGTTTTGTCTGATTGTCTCACCAAAACTCTTCACGTTGTCTTTCTACTACTTCTGGCAATATTTCAAAGCTATGTTGTGCATCTCTGATGCATTCACACTTGCTAGGACTCGGTATGAACTTGAATCCAGTCTATCCAATTCAGGTGTGACTAGGCTCACTCAGTGAACTTGTACATATTCGTACGTGTTTCTCAATTATGTAGATGCTCTCTCAGTAGTTTATTTATGTTCAAGATGAACATGTATTTATTGACAATAGGCTGCACCAATAGGGTATTCGACCCGCCTTCTTGACATATAGGTTAGCTACTGTGCAGTTCATCTCATGCTGTTCCTGGATGATTGAATAACTTTTGGTAGATTGACACACTTGGCCGAACATCTTACCAACCACGCATACGGGTGATGGACCTCCAACTCGCTCTTCCATAGTCAACCACCTATCCCTGATATTCTTTCACATTCATTATCCCAAGCAATCTTCAAAAAATGCCGGTGCGACTTTACTCTTCCAAGGTAAGTACACGTGCATCTGTCACCAATTCTAGTTCTCACCTCAGCTCAGTTTACAGCGGAGCAGATTAACTTCATGGTCGACGTGTGCTATCCTCGACTCTCGCAGATGAAGTGGGAAGGTGCATGGCATTTGATCTGTGTTGAAGCATCGCAAAGGCTGTATTTCGCTCGATTCCCTTGTCATGACGATGGTCCCACTGCTCGGGAATGCGGAAAAGACTTGGCCAATGTCAGCTGATTGTTGTCTAGCAGTGGCTTACAGCTGACATACCTCATGCAGCTCTTTCAGCACTTCATATACAACCATCGAGGACGGGTCTTGCGCCACTAGGGGGAGGCACACCTCAGCACTGCTCCTATTGTTCAAGTCCAACAAACTTCGACGAACATACAGGCATGGATGACTTTGTGAGGAGGCATCCAGTGGAGGGGATTAGTCTCGAATGTAGGGTGTACATGAAGAGATGGTGGGCCAGGTTTAAGCTGCATACCCTCCCTTATATGATCTACTGGATGCCCATCAGTATGCGGTATTGATAAAACAGATTGAAAGAAAAGATACCATAATAATGTTCAAAATAGCCCCGTCCTTGATGTTCAGCTCTGCGTTTCCCCCTGTGTTTGCATCTGAGCTGATGAATAACATACCTTGTGTAGAAAGTCATGAATAGAGTCAATGAGTGCCGAAGGGGATCATATACCTAGCTTTGGCCTTGGTATGACATCCCGACAGTCACTGTCACTCAGCTAACGGTGCTCATGGCTCAGTAGACAGCCACTCTCAGCCGACAGTGCCAGCAACTCATCAGACCATCTCCAACCTTCAAACAGCCGCTTAGCTTTGCCTGCAGTGAGTATTGTGCAGAGAAGGACATCAAATAGTGTTCTGACATATTTCGCAATGCAACTGACGTCCGTAGTATAGATCATTTGCTCTGTTTTATTGAAATACCTGATGTGTCCAATAGATTCGGTTGCATGCTGATGTATGTTGAAACATTGAGGATATGTATCTGAGATGGGAAGAGTTGGAGATTTTGATGACTCGGTTTCCCCACGCCAGTCACAACTTGATGGCTCAATCGGTGGAACGGTGCTTGCAGATGCCACGACTCAGCCCTACTTCATTGGCATAGGTAATACTGCAACATTTGTTGACGCGCCTCTGACGAACGCTCTCTGACACCCTTTTCTGTGCTGTGACACGCTGCTCTGACTAGGCTGTATCTCATGCATATGATGCATTGTTCAAATTTACTGGCTCCACACGTCTGCTGAAGAGGTGCTTGATAGAGGCAACTAGCATCGTATCCTCAAATTTTGAATGGATTCTCCAGACGATAATGACTTGAGTAGGTACATGTATATAATCCCCCAAGCCGCAACCGAGATTTGGCTTCAGAGTTCCTCCCTCCCCTTCATTATCAAGAACAATCGTGGGATGGCAGCATTCTTGGATCATGGTGGTTGGTCGATATGAGAATTGTTATTCAAGGACAACAGTATATGTGCTGCCTCAATGTCGAGGGCCCGGCTGCGCTCTTCCTCTGAGAAGTAACATGGACTGGGTGGTGTGGGTGTGTCCCTCATTCGCGACCATATAGGCCGATTTTGTGGTAGGACCCAGACCAAATCCTTAAACCTAGCGACTCATGAGTCATGTTAGATTGGACAAGGGAACACTCTTACCTTTCTTCCAGATTTAGGCCCATGACACCGGGGGCGACCAAGACCAAATTATGGTTGTATAGTTCAAGGGCGTCCAGAGAATCACAAAACGAATCAAGGTGAGACGGCCTGAACATAGAAAGTCAGTGGTCATCCTGCATATTCCAGAGCTGCTGAAGCTGCTTACCACTGAGGTGCTGGCGGACGATTGGCTAAGGTCTCAGCCACCAGGGCATCAATCAAATATCCATTCTCGACTGAGCCAGAGAGGGAGGCGATGGTGGAGGAGATGGAGACTACGATGGGAGGAAAATGGGTGATGGACCTGCGAGGTCCCATCAAGGTCAATGGAGTCTCTTGTTGATGAAATAGCAACGTACTGACGAGTTGCGTATTCCACAGCGACTGGTGCTGCAGTTGGCCACCATCTGCCTCTGATGCCTTGACACAGGGAGTGTAACTTCAATCCAAGGTGTTCTAGATCCCCCAAAGTTCCGTGGACTGGCGCAAAGTGAAGTGCCAACAGTCCCAAGAACTGATGCATAGCGGCGTATGGCACCATAGTTTTGATACGCTGATGAGCCTCCAGGCTCTGTGCGCTCTGAAATCACAGACACTACTTACAATTTATTGCCTATCTCCCTTATGTGGCCTTTCAGTAAACCAAACGTTGCAAGTCCGGCACAGGTCAAATCATATTAAATTCCCCACTCCACGCAAACTTTCACTTGTTCATCTATGAGTCATTGTGCCTCAAGGCACATTGATTGCCAATCCTTCCGCAGTAAATTACACACACGTCATTATTCTAGGCCTTCGCACATGGATAGAACCATACGGTCACGTGGTTTGACTACGCATATGCTATGCAAAGCTACGGATTCCCAAGAAATCATATGGATGTGTCTTATTTTGTTAAGACTATAGCAAGGATTAGTGATATATTAACTACGGATGAGTAAGTAGTAAGTAAATTAGTAACCTTCTGTAGTCTAGTTAACTATGCGAAGTTTTAATACGCAATGCACAGTAGGATAACACATAGCATAGCGGACTATAGTTACAAATAGTTCGCTATGCTCACTAATCTTGTGCTGCGGTTATCAAGCCAAAGCCAAAGCTCGCTTACTTAGCAAGTACAGTCTGGTAGTATAAAAGATAATGGCCTGTAGATAGAAACAATAATCCCCTAGAGGATACACACACCACGCATACCACCCAATACACGCGAATTAAAGTTAACATCTCTACGCTCTTAAGAGATACAACACTTTGTGAGCCTTCTAAAGACTTGCTAACTACCAAGTGTTAAATAACTTGATTCGCGTCCTCTCATCCAAAACACAAACCAGGATAGCCTACAAAGACTGCCTTGTTTGTCATTCTCGTCTCATAAATTCGCATACCTGAGGACTTCAAAGGGTAATCCATAGCTAGGATTCTGAACTTTAGTCTCTAACACCAACAGCATACTGTTCCTATAAGTTAGGAACGACACTAACACAAGTTTCTATAGTTAAACCAGCTCCATCTCTGCCTTTCTCTGAGAAAGTGCACGAGTATAGGAGAATATCTTCTACTGGAACCATAGCCAGGATTCCGACACCAAATAGTTCGTGCCGCATCTAGGTTGCCCCCGCTCAGTATACACCCACGTTTATGCATCCCTTCCCTTCCAGGAAAGTTCGCGTACATACTTTGAGCCTCTGAACAGCCTTCAGAGAATCATAACAAAGCGTAGCAATACTTCGCTACACCACCAGGAAGCTATAGTCACCGTACGGAGGTACAAGACTAGACTTGCTAGAACCTGCCTTCAGATTCTGTGTTTGGTTACGCTAGCCGTTACAGGTCTTGTGTTTTCTGCCCGCAGGAGTCTCTAGGTTCATCAACGCCCTTTCGAATCTGGTGCCAACGTCCAGCCATGGGATCAGTGTGAGTAAACACTATGATAAATACCTACACATGACCTCTCCGGACAATGCCAGACCTTTGCGACGGGAAAGGCATGTGTGGGTATTGCCTTTGGTCTCGGGAGCAGAGACTGCATGGTGCAGTGCTCCAGGAGCTGATATGCACAGTCAGAGTCCACGAGGTGTCCGCATTCTAAGGACCACACATTGCCGAAAACAAAGGTCTTACCATCTAGTGTACGGTAATCTATAGTGGAAAGAAAGTCGAGAACGTGATGGCAAAGGGCGCACTTGAGGCCAAATGAACGTTGCAGCTGAGTGTCAACGAAGGTGTCCATGGCGTCAATGTTAAGCGGGCAATGGAAAACTGTCGTACCTATATAGCCATTTGCTTGCTCAAGATTCATCGTTGAAATTTGCATGACTGAACTTTGCGTGGTTGAACTTTGCACGGTTGAATTGTGCGGTTGAATCAGAATACTTTGATTGGCGAATCAACCATGCGACTATCCCCAAGTATCATTGGAAATGGCTAGTAATAATGAAGAAATAATCGTTGAAGCTTAAATCCCTTTATTGAATTCTTGATTAGGCATTATCGTGCCATGTAGGATTAAACTGTTGATTCAAGGAGAAAGCATTTACCAATGGTATATTATCATTTTTATGCTACGTTTGGTACATAACACTGCTGTGAAAAAGTAACTGATAAAACAGATTTTTGTGTCTTGTGGGGATAAAAAGGGATGGCTACAAATATCAGATACTGATTAGAAAACAATCTTTTAATGTCAGAAGAATGGTCAAGGTACTACGTTCATCGCCGCATTGCCAAGTTTCCTCCTCTCCTTGACTGGATAGGAGAGTAAAGTCTGAGTCCTGAAGAGTGGACATTTCAGATGGGCCGCCCTATCAGGTCTAGCCAATGTAGCTTGCTGTTTGCGGCGTAGGGTGGAAGGGGGAGAAGAGCTAGCGGAACTGGAAAAACCCTGCGCAGAGGCTGTGAGGGCTGCTTTCTTAAGGGCTCGGATACAGGGGCTATGACGAGGGATCAGGGGGGAATCCAAACAGATAGTCGGAGAGGAAGAAGGTGTCGGTGTGATTTCAGGTGACAAAGGTTGCAGGAGAAACCCGTTGCCCTGCGACTCAAGGTGAATGACTGCATTTCACATGACCTCCGTGCTATATCCAGCTGTTATAGTTCCTAGGTGAAGAAGGTATCTTTCGATACACTGGAAAATACTCGAATTAGCTCTGCATCAGGGCAGAAAATAATAGGATGAACAAACTCTCAGCTTGCGATGATGACAGTCAATGTCATCCTCTTTGGTGGAGTAGCGGCCAGTCAAGGCAACAAAATCTATAGGAAATTTGGCAAGCCAGGTCGTCCATATACAGGGACGAATCGCCTCGAGTGCTTGCTCCCCCTGCTGATGAGCCTTCCAGTATTCTGGTACCAAAGGCATCATGGCGTCTTCCTCGTCCGGTGCCAAGAAGAAAACTAGACGATTCATGGGTAGTGTTCTAAGAAGGGAATATGCTGGACTTACCCCGATCGTAAGCCTGACTTTCTGACATTTTCGCAGAGAAATCACTAGTACACTCGGTAGGCAGGTAGCCTAGCACTGTTGGTAAGAGGATTGGGGGAGCGAGGAGGAGGGTACACTGTACAACAGTGGATGTTGTAAATGTTGCAAGTACTATAATAGCTTGAGGATGGTTGCAGTTTAAAACCAGATGCCCAGGGCGGCCCATGGCTGCAAACAGCTGAAAATTCAGACAGACATTTGCGCTGAGGGACAATCGAACTGTGAACAAGTCATTGCATGATATAATCAGTATACTCTCATGCACTAGAATGAGGCTACAGTTTTCCAAGGACATGTAGTACTGTGGGAATATTGGATGGGAGATACGCAGGTGAAAACTTGAGTCGTTGATCCACCCAGTCTGACACCTATTAATCATTGAAGTTAGTCGAGTTTCAGGCTAGGGACAAAACGATTTGTAGAACCTTCATCATAGAAGAAGATCCACCAGCAATTATTTGTTTGAGCTACTGGAACAAATTTGATTCTTGATGCTCCATTGGGGAGATGAAGAAGTCCGTCTGACACTGGGGGTCCAGGCCCAAAAAACATCCACCAGTGATTATTTGTTCGAACTACACGAACAAATTTGATTTTGCTAATCATTGGCAGAAAACATATGTGTCACGGTGAATAGATCATTGTTACTTTGACGAGATGAAGAAGTAATTCTGACACCAGGGGGTCCAGGCTAGTCTCTCGTAGACACAGACCTATCAATGGAAGGGAGGGACAGTCTGTCGCTTAATCGGGCCATCTGCCTTGCAATCCAGTTATTACTAATTTGATGGAAACCTGCCAGCATGTAACTGATTTATTCACGGTCTTGAGACGTGTTTGAAGACTACAGAGTGCTATTTATTTACAATATAAATTCTCTTATCACATAAAATGAATTTATTATGAAGGGAAAGGTGGTACATGCATTATTTTCTGTCCAGATGCACTGATTGGCTTGCAATCGGCACTCTAAACTTGCTGTCGGGACCCTCAAATCCGATTCCATTTGGCACAGTGCCGACCCACGGCAATCAAATTATGTCATGCTTTGTAATAATGCGGTTGCAAGTAAACCTCGAACTACACGAACAAACTGATTCTTGATGGTCGGCAACAAGTTCCAAAGATAACCCACTAACAATGATCTATTCACTGTGTCACATATGTATTCTGATGGTAGCAAAGCACATTGATCTACAGGGACAGATGGCACTGTATGTATTCTACAGCTTCAAGGTTTTGGGAACAACCTTGACTTGGGTTTGCAACAACGTGTGGTTGAACGTCTTGACAGCCTCACGCTTGCTGCTGCCCTTGGAAGCATGTCTGCCAGCGATGCCATTGGTCAAAGAGCGTTGGGCGGCACTGAGAATGTGACCATTAAGAATTGTTGGCTGAACAAACAGAAATGCAAAGACGACAGACCTTCCGCAGACTACGCCAACAGCCCAGCCTTGTGTAACGGCATAGAACTTATTGGGGTTGTGGACAACTGGGTTGTTCAGAAAGCCGCAGTTTAGGCAGGCAAACGTCAGAGGTTCTTCGCCTTCATCATCGTCAGGGACTGGGAGAGGTGAAGAGGGAACAGAGAGGCTTGCGCCTGGTGGAACAATCCCTATGTAGAACAAATTGATGAGAAATTTGACAAACGATGGGAGAGCAGGACCGACCAGGTGCGACAGTATCTAAAATACGTATGATTAATATCAGTGTCACAGTTGATGAATGCGCCTCTTACCGAGTTCGGCAAATAGCACCGCGAGAAGATGCAAAATTCTGTCATGGCGATCATTTCCCGTGGACTGACTGGCAGGTGTTTGGCCGGGAGAAGACATGGCGAGGATGAGGGAAAGACGGGGAACTTGACCCTGTTATATAGCAGAATCCACGTTTCACAACAGCACAAATCCAAACGATGAGTCAATGAATAATTTGCATGAGTGGACCGCACATTTCTTCGCATTATGAATCAAGCCGTTCGACTGATCCATTACCGATCCTCTTCTTTTGCCAGGATAACCAAGCTGCGGGGGAAAGTGTTCTCCTCTTGTGTTATTATCTGCTCAACAAAGAATACCTGCCCAAGGGTAATGCACATCTGTCGTACAGTCGCGCACAGGTAAGTGCAAAATGATGGCGGTGATCTGCATCTGACACGTCGTTTGCACAGAGGCTGAAGAACCAGCTGTACAACTTCGCTAGAACGTTGGTGCCTGTTCATTTGTGGGAGTACAAACAGGTTATCAAGAACAAACGAGGACAGTTCCTTTGAGGCTTATTACATCAACAACCACCAGAAGCCTTCATTCCGAAGTACTGTTGAAGCCGAGAAGCAACGTGTTACAGAAAGTGGGGTAGGTTACGCAGGGCCTGAAGCCATGGAGGGTCTGTTGAAGAACTAGAAGGTGCGGGAGGTGTGGCGGGAGCTTCACATTGAGAGAAGAGTGACAAACGAGTTGCTGCAACCAGAGGAAGTTAGGCTGATGCACCACCAAATGTCAGAGGCGGATGCACCCCAAAATAAGGTGTCGTTGAACGACGGAGAACCAAAGACCATCAATAAGTTGAGTTCTTTTATACCAATCTCAGAAGATGCTGAAGAGTGCAATGATAGAGTAATCAAGCGGTTGAAGAGACAGTTGAGAGAAGCCGCCAATTCCACTGCTTCAGCCGGTTGGAAGATCACTATTCATGCCAGTGGATTGTCTCCTGGAATAGTCGAGACAGAGAAGATCTTGTCAGTCGTCTTGCAATATAAATTCATCACAGTGATATTAATGCGTGCCTAGCCTGTCCATTGGAGAGAATGCAAATGGGCAGTCATGGGCCAACTTCGACGGGGATTGCAAAGAACACGTGTCAAAGTCATACAAAAAGTTTCTGGCTTCCGCGTTCCGTGAATTTCAATTCTCTTCATTCAAGGAATTCTTTACTCATGATGTGATTCTCCCCCAGCCCCGGACACACACGATGCATTCCAAGAAAAAATGGCTGAGTTCTTGCCACTGTGCACGAAGAAGGCCACAGTCTCCCGTGGCAACCGGGATTTCATAGTAGGTGACATTGGCCCAAACGAGATGGAAGAGTCAGAAAAAAGAGGAGACTACAAAGATGAAGAGAACATGGCGAACGGTGCGTCGGATATTCTTTCACCTTTGGCATGTCGACTGAAAATCATCTGAGGGAAAACAGGCGACTCACTGGAAAAGAACCATACCAATGGTGTGCCGGATACACTCTTTCTTCATCTATTTACTCATAATGAGCTCAGTGAAAACATCTTCCACCGGCATCGCCAGTCTATCCGGGATCTTGCAGCTGAGGGTCCCTTTGTCAGACTTCACACTGGAGTCTGATGCAGCATTGCATGCCGACAATATCGACGCTGAAATCATCCCTTGTGATTCTGGCTTGAACATCAATATCCCGAACTCTTCGAGTTTTCAGCCTTACTTGGGAGATGTAACGGATAGGTGGGCCCTCCTGAACCAGACTTGGAACTACAGTTCCATGGATCACAACTATATGGAGTCTGCCAATTCTCCACCTCTCCCACCTCTGAACACCCAAAATTTTGATATCAATGCTGCTCTGGATGAGTTGTTCCCTCCAGAGTGGCTGCAGCAATTTCCATTAAGGAAGATCGAACAATTGGTTTCACAGTTGAGCGCATCGCCATCGCCAAATGATCAGTCGACGTTACAGCCAAACCCGTCGCTAAACCTGTTTTCGAACCTGTCAATGTTACAGCAGAGCTCACCCTTAAACTCGTCGTTGTGGCCACCAAATACATTGACGTACATTGTTCCTCAGCCATTCATCTCTCAGTCGACTCCTCATCAGCTGTATTCACTGGCTGCAGCTAGTGGGGTGGTTCCTCATGCGCCGCCTTTCGAAACAGATGAAGGGGAAAGAATTGATGCTGGTAGAGATGAAGTTACTGGTGGCGGAGATGTTACCAAGGAAGTAGGTGTCAGAATCGATAAGGGCAAAAGACGTCAAGGTGGAATATGCTCTACTGTCCTTGTCAATGGCATTGGATGTCACCCAAGACAACTGCGAGCCTCCAGCAATCAGGACGAGGGGAGGGGAGGAGATCTGTTAAGCGATGATGCTGTCGTCGATGCTGATGCTACGACCAAGGCTGATAAATTGTTGAAGGAGGCTATGTGGCTCAAGAACTCTTTGTCTCTCCTACGGTCATTTGACCTTGGTAAGGACTACAGAGACTGTGTTAGTAAATGGTATGAACTTGAGGTGTCGCTGCCATTCAGAACAGAAGTACGTCATTTTGTCATTTAAGGAGGACTGGAACTGACATGAGGTATATTCTTGGGGGAGAATGGCCACACTGTCCCATCCTACACTACTGACAAAACAACTGGGGAAGAGACTCAGGGCCACACTCCCAGTGCTATCGGAACTGCAACAGCACACCCTCATCACTGAGACTATGGCATGGTGGAACGCTCTGCAAATCAAGATGAGGCAATCAAAAGACATCTGTGGTCTTCCTTTCGCAGATTATACCAGTGACATGTCACAAATAAACAAGAAAGGTAGGCGGGGCATGTTTCAGTTCATATACTTCATTCTTTGGTGGGGTACTTTGGTTCAGGAATCACAATTGGATGTCGCAAAATGGAGGGCTTTCACCATTGATGTCACTGCTTGCTGTGAAGCGATGTTAAAGGGTAGAAAGCTTCTAGAGGTGGCAGCAAAGAAACAGTTGACTGTGGAGTGCAAGGGTGGTGCGAAGTGCGCACAAACTACTTAGGAATACAATTTCCTTCCTTTTTGATAATCTCCAAGAATCATTATTCATTGTTTGGAGCATTTGTACAAAGAGAGATCAAGGCATATAGTAATTTCGAGGTCCACCAACACAAACTGCTCTCTTAGGGCCCCAAAGATAAGGGTAAAATAGACCAACTATGACTCTAGTCATTGACATGAACATGCATGAAAGCGTCTACAAACTCACCTGATTTTCCACGGTAAAGTTCCGACGCGCCTTTTTTTGGTCAGCGGCACATCGCCATCCCAGTTGCCACTGAGACGAGCACGTTTCACACCAACGGCCGAAGAGTCGGCTTTCATGTTTACGCTGGAGGCTCAAGCATGTATCATAGCCGAAGAGTTCGATAGAACTGGTGTGGTCTGTTGGGATTCTGTTTCGGACACCTGTGTATCACTTGGCTGGCGCGACGGAGTATCCTGAGGTCCGAGACGATAAGTCAGATCCATAAGGCACATATTCCCAGACTGACTTTCTCTACGTGATTACAAGCAGGTGGTCATTTCACAGATAATGCCAGTGGCTCTGGAGACCGCTTGTCAATGTCATCCACAGGACATCGAGTATCCTGTTGGGGGCTATGCATATGGGGGCTGGATGGCAATGAAGAAGAGGAGTTGTTTTGCAATGAAGGCGGCGACGACTGCTTCATGGCAGCGGACGCTTTGGTGTGGACTCGAATCATGAGGTGTGCGAGTTTCTGAAGACAATAAGTACAATTCCTAGGCAAATTAATTAAAGGTACTTACAGATAGTGCACAATGCTTCCAAACACGAACAGATTGCAAGTCTTGGGGGTTCTCTGGGACACCAAGGGAGAAGCAGAAGTGATCATGGTAGGCAACAAACAGGCCATGTAAATAAGCGTCTAGAGTATATTGTCCATGCTTGAGGACGGTTCGGTATGTAGGGATAAACGGTGTCACCCATGTCTCTTGGAGTGTTTGATCATCCATGGGAGTAGGTATCGGGGGGATTAGGATTATATAAGCAATCAGGTAACAGCTTTGTTGGCGCCTAAGTCCTCAGAGTCATTATGGGCAACTGAGGGATAGTGCGGCCATATTCAAGAACAAAAGATCATGAGTCAAAGTAAGCACACTGCATTGGAATCCCAGAATGTTCAAAACCTTCTTTCACTCGAGCTCATGCTTCCAAACAGGCTCATAGCATCGCACCCTGTTGAATAAGGTACTAGATACATCAATATCGAAGAGTTTCCTCCGGCAAGATATCAGATATTGAAGTGGGAAGGCAGGTACAGAGTGAATGGTGGAAGGCATGGAAATACCATACCTTGTCAAGAACTGGGACTCTAGACAACCCACCATATTGCTGGAGGCCACAAAACCGTAAAGAGAATTTTGCTTGAGCCTGGTGAGCAGGAGAGAACATTGGCAAAAGCCATGAAAAAGACGGTCGACGACAGAACTGATGTCAAGGTTATAGAATGACCAGAAGGGAAAATACTCACTGCTCTGAGTGTGCGGGAACGGAAAATAGCCGGGGCAGATGTCCAAGGCGGACACTGATGGATCAATTAGTAAAAGCCAAACAATTGAGCTACATGGCACATCGCGAAGCATTAATCATTGATAGATTGGGGGAATAGAGAATATTGAATGTTTATAGCCGGAGAGGCAACAATTTACCGATGGCCAAATGAATGTTGAATATTATCAATGGATGAACAATATTGAATTATAATGATCCAATTACGGCGATGATATTCCTGCTAATAGCCAGCCAGTGCTAACAAATGGAAGAATCGAGGATAGGAGCAGAAGAACATGCAGGCTGATCCATAGTCAGACAGTGCCTGAATACGAGACGCTGAAGTGGAGACAGATATTGACGATCGGAACAGAAGTGTCACGGTGGGCACAACCAAACACCAATGATGAATCATGATGGTCTGGGCTGTCTAGAGGTGCTGTTTCCCCAGTCAAAAGTCTCTTGGATGAACAAGATTGAATTAATCGTCCAACCACGATGATGATATTCCAGCTAATAGCCGAAGAATCGAGAATGGGAGCAGAAGAACATGCGGACTGATTCATAGTCAGACGCGTCTGAATACGAGACGCTGGAGCGGAGGCAGATATTGACGATCGGAACAGAAGTGTCATGGTGGGCATTTCGTGATCATTGGCTGTCTAGAGGTGCCGTTTACTCAGTCGAAAGTCTCTCCCTCCCAGCCTTTTATTCAGATGAAATGGACTTTATAAGGATGGTATAAAGGGCAAGTGTCGATTCCCTATTCTTGTGGCCATCAGACATTTCCTATGGTTCACTCGTTTTTCCTTCAGAGCAGATATCATCTTATAATCTATTCACAACGAACATCAGATAAAAATCAAGAATAGAATAGTATACCACATGCAAGTAAGTGGAGTCGTTAGGCATGGGATGTGACTCAATTGATTTGACACAGTAGCTGCATCCATGGGACGAGCTCAGCTTAAACCTATTACCCTGATCTCTCAGAAGCATCATGATGATTTGGATCAGAGCTTGGCACTCGAAAATTGCTGGCGCTTGCTTGCCAAAAACCTCCACCAGCAAGCTGCTGCTTCTGACACTTTCAATTTGGATGAATTATCAGCTTCCTTACCAGCCTCGACGGCTTCGACCTTGACGGACATCAGCACCGATGCTATCCAACATCACAAGAATAGGAAAACAAGCAATCTGCAGACCGAGATTCTGACTGGTCTCTTGCCTGACTACCACCATTACTCAGCCAACGGTCTCTTGCGCATTTTCAGGGCTTGCACCAATGGAAGGTGGCACTCCCGGTTTCCAGAGTGTTTTGAGTCATACTTCCTGGATCATGACGACAACATCCATGGCCAACCACCAGACCTCAAAGGTGTGCATGACTCTCCTCCTGGTGCGAGCTACCCAAAGATGTCAGAGGGGTATCTGGACTTTGGTCCCACCATGAACCCGTGTTATGACAACTGCCCGTTAGTCTACAAGACCCAATTACCCGAATATGACAAAATCATTGCTATCCTACTCCATTTTGTTTTGCTGCGCTGCAATGTGAGTCCAGCCTCCCTTCTTTCTGCCTTTGCACTCATTATGTTTTACAGCAACTAAAGAATTGGTTTAATAACAATCGAATTACGCGTGTCATCCCCAAGACTGGAAAGTACGGTCAGAATATTCAAATCATCCCACTGCGCGTCCCGTGAGCTGTTCACCTGTTCTCGCAAAAATACTACCCGACTAGAGTGTATCCGCACGTTGCCATGGAGGCAGCTCGGCATGGTGTCTCTATCAACAATATTTCACTCGTTCGAGAAATGACCACTCATATATGGGACAACGAGACACTGGAGATCAAACAAGATATTGCCAATTGCATTGAGCAGGAAAGAGGGCTTATCACTGCATTCAAGGAGGGAACACTGAAAGCTTCAGGTCTCAGCGACGACAAAAAAGCAGCGTACGTGTGTTATATACTACCTCTGCCACTCTTTTAAACCTCATTTTCACAGGATCATTGATTCACTTTATTGTGATTGTGAAGGCATGTTCAAAAATCTAGTTGATTACCTCAAGTGGGGCATCGTGATTATTGCCGGCGGCGTTGATCCTCGAACAGGAAGAATCAGAACAGTGGGGTAAGCAGAACCTTTTCTTTCTCGGGCATCATTGAACTAGATTCTAAAGATACAACTATGGTTGTACCACGAGTGATGGCAAGGATTTTATTAACTTGTTCAACGACACCGCAGAGGCCACCCATATCCCTGGTACCACCAAAGGGGAGAGCAGGGCCTTCAGTCAGTATTATGGTCTCCCTTTCATGTATCACATGAAGAAAGTCCACTGTATGTGCTCTGCTGTCTGTCTTTACTAGCCTTCTAACAAGGGGATACAGTGTCTCACAATGGGCTCAAAGAGAACATTAAGAGTCCTGTGGGTGTTGATCCAGCGACATCGGTACATGACGACGCTACTGGAAACAGGGTTGGGGCCTCAGGAGCTTCGGACAATTCGAATTCTTTCCAGCCACCTGTTGAAGTTACTGCTCCTATTGCCCAGCCACATGTGGCAATTCCAGCTGAAAAATCATTCATCCCGTCACCAGTGATCCATTCCTCACTAACTTCGGACAATTCAAATTCTTTCCAGCCGCCTGTTGAAGTTACTGCTCCTATTGCCCAGCCACACGTGGTGCTCCCAGCTGAAAAGTCATTCATCCCATCGCCAGTGATCCATTCCTCACTAGTCATGACACCCTTGACATCTATTCTATCGTCATCGGCCGCCACTGCAGTAGCTCCTCACAACCTGGAGACGGTGTTTATCTCTCCCAAGTCTGGCGCGAGTAACACTTTTCAGGGTCTTGAGCTGCTGCAGTCAGGAACACTCATGGACACCAGTTTGGACTTTCTCAATGTCCTGCCATGATCATTTTCTCATTCCGACGATTCAATGGGGCCCTTGCATTCCGTCATGTCTTCACCGATTTTTCCAGGCATTGAAAACAATCATTCTGGCGCCCATCCAGAAGGGTCACAACAAACCTTTAACTCTTCTTTTGACATGGACGTGGACTTATTGGAATGGGCTAAATTTCCTAAAACCATCGAACCCCATACATCTTTGGATGGTGAAGTATTTCGTCCTAATGAGAACCTGTCGCAAATCATGCAGTCCTTGGGATTATCTGATGCATGCGGGTCCGGTGCTACTTCTGATCAATCTACACACACCACTACTGAGCCTTTTTACGCCGCTGCCGCAGCGTCTGGTACCTCCGACTCACAGAACGCCCCTAAGTCGTCGAACCAACTTGCCGTTGACGTAATTATGCATGACAACGATGCAGCTGCCGATTGCTGCAGGACTCCAACACCAACACCAGTTATTCGATCAGCCCCCTTTTCCGACGCCATGAACTTGCCAAGGCAGCGTAAAGCACCCCCTCCAAGGGAGGTGATCACCCTTTGTGAACAGGACCTAGGTCCACCACAGTGGCACCAAGAGTGTTTGACGGCTCTGCAAGATCAATCCCTTGGCCCCGCTTGGATCAGCCTCGTCAAAAAGTGGTACAAACTCAAATCTGACATGTGGAAGGTCAAAGCGAATACAGAGGTACATATGTCGTGTTTGAAAAGTATTATTTCAACTGAATGTCACATAGGGTAAGTACCCCCACGGGAAGCGACGACCTCAAGAGCTCAAGGTATGGCTAGACAGAGTCTGGCACTTCAATGCCGGAATGTTCATACCGGATATGTCTCGCTATGGCGAGGAGCTGATCGACTGGTGGAACCACATCAATCCTGCCTGGAGACGTTTGAATGACAATTCTGGGCTTCCGTGGCCGGATTACTCGAAGCCTTTGAAGTGTCTTCATAAGGGAGGGCGTCAGGGTGTTGTTACTGTTGTTTTTGGGTTGTTTTGGTGGGGTTGTGCATGCCATGCAACGGAGGAACTGTGGTTCCGCATGGTTGAGGATGTATCAAAGATGTTCGACATCCTCATGCAGTAAGAAGTGCACAGGAGGCATGTATTTTCCAGCGCCCGGCAGCAGAGGCCGTTGTAAATGTAAGTCGATGGTTTTGTCTATATCTTCTTGAGCCTCAGCATTCCTTTTTGGGACCTTGACCGGTCATTGTATTTATTGAGTCTTGTCTGCATTACTTGTTCCCCATGATACCTTTCTGTCGTTCAACCTACTATTATACTGGGACCATTAATGTGTCACATTTCACAGTTTCTAACATTTCTCATACTTACTGTAGAAGTTGGCAAACCGTAAATACTCTTGTACTGGTGTATATCCTTTGTACTGTAAATATAACATCATACCCATACTGTTGAATAAGTAATCAGCACGTTGACTATAATCTAAAGGGCATGTGATCATGTTGAGTTGTTTCCGAAGGTCTTCGAAGCACCTACCTATACAGACGAGGACTTTACCAGGCGAATTCTGTCTTGCACCGTGCTGGTTCCAGTGATACTTATATGGAATTTAGAAATTCGCGTCGAGGGGAAGATCACACGAGTTGGGTGTTTCCACGAGGAAATTCATTGTCAGGCCTTACCTGTGAAAAGGAAGATTGTGATTCTAGCATACTCGATGTTCGCCTTTTGATCTAAATTTGGGTATGTCATCTATGCCCTCTAAAAGGGAAGGAATGAAGCGGAGTTTAAATTAGCAGGAGCTTGTGCCCTCCTAGTGACAGTGACAGCAAACACCCTTTCCTTGTTGCCATGCAGTTGCATGTACTCTCTCTCTTGGTTTTCTACTTCGACACTTTTCCGAGTTGCACATGCTTTGGGTCTCATATCAGCATGTAGCTTTCAGATTGTAATTTTGGCAAACTGAGCAAGTCTGAATTTTCATGTTCATAGACTCCGCTGTACTTTATCCCTATTCCTGGTGTGCCCTCTGTGAATGTTCCATGATGTATACTGACAATGTCTATCTCAGCTTTTAATATTATATACAATCCCTCTATGGTCTTGTCCTTGGTTTTGAGTCTATGTGGTTGGCTGATTACGTGCTGATATGTGTGACACTCCCACGTATTCTCCAAGTATGTAGCCTGACCATTTTCATTGATGAACGATCAATGGTAAGTGATATATGCTTGGTTCTGTGCTCAGTCCTGACATACATTCCAGTCAACTTGGTTGCCGTAGTCCCTGACTGCGATGGTGTGCAGGATCGACAATATGCTAGTTACAGCTTTTTAATGTGTCACATTGCGGCTTACCTGATTCTGGACAACTGAGAAGCACCTAGAATCAAACCAGTCGGGATGAAGAGATGCCCAGATTTCAAGTTATCAACATCCGACCAGTGCAACAAGGTCTTACGAAGCCTCATCCTTGGAAAACCCAGTATTCAAGGCCTACTATGTGTGCTCCCATCTTGCCGACAACATCCCACCCTGAGTCCAGAGAACCTTTGGATTTGTCGAGGGGCCCACTGCCATGGGACAACTGCTACCATCCTACCTGTTATGATCTTTCTACCCATGTACTTTTGGAATGGCGAGACTATCTTGACTCGCCTCATGTGGCTTTTTGCCCTTCATTCTGCAAAGCCCTTGATGAGGATACGCATTACGTTGAACTTCGTCAGGCCAGACTAGACGATAATAGAATCCGCCGAATTCTTGACGGTCAAGAAGACGCCCCTGTCCATATGACGACTGCATTGCCAGTGGACACTGTTCAAGCTTGACAACTACCCCATTTCAACAAACACATGTCTCCTCGTGTGCTCACTATGCATCCCATTCCTTGCCCCATCAACAGCAGGCTCAGCAATACGTTTCACGGGCCCTTGGTAAGCATTTGTTGGACGTGACATGAAGTGGCTGACCACAATTCATGAGCTTTGGAATTTGCCAGTGGAGTTCGATTAGTCCCTGATGCCGCATACTGATTCAGGATTTGCCGGCGGAGTTTTAATTTTCCGATATGCTGTGGCGGCCTCGGGATTGTCCGGCAGAGTTTGAATTTTTGACATGCCGATCATGCAATTCTGGTCCGGTATTGCCAGATGTCTATGGTTAGGGTAAAATTGGGACACTCTCGTGTATTCAGCACAACTCCAATTGCGTAGACGTCGTCCTTGACGGTGCATAGGGGCGCAAGGTATGTGATTTCCTGAAAAATTGTGACATGCATAGGTTAAATTTGGGGCCTAGATTTTGACTCGCTCCTTCAGGCGCTACTCGAGCTCCTCTGCACTGACAGTGGACTCCGTGAATCGGCTGTCTTCCTCTCCAGACTCCATGAATCGGCCGTATTCCTCTCTGAAGTGGTCCCAGTTACTGGCAAGACCTCGCTGCTGATGGAAGATCTGGCGAGGGGTTCGTTGATCCCAAGCGTCATTTAGTCCTGCAGCAAAGACAAGGTGAGCTCATGTTACCGGCACAAGGTGTAGTCTACGCACCTTGACAACATCCGAAAGCCCTACAAATTCTCCTGCCGGTCTCCTGAGACGCTTCGACAACTCGTCTGTGGGACATTAACATCAAAATTGTGCTGCCGTGGACGTCGACTTACTTCCAGGCTGCGCCAAACTTCTTCTTCAGAGTCATTTGAAGTCTACTGTGAACGGTAAGTGCAATTTCTTCTGATGGAAACGGATTCTTACCGAGATTTTCTTGAATAGATTGTTGAGTGCCGGTGTGCTGGTGGTAGTGATGATGAGGATACCATGGGAATTGGTTGCATGGCAGGCGTAGCTGGTTTGATGGCGCTTAGCATGTTGTTTACTAAATTGGATGTTATTCCTCTATTCTATGTACATTTGCCTACTGACTACCGCTCTGCGACTTGAAAATTTTGAGTATTAATGGCCTTGAAATTATGACACATGAAAGAGCCGGAGTATCGCCGGAATCTCTCGCAAAAGAGTCGACTTCAGCATACAAGCAGCATCTGGCTTAAACACATCATTTACGTACCTTGAACATGATCTGACGGTCATTCCTGCTTGCAGCACAGATCATATAAATGGATCTCAATGATGCAGTGGATCTTCAATGGCATTGCAACATACTAGGCAAGCGTTGGGATGACGGTGACTGTGCATGTGAGATTGTAAGTCACCAAATTTTCAGATACAATTTTGTGTTTGATGCGCTGTTGGCTCCCTATAGTTACTGGAGAAATTGTATTTACGGCTGCCCTACAACTAGTGGGGAAATTCTATTTTCTTGACAGGATAGGGTGAATCGCAATACAGTGAACGCAATACGGCATGCACTATCAAGTTTGACTGAGGAATTGTGGGCAGAGTGGGTAGATCGATAAGCTAGGCCACTGTGTTCAAAGCAGGAAGGCATTCCAATATTGGCTTATCCTCGATGCCAAGATTAGGAGGCCAGTCCACAGCATGAGGCTTTTGCCAGCTGAAGGTGCAAAGTTCCAGGGTCTGACTGTCTGGGTTCCGAGTAGTTCAGGAGGCTGATGATGTTGGAAATCAGGACTATGGGCATAGAGGGAGCTTAGGGAGGGAGCGTCGTGGTGGTCAAAAGGTAGGTTGTTAAGGTACAAAGTGTCAAGTAATCTACTGGTAAGCAGTCTAAATATAGTAGGTAATCGGGCCAGGTATATACTGAGTTCGACTTTCAACAGTCCCACTCGAACGAGGAATCAGTCACTAGCCAGAGGTAGGTAGGGTATCAGGAATATCAAGCAAGTAAGGTAAAATTTCGCAATGGAAGGCATAACAAAGAGCCCAGAAAGTATAAAAGAAATATCAATGCGCACCAGAAACCAATATCATCAGATGACAAAAGAGCGGGCAACCGCAAGACCGGCAATAGGCACATCACGTCTCCCCTTCCACCATTCCGGATACTGTCCCTCAATATCACCACCCTTGTGCCAGCATCTCACCTTTGGATGTCCCTCACCACCGCAGTTATCACAGATGTCCACAACAGCGCTTTCATTCCCAGTCCGGGCAGCAAGGGCCAAAGGATTCTGAGTCTCCACCTTCTCCTTCATCAGGTTTGTCTCCTCATTCAAGATCTTCTGTTCCACCAGTTCAATGGTCAAGAGAGAGCTATCAGTCGCATCCAAGATGCTAATAACATTATTGTAGGAAGCAGGGATAGACGAAAGCATTCGGGCCATGATTTGGTGGTCGGAAGGAGAATCGTTGTAAACACGACCAAGGCGCTCTGCAACAGCACGAATGGCACCCAGGTGAGCCTGCATCAAAGTCGACCCATCATAAAACAGCTTCCACTCACCAATAATCCCCCCAAAGCCTTGGCTCACATGCACAGCAGCCAAGTGCACCCACATACCAGCTGGATCTTCTTCATATCCATGAACATGTGTCAGCTGCGAGTCATCCAAATTCTTCACAATCATATCAACAGCGGCATCACGCCGTGCATGCCATGCCTTCCATGCCTTGCTGTTAGAACCAGTCATAGGCTCGGTATCATTGCCAAGGACAGTCTTCAGTAATGACTTCTGGCTCGCCGAGATATGCATGCAGAACTCCCACGCATCATAGGCACCAGTGGCATTGGTCAAGAGGTGTTTCAAGTTGGTAGAGTCAACGGGGGTCACAATGTCAGTCATGGTCAATCAATTCAGGGGTCAGGGTCTGTTACAATTTATTCATTTCTTTACCTAAGCGCCTCTTATCTTATCTTATCTTTGGCGCTTATCTATTTTTATCCCTAGGTTTGCAACTCCAGACCTTCATAGATCTTCACATCGTCACCATATGCATCAGACTCCTCAGACGTGTACTTTATCTCAGTCACCGTGTATTTGGCTTATTCACTTTCTAACACGGTGCGCTTATTATTAGACCCTCATTCTAGTATATAAGTAGTCTACTCAAAGCTGTATATTTCTTAGCTTTGAGCTAACATTTAATCATACCGAAATACTCTCATTCTTGCTAAAGCGCTAAAGCATTAGTCTTGACGTCTTAACTTCACGGGACTTAGCAGTGATGGTGCGAACGCGATACCGCTGTCTATTTACCTTTGTTGAGATATCGGGTCTAACAATTAGCTCAAAGCTTTTTTCTAGATCTCTAAACAAGATCCTCTATGTCTAATGGTACTGCTCAGGATCTAGCCATCGCACTTGGCATCCCCAGCGCCACCATTATCTCTCTTGTTCTCATTCTCACACTCAGGACTCTCTGCAGACCACCACAAAGAATTGAGGCACCCCACACCGCCCCCACAGTCACTACAACCCCAACCCTCTCCAACAATGTCAATGCCATCCCGCTTGAGCAGCAGCCACCCCGAATCTTTGCACCCATACCACACTGACTGATCCCACTCGACGAGCTTGCTAGGGGAGGGGTCAATGAAGAAGAAGAGGTCACTTCTAAGTCGACTTCTCCCGTTATCCCAGAGAGAACAACTACTCCCCCTGCTGGAAGGTGTACATTCGTCCACCCCTCCATTCCTCCCTCTCCTGAGTATACCCAGTACATCCCTCAAACTCCCTCACCCGGCACGTATGCCCAATTCACCACCCGTGTCGGGGGATTCGACGTGGGCCACGACATCAGACCCGTCGCCCCCGCCACCAATTACAATACTTGGGCAAACAGAAACCCCACTCCACCACCCACAGCCGGTATCGCTTCAGCAGAGTTTTGGGACAATGTTGATATCCCCTACAGCACCTATTTCCCCTCCGATCGTGCCTCACCCAAGCACCGTACCCCTCCCCCAGCAGGATACAGGCAGTGGCGTAACTGGGACCAGCCCATACGGAACCAGGAGCTCACACCCAAGCCTGTACGAGTCGAGGAACCCATCGCCAGTCCTTCCACCTACCTTCACCCCCCAGCACGCCACAGTTGGCAAAGCCGAGAGACCCACTGGGAGCGACTCGCCCGGCACCTCAGAGCACATGAGGGAAGCTCCTTGGAGACCTTCGTCGAGCCACAGTGTCTGCCCCGCCCTCCCACTCCATTCCCAATCATCACTATTGATGGGAGACCACAGTTGACCACCGAGTCGTCGGGCGAGCACACACCCAGACCCCCCACCGATGACTCTAGCCGACGCAATTAGGTTCTATGAAGAAACAATGAATAACCAGGATATAGGTATACCGGCTATTCTTAGGCAATTGGACTATCAGGACATTTTTACATATTTCGCTTATGAACTCCCGTTTGATCCAACTTGGGGACAATCCCAAGCTGGAAACGATTATTTTATGAAGAAACAGAGAGGACTCCCAGCCGACGACATACTCCAATACGAAGCAGAGCAAAATGCCCGCTTCCTATGGAACGACATACATCGAGATGCCCCCATGGAGGAACTTCCCGATTATGAAGAGGCAACACGCAAAGCCGAAACCCCCCAGCCAATGTCAGACGAGCTGCCAGTAGCACCTCCTCGGGTATCAGACAAAACCTTCTCCTATGTCAGGGGACAGGCACCACCGGGGACTTACCAGCCTGGCTACCAACCATTTGCCAGTGGCAGTCATGGAGCCGGTGGAGGAGGAGGCAGCGGCGCACAGCCACCACCACCTCCCACCACACCAGCGCCACCAGTAAGATACATGCTCCCGCTCCATCCCGCACCACCACCTCTCCCAGACCCGCCGGTACCCTGGCAATTAGTCGACGGAGCCATCGCCCCCTATGACAATTTCAAACCAAAAATTGTCAAAGAGGTCGACGACTTCAAAGGTGATTCTACCGACATCACCCGATTCTTCCTAAAGTGCAAATTGCACTTCAAAGTGTTCAATCAACACTTCCGCCACCCCCCTCACAAAGTCCTCTTCTGCATCTCACGACTTGCAGAAGACGCTGAGAAGTGGTGGGAATTAAACGCACAGGTCTTAGGGAAGGACAAAGCGACTGGGGCCCAGCTCTATCCATCTTACGACAACTTCAAGAGAGAGCTCAGCAAGAGGTTCTGGAAGGATGCCGACGCGCAGCTAAAGTACGTGCAGTGGGAGAAGCTTAGGCAGTTGGACAACAAAGATGGCGACCAGTTCTTCCAGAAATTTGAAGAACTAGCCTACCACGCCGGAGTACGTGACAACAAGCAAGTCATGCTCCATCAGATCAAGAAAGCCGCCTGCCAGTCGAGTAAAAATACCATATACTCGGCCGACGGAGAGGTACCAACTGATTACAAAGGCTGAAAAGCTCGTCTCCTACACATCGACTACAACTGGCACCTGAAACAGGCAGAAGGATCTATGGCGACACCCTTGAAACCACAGCCACAGAAGACGACCATGCCTACTAAGGGTGGTCAACCAGCAGCTCCCGTACCGTCAACGAAGACAGGGACAGGGACAACTTATGAAGGGCATGGCGTGCCAATGGATGTTGACGCAGCCAGGGCAGCATCAGTATGCTTCAGATGTGGCAAGAAAGGCCACTTCAAGCATGACTGCCCCAATGCGCCCAAAACCCAGGAAGAGAGCTTACGTTGTGCCAATACATATTGGGATGCTCAGGAAAAGCTCGCCCCCATTACAGAGGTAAAAGAGAGCACCGAGGAGTAAATGATTTGACTTACTCGGCTATGGACTTAGTTTCAGCTGGTACGCCTATCACACTTTATCAATGTACTTATATACCTGTTATAGTTACCCCCACGCATTCGAATATACCTGCGACTTCGCAATCAGACCAGAAACTGTTGGAAAACGGGGGATCAGTTCGTTCCCAGTATAGACGCGCGGTGTCGAGCCAATAGTATTGCGCTTGGCTGAGCTCTGCAAACGCATGAGGATGTACACTACAGTACCTACTTTTATACTAAATACTATTTTACTAGAACTTTCTACACATTTCTTCTTTCTTCTTCCTTAATCAGCAAGCTCGGCATGATGCCGGATTGCCATATTCCAACAGAAACTAAGCAAGAATCAACTCTCTGTCCCAGCACCGGATGTCGTGGTAGTTAGACTACCGATGACTAAACGTTCAGCAAGTAACCCATTGCGGGCCAAAGCATCGGACGATGAGTCACCTACCATAGTGACACTCCTCTCAATGGCATCACCATTACCTAGCAACTCCATTGGAGCGTGTGCAATGGTGCGAGTGTGACCGGAGGACCTAGGGGAACAAGCGGCTCCTTTGGAGTGTCTCGCCCCCCCTGACCAAGTGGCTTTATGGAGTCCCAGCCTCGCTGGGAGTTTCGAGGGAATAGCTATGGTGAAACCTCCTCTGGTAAAAGAGAACACCGTACACCTACCAAAGTCTAAATCCCTTACACAACAAGGGGCTTTGGCAATGGGCACGAACGACTAGAAGACGACGACCGAGGACAAACCAGACTCGAGTAAGTGCCCCCTACCAGTTGCCAATGCCTGTCGAGACACAGGGCGACTCGAGGATGGGGGAACGCCAAATGAAATGAGGGACCCACCAAAGAACATGGGCTTGAAGGAATCAGGTGAAGGCGACCGTAATGCGGTGTCAGCCCAACCTGTTGCCCCTTTATGGGGTGACTCCTTTGTGCAACGCACCTCCCATTCCACGACCGACCAGAAAGCCGCGGTACAGGAAGCTGCTAGCGCCCAGGCAGTGCAAAGGGGGCATCAGGTAGCTTTCATTGAAGAAGTACCTGACGACAAGGACATTACCAGTTTCATGATGAACAAGAAGGCTAATTTATCCCCTTTAGACATTGCAGTGACCTCGCCAATGGTAGTCGAGCCCTCATGGGTCGATGCGAAGGCTAAGGAGGCCCCACAACTCTCGCGCACTTATACTAGTGGTGAGACCTACAGCAAGTGGTGGCTTAAACCATTCAGAGCAGAATGGACTCTGCACAGTGTAATACAAGCCAAGACAGAGTCGGAGGCGAAGGCAATCCTAAAGAATTGGATTCATAAGACATGTGCAGGGGAAGTAGTCAACGCAATGCTTGAAACAATGAGGGGGATGGAGCGAACCAATGCACTCAAATGGCTTGAAGAGTTATGGCAGCCAAAACGATACATCAGCACACTAAGTAATGAAGGGAAGGACCTGGTTCTCCCCGTCGAAATTGGGATACCAGGAACCCTTACCCGAATTGCCACAACTGCGTTGGTAGACAGCGGGTGCACCAGCAGTGCCATCAATAAAATGTTCGTCGAACGTTTTAACATCCCGACTCACGTGACAGCCACACCAATCCTGGTCTATAATGTCGACGGAACCAAAAACCAAGGAGGATCAATTACCAAATACGCCGAGATCAGTCTTAAAATCGGAGATCATTTGGAATGAATAGATCTAGCCGTAACAGATCTCGACGATAAACAGATCTTCCTCGGCCACGATTGGTTAGCCTGGCATAATCCGATCATCAATTGGAAGACAGGAGGATTAACATTTGCACCGTGCGAATGCCACAAGAACCCATTCGTACTACCCGATGTGGATCCCGACGATAGGTGGGACGAGGAGCTGGAGGAGGGAGATACAATTCTTGCAATAGACTTCACGCGGGCTATACTCATACGTGCTCATCACGCTAATGACTTAGCTGCCATGGCCAACGCAGACAAGAAAACAAAGACGTTCGAAGAAATGGTCCTGGAATGGTGTCGGGATTTCAGCGATCTATTTGACAAAGATAGTTTCGATGAACTTCCCGAACCAAAGACATGGGACCATGCAATCAAACTTATTCCAAACACGAATGCCAATCTCGATTGCAAGGTCTACCCTCTTAATCGGAATGAACAAGCTGAACCCGACAAGTTCCTGGACGAGAACCTCTCAAGTGGACGAATAAGGCCCTCCAAGTCACCTATGGCTTCGCCTTTCTTCTTCATCAAGAAGAAGGATGGCAAGCTGCAACCAGTACAAGATTACCATAAGCTTAACGAGATGACGATCAAAAACTGATACCCACTTCCACTCATCTCGGAGCTAATGGATAAACTACGAGGTGCCAAGTACTTTTTAAAACTTGACGTTTGATGGGGATACAACAATGTGCACATCAAGAGTGGCGACGAGTGGAAGGCGGCATTCAGAACTAATAGGGGGCTATTCGAACCCACGGTTATGTTCTTCGGGCTTACCAATTCGCCCGCCACTTTCCAGTGGATGATGAATGACATCTTCAAAGACCTCATTGCATCAGGCGCCATCACCGTCTACCTCGATGATATCTTAATCATGTCCAAAACCAAGGAAGAACATCGTCGCATCACGCGCGAGGTTCTAAAGATCTTACAAAAGAACAAGCTATTCCTTAAAGCAGAGAAATGCGAGTTCGAGACCTTGGAAACTGAGTACCTTGGGGTTATCATCAGTGAGGGAAGCATTCGCATGGACCCAATCAAAATTGCAGGAATAGCAGAGTGGCCCGTTCCAACCAAGAAAAAGCAGCTTCAGTCGTTCCTAGGCTTTACCAACTTCTACCAATGTTTCATCAAAGGATACAGCAAAGTCATCAAACCTATGACACAGCTGACAGGAAACGATCTATGGAAGTGGGGAAAAGCGCAACAGGACGCATTCAAAGAGTTGAAGAGACTACTAGCCGAAGAAGTGGTACTGGCAATACCCACAGAAGGGGGCAAGTTCCGCATAGAGGCGGATGCAAGCGAGGGAGTGATCAGCGCTGTATTATCGCAAGAGCAGGACGGAAAATGGTGCCCAGTCACATTTCTGTCCAAGTCCCTAACCATTACAGAACGAAATTACGAAATTTACGACAAAGAACTGCTGGCCATCATGCTAGCCCTGGACGAGTGGAGACACTACCTAATGGGAGCAGCTCAAGATTTCGAGATATGGACAGACCATCAAAATCTGCAGTATTTCTGAAAACCGCAAAAGCTCAACTGACGCCAAGCACGTTGGGTAACCGAGCTTGCCGAATACCATTTCTCCCTACATCATAAACCAGGAACAGCAAACAAGAAAGCCGACTTACTCAGTCGACAAGCAGATCATGAGCAAGGACAGGAGGACAACGATGAGGTTATCGTCCTCAAACCCGAGCACTTCCGGGCAATGGTCATGCCCACAATCAAGGAAGTCCATACCAAAATCAAGCAAGCCACGCTTGACCACCACCAATGGGACAAGAACGTATCCATGTCCCTCAACCATGACCGAGGGATGAAGCTAGAAGACGGTTTGATCTTCTACGATCACTGTATCTATATTCCCCAAGATCATGTGTTACGAGGAGAAATAATCGCGATGCATCACGACTATAGGACAGTGGGACACCCCGGCATAGAGAAGACCAAAGAACTCGTCTTACAAGAATATTGGTGGCCTAGGATGAAGAAAGACATAGAGGCCTATGTCTGCGCTTGTGAAACGTGCCAACGAACCAAGTCGAGCACTCAAGCAAAAGCGGCGCCTCTCCATCCGAACGCCATACCCTCCCGATCATGGACTCACATCTCTGTCAACATGGTCACTGGTTTACCTAGGTGCAACGGTCAAGACGCTATCTTAATGATCATCGATCAGTTCTCCAAGGAAATCATACCGATAGCATGTACTACAGAGCTGTCATCGGAAGGGTGGGCCAAAATCTTATGTGACAAAGTTTACGCCAGACACGGAATGCCTCAAGTGGTCATCTCTGACCAAGGCTCCGTGTTTGTCTCCAAGTTCATGAAAGACCTTTATGACTTGTTACAAATTAAGGCAAATGTATCCACCGCCTATCACCCACAGACAGATGGACAGACGGAACAAGTCAATCAAGAGGTTGAAAAATACCTCCGAATTTTCGTCAACCACCTCCAGGATGACTGGGTAGAATGGCTCTCTCTCGCGGCCTTCGCTCACAACAACCGCACCCATTCCACTACGGGCAAAAGCCCCTTCGAGGTTAACTACAGCTATAATGCTGACCTCCTCCCTGGTGCAAAACCCCGAGCACCCTTCAGAACACTGGCCTCAAACACATTCGTTTCACAGATGCAAAAAATCCATGCTGAAGCCAAGCAAGCCCTCGAAAAAGCCGCCAACCAAATGAAAGCCCAATACGACAAAAAGAAACGACCTGCAGTCAAGTACCAAGTAGGAGACAAGGTGTGGCTCAACACGACCAACCTTAGTCTTCCACGACCCAAAAAGAAACTCGCAGACAAACGAACAGGCCCTTTTCCAATCCTCACAAAAGTAGGAGCTTCAGCATACAAATTGAAGCTCCCACTGGGCTGGCGCATTCATCCAGTCTTCAATGAATCACTCCTCACCCCATACGTGCCACCCACATTCCCAAACCAAGAACAACCACCTGCGCCGCCGCCAGATCTCATCGACGGCAAAGAACACTATGAAGTCGAGAAAGTCCTCGACCATAGAGAGCGCAAAGTCAGGGGAAAAGCCGGAGAACCATGGCACTGGGTCACAGACTATTTCATCAAATGGAAAGGCTATGGGCCAGAATCGAACAGCTGGGTACGAGAAAACGACATGGACGCAGAAGAACTCATAGACGATTACCTCGCCGAGAAGGTAAACTGTACAGAAACACCATTTGAAGATTGGCAATCCTATACGGACCCATTTATTGGACGAAAAGTTTGGTACAACCAAGAACTAGACTGGGATCAGTTTGGCGGCTACGACGACCCTTCGACATATTCAAAATCGCCGTATGAACCAACAGAGATACCTTGAAGCGTAGACGGTTATTCATGTCAATGCTTCCCTAGGAAAAGGGAGACCAAATCTACTAGCAGTTGGGACACCTGCCTTAAAGGGGGCGTAATGTTACAATTTATTCATTTCTTTACCTAAGCACCTCTTATCTTATCTTATCTTCAGCGCTTATCTATTTTTATCCCTAGGTCCGCAACTCCAGACCTTCATAGATCTTCACATCATCACCATATGCATCAGACTCCTCAGACGTGTACTTTATCTCAGTCACCGTGTATTTGGCTTATTCACTTTCTAATATGGTGTGCTTATTACTAGACCCTCATTCTAGTATATAAGTAGTCTACTCAAAGCTGTATATTCCTTAGCTTTGAGCTAATGTTTAATCATACCGAAATACTCTCATTCTCACTAAAGTGCTAAAGCCTTAGTCTTGACGTCTTAACTTCATGGGACTTAGCAGTGACGGTACAAACACGATACCGCTGTCTATTTACCTTTGTTGAGATATCGGGTCTAACAGGGTCAAAGTCAGGTTAGGATCAGTGGTCAGAGTCAAGAGTCAAGGTCAAAGGAGTGTATGGTGAGGTGTAGCAATGTCAGGATGGGTCAAGGGAGGGCGGAATGGGCGGAATAGAGGAAGAGAGGTAAGGAATGTCGGAAAAGGGGTCAAGTGGGTCAAGGAATGGGTTCAGTTGGACAATTAGCCAGGATTTCAGTGGTCAGAAGAAATAACGGGGCCTCATAACCTGTTGGAAATCAGGACTATGGGCATAGAGGGAGCTTAGGGAGGGAGCGTCGTGGTGGTCAAAAGGTAGGTTGTTAAGGTACAAAGTGTCAAGTAATCTACTGGTAAGCAGTCTAAATATAGTAGGTAATCGGGCCAGGTATATACCGAGTTTGACTTTCAACAGATGATAGATAGAGATACAACATATCAAATACACACAGGACGCTCCAGGGCAAAGTAAGATATCAGGCATGCCGTAGAAGAGTCAGAGTAGAAACGAGAGGATAAGTTCGAAACGAGAGTGAAAGATGAAAAGGGGCCGGCTAATGCCGAGATGATCAGAGGGTTCGACTCTATTTGACTAATTGGTACTGTGACTTGTGACGCGACGCGCCATTCACAAGAACCACAAGCTTGCTTTGATATTCACTGGTCACCCCTGGAACCGTAGAAAGTTGGAAGCTGGCTATTTCGGTGATGTCGCAGATTTGGTTTATAATCAAGCTTGAACCTTCTTCAATGAAAAATGGCCTCAGTGTACGTTGCCTGTAAGTGTGTTACTTATTCCAAGCATGACATGTCCATAACATGCCAGCAGTCTGCCGGCACCGTGCCAAATAGAAATGGTGCCAATTCCAAGCCGGGAAACGCATCTTGACGTCTTTCTTTAGTGACTATCTACGAGACAGTACCTACTTAGCTTCAATGCACAAACACCGTAAGCCTTGTCTTTTCTCAGCTAACAATCGATTGCCGATGCATTCCATGATGCACTAGACTGTGTGACCCTTTGTCTGTTACCTCATACTTGAGTCTTTCCCCACAATCACACCAGGCAACTGTCCATGAAAATCTTCCCTCGCCACTGTCTTTGTCACTCTCCTATCTCTCGGACTTCAACGACATCTTACAGTTATCCAGAATCATTGTAAACCACAAATCTCGCTGGGCATTATCTTTTCTCGTTACCAAGAATGTTATAGCGACTTCTCTCACATGCCAACCTGACTTGCTTATAAAGATAGACAATCGGCGGAAACTTCCCCCTATTCTAGGAAAAGACCGCTCCCATAACGCAACCCTCATAGATTTTCTCCCCTGGCACGCGCTCTCCACAGAAGCTCCGATCCGAGTATATATGATACTGAATTTCAGAAAGATATCTTCACTACTATCATGTCCCTTCACGATAAGCACGACATCGACTCTGAGAAGCACACAGGCAACTCTGCACCCAGTGTCGTCCTTCAGGAAGAAGATGTTGACCTTGCGACATTCCACGAACTACACACAGGTAGACTGGTCATTGATCCAGCATACAAACTTCTCCTCTTCAACTATTCTCCCCACATCCAACTATTTGACACGTTCAGAGAAGCCAAAGCCGAGTTCGGCGAGATTTTTGCCTCCAAGCTCAAGCTCTCTCGTGATGGGACCAAAGTATTATGGCCCCAACCGACCGATTCACCACGCAATCCCCAGAACTGGACTGACTTGCAAGAGTATCCACCTCTTCATCGTCATGCTGGCATCCATTGTTCCAGACTTTGACGGTGGTATAGGTGAGGGCTTTACTTAGTGCTTAGTTTTTTTTCACCCTTATAGCCCACCTCTTCTCGCAGGAATTGCAGCCATCTTTCGACTCCCCGAGCAATATAACACTACGACCGGAGTGATCAACAATTTGACATTCAATTGGGTATCAGCTTCTTTTGTCTAATCAGTCATTATTGCTGGGCTGATAGCAACACGTTTAGTTGGAGCATCTTTCTCGTGGGTCTGTTCACAACACATGTCCTCGTCATCAATACGGGCTAACAGCCAATTCAATTCAATTCAAAGGATGGGGTGGCATCTTTGCTGTCGTACTCATTCGCCGCTATGGGCACCTTCCAGTTCTATTTTGGTTGCAGGTGAGAATAAGCTTTATTTATGGGCGCGTTCCGTTCACCATTAAAACAGGTCCTGGCTCTTGGTTTCCTCATGGGGTGTACATTCGCACTGAATCTGGCAACATTTGCTGGTAAGAAGTTCAATTTTGTTGTTAATGTTCTGAATTCAAGATAATCTCCCAGGAATGAGATGTTTGACGGGTTTCTTTGCGTCAGTGCGGTGTCTACCTTTTCTTCCTGGACTGAACACATTTCTATAGAACAGTGCCTCAAGTCACAGTATGGAATATCACCTGATTCTCTTTTTTTTGGTTTCTCATCTTTGACCTAGCTCAACTTCTGGACAATGGGATTCATTATCTCCCCACACCTCTCTCCATTCGCATTCGGCTTCCTTGTCTCCCGACAAAGCTGGAGGTGGGCCTACGGAATCGGTTGCATCTACAGCGCCATCATATGTGTCCTAATCGCCCTTTTCTTAGACGAAACGTATGCAATGTCTCTATTATTTTCCCATCCGTACTAAATCCCTACTAGAATGTACGACCGAACCGTGAAACCCATCCCAGAGCCTCACACCACAGGGTTTTGCTATAGAATCAAAACACTTGTTGGCATCACCGGAATTAAAATGGCCAGGTACCGAGTATCTTGGAAAGAGTCAATTCTGTCACCCATTAATGTTGTATGGAGGCCTCACCTTCTTGGGATTTTGCTCTTCGAGGGTGCCCTATTTGGGTTTGGCATTGGTATCAATGTACGGCTTGACTTCGGTCTTTACAATCTGTTTTGACTGTTTTCTCTTTTAGGTCACAAATGCTGTGTTCTTGGGAAGCCCTGCTCCAGTTGGGTTCAGGTGGAGCCAGGATGCTGTCTCTGGAGCATACGGTATGCTGATCGTAGGTTCCTTTCCTATTCGTCTCGTCCCCGCAACTGAGTTCGTAGGTATCTGTACTTTTGGGTGAATTGATCGGTTGGTATACGAATGATTGGATCATGAACATAAGTATCAGACGCAATCATGGTGTTTTCGAAGCTGAGAGTCGTCTTTGGTGAGTGTATTCTTAGGTATTCATCTGTTATATTGAGCAGATGAAAGGGGTTGTTATATCGCTCTGCCTCTGTACATATGCGGTTTTGTCACCCTCGGCGCATCGATTCAGAACCATCTGAATACGGGTGCTGTTATCATGGGCTGGGGCATTGCAGAGCTGGCTATTATGATCAACACTGTGGCCATATGTAAGTACTTGCTCCGATTTCATTGCTCTACTTGGACTGATATGCTGCCAGATGCTTACTGCAATGACTGCTTCCTGAAACACCAAGGTGAAATCAGTGCTCTGATAAATTTAGCGCGCGCCCTCAGAGGTCTGTAATATGTTGTACTATTCAGTTACTGGTCAGGTTCCTAATCTGCTGTGATAAAGGCTTTGGGGTTGCTTATTTTCAAGTTCCTTGGGCAGAAAAACACGGTGCTCTTCAGACATTTGGTTGCGAAGCCACGTATGTCCAGTAGCAACAACAAAAGGAAATTATTCACTTACCCCTTTTTCTTTTTATCTTTATTAGAATCATAGCGGGTCTCTTCGTTCTCATTATACCCACCATACAGATACATGGACGGAGTTTACGGGTATGTCGGTCTTATCTCCTGATATTCTTGGTCTCATCCTTTACAGGAACGGTTTTCGGTGGCTTGATTTATAACAAAGTATGTACGTGCTGATGGTGCTCACTGATATGTCATTGTGTATAATAGTCTTAGAAGATTCGTCACTCAAAAATTGGTAGCAATTACGAATGTATCTATCGTGACTCACTGACACCCAGCTGACTCCGATATTCACAAAGTGACGGTCATCAAATTTAGAACGGCGTAAAGAGTCCTTCCTGGTATTGCCATTGTTGTTGTTAGGACTCTTGTCAGTGCACTACTCGGTTGAACTTATTGTTATTCCGAGGATACGTCTAGCTTTGCCCACAGCTCTTCAATATTGCATCGCCGACACTACTTGTATAGAAGAGATTCATGTACTTGTCTGGAGGTTGAGAGCACGTAGCCACTATCTGCAGCCTTTAATTGGGTCTGTACATAAATCATTTTTCATTGCAACCTCGGGCACTGTCGATATCTGGGAACTATACAGTGTCGTTGCGGCCGGCGGTAGAAAAACGATAGAAGACAGACATTGGGCATCAGGGAGGATGATTGCATGACAATTCATCCCATTCACGATGGAAGCACATCTTGGCACACAGCGCACGCAAAACTGGAAGGCCATGAAGGCCGTAAGAAAGCGCTAAGGCGTCTAAATAAAATGAAGAGAGAGATAAAATTAAGAATATCGAGCCGCATGAGTGCTCATTATGTGGGTAAAGGTGATGGCAATGGTGGAGGAATAAGAGGGGGGCCATGCGTGGGGACGGGTGGGGGAAACATAACTACCTTATAACTATTCTGCATGTTCGCCGAGGGGTTCAGACGCCACTTGGAGAACATTGCATGTAGCGAGCGGCAAAAAGAAACAGCCAGCTGCCACTATTGTTCCACACCATCGAAGTTGAATGGCGGTGGCGCCGTGGACTGTTCTGCTGCATGTCATGGTTGTTGAGAACCTCATCAACAGCCATACCGGTGGATTAAGAAACGGGATCCTGTAAGGAGGGTCCGGCTTGGCCTACTGCCAGGTTGGTCAGCCCCACGATGACCTCATCGAGAGCCATAGACTCTGGCGTAAGGATGATCAAAGGCGGTGGGCGGTGGAAGACTCGCCGATGGCAGGCCATTTAGTGTAGGTCGCTGCAGAGGAATAAACACGTTGGTGCGTACAAGCAGGCGCGTACCACCCTCTGGCGTCAGACGGGGCTGAGTGGGAGTATTTGTGAGAAAGAATGGAGATAGAGATAGAGAACGTACTGATATTTTCATTCGTGCGCCTCAAGGCAACCTCCATAGTTTGTGGAGAAATGGCAGCATGCACAGTGTTGGGCTCTGTGGAAACTGATGAGTGGGAGTTCAGAGTAAGAGGATATGGAGAGGTCGTACATTTTCTCATCGGCGGGGGCATGGCAAGCGCGCCTCACGGTGGGTGGAGGATGGGGGAGATGTTCTGCTTGGGTGGAAAGATAGTCATGGTCAGAGAGGTGAGGGAGAAGAAACTGCAGCAGCAGGGGTAAGAATTGGTGGGTGGCAAAGTGAGTGATTGATGTTGAGATATGGGTGTCAGCATCTAGGCCTTTTATACATCGGTGACAAATTGGTGTCGAATTGGTTGACGATTTTCTTCCTTATATGCCTACTGTGCAGTCGAGTGGCAACCAATTCTCCCAGATTCTGGGAAGGCATAGCAAATTCATTCTGGTATTTGCCGGAACAAGGGCATGCGGGACCAGATTTGGGGGTGCGGAACTGGACCCTGAGGAAATTGTTGTCTTGTGAAGTGAGGGAATGCTGTAAGATTGATTCTTAACGTCTCTGTTTAGTTTCGCTGGCCAAAGGGTAAGTAGTACAGCGTAGGGATCAGTTCAAAAGGTGGAGTCTTTGAGATATATTCCTTATGAGTTGTTCCAAGTCCCCCGAGCGACCAGAAGCAGCGGAACAGCACAAGTTACATCAAAGTTCTTTGGACGCTCTGGCAAGCAAGAACCATCCACATCCGCAGTTCAGAAAGCATATACGAACATATACATTGGACGATATGCTGCTCGTATCTGGGTCACACAGTGCCAACACCGTCTGTGCACTGACTGTTCATGCTAAAATTTTGGAACCATTCTTTAAAACCCTTGAATTTGTAAAAACGAGTCCTAGATGAGATGCGCTTCCCTTGCCGCTATATCATTGCACTTAGTGCCAATATCGAGCAAAATGTCAAGAGAAACTATTTTGACTCCATTTTAATGATAGTCGCCTTATCATAGGTATTATTTCAATTACCCGGGCCACAGGATGCACCGCTCTGGAACTGTAAGTGTAGCTCATCTGGTTTGCTGCTGCAAGGTTGTTCGAATAACATTGACAAAAGGTGTCCAAGAAACCGAGTTGGCCTTGCGTCTGCTGCAATGTTAATCGTAGTTTCTCAGCAGACGGAAATGTGATGCATACCTCCAAAAGTTTCAGGACTTTTGTTGCGAAACAAGAGCACCAAAAATGACCGCAATCAACGCCATAAGAAAGGCAAACACGACAAAGACAGACGCCCGGGCGACAGGAAACAGACCTCGCATCAGATACACTTGTACTGAGAAAAATCGAGTCACTGCAATGACAAGAAGAATGATGGCGAGTACGATGGTCGCTGCGCCTATTGGATGAGCATATATTTGGATGCGTCCTGGATGTATCGAGGAAATGCTGAAGAATTGGACAAGGGCCATGCCTGCCGACACGAGAGCAAGGCTCGTGCGGATGTACGCCAGGAATGTACGTTCCGATGCGAGGTGGTCCCGGGCTACGCTGCCATTGTTCTGCAAGGTAAGGCCAACCTTCATGCCTCCTGTTCCGAGGGGGGTCACTGGCAGTACATTGTCGCCAAACCAGAATGTCACTCACAAAATTGCTACCCGTCGTCGATGTGGTAAAGTCGGAGGACATGCTCATCGCAGACAATGTCAAGTAGCATGATGACAGTATGTCACTAAATGAGTGAAGTATTGCAGCTTTGATTCCGCGATAATGCGATGCACGTGATTATTCGACCATGACCACTCACCGCCCTCCCATACCAGATCTCCGTTTCAAGACGGCATATCTGAGAAAGATACGGTCTTTTGTTCACTTTGAAGAGGCTCGCGATGGCTTTGAGGCTGTTGGAAATGAGCAGCCAGCAAGAGAGGTGCTGGAGATTGACTGGAAGAAGGTCTTTTGGGTGACATTCCGGGACCAGGTTCTGACTATGTGGATCCAGGGTGCGCTCTGGTACGTCTATCTCAGTATTTTACTGTTTCTCTTTCTGATTTCCTTCAGGGCCATCGTCGGCTTTTACCTATGGTCAATATACACCCAGGCTGGGCAGAGATTCAAGCGCAAAGAGGGCGGAGCGGTATTGTGGCTGAGGAACTGGGTCAAGGCACTGGGCCTGTCCATGAGCACTGATCGAGCGAGGTAGAGTGTATCGTGCATGTGCGCTGGGTCAGACAGCAAGTAACATGTCTTTTCATTCGCTCAATGGGGTGACAATAGAGAAACGCAACGTATCAGATATACTGGAACTCCAGTCCAATATTGTCGGCCTACGAGACATCAAGCAGCTTGACGAGCTTTTTGCCAATAATATTGAGCTTCTCCACCTTGCTCCTTGTCCAGACCTGGGTCCTCTAGTTATTTGTGTGTACCTGCTCCGATTTCACTGCTTTCCTCAAATTGACATGGTACTAGATGTGTACCGCAATGACTTTTCTTCCCCAAACACCGGGACAAAATTAGTGCTTTGATTAATCTGGCGCAAACTCTCGGAGGTGTGTCGATGCCTTTCTAAGCAAATAGCCCTGTGAATTCCAATGCATTTTGTCAAAGACTTTACCATCGCCTACTTCCAAGTGCTGTAGGAAGCACTCCAACAATGAAGAAAATTCTGGACGATTTCCTCCATCTGAAAACTGCAACAGAAACTACTCCGGTGTTCCCGGCACCGTACGATATCCAAATATAGCACATATAGGGCCGATGTTCCATACCGGAATGCTGTATAAGGGAAGCCTGCTGACAGAGATACAGCGGAGTGACTTCCGATGTAATTTTTGCCCGCCAGAAATGATCCAGAAATTTCCTTATTCTTGGTGTGAAGAAAAATATGGTGCAATCCAAACGTTTGGTTGCAAAGCTGCGTATGTACATCGGAAGCATGAAATCAAGAATCTTCCACTGATACTCTGATCCAGCATCATGGCCAGGATCTTCCACCTGATTGTATCAGCCCTGCAGCTTTATGGACATACTTGTTAACTCTTGTCAATCTTATCTGTGGAATTTCTTGCCTCATGGTGGCACCTATACAGAAACGTTTCTCTGTGGTGTAAATGATGCGTCTTTTCCAGTCTCGACTTTATATTCATGATTACTAGTCACCGACATCTACCTGACTAGAGCTTTCCACTGTATACCGTCATCTTAAGCGGATAGTTTTGCTATTTTGAGCATTTCGCTACAAATATTCCAGCATTCGCGGCCTCCAACTTCAGCTTCTCGCAAAGCAGTTTCTATGGCAGATCATTTCGTTTCGTTTCTATCTGATTGTTACTTGTGACTCTTGGATGAATGTACTAATTCTTTAGTAATGTTTGACTGCTGTAAGCATGGTGAAGCTTTGATTTAGGATCAAATCAGTCTCTTACGTCCGATTTCCTCTTAGCTCGATGACAGTCGATCGAGGTCTTTCCTTTGTGTACTTGATTGACTGTTGGCTGAGCAAGTTGTATATAGTAGGGTGTAGTAGGGTTCACGTCGACAAATAGCCCCCAGCGACGATATTTATCACCGCGCCTAATCAGCCACATGCCAACCAGCTTTCCGTCTCTTCCAGCACCACTATCAAATCGACCAGGGTGTCCTCACAAGCTTGGATGCATCCGACAACAACATTCTTTGAAATTCACCAGTCACCCTCGGAACCGTAGAAAGTTTGAAGTGAAAATTCACGGAAAGAGAAAATTCCGCTTCAATGCACAAACACCGTAAGCCTGGTCCCTTTTCGATTTTCCGTCCAATACACTGGGTGTTTTCACCCGAATTTGGAAGAAAAAAGAAAGAGAAAAGAAATTTCCGGAAGGCTCTCACCCCTTCATCGTTATGCTAAAGCTATTGCTATTTTGTAGATGTAACCGTTCCATGTTATTTTTCTGTGCTGTGCGCGCCTGACATTGTATCAATTTCTCATGATCTTAAGGGCTCGAAACAAACGTCGAACACGTAAGTTATACCAAAATGCTGAAAATATAGCACCAGTAAGTCGTGTTCTGATGTATACATATGATGTCAGTAGCTTGTGCGCTCGAAAAGAGTATCAGGAAATGCAAGAAAGGAAAACAAAAAAGGGAGAAAGTAGGTGCAAAATATTCATTGTACACGCTCGCAAACAGGTCGAAAAATTGTGAATCCTGCAGTATATATGTATGATGTATCAGTGAATAGTTGTAGGAGCAAATGAGCTGTGAGGAATCGGCGCAAAGACAAAAACGAAGGGGGTGGCAGGTAAGTGGCAGGTAAATCTCGGACCGATTCGACCGGTGGCAGGTAAGTCCGCTGACAAAGCATGAATAGATAACATTGTTTCATTCATAACTCGAGAGATTCATATTTTTCATATTTTTGGTGAGCTCAGTACAGCTCATAGTACTTAAATACAAAGCTACAAAGAGTATGAGATTTCTGAGACGTGAGGCAAAGCCAAAAGAAAAGAAATAAGCTATCAATCCCGAAACGGCAATGGCAGGTAAGTGCACAGCATGGCAGCTAAGTTAGCGTGGGAACCCAGGGTATCGGACGGTGAACCACGCAAAATGCAAATGGAAGCTCGCAAGGGAACACAACCTCGCAAGGGTAAACGCAAAATTCTACGTGCCCGAGGATGGTGATGGTGGCGGTGACACTGGAGGCACAGTTGGTATATTTGGTACCCACCCTCGAATTTTATTTCCAACCACAAATGTCAAGTCGGTCTTTCCTGAGACTGAGAACCGAGAAGAAGTCTTATCACTCGAACAGGTTTCCCTAAAGGTACTTGCCGGTGGCGGTACTACTAATATTTTATATATCTGCCTTGTATCTGCCAGCCCTACATCGGTCCTGCTTTTGTTCCGCTTTCGTTCAAAATACATGACCGAAAACTAATTGAAGAGCGTGCACTTTGCATCAAAATCAGGATGTGCTTCACGTTGTAAAATCAAGCGACAGCAGTAACAATAGATATGTAAACAAGCAAAGACGATAAGCCAGAGCACAGCGGCGGATGAGACAAATTCGTAGATAACACGTTACACATCCATTTCCTCTTTCTTTCATAAGCTTGCAACTTTGGAACCGGTGTCTGTCTGTGCTTCGAATGAGCGAGGTCAATGAGCAAGGTTACTATACGAGCACTCACAGAAACGTTCTCGTCCGCATGTCCTGTGGTCTCCACAGTGGATGAGATATTAATATTAATGTGTCGCTAATCATAGATCAGCGTGAGGATAAAAAACAAGTAGGAGCGCAGTACCGAGTTGTTCGTGTTGGTCCTCGTAGCATCTTCGAAGGACTTATCATGGGCGTCAGAAGTGGGGAGACTCAACATGTTGACGTCAGTTGAAATGCTCTCATGGATCGGCTTAGTAGGTCTACGGGCATTCAACCTGAAGTGCGATCGTTAGGACAGACGATTGCACGGGGAACGACGCAACAAACGTAGCAAGGAAGGAGTTTGAATATACTTGGGATAGCATGTGTTTTAGCTCGAGAACGTGGAATGGACAGGTCGCACATACAATTTCCAGCGATCTGATAGACAGACAGATATACGAGATTGTCAGGGTAGGCTTTGTTCTGAGAAGCTCCAAGGTCAGTGTATGATTGAACATAGGGATGATAGAGTAACCCACGAAGGCAAGGACGAGGATATCCACAACCCTAGAGATGAATTCGTTACTCAAACGATAACATAGGAAGATGGTAAGCCTCTACGCAGTTATAAGACCAGTATGAATGGCGTAGACCATGAGCTTATTAATCATCGTGTTGGTGCTGTAATGTCATTTTTCTTCTAATCAGTTTGGCTGCGTCTCAGTGTGGAATGTCGTACCGTTTGATTCCCGTGCGACTGTTGTGGAGATAATAACAAAGTGATACAGCGACCAGGAGATCCGTCACCACATGGAGAACCAAACCAACCCTGAGGAGGATCTGTGTAATGGAGAGAAGTATGGATCAAGAACAAACCTGATGGATGCTTACTCTCATACTGGGGCGTGCAAAAGACACAAAGTACTTGAGATACATGCTGAAAACGGTGACAATGAGACGGAGATCATGTTTAAGAAGCACCATCAATCCTAACCTGTAGCCGGTGATACCTAAGCTTCCGATTAACATCCTTCATATGAACAGCTCAAATGCGTACCCATGCCAGTTCCTAGACAGAAGCACAGGCTACGTTACGGAAGATAGAAAAAAGAGTACGAGCCACTCACCCAGGCGACAGATAGAGAGAACGACCTGATTCCAGGGTGAGTGTTGCTGACCAACGCAGAATCATAGGAACCTCACGACGACAGCCACTAGGGGCACATTGTGTTTCGACACTGCATGAAAAATATCAGATGGTGGTAATTGGAAAAGAAAGAATTACGGCAACAATGATATATCCGTCGGGCATAAAATAAGTAGACAAGCAAAGTAATGATATCCTGCAATCATTCTCGTTAAGAGACAGCTTGAAGAATACGGACAGTGCTAAATCACATACCGTTATGGCGACGTTGAGCTGATTGGCATATATATAGGTAAGAGCTCATGCAGACAAGTCTGGGGACTCACGGATACCGACCTAACATGTATTTGAGTCTCGTTCTCCCATGAAAATTGTGGTACTTACCAAACCACTGTTATTTCTGCTAGAGAAGCTGGATCCCCATAATGTAGTATGACGTAGTGGTAAATGGCATGGCTAATGAAAGCCATATGAAAAACTTCGAAAATCCTATGCAAACCGGTAAGAGTTGGTATCAAGTTGGTATTTGATTAGTAGTGATGAATACCATATAGCGCTGACCTGCGAACCTATCAGTAGTATCGGGTGGTTGAGAGGAGGGATTATATGCTTACAAAGACCTTGACGGCGATACTGTCAGAGTAGCGAGTGAAATAATACCAGGTTTGAGTGCAGATGACACCAAACAAGCTAGAATACAGGGTGATAAGAATACAGATTAATGCATCCAGGATTTAATGAACCATGAAGACACGATGACGCTAATGAGGAATGCGCCAAAAGTACCGTTGAGTGAAGCTTCGGCCATTTGAAAGTAGCTGAGAAAGAAGTGTGAGGCTACTGCCTTTATAAAAGCATGAGAGTCATCCCCTTGATCCCTCCCCCGATGACGGGAATCAATCAGCTCCTCCGGCGCTCTGTTGTGCTACCTCGTTTCATCACTGGTCAATTGATGGTGATCCTTTCTATGTACACGGGCAGATTCACAGGATAATACGGTGCCACGATCATGACCGCTGCTATATGCTGGGATGGATCAGTCAAACCAACCTTCGCCGGTTCGAGCTGCATCGGATAAGGAGCCGTAAGCATTAAGTGAAGAGTACGATATCAGATCGATTTGATTAGCGCCAGTTGAACCCCATCGGGTAAGGCATGAAAATTGAAAAGCACAGTCGAGAGCTGAATCTTGGGCACATTCTATGATCCGGATGAGGCACAGGCGGCATTCGTTCGGCGAGTTCTGCCCAATTTATAGTGAGGGATCGGGGCCATCGGGCTCAAGGCTTTGAGTTTCAGATACACAAGCTGGGACTAAGCACTGGCTTTCCAGGAAATTTCGAGCAGCAAATTAACACCGTTGAATATAGAATGTTGAGTGAGTAGAAACTTGGTAAAAATCATAAATTTTAAAAATGCGAAGTTTCTCGTGACACGTGGTTTTGCGGCTAACTCTGAGCTCGTCGGCGCACTTTTGTTGGCCATAATAAATCAGTTGCTCGAATCAACTCGGTGCATCTTCCAGTACGGACTTTAATTTAGCGCAACTATCTATCCCTCTTGAGGATGACTTGGGTGATCTAGGAGATGGATGCCATAAATAGACGCTGGGATAGATGTCGACTAAGTACTTCAAGTTGATTTGACATTGAGGAGAATGGTGGGCTGAATAGTACTTTCAAAGGCTGACTCTAGATGAGATTAGAACTTTCAGTACTAATACAGCTTTGATTTCCTGACTACCAATGTCACCGCGCGACGTGAGATATATTTCTCACGATAAGCCCTGGCCCAAGAGGCTTGAGCCAGGCTCTGTAAGGACCGCAATACCCAAATGGCCTTAGACTGCTTTGCTACTCGATCGTGATCGCCGCCGCCATCATGTTTCTCACTACTAGGACCAATAGCCGCCTATGTTTTTATATATCACTTCTCACTGGCCGCCGTGACCCTCAACGTGTTCCATTGATCAGAAATTTTCATATTGCTGATATTGTAGTATTCAGAACGGTTCGCCAATCGAACCCCAACTTACGTTGAACCTCTCCGCAATGAATTCTGATTCTTCAAAGGCGATACGACTTTTCCAAGCTGAGCCAACTTGTCAACTGACAAACCCAAAAAACACAACACCTAATTCAGCTTGCTGAGATGTTCCCACGTGCGTTTCATTCCCCATTCCTTGGCGTCGCCTATCAGCTTGGGAACATGCTATCGCCTGCTAGTGTTCAGATAGAGGCTGCGGGAGGAAAACACCAATGGACCACTATTACATACGGACGGCACAACGGAGGACGTTCCCGATTACACGAAGGTACTGCGAAGGTGCACGGAATTCTCATCGGATGTGTCGCGGTGTTCTTGATCATGGTGGCAATCCTAGGGCCTGAGGAGCACGCACCGTACTTTAAGAGATCGTCTTCAAACTCTCCACTACCCTCCTCGAATGCTGTAGTACATGTCGATGATAGCCACAGACGTGCAGGGCAAGGCTCAAGCTGAGGTTGGTCAAATAACATCGATAGTGATAGCGGTACGAAAGAGTACGGTACGGCAAATAGCTCTAGTCCTATTTGTCATACAAAAAAATTCAGTAATATCAATCTGAGGAACTGAATTGAAGTTCCAGCGCCGCCACAAGCAGACGAACTGTGAATATGAACATCCGGGGTAGCATGCCAACGAACGATGTCGTTTGCCGCCAGAAGGGCGAAGAATCAAGATAGATCATAGAAGGCGGAGAGTACACGCCATTCAAAACAACAGAAGAGGAAGATGAGCCCTCAACACGCTGACGCAGAAATGAAGGGCGTGATGGGAACAGAGGAAGTCCCAGTCTTAGCACATTGGTGTTACCCGGTTACTTACGTATCGGAAGGGAGACATACCACAATAAAGAGCAGGTCGCGACGCTGGCGTGACAGGTCCATGATCTCGTCGTATATCTGCAAGTCAATGCGCAACGAGTGAATATAGTTGGAGATTGCATGCTGATGTACCGTTGGAAAAATGAGTACGAGATCTATATAATGGAATATCAGCCCTGAAGGCCATCGATGGTAGCAGCAACGCAACCTTGATGCCTGGGAGTTCCAGCCAACAAAAAGATGGTAATCATGGGCTTAGTTGTGACAGGTAGAAGAGCCTGGGCATGGTTTATCGCCGTAATCGCTCATCAAAGGTATCAGCCTGCAACAGATTCAGTACGGGAAAAATACTATCAGAATGTTGTACGTACTCGGCACCAAACCCAGCGAGAACGACAACAGTGAATTCACGAGTAACAAGCGGAGATATTGATATGTCGAGATCCATGATGATAGTGCAGAAGCAAGGCTCAAAGTCGAGTCAAACTGCGAGCGCGGCTTTGCTTTGAGTGTCCATGTACGCGGACGTCGCAGCCGTCTTTCCTCACCCTCTACAAGCGTCTCGAGACTATCGGCAGATGCGCCCATAGCTCTGTCTCTAAAGGCATCCATATACCTACCAGGAATGTCGTCGACCTCGACACCGCCGAATCCAATGCGTGGCATTGCTGTTGCAGCTGCGCAATGCCTCCGATTACCAATTACTTCGGCCGCTACATGGACAGCCCTAGGGAGTGGATTGCAATGGAGTAAGTATCGCGGACGGAGGCAGCGTGTTGTCCCTGATGAAGGAATCACGAGGAAGCTGCTTGAGGGAGAAATTCGTGGTGGTCATCGTCCGCGGAGTGCTTATTGACTTGGGATAGTTTCACAGGGTTCTTATCATTCGCAGGGACCTCAAATCAGCTCGTCAGCGCGACGTGCAAAGTCATGATCTGTGATTTCGGTGTCTCGGCGTTGCGGGTAACGACATCGAGAAAATAGAACACAAACGGGGACACTGCACTTCATGGCACCGGGGGTTGATGTATGCGAATCCAACATACAAAAATCAGAGAGACCTGTTCCGCTCAATGAAAGTCTGTAAATGAGATAAGACGACTTGAAAATATCATCGGATTTGAGTCGGACTTACCCTCCTCTGCCAATCGGTCATCCTCCCTCTACTATCCCTAATGTCTCTCTACGTCCCCATCTCATTGACTATGCTTGCTCGTGGGACCGTGAAGATCTGTTGTCTCAACGCAAAATAATGGTTCTCCCGCGTGCAAGGTCCATACTTCCGGCGGAGGTAAGCCGAGGGTTGGGCGGAACGGTTGCAGCTGTCAGTATATGAGGCCAAAAGAAGGAGAGATCTCGCGTTGATCGAGGGAGTCGATCTTTGCAAGAAATGAGGACCCCAGGATTTGAACACAAAGAATGGATGTGATTTGTAAGCCAGCAAGCGAAACGCCAAAAGGGGAATCACCCAAATACACAGCCACAATTAGAGCTCACGCTGCAAAGACCGAATCCTGTATACACAGGACTCGGAATATGGGCTTGCCGAATGGAAGGACGTCCAGAAACTGTGTGTCCAAGTCATATCTAGGGTGAAGAACCGGTATCTGACTCAACCTAGATAACATCACCCGAATGTTCAAGTTTCAACACCATACTTACTGATAACGCAAAGGTTCTCACTGGTGTAGTCTTGATGAAGTCAGTGACCTTCGCATTTTCTATTGGCACCCAATTTGAGATCTCCCCACGCAGTGACACAGGAAATTCACAGATTACGGGTGTTGTCAGTATTCACGTGTTCTCCATAACCCTCATCTCTGCAGATAAACCTTCCCCTGTTCAACGTCCTTCTTTATACATTCAAAACGTGCGAAGCACAACCAAGTAAGTCTTCGCCTCCTTCTCTTACTTGTATCGAAGGGACTAATTCTGTACTAGATTCCGAATCTTGGATGATAAACAAATTCAACTCTCCGAAATCACACTTAACAACTTCGCTCCTAATCCAGCGGGCGTCGAGGCCTGGATTACACACGATACGAGTGTAGTGGTTGCCTCCGATTCTTTGGATACGGTTATTCCAGGCAGTGTTAGGCGTCTTCGGGGAGGCGATCAGGTTCGCATTTTGGCAGGCGTAGTAAACAAGGACGGTGTCGAGCCCTGCACCCCAATATCTGACGTTCAAATTCTCACCGACGGCCGACCTGTGGGGAAAGAATGGGATGTCACCGCTGGCATCCCTGATTTCTGCACCGGAGACGACAACTTAATGACCCATGAGAGCGCCGAGTGGTTCGATAATGCAAAATTCGGTATTTTCGTCCATTGGGGTACGGTTTAAGTTTTCGTTTTGTGAACCCTGTCAATGTCTGACAACAATGCATGTTAGGCATTTATTCCGTCCCCGCGTGGACTGTATCCGGGACACAGTACGCAGAATGGTATTGGTATTGGCAGCATAATCCTGCCAATGAATCCTCTGCGGTGTGGACCCACCACAAAGAAGTCTACAGAGAGAATATATATTTTCTTCTCCCAGATTTCACTGCAAGCGAGTTCAATGCGACAGACTTTGTCCAGCTCGTCGTCGATGTAGGTGCCAAACGTTTTGTATGCTTTCTTTATCGATCTACTTGTTTTAACTGTCCGCTCATCAAAATGGCCCTCTGAAAGTGATCACTACCAAGCACCGCGATGGTTTTGCACTGTTCGACACTGAGGATTCCTCAAATAGGAACTCTCTCCTGTATGGTCCAAAGTATGTTCAAGTTCGTACGTCGAATGACCAGCCTCTTCTGATGTTGTTCCGAGACGCGATCCTATCGGTGAGATCGTGAATGCGACTAAAGCGACGCAGCCACAGTTACACACTGGAGTACGTCGCAAACTTCAACTGTTACTGATCTTCTTTCTTATTGGTCCCCCAATTGTACTTCTCCCTCCCGGAGTGGTTTTATCCCGCTTTCGCAAAGTACGGTCATGCTGATGGAGGGCATGATCTGTATCACAGGCGAGGCGCAGTGGGAACTGTCGGACCCAAAAAAAGATCATAGAGTGGTACCCTAAAAACTTGAATAGCCCGGCTATAACATTCTTCAATGCACTGGGTTCACCGGAGGTCTCGCACAGTTCGTCCATCACCTCTAATACACACGACAATAAAACCTCACACGTTTCTAGAAACGCGTACAATTCAAGCGAGTATGAGCCATACACAGGTTATGTGGAAGTGGAAGACTTTTTGCAAGATATTATGAGACCGCAGATGGAAACGCTGTTCTATCAGTACAAGACTGATATTCTTTGGTGCGACATTGGTGGGCCAGCTGTTTTCCCGGATATTGGTAGGTGTGGGATATGCTCTTGTTTCTTTCTACGCTAAGCCAAGAGACGGTAGCCCTTAGGTAGTTAACTGGGCAAAAGAAAACGGTAGACACGACATCGCAAACGCTCGATGTGGAGCGAACTATTCTGACTTTGATGTAAGCGATGCCTACCATTCGCGCAACCAATGTTTGTTGATTAATTAAAAAAAGACCCCGGAATACACTGATACAACCCACTTGAGTACGTGCTCCCATTCGTGAGAAGCACTAACCACCATCACATAACTAGAACTGAGAAAATGGGAATCAAGTGAAGGTTTTGACCCCTACTCGTATGATTGCAACCAAGATACCCCCGATGAGAATTACCGGAATGCGACAGATATTCTTCATTCGTTGGTTGACGTCGTGTCAAAGAATGGAAACTATCTCATTGATATTGGGCCTACGGCAAAGGGAACGGTTGTGTCTCCGTCGAAGACTTCTTTGCTCAAAGTCGGAGAGTGGCTTAGGTTGCGTAAGCCTCGATGGGTATCCAGTACTCATTCCATCTTGCTAGGGGAGAGGCAATCTACGACACGCAGTATTGGTATGTGACCACCGAGGAAGGCGACCTCCGCTTTGTGAGCTGTCCATTCCAGAGATTTTACGCTGCCACTGAGCCCATTTCAGACTACAAAACCGGACGCCTTCTATATCACTTCTCTCTCTTATCCAACGGATGGGGTCCTTCGCTCGATATCTCCCCTTCCCTTGAAGGATGGCGATGTGGCGACGTTTCTAGGACCTGATCAGAGTAGAAGGAGCTGGCCTGGTCGTGGTCTGAAAGCGGAGTTTTCGAGCTGCTTGTCGACGAAGAAGAGCTGGCGATGGTGTATGATTCATGGGTCTTCAAGATCACATATGCCCCGTGAATCGTTCAAACAAACCACTCGGCCGTACCAAACAAGTAGAATGGCGTTCCGATAAGATCTAGTGTTACAAGCCTAATCGACACACTCATCTACATAGCGATGTCTCGTGAACTTGTGGATTCCGTCGATGATTCACAGTTCTACGGTGCTCGGTTATCTGCCTGATGACGATAAGGTTGTGTCCCCCGGCCTATACTATACCTCTGTTTGTTGACGGTTTTTAGCTCGTATCTTGGGTACCAGTGCATGTTGCAGCACAGGCCATCGTCGACAACGCGCATTCTGCCGGTCCCGTCATGCACCTTGTTCACCCGGAGCCTATTCGTGGGCCAGTCTAACTCGAGTCATTTCACACGAGTTGGCTGTCAAACTCGTTCCTTATGGCCATTGGCCACAAGGGTTGGAGAAGTCGTCTTTGAATCCGACGGCATTGCCCGCGAAGCGTATCCTTCCATACTACAAACCCAACGCTGAGGCACTCGGACGAAAGAACAGAGAGGCATTCGGACTGCCCCAACTTTTGGCGGGATCGGTTTGTGGGGCGAACTTCCCGCAATTGGATGGTGAAGATGTGAATAAATGGTTGCAGTGTTGGCGTGAGGAAAATGCGATGTAGGAACCGGAAAATAGGATTGCCCAAGGATGCGATTTTGTACTTCATTGTCGATATTATTACATGTTTTTAGGTCCTTCTGCGTTGACATATATATAGTCGTAACTGTCAAAGCAGAGGGATAGAAGGGATAGAGTGAAGAATATCGATGAGAACCAGCTAGGGGTGGCGGTGCTATCCGAAAACACCACAACGATACGTAGCACTTATCCATGCTCTATGCCACTGATGAAGATATCAGCGCAGTATTGAGTCTCGTTTGTCATCTGTGGGGTCTAATGCCAGTTCTGTAACATACGCCAACGATTTGACATCAAAGTGTGTTTGTTCCGTTTGATACGTTATTACATGCCAGTGGCTACTCGCGTGGGCCCTCCACTACCAGGCCGACTGGTAGCATTTGCATCCATTCTTTGAAATAGTTGAACTTGTAAAATATGATTGATAGATAAAAAGCACTTCCCTTGTCGCTACGCCCTTGTACTTGGTGATCAGTATCGAACTGAATATTGGAGAAAAGATTTTGACTCCATTTTAAATAATGGCAATTGCCGTATCGTACGTATTATCTTAACTTTCGGGCCTGAGGATGCCGTCTCTCCGGAAGCGAAAGCATAGCTGATCCATTTTGCTCCTACAATGTTGTTTAAATAACACTGGCAAGAGGCGTCCAAGAAATCGAGTTGGCCTTGCGTCTGCTGCCATGTTAATCGTAGTTTCTCAGCAGATGGAAAGATAACACATACCTCCAAAAGCCTCAGGACTCTCGTTGAGAAACAAGAGCACCAAAAACGACCGTAATCAACGCCGTAAGAAAGGCAAAAACGACAAACACAAACGCCCGAGCGACAGGAAATAGACCTCATGTCAGATACGCTTGTACTGAGAAAAATCGAATCGCGGCAATGACAAGAAGAATGATGGCGAGTACGATGGTCGCTGCTCCTATTGGACGAGCGTATATTTGGATGCGTCCTGGATGTATCGAGGAAATGCTGAAGAATTGGACAAGGGCCACGCCAGCCGACGCGAGAGCAAGACTCGTACGGATATACGCAAGGAATGTACGTTCCGATGCAAGGTGGTCCCGGGCTACGCTGCCGTTGTTCTGCAAGGTAAGGCTGACCTTCATTCCCCCTTTCGAGGCGTCAGTATATTGTCGTCAAACCGGAATATCACTCACAAAATTGCTACCCGTCGTCGTCGTAAAATCGAAGGACCTGCTCACCGCAGACAACATCGAACAGCATGATGACAGTATGTCACTAAATGAGTGAATTATTGCAGCTTTGATTCCGCGATAGTGCTATACACGTGATCATTCGCCTTCCTTTCCGACCATGACCACTCATCGCCGTGCCAGCGTCCCTCCCATACCAGATCTCCGTTTCGAGACGGCATATCTGCGAAAGATACGGCCTTTTGTTCAGTTTGAAGAGGCACGCGATGATTTTGAGGCTGTTGGCGACGAGCAGCCAGCAAGAGAGGTGCTGGAGATTGACTGGAAGAATGTCTTTTGGGTGACGTTCCGGGACCAGGTGATGATTATGTGGATTCAGGGTGCGCTCTGGTGCGTCTATCTCAGTATTTTACTGTTTCTCTCTCTGATTTCTCTCAGGGCCATCGTCGGCTTTTACCTACGACCAATATACACCCAGGCTGGGCGGAGATTCAAGCGCAAAGAGGGCGGAGCGGTATCGTGGCTGAGGAGCTGGGTCAAGGCGCTGGGCCTGTCGACGAGCACAGACCGACCAAGATAGTCCGTCATCTACTTCCAAGTGCTGTGGGCAGGCAGACGCAAACGCTCGGTTGCAAGGCTGTGTATGTACATCGGAAGCATAAACGAGAACCTTCCACTGATACTCTTGATCCAGCACCGTGGCAGGGATCTGCTTTCTGATTGTGCCAGCTGACATACGGACATACTCGTTAACTCCCGTCAGTTCTTATCTGAGGAATTTCTTGTCTCATGGCGGCGCCTATACAAGGACCTTTCTCTGTGGTGTAAATAATGTGTCCTTTCGAGCCGAAGACATCTATTCATGATTACTTAAGTACTTACTAGTTCAAACCAACATCTGCATGACTAGAGCTTTCCGCTATCTTAAGCGGGTAGTTTTACCACTTCGAGCTACGAATATTTCGAGCATTCACGGCTTCCAACTTCAGTTTCTCGCCAAGTAATTCCTATGGGAGATCATTTCGATTCGTTTCTACCTGATTGCTACTTGTGGTTCCTGGATGAATGCACCAAGTATTTAACCGTTTGATTGTTGTAAGCACGGCGAAGCTTTGATTTAGGCATCTCTTACGTCCGATTCCGTTTTAGCTCGATGGCAGTCGATCGAGGTCTTCGTGTACCTGATTGGTTGTCGCGGAGCAAGTTGTAGTAGGGTTCACGTCGACGACTAGCCGGCCTAGTACTAGCCCCCGATGACAATGGTTATCACCGCGCCTAATCAGCCACTTGCCAATCCTCTTCCCAACGCTGCTATCGAATCGACCAGGGTTCTCGCAAGCTTGGATGTATCAGACAACAACAGTCTTTGAAATCCACCGGTCACCCTCGGAACCGCAGAAAGTTCGAAGCTTGTGAAAATTCGCGGAAAGAGAAAATTCCGCTTCAACGCACAAACACCTTAAGCCCAGTCCTTTTTCAGCTAGCAAACATTTGCTGATGCATTCTATGAGGTACTAGTATGCGTTTGTCATGTAGTACATAATAAAGGATAAGTCTATTTCATATATTGTAGATCATTTGTTACCCCACATCCGAGGGCCATTCCCCACAATCGCACTAAGCAAATTTGCATAAATGTTCTCCCTCGTCCCTGTCCTCGCCACCCCTTGTGACCTCGTCGCCTATCTTTCGGACTTCCGCGACTTCTTGCAGTTACACAAAAAATTTATAAACCCCGAGCTTCGCCAGGCATTGACCATCTTGTTGCCAAGAAGGTTATAGCGACTTCTCTCACACGCTAACCTGACTTGCTTTACAAAGACACATATTCGGCGGGAAATTCCTCCCATTCTAGGGAGAGGAATGCGATGAAACGCCCCATCTGACCTACGTAACGCGGCGCCATGAGATTCTCCCCTGGCGCGTGCTTCTCATAGTTACTTTGAGCCGAGTATATATATATCCTCGCTAGGGACTCGACCGTTCTTTATTGAGATCTAGTGCCGGTACCAACACCAACACCAACACCATCATGTCTGTCCACGATAAGCACGACGTCGAGTCTGAAAAGCATGGAGGCGACTCTGCACCTAGTGTCCTCCTTCAAGTTCAGGACGACGTCGACCTCGCGACGTTCCACGAACTACACGCAGGTAGATTGGTCATTGATCCAGCGTACGAGCCTCTCCTCTACAACTACTCTCCCCTTCCAACGATCTAACACGTTCACAGGGAGGCGAAAATCGAGTTCGGCGAGATCTTTGCCTCAAAGCTCAAGCTCTCTCGCGATGGGACCAAAGTCTTATGGCCCCAACCGACTGATTCACCACGCGATCCCCAGAACTGGACTGACGCACGCAAGAGTATTCACCTCTTCATCGTCACGCTGGCCTCCATTGTTCCAGACTTTGACAGTGGTATAGGTGAGGGCTTTTGCTTAGTGCTTAGCGATTTCAAGCTCATATCTTCTCGCAGGGATTGCATCCATCTTTCGACTTGCTGAGCAATATAATACTACGACCGGAGTGATCAACAATTTGACATCAAAGTTGGTTTTCTTCTGTTTGATGCGTTATTATTGGTGGGCTGAAATAGCAACGCGTTTAGTTGGAGCATCTTTCTCTTGGGTCCGTCCACAATAATATATATCCTCATGACCAATACGGGCTGATACCCAGTTCAAAGGATGGGGAGGCATATTCGCCGTCTTCCTCATTCGCCGCTACGGGCGCCTTCCAGTTCTCTTTTGGTCCCAGGTGAGGATAAAATTAGCATAAACCTTATTCATTTAAGCGCTTCGCTGATGTGTTGCCCCATCAAAACAGGTCTTCGCTCTTGGGTTCCTCGTGGGGTGTACATTCGCGCCTAATTTGGCAACATTTGCTGGTAAGAAGTTCAGCTTTGTTGTCAATCTTCTAAATTGAAGATATTCTCTCAGGAATGAGATGTTTGACGGCTTTCTTCGGGTTAGTACGTTCTCTGCCTTTCTTCCCGTATTAAACGCGTTCCGATAGAACTGCGCCTCAAGTTGCGGTATGCTTGATTCTTGTGCATGTATCCCCTGAAGACTGAGACGTTCTCAAAGGGATTGTATATCGTCACAGATCTATATCCTTTTCACCTGCAGGCGCGGAAGGTAGAATTACAAAATAGCTTGTTTATTCCTTCTCACCTTCGACCTAGCTCAACTTCTGGACAATGGGATTCATTGTTTCCCCGTTCCTCTCTCCGTTCGCATTCGGCTTCCTTGTCGCCCGACAAAGCTGGAGATGGGCCTATGGAATTGGTTGCATCTATAGCGCCGTCGTATGTGTCCTAATCGCCCTTTTCTTGGATGAAACGTATGCAATGTCCCTATTATTCTTCCATCCCTACTGAATACGTACTAGAATGTACGACCGAACCGTAAAACCCATCCCAGAGCCGCCCACCTCAGGGTTCCGCTATAGAATCGAAACACTCGTTGGCATCACCGGAATTAAAATGGCCAAGTACCGAGTATCTTGGACAGAATCAATTCTCTCACCCATCAATGTCGTATGGCGGCCTCACCTCCTCGGGATTCTGCTCTTTGAAGGTATCCTATTTGGGTTTGGCATTGGTATCAACGTGCGATGTTGAATTCGGTCGTTTCGATTTGTTTTTGACCATTTTTATTACAGGTCACGAATGCTGTGTTCTTGGGAAGCCCTGCTCCAATTGGGTTCGGGTGGAGCCAGGACGCTATCGCTGGAGCATACGGTACACCGATCGTAGGTTCCTGTCCTGTTCGTCTCGTCCCCACAACTGAGTTTATAGGTATCTGTACTTTTGGGTGAACTGATCGGTCGGTATACAAATGATTGGATCATGAACATGAGTATCAGACGCAATCATGGTGTTTTCGAGGCTGAGAGTCGTCTTTGGTGAGTCTGTATTCTTAGGTGTTCATTTGTTATATTGAGCAAATGAAAGGGCTTGTTATATCGCTCTGCCTATGTACATATGCGGTTTCGTCACCCTCGGCGCATCGATTCAGGACCATCTGAATACGGCTGGTATCATTATGGGCTGGGGCATTTCAGAGCTGGCCATTATGATCAACACCGTGGCTATATGTAAGTACTTGCTCCGATTTCATTGTTCTACTTAGACTGATATCTCCCAGATGCGTACTGCAATGACTGCTTCCCGAAACACCAAGGTGAAATCAGCGCTTTGATAAATCTAGCGCGTGTCCTCGGAGGTATGTAATATTTAGTACTATACAGTTGCTATTTAGGCTCATAGCCCGCTGTGATAAAGGCTTTGCGGTTGCTTATTTTCAAGTTCCCTGGGCAGAAAAACGCGGTGCTCTCCAGACATTTGGTTGCGAAGCCGCGTATGTCCAGTGGAAACAACGAAAATGAAATCATTCGCTCATATTTTTTCTTTCCCCACCAGAATCGTCGCGGGCCTCTTCGTTCTCATTATACCTGCAATGCAGATATATGGACGGAGTTTACGAGTACGTAGGTTTTATCTATGGATACCCTTAGCCTCACCTTTTACAGGAACGGTTTTCGGTGGCTTGATTTATAACTAAGTATACAGGGCTATGATGCTCACTCCAGAATGTAATTAATGTGTTTACTAGTCTTGGAAGATTGATCCTGCTTTTTGCTCCAGGAATCAGTAGAAATTCCGAATGTTTTATCCTGACTGATACATATATTCACGAAGTACACGAAGCAATGGTGGGGGGTTAACAGATTCATAACGGCGTAAAGAGGTTTTCCTGGCACACTCATTGTCGTTGTAAGGACTCTTGTCGGTGCACTACCGGGTTAAGTAAACTTGTTGTTATTCCGAGCTTACGTCTAGTTCTCTTTAACATGATATCGCCGACACTTTACGCGCTGGCAAATCGTTCAGCCTGTGCGCACGGTTTGCTTTCAATCCCCTTAGGTCTTTTAAGCTGCTCGATTGTACGGCGGAGGTAGCGAATGCAGGAGAATAGGGCAACGTGCATGGACCTGGAGATCATGAAGCCGAATTTTGTGCATGCACTGTAGGACAGCGGGGAGATATTGTAGCCACCCGTGGCGACGCAACCGTTCGTGAGGGAGAAGGTGTGAGGAGGAGTTATCGAGCACCAAGGTCTGATTTATAGGCGAGCCCTATTTGTGCTCCCTGAGTCAAAGCGAGTAGTCGTCGATGCCCTCCGCCCACAACGATCCTCCATTCACGGTATCGACAGCTCATCCGGTATGCATCCAGCCTTTCCGAGCATCAGAAGTGCCGTCATCAGTTGTTGTGAACAAGACCGAGTCTGGCACGAGGATGCGCGTATCTGCTCCTGTGGTCGTCAGAACGCCAGACATGAGAACGTATGCTGGGAGCCCCATCCGTCAAAATGGCCCTCCTTCAGCGATATCGGCGCTTTATCCGGATACACATCCGTCCTTCCCTGCCACCATCGTAGTCACCATCAGCTCTTGAGCACGAGATCGAATTCATTGCGAAGAATCTTGCTGAGAAACCCTCGGATTGCAATTGTTTGATGAGCCTTGAGCAAGCGATGTGGAAGCCATTAGGATGGTCGGGACAGCAGGGTGTCGATGATGGCCGATGAAATCCCTAGGTGAGATTGAAGCGAGCGGAGAATGAAGGAGAGTCGCTGGCGAGAGTGTGAGACAATTTCGACATTGCCAGAGTGTTGGGCAACGGCCGACGACAGCGGCCGGCCAGAGGGCTTTCGAAGTACGAGATGAAGTGGGAGACGACGTCAATGGTGTCCTGGGAGATAACGGGGGGAAACAGGACAGGTAGAGGCCGGAAACAATGGACATAAGAACATCTAGGTATCGTCCCACATCACTGGAAAAGATGGCACGCAGTCGACTTGACATTGCCGATGGGTATCCTTCGTGGATCATGATGAAGAGGAAAAGTGCCACGGAAGGAGGCCTGATATGCGTAGCGCGTCAGGTGAGGCACCATTTATCCCATCCGATCGGATCAAGATCCTTACCTTGTTGGCTAGGCTACCATCACATCTCCTACATCGTAAATCACGGTGCGTCCAGTCTCTATACTGCATCCAATATCTCGTGCTCACCATACAACAGGGTGATATTCTCGAGACCCTTACCCTCCTGGTAACGGTAAATGATCAAACGTTTAGGATTCGGGCTGTAACAACGTTCTGACAAAGTAACCGGCAGTGCTCAAGATTTTGCCAGGTATCGACTCTGAAGAAGCTCAATGTTCGTGTAGCCACGAGTTTGCCCTGTATCACTGTCACGGACTCGTATGTGCCGTGGCTTGCCAGTGGCCGACCTTCAAGTAGGGAGACGAATGGGATGGAACGCCCCATCTGACCTACATAACGCAGCGCCATGAGATTCTCCCTGGCGCATGCTTCTCATAGCAACTTTGAGCCGAGCATATATATCCTCACTACGGACCCGGCCGTTCTTTATTGGGACCTTGTGCCGGTACCAATACCAACAACAACACCATCATGTCCGTCCCCGATAAGCACGACGTCGATTCTGAGAAGCACGCAGGCGACTCTGCGCCCAGTGTCGTCCTTCAGGAAGAAGATGTCGATCTCGCGACGTTCCACGAACTACACGCAGGTAGATTGGTCATTGACCCAGCGTACGAACCTCTCCTGTTCAACTATTCTCCTCACATCCAACTATTTGACACGTTCACAGAGAAGCCAAAGCCGAGTTTGGCGAGATTTTTGCCTCCAAGCTCAAGCTCTCTCGCGATGGGACCAAAGTCTTATGGCCCCAACCGACCGATTCAGCACGCGATCCCCAGAACTGGACTGACACTCGCAAGAGTATCCACCTCTTCATCGTCACGCTGGCCGCCATTGTTCCAGACTTTGACGGCGGCATAGGTGAGAGCTTTTGTCTAGTGCTTAGCGATTTTTTTGCCATTATAACCTCTTCTCGCAGGAATTGCGGCCATCTTTCGGCTCGCCGAGCAATATAACACTACGACCGGAGTGATCAACAATTTGACATCAAAGTGGGTATCAACTTCTTTCGTTTCGTAAGTCATTATTGCAGGGCTAATAGCAACGCGTTTAGTTGGAGCATCTTTCTCTTGGGTCCGTCCACAATGCATGCCCTCGTCACCAATACGGGCTAACACTCAATTTAAAGGATGGGGGGGCATATTCGCTGTCGTGCTCGTTCGCCGCTATGGGCGCCTTCCAGTTTTATTTTGGTCGCAGGTGAGAATAAGCTTTATTTATGGGGGCGTTCCCTTGACCATCAAAACAGGTCCTCGCTCTTGGCTTCCTCGTGGGATGTACATTCGCTCCCAATCTGGCAACATTCGCTGGTAAGAAATTCAACTTTGTTGTTAATGTTCTGAATTAAAGATAATCTCCCAGGAATGAAATGTTTGACGGCTTTCTTCGGGTCAGTACGGTGTCTACCTTTTCTTCCCGGACTGAACACATTCCTGTAGAACTGTACCTCAAGTCACGGTATGGAATATCAATCGATTCTTATGCTTGTATCCTCTAAGAAATTCTTAAAGGGATTATATGTCGTCACGGATCTATATCCTTTTCACCTGCAAGCTCTGAAGGTAGAGTTACAGAATATCTTATTTGTTTTTATTTCATGCCTTCTACCTAGCTCAACATCTGGACAACGGGATTCATCATTTCACCATTCCTCTCTCCGTTCGCGTTCGGCTTCCTTGTCGCTCGACAAAGCTGGAGGTGGGCCTACGGAATCGGTTGCATCTACAGCGCCGTCGTATGCGCCCTAATCGCCCTGTTCTCGGACGAAACGTATGCAGTGTCCCTATTATCCTCCCGTCCGTACTAAATCCCTACTAGAATGTACGACCGAACCGTGAAACCCATCCCAGAGCCTCCCACCTCAGGGTTCCGTTGTAGAATCGAAACACTCGTTGGCATCACCGGAATTAAAATGGCCAGGTACCGAGTATCTTGGACGGAATCAATTCTGTCACCCATTAATGTCGTATGGCAGCCTCACCTCCTTGGGATTTTGCTCTTCGAGGGCATCCTATTTGGGTTTGGCATTGGTATCAATGTGCGGCGTTGACCTCGGTCCTTACCACCTGTTTTGACTGTTTTCTCTCTTAGGTCACGAATGCTGTTTTCTTGGGAAGCCCTGCTCCAGTTGGGTTCGGGTGGAGCCAGGATGCTATCGCTGGAGCATACGGTACACCGATCGTAGGTTCCTTTCCTATTCGCCTCGTCCCCGCAGCTAAGGTCGTAGGTATCTGTACTTTTGGGTGAACTGATCGGTTGGTATACGAATGATTGGATCATGAACATGAGTATCAGACGCAATCATGGTGTTTTTGAAGCAGAGAGTCGTCTTTGGTGAGTCTATATTCTTAGATGTTATTCCGTTATATCGAGCAGATGAAAGGGCTTGTTATATCGCTCTGCCTATGTACATATGCGGATTCGTCACCCTCGGCGCATCGATTCAGAACCATCTGAGTACGGGTGCCATCATCATGGGCTGGGGCATTGCAGAGCTGGCTATTATGATCAACACCGTGGCTATATGTAAGTACTTGCTCCGATTTCATTGTTCTACTTAGACTGATATCTCCCAGATGCGTACTGCAATGACTGCTTCCCGAAACACCAAGGTGAAATCAGCGCTTTGATAAATCTAGCGCGTGTCCTCGGAGGTATGTAATATCTAGAACTATTCAGTTGCTATTTAGGTTCCTAATCTGCTGTGATAAAGGCTTTGCGGTCGCTTATTTTCAAGTTCCCTGGGCAGAAAAACACGGTGCTCTTCAGACATTTGGTTGCGAAGCCGCGTATGTCCAGTGGAAACAACGAAAATGAAATCATTCGCTCAACTTTTTTCTTTCCCCACCAGAATCGTAGCGGGCCTCTTCGTTCTCATTATACCTGCAATGCAGATATATGGACGGAGTTTACGAGTACGTAGGTCTTATCCATGGATATTCTTGGCCTCACCCTTTACAGGAACGGTTTTCGGTGGCTTGATTTATAACTAAGTATATATGTACATGACGATGATGCCCACTCAGAATGTAATTCCCGTGTTTACTAGTCTTTGTAGATTTACTCTCCGAATGTTGTTAACTTGATTGGCTGACACCGATATTCAGAAGCGCACGAGGCAATGGTCACCAGATTCATAATGGCGGGGGCTGTAAAGAGGTTTTCCAATCGTTGTCGCTGTAAGGACTCTTGTCAGTGAACTATCCGGTTAAACTTGTCGTTTTTCCGAGCTTATGTCTAGCAGTCTCTTTGATATGATATGGCCGGCATTATTCGTACATCGTCTATCTTTCTGCTATAGAGCGGATTCGTGTGTACCTGTACGGTGGTGTTGAGATCAGAACGGATATTTCCGTCGGGCCGACAAGCCGCCTACTCGTTGTTTCTCACTCTCATGCATGGGTCCTTCGTTTCGATAGAAATAACCTGGCCTATATCCAATCACCCGATGTTCATCCACGGCCGTCGAACGCGTAGCGACGGTCCCATGGTATGGGGGTGATCTCCGTTTCCATTTGCAGGGCTAAACCTCTGGACTCTTTGATATCCGTTCCTCAGCTCTCTTGACAGAGAGTATTTCTGTATCTGCATCTAGACAAGAAACTTGGATAGGTTTAATATGAGCCTAGTAGGACATATAATCCACCGCTTACTAGATGTTCGACATTCAGATTGTCTTGGAGGACTTATCTGGCGACCACGGGGTTGGTCTTTTCTACTGGGAGCCCGGTTGAATTGGTTAGTCATTCGAATCATCGTTTTATCTTAACCCTGCAAAACATCCTCCCAGCTCTTGGTTCGTCTCGCGAAGTGAGTGGTCTTAAATCATTACCACCGGCTTATCCGTACTGACTGCTCTTCTAGGATAACCTTTTAGTGGATGGCTCAGGGGCAGCCAGAGATTCTATGTCGATGTTTGGTAAAATACTAGACATATCTGAGATCCGCAGACTCCACAACACTCGGTTTGAGTCCGACGTCAGATCGGGAAAGGTCTAATGACGATCCAGGTGATGTCATAACTGCAGACTACTTGTAATATAAGCGAAGCGACACAAGCTTGAATGGAACACAATTCTCCGCCACCGAAGACTTCCAGAATGGCTAGCAAAACGAGACCTGGATTAGTATGTTACGCCGTTCAGTCATCGCCTGTCATTTTTACCTACAAGGTCACTAGGCATTCGCAGTCGCTGGTGGTATCACACTCACAGTCGCAGCTATGCTTATGATGCAGCAGGATATAAAGGCAAAGGAAGGCCCCGCATCCATGTATAGTGAGCTACCCCGATTCCAAGTTTACGGCTGCAACTCATGGTGTGGTAGAACCCAACGAAACACATGGCCCGAATGACTCGGACCTCAAGTTGAACTCTACAGACATAAACCAAGTCGTTGAAGGGAAGTCTAGAGGAGATCAAACCCCGCAGGCAGTGGGAAAACCGCGTTGAACGAACTTCTCTTCATGTCAACGATATCACTACAGTAACGTGTCATTAAAATATTGTGCGGGCGATGCTGCATGTGTGATAGTGCTATAGGTTCACCTGTCATGAGTTCACTATATTTCTCGGGTGTCAGATGTCACACAACCTACTTCCTGAATATGGATTCTACCTTTGGAACAACTTCTCCAAGTGAAAATGTCGGGTTGTGTCGGGCATTGTTGAGTTGAAGGATGATTCGGGTTAGGATCTTTAGATTCCAGGTACCTCAACGAACCTTCTTAGGCGATGAACAAGGCGTTCTCCTGTAAAGCATTTGAAAAGCAGGTTTGTATTAGTATCTGGATCGCAGTCTTAAGTATTATCGTAGTCGGAGGATGGTTCGGTGCAACGGTCCGATCATCCGGTCAATTCTTTTTTTTGGACGCAACAATTCCTTGACAATTGCCAACAAGGAGTGAACATTGCATGTTGGGCTCGTCACCCTCGCACTTTCAATGAAACGCAGATTGTTACTTTTCATGGAGCTGGATACTTCTTCACGCGTTCCTCTAGGTACCAAATATTCTGATAATGGCGACTTTTAGAAACTTGACTCCAAGTTTCCAACCTTGCGCTGTTTGTCGCCCCGTTTTCTACCACTTTTGCTGTTTGTGAGTCCCACATTGAACCTCGCACTAGTATAGAAACTGAATCTAACTAGCACCATGTAGCCTGCCTATCATCGGCTAACATAAGATGTTATCTATTGGCGGCCCGTCCGGGTCGGCCACAACTTGCTTCCAGAAGCATGTAGAGTCACGGAAACCTAGCCATATCATCTACAGACCTTGGAGAAGAACGGCATGTATCGAATTTCGCTCCTGTGCCTCGCCAGCGTTGTTGCTAGTCTTCAAACGAATGTCGACTTGACATCCTATCTCAACAACAAGGCTGCATCGACAGAGGGACACCTTGCAAGCTTTGATGGGCATAATGGATCGTATCCAGCAGAATATCTACCATCTGGGACCCTGATCGATCAGTCCATACTTGTGCGTAAAGTGCTTCCACTACCATCTGCAGCAAACTGACTGTTGATCAGTATGCTCTGCCTAACTTTTCTGATGTTACCACTAAGGACAACATTAACTGCAGCGGACAAATAATCAGTATCCCTCCAGGGAAATACCACTCGTTCAACTTTCTCGGTGCAACCGATGGAACATCCTATGTCAATGGCGAATTTACGGCCCTGTATGACGACAACACCACGGAATCTCTAGGTTTCGTCGTGGCGCCGTGGTGGTTCCAGAATCCTTCCAATGGGTACGTGCATTATCTCGGCGTAAATGTGTGTAAATAATGAACTATGTTAGACCCATAACTGCACCCTTCTTGAATATGGGCTTGTCGAACGGAACCACGTTCAGAAACTGTGTGTCCAAGTCGTATCTAGGGTGAAGAACCGGGAGGTATCTAACTCAACCTAGATAACATCACCCGAATGTTCACTTTTCAGCACCATACTGATAACGCTAAGGTTCTCACCGGTGTAGTCTTGCCGAAGTCAGTGACCTTCGTATTTTCCATAGGCGCCCATTTGAGATTCCTCCATGCAGTGACACAGGAACTTCACAGCTTACTGGTGTTGTCAGTATTCACGTGTTCGCCATAACCCTCATCTCTGCGGACAAGCCTTCCTCTGTTCAACGTCCTTCCTTATACATTCAAAACGTGCGAAGCACAACCAAGTAAGTCTTCGCCTTCTCCTTTGACTCGTGTCGAGGGGACTCATTATGTACTAGATTTCGAATCTTGGATGATAAACAAATTCAACTTTTCGAAATCACACTTAACAACTTTGCCCCTAGTACAGCGGGCGTTGAGGCTTGGATTACACGCGATACGAGTATAGTGGTTGCCTCCGATTCTTTGGATACGGGTATTCCAGGCAGTGTTAGGCGCCTGCGGGGAGGTGATCAGGTTCGCATTTTGGTAGGTGTAGTAAACAAGGACGGTGTCAAGCCAGGCACCCCAATCTCTGACGTCCAAATCCTCATCGACGGCCGACCTGTGGGGAAACAATGGGATGCCATCGCTGGTATCCCCGATTTCTACACTGGAGACGACAGTTTAATGACCCATGAGAGCGCCGAGTGGTTCGATAATGCCAAATTTGGTCTCTTTGTCCATTGGGGTACGGTTTAAGTTTTCGTGTTCTGAACCCTGTCAGTGTCTGACAACAATGGATGTTAGGCATTTATTCCGTCCCCGCGTGGACTGTATCCGGGACACAGTACGCAGAATGGTATTGGTATTGGCAGCATAATCCTGCCAATGAATCCTCTGCGGTGTGGACCCATCACAAAGAAGTATACGGAGAGGACTTCCTCTACGACGACTTCTTCCCAGATTTCACCGCAAGTGAATTTAATGCGACAGACTTTGTCCAGTTTGTCGTCGATATAGGTGCCAAATATTTTGTATGCCTTCCTTATTGATCGCGGCTGTCTGTTCATCAAAACGGCCCTGTGAAGGTCATCACTACCAAGCACCACGATGGCTTTGCGCTGTTCGACACCGGGAATTCTTCAAATAGGAACTCTCTCCTGTATGGACCAAAGTATGTCAAAGTTCGTACGTCGGATGACCAGCTTCTTCTGACCTTGCTTCGAGACGCGATCTTATCGGCGAGATTGTGAATGCAACTAAAGCAACGCAGCCACAGTTACACACTGGAGTACGTCGCAAACTTCAACTGTTACTGATCATCCTTCTCATTGGTCCCCCAGCTGTACTTCTCCCTCCCCGAATGGTTTAATCCCGCTTTCGCAAAGTACGGTCACGCTGATGGAGGTGATGATCTGTATCACAGGCGAGGCGCGGAGGGAACCGTAAGAACCGAAAAAAACCATACAGTTGTACGCTGAAAACTTGGATAGCCCGGTTATAACATTCTTCAACGCACTGGGTTTGCCGGAGGTCTCGCGCAGTTCGTCCATCGCCTCTAATACACACGACGATAAAACCTCACACGTTCCTAGAAATGCGTACAATTCAAGCGAGTATGAGCCATACACAGATTATGTGGAAGTAGAAGACTTTTTGCAAGATATCATGAGACCACAGATGGAAGCGCTGTTCTATCAGTACAAGACTGATATTCTTTGGTGTGACATTGGTGGGCCAACTGTTTTCCCGGACATTGGTAGGGGTGGGATATGCTCTGGTTTCTTTCTACGCTAAGCCAAGAGACGGTAGCCCCAAGGTGGTTCAACTGGGCAAAGGAAAACGGTAGACACGTTATCGCAAATGCTCGATGCGGAGCGAACTATTCCGACTTTGATGTAAGCGCCTACAATTTACGCAGCCAGTTTCGGCTAATTCTTTTCAAAAAGAACCCGGAATACACTGATACAACCCACTTGAGTACGTGCTCCCATTCCATTCGAAAAGCTTTAACCACCGCATAACTAGAACTGCGAAAATGGGAATCGAGTGAGGGTTCAGATCCATACTCGTATGGCTACAACCAAGATACCCCCGATGAGAATTACCGGAATGCTTCTTATATTCTTCATTCGTTGGTTGACATCGTGTCGAAGAATGGGAACTATCTCATCGATATTGGGCTTACAGCAAACGGAACGATCGTGTCCCCGTCGAGGAATTCTTTGCTCAAAGTCGGAGAGTGGCTTAGGTTTGCGTAAGCCTTCATCTAAACGCGATGCCACTATCCAGTACTTATTCCTTCTTGCTAGGGGGGAGGCAATCTATGACACGCAGTATTGGTATGTGACTGCCGAGGAAGGCGACCTCCGCTTTGTGAGCCATCCATCTCAGAGTTTATATGTTGCCACTGAGCCCAATACAGACCACAAAGCCTGATGCTTTCTATATCATTTCTCTTTCTTATCCAACAGACGGTGTCCTTCGCTCGACGTCTCCCCTTCCTTTGAAGGACGGCGACAAAGCGACATTTCTAGGGCCCAATCAGAGCCAGAAGGAGCTAGCCTGGTTGTGGTCCGAGAACGGAGTTTTTGAGCTACTTGTTGACGAAGAAGAACTGGCGATGGTGCAAGACGTATGGGCCTTCAAGATCAGATATACCTAGCTGATCGTGTAAATGAACTACTTAGTATTCCGATGAGATGAGTAATAATATTACAAGCCTAATCAATACAATCATCTAAGATAATGATGTCTTTCCCTGCATTACTTGATACTTAAAGACATCTATGAACCCTAAACGTCCATCGTACGCTAAGCACCCAACAGCATCGAGCCACTTCGTCCGTTGCTGCTCTATATTGCAAAGAACGGCGCCACAGCATTTCCCCTCAGCACATCCGCCAGTGGTACCACGCACTTTCCAGACTTTGTTCTCGCACTCAGGTAACCCTAAGTTGAATGGATCTGGTAGACACATCTCGAGTTCGTCTCCGTTCAATTTGGGAAGTAGCGGAGGTAGCGTCGTGCACGTGGAGGCATAAGTGCACACATTGATAAGCTGAGCTGACGATAGATGTGGGGCGAGAAAGGAAAGAATGTGAAACTGGAGTTCAGTAGGTAGCATGCAGAGGGTGGAGGATTTCGTGGGAAGAAGGATGGTTCGAGAGTAACGGAGTAGGCCTAGAGCTTCTTCCTTGGCCTTGCGTTTGTAGTACATGTTCCTTGAAAGGATTAGCCGCAAGCTGCCTTCCAATTCTTTCCAATCGGTGTCGTCGGACGATGTATCGTCATCGTCCGACTCTGTGGCCATGCGATTAGAGTAGAGCTCCACGTTGGAAAGAACAAAATTGCTCTCTTCGATAGCACCGATGATGCGCTTCACAGCACTGTGTCCGAGTGCGTTGCCGTTGCACTTGAATGTGTGTAGGTGACATCGTTCGGGAGAGGAGATGTAGGAGATAATATGTGGTGCCGAGCGACGTGTGATACCAGTAGCTGAAACATGAAGTTCCTTCAAATATGTTGACCGTAGGTTTGAGAAGAATGCACCGACGAAATTGTCAGAAAGGGCGGTATTGGTAGCGAGAGACAACATTTCGAGATGCGACGAGTTGATACCGTTCGTGAAAGTCCCGATGACTGAGAGGTCTCCTGAGAATAAGTTCTAACAACGATGAAAATAGTACCTTGAGGGTATATATAGAACTCACATTCTGCAAGAACAATTCGGTCAAATGTTGGTTCCCGTTTAGGTATGTTGCGATAGCCAACAATCCACGGTCACCGATCTCATTCGAGTTCAAGCTGATTTCCGTTATTCGATATTTCCTCCCTGCTGGAGATCCTAAGAACTGAAAGAGAACAATACATCCGTCGTCGGACAGCTTGTTATGTCCAAGAATAAGCTTCGCGACTTTTCGTCGTGAAGTTATCATGGCTATCACATCCTGGGCACCTAAAGCACTTCAGAACTAGAAATAGGAGCACATTTCGATTCATGTACCTTCCACACCGGTTAGCCCTTCGTCCATACGGTCGATGAATCCTCTCGTTGAAAGTAGAGCCTTTGCTGATCCACCTGTACGACGACTTCGACCTTTGGAGGCCATCGTACGAGAAGGGAAGATATGCGTGGATCCGGCGTAGTCCAGCCTAGAAGCTAGAGCTGGTGATGGGGCGCGGCGAGAACAAGCAATGCTGCTGCCGCCGTTCGCGGAAATCATGATGTATCATTACGTAATCTGCGGCCGTCTCCGAGTCGGACAGGGGCTTCGGAGTTTGCTCTTCAGAAAAGTTGAACTCTCTCACCAACCAGAAGTTTATAAAAAAACAATGTCGGTCACACGTCCCCAAGGCGCAATTCGAACAAGGAACTGCGTCAACGATCCCAAATATACGCGTAACTGTAGTCCTTCTCTTCAGCGAGGTTTAAATCCTGATTCTTTTGCAGACTGACAGACCGAGGCAACAGTTCGTTCCTAAGTTTGACAGCAACGTAGAAGGATTTTGTTCTATGTTTCCCCTGCAGGGAATCGCTGTTGAGCTTGCCCCAGACGGTAATGGGTAGTTGGATGACCGGTCTTCGAAGTCTTCTCTTACTCCACAACTTGTCACCGACCCTGCCGTCCATTCTCCGCAGAATCTGAGTCGCTATCGTTCCACCCAACGGCCTTGGACCTGCACAAGATTGGTGAGTCGAAGCCGTCCTCATACCCATGACACTCGTATGCTGACATCCAAAATCATCAGAAACAATGAGAATACGTCTTGTACTGGCAAACAATGGCAGCGTAGCTCGGGACCACCTCTCGCTAGAACGCACCTTCCTATCTTATGTTCGCACCAGCCTGGCGCTCGCCTGTGCTGGTGTGGCTGTGGTTCAATTCTGCACCCTCGCTACAACGGGCTTGGGGAATATACAGGCTTTTGCCCGTCCATTAGGCGCATCCACCGTGGTTCTAGCCATCGCTCTTCTTGTGGTTGGGGTCATTCGGTTCTACACGGTGCAAACACACCTAACACGAGGCTTATTTCCTGTCTCGCGAATATTCGTCTATGTCATATCCACCTTTCTCGTGGCTCTGATCGCTGTTGTTTTTGGGGCGCTCGTATCCGAGCAAAAATCCTACTAGCTAGGAGGGGGGGAAAGGTGAGCATACGCTATAATTTATTCAACAATAGATGTTGACATTGCTGGTACCAGAGTTCGTTATCGCACGACAAAAAGATCGTGGCTCTCGCCGGCGAGCGAGCAGTGTATCGACTCACTTCTTTCAAAATTGATCGGCGGAGCGCGGAGCTCTGTCTGTATTTCTAGATTATGTTGATACCCATCTTGAACCACGTCGCATCAAAGATTTCCTTGTCACCATTTCAGAATTTCTGTCAAATTTATCCAACAATCCCAAATTGCCCCCGTCAATTCTGATGCACGACATATTGCAGTGAAAACTTTGTGCTTGGGCCTAAAGCCGAGCCGTCCATCCTAAAGTCACAGTTTTCTTAAGTTGTTAAGTAGATGGATAGGGTTTACCGACCGAAATGCTGGGTGATTTCTTTTCTTTTGGCTTCACCTCGAGTCTCAGAGGTCTCATACTTTCTGGAGCTTTGTATTCGAGTGCCATGAGCTATACTGAACTTACTGAAGATTTGAAGGACATGTGTCTCTCGAGTCATGAGGCAAACAATAATGCTACTTAGCCATGCGTACATATGCGCCACCGGTAGACTCGGTCCGATACTCTGCTTGCTCAAACTTCTGTTCGGACCGCACAGTACAAGACATGTTGACCACCAACCCCATTCTCATTGCTCTGATTCCCTTGCTATATGCTATCTTATACCTTCCTACAGCAACTGAGAATGCTTTGAATCTTCCTTCGCTTAACAAAGAAAACGTCCTATTACTTACAGCCCACCCAGACGACGAATGCATGTTTTTTGCGCCCACCATTATTTCTCTGCTGTCTTTTGTCCAAATCCACGTCCTTTCGCTGTCTACAGGAAACGCTGATGGTCTGGGAGATATTCGGAGAGTGGAGTTGATGGAAAGTCTGGAAGTGCTTGGTGTTAAGGAAGGAAACAGACATATTGTTGATAACCCGTACGTTTACTTGATGGTGCATGTATTTCCTTGCTTCTTACTGTCCGTCAGCGCACTCCAGGATAACATTACTGCATCCTGGGATTCCAATATTATCTCAGATATCTTGGGTGGCTACGTATCGGACTTGGGCATTACGACGGTGCGTCGCTGGACCGGTATTTTCTTACAGACTCTAATCCAACCGTAGATACTGACGTTCGACCGAACGGGCGTCTCTAGGCATCCAAACCACCGATCGCTCCCAGAGGGAGTGAAGCATTTCATAGAGACGACAGCCTTGCAACCTCCTCCCAAATTCTTCGCCCTAATCAGCGTTCCCACGTCGACGAAATATGTCGGGATTCTCGCTCCTCTGCTGGCCAAGTTTGACTTGTACAGCACGAAAATCTTGCATGGTATCTTAGGTACACCAGGACGGACGGATACTATGCCGGTTTTTGTAGCAGGGGTGAAAGAGTATCTGACTGCCCATCGAGCGATGCGGGCACACAAGAGCCAGCTGGTCTGGTTCAGGTGGCTGTATGTGCTGTTTTCGAGGTATATGTGGGTGAATGAATGGAATCTAGTACGACTTAGATGATAATGATACACTGTCGACGCTCGTGGATAAGCCCAGCGCCTTGACCCAGCTCCTCAGCCACGATACCGCTCCGCCCTCTTTGCGCTTGAATCTCCGCCCAGCCTGGGTGTATATTGGCCGTAGGTAAAAGCCGACGATGGCCCTGAGAGAAATCAGAGAGAGAAACAGTAGATTACTGAGATAGACGCACCAGAGCGCACCCTGAATCCACATAATCAGAACCTGGTCCCGGAACGTCACCCAAAAGACATTCTTCCAGTCAATCTCCAGCACCTCTCTTGCTGGCTGCTCGTCGCCAACAGCCTCGAAATCATCGCGTGCCTCTTCAAACTGAACAAAAGGCCGTATCTTTCTCAGATATGCCGTCTCGAAACGGAGATCTGGTATGGGAGGGACGCTGGCACGGCGATGAGTGGTCATGGTCGGAAAGGAAGGCGAATGATCACGTGCATCGCACTATCGCGGAATCAAAGCTGCAATAATTCACTCATTTAGTGACACACTGTCATCATGCTGCTCGACGTCGTTTGCGGTGAGCATGTCCTCCAGATTTACTACTACGACGACGGTTAACAATTCTGTGAGTGATATTCTAGTTTGGTGACAATATACTGACCCCTCGGAAGGAGGAATGAAGGTCAGCCTTACCTTGCAGAACAACGGCAGCGTAGCCCGGGACCACCTAGCATCGGAACGTACATTCCTTGCGTATATCCGTACAAGCCTTGCTCTCGCGTCGGCAGGCGTGGCTCTTGTCCAATTCTTCAGCATTGCCTCGATACATTCAGGACACATCCAAATATACGCTCGTCCAATAGGAGCAGCGACCATCGTACTCGCCATCATTCTTCTTGTCATTGCAGTGATTCGATTTTTTTCGGTACAAGCGTATCTGACGCGAGGTCTGTTTCCTGTCGCTCGGGCGTTTGTGTTCGTCCTGTTTGCCTTTCTTACGGCGTTGATTGCGGTCGTTTTTGGTGCTCTTGTTTCTCAACGAGAGTCCTGAGGCTTTTGGAGGTGTGTATCACGTTTCCATCTGCTACGAAACTACGATTAACATGGCAGCAGACGCAAGCCCAACTCGATTTCTTGGACGCCTCTCGCCAGTGTTATTTAAAGGAGCAAAATGGATCAGCTATGGTTTCGCTTCCGGAGAGACGGCATCCTCAGGCCCGGATAATTGAAATAATACCTACGATACGGCGATTATCATTAAAACGAAGTCAAAATAGTTTTTCTCGACATTCTGTTGGATACGGGTCACTAAGTGCGAATGTTTAGCGACGAGGGAAGTGCACTTCATTTATGACTTATTTTTACAAGTTCAAAGGTTTCAAAGAATGGATTCAAATGTTGCATGAACGGTCGGCCGGTGTTGACACTGAAGGGCCCGTACAGCATAGTATTGCCCGACGGTGTTTATATATGATTTCCCGATCCTGCTTGTCAAAGCTCCCAAAGAACTTTGATACTGGCGACACCGTAACTTGTGCTGTTTCGCTGCTTCTGGGTGCTCGGGGGGCTTGGAACAACTCGCCTACTTGAGCTATCACTTTAAGGAGTACGTCTCAAAGACCCCACCTTCTGAACTCATCCAGACGCTGTCCTATTTACCCTTTGCCCATCGAAATTAACCGGGGACATTAAGAACCAGTCTTACAGCATCCCTTCGCTTCACAAGAGGACAATTTCATCAGGGTCCACTTCCGCACCCCAAATCTGGTCCGGCACGCCTTTGTTCCGGTAAATACCAGAACCAATTCGCTCTGCCTTCCCAGAACGGATATTTTTGAGAATTGGTTGCCACTCGACTGCACACTAGGCATATAAGGAAGAAAAATGACAACCAATTCGACACCAATTCGTCAGCCCCCGATGTATAAAAGGCCTAGATGTCGAGGCTTATATCTCAACATCAACCACCTACTTTGCCACCCACCAATAGTCTCCCCTGCCGCTGTAGTCTCTTTTTCCTCGCCGCTCTATAAACATGACCTTCCTTTCCACCCCAGCCAAACGTCTGCATTATCCCCCACTCTCTTCGCGGCGAGCTCGTCGTGCCCCCATCGACGAAAACATGTGCGACATCTTTATATCCTCTCACTCCAAACTCCCCGCTCATCGTTTTCCACAGACGCCATCATTGCACACGCTGCTCCTACTCCACAAACTACCGAAGTTGCTTCGTGGCGCACGAACAAAAATTCCAGTACGTCCTCCGTCCGTTTCTCGACTCCTCCTTACTAATACGCCCATTCAGCCCCGCCCGCCCGAGGGTGGTGCGCACCTGCAAAGACGCACCGTCCTGCTCTTTCCGGAGCAGCGACCCAAGTGCAATGATCCGCCATCGACGTCTCTTTCATCGTTCTGAACCGCACCCGTTCGTCGTTATTACGCCAGAGTCCATTGCTCTTGACGAGGTCATTGCGGGCCTCACCAGTCTGGCAGTAGGCCGGGCCGGGCCCTCCTTACACGATTCAGTCTCTTCGATGGCTGTAGATGAGGACTTCAACAGCCATAACGCGCAGCAGAATGTGCCGCCACCGTTCAACTTCGACAGCATGGAGTAGTAGTGGCAGCCGGCTGTTTTGGTTCGCCGCTCACTGTCTGTAACGTCCTTCAGGCGGCATGTCAACGCCTCGGAGAGGACGAAAAAAAATTACAAGGACTAATAGTTATGTTACAATTACTTATCTTCAAGCATGCCCCCTCCCCTTTTCTCTTACACCTCCGCCATCGCCATCACCGTTACCCGCACAATGAGCACTCATGCAGCTCGATATTCTTATTTTATCTCTCTCTCTCTATTTTATTTAGATGCCTTAGCGGCTCAGTTGTATTGTTACCCTTGTAAATGGGCATAAACCCCAGAAATCTCTTGTTCTTGGCTGACAACCAGATGAAGTGTGATAGAACTCGTTGCTAAGCCCTTCACACCAGTCCGCGCCGCTCCTACGATAACGGAAAACTACCACGTTCAACCTGAACTTCGCCCGGTTTGAGACGTCGATTAGTTCCGGCGTTGAAATGATAGCGAATATTGTCTGCTGTGTGCCATCGACCAGAACGTTCTCCTTACCAGCTGTGTTTCTGCCTAGGCCTTACTTACAAGGCTAGTACTTACTATGTCTAGAGCCACACCAACGGAGGAAGTCGAACTTCATTGCCACTGAAAAGCCAACGAAAAGTTGAGTTGGAAACTCTAGTTCAAGCACGAAGTTGAACGAACACCATCCGATACTACTAAATTTGATACTAGGACTTTCACGCATGTTCCCACAAGAAAGGATCGGCGATCTAGGTTATAAGATAAGTAGGAGGCGCGCAAATTCGAACCGAACTTCAACGTTCTCGGGAGCGACGCGACGGGCGCGTCGCGTCACAGGTCACGGTACCGATTAGTCGAACTCTCCAATCTCGGCATTCGCCGGCCCCCCTTTCACCTTTGACTCTCTCTCTCGTTTCAAACTTATCTCCTCCTTTATACTCTGGTTCTTCTACGGCATGTGCATTGAGGGTTCGAGGGGTGATCACCGAAAAATTCGACTTGGTCATAACGCGAAGTTTCTGCGCTAATCTCTGCATCGTTATACTGTTCAGCTCAATGGCATGCCGCTTTCACCATTTCTATCCTCCTGCGTCCTCGTCGTGTCCATCACTTTCCTCGTACCTTCAAAATCTTCCGGAGGGATACGGTATCATCGATATCATTGGCACAATCAAAACCAGTCCTGTTGAAGCAATCATGCCTGGCGATGACCAGCTTACCATCCGGTTTCTCAGTGAAGAACTGGCGAGAAAATACGTAAAGAGTCGTGGCGCTGGCCTTGAGTGGTAATCGACGTTGGATGGAGAGCCTTTGCCGTAGATCAGTGTCTGCGTCGTTGCAGCTATTGAATACCCCCAGTCGCCACGCTAGATGACACTTAGAATTTTGCCCCTTTGCCCTAGGACCTTCGTGAAGAAGACTTGAGGAGCAAGAAGTGGAGTACGTCCGATTTGATCCCATCAACCAGCAGGTACAATTTCTTGATATATGGCAATGCGTTATGGCCCGCTCATCGACAGATATTCAGTCATTCCTACTTCAAAGAAGCGGGACTATCTTTTGAACAACCAGACGGGGACGAATCTCTGTTCCCGGCTTATAACCCCAGGAGGTCGTTAACCAGAGGAACATGGAGCATATATTTCGGATATGCAATGTCGCTAGTTTTGACATGGCTCGTACTGTTCGGAATTGGCTCTGTGGCTTCGAAGAGAGCGGGGCACATCGTGCTCTGGCAGCGTCCAGTGCTATAGTCATCCATCCTTGCCTCCCCATCTCCTTGTTCTAATTCGACTACTGAGTCCTTGAATCTGCTGCACTACGTCTGGTGAAATTATCGAACGATTCGATCACATGCCGATTCTCCATGTTGCGTGGAGGCCCTGCTCTTCATGAGCTCCCAATATCGTATGCTGAACATCGATATCTGTTTCTTCCAACCTTTGTGCTGACCCGGAGTAAAATTTTAACAAAACAGAATCGCAGGCTGAACCATTGCCTGATTGTGACATCCTTTCGGGCTCTCGGCTCCGTGGCCTCCCAATTTTGCGTGCGCTGTGCGCTGAGATGTGCTTACTCTCCCAATAGGATGAATTGCCGCGCGATCATCCTCCTTGATCCGCAATGTCTGTCTCCCACAGTGATTTTTCTACCACCTGTCGCGGCCAGACTGTACAGTTCCAGGAAATTTTCGACAGGCCCTGAGGTCGCAATGAAAAATGGTTCATGTACCGACCCCGTTAAAGGGCTGCAGATAGCAGCTACACCCTCTCAACCTCCAGATAGCTGAGTCTGTTCTATACAAGTAGCTTCGGCCATACAATATTGAAGAGGTCTGGGCAAAGTTAGACGTAACCTCTGAACAACAATAAGTCTAACCGAGTAGTGCACTGACAAGAGTCCTTACACCGACGACGACAATACCAGGAATGACTCTTGACGCCGTTATGATGACCGTCACTTCGTGAATATCGGTGTCAGCTGGGTGGCGGTGAGTGAAGATGAATACATTCGTAATTGCTACCGATTTTTGAGCGGCGAATCTTCTATGACTATTATACATAATACCATATCGTTGCGCAGTATCAGCATGTGTATACTTAGTTATAAATCAAGCCACCGAAAACCGTTCCTGTAAGGATGAGACCGAGAATATCGAGAGATAAGACCGACGTACCCGTAAACTCCGTCCATGTATCTGTATAGCGGGTATAATGAGAACAAAGAGACCCGCTACGATTCTAATAAAGATAAAAAGGAAAAAGGTAGGTCAATGATTCCATTCGTGATTGCTACTGGACATACGCGGCTTCGCAACCAAATGTCTGAAGAGCACCATGTTTGGTCGCCCAAGGAACTTGAAAATAAGCAATTGCAAAGCCTGTATTAAAACGGATTAGGAAATCAAATACCAGTTGGATAGTACTAGATATCACATACCTCCGAGAATGCGCGCTAGATTTATCAGAGCGCTGATTTCACCTTGCTGCTTCGGGAAGCAGTCATTGCAGTACGCGTCTGGCAATATGTCGGTGAAAGTAAAGCAATGGAATCGGAGTAAGTACATACATATAGCCACGGTGTTGATCATAATAGCCAGCTCTGCAATGCCCCAGCCCATGATAACAGCACCCGTATTCAGATGGTTCTGAATCGATGCGCCGAGGGTGACGAAACCGCATATGTACAGAGGCAGAGCGATATAGCAAGCCCTTTCATCTGCTCAATATAACAGATGAACACCTAAGAATACAGACTCACCAAAGACGACTCTCAGCCTCGAAAACACCATGATTGCGTCTGATACTCATGTTCATGATCCAATCATTCGTATACCGACCGATCAGTTCACCCAAAAGTACAGATACCTATGAACTCAGCTGTGGGGACGATGTAAATAGGATAGGAACCTACGATCGGTGTACCGTATGCTCCAGAAACAGCATCCTGGCTCCACCCGAACCCAACTGGAGCAGGGCTTCCCAGGAACACAGCATTCGTGACCTAAAAGAGAAAACAGTCAAAACAGATCGTAAAGACCGAGGTCAATGCCGCACAGTGATGCCAATGCCAAACCCAAATAGGGTACCCTCGAAAAGTAGAATCCCAAGAAGGTGAGGCCGCCATACGACATTAATGGGTGACAGAATTGATTCTGTCCAAGATACTCGGTACCTGGCCATTTTAATCCCGGTGATGCCAACGAGTGTTTCGATTCTATAGCGGAACCCTGAGGTGGGAGGCTCTGGGATGGGTTTCACGGTTCGATCGTACATTCTAGTACGGATTTAGTACGGATAGGAGAACAATAGGGATATTGCATACGTTTCGTCCATAAAAAGGGCGATTAGGACACATACGACGGCGCTGTAGATGCAACCGATTCCATAGGCCCACCTCCAGCTTTGTCGGGCGACAAGGAAGCCGAAGGCAAACGGAGAGAGGAATGGGGAGATAATGAATCCCATTGTCCAAAAGTTGAGCTAGGTCAAAGATGAGAAACCAAAAAAAAAAGATGCGCTGTAATTTTACCTTCCGCGCTTGCAGGTGAAAAGGATACAGATCTGTGACGACATATAATCCCTTTGAGAACTTCTCAGACGATGCAAACAAAAGAATCAAGTGATATTCCATACCGTGACTTGAGGCACCGTTCTATAGGAATGTGTTCAGTCCAGGAAGAAAAGGTAGACACCGCACTGACGCAAAGAAACCCGTCAAACATCTCATTCCTGGGAGATTATCTTGAATTCAGAACATTAACAGCAAAGCTGAACTTCTTACCAGCAAATGTTGCCAGATTGGGCGCGAATGTACATCCTACGAGGAAACCAAGAGCGAAGACCTGTTTTAATGGTCAACGGAGCGCGCCAATAAATAAAGTTTATTCTCACCTGCGACCAAAATAGAACTGGAAGGCGACCATAGCGGCGAATGAGCACGATAGCGAATATGCCACCCCATCCTTTGAATTGAATTAGGTGTTAACCCGTATTAATGACGAGGATATGTATTGTGGACGGACCCACGAGAAAGATGCTCCAACTAAACACGTTGCTATCAGCCCTGCAATAATGACTGATCAGACGAAAGAAGCTGATACCCACTTTGATGTCAAATTGTTGATCACTCCGGTCGTAGTGTTATATTGCTCGGCGAGCCGAAAGATGGCCGCAATTCCTGCGAGAAGAGGTAGGCTATAAGGGCGAAAAAATAACTAAGCACTAAGCAAAAGCCCTCACCTATACCACTGTCAAAGTCTGGAACAATGGCAGCCAGCGTGACGATGAAGAGGTGGATACTCTTGCGAGTGTCAGTCCAGTTCTGGGGATCGCGTGCTGAATCGGTCGGTTGGGGCCATAAGACTTTGGTCCCATCGCGAGAGAGCTTGAGCTTGGAGGCAAAAATCTCGCCGAACTCGGCTTTGGCTTCTCTGTGAAGGGGTCAGATGGTTGGATGTGGGGAGAATAGTTGAAGAGAAGGGGTTCGTACGCTGGGTCAATGACCAATCTACCTGCGTGTAGCTCGTGGAACGTCGCGAGGTCGACATCTTCTTCCTGAAGGACGACACTGGGTGCAGAGTCGCCTGCATGCTTCTCAGAGTCGATGTCGTGCTTATCGCGAAAAGACATGATAGTAGTGAAGATATCTTTCCGAAATTCACTACCATATATACTCGGATCGGAGTTTCTGTGGGGAGCGCGGGCCAGGGGAGAAAATCTATGATAGTTGCTTTACGGGGGCGGTAACGGTCGGTCCTCTCTTTAGAATAGGGGAAAGTTTTCGCCGATTATCTACCTTTATAAGCAAGTCAGGTTAGAGCGTGAGAGAAGTCGCTACAACATTCTTAGCCACGAGAAAAGTCAATGTCCAGCAAGATTCGGGGTTTATAATGATAATGGATAACTGTAAGATGTCGTTGAAGTCCGAGAGATAAGACAGTGACAAAGACAGTGACGAGGGAAGATTTTCATGGACAGTTGCCTGGTGCGATTGAGGGGAAAGACTCGAATGTGAGTTAACAGACATAGGGTCACGCAGTCTAGTACATTATGGAATGCATCGGCAATCGCTTGCTAGCTGAGAAAAGGCAAGGCTTACGGAGTTTGTGCGCTGAAGCTAGCCAGTGTCTCGTAGACAATCGGGCATCAGTAAATTGAGAAAAAAATTGCCGGGCATTGCGGCGATCACGGCCCGGCGGAATTCTTCTCCGCCTTGTCAATGTGTTACAAGTCCATATAACAGAGGCAAAATGTTGTGCCTTTTCCGTAGGCCATTTTAATTCCGGGTAATCATAACTTGGCATTCAAGATTTCATGGAATTATTTCCCGCTCGTGTATTACTACTATAAGCTCAATAAAATGGGGTCTGGCTTGTACAGGTTTGATTGTAAACCGGTAGTAGTGATTGAATTTCACTCTTGGCTGACAAAAATTGCAGCATATGGCATAAATATTCTATGTACGACAAGTCAGCAAGCCCCATATGGGCCATATCTGTGACGTCGAAGTAATTCGACTACTATTCATCCATCAGAATCGGGACCTTCTTTGGAAAGCCCCTTGCCGTCGTCTTCTTCACCTTCCTCTGTATCTTTTTCCATGGCGGCCGCCTTCATCGTCTGGTCCATCGGTTTTCGTTTGCAGTTGAGGCCTGCCTAAATTTATTTGAATGTTTACTATATTGGGTTCACACTGCTCAGCGGTTTTTGTAAACGAGTTCTGTCACACCCCTAGCGCACTTCAGAGAAAAACTGGAGGCAGGAGCGAGGGATAGAAGTCCGTCATTCAAATTTCAGAGAACTAAGATGAGAGGCACTGAGACAGTGCATGGCATGAAAAACGGCATGCTAGGTTGATTCCGAGTCGGAGATCTCGGTTTTCTTCTCGTCGCGGAGGTCCATTGGGCCAGACACCCACACGGCCAATTCTTCTCCGACGCGGACCTCTTCTTCCGAGCCCGGAATTCTACTGTGCTGAGTTCTTTCAATATAAATACAGCCCGACTCAGCGCTAACGTCTCGACTCTCAAGCAACGTACCATCGTCTTCCCAAGAGTCGCAAATTCCCATCCTGCCCCGGATCCTCTCGAGTTTCATCCATCAACACATTAAGTTCCGCTAGTGGCATTTGAGGTAGGTTGCAGAGTTGGAGGTGGTGGTGGTCGCGTTGAAGGGCATTCAAGTAAAGCATTGGTGAGTTTGATAATGGCGCTCTCCTTGGGATTCGCTTCATAGCATCTTAGGGAATTGTTCAAGCCAACGAGGTGTGCCCTTACCCCTGCAATGCTACTATTTGATAGTGTCTGGAACGTCCTGGATGAGAAGGTCTGGCATCAACAAATTGAGGTGAAATCCCATTTCCTAGCAATGTTTCCATGACTGAAAAGATTGCCCTTTCCTAACAGTGACTCCGGGAAGCGATTGGCAGCGACGATGGCAGAGGAGGAGCGAGAACATATAGTATAAATTTGAGGTTACTTGTGTAGACAGCAGCTTCGTTGTAAATTGTTCATTGTAATAATAAATTTACTATTTCAAGTCTCTCTGAGGGTCTAAGAGTGGAAGTATGCGAAGATATATGCCCCAGCAACCTAAAAATACTAGCTGCTACGAGCCTGCTTTAAGACGGTGTTTGTGGTAAAGTCATACTTGCATATGGCATCAAGCTATTGTACCAATACCTTTCGAAGCCTGATATTCATTATCGGTATCGGAAATATTCACAACTCTACGTGTAGAATTATCATTTTTCCACGCTACATATGGGCATATAATGCTGGTACAATTATTTCAGACCTTTCCATGCATTTCGAGCCTTGCCACGGGCTTATACGGCCATATATATTTTTGTTCAAGTCACTGATGCCTCATTAAAGGAAAACGTCAAGACGCGCCGCCCGGCTTGAAATCGGCACCGCTTCCATTTGGCACTGCACAGTGCCGGCGGACGGCTAGCATGTTATGGACATGGTCATGCTGCCTGGAATCACGTACTTACAAGCAACTTGCAGGGGCATTTTCACGAAAGAAGGCTCGGTCTTGATCATAAACCGTCTCCGACATCACCAAAATAGCCAGCTTCCCATTTTCTACGGTTCCGCGGGTGACCGGTGAATTTCAAAGACTGTTGTTGTCAAGCTTGGGAGGTCGATTCAGGCAGGCTAAACGTGAACGCTACCGCAACTTTCTCATAACAATCAATCAAATAAAGGAAAGAACTCAATCGACAGTCAAGCTAAGGATGGCCGGATGTAAGAGACTGACTTGAGCCTAAGTCAAGGCTTCGCCGTTCTTACAGCAAATAAATGTTAAACACTTACATTCACCCAAGAGACGAAGATATATGTACAGACTTTCGTAACTAGTAATCATGAAAAGACGTCGAAACTACATTAATTACGCCATAGAGAAGCGTTTCTGTAAAGGCGCCGCTATGAGGCAAGAAATTGCACAGATAAGACTGACGTACTCGTAAACTCCGTCCGTGTATCTGCAGGGCTGGCACAATCAGGAGGAAGATCCCTGCCACAATGCTGGATCAAGAACATCAGAGGAAGAGTCTCGTTTCATCTTTCCGATGTACATACGCAGCTTCGCAACCAAACGTTTGAATTGCACCATGCTTTTCTGCCCACGGCACTTGGAAGTAGGCGACGGCAAAACCTTTATCGGGGCGCATTGGAACTTACAGGGATATCTGCATAGAAGACATTGACATACCTCCAAAAGTTCGCGCTAGATTAATCAAAGCGCTAATTTCACCTTGATGTTTCGGGAAGCAGTCATTACAGTACGCATCTAGTAGCATGTCGGCTTGGAAAGCAGTGGAATCGAAGCAAGTACACACATATAGCCACAGTGTTGATCATGGTAGCCAACTCTGCAATACCCCAGCCCATAATGATACCAGCGGTATTCAGATGTTTCTGGATCGATGCGCCAAATGTGACAAAGCCGCAAATGTACAGAGGTATAGCGATGTAACAAGCCCTATCACTGTACTCAGCATTATGAACTGATGTCCAAGAAGACGTACTCACCAAAGACGAGACTCAGCCTCGAAAACGCCAGAGTTGCGTTTAATGCTCTTGTTCATGATCCAATCATTGAGATAGCGACCGACAAGTTCACCCAGAAGTACGGATACCTGGGTGTACAGCGTGCGAATGATGCAAATGTTTAGGGAAAGAGGAAGACACTTACGATCGGGGTACCATATGCTCCGGCGATAGCATCTTGACTCCACCCAAATCCAACGGGAAGTGGGGTTCCCAAGAACACTACATTGGTAACCTGTGCCAAAGGAGTCAGTCCAAGATATCAAACTGCGTTGGAGGCGCAGTACGTTGAGACCAATGCTAAATCCGAACAACACACCCTCGAATAGAAGAACACCTAAGAGATGGGGACGCCAGACTACGTTGATTGGTGAGAGTATTGATTCCGTCCAAGATACGCGGTACTTGGCCATTTTGATTCCGGTAATACCGACGAGGGTCTCGATCCTGTAGCGGAGACCTGTGCTGGGTGGTTCTGGGACGGGTTTTACCGTTCGGTCATACATTCTAGGATGCGTCAGTGAAAGCTGAAGATGGATCTTGGTCAGGTTGCCTACGTTTCATTCATGAAAAGGGCAATCAGAATGCAAACGACGGCGCTGTACATGCAACCAATTCCATACGCCCACCTCCAGGTTTGCCGTGCAACGAGGAAGCCGAAGGCGAACGGAGAGAGGAATGGGGAGATGATGAACCCCATAGTCCAAATGTTGAGCTAGACAACAAATTAAACATGAGAACCAGTGTATTCTGTGCCACTACCTTTCGCGCTTGAAGATGGAAAGGATATAGATCCGTGACAATATACAATCCCTGTGAGAATGTCTCAGAGAAGGCACCAAACTATCAATTAAGAGATATCACATACCGCAACCTGGGGTGCAGTCCTGCCGACACGATATTATCAGCACGGGAAGAAAACGCCAACATCGGACTAACGCAAAGAAAGCCGTCAAACATCTCATGCCTGAAACGCTATCTTTAACTCTGAACGTTAACGACGAGACGAAAGTTCCCACCGGTAAAAGTTTTCAGATTTGGCGCAAAGGTACATCCGACAAGGAAGCCAAGGGCAAGAACCTGTTCAATGGTAGACAACATCAATGGAGACGCCCAAATTTAGACCATGCACTCACTTGTGACCAGAATAGAATTGGAAGACGACCGTATCGGCGAATGACCATCACCGCAAAGATGCCTCCCCATCCTTTGAGCAAGAACATTAGCTGAATTATGCAAGTGCACGAAGCAGACTAACCTAAGAGAAAAATACTCCAACTGAAAGTGTTGCCATTTTAGCGCAGCACCAGACGATCTTTTGATAAAGTAGGCTTACTTAGACGTTAGATTGTTGATCACCCCGGTGGTAGTATTGAATTGCTGAGCAAGCGGAAAGAGGGACGCAATTCCTGTGAGAAGGAGGAAAATCCATCAGGCAACGAGTTCTCACGAGTACTAAGCAGAACTCTCACCTATACCACTGTCGAAGTCAGGAACAATGGCGGCCAGCGTGACGATGAAGAGGTGGATGCTCTTGCGAGTGTTACTCCAGTTCTGGGGATCGCGTGCTGAATCGGTTGGTTGGGGCCATAAGACCTTGGTTCCATCGCGAGAGAGCTTGAGCCTGGAGGCGAAGGTTTCGCCGAACTCAATTTTCGCCTCCCTGTGAACGTGTCAGATGGGGAGAATAGATGAAGAGGAGAGGCTCGTACGCTGGATCAATGACCAATCTACCTGCGTGTTTTTCGTGAAACGTCGCGAGGTCGATTTCTGTCGCGTCTTCCTGAAGGACGATGCTAGGAGCAGAGTCGCCTCCATGTTTCTCAGAGTCGATGTCGGGCTTGCCACTGGCGGACATGATGATTGTGGGGGATACCTTTCCTCCCGAAAATCACCATCGTTATATATAATCGGTTCGTGTTCGCTCTGAGAAGACCACTCAGGGCATAATCTCACGGGGTCCATTAAGCAGGTCAGACGGACATTTCGTCGCAGTACCTCTTCCCATTGTTGGAAGATAGTGGACACCTGTTTTGCATTTCTCATGCCGGTAACAAAGTGCTCAAGGTTTCCTTGTCCCATCGCTCTCAGAGTGGACGAATGTTTTACCCGATCCTTCAAGAAGATAATGGGATGTTTGCGGCAGGAATGCCGCTAGAGTCAACGGTCTACGTGGAAGAAAGTCATTGATATGATATTCGGGCAGAAAACACGGCGCTTAGAATGTGATGGCAAGCTTCTAGTAACTGATTAGATTCCAGGCGGACGGCGCGCGTCTCCCACTATACCTGTATATGGGCGAACGACATTGGCTGTTCCAAGGCAGGGTTCACACCAAAGGTAGGCGATACAAGTCTCAAGACATTCGAAGAACCTGAGTATATCCCTAGCATGATGGGATAAACTGGGCAGTCGACTTGACAAAAGGCAGCAGATTCCGAGGTGGTGGTTGGTGTTGTTACCGGCACAAGGTACCATCAAGGAACGGCCGAGCCCATAGCCCTGACATGGCGAACCATTGCCCATACCGTTGCGACCACGCTATTGAGTGCGTCGTGCGGAGTATAGACTCTTCGTGAGGTACACTGATGATAACGGACCATACGAGCTTGAGTCTGAGAGTGGGAAGGCTATGCGCATTGTATGGATCTGGGATCCTATCTATAAACGACGATTGCACCGTAAACACAAATACATCAAATCAAAAAAAGACGCGTACCTTTGCACCCAGAAATCTCCGCCAAGTCCGCCCCTCCCTTAAAGAAACTCATACAAACTTGAAGACCTTACGGCCCAGGGCCCACAGTCTTGTACATTTGTGATGATAATCCGACTCAGAAATTGAACATCGAAGGCCAAAAGTCTGATCCCGGAGACCTTATCAAGGCTAGCGTTCACGCATTTTGGGTACCTGAAACTTGTATGAGATGGTAACAACCATGGATTGTATTGTTGAAAAGTCACCTTCATAGACTTGCAGATCTTGAGAAAGTTCAAGACTCGAGACTTGTTAGAGTCTTCGATCAGTGGCCCATCGGACAGCGGCTTTGAATTCTTCAAATCCGTATGTAGTCTGGATTATAAGTGACGGGGGGAAACGGAGCGTATAACAAAGATACTAGGAAGATGATGAGACGTAAGAGGAAGATGCTTCGGAGCGGAAATAGCCGAGAGTGATGGTTGTTTTCTCTTCCGTCATATCTTCGCGGTTCACTGCCTGTTAACGTTTACGACTGCCAGACAAACGTTCAATTTGAAGTGAAAACCCTCAGATAAAATTACAAGCGCAAAATTCCCTGAAAATCCTGTTGCATATATTCTGATCGTCACAGTACTGAAGTACTTCATTGCCCGCTTACCTACCCGATGATTCATTCACCGACTGTCCAAGAAAGGAGAAGAAAGGCCAGCAGAGCGAGGGCACCTTTAGAGGAGCCATATTTTCAAAGAAATGATTGGATTTTTTCGTCACTACCGGTATGTATGATTATAGCCTGCCCACTGTGTCATCCTTATTCACAATTTCAATGCACGCCGCGCCCGCCTTCAAGCTTCATTAATCATTGTCGCAGCATTCAGTAAAATTTGGAGCTATCTTAACGCTTGACGAGCTTGATAGCCGATGTAGGGAGTATTGAGGAGAGCGTACGGTGCGTCAAGCGTCCTCCTATGTGTCTGCTAGGCTCAGCTCCATGTCCCCTCCAGGAACCTCGAAGTTGGACCCAGAGTCTCCACATGCGAGATCTAGGATAGGTTTCAGATGTCAAGGTGCTGGAAGGCGTACCCAGGCTGTCTTCCCTTCTCCCCGGACGTTACCCAATGTCGGCTCACGTAGAAGGTCTCAGAGGGTGTTTTCCCTCATTTCCTGACTATATTGCAGGGAACAAGACGACTGTCCCCCGGCCCCCATACGATCATCACAGCGCATCTATTGACCTATCGCCGTATCGTTTCCGACAAACGTGTTTCTGGTGGTTCACCGAATGAACATCAATCTCCTCCCCGAAATCGTCGGCTCTCCTATACCCCAGTCACCGTGGCGGGTTACAGTCTCGTTGTGACCCGTAATATTCTCTCTCTCGGTCGCCCATCCTCCCAATTACGCGCTTTGTCAATCTTTAAATAAAGGTGGATATTGATCATGTTTCAACTTTCTTTATTCCAGCAAACTGTTCAAGCGCATGATTTCGCTCATCAACGTTCAAAAGTGATGTCTAAAACGAGGAGGGAGGCTGCCGAAGTCAGGAGATCGCTTGTACCTCGTTGCCTGGGCCCATTCGTCTCTTATAGATTCCACCTGATACAACAGACCTCGGCTGATGATGTACGTCTCATTCAATGAGTATCGGCGCTCGACTCATTGTTCTTCACTAGAGCCTCTTTAAACTGCTCTACACGCTAATATGTTCATTCTACGCAGTCCGTTTGAGTCAGCATACGCAGTGCGAAATCTTCACCGTATGGTGATACCTCGGCTGGCCTCGAGTCAAAGATGATTGATCCAGAACAGAACTGACCATTGTGGAGGCATTCAGAACGAGATGTGGGAGGTATAACAAGGAGGTTCTCTCTGTCAACATGCGGTGGATAGTGGTGCGCGCTCATCACTCGTATTCAATGAAAGCAAGAAATGTACTCATACAGATATGCCTATATTTGCCGTCGATTTTCCTGTCGTCGTCTAAGATGGGATCTTGGGGTCTAAATGTTACGGATGGCTTAGCGCTGAGAAGTACGCCGGTAGCTCAACATCACTGCGACTGATGCTTATCGTCTTCTGTAGGTCCTGAGCACTGGATATGATATCTATCAGGCATCGTACGTCTGGCTTATCCGGAACGATCTCCTGCGGAGGCCAACATTGGAATACAGGCTCAAATTAACGCGGCACGACACCTAGGATTCTAACTATGTGCCTCCATTAACGACGGCGAAGAATGCTCATTCGAAGATGCATCGATCGCCTTGCCGCAAGGACGTTAATTTTCCAAGAACATGTTCGCAGGGTCGGCAGCTGCTGTTGCTTGTGGATTCCGCGAACAGGAGAGCGTAGTGAACGGTTTTTGCACTGTCAACGGTACGTTTGTTCCTATGAGCTCTTACAGCCGTTGTTGACTTGTGACACAGAACATCAACAACCAGGGGGGAGGAGAGGCTATTTTGGATGACTGCGTGGATTTGGGATGCCGTTAGCACCTCAAAGAACGGCCGGTGCTTCAGAAGGAGACAATGGGATATTCACACTAGAAGTGAAAGTAGCACTTCAAAGTGTAAGGTGATGACGGGCGAAGACGGCAACCTATTGTTTTTTTTTCTTGGAGGAATTTAACGGGCTTACACACATACAACTCATTGTCGAGTCAATACTGACTACGCCTTGACTGTGTATCGTCGCGGATGAATCGAACACGATCTCCACGTGTAGCCCGTGTAGCCCGGCCTTCTTCCATCTCATTGTTGGCATGCGTCTCCGGAATTTTTACTTTGCCTTCTGACACCTATCACGGTGACTTGAGCATCTCTCCTCTGCACTCCCTGGGACGATATCTTGAAAGCATTGAAAGGGGAAATAGTGGGTACAGTTCAGCTACAATCGTTTCGAGTACTTACCTACTTCGACGATGTTAGTGTTCTCATGGTTTACAGGACACTCGCTTTTGCTCCGCATCAGGTCGATTTGGAAAGACGTGCGTTCCGCATTCACAACACCACAGAGACCAGTGGATCCAGCTCCGAGCGTAGCCGCCACTTCCAACCAGAATATGACGCCTTCAATGATGGTAGAGGAGACTCAACACCCGACGGGGAGTGATTCTTCAGAAGGTGAGGACTCCGTGTTGGAGGCGATACCTGATTCGTTGGGCGCCGTGCGACCAGAAGTACCATCAACCTCGTCGGAGGCAAGTTCTCAGAGTGATCCTGTGGATGATGAGGAGTCAAACAGTTCTTCTGATCGTGATTTCAACGATGGCTTTGACCCACACGACTATATTGAAGATTATAGACATAGATGGGTATGTCAGTCGGCAAAAGAGACAGAGAAGAAATTTGATTATATTTCCAGGGCATCACTCTCCCCAAGGTCATCCTTTCCGCAGTCACTGAGACCGGCCAAGCGGAAACGTCTATCAAGGTTCCCAAGCAGCGGTCGTACACGGGTCGAAAACCTATTATATCATCCTCTCTTGCTGACACTCCCTGTGCAACACTGGGCATTCAGGTGGTCTTAGATCGACTGAATGCCACACTCGGAACGACACATACCCTTAACACGCCATCTCTCTCCTCACTTCTCGAAGACTGTATTGAGAAGAACTACGATTTTGGAACAGCTTATGCGCGGCTTCGCCCAGTATGGAACACACATAGGGATAGTAATATGCAAGGCGAACTCCACAGACGTGAAAAAGAGGACACGGAGCAGCGGCGAAATGCACTGGTAGGGAACCGGATCGTCCAACCCCGTTTGGAGCCTCGACGTGTATGGGACCTGTATAGCAATCGCGTGGTACCCGATTGGATCCCGAATCCATCACCATCACGATGGACGACATTCCCAATCTCGCACGCATGGGTGGCTAAGACAGATCGTGTGGATGTGTGGACGCCTATCAATGGGAAGGAGTGGCCTGTGCCTATACCAAAGGATGCGGATCTCAAACTCATCCGGATCGAGATGCTGAATCTGGGACTACAGTACACGTGGCTGGATGTGCTGTGTTTGAGACAGAAAGAGGAAGGGGGGCCGAGGGAAGATCTGCGTGTGGAGGAGTGGAAGCTGGATGTGCCTACAATCGGATCGGTGTATGTTCAAGCATTCAGGGTTGTGATCTACCTGAGTGGGCTGGGGCGGCCATTGAGTTTGAAGGATGGCGACTTGGACAGCGATCAGTACTGGTTTCGACGCGCATGGACACTCCAGGAGGTCGGGGATAAGATGAGGATCTTTGCAGGGGATGTGCCAGATGGACCGATGCAAACCAAGCCAATAGACGGCGACAGTAACTATGAGACTGAGCTGCTGATCAGGTTTCACAAGCAGCTGGAGTCGATGTCACAATGGACACGTTGGTGGAAACCATTTGCTGCACTGGCAGAGATGCAGAAGCGAGTGTCAACCAATGAGGTGGACAAAGTCGCAGGACTCGCATTCACTCTGCGGACCTTCTGGATACCCACATACCATGAGAGCGAGACTCTCGAGGATGCGTGGACGGCGCTGGTGGACGCAATGGACTCTCAGAAGCGCCCGCAATTCCTCTTTGCGTATCCCAGAGAAGGACTTGGACACAAGAAATGGAGACCATCATGGGACCAGGTCATGACGCCGCCTCTTCCCGTGGATATCGACCAATATATTGGGACTATTGACCATGGTACCGAGACGGGTGAGGACTCTTATTATGGGCCTTGCATCGAAAAGGGGCTTGTGCGGGGATTGGACACGGGATTGGCAGAAGGGCATGATCGACATGGGGAGTTGATTGTCGAAGGTGCACCCGGGGTCACTGGCGAGCACGCATTCAAAATCCGTGTCACCCACCAATTTCCAATACCTGATGACACGTACACACTACTTGGTAATTATCAACTGTTATCCGACAGAAACTCGGAGAGCGGAGCGAAACAGCCACAGTACTGGGCTGTTGGACAACGAGTGTCAGGAAACCGATTTCAGAAAGTGTCGGTGCTTGTGATGGACGACCTGGAAGAAGTACCAAGACTGATGAATCTCCGCCGGCTGGCCCCATACTCTAGCAATGTACTAGTTTGATTGGACTACTGGTCAACGAGGCATTGCACTGGCAACAGTCCCTATCAGTGGAGCAGCATGTTTTTTTTTTTTTTTTTTTTTGAATCCTGTTGGTATATGATGTACCTAATCCTAGACGCTAGCGTATGGTGGGATATTGCTACTTGTCCGTATCTAGTCCTTTTTCCTATTCTACATTCCTTTGCATATTAACAAACGAACTTCACTGAGTTCAGTGCGAGCTACGTCGCGACCGCCTTCCCGTTTGCCTTGGCATCGGGGTGGTAAGGAGGTAGATCTATCGCCTTCTCTTCTTCACTATACACTTGCTGGTTCCATCTCTTTGTGCGCTTTAGTCTTCGGTGTCTTCTTCACCTACTTCAACGTCGGGAAAGGTCCCAAATGTTGCCTCGAAGCGTCGTGTGTCATTGAGGTACTGAATCAAGTGGGGGATGTTCTCTCGGCATGCTAGGATATGCTTGATCGTCATTGCTGTCCCTCGGACACCTATGGATCTCTGCAGCACTTCTCGTTCGCTGTGGTATGCTGGGCATCGTATGAGGTAATGGTGGACAGATTCATTTGGGTAGGAGCATTTTGGGCATGCAGGGGATTCGATTTGTTGGATGTTGAAGAGGTGACGGTTGAGCCCGATGTGTCCAGTCCGTAGCTGCATCATTATGCTGGTAATTTTGCGCGGCATGGAAGTGGCCAGCTTCCTATACCGGCGTGCAGCTCGCTGAGCAGTTGCTGAGTCAATGTGTCGGAACCTGGAGTAGCGAGGTGACTTCCTCCAGGCCCTGTCAGCGTGATGTTTCTGCTTTGCATAGAACACTCGGAGTAGCGATGATTTGTTGTAGGGGATTGGTTTTCGTAGTGGCGCAGGAAGTTTCCGCAGCTCACTAACATCGCCTCGGGCTGCCATCTTCGCTTCTTCATCCGCCGCTTCGTTCCCTGCTATGCCTTGATGTCCAGGTACCCATCGAATCTTGATGGAGATGCTGGGATGCCGTTTTAGTACCATGTCCATGCGCTTGTGGAGTAGATCAAAGATGTGATGGGAGGGTGCTGGTCGTGGGAGGGTTGTTGCCTGAATGGCAGATGTATTGTCGATGCTGAATGTTGCGCTTTGCACGTTTGTCATGCTTCGGAGTGGTTCCGTGCATAGGACCAGTGCCAGGCCCTCGCCGTCATATACCTCGTGCCTCTTTGCTGATCCTACTCTCAGTCTCAACGTCTTCACCCTTCTCCCATCTCGAAATACCACTGCCGCTGCTCCTATCCCACCATCTATACCTGATCCGTCTCCATATCCCTTTACCTCGCTGTTGTCTACCCTCTCCATTGCCATTGCCTCCTCCGTTGATTCCGCTATCTCAATCTTGATTTTTGACCTCCAGTGTGGTGGGAATCGCACTGCTTTGATCGTCTCTGTCCTGTCCGGTTGGATGTCGAAGTCTCTTGTCAGTTCGTGTAGCGGGGATCGGTGTCTTCTAACATATCTGTTTGCTGCTCGCCGTATGGGTCTGTAGAGTGGATGCCCTGAGGGTAGGCATGCCATGCGTGCAAGTGCTCGGTGGCGATATACCTCCACCTGTCCTTGCATGGGGAGAAGGTTAGCATGTATGTCAAGGACATCCGTGGCTGTTGTACGCATGCCCCCCGTTATTAGAATGGCCACCTTCCTCTGGATGGAGGACAGACAATTGACGGTGCGGATGCTACTTCTTCCGTCTTTCCTCTTCTTTTTCATTCTTCTCTGTGGGTTTAGAAATACATCAGCAGCATATAGGATTCGTGGTATGGCAATGGAAATATAGGTTAGCCGCATGCTTTCCCTGGTGACCCCTGAGCTCATGCGTGCCAATCGCCGGAATTGAATTATCCAGTCATCAGCCTTCTTTATGGCAGCTGCGCCTTGCTGGAGCAGCATGTTTTCTGCACTGTTGTTGACAAACAAGGCAATATCGCAGACTGCGAAGAACCCAATTGTTGGTTTCCCGGACCCACACATCTCACGGAGTTGGATGACTTCGGAGGGACATGATACGGATACGATAATATTAGTCCTGTGTTACATACTGTCAATGGAGCTACATATACACTGGAACACTGTGGGCATACAAACACGGGAACGGGAACAGGACAGAAAAACGGGACAGGGAAGAAAAGGCTTAGTGAAGCAGAGGAGACAAAGAGAGGAGGTGCACGATGAACTTGATCCAAAGTTCAAAGAGAAATAACTTGTGCTCACTGGAAAAATACTGGTGATCAAAGTCTTCATACCGGTAGAGAAGCCAAGAAAAAGGCCAGACACTTTGAAGTACTACCTATCAACGGAGACTCGACTAGTTGCGGTTCCCACCCACAATACCGAAATGCGGCAAGGTGAGATGAACATCTGGCACTCTGAAAGTAAAGATAAGAAACTGATGTGCCGAGGTGATGGCGGTGCAGGAAAGTGAGATGGCGAAAGGTCATCGATATCTCGAAGTAGGCAATCAATGATTGCTCTGTCTGTCCCGTTCGAGAACCCTTCATTTCCGCTCAGCTGGAGACTCTTCTGAGGAGGGTAGGGCGGGTCCTGAGTAAATGTTGGTTACTGCAGAGTGAAGGATGGGACCTTGGCCTACGGGGCGAATGGGTTCGCCTGGCACTGACGAGACGAATACGGTCAGGACGTGGGAATGTGGACCCGCAGTACAGACGTCGTATACTTCGTCGTCATCATTGACAACATAGTCATTTGCCAAGTACTTGTGAGGCGAGTTGGCATGAGATTCTTGTGAGTTGCGAACAGCCAAGTAGGTGCTCTCCTCGTCGTAGTAGTGATAATCGTCGGGATATGCCTGATATGTCATGGTACGAATTGTCGTCTTTCGATGACCTTGTTGCTGTAGAGCCACGAGAGAAATGCGAGGAACGGGCGGGTGGAGCGGTTGCTGTCCTGGGGGCATCGTTATGTGATTACTGGATGAGCTCGAAGGATTCTGACTAGAATAAATGAACTGGAGATTCGATCTGGAGCTGCTCGAGGAATGAGCTGGTGGAAGTCTGACTGGCTAAGGTATATTCTGGCATTTTCCTGGTGCTTTGAGCAGCGATAAACGCTGCAGGGAATACGGCAACACGGTCTACTCGTTGCCATCATGATTGGTGATTGCAGTCAATTGGTAACAGCAAAGAGATGAAAGTTGGTCGGGTCCACAGCCCTGACATGGCTTACCATGTGCTGTGGCCACGAAGGCTCGTACCGTTTTGACCACACAGTTGCGTACGTCTCGCGGAGTAGAGACACCTCGTGGGGTACATTGGTGAGGACAGAAGTGGTAGAAGATGAGAAAGGGTACAATATCATTCTGAGTATGGACTAAATACAGGGAGACGCTGATAGATTCCGAAAACATTCATAATATCAATGTTGTCCGTCTGAAGCAGGAGCCGTATCACATGGGAGCGGCGCGTAAGGAAGACGAAAAGGAGCTGCACGCAATGCGGAAAATCTTGTGAAAAAATTCAGATCGAAGTGCATGCAAGTCATGTGAACCATCGCAATGTAACAAAACATGAGCTTCATCCTCTACTTCTCCACGACAGTAACGGCACAAGCGCTCGTCCCGCGGAATGGACAGCCGACGACGCTCTGCCCATCTGAGAACCTCCACAGCAAGTGTGTGCGAAGACGTTAATAACCGGATCAATGCTTTTCGGTGTGCGGGGACTGGCACCAAGAGATATGAGCAGAAGGCAGACACAACGGAATGACTGGCATGGTCATTATGGAGATGTGCTGCATGAGGAGAACAATGATGCAAAAGCAGGGCCTTTGGAGACGAGGCCATGAAGTCGTCGATGTCTTTCAAGCAGGAGCGTTCAACGGTCTCGATGAGATTATCGATGTCTATAGGTAGCCAATGACGAGAGACGTCCAGGTATATGGGGTGGGGGAGGCGGCGCAGAGCGTGAGCGAGATCTGTCATCCAAGATGATTTTCCATTAACAGCGAGGCTGACGGCATCAGCCAATGCGTAGGAGAGGAAATGATCGTTCGGCAAGGAAAGGGCATACGGCCAATAACGAAAGGCAAGGACGATACCTCACTGGCCACATCCCTGTCTCAGAGAAAAGCATTGCTACAGGAGAACGCTTCGCTATTCCAAGGAGCCGACGAATGAAATTCTTTTGAACACGCTCCAATTCGGCCAGGGAAATGTCATCGATGTCAATGGAGACATCGCAAGCGGACATTAGATGTGGATCGACAGTGGCCATATAGAGAGATATGCCATCTCTTGGTAGGATGGTGCCGACGAAGTTTTCGGCCCCAAACAAAGCGTTCGTCGATTTGCGCGCTTTCGAGGCCTTGATATAATAATGTTGAAAATATGTCTGCGGCACCGGTAAGACTGCTGTGCATATCAATAGGATGAATGGGAACAAGTACCTGTCTGTGGAACAGAGCGTGATGCCAACGTATTTGTGCTTAGATATACAGGTCAGAGAATGGCGGCCAGGGCAAGGTCGCAGGTAGGGAACCTGCAATCCATATCTTCGTTTTCTCGTGGGAGATAGTCATTGAGTTCCTCTGGCACCAAATAAACAAAGCGTCCAACTTCTCTTGCAGGCCCTCTTGTGATGTTGAAAATAAAACAATGTCATCTGCCTGCTCAACGTGGGAGATCCGTTGATTTCCAAGGCACACATCATCGGGATGAGATGGCACTGAGAAATCCGAGAAGTAGATGTTCCATAAGCCAGGGGAAGAGCTGTCGCCAGCGAGAATCCCGATTATGGATTGAAAGGTCTCAGAGTGGTGGGGGCTAAGCTTGACGACGTATGTCATTTTATGGTACATCATACGTAGCCAGTCTACTACAAGTCCGCCAGCACCCATGTGGGACACTTTGAACCATAGCGTCGGCTGATCACTCGATGGGAAAGCGTTTACGAGATCGACGAAAGTGATGTAGAGCACCTTTCCTTGCGCACGGGAGCGATCGATGGCGGTTCGGAGGATGAACATATTGTTGTTCGTGCGATAATGCTCTCGAAACCCGTTTTGGGAGGGAGGCAAGATATTGTTGACTTCCATCCATTCTCTGAAGCGCCTATCTATCAGCCATGTGAGAACCTTCAAAAAACAAGACTGGAGACCGATGATTCTGTAACGTTCGGGATCCGCAGCGGGCTTATTTGCCTTCAAGACCGCGGTGAGGATGGTCGTGAACCAGAGAGTAGGAGCGTCAAGAGCGTTGAGACATCTATTGAAGAAGTCGGCCAAGAAATCGCTAGGAATACGGAGGACGTCACCAATGCCAACGTCGTCGAGACCTCTTGCCTTCTTCCTGTTCTTTTTCCTTTTCCTCTACACCTCCCTCTTCCATTCATCGATATCAGCTGCTGTGAGAGGTGGAGAGAATGTTTGCTCTGCAGTACTGTCGACTGTGCGGCTAGGAAGGGCATGAGCAGCTGCAGCAGCGTAAGCTCTTGCTTCAAGGTCCCAATGATCAGGAAGAATCTTTGGGGGGGTTCATACGATCGTGGAAGGTATGCGTGATAGCGTCAAGGTTGAAGGGACACCTTAGACAATGAGTGATGCGAGGGATGTGACCACGATCGGATCAGCCTCCAAAAATCGGAGCGACAAGCGACCGCAGTCAACTCTTGTAAATTTCTCCATATCGCCTTCATAATTGAGTGACGACCACGATGGGACTCGGAAGAAGAATCCACGTCACCACCATTGGAATCAGGCACATTTACCACCAGCTTCTTTCGCTTGGACTGACGCGAATGAGATTGCAACAGTGAAGACTGAACGGGCGCAGGCGTGGAAGAAGGTAGCCTGAAATAAGGTACAGCGGACCACACTTTGAGTGATGGTTTGCAGTGATCTTCATGCTGCACAGCTGCAGGAGCTCAGCATGCTCCAACTGTGCGCAGTCATCGAGGAAGTGCAGGGTAAGAGCCTCAGAGCTTAGTCAGCGCCTTGTCGGCCATCGGACTGGATTGCGACTTCAGAAAACTTCTTTCCAAACACAAGTTCACCACGAACCGAATCGCGCTGGATGCTGGGATGAACACGGGGCCTCCTCCTCGCTCTCCTTCGCGCCTTCTGTGAAAATGGCCCCTTTAAAATCCATCGACCTCCCTTCATGCGGGAAATGGCCTGTCCCTATGAACGCCCGCCAACATACCTCCGCGTAGACTCCCCCACACGCGCGTGCTTTCCGTATACATCCCCGCCCTGCGTGTCTTTGACTCCTATCGAGAGCGGGTCAGATAAAGCTAATCTGCTCGAGCCTACATACCTTGTGTTTGGTACTTCCGTATTCTGCCAGTCCACACCTTCGCCGACTCTATCACTCACTGCACCTTCAAATAGCTGGTATAGCCGCCGGTAAGCATCCTTCTACCGCCTTGCTAGGTCCTACGATATTGTACCTTGTAATTAGCATCAATGCAATAAGAAACAGTCTACGTACCTGTGCTTTGAAGGTTCCGTGTGAACTTTGGAGTATCAGTCAACGAGCTACATAGGAAACCAATCAGAATAGAGTCAAATGAACATATAGAATGCCGTACCTGGCACAGCGTGGCCTTAGGGTCCAAAATAATCTATCCTTCTGTACCAGACTATCTGGTCTACCACCGAGTTAGCTTGCACAGCAACGGAGAGAGGGCGTACTTTCCGCACCATGAATGCACTCCACCACCTCGACGACATCATGCCATTCCTCGCCGGACGTCGATACGTCGCGGCGGACCATAATACCCCTCCCTCCTTCAATATATCCATAGTCATCCTTGAGCTTGAGGGAGGATGGTGAACGAGAGAAGGGCGCCGAAGGGAGCCGGGGTGGGGGATATCCAAGATCTCTTCCTCGCCGCCGACACCCTGCTCGCCGAAAGACGATTCGTCGTCTCGCGTCAAAAATCAGTGATCCACGCGTATCCACGTTTCCCGTTTGCATTGCCCTATCCACGGCTCTATGTTCATGGCGGTAAGGTCTTCGTGACTATGTTATTGAAGGACTGTAATGAAGAGAATGTTGTGGGACACGGAATGGAAAGGAAGCGGAGATGGGAGAGGATGGCCGAGGTAGGAAACGTCCTCCTCCCTGACGTCGCGTCGTCTTCAGCCAAAACCCATCCCATCCGCCTACGCCGTCAAAACAAGAGTCCTGATCCACAGTCAGCCGACTGAACCCCGTCCCTGGTCCCGTGCTAGTATCCTCCCTCAAAGCCTGGTAGCTGAGTCAAGCCATTGTTTGTAACTCGTCGTGAGATCTGGAAAGGGAATGGCGTCCTCAACACCATCGCGCACAGCACTGTATAGCGTAGGGTACCGGGGATGGTGGTAGCCGGCCTGCGGGGATGTGGATGTGATTGGTGGATGGAGAGGGAGGGAGGTCATGGTCGCATGTCCGCGCACTCGACACGGATGACATCCCATTACCATGTGATTCCAACACCCGCACTACCCCTCGCGCATCCTCTGAGGATGTCGTTTTCAACGCCTCCACATAAAAAGAAAACGACATTCTGGCACGGGGATAAAGTGTTGTTGAGGGCGGAAGGACCTAGCTGCGAAGGGATAGATGAGACACAAGGTGGAGGATGCTCAAAGATGTACTCACCAAGTACCCTGCATGTATCGCAGGCAAGTCGACGCGCTATGGCCTTGCGAATGCGATAAATCTTGATGTATCGAGAACGGCTGGAAATTGCATAAAATCAGTCAAAATACGCGGAAGACAGACAGATAAAGCTTACCAAGTGAAATGAGAACAATTCAAAAACCAATATAAAAGTCTCTCCGACAATTTGAGTCGTAGCAGCTGCCCGTTATAGGTGAGATGAAAGAAGGGCAAATGTTTACCTTCACAGCCATGCCTTCGGCAAACAGTCCCAATGTGGAACTCAATGCCCATCTTCGACTTGCATCTTCATAAATCGCGTACTACGCCCTACCATCCCTCACAACAACAACGAGGGATGGTGGATAGCATACAGGTATGTGTGGATGAATATGTGGGCGGGCAGCGGAGGAGCATAGGGACGGCAGATGGCACATATCGTTCATTCTGAGCCTTATACTTATACCGCGCGGGGGCTCAGGAGTGTGCTCGCCAACGAGAAGGACGGATGGAGGGAAGGCGATGGTATGGCGTTACAGTAACAAGGAAGACCACGATGAGATTGGACTGTACTCTCACACAAAAAGAGGTGAGTCCTCGACCGTCTAGTAAATCCGCAAGCTAAAATACCTTCTCTCCCAGGAATCTTCCCTTCTCCTCACATGTTTAACACTAAAACTTGAGGCGACTTTCGCATTGACAGCAGTTCTAGGCTGAAGGGTACGGACGTGAGGAGATTTGAAGGAGAGGATCTGTCCACTTGCGAAGGGTCCTATCACCAATCTGGGCATCGTGCTCACCCATCTTCGCTGAATAATTCCGCCGTATACCTTACGTTCAGTCCGCTAAACTGTGAGGAGGGACGACGAGTCGGAGTCCAGGCGACACGTCGTCCGTATCATCCACCCCTCGAGACGGAACGTCCAAGCCCAGTCAACAGCACCGCGACCGTCCTCTGACAGAAATCATCGGACACACGTTCCCATCGTTTGACCCACCATTCTATTGTAGTCAAGCCATTTGAAGAAGAATCTGCGTGAGATGTCGCGTTTTCTCAGGGTCTGTCGTTGATTTGACGCGCATATGCGCTTATACACAGACGACATACGCGTCAGAACTTAGCGCGATGTTGCTGGATGTGGTCCTCGAAACGCACGCCTGGGCATCGGCGTGTCACAAACACGAAAGTCAGGTCCCGGTGCAGAAGTTTGAAAAGAAGATATCCCAAGTCATGGAGGCCGAGAAGGAGCAAGGCGTGTCGCCATTCTCTCTGTCATCCCTTCCTTCCGTTATCTTTGGTATGAGTGTTTCATCACGATAATTAGACTACCTGCTTACGTCTTCACTCTAAAGTCGTGCGTCGCTGACGTCCTCTTTACAGAGCAAACGCGGGAATGGCTCAATGAATTTGTCTGTCGTATGAAGACTGCTCTGGCTGCACTTACTGGTCTTGGTCTATGATTGTTCTTCTTTCGGTTGTGCTCGCTGTTGCTTTGCTATCGTGTAATTGTTTCGGTCCTTTTCTTTCTTCGTTATTTGGACCCGTCTGGCATATCTGCTGTATCAAATACTCATTTCCTACTTGAAAACTCGCAACGTTTGATTTTGAATCTGATGAGGGACAATACACAAAATTATCCTTCCGTGATATCTGTGAATGTCCAAACGAAAAAAATATGTCAGCTTACTAACACGAGAGGACAAAGATATGACATGCCTATCAAACGAAAAATACCCTCATTATCTCTATCAATTCGCCACGTAACCCAACGCCAGGTGAGTCTGATTCCCTGGGCCAAAAGCAGGTATGATATAGAGCGAAGATGCGTACAACTAGCCGTCATATTGCACAGCGATTTGAAGTCCCTCGCAGAACGGTCATTGGCGCTATGTGATCTGAAAAAGGATAGCTCGGCAGGTGCCTTTTCCAGGTTCAGACGCAAAGTTTTCAGATGAATACAACGAGATAACGCATGTTGTAGTGGTAACTTCGGTGATAATCAGCAAAGAGTCCACGTCGTAAAAATGTCCGGAAACTCACCATCACATCAAGGGCATTAACTTTAGGCTCTGTGCCATAACGGTTGAATCCCAGATGAACTAAACGAGGGCATTGAGGAGCGCCGTCTCCGATTCCCTGGAAGTCCAGCTGTAGGAAATGACCAGAGTTTCAAGGTTTTCGAACTTGCGACTAGTTAGAATCTGGAATAAAGCTATGTCCGGCATGATTTCCACAGGTACTGCACCATCGGAATGACCAGGATGGAGATAAGGTAGCGGATACGGATTTAATGACAGGTAAGAGAGATAGTCAGGTAGAACGCTGAAAACGGGATCACTCGGTGAGGCATTAGATAAGGTCAAGGATTGGAGATGGGATAGCTTGCGAGCAAGGGATGATATTTCGTCTGAGGACATATAGTCATCATGGGCCCTGGGGTATCGTATAACACCGAAATCAAGTTCGCGAAGAGTTACCTCCTTTAGTACCAAGTCACTCCATAATGAGTGAAAAAGAGTCAGCGAGGGACTGAAGCCGTCCATGGTCAACTTCGTTAAATGTGGGAAGGACAAGGATTGGAGATCATCCGTGAACCCCGCGGGAATGTGTCGCGGAAATTGTGCAAGAGGAGACGAAGGTTATATGCCTCAACTTGGCGTTCTTCCATATCCCGCATGCCAGTAAGTTCGACCTGATGACTGGGACGACCTGTGTCCGATATAGTCGACAGGTACTAGGGGCAATATCGAAAACGGCGAAGAAGAACTTTCTTTATATCGAGTGGGGGGAACGCTTCCCAGTGGCAGCACCATTGACCATCTATTTCTAGTGATTCGAGGGTTGTAGAGAGTGCGATGGACTCGATAAGTGACAGCCAAGGTCCCGGCCAATATGCGGCTTCGAGATCAAAACAAAATTCCCAGTACTATCGAAGGCTATCGATCGCGGAGGCGGGGCATGGCTACTGCCGATTGTTCTGCCATCGCTGTTGACGCTAGGTCTTCGCATTCGAGGTACACCTCCCTTCTGTCCGGGAAGCTTGGGGATCGGCGCGAGCTCCCCATCAACCGGAATTTTCTACCAGACCTTCAGTGACGTTATTAAGGAGGGGATGTAGACATACCTGACATAGACCCATAAGGATTCTGGAATAAATTGGCAATGTTTATCTACATCCTCCCACAACCATCCGACATCACGGTGCAACCAAGGTAGACAGAGGCGCTGAAACCGCGGGGAGACTGTCGCTAATGCTTTCAGAGTCGAAGCGACTATGTAAAGACTTGGTTGCAAGACATCTGGCTCTACGAAGCTGATAATTACGGACATGACAGCATCATCAACGGTATCGAATTTTGCCATGATGATAGTTGGATTTCAGAATCATCATTATTCCAGTCGCGATCTTTGGCACTTGTTTACTAGTCACGTGCATAGAATTCAACGCGTCGCGAGAGGCTGCGAGTTGCCATCAAGGACCAGTAGTTGTGCAAACTGCATTGCGATGTCCGACCCTTCAGGATAGATCTTTTTGGCTCCAGAGAATATCACAGCAAGACGAGACTCTTCCACCGCGGCTTCTTTCGGATGTACTCGATATGTTGATCATGTTTCGACTTTCTTTATTCCAGCAAACTGTTCAAGCCGCTGTTGGGATGTCAAGCGTCGCGCAACACAATGCGATTGGCGTCGGGATCTTCGTTGTCACTCAGGAAGCACGGTTCATTTGTTGTCCTCCTCGGGTTTCTCTATTACCTCACGTTTACTTCTATTAGTGTACACGGAATGTAGATAAATAGGTAGACAAACGATGAAGGCCCTCGCCTGTTTGCGAGGGTTCCCTGCTAAATCCGAGTGAGCGGCTGGAGAATTACCGTTCATTTCAACAGCCGCATGATCTCGCTCATCAACGTTCAAAAGTGATGTCTAAACCGAGGAGGGAGGCTGCCGAAGTCAGGAGATCGCTTGTACCTCGTTACCTGGGCCCCTGGCCCATTCGTCTCTTAAAGATTCCACCTGATACTACAGACCTCGGCCGATGGTGTACGTCTCATTCAATGAGTATCGGCACTCGACTCATTGTTCTTCACTAGAGCCTCTTTGAACTGCTCTACACGCTAATATGTTCATTCTACGCAGTCCGTTTTGAGTCAGCATACGCAGTGTGAAATGTTCACCGTGTGGTGATATCTCGGCTGGCATCAAATCAAAGACGAAATCATCCATTGATCCAGAACAGAACTGACCATTGTGGAAACATTCAGAACCAGATGTGGGAGGTACAACAAGGAGGTTCTCTCCGTCAATGTGCGGTGGATAATGGTGCGCGGTCATCACTCGTATTCAAAGAAAGCAAGAAATGTACTCATACAGATATCAACAAATATGCCTATGTTTGCCGTCGTCTATGATGGGGTCTTGGGGTCTAAATGTTATGGATGGCTTAGTGCTGAGAAATCGTCGGCGTGGGAACCCAGTGTATCCGGCGGTAAACCCCTTCCACACCTATCCACGGTGACTTGAGCATCTCTCCTCTGCACTCCCTGGGACGATATCTTGAAAACACTGAAATGGGAAATAGTGGGTACAGTTCAGCTACAATTGTTTCGAGTACTTACCTACTTAGACAATGTTAGTGCTCTCATGGTTTACAGGACGCTCGCTTTTGCTTCGCATCAGGTCAATTTGGAAGCACGTGTGCTCCGCATTCACAACACCACAGAGACCAATGGATCCAGCTCTGAGCGTAGCCGCTACTTCCAACCTGAATACGAACATAACCTCGCCTTCAATAATGGTAGAGGAGACGCAACGCCCGACGGGGAGTGATCTTTCAGATAATGGGAGATCCGTGTTGGAGGCGACACCCGGTTTGTCGACTGCCGCGCGACCAGAAGTACCCACAGCATCGTCGGTGGCGGGTAGTCAGATTGATCCTGTGGATGTCAATGAGGACTCAAACAGCGAATCTGATTATGCTTCCGACGACCCATTGCGCAACGTCTCTTCAACTCCACAGACACAACAGGATTCACCTCCGAGCGGGGCGTCTGTTTCGGATGGGAATCCCAATTTAACCGCACCTTCAGAGACGGTAGAGGAGACTCAACACTCGACGGGGAGTCATTCTTCAGAAGGTGAGGACCCCGTGTTCAAGTTGGAGGCGATACCTGATTCGTTGGGCGCCGTGCGACCAGAAGTACTATCAACCTCGTCGGAGGCAGGTTCTCAGAGTGATCCTGTGGATGATGAGGAGTCAAACAGTTCTTTTCTTGATTCCTACGAAGGCTTTAACCCAGAGGACTATTCTGAAGATTATAAACGTAAATGGGTATGTCAGTCGGCAAAAGAGACAGAAGAAATTTAATTATATTTCCAGGGCATCACTCTCCCCAAAGTCACCCTTTCCGCGGTCACTGAGACCGGCCAAGCGGAAACGTCTATCAAGGTTCCCAAGCAGCGGTCGTACACGGGTCGAAGTCCTGTTATATCATCCTCTCTTGCCGACACTCCCTGTGCAACGCTGGGCATTCAGGCGGTCTTAGATCGACTGAATGCCACACTCGGAACGACACATACCCTTGACACGCCATCTCTCTCCTCACTTCTCGAAGACTGTATTGAGAAGAACTACGATTTTGGAACAGCTTATGGCCGGCTTCGCCCAGTATGGAACACACATAGGGATAGCAACATGCAAGGCGAACTCCACAGACATGAAAAAGACGACACTGAGCAGCGACGAAATACACTGGTAGGGAACCGGATCGTCGGCCCCTATTTGAGGCCTCGACGTGTATGGGACCTGTATAGTAATCGCGTGGTGCCCGAATGGAACCTGCATTCATCACAATCACGATGGGCGGTATACCCAATCTCGCACGCATGGGTGGCTAAGACAGATCGTGTGGATGTGTGGACACCTATCAATGGGAAGGAGTGGCCCGTGCCTATACCAAAGGATGCGGATCTCAAACTCATCCGGATCGAGATGCTGAATTTGGGAATAGAGTACACGTGGCTGGACGTGCTGTGTTTGAGACAGAAAGAGGAAGGGGGGCCAAGGGAAGATCTGCGTGTGGAGGAGTGGAAGCTGGATGTGCCTACAATCGGATCGGTGTATTTTACATCCATGGTTGTGATCTACCTGAGTGGGCTGGGGCGGCCGTTGAGTTTGAAGGACGGCGACTTGGACAGCGATCGCTGGTTTCGACGCGCATGGACACTCCAGGAGGTCGGATCCGGGAGAAGGACCATTGCCGGGGATACGCCAGATGGACCGATGCATACCAAGCATAGGAAAAGAAAGTATGAGACTGAGCTGCTGATCAGGTTTCACAAGCAGCTGGAGTCGATGTCACGATGGATGGGTTGGTGGAAACCATTTGCCGCACTGGCGGAGATGCAGAAGCGAGTGTCAGCCAACGAGGTGGACAAAGTCGCGGGACTCGCATTCCCTCTGCAGCCCAGTTGGATACCCGCGTACCATGAGAGTGAGACTCTCGAAGATGCGTGGACGGCGCTGGTGGATGCAATGCACCCGTTGATGCGCGCGCAATTCCTCTTTGCATATCCCAGAGAAGGACTCGGGCACAAGAAATGGAGACCATCATGGGACCAGGTCATGACGCCGCCTCTTCCCGTGGATATCGACGAATATATAGGGATTATTGACCATGGTACCGAGACGGGTGAGGACTCTTATTATGGGCCTTGCATCGAAAAGGGGCTTGTGCGGGGATTGGACACGGTATTGGCAGAAGGGCATGATCGACATGGGGAGTTGATTGTCGAAGGTGCACCCGGGGTCACTGGCGAGCACGCATTCAAAATCCGTGTCACCCACCAATTTCCAATACCTGATGACATGTACACACTACTTGGTAATTATCAAGTGTTATCCGACAGAAACTCGGAGAGCGGAGCGAAACGGCCACAGTACTGGGCTGTTGGACAACGAGTGTCAGGAAACCGATTTCAGAAAGTGTCGGTGCTTGTGATGGACGACCTGGAAGAAGTACCAAGACTGATGAATCTCCGCCGGCTGGCCCCATACTCTAGCAATGTACTAGTTTGATTGGACTACTGATCAACGAGGCATTGCACTGGCAACGGTCCCTATCAGGGAGCAGCATGTTTTCTACAGTTGTTGACAAACAAGGCAATATCGCAGACTGCGAAGAACCCAATCATTGGTTTTCTGGACCAACACATCTCATGGAGTTGGATGACTTCGAAGGGACATGATATAGATACAATAATATTGGTCCTGTGTTACATACTGCCAATGGAGCTACATATACACTGGAACACCGTGGGCATACAAACACGGGAACGGGAACAGGACACAAAAACGGGACAGGGAAGAAAAGGCTTAGTGAAGCAGAAGAGACAAAGAGAGGAGGTGCACGATGAACTCGATCCAAAGTTCGAAGAGGAATAACTTGTGCTCACTGGAAAAATACTGTGATCGAAGTCTTCATACTGGTAGAGAAGTCAAAGAAAAAGGCCGGGCGCTTTGAAGCACTACCCATCAACGGAGACTCGACTAGTTGCGGTTCCCATCCACAATACCGAAATGCGGCAAGGTGAGATAAACATCTGGCGCTCTGAAAGTAAAGATAAGAAACCGACGTGATGGCGGTGCAGGGAAGTGAGATGGCGAAAGGTCATCGATATCTCGAAGTAGGCAATCCATGATTGCTCTGTCCGTTCCGTTCGAGAACCCTTCGTTTCCGCTCAGCTGGAGACTCTTCTGAGGAGGGTAGGGCGGGTCCTGAGTAAATGTTGGTTACTGCAGAGCGAGGGATGGGAGCTTGGCCTATGGGGCGAATGGGTTCGTCTGGCACTGATGAGACGAATATGGCTGGAACGGGGGAGTGTGAACCTAAAGTATACGCGTCGTATACTTCGCTGTCGTCGTTGACAACATAGTCATTTGCCAAGTGCCTGTGAGCCGAAGTGGCATGAGATTCCTGTGAGTCGCAAACGGCCGAGTGGATGCTCTCCTTGGCGTAGTAGTGATAATGGTCTTGATATGTCTGAAAGGTATAGGTACAAATGGTCGTCTTTCGATGACCTTATCGCTGTAGAGCCGTGAGAGAAATGACTGTGAAGTAGTGGCAAGGAAGGGGTGAGAAGCCCGGGTAGTGCGGTTGCTGTCCTGGGGGCGTCATTAGGTGATTACTGGATAATCTCGAAGGATTCTGAGTAGGATAAATGAACTGGAGATCCAATCTGGTCAGAATGAGCCGGTGGAAGCCTGACTGGCTGTGATATATTTCGGCAGCTGCCTAGTGCTTTGAGCGGTGATGAATGCTACAAGGAATACGGCGACACGGTATACTCGTTGCCATCGTGGTTGGTGGTTGCAGTCAATTGGTAACAGCAAAAAGATGCAAGTTGGTGGTGCAGGTTTAAGAGCCTCAGAGCTTAGTCAGCGCTTCGTCGGCCATCGGACCGGATTGCGACTTCAGAAAAATTCTTTCCAAGCACAAGTTCACCACGAATCGAATCGCTCTGGATGCTGGGATGAACACGGAGCCTCCAAAATCCGGAATTCGCTCCGCTCTCGAGTACACTGGTATTCCCAAATTATGGCTCTCCAAGCGACCCAAGCTACCCTCGCGCAACTGGCTCATTTTCCTCACCATCACGTCTTCCATTACTGGCCTCTTTATCTACGACTGTCAGCAATGCAAGAAAATCCGACAAGAATACATAGACAAGGTCAAGCACCTCTCGGAAGAGACCCCTGGGCCCTGACCATCTTTCGTATCCTAGGAAGGTTACGGTATACGGAAGTAAATGGCCTGGGGACGAGGACCACGACCAGAACATGAGATACTTTTGGAAGTACGTCGTATCCTGCTTGGCTATGTACTCACGCTCACGCTCAGCGCATGCAGCCTGTCTTGGTCGCTGCTGCCGTCGACTACGAGATGGTGAACGGGGGATGACATGGGCATCTCGCCACCCGTATCGCCGACGAGATAAAAAAGCGACGGCGGTTAGACCTGGGCTTGGATAGCCCTGCAGACCGGAGCGGGATGCCGCCGCGGTATACGTGGCGCACGAAGGAGCAGCTGAGGCAGCAGGAGCTGAACGGGGGTATTGTTATTGTCGGGCGCCCGACGTGGAAGGAGTTCATGATGGGCCTGAAGAACGGTTGGATAGACCTGCCCGACATCGTTGACCACGATGAGGAGCTGTCGAAAGAGCTGGATCAAGAATATCAGAGGAAGAGTCTCGTTTCATCTTTCCGATGTACATACGCAGCTTCGCAACCAAATGTTTGAATTGCACCATGTTTTTCTGCCCACGGCACTTGGAAGTAGGCGACGGCAAAACCTTTATCAGGGCGCATTGGAACTTACAGGGATATCTGCATAGAAGACATCGACATACCTCCGAAAGTTCGCGCTAGATTAATCAAAGCGCTAATTTTACCTTAGTGTTTCGGGAAGCAATCATTGCAGTACGCATCTAGTAGCATGTCGGCTTGGAAAGCAGTGGAATCGAAGCAAGTACACACATATAGCCACAGTGTTGATCATGGTAGTCAACTCTGCAATACCCCAGCCCATAATGATACCAGCGGTATTCAGATGTTTCTGGATCGATGCGCCAAATGTGACAAAGCCGCAAATGTACAGAGGTATAGCGATGTAACAAGCCCTATCACTGTACTCAGCATTATGATCTGATGTCCAAGAAGACGTACTCACCAAAGACGAAATTCAGCCTCGAAAACGCCAGAGTTGCGTTTGATGCTCTTGTTCATGATCCAATCATTGAGATAGCGACCGACGAGTTCACCCAGAAGTACGGATACCTGGGTGTACAGCGTGTGAATGATGCAAATGTTTAGGGAAGGAGGAAGACACTTACGATCGGGGTGCCATATGCTCCGGCGATAGCATCTTGACTCCACCCAAATCCAACGGGAAGTGGCGTTCCCAAGAACACGACATTGGTAACCTGTGCCAAAGGAGTCAGTCCAAGATATCAAACTGCGTTGGAGGCGCAGTACGTTGAGACCAATGCTGAATCCGAACAACACACCCTCGAATAGAAGAACACCTAAGAGATGGGGACGCCAGACTACGTTGATTGGTGAGATTATTGATTCCGTCCAAGATACGCGATACTTGGCCATTTTGATTCCGGTAATACCGACAAGGGTCTCGATCCTGTAGCGGAGACCTGTGCTGGGTGGTTCTGGGACGGGTTTCACGGTTCGGTCATACATTCTAGGATACGTCAGTGAAAGCTGAAGATGGATTTTGATCAGGTTGCCTACGTTTCATTCATGAAAAGGGCAATTAGAATGCAAACGACGGCGCTGTACATGCAGCCAATTCCATACGCTCACCTCCATGTTTGTCGTGCGACGAGGAAGCCGAAGGCGAACGGAGAGAGGAACGGGGAGATGATGAACCCCACAGTCTAAATGTTGAGCTAGACAACAATTAAACATGAGAACCAGTGTATTCTGTGCCACTACCTTTCGCGCTTGAAGATGGAAAGGATATAGATCCGTGACAATATACAATCCCTGTGAGAATGTCTCAGAGAAGGCACCAACCTATTAATTAAGAGATATCACATACCGCAACCTGGGGTGCAGTCCTGCCGATACGATATTATCAGCACGGGAAGAAAACACCAACATCGGACTAACGCAAAGAAAGCCGTCAAACATCTCATGCCTGAAACGCTATCTTTAACTCTGAACGTTAACGACGAGACGAAAGTTCCCACCAGTAAAAGTTTTCAGATTTGGCGCAAAGGTACATCCGACAAGGAAGCCAAGGGCAAGAACCTGTTCAATGGTAAACAACAATCAATGGAGGCGCCCAAATTTAGACCATGCACTCACTTGCGACCAGAATAGAATTGGAAGACGACCGTATCGGCGAATGACCATCACCGCAAAGATGCTTCCCCATCCTTTAAGCAAGAACATTAGCTAGAGTATGCAAGTTCATGATGCAAACTAACCCAAGAGAAAAATACTCCAACTGAAAGGGTTGCTATTTTAGCACAGCACCGGATGATATTTTTGATGAAAGAGGGTTACTTAGACGTTAGATTGTTAATCACCCCGGTGGTAGTATGGTAATCCTGAGCAAGCGGAAAGAGGGACGCAATTCCTGTGAGAAAGGGGAAACTCATCAGGCAACGAGTTCTCACGAGTACTAAGCAGAACACTCACCTATGCCACTGTCGAAGTCAGGAACAATAGCGGCCAGCGTGACGATAAAGAGGTGGATGCTCTTGCGAGTGTTACTCCAGTTCTGGGGATCGCGTGCTGAATCAGTTGGCTGGGGTCATAAGACTTTGGTCCCGTCGCGAGAGAGCTTGAGGCTGGAGGCAAAGGTCTCGCCGAACTCAATTTTCGCCTCCCTGTGAACGTGTCAGATGGGGAGAATAGATGAAGAGGAGAGGCTCGTACGCTGGATCAATGACCAATCTACCTGCGTGTTTTTCGTGAAACGTCGCGAGGTCGAATTCTGTTGCATCTTCCTGAAGGACGACGCTAGGTGCAGAGTCGCCTCCATGTTTCTCAGAGTCGATGTCGGGCTTGCCACTGGCGGACATGATGATTGTGGGGGATACCCTTCCTCCCGAAAATCACCATCATTATATATAATCGGTTCGTGTTCTCTAGACCACTCAGGGCAGAATCTCACGGGGGTCCATTAAGCAGGTCAGACGGACGTTTCGTCGCAGTACCTCTTCCCATTGTTGGAAGATAGTGGACACCTATTTTTCATTTCTCACCTGGTAACAAAGTGCTCAAGGTTTAGTTCCATCGCTCTCAGAGTGGACGAATGTTTTACCTATCCTTCCTTCAAGAAGGTGATGGGATGTTTGCGGCAGGAATGCCACCAGAGGCAACGGTCTACGTGGAAGAAAGTTATTTCGGGTAGAAAACATCTCACTTAGAATGTGATAGCAAGCTTTTAGTAATAGATTCCAGGCGGACGACGCACATTTCCTACTATACCTGTATGTGGGCTAACGATATTGGTTGTTCCGGAGTAGCTCCAGACGAAGAACCTTAGTATATTCCTAGCATGATGGGTAGTCGACTTGACAAAAAGCAGCAGATTCCGAGGTGGCGGTGTGTGGTGTGGTGTGGGTACCGGGGCAAGGTCTCAATCAGGAACGGCGGGGTCCACAGCCCTGGAATGGCAAGCCATGCGCTGTGGCTATCATACCATTGTGATCCGTTGTGATTGCACGTCTCGCGGAGTAGAGACGCTTCACGGGGTACATTGAGAGTGAAGCGGCATAAATATTGACCGTGAGGGATTGGACGGCGTAGATGACCTTGGCTGCAAGTTGGTAACATATTAGCCAGACCGGACAGGCACTACGACTCGATACGAATCCGGACTTAGTCCAATGCGTCTATCACTGATAAAGTCAACGGCGTAAAATTTAAAAATAAGCGCGTAATCCCGCCCGGCTGCGGGCGAAACAAAGCAAGACTGACATGAGATATACACACGAACCCCAAATTGCGACCAACATCACGATACAACAGACTTGGAGGAACAAGACGGGACATGGGAAACGAAACAGCGACAGAACGGAGAGACAAAAGGGATAGAACCCCAGGAAGGAGGATGGCAGGCAATGACACGTATGAAAACCACAAAACGCAGGTGTAGGGCAACTGCAAGCAACGAAGTCCACGATCTGCAGGACAAACAATGGACCTGTAGCAACGCTCCAACCTATGACAGCCATCAAAACGCGGACATTGGGCAACCACGAGGAACAAAGCATGCCCTTTCAAGAAGAAACAGCATGCGCGTAGCAGTGCTCAAGTCTATGAAAACCGCAAAACACAGGCTTCGAGTAACCGCAAGTAGCCGAGCGCACCGTTTGGATAACAAACAAAGTACTTGTAGCGAGCTTATGACAGCTACTGAAAGCAGGCATCGGGCGACTGCGAGAAACTAAGCCTGCTGTTTCGACCAGAAAAAGGATGGATGGATGCAGTACCCGAGCCTATGAATGCCAGAACACCAATATCACGTCGTTCGCGGTCCACGTAGACAGAGTTTTATCCGGCGGAAGGTAAGAAGATTACTGCGGACGCGACACAGTGGTGAGAGGAGGTATGGACTTGACGGAGAGAGTAGCGTGGTGGCAAGGGACTATGAGGCTGTAGCTGAGGGTCCGAAGGGGAGGAGACGTTCAACTGTCTAGATGGCGATGACGTCGCCGTCGGAAGGCGTCTGAGCTTAGTCAGCGCCTTGTCGGCCACCGGACCGGATTCCGACTTCAGAAAATTTCTTTCCAAGGCAAGTTCACCACGAACCGAATCGCGCTGGATGCTGGGATGAACACGGAGCCTCCAAAATCCGGAATTCGCTCCGCTCTCGAGTACACCGGTATTCCAAAATCATGGCTCTCTAAGCGACCTAAGCTACCGTCGCGCAACTGGCTCATTTTCCTCACCGTCACGTCTTCCATTACTGGCCTCTTCATCTACGACCGTCAGCAATGCAAGAAAATCCGACAAGAATACATAGACAAGGTCAAGCACCTCTCGGAAGAGACTCCAGGCCATCTTTCGTACCCTAGGAAGGTTACGGTATACGGAAGTAAATGGCCTGGGGACGAGGACCACGACCAGAGCTTGAGATACTTTCGGAAGTACGTCAAGGTCCGTCGTATCCTGCTAGCTTTGTGCTCACGCTTACGCTCAGCACATGTAGCCTGTCTTAGTCGCCGCTGCCGTCGACTACGAGATGGTGAACGGGAGACGACATGGGGATCTCGCGACCCGTATCGCCGACGAGATAAAAAAGCGACGGCGTTTAGACCTTGGTTTGGATAGCCCTGCAGACCGGAGCGGGATGCCGCCGCGGTATACGTGGCGCACGAAGGAGCAGCTAAGGCAGCAGGAGTTGAATGGAGGTATTGTTATCATCGGGCGGCCGACGTGGAAGGAGTTCATGACGGGCTTGAAGAACGGTTGGACGGATCCGCTCGACATCGTTGACCACGACGAGGAGCTGTCGAAGGAGCTGGAGGCCGATGGGCGGTTCGACGAGCCCGACGAGCCGATGGAGGGCGCGTCGGCTTCCCCGGCACAGATGCATAATTCCCAATTCTATGCTTCCTTGCAGGCAAAGCCGTCGTTACCACCACCATCGCCCGCCCCCGCCGTGGATGTCCCCGCCACTATTCCCGCCCTACCGCCAATCCTTCTCGTCTCGTTCGTCGACTACGTTGGTATCAAACTGGTGCCTCACATGATCTGGGACTGGATGAACCGCCGTCACCACGTTCGCGCGGGGGCCGAGGCTGGGTACCGACTGGTCATGGCCCACACGCGTCCCATCAACGCCCCAGCAACCAAACCTCTCTTCTCCGACATCACCAATGCCCCCACGCTAGATACGGATGTGGATTTCGACAAGGCCATGGAGGGCTACTTCAGGAGCTCCCTACAGTCTATTCCTTCAGACATCGAGCGGGGTCGGAAAAAGTATTACGAGCAGCTCCCAGCCAAGTTGGTTGTTGCACGCGAACTAGCGAGGAATGTTAGGGAGCCGACGTCAGATGAGATCAAGTATCCGCCACCGACAGAGGTCGAACTGAGGGCAGAGCGAATGACGAAAGAGAAGCGATGGCGGAAGGACCTGGGAGGATGGGAGATTGTCAAGCCTTCGCAAGAGGTTCCTTGGGATCCAAGGTTCGAGAGTGCACTCACTATTTTTGTTGACCCTCCAAAAGAGTCAGAAAATACGGAGGAGTCTAGTTTTAATGATACTCAATCTCACTAATATTATCTACATTGGTCGCCACTAGAAGCTAGAAAAACTGCATTTCTTCCATCCTGAAGTAGCCTGTTTGAAGCCGGCGCGTATCATTCTTCCGAATATTCAGGGCGGCACGCCTTAATATCGACCGACGGAAAGTGCGACTTTCGTTAAAGCCGACCGCCTACAGACTGCCTTGGCGTGTTTTGCTTCCCAGGGAAGTCGATAAGAATAAAAGCTCCTCCTTCCCCCCGCCTGGATTTCATTTCATATCTACAGAAAATGTCTCGAACAAATGGTCAACGAATAAATGCAAGTTCAGGCTGGTGGTGGTTTTTATTCTAGTCAATTTCTTTAAAAGGAAACGAATCAGAGCCGTACTACATGTGTACTACGCATATACCGTCATGATACACTATGCTAACTGTGATAGACATATAATAACCGCCCTGAAAGCTCGACATGAGAGACGGAACTTGAAGGCAAGAGATTCAAACATACCTCCAGAAACAAAATGAAACCAAAGAGATAAAAGTCTCCGAAGAAACTGATAAAGGAAAAATTTTTCACAATCCAGTTGACCAAGAATAGTCTGAATCGAGTTTCGCCACGAACGTCCAACCAAACCCGAAGGTCGGTCGAGAACGCCCAGTGACGCGCCACAAAGTGAGCTGAAGGACTCGGATCCGAGCATCCATCCAGCCGTCCAGAGATGTCCCTCGTACACCCTACCAATGCCTCCTACCCCGAACCGCGACTGCTGCTGTCACCGCAACGCTGGTACTGAGATAGGCGAATGCAACATGGATTATTGTCATTCTGAGCGGTAAACGCGGATCGCGCGCGAAATAGTGTACACCCGGTGAGCACTCGTGTATGGAGCTACTCAAGCCACGGGCGACGGAGAAGGGCCAAGGAGGCAGATAGACCAGGGGTGCAACACAGCAGGGTGGGGCAGTCGACATTGGCGTCTAGCTATGGAAAGGTTCGTCAAAGACTAGCAGCTGCTCAGCCTCTCGAGTGTCTTTCCTGCGTTCCCGAAGGTACACATGGGCGCCGATAGTACTCCAGACAACGGATGGATGCGTCAAGCACACGAGCCCAGTCTCCGCAACGACTTTCAACCCGTCCGACGCTCATTCCTCGCCCCAAAAAGGAGTATCTTTGGGAACAAGAGCGGCGGAGGGATATGTCTGGTACGTTGCTTGGCTATTACGGCCAGACCCGGCTAGAGCCAATCGAGGGAGACAGCATACTCAGACCTTACCCGCTCGCGAGAGAGAACGGTAAAGTTCTGTGCGAAACGAGCATTGCGGCATTGAGTCAACTGGGGGAGTGAGGAAAAGAATTAGGGGGCGGCGCCTTCTTATATACGCAGTGTGTTTGGTCGTATTGATTGTCTCGCCCAAATAGGATGACCCGGCCTTACCGGCTCACTGTCTCTTCTCTTCTATCATCATGTCTGCCCCGTCAAAAGCGACGACGACAGCGACAGCGACGTCGAACCAAGCGAAGACCCACAATGCAAGCGACACGTCGTCCGTATCATCCATCCCTCGAGACGGAACGTCCAAGCCCAGTCAAGAGCGTCCTCTGACAGAAATCATCGGACAGACGTTCCCATCATTTGACCACCATTCCATTGTAGTCAAGCCCTTTGAAGAAGAATCTGCGCGAGATGCAGCGTTCTCTCAAGGTCTGTCGTTGATTTGACGCGCATATATGCTTATACACAGACGGCATACGCGTCAGAACTTAGCGCGATGTTGCTGGACGTGGTCCTCGAAACGCACGCTTGGGCATCGGCGCGTCCGAAACACGAAAGTCAAGTCGCGGTCCAGAAGTTTGAAAAGAAGATATCCCAAGTCATGGAGGTCGAGAAGGAGCAAGGCGCGTCACCGTTCTCTCTGTCATCTCTTCCTTCCGTTATCTTTGGTAAGAGTCATATCATCATGATATGTCAAACTATTTGCTTACATCTTCTCTCTAAAGTCGTGCGTCGCTGACACGTCCTCTTTACAGAGCAAACGGGGGAACGGCTGAATGAATTCGTCTGTCGTATGAAGACTGCTCTGGCTGCACTTACTGGTCTTGGTCTATGATTGTTCTTCTTTCGGTTGTGCTCGCTGTCGCTTTGCTATCGTGTATTTGTTTCGGTGCTTTGCTTTTTTCGTTATCTGGACCCGTCTGGCATTTCTGCTGCATCAAATACTCATTTCCTACTTAATAAAACTCGCAACCTCCGTATTTAGGAACGAGTGCAGTCGCTGCTCCCAAATGCTCTGTCCCTCCGAAAATAAAATTGTCGCTACAGCACAGATGTTTATTCCCGCGTTCCGTCGCAGAGATGCCGGTAGGAAGGGACCACAAAGAGCCGTACTCGAGGAAATGGGGAAGTCGACCTTGTGCTGGGATTTTGTCCTCTGCATGATTCAGATCTAGGATGTTTCAGCTTCCAAGACCCGGTACTCGTGGATTCACGCTCCGTTGTTGAAATTTCTACCACCAATTGATTGACGACGGGATCTCTATGGAAGACACTTAGACTACCTGATGACTGGGACGGCCTGTGTCCGATATAGTTGACAGGTACTACTTAGTAGGGGCAATATCAAGTGATGTCCTTGTTTAGCATGATCAGGCACCCGCACCTCGTTTCTCACATCATTGTGAATCTGTTTCTTCAGTGCCCGTTCTCTCACTTGCCAATGCTTCATCAGATCTTAGCTCCAATTGAGGTGTTCTCACTAACCCGGAGCATCCACGGCCAAGAGGACACTGCTCGACTCATCGCTCTCTCAGTCACTATTTCCTTCTAGGACCATACCTTAGCACTATCAACGACTTTCCGGGGATAGCATTTCTCGGGAAATGATTAATTTCGGTCTAACTGTGAAGGATCCACGCTCGCACACGACCTCAGAGAAACAAAACAAAAAAGGTACCCGACTCACAATCAGCCTATCCCCAGCATGCTTAAATGTGTTCGCTAGATCAACCTGCATAACAGTGAGTCAAATACCTGGGTTCCACTTCCTTGTTCTGGATTGCTAGCTGTTTGAAGTGTCCCATCCATGCGGCGATCCCCTCCCGATCACGCAAACTCTCCTGCACGTATTCGGAAATCCTTCTTAGACAGTCTTCAGTCGGGACATTCTATCATGGTCTATGGCTAGAATTCCCTAATCTCGCCACTGATCTCGAAGATCGGTACTGGCTAACCGATAAGTATAATCATTCCCCTGTAGCACCCCTCCACGCACACACACACCCTTTCCTTTGAAAGTGCATATATTTCAAGCGCCTGCCGTGTGAAACCCCTCAACCACAACCCAGCTCGTAATTCCGATTCAATATCTGTCACAAATCAAGATCGGATACATCAATGAACGCAAGAAACTTACCCCGACACGCTGGTTTTGTTCTTGTCCTTCTCAGCCAGCTTATACGCTACGGTTTATGGTGTAACCGCGATTCCTCCCGCCTGTGTTACAGGTTTGTGATGTCGGCGAGTGTACCTCTTTTTCTGCTGCTCAGATTGAATCCTCAAATTTGCAAATTCGAAGCTTAGCGGTGCCCAAAGGAAGCAGCTCTTCATTTCGTCCGATCTACGAAGAACATGCAGTTCAGCATCTAATACATCATGTACATGTATGTTGTATAGCCGGTACAGAGTCTTGTTCCTCACATTACCTCATGCCCGAGTTCACAGTCAAGATTAGCCAAAGGAATTTCAACAACGGTAGATGTCTTCTGTCTCCTTGTCCGTGTGCGACATTGAGCACACTGTGCCCATCTTTTGGTGGGGTTCCAAATGCGCCTGATAAACAAACGCAACACGTTTACTGCAAGCTCGCTGAGTATTCTTTCATCAGACTGTTGATGAAAGCGTACCTAATTCGTCCCATGTAAAGGTTTCACGAGACGGATCATGTGGGTCGGTGAATAAGTAGATGCCAACCATTGTCACAGCCTAATCATACAACAATAAATATTCAGACGAGAGAAAATCTATGCACGTACACAGATCGACAGGAGGACGAGGCATGGTAGTAGCCCTGCAAAATCTGCCCAGGACAGAGGTAACTTAGCTGGTGGCCACCGATACTAAGGAGTATGACGTACCGAGTATATCGCCTGGTGGAGTTCGCGCTTGAATGAACGCGCTGTACCCTGCAAAGGAGGAGAAACGACGTACCAAATCCTTCTGGGGCCCCGGGCATGCTGCATCGTAGTTGAGTGAAGGCGAATACAGTCCCGATTGGCACTACAACGATCTCATTCCGTTGTCGGTAGCCGAAGACCACGGTTGTAATCATTAAGAGGCAAACCATGAGAGTGACCATCCCTATCCATATAAAGGAGACGCATAAGCTCAGAAAATCCACGGAGTGTAAGAGGAAAACTGAACAGAATGTGACGGTGATGACGAGACAGTATCCGATAACAAGCGTGCTGCGTTTGAGTATCACACCTGCATAGATCATTTTTTGTGCAACGTACTCCTCCTGCTGGCCTGAGGAGTTGAGGTGATTAACAATTGCAATATTGTAGTTGCTAAAAGAAGTTCTGTCAGATGGTCAAATGAGAAGGGGAAGAGAAAGTTTACGTTAGGTACCGAGACATCGGAGCAAGGGCTAGGAAGACAGGCTGGTTTGTCAATGTCTCATTAGCAAAAGCGAATATGGCTGAACCGTAACTGACACATTGGTGGATAAGGTCAGATAATCAACGTGACCAAAAGAGTGGCACCTGTCGAAAGGGTAGTAGCTCAAAGTTCCGTGGTTGATCATTGTGGTCAGGTTGTCCTGAACAGTATATTGGTACGCTGGGTAGACGTTGAGCTTCGTGCGGAAACCGGCAGCGTTTGATAGTGGGTCAGATAAGCCAGTGATGTTCCATATGAAGATGGGGTCTGTGGGTCTGTTGTTACTGGAGGGACTGTCGTCGCGTCTGTCATCTGAGGGAGACAAATTCCTCCAAAAGGAATATTTATATGGTACATTTCTTGAGAACCATAGACAAAATGGCTCACGTGTCAAAGAAAATATTAACTGGCGAGCAATCAACGTAGCAGGTATCGCCATGGATGCCCCAGTCCACGACCATAATGGATTGAGCAAGATCGACTGAGTTCAGTTCAGCGTGGAGAAGGATCTTCGGTTCCCATGAGTAGTGTCTATCAAAGAACGAGCAAGGAGTCTTACAGTTCTATTCGGGGCGCTGAAATCCAAGGTCCTGGGATACACAAGCTTGCCACAGGTGATTTGCCTGAGAGCGAGAGTGATGCATACGGTTGGAACGATGATTAGGAACGAGAGAGTGGTGGCAAAGCAACATGAAACCCTTGATGGGCTTCGAGGGCTGGTCGTTTGCTTCGAGGACATACGTGGGAGCAGGTAATGAGCCAGGGAGATCGATGAAGATCGCTGGTCGAAAGCAAGGCTTTATAGGTTCATGTCAGTGGTCGCGCAGGATGCTGTAATGCAATAGCAGTTTATTCGCTGCTGTTAAAGTGTTTTTTGTTTATATGAATATAATGTAATCATTAACTCACACGAAGTATTGGGAGGCTACGAAACATGTCAACCAAACGTGTTCAATACAAGGCACCGCAGTAGTCAATGGCGTGGGCATTCCATTCCGCGCCGACTGCGGTGAGAATATAATGAAGTTGCAAGGTACCCGTTGAGTACTGCTGCATCGGGCAACTAGCTATTGTATGCGCCGCGCGAGTTGCTGTCGGCAACGAACTGTTCGCAGCCAAAGGTACCGAAGGATGCTACTGAAGCGCAGCGTTCTAATTTCGAGGCTGTTTCCTGTGTCTTGCTTATAATATGGACCGTGGGAGTACCCACATTTTGCGAGCGCAGACAAGCACAAGATGTGGTATAGGCGATACCTCCGGTAAATCCCGATGAACAAGCCAAGGGCGGACAATACCGGCAGCAGCAAGGAAACAGAAAGACGATAATGTACCCACTTTCATTCGTCGAAAAGCGACATAACAACTCTTTATACGCGTAAAAGCAACACATTCGAGCCTCAAAGCGATACGAAAAGAAACGAAAGAGATATGAGTCAGGGATGGCAAAGACGACGCGAAAAAAAAGTTATCGGGGAACGTACAGCTTGCAGTTGTTTGGTACACCGTACCGGACTGCTATCTCACATGTTAGCCAATTCTACTCGCTGCGCTCGCAATGATTTGGAGGATAATGGGCTAGCCATTTTAGACACGAAAAAGTCCAGATCTGAGGAAATGAAGGATAATAACGAACGGAAATATACCATCCACGAGACTTATACATTTCTCTATGAAGCATTGCGTCGACCGGCCGCTAGTGCTTTAAATACTTCTGCCTCCTTTCCGTGTACCCAGTCGCTCCGCGAGAGGATTTCAAGCACACGAGTAGCTCTATACATGTAGAGACAAAGAAGCCGTCCACAATAGTTGACACTGATAGAGCGAGGCTAAGATCCTAGAAGGAAACAGCAAACGAGAGAGCGATAGGTAAAGTAACGTCTTCTTGGTCACGGAAAATTCAGGTCAGTGAGAACGACTCGATCAAAACTAAAATGGCAGCGGTGACTGTGATAACAGAGTACTAAAGAGAACGTATTCAAGATGATGGCGGTGAGAGAGGAAGAGTGTGCCTGATCATGCCAAATAAGGACATCACTCTCAGGGCCAGTGACGAAGGGTTCGAAACTCGAACACCCATAGCCGAGATGCGGTGGAATTTTCCCGTCAGACATTGAAGAGTCTCTTCCTTGTTCCAAGCGCAGTCGGCATCTTTCTAACTAGATATAGTGTAATTGTCAGTTTACTTGGTTTCAGTTGGGTTTCAACGGGGTCGATTCCACATATATAAAAATGAACGCTGTGGACGCTTTACGGCTTCCTGTCTGAGCGCAGAGTTATCAGGTCTCGCAGCACTTGCTGCGTTTGCTATTCTTACCTTATTTGTTGATACAACTCCGACACTTTCGGTGAGTCTTAACCACATTGTTACCTATTCATGACCCCATCGAAGATCCAGCTTGATGACGAGCGGACATTCTGGCAAGGGTGCTCAACCATACGCTCGCAGTCCAAGGGTGGAATACTTAATATATGTACTTTATCATGCAGCCATCTTTCCCTACAGGCGGTTCTCCCGTCCGGATATGGCGTAGTCGTTGATCTCAAGGCAGTCACGGTAGCTGCTAAGGCCTAAGGGTTCAATTCCCTGTATCCGAATCATAACTCCTGATTTTTTTCCTTTTTCGCATGTAGCAGTAATATACCACAAGGAGAATGTTTATTAAACTCACACCTGTGCCCACGTCCCCCATGCTGTACTCCACGACTCATAAATTCCTCCGAGGAACATATGGCGACTCCCAGAATTTACTTCATATTCATCCTCTTGAAGTTACTGACGACTTTTAGATCCCCTATATTCGAATGATCCTGGAATACGATCCGCTACTTTCCCATCTCCCCACAGTGCGACCGACACGCATCCCCAAGGTCCAGGCCGGAAATCAGACTTTTTTTTTCTGCTGGCCTAGCGGTGATGACTGAATGGCCTGGGAGAGGATTGTCTTTGGCCAACACCATCTCGCGAGTCGCTTGAGACGGAACTGGTGATTACCACTGTGAGCCATTGGAAAGGTCGCTACATGATACGAGAAGCTCTGCCAGCAATGGAATATAAATAGCGCCACAAAATTTACACTCACTCTCGTCCTGCCCAGTTGGTACTTAGTTCAAATATCCCGGATATGGTGCAATCACTAACGCATTATTGGAGGTCCCAGGAGTTCAGTTCCCTATCTTCAGTATGATTCGCAGACAGATGCTTTTCGTCTCCTACTGTTGCGTCAGAAGCACCGCTGAGCGACGGCTCTAGCAAGAAACCGTATGACTGGAGTTATCAGGTAGCATGGTGTAACAGCAAGCGATGATCATGTCCGCCCCAAAGTTCAATCCCCTGGGTCGAAATTTGCTTGGTATGTAGATCTTGGAGTTAACGAAGTGGGTGCTCGGACGTGATAACGGAAAGTTGGCTCGAGAGAAAAAAGAGAGCGACACTGACTGAATAAGTTCTTCTCATCTCCTTGAGTTATTTGCTCCAACGAGGAGAATGAACGTGCCTCCGTCCGTACTCCCAAGATAACGCGGACACTTATATGCCACACAAATTTGAATTAAGGCATGGAAGGGGAAGGAAAGTGCTCCTGACAGTAAACATGAGATTTGAAGTCCGAGATCCTGCCTTACAGTGAGAACTGGGAGTCAGGACGTTGGCTCGTAGGTTTGAGGCCATTAAGGGAGGGAGATTAGTTACACTTTCCATCGATGGATAATATATACAACATTACACAATTGACTTTCAATCACTTCTGCTTCTCGCATTCTCGATAGCATCTGCGCCTTCCTTTCCCTCATCAAACTGATAGAATGGAAAATCCAACAGAACAGACGATTTCAACCATCCGGGAAGTAGTTTGTACACCACAGGAGGTATCGGAATCAAAATCGAAGTCTCGTTCAAGTACGCCTTGTAATTATTCCACGCTTGATTGGGGGTCGTTACTTCAGGTCCGTGGCTCATGAGGAAGAACTTCTTTGCCTGAGGCTTCTCGGCTGTCGGGATCCCAGAAGCGAACAAAAGTAGACTGAAATTCGAATGCACGTATGAGCGCATGGTAAACTGATGCGTATTGGCAACTTACAGCATGGTGAACAGGGGCGACACTATAGCTCCATATTGCGCTGATTTTGCAGAAGATGATAGTGACCCGGAAACTGTCGGAGACAGGCAAAGGATAAATACGCCCCACCAGCAAAGCATTCTGGCGTACTGTGAGTGGTAGACAGAAAGCACCACAAGATTAGAACTCACTCTCCGAAATACGGCGGGTGTCGAGACCACTTCCATAAGCCAGTCTTGTATTACATGTTAGCTGACTCTTCATATACTGAAACCTTTCTTACCGTTACCGGCTTGTCCTTAGGACTCGACTTGTTGTTCTTATATCGGAACTAACAATGAAGTTAGAATTCCAGGCATGTACAAGGCATGTATGATGAACATGACATACTTTCTGAATGTCAGCAGTAGTTTCGATGATCCAACCAACAACCCAAAGGATGACACTGATGATATCGCAAGCAGTACCGAAAGCCGGGTTTGAACCAGACCGCCTAGTGTCCGATATAGCGGGCGAATTGAGGATCGTGAGGGGAAGGGATACGGTCCACACCTTACAACTCGACGGTGAGATAGCCCGGGAATGCGAGAAATGGTGCTTACCCAAACTATCTGGCCTATAACGTCGTTCAACAGCTATTCCGGAAGAAACGAGACAACCACAGACCTATCCAGAACCCTAATCGAAACTGTATATGAATATAAGAAGAACCCTTATATAACAACCAGCGCACCGAGGAATTTGAAGAAATGAGATCTAATGTCGTCGAAGCGAGTGTCGGACCCCGTTTTGAGAACACGGTAGAGTAGGAAGCCTACAGCGATGCACAGTTGGACAGGATAAAATGCCGCAATAAAACCAGCCACCTGCGATTCGAACAGCCCAGATCATGACGAAGATGCTTGCTATGATATTACGGGCATGGTAGGTATTTCCCATGAGCAGAGTGAGAAGGGCTGCAGGACAATGTTGTTGAACAGAATCCAAAAGCGAGTCTGTGGTTCCTCACCCAGAAGGAAGAAATTGGAGCCTGAAGAAAAGGGTTGTAAGAGAGGGGTCGTTGAAGCTCTCCATAGAGACACAGACCTCCAGTAAAGTCCGTAATCTTGTCGAACTGGAATATCCATGCTATAGCAAAGCCAGAAAGCTGGTACGCAGTGGTGACCAGTACGGTGATTGCAAGGAAGTAGTGGTCGAGGACGTATACGGGTGCCATGGTGATGATGGTGGGGCGAATGAAAGGTTTATAAGCCTAAATGTTGAAACAGTCATGGTGTTGGCAACGAATCGAAGGTGATGATCGTGGTTGGGTGTGAACGGGCCGGTGGGCCGCTTGTTATTATCCATCGCTTAATGTCTATTATACATAGCATATGATACAATACATCTATAGATATTAACCCTACATCTCTTGTGTTTGCATCACTTCGAAATACGCCGTATACTCCTCCGGTGTCATTAGTTCGTGGTCCTCTTCAGTCACCTTTGAGAAGGCAACCGGTTTACCATTGACTGCAAAGTTATAGGTCAGGGTAAGCCCTAGTTTCTTAATAATGGAGACGCACCATAAACGATAGGGTCATTATCCGCATCCATTGGCGCAGGATCGGGTCCAGCCACGCTGTTTGAGATATCGCCGTTCATGGTATACGGCGTCGGTGCCTCTTCAACCTTTGGAACTTTGATCTTCCCAGTGACACCCTCATCCTCTCGGGACCGTGACCGTTTCCTATAATCATTCAACGAATCAAGATATTCGATATTCGGCTTCCGATCTTCCTCTTCCCCGAAGTCGTCAAAGTCCGAGCTACCAGGGGCACTCAGACCTGAAGGTGTAGCTTGCGCAGATGCAGCAGCGGACGCTGCAAGTGACGCGTAATACTGCTCGTAATCTGAGGTGAATGTTAGCGGAAAAGCTTGCTTGTGGTAAAAGCTGCTCACATTCAGCTTCACGATTGATGGTCGGCTTGACGTCCTGCTCAACACTGATGATCTCGGGCACACGATCTGGGCGCATTCCCACTACCCCTAGTCCTCGCAATATATCATCGTTTGAACTAGGCGCAGTGTTCCCGTTGGCCTCTGCCCTAGCATTCTCTTTTATGCCCAACGCGGTGAGGTCGCCCGTAATAGTACTTTTCAGATGCCATGCCGGTAGTGCGTTCTGTTGCCTCTTTGCCTCGGCTTCGGCATCCCGTTCCAGCTTTCGCGTAGCCTCGTCCTTATCTGTAGAGATGACAACGCCAATACCATCCTCCTCCTTCTTGTTGGGATCTGAGCCAGCAATTTTGAGACCTCCGCCCGCCTGAGTGGGTTTTTGTTTTTCTGGGTCAACAGCATTGCTCTGAACCCATGCCGCCACATCAAATCTAAGAAAAGGTCAGTTCGCAGTCAATACAGCATCATCAAGTCACGCACGCTGGCAACGTCATCGCCTCGCTCTTCTGCAGCCCAGCACGGATAAAGCGCATTTGATGATGGAACCTCAACATCCTGTCCTTGCTACCCTGCTCATGGTCGGCGTCCTCATTGTCGATGACCTCCGCTTGGCAGATTTTGCAAACCATGATGCCACGAGTAAAGTCTATGAGCTGATCGGCGTCCAATGCGCTATATGACTCTTTACATTGAGGGCAAATGTACCCTTTGTTGCCGAGTTGCTGCGGCGCAGTGAGTAGACACCCAAAACAAGGCTGAAGGACGTACATTACGAAGCTTGGAATCGATTTTGTGGTGCATCTTGGCAATCCTCCATTTCACTACGTTGCAGAAATGCTCGTAGTCTATATAGTAGTACTGTTTGCCGACCGCTCGTTGAGCTCCTTCCCTCAGCTCATTCTGCCTGTATCTACAGCGAACATCAGCAGCGTTCCGGACGTGACATAAATCGACCTGAACATACACTTTGACCAGCTTGTCATTCGACAGAACAGCGACAATCTTGTTGAGCTCCTTGGATTGTAACCCCAGCCGACTTGCCAAATCGTCGTCCTTGAGACTGCCCAGGAAGAACGGAGGGGTAATAAGAGAAGAACACGGAAGAGATGCATGTTCAGCATCTACAGAACTCATCTGCGGTGCCAATACTTACACTGGATGTCGAGAAAGTTGATCCATGATGATGATGTACCGAGCATCATAAAAAGCTCGAGAGACATGTAGAACGAGGAGCCGCAAGGCTTCTTGATCCTCTTTAGTAGCTATGTTATCGCCCGCCGAGGGCCTATGAGGCCTTGGATCCGGAAACGCGGTACAGTTCGCGGACGAGCGTAGGTGACGGTTGTGGAGCAGAGAAAGAGCAGACGCCGTCACATTCAGGCGTGACATTTGTTATTTACTTTGACGCACTACGCATATCAGGCCTCCTTCCGTGGCACTTCAGATGTTCTTATGTCCATTGTTTCCGGCCTCTACCTGTCCTGTTTCCCCCGTTATCTCCCAGGACACCATTGACGTCGTCTCCCACTTCATCTCGTACTTCGAAAGCCCTCTGGCCTGCGGATGTCGTCGGCCGTTGCCCAACACTCTGGCAATGTCGAAATTGTCTCACACTCACGTCAGTGACTCTCCTTCATTCTCCGCTCGCTTCAATCTCACCTAGGGATTTCATCGGCCATTATCGACACCCTGCTGTCCCGACCATCCTGATGGCTTCCACACCGCTTGCTTAAGACTCATCAAACAATTGCAATCCGAGGGTTTCTCAGCAAGATTCTGTATCGCAATGGATTCGATCTCGTGCTCAAGAGCTGATGGTGACTCCGATGGTGGTAGGGAAGGACGGATGTGTACCCGGATGAAGCATCGATATCGCTGAAGGAGGGCCATTTTGACGGATGGGGCTCCCGGCATACGTTCTCATGCCTGGCGTTCTGACGACCACAGGAGCAGATACGCGCATCCTCGTGCCAGACTCGGTCTTATTCACAACAACTAATGACGGCACTTCTGATGCTCGGAAAGGCTGGATGCATACCGGATGAGCTGTCGATACTGTGAATGGAGGATCGTTGTGGGCGGAGGGCATCGCCGACTACTCGCTTTGACTCAGGGAGCACAAATAGGGCTCGCCTATAAATCAGACCTTGGTGCTCGATAACTCCTCACACCTTCTCCCTCACCAACGGTTGCGTCGCCACCGGTAGCTACAATATCTCCCCGCTGTCCTACAGTGCATGCACAAAAATCGGCGTCATGATCTCCAGGTCCATGCACGTTGCCCTATTCTCCTGCATTCGCTATCTCCGCCGTACAATTGAGCAGCTTAAAAGACCTAAGGGGATGGAAAGCAAAACGTGCGTACAGGCTGAACGATTCGCCAGCGCGTAAAGTGTTGGCGATATCATGTTCAAGAGAGCTAGACGTAAGCTCGGAATAACAACAAGTTTAGTTAACCCGGTAGTGCACCGACAAGAGTCCTTACAACGACAATGAGTGTGCCAGGAAAACCTCTTTACGCCGTTATGAATCTGTTGACCAACCCCCCACCATTACTTCGTGTACTTCGTGAATATATGTATCAGTCAAGATAAAACATTCGGAATTTCTACTGATTCCAGGAGCAAATAGCAGGATCAATCTTTCAAGACTAGTAAACACAGTCATTACATTCTGAGTGAGCATCATCGACATGCACATGCCCTGTATACTTAGTTACAAATCAAGCCACAAAAACCGTTTCTGTAAAAGGTGAAGCTAAGGGTATCCATAGATAAGACCTACGTACTCGTAAACTCCGTCCATATATCTGCATTGCAGGTATAATGAGAACGAAGAGGCCCGCTACGATCCTGGTGGGGAAAGAAAAAAGTTGAGTGAATGATTTCATGTTCGTTGTTTCCACTGCACATACGCGGCTTCGCAACCAAATGTTTGAAGAGCACCATGTTTTTCTGCCCAAGGAACTTGAAAATAAGCAACCGCAAAGCCTTTATCACAGCGGGTTATGAACCTAGATAGCAACCGTATAGTACTGAATATTACATACCTCCGAGGACACGCGCTAAATTTATCAAAGCGCTGATTTCGCCTTGGTGTTTCGGGAAGCAGTCATTGCAGTACGCATCTGGCAGATATCAGTCCAATTAGAACAATGAAATCGGAGCAAGTGCTTACATATAGCCACGGTGTTGATCATAATGGCTAGCTCTGAAATGCCCCAGCCCATAATGATACCAGCAGTATTCAGGTATTCAGATGGTCCTGAATCGATGCACCGAGGGTGACGAAACCACAAATGTACAGAGGCAGAGCGATATAGCAAGCCCTTTCATCTGCTCAATATAACAGAAGAATATCTGAGAATACAGACTCACCAAAGACGACTCTCAGCCTCGAAAACACCATGATTGCGTCTGATACTCATGTTCATTATCCAATCATTCGTATATCGACCAATCAGTTCACCCAAAAGCACAGATACCTATAAACTGAGTTGTGGGGACGAGACGAAGAGGATAGGAACCTACGATCGGTGTACCATATGCTCCAGCGATAGCGTCCTGGCTCCACCCAAACCCAACTGGAGCAGGGCTTCCCAAGTACACAGCATTCGTGACCTGTAAGAAAAATAGTCAAAATAAATCGAAAGGGCCGAATTCACCGCCGCACGTTGATACCAATGCCAAACCCAAATAGGATACCTTCAAAGAGCAGAATCCCAAGAAGGTGAGGCCGCCATACGATATTGACGGGTGAGAGAATCGACTCTGTCCAAGATACTCGGTATCTGGCCATTTTAATCCCGGTGATGCCAACGAGTATTTCAAATTTATAGCGAAACCCTGTGGTGTGAGGCTCTGGGATGGGTTTCACGGTTCGGTCGTACATTATTGTAGGGATTTAGTACGGATGAGAAAATAATAGGGACATTGCATACGTTTCGTCCAAGAAAAGGGCGATTAGGACACATACGACGGCGCTGTAGATGCAACCGATTCCGTAGGCCCACTTCCAGCTTTGTCGGGCGACAAGGAAGCCGAAGGCGAACGGAGAGAGGAATGGGGAGATAATGAATCCCATTGTCCAGAAGTTGAGCTAGGTCAGGGAGATTATCTTGTATTCAGAACATTAACAACAAAACTGAACTTCTTACCAGCAAATGTTGCCAGATTCGGTGCGAATGTACACCCCATGAGGAAACCAAGAGCCAGGACCTGTTTTAACGGTGAACGGAACGCGCCCATAAATAAAGCTTATTCTCACCTGCGACCAAAATAGAACAGGAAGGCGCCCATAGCGGCGAATGAGTACGACAGCGAAGATGCCACCCCATCCTTTGAATTGAATTGGGTGTTAGCCCGTATTGATGACGAGGACATGCGTTGTGGACGGACCCACGAGAAAGACGTTCCAACTAAACGCGTTGCTATCAGCCCTGCAATAATGACTGATTAGACGAAAGAAGCTGATACCCACTTGAATGTCAATTTGTTGATCACTCCGTAGTGTTATATTGCTCGGCGAGTCGAAAGATGGCCGCAATTCCTGCGAGAAGAGGTGGGCTATAAGGGCGAAAAAATAAATAAGCACTAAGCAAAAGCCCTCACCTATACCACCGTCAAAGTCTGGAACAATGGAGGCCAGCGTAATGATGAAGAGGTGGATAGGTATACCAAAAAGGCGAAGCCCTTTATTGATAAGTTCCTGTCGAGTATTTGGAGCCATACACCGCCTCCAGGAGGATGGCAAGCTCTCCATAACACTGAAGAGGAAAATAGCTCGCGGTAGGCGCCTTGTCGGTGAGTCGAACGCCCCTCGTAGATCACTGACAATCTCCTTTGGAGAGTAAGAATTGTGCGAATGATGCCCATTTAACAGGAGTCTCGCAAAGAATATTATATTGCATACAATTTAAATAAAATACGATATTCCTGGCCTCACTCCGACAAGGTTTACACCAGAACCAGAGATACAGATCGGCGCAACTGCAACAACATACACTACACATGATACATAGGCAGGCTTTCTCAAGCACTCTGAGAGGGAGCGTTTCTAATCGCTCGTTTCCACATCTTCCAGTATTGTTTCGTATGTGAACACACTGGTGTCGTCTCTAGGGTGTGAAATGCAGCAGGAAGTAATTTCTCCAACGCCTACAATATCTATGAGGATGCCAACGGAGTGTACTGGTCACCGTTTTGACGAACCTTGATCCTGGCTTCCCAAGGAGGATGTGTGTCCTCCATGTTCTTGAAAAGTCTGCCGGACTGATGTTCCCTAGTATCTATGAGCTCCTTGAGAGATAAGTCCATATCATGGAGCCGTTCGATTGATCTGTCAGTCTGTCAGTCTGGATTCAGTACATTGATCTTTCAACATACGCGATAGCCGCAGTTGGATTATAACAGGCGCGAGACATGAAAAGAAGGCCTAGAGAATCGGCTGAAGATACTTTGTCAGCTTTTGCGATGTCATGATGAGAATATCGGATACTAACCTTCATATTCGTGCCATTGGAAAATATCTCTATAGAACCAGGCCAAAAAACCCCTCGAAAGGTTAATTTGAAGACTGTTTTTCTCCAAAGCATGCTCGGCGACTGGAAGGGAATAGATTCAGTTAAAATGATGGACGCGAGTGACATGACTTACCCTCATGGGCGATTTCTGTGTTAATATCCATTAACACGAAAACGCGGCCGTCTGAACTAGCAAAACTCACCGTGAGCAAGACACGAAGCTATCATGTCGGTGTTTCGTAGGAGGTTGAACATACTTGCAGTAACCGTGATGATTCTAGTCCCTGATATTCTCAGACACTTACGAGCTCTTGAGAGAAGTTAACGTACCTGACAGCACACAGGCATTAGGTAGAGGCCCGTCAAGTACATACAACCGCCATTCGCGATCTTCAAGGAGGTTCTCATCCTCACTGTCTTTTATAGTGTGTCTGGGTCCAAGACGGCCAAGATCAGAGGCAGATAGAATACGAGACACAATATCTGAGCCGAGTTTGGACAGCGGATGATTGGGTGGAAGAATCTTTGTGCGCGAGGTTGGCTCCGTGTAGGACAGGAGTTCTTCTCGGGCTGACTGGACAAGCTGGAGGCGTGTGGGTCAGTTACATGCAAGTAAATTTCTCTTGTCCCTTGCTTACCTTGGCCTGAATTTCTTTTCTTCTCGCGACCTTTCTACGCTTTCGGCCCGTGATAGGAACTTCTTCCCAGCTACGACAACCTAGTCAGAGCAGCATTTTCAACGACGCTCCAGATCATACTTCTCCGGCTTGGTAGTTTCGCTATATGCTGTATATATGATTCCAATGGTGGTTATCATTGCGACAGGTAACATCCATCGTCGTGTCCTTGCGATGCCGGCCTTGTGTGGTGATGGAGTGGTAGTGTGCAGGCCACGGACGCGTCCAGCATTTAAATATTCCAATGCATTTGAGTGCCGGCAAGAAATAAGAGGCGCAATGTTGAATAGTCTAGGGCGTAACATCAAGCGAGTCGAAGGGATTGTGCGCCAAGCCAACGCCCCGACATGCCGAAGCTCTGTTGGATCTAATCACGCCGAATTGTCATATTTCGGCACAGACGGCAAGACCACGGTCACGTTTATTTGGTACTAAATGTTCCCCTATTTCAATTTGAATCTCCTCGAATTCCATCGCCACTTCCCCGGGCGGCATATACTACACAGTAGCAGCTGTCCATAACCGCATCATTTCCATGCAGAACTTAGCGTTTGTCTCCGACTTTGCCCTGGGAATCCCGGTCAACGAGCGTCCACCTGATCTCAACAAAGTTTGGACAGGGAGCGACTTTTTAAACACAGACACCGTTTTCGCTACGACTGTGTATCGCAGATTCTATCTGCACTATCGGGAACTCAGCGGTCCAGCTCTAGGGCAGCGTACAATGCTTCCTGGGTATACGCAAGGGGAAGATTCTCGTCTTGCTGTAATATTCTCTGGAGCCGCAAGGATATACGCTGAAAATATCCAGTCAGACATGCCTGACCCTCGCATCGCGATGCAGTTTGCACATCTCTTGTTCTCTATGGCATCGCCTGCAGCAGCACTGGAGGTTGCAACCGAGCTGGAGAAGCGTATGCCAATACCGTGTCCCTATCTTCAGGAGTACATCCAGAATCTCCAAAAGATTATCTCAGACACCCTCAGACAGACGCAACTCGGTGAGTTGTACTACCGGCATTCACGCTTTTTCTATTAACTGGAGGGTCGCGCGTAGATATACAGGATGGCCAGTCAAAAGGGACCATTCACTTCATCTATGTTCCAGGCTGCATCGAAGGGATACCACAACAATGCCCGCCGCTGCACTTTCTCTTTCCAAATACGAAGGAACGGGTAGTTTCTGATGCTGAGGCCGAACGACTATTGAGGTCTATCTCCGTCAATACAAACCTTATCGAGGGTGTTTTCAGCTTACCCGCAACGTCACTCGTAAACTTATTCTCGACGGTTCCTTACAGCTTCCTCGCCCGTTTGATCTCACTTTCGTTGCATCCGTCCTGAGAGACTCTAGGGAGGCTATCGGTTTAACTCTGGATCAGTCCAGAGGAGTTCTCAGTTGACCTGGTGCAGGAGGTGCACAGAATGTTCACAAGGGATGCTTGTATCTCATTGAGTCATACACAACCTATTCTGATCGAGACGCATCACTTTCCCCCTGGACGATTTAAACATGCCTACAACACTGTCAGGACCCGCGATGGCAAGATCCACGTCTTTTGTCCTCCGCAGGACGTCGAGTCTGAGATTGTAGAGATATTTCGCCAACTCAATGTCTGTTCTTCAGTTTTCAAAGGCTTCTGGTTTAACCAAGGGCATGAATATCTAGGAATATCTACCTCAGGTTCGCCCGGACACTGAAGACGTCTTCTGGCTCTCCGCGTGGTTCCATCATCGCTTCGTCAATATCCATCCGTTCCAGGTGAGATTAAACTTCTTCTCATACACAAGAGATATTGACCTCGTAGGACGGGAAATGGACGAGTAACCAGAGCATTAGTTTCCGCCATCCTGGGACGGTTTGGCTTCCTACCATTCCATGTTTCGACAGAAGACAAAGAATCATATCTAGATGCATCAGTGTCACAGGTAAGCCTAGCGTCGCATAAATACTTTCTATATACTTAATGATAATAGGCCGACCACGGAAATCTCTATCCTTTAGCTAACTTTTTCGTGCGCCAGCAACTCTTGACCCATCTTACCGCCAAATATGATCCTGCGGCCGAGCGAGGCCTTCTGACACAGTTCCGGCAAAATATACTGCACTGGGTGGATAATGAGTTGCCAGAGGCGCTGTCAAGGCTGGCAGGTACGTACCATCGAGTGGTGCAGAAGGTGCCGGAAGTACCGGAAATACAGCTGGTGAGTTTGTTATATTCTCAACGGAAGTAAGCTTAAAGATTGGAAATGATGCAGATGTTTTATGATCCACGCCGACTGGAAATCAGCCAGAGTCCAAGCGGAAGCCAAACGTACTTCCTCGAGTACGGCTCTTTGTGGCCCCTTACCACGGACATCTTTGCTGCATTTTTGACGGAACGCGGGAACGGAGGAGTAACAAAGATCTGTGCTGTAACGGCCGTTTGGTTTTCGGAAGGACAGCATTTGGGAGCAGGGACTGCACTCGTTCCTAAATACGGAGGTTGCGAGTTTTTTTACATAAGTAGGAAATGAGTATTTGATACAGCAGAAATGCCAGACGGGTCCAAATAACGAAAACCGATAAGGACCGAAACAAATACACGATAGCAAAGTGACAGCGAGCACAACCGAAAGAAGAACAATCATAGACCAAGACCAGTAAGTGCAGCCAGAGCAGTCTTCATACGACAGACGAATTCATTGAGTCGTTCCCGCATTTGCTCTGTAAAGAGGACATGTCAGCGAGGCACGACTTTAGAGAGAAGATGTGAGCAAGTAGTTTGACATATCATGATGATATGACTCTTACCAAAGATAACGGAAGGAAGGGATGACAGAGAGAATGGTGACGCGCCTTGCTCCTTCTCGACCTCCATGACTTGGGATATCTTCTTTTCAAACTTCTGCACCGCAACTTGACTCTCGTGTTTGGGGCGCGCCGATGCCCAAGCGTGCGTTTCGAGGACCACGTCCAGCAACATCGCGCTAAGTTCTGATGCGTATGTCGTCTGTGTATAAGCATATATGCGCGTCAAATCAACGACAGACCCTGAGAAAACGCGGCATCTCGCGCAGATTCTTCTTCAAATGGCTTGACTACAATGGAATGGTGGTCAAACGATGGGAACGTCTGTCCGATGATTTCCGTCAGAGGACGGTCGCGGTGCTGCTGTTGGCTGGACTTGGACGTTCCGTCTCGAGGGGTGGAGGAGATGGAGGATGCGTCGCCTGTATCGTGGGTCTTTACTTGGTTCGACGTCGCTGTTGTCGTTGTCGTCGTCGATGCTTTTGACGGGGCAGACATGATGGTGGAAGGGAAACGGTAAGGGCGGGTCATCCTACTTGGGTGAAATTGTCAACACAACCAAATATAATCGATATATAAAAACGCGCTGCCTCCTAATTCTTTCCTTACTCCAGTTGACTCAATACTGCAATGCTCACTTCGCACAGAACTTTACCGTTCTCTCTCGCGAGCGGGTAAGGTCTGAGTATGCTGTCTCCCTCGATTGACTCTAGCTGAGTCTGGCCGTAATAGCCAAGCAACGTACCAGACATTTCCCTCCGTCGCTCTTGTTCCCAAAGATACTCCTTTTTGGAGCGAGGGATGAGTGTCGGACAGGTTGAAAGTCGTTGCGGAGACTGGGCTCGTGTGCTTGACGCATCCATCCGTTGTCTAGAGTACTGTCGGCTCCCATGTGTACCTTCGGGAACGCAGGAAAGACACTCGCGGGGCTTCGTTGCAATGGCAGTGCTGTCTTCGACGAACCTTTCCATAGCCGAACGTCAGTGTCGACTGCCCCTCCCGGCTGTGTTGTTCCCTTGGTCTGAAGGCCCTTCGAGGCAATTCCCTGTCGCCCGAGGCCTGAGTAGCTTCATACACGAGTGCTCACCGGCACCGGGTGCACGTGCTGGATCCGCGTTTACCGCGTAGAATGTTAATCATACACATTGCATTTGTCTATGACAAATACCAGCCTTGCGGTGGCAGCCAGTGGGGTCCGGGTTAGGAGGCATTGGTAGGACGTACGAGGGACATTTCTGGACGGTCGGATGGATGCTCGCATCCGAGTCTTTCAGCGCGCTTTGTGGCGCGTCACTGGGCGTCCTTGACTGACCTTCGGGTTAGGTTGGACGTCCGTGGCGAAACTCGATTCAGACTATTCTTGGTCGACTGGATTGCGAAAATTTTTTGCTTTATCAATCTCTTCGGAGATTTCATTTCTTCGGTTTTATTTATTTCTGGAGATATGTTTGAATCCCTTGCCTTCACGTTCCATTTCTCATGTCAAACGTTCAGGGCGGCTTGTATATGTCTATTCAATCATAGAGTCCCTTCACTAGTGTTTATTTGTTGACCCATTAGTCGAGACATTTTCCGTAGATATGAAATGAAGTCAAGGTGAGGACAAGTCAAGTCAGTCTTTCAAATTTAAGACGTTCGGATGTATCGACTGCACGAATGGCGTAGCTGTGATGATTTGTCATTGAGAACGCGAGGTAAGTACTTCACAAGTGCTTGATGCCGTAATCGACATTGTGTCCTCCTTCCCGTCGTCTGCATAGCTACCTCAGGCTCTACTACTATCCTCTCGCCCGTTTTATCCATTCCTTGCAAGGTATTGAAGTCCATCCTTAAATCGCCATTTGCACAAGATTCAATTGCTTTACAGATGGCTGTTCTCTATCCTTGTATAGTTTACGGCAGAGATTCTACATCTTCGCCATCCTCACAGCCACTCAATATCTCTAAATCGCTCGTCAATTTCCAAGGCAATGCCGCGACGTCGTCTGCAGCTTCTCATCTGGCCGAACACCTTCAACATGTCCCCAGCGCCGAAATTCGTGTAGAAGTAGGCGCTGTTCCTTTCGAGAAAGAGAACCATAGTTCCTCGCTCAAATCGCAGGTCAAGGTTGCGCTTTCGCCTATCAGGCTCCTTCCGACCGAAATCTTCATTGAGGTTTTTCGTCACTGTGTCGTTGTTAACGCGTTCGACAGATCCAAAGGGCCGTGGATCCTCGCACAAGTGTGCAGTACTTGGAGAGAAATCATAATCACCCATTGCCCTAGACTATGGTCGACTATCCTTATCGAAATCTGTGCTTATCGTTGCCAAGACCCTGTCTCGCTTCTGAAGACGGTGCTCGACCGGTCAGGTCAGAGCGATTTGCGCATCGAGTTCTGGGAGACTAGCATCGAAGAATACGCCGCCAAACAGATGCTCAATCTGCTGTTCGATGTGTCGAACCGCTGGAGCAACGTCATTCTAGACCTACAGCCCGGTTCTTTGTCATCCCTTTCTGTTGTACGCGGACGTCTCGACAGGCTATCGAGCATGACTATCAAATATCACGGTATTGGGCAGCCTCCATCTCGCATCGATGCCTTCGAAATTACCCCGCTCTTGAACGACATTAATATCGTTGTCCGCAGTGATCATGATGCAGTTACCATTGTCCCCTGTGGGTCCGAAAGCCTCCAGGCTTATTGTAACGATCGTGCATATAGCGATGTCGATTTGCACCGAGCCCTTATGGACACTATCCTCAAGTCTCCGAATCTCGACTCGCTTTGGACGTACTATCACAATTGCACTACGACTGTGTCTAGACCATTCACTATACGTATCAACAGCACGTCTATCCGGTTCCTCCAAACGTCTGAGAGTGCTCTTCTCGACAGTCTTTCGCTCCCAGCACTAGAGACTATATGGCTTGGACCCGACAAGCCCTGCCAATCGCTTTGTCCCGAGGACACGCTGCCTTCATTGCTACGCCTCATAACCGCTTCTCAGTGTTCTCTTACCCGTTTGGTACTAGCAGAAGTCGACATCAGCCATGAACTCATTACTGTCCTCCAACATACTCCGATGCTGGACTCCTTGGAGATGTACTTCGCCCGGTGGAGCAACCCCTTGGATCGGATCATGCAGCTTCTCGTCACCGCGATGATGGAGTCGAAGGCTGCCCCTGCCGCCAGTCCTGCGACCCCTTTTCGACCAGCTATCTTACCCGGTCTGACTTGTTTCAAGATCCAAATACGGGACGTTTCCAGGGTTGGAACGACACTCTTTATCAACGACATGTTCGTTCGAATGCTGTCGATACGAAGGACGATGCCTGCTGATGGGGATAACAAACGACTTCAAATTGTAAAAATCTCTCTCTACAAAAGTTCGGTCCTGAGAACGGGGTTGGCTAGCGATTTCGAGGCGTTGCAAGTGACGGGGATGAATCTGGCAGTTTCGGTATCTGAGTCTAGCCATGGGACGGATCCTATCTCGCACTAGCTTTGTCGTATCTATCCAAGCATGTCAGTACGTCCTATCTGCATACGTGCGTTCTCCAATGGTATATAATCTGGTATAAGCGAACTCGAGTCGTGCCTGGTTGGTTGATGAATGTCTTCGACTTCCTTTGCTGACGACTCGGGATGTCACGGAGGACGCAGTTTGTTGCGAGGACGTGTCTTTGGGTCTTCTGGATGTTTTGAGGTTTTGGACGGTGTTGGAGGTAGTCCAACTCTTTTGGTTTTCGTCATGGCGATTTGTGGGAATGAAGGTGCGTATTTTTACCTCCGGCTGCTTCCAAATACTTCCTCATCTGGCAATTCTAGGCACTACCCATCGAGCGGGGTGCTATGGAACTTTATTTGGACAGTTGACTATAGCTAGTGTCAACAATCATACGGCGACAAAATTAGTGCCCTAGAAGCAGGAAACCGTGCAACAAGGGCCAAATGATGGGTGAGTCTTCTACAATCTAAGGTAGTCCGGAGGACCGCAACTTCACCTTATCTCTGGCAGCGTCGCGTTTTTGATGTCCTGAGCGAGGAACGAGGACAGAAAGTACGCCCAGATGCTGCTGCTGCAGTTTTGCTCGGCAATGCCATAAAGTTGTTGTATCGGGGATCAGACATTTTGTTAAGAGAAGAATTACCACTTAACCAACGTAAAAGTTTTCATTCAAGTGGTGTGGAAGCAGAGACGGATATCCATGTCTACGAAATATAATGAGGAACCGAGCTTGATTGCAACAATAAGGCAGGAACGATTTCGGAGCCTAGTATGGTAGGTCCTTCAGGATTGGCCCAACGAGGGTGGAGCTGCCATCACGTTGGGATCATTCTCAAATTGTAGTACTTTCATCTTGGTTTTGGGCATCGTTCGGTGTTTTGGATACTGTATCAACTGCCCTTCCTAGAACCTTAGCGGTAGCAAACAACTGCTTTGACTGGGAAGGCCGACCTGCTTACCTTCCACCAACATCCATGCTTCTAGTAAACCGAATCCATCATCGCTAGGGAACTTTGGACTGAAGAGATGCTATCTACTATCAAGTGGGCTGTACGGAACAATCCTTCTACCTGGCGCCAACGAAACCGCGGGAAGGCGATCAGAGTTGAAAGAGGGCGAGATATGTAAGTCGGGCCGAGACGCTGTTGGCCTGTGTGTGATTCTTATTATGACCCGACATATAGATGGTCTCTGCGATACGACTAGTCTCACCGTGAACTCCGGTGATCGTCGCTGGAATGAGTCCATCTTATTCTCTTCATCGCTCGTTGAGCAGGCATCTCCCCTTGATCGTGATCGTCGCCGGTCTTTTCGAGGTGCCTGGTCATTCTTCGATGTAACTTGATTGAGCTGCTTCTCGCCAATGGCGTCGTGCTATGCCGGCATTAGCCTCTACATCGATGTTGGTGTCTGCTTCTAAGCTCGCAGTCCGTACAGCCACTGTCCCTAGTACGATAGAGGGCTTTCTCGGGCAATATCGCACTTCGAGTCGTATCTCTGTTGCGAGTTGTGTTGATTCTGTTGAAACTATCAGTGTACACGACGACTCATTGAATTGTCAAACACAGTGATCTCGTTCCGACTTGATACCGATGATTATCTTCGCAGCAGCCAGGCTGCCAGTGAGCGTATCCAGTACTGTTTATGACAAGACAGTTGGTATATGCTATTCTCATAACCCACTACCTCGTTGTCCTTGCTTCCCCCATGGCCACTCAGACAGACATTCCGTCAGACCTTACCGACGACGACAAAGCTCAGATATTTCAATTTCTCGACGGTCGTCTGAACTCCGCCATTCTCTACATGTCATTGCATGGTAGGCAACGATGCTCAGTGTCTTGACTTGTGGGTGTTGACTGATGTCAGGCATATACACCGGCATTCTCGCCGTTACGTTGTGGAATATATGTGAGCCAGGAGCATATCCACTACAACATCAGGCTGAAGCGAATGGCATAGTCACTAATAAATGTTGGCCGATCCGACGAACCATGGTCTTCATTATCATTCTCCTCCACGTTCTGATTACCGTCAATGTCGCCAACACTTGGTCATATATATGCTCTGGATTCATCGAAAACGGGCAAAGTTTTTGGACCGTAAATATGAAGCTTAACAGTGCAGGCCAAGCAGTTTCATTAGAGACGGGTATTACAGCGTCCATCAGTACCATTCTCTCAGACTTATATATGGTATGTGCGACTCTGCTGGGGATTATCCACACTAGCTCACGATCGTTTCAACTCTAGATTTGGTGCTGCTGGACGGTTTGGGAACGACGCTGGCTTGTTGTTCTCCTTCCAACACTTTCCCTAATTTCTGCAACTGGTAAAGTGTTCGACCTCGTCTACTCTCTTCGTATATATAATCCAACCTTCTATTTAGTGTCAAAAATTATTGATGTGTATCATATATACTTCCTTAAACCCGCTGACGTCTTCCCAACGCTCTACATATCTTTCGTGCTGGCGACGACTTTATTTTGCACATTACTCATCATTTACCGAATATTGACTGTTGCTGGGGCTAAGCGTGGAGCAGAGGGTCGACTGAGAGTTTTCCACCGTGTCATTGAAGTGCTGGTGGAATCCTCAGCCCTCTATTCAGTATCTCTAATCCTATTTTTGGCTTGCACTATTTGTGACAATCGGGGAGAAGTTTACTTTGATGTCATAGCTGCCATTGCAAAGGTACGTCGATGGAAATAGACCTTGTCATTGATTGAACACCTCACGTAGGGAATTGCACCCACACTCCTCGTTGGTCGGGTAGCGGCGGGACATACGCGCCCCGACGACGACTGCGACGAAAGTGCAATATCGACACTTCGTTTCCAGCCGCCTTTGGAACTTGGCACGACAAGCCTTCAAGAATCCACCATGCGGAGCGCAGTCTTTGACACGGACATCGAGGCTCAACCGGAGTAGCTGGTAGTAGCTGTTGAAAAGACACAATAGTGTTGTTGAGAACAAGGCTGAGACTTTGGACTACCGTCGTTTTTTGTCAGAGTATCTTTTTGACAATTATGCTTCGTCTTGACTCTGTCCTGTATTTTTCCATCGACTATGCAAATATCTAAATCATTCTGTTCACTCTTTCCTTTTAGGTCTCTACGTTATGCATAGTACTCAGGAAGATATGATGCAGCATATGTATCGTCACAATCATCAACGAGGCCACAGAGGCTCTTCCGAAGGTAACGCATGGTTTTTGATCCGCGTTTAAAGCATGAAAATAGATGACATGCTTTACAGCTGCTGCTTCGTTTCGCTCGCCAGCGATAATGGTATAGTATAAGCCACCTTGTTTGACACTGTACATACAAGAAGCAAAGCAACGCTCCATATGTTAAACTTTCAGTTGGATGCCATCCTGTCCAGAGTATATAAGACCTCCTCTTTGGATATCGATTGGGTCACCTTGAAGAGAGTTGGCGTGTTGTCCAGAGCAGCGTGGAAGATAAGGCGCGCTACTACCTCGCCCTGGATACTGAAGTTAGAAATGCGAGCATTGACGCAGATTTTTGCTCACCAAGTCCACGACAATAGCCACTACAATCAACCTGTAACACAGTAAACTGAGTGAATGGCTCCGCTCTGTTCTTCGTGAATAGACGCACCATATCACTATCCATGTAATACGCTCCATTGCCGAATTATTTAGATGCTCATGAATGGCGTCCAGCTGCTCCGTATGTTAAAAGACCGTATCAGAAGACAACAAAGCGCGCTCACAAAATCACTCGCAATTCCAAGCTTCTCGTTCAGAACCTGTACACGGCCTTTAATCTCCATGTATTCCCGCACCGCATCGTAGAGCTCTTTCAAACTCGCTTCATCCCAAAACAACTCTGGCACGTCGAGCACATTGGAGACCAAGTTGATATCCCGCCTCAGCTTGAACAGCCGACCGGTGAGCTTCAGCGCTTCGTTCCGTCGCAATTGTAAGGCGCCCGATTCAGCGAGCTGTTTAGGTATAGAGAGCGTAGAAGGTGATGAGAGTACTCGCTGTGCGTTTGTCTCGTAATGTGCAAGAAGGGTAGATTGAGCAAGAGCGTGAGCGATGGACAGTTTGAGGAGGTGAGAACGCGATTTAAGCGCTAACTGGTATGAGCTAAACGAACATAAATGATGCTCGAGATGACTCACTGAAGAAGTCGTTGAAGATTCGAGGGTAAGCAATATGAGGGTCGTGCTGACACTGGATAAATTGGGTGTTCACGCAGGAGAGAACTGCCATTGACATACCGCGAAGTGGCACTCCTCGATCTCCCAATTGTCTTCTGCAATCTTCCTAGTAATAATTTTTGCATTTTCAATATCTTCTAGTATACTCCTTTCCTGCCCTTCTTCCAGGCCAAAGAACACGACGACGCCGTACTCGAAAAACACGACCTCAGCTACGTCCTCGATATTGGTTTGCGTTGGTGGCTTCGTAAGTCGGATCTCAGGTGATTCTGGTTCTCGTTCGGCATCTGAATGTGTAGTGGTATGCTCCGCCTCGGACGTCTCCACCTCGTAAGCTCCGCGCGTCATAACTGGCGACGATGAGATGTACCCGTCGTGATTGGGCGACGAAGAATGCGCTGCATCATGGGTAAAATACGTTCCCTGATATCCGTTTTCCTCTGCTTCTGAGAGACGAGTCATCATGTTCATGCTGGCGTCGTTACTAGCGAATGCAGAGGATCGAATATTGGAGTTGGGTCCGTATCCCGGCAGGAGAGGTAAATGGTACATCTGCACACGATGAGCCTGGATTCGGGTCCTGTTCACTGCTACGCACCGCATACATGGCCTCATCGAAGATGCGAGGAGAAACGTTGTGTTCGCGTTTCAGATACGACGCCAGGAGCTTCATGTTGAATATTTCTGCGACACAATACGCCGTCAATCGCTTGTACCCTGCTCGATGCCGCTGCTCCTTCGACATCCGCTCCGCCTCGCTCTTGTACTCGCGCACCTTGACACCTGCATCCGTCTCATATCCTAGGGTCAAGTCTTCATCGTCATCCGCTGGGAAAGGTTTTGTCTGGGGTGCCGATGGTAGGACGACAAGCTTCTGCGATGTTTTCGAAGTTCGTTGAACCTTGGCAGCACTAGAGACAGAAGCTCGCCGGGCCTGACTGTGGCCTTCGATACCAGAGCCTAGGGATCCGAGACGATTCGGTCGTCGTCCAGGCCCTTTGGAATTAGATGTCGACGGCAGGCGTAGGGACATGATGGGGATGATAACGTCATCTATGGGACCCTTGTTCTTATGTAAGAGTGGCCGCCCTCTTCCCGCCCCAAAGTCGGTTAACGGTGCATCGGCCCGACACCTCCGTCAGTTGCAGCACGTGATTTATCTGCACTCATTGTCAACCACCACAATCGTGCTTTCGATAGAGCACCTCAAAATCCTCGTTTCTGCACTAGGAAGGTACAACGACAATAGGCTCAACGTCTGATAAGCGAGCATGACGAAGCACAGCAAGAACAATACAGCATCTTCAATATTTTCCTACGCTGAATATAAGAAGCTCGACTATGGGACCAAAAGGGTACGCCAGGATACCCTTTTCCTGTTTGTTTCTCACTATATTCCAGCAACGCCTCGGAAATGAATCCATGCGGTGCTTTGATTCCTGTGCTCTATGCCTGAACAGCGCTCGGGAGCCTCTATCATGCAACGAGGGGCATCTTTTCTGCAAAGAATGCGTGTATACTGACCTTCGTGAGTGCGATATTTGATCCATATTTGAACCGGGCTGATGCGTGGTAGTCACACAGAAAAAGGATATCAAACGACAGAAAGAGAAACTGGAAAAGATGAAGAAGGAGGCCGAGGAGGAAAAGGAACGGGCTAGGCAAGCAGCGCGCGAGCGGGTTATTCTGGAGTTTGAAAAGGCCCAGTTGGGGCTTGCGGCTGTATCGACTACGGGGACGACGTCTGCTGGGGAGTCAAAAGAGGATGGTGAGTCTTTAGTCGTGTCTTGCTGTCACTCCGGGCCGACGACGATGAGACTAGGCCGGGGAACCAAGCGCAAATTTGCGTTCGACTCGTCCAGGGTCGAGAACCTTGCCCAAGAAGCAGAAGAAGCCGCACTGCAACAGATAGAACGAGAACAGGCGGCAGCCCTGCGGAACAAGCTACCAGATTTCTGGTTACCATCATTGACGCCTACCTATTCATCTGTTGGGCCACCTCAGACCATTAAGGACGTGAAGCTGCAGACCACATGTCGGGGTGGGAATCCTGCTCATTCAATTGCGTGCGTTATTGTACGCTCCTTGCCGTCTCCTTCTGACGGCTCGTAGGTTGAAGAATCTCATTCCAGTCAAATTCATCTTCTATTCCAAGACGAAATCTGCCGGCTCTGAGATCTCTGGAAAGCATGACGAATCCAAGCCGATGTGTCCGTCGTGCAAAAAGATCTTGTCGAACAGCATGCTAATGTTCCGTGAGTATAATCGCATTGGTATCTATGGACGTTGAACATTTTTCCTAGTTATGAAGCCTTGTGGTCATGTGGTCTGCAAAACATGCACTGAATCATTGGTACGGCCTTCCCACCAGTGCATCGTTTGCGATGTCAAGTTGTCAGAGAAGGATGTCATAGAACTAAAAAGAGAAGGTAAAAGTTTTTGCCGTTATTCGCAAGCTAGACCAAATTCAGTGACGCGGATCTGTTTTAGGAACGGGGTTCGCTGGAGGAGGTCTCGCGGAATCATCGAAAACAGGTGTTGCTTTTCAGGGTTAGGCAGGAACCCTTTCGTCTGCTACAGTGCGATATCTTGTTTTCGTCTCTCCAATATTCAAGTGTATTCAATGAAATCTGGTCGAGACGTTCGCAGAGAATTCGCCAAGGTAATAGCACTTTGGGCTTCTCTGGGACGAAGACCTATAGGGCTTTTGTTTATGTATATCTTCTCACACGGTATGTTCACCGCTCATGTCTCAAAACTGCAATCATACGACAGCCGTCATGGTAGGCACATCGGATACACTGAGGTGAGCTCAAGTTTGAATGACCTCCGTATATGTTTCTTTTTCCTTATAAATCGCGTGGCTGCATACCGCTGCGCCCGTGTACGAGATCCACTAAATCCAGCAAAACACCACATGGGAAAGAACTATCTGATGTTCTCCATCAATGTAAATCAGTTCGGTTTGTGTATCCATGGTAGCATCGTATTTCAGAGGGGCAAGATATTGTGCGTTCTAGTCATATCTATGTCGCGCTCTTCATCCATCCTGTCTCTAAATCAACTTTCTGTCTTTCGTGTAGGGTTGAGTATCACTGTAAAGCCTTGAAATCGGATTTCATTATGGATGCACAGCCACACCGGTAGCGTGTCGAAGCCGAAAGAACTATTAAATGGATCACATCATAGAAGCTGTCGAAGCTAAACGGAGCATGTCCTGTTTTTCCCCCCATGACGGGGGCTCGGCTAATCCTTGTAGGTACTTATCATGTTTGCCATCCAAGCGATCCTCCTGCTCTTGACTCTCTGGGTACTAAAATTCCTCGGGAAGAAATGGCTCGTCGCGTCGCGTATCAGGGATGCTTTACGGTGCGCTATGTGTATTATCCACTCTGTTCTGGGTGTGACAACCCACTCTTGTCAGGTCTCGCTGTCCCGGAGCAGCTATCTTGTGGATAAATCCTTTCAGGACGCTCGCAATTGTTACCGGGCCATTTTTCCCTACGCAGGGCAAGGTGGGGTATTATTATGGCAAATTTTCAGGTACATCGCTGAGCTAGTCGAGGTGAACGTTCACGTACCTTTCTCCCCTAGTCTTTGCAAAGTTTGGAACCACATGTCTGGGTTCCGTCGTTTTTTGGGACGCCATCCCCACGTTCTGGATATCCGATGCTGACGCCATCAGAATCGTCAGCTCTGATAGAAAAACGTTCACCAAAGATGTGGAAGCAGTGAGCATCATGATACCTTGATAGGATTCTGATAAAATTTCCGCTGACATGTGGATTAGTATGAGACACTCAATATCTACGGCCAGAGTATAGTTGGTACAGAAGGTGCCGTTTGGAAACGACATCGCGCTGTTGCTAAGCCTGCGTTCAATGAGGTGTGCATACGCATTGATGACGGATAAATGTGCTGAGCATAATCTAGGCTAATAATGCTTTCGTGTGGAGCGAAAGCATGCGTATTGCAACTGAATGGTTTGCTGACATCGATAACAGGATGTCAGGTACTGCACGTGAATGCAACGTCGACCTGCTAAAGGATCTCACGCAGGTGGATACTGAGTTTGTAAACGTGATCTTCACTCATGATCCTTTTTTATAGCTTACTCTTCTCATTATCTCTACAGCGGGTTTCGGACGGCGAGTTTCTTGGAGCGAAGACGCAGCAGCGGTTCCTCCTCCTGGCCACAAGATCGCTTTTCGGCCCGCCGTGACCTCGGCGATATCACATCTCATTCCAAAAGTTCTGACCCCAAATTTTATTTATGATTTTTCCGACTGGGTGCATCTTCCTTTCGTCTCTCCTGCTCTCAAGGAAACGAGGGAGTCATTTGAGGCGCTGAAGTTTCATATGCTTGATGTCATATCTCTCGCCCGTGCCTGGGTTACCAGTGGTAAGGCGGCGGACATGGATGCGGCGTTGCTGCGTAACTTGGTTGAGGCCAATATGTTTGAAGAGGCCGACTTCAATTATAAACGCCTGACAGACGATGAGCTGTTGTCCAACACGCTTGTAAATATCTTTCCATCACCAAACGCTGTTGCTAACTATACCATCAGACTTTCCTTTTAGCAGGGCATGGTGAGCATCCTTCCTTGCCTGACGAAAGCATCAACAGCTTAGAATTTCTGTCAGAAACGACTGCGCATACAATTTGTTTTGCCATGGTCCTGCTGGCGTTGTACCCTGATGTCCAGCGTAGAGTCTTTGAAGAGGTATCCAGGTCCTGGCCAGAAGACGCCACGGTTCCCGTAAGATTTTCCACCATTGTGCTGCGTCCTTGCTAAATCAATCTTACTTCATAGAGTTACAAGGATTCTGTGGCTACATTGGTATTTTTTCTTGTGTCTCGTGGTTTTATGGACTTGACAAATTCTATTAGGAATATACTCAAAGTGTCTTCTTAGAGACGTTGCGTCTGTTTCCCCCGGTAGCCCGACTGGGAAAACTGGTGCAAGCGAATAGTATCCTCCCGGCTCGTCGATTCCAGGTGTCTCCAGAGGGTAAACCATGCAATGTTGAACAGATCCCTGTTGCCATCGAAAAGGGTAGTCTTGTAATCATTGATATCTTCGGACTGCATATGAATCGTAAGTCTCCTGGTGTAACATTTTCTTAATTTGTCTAAAGGATGTGTTTAGCGATTCATTGGGGTGACGACGTAGAGGAGTTTAAGCCCGAGCGGTTTATCGACACCGAATCGTACCGTTGGCCCCGCGATGCCTGTATGTGCTTGTTCAAGTTCGTTCATGTTTTCATTCATCAACGATATTGGAAAGTTTTTGCTTTCGCTGGTGGACCCAGAAGCTGCATCGGCCAACGATTCGCTATGACGGAGGGACTTTGTCTCATTGCCAATATTGTTCGAAACTATGAGATCCTGGTGCCATACGATTTGCGTGATAAATGCGTCGAGGAGCAGAGAAAGATCCTTCTTGAGTGGTCGCCTAATATTACTATTCTGCCAGTCGGGGCGAGGGTCTTATTCCGTCGTCGCAGGTGACAGTACTTTCAATTTGACTTGCCTACTCGTAGCATTGTTACTACTTATATATTATTGTCTGTTATGGTTAATACACTGCCATACACGTCACTTATTGTTGAACTCGATTGCATGCAGATGGGTATACTATAACTTGATTATGTCCAGAAACAACTAGTGATACATCTTCTTTGAATTGGTACAGCTCTCTACTTCTTAGGCCCATTTACCTAGAAAGATCGTAGCGATATTTGGGGTTTCGCAGCATTAGTTCCGGTTGCCGACGTGGCATTGCCACCTATTGCGCGGCGCACCGACTGCTCTAATAACTCGCGGGATGACGGTTCCAGCTTGCCTGCCGCATCCTTGAAGGCCGCTGGAGAGGACGTCGCATATGACAGTAGTTGTGCAATGCCTTGCGTAACGACTGGCGAAGATGGTGCTTCCGTATTCGTGAGAAGGAGGGTGATTGTAGGTAGTATAACGCCCAGCAATCGCGAGCCTAGAACACGATTAAACGTTTGTACACACACACCAGTAGAAGACATACGATGCTCTTCTGCAACAGAGGCGAAGAATGATGAAAACGCCTTCCAAACCTCGCCAATAGCGGCAGCATGCGATTCCGTTATTGATCCGTCATTTGCGAGAGGCGCCATTTTGGCAATGTACTCTATCAGACTAGGAACCAAAAGTTTTGCGCACTGACGAAGTACTGGGTTACCCGAGGTGGAAGCGATCATCAGAGTCTTGGCACAATGAGCAGCGGTCAAGGACGCCTAATACACCACATTAGATTGTGCTTCATAATAACGTGCCCTTCTTACCTCGTCGGCATCCAGTAGCTTTTGAGAAATCAGGAAGCAAGCATGTTCCAGAACTGCCCGCCCGACTTTAACAGTCGGCGGTATTACAGTTAATATGAGAACGGCCGTTAATAGGTTGTTCTTGACTTTCTTGGTCGATATGAACCCTTGCCGTCCTCTGGGGAAATGTTGAATGATAGATTGAGGCATATATCCTGAGGCACCTACCTCATGCCGTCGATGTTAAGCAAACATGCCGATATGAGGCCATGCACCAGACCACTATATCGATCCTTCGAGTCCCGTGCCGCCGAGGTAGGAAGATCCAGCAACACCTTGAGACAGGGAAGGGTAGGGCCAACGAGGTCAATTTCAGACGATTCATCCTTGAGCATTTCTAAAACAATAGAATCCGTTGTCCCTTTCATAGAAAAGAGCAGGCGATTAGACATACCACTATAGAGAAGGATTGCTACACCGCGTATATCTTCTCGCTGAGATGTATTTAGGGACGCCGCGATGCTTCCAAAGGCGGAGAAGCAGGCCGTTATCATCTTTATACGATCCGCGATATCCCCTTCTGTAAGAGCATTCAACCCACTTTTCATACCACTTCAACAGAAAACTCACGGATGATAGGGCCCCGGGAAGCAGATGTTGTATGTCTAAGTATATAAGCACATGTTCTCAAACAGTGTGCTTTTGGAGAGTTTGCAGAGAGTATGTCGAGTGAGCTGAGTACTTGTCATGTTAATGTAAAGTATCCTAAGTATAGCAGCTGCTTACCTGTCGGTCGAGACTTCTTGCGAAAGGGCAAAGACGGAAAGTACTTTAATAAGATGTGTCTGTATAGATGCGGTCTCAGTCATAGCCATGCGATAACAGACTGCGATGAATTCATCGAAGATTGGTGGCTCCATTATGGCCTTGCCGGCGTACTGTGGTAGAACGAGGCACTTTAGAGCCATCAGTGCGCTCAGGACTGTGGATTGTTGAGTAGAGCTCATTGAATTAGAATCGGCAGATGACACGAGCGCCTCATACGCCAATCCGAATATGACGAAGAACAAAGCGGAGGGTTCTTCATGTCCGTTGCCATTTATGGTGGCAAGTCCGGCATCACCGCCTTCACGGCCGTGCATAGCAGCGAGAATGTGCGGATCGTTGGCCTGCATTGCAGTGGCTACCGCCTGAAGTATGAGGGACCAAGATTGTGCGTAGTACTTTAGAGGTTTGCACTTCAGCGTTGCATAAAGTTCAATATGAGAGGACACACCGGCAACAACACCTCCCTCCCTAAACTTGAGTAGGTTGAATCCAATGCAACTGAAGAAGTATCATGAAGAAACTCCGAGTCGGTCCTGATACTAGCGTAATCTCGAAGAGAGACCAGCCATAACGTCGCAAGGGATGCTCGATAAGGGTCTACAACGTTCTTGAGGTAGGACTGCCGAGTACTAGAGACTTCAAGCTCGGCCCATGCGGATAATGTCGATATTCTCAGCATAGCAGAAGCGTTAGGACTTAGTTCTGCGGTCTCTCCAAGCTTCACCATCCCCGAATCTGCGTATATGAGACTTGAGTTAGGAGAAAGAAAAAGAAGCTGTAGGCATGCCTAACCTTTCGACTGTTCGAGAGCAGTTGTAAGCAATTTCAGTATACGGCCCATTCGGTTAACATCTTTCACTACACCACATCCAACGAATACGGCACAAGCCTGAACTGCAGAGGCTAGAATTTCTGGGGTCGAATCGGCGGAGAACGCTGGAGTCAGCGCTGCAGTAATAGGCGCTTGGTGTTGCTCCAAAAGAAGGGAGTCCTCAAATGCAGGGTCGGGAGATGTAGCGAATATCTAATTCACTTTTAGCACATAGATTTCGTACCAAGACGTCGACGCACCTGAATAACATCACGCAAGACAACAAGCCCTTCCATCCGTATTTCAGTTACATACGCCGTGGATGCAGTGAAGGCCATTTTGATTAAATCTGTCACCCGGGAGATCAGGAGACCGGAGGTCGGTATTCCCTGAGCGCGAGCAAATATGACATCTACATGCTCCTTCCTCCCGCTTTCGGCAACGATGGAACAGATTTGATGCAAGCATTGAAGAGCAAACAATTGGGTCCTCCAACGTGACGTAAGATGCGCGCGGGCGCCGTCGCCTCCGTCTTGCGCCATACCGACACTCAAAGATTCACCTTCGTCGTCTCGCATATTCTGTCGCGTCGCAGCATCAGCCATTTGCTGCGACGCTGTTGTTCGAGACATAATTCGTTGACACAGGTCAATCCATGCAGACGGATTGTAGACGACCGTTTGATGAAGCCAGCTCGTAATGACGCTTCGAACGCCTTCGACAGATGCATCGTCATCAAGCATGCTAAAGAGATTCTCCACCAGCTGATCTCCACCGAGTTTAGACATAGCTAGAGCATCCTTCTGCACGAGTTGATAAAGCGCATTGATTGACGCGACCTTCAATGGCCGACATGTTGAAGAAAGGTAGCTGCGGAAATGGTTGACCAAATCGGGTATGTCGACGTGTTCGGGAGCGAACATCAGGAAATGTTGGAAGCATTTGATAGCTTCGACCCGAATGCCTTCGTCCACTTCCAAAGAAAACTCATGTACCAGGTTAAGAACGAGGGTTCTGGTCTTTGAAGACTCCTGTATATCAGGGCCGAGGACGGTAATGACGGCATCAATGATCTGACAGACCACTGGATAAGCCGGATAGTCGCCGCTGAGATTGGCATTAGAGAGTGAACCACCTTCACACTCATGGGAATCCATCAGGTAGATTTTGAGAAGCATTCCCAAGGTGCTCGACACGAACGGCGCATAGGCCAAACTGGCGGCGTTGATAACCCGTGCCAGCGCGTTCAATGCCCAGAAGTGAACCAGAGGATGAGGATCATTGCTGAGAGACATGAGGACATTCACGGTTGTCTTCAACAGAGGACCTGCAGCGAGGCCCCCTACGTGAGTGTATACAGCGCCGAAAGCAAGAGCGCAGCCGGCACGAGCGTAAGGATCTCGGTTACTGACAACCTGATCCACCAGCTGCTTAATCTGATTTGTGAGGAAGTTGGTACCTCCCAAGCTTGCCAAACGACCTATGCATTCACTAGTGGCGGAACGCAGAACATGGTCACCATCTACCAGAGTGTCCTAAAGACGATTAGGATCCTTGGTCGTGTAATTAACAGCGAAAGTTACCTTCAAAAACGGAGACAAAAGATTTGTCACTTGGCTACTACCAAAAGTATCTCGAGCCTGGCGGTAGTGAGACGTCGTTGCGTTCCGTAATGTAAGCGCTAACGCGATTGCAGCATTGATTGTGACAGCAGCCTTACGACCTGCGTTCTTCTCCAGTCGAGGAGAACGAATTGCTTCAAGCAGCTGTGTGATTGTCCGTCCAGTCGATGCCGTGTCCTGGAGCGGTAGTAATCGAGCAAAGAGGTCAATGGCTGCATCTACAATCGCCGTGGCTGGAGGCGGTGGTTCTTGTTCAGCTTCACCTGCTACTTGCGTACGACATAATGTCAGTTTGTCGTGTTCGCGCGCGCCAAAAATCGGTTTGCGAAGCTTGCGGATCACATAAGTCAAACAAAAACCATATTTTATGAACAAGCGTTTCCTTACCAAAGAGTCGATTGACGCTTCAATAGAATCTCGATTCAGCTGATCCTTTCCTTCGCTTGTAGAATCACTGTGTGCGCCAAGGTCGCCATGGTCTACTATCTCGGTGAACGTTACGCCGTACGCATATCCATCTACACTGTTCCAGACTGAGGTGAAGGTACCCGAAGAAGATGCTATCGCTGCCTGAACAGATGACCCTGCATATCCGTCTGCACTTGCGAAGAGCGTCACAGCCGATTGGAGAAGAGTCGTTTGTGTGGCATCTGGAATATTTGAGAAGCCCAGAGCGGTGAAACATTCGTATACACGCCGTCGCAGCAAGGCTTCCCTTCCCTTTAGAGTCAAACCCTTGGGTTGAGGACTAGGGATTTGAGTATCGGTCCCGTCATCGACTTTGTGGTTTATGAAATTATTCGCAAACAACAGGGCGTTGCTCAGGACCATCGCAATCCTCCGCCCGACATCTAAGGTTACCAGAGTCGCAGAGTTGTGCTTCAAGAACGATAGAATGGCACCGAGGGCGCTTTCTCGCAAATGGAACAGAAACATCCATTCCTCCAGGGGCCGCGTGGTATTGTCAACGGCATCCTTACTGGTTGGCTTAGGAAGTGCGTTCCGCCAAAGGACTAGCAATTGCTGAAGATGAGCTCGGACAAAATTGGGTCCAAGAGACATCAAAGATGCTATCAAAGTCCACGCCACTTCCACCTCGATACCTGCAATTTTGACATCGTGTTCGGCTGAATGCTTGAGCAATTGGATGGCCATGTCCAGGACCTTGGCGCTAACATCGTAAGACACGTACAACGGGCGCTCAGGAATGATTGAGACCAGTGCCGATAGACCGTATGCATGGCCAAGTGATCGCGGGTTGATATCAGAAGGAGCTGCCGGGGATAGGATGGTGGTCATGTCTCTTTGCAATAGCTCGAAGACGGTGATGATCGTCTTCGGCAATCGTAGGGGTGTCGACGAACAGAAGCACCGAAGAGTCCATGAAGCATTTACCCTGATAGTGTAGCTCGGGTGGGCAAGCAATGTCACCAAAGGCTCTGCTACTGCATCCTGTCATTAAGGCTCAGCATCAAGGTCAGAAAAAAGGAAGAGAAAGGCACACCTGCACAGGAGGCGGGGCATTCCCAAGTTGCTGTAATAATCCAGCTACCTCCCGCAACACGATAGCTAGAACCATAGAAGAAGGCGCTGTCTGACCCGGCATCAAGGCAGGCCACCGTTTAAGGTAAGAACTAGCTAGCTCTTGGATAGCGCCTATCTGTCCCTGTTCACTCAACATACGAACACCGATGAGATCTCTCAGCAGTATCTCGACTAATCGGCGAACTAATAAGACCTCATAGCGACTGCCTCCACTCCGCGGGCTCGAGACAATCTCCGTCATGAGATGAGAAACGATCACGGAATAGTTGGCTTCAGTGAAGGCGCCTCCGAGCTTTATGAAGAGTGCTGCATAAAAATCAAACAATCCTATACGGCACTTGCGCGACAGGTTCGGCTTATTGTATTGTGTCGACAAGTGCGATAGCATTTCTGTCGGGGTGAGAAGGGGTTTCGTGACTTCAGATGCAGCAGCGTGGCCCGCTGACGTATCTTCGGTGTCCAAGAGTTCGGCCCCGCTCTTCTTAACAGGTGGTTCAGGGCTTGGGACAACCCTTGGTATCTGGGTGGAAGCCAACAGGTGCCCGACCAGCTGGGACAGAGAGCGCCGGGTAGCATGATCCGCATGTTCCAGACTTCGGACGCTGAGAGCGATAATGGTGTCAATGTCGCTTGTGGAAGGGTGATTGTCGCCGGAATACATCACAATGAGCACCTAATAAGGGCGATGTCAAGTGGTCCGTCGACAAAGAGGGGAGAAGGAACATCTGACCTCTGCAGACGCCCTCTGAACGGGATGGCATTTATCGACCAAGGCAGACCTCATCTGCTTGATGATATCCTTGACTGTATTGTCGGCGACTGCTCTTTTCGCAGAGGAAAGGGATTTCTGGAGTGCCAAGATAGCATGGTAACGTAGTAATGGAGACTAGAGAAATGTATATTGAGTAGAGGATAGATATGCACTTGAGTAACCGACATTGGACGAGGATTTGGATAGGCGCAACGTCACTGTTGCAATCTCAGCCATAAAAGACATGAACTGCGAGTCAGGTTTTCAGCAAAACGTCGTCTGAAATCAGCCAGACATACCTGTGACCCAAAAGCGAGCATCGCTTCGCCGATACAGTACAACGCGGCTCTGTTATCCTGAGGTAAGTCCTTCCATCATAGGAACCGCACTTGCAATACGCACATCCGACGAGTATCTTTATCAGCCGTCTTCGAGTCACCGACAATCTTGAGGAACGCCTGAATGGTGTCGAACAGTGTCCGCGTCTCCGACCGGGTATACAAAGAAACAAGGCATCGTGCTACAACATTCCGGATGGCGCGTCCTGGAGCCGGGAAAGGACTGGGTGCAGTGATGATTTTCACCAGAGTGGCTTCGATATCTGCTTGCTTTGCCTTGAGCGTAGACTGCAGAAAAATATGTATACAATACATGATAGAATAATTGACGACGTACCAGAGATGTATCTGCGATTTTCTTCTCCGTTGACGCTATCCACTGGAAAACATACATCTCGCCATGCTCCTCAGTGATTTCCGTCTAAATAGCACGTCTTAATAAATGATTGTATCCGGAATTCGGGAGAAAACACCTCTTGGATATCCTCAATTATGGCACCATCTTCAGTAGACATCCTGACGAAGCAACCAGGCAGGTTTCTGCTGGAGTCGAGCTGATGTTACAAAAACTGTATGATGGTAAAAAGGAACACGGTGTACGGAGGAGGAAATAGAAAATGGGGGGACGATGATGATGATTTTGCCAATAAGTAGATTCGGCCAATTCGGCTTCTCGGTTCCACCGCCAAACTTCGTCCCGGGAATTACGCAGCAAATATGCAACCTTTGGGTGGTAAAATATGCAATCTCGGACAAACTCTCCGTCCCGAAGCTGCCGGTTCTGCTACCAAAATCGTCTTTTTACCGATTTATGAGCTGCGGTGCTCTACAGAGGTATGTCGGAAATGTCCAAAATCGGTTATAAGGGGATATAAGAAACAAGTTCCGGTAATAAGGTGCTGATTGGGAATTTTTGCCATGATAATGTCCATTCCGGGTCATTATTACAGCTTATTTGCTGAACTTGTTTCTTATATGGGCATTATATGGCCGTCTTTCTTATAAGGCTTTTCGGAAGTTTCCGACATATTGGGTGAGGAGTTTGAGCCTAGAGAGTGAATTTCTCATAGTTTCTGTCTCAATTTTCATTATCTGCACTACCGACACTGTTTTTAGAGTACCTTTCCACCCGCAAAATAGGCTAAACCCGGACAAAGTTGTCCTGATTGGAAGCCAAAAATATGCTAACTCCGGACAAAGCTTTTGCGTTTTTTGGGGCTGATGCTAAAAGCGGACAAAATTTGGCGGGAGTTTCTGGAGCCTAATGTTGCGCAAGTTCATGTATAAATAGATAGATATGTTACATTGTACATTGTATTGAAGGTACATACACGATGAAACCCAAAAGAATGTGAAGATAGAAGTAGCTACCTATGCGGGCGGAACGGTGACACTTCCCTGGGGGCCAACGCCATACCTGTTCAAAATTGTAGCGTCCCTCCACTCAGTCCACTCGCTATCATCGGTGGAAGGACACTGGAATGCTTCGGGAACACCTTCGAACGCCTTCCAGGAGGAATCGGTGACATAGGAAGCAGAGGTTCCATCGTTATACGCGACCAGGATAGTAGCAATAGCAGCAGCCGGACCGCCAGTGTTCTCTCCATCGAGAGCGAACACGTTCCGGTCGGGGTCCAGTTGGCGCACCGAGTATGCTTGGGCGGTGTGGTAGTCTGTGCCCGATCCGAGGGACTCGCCGTTGGCATAGAGAGTGTACGTGTTATCGCTGTGAAAGTATGATCAATTACCGCTAATCAAATGAGAAGTCATTGAAAGAACCTACACAGTGAGGACTACCTTGGCGCACACAGCACACTTGCCAATAGGCGAAGTGATTGTCTTCCTGAACGCCCTGTGTCCAACCGGGGCGTTCCCCGCCGAGTCGGTCTCGTTTGTCCAAATCCAGTTGCTCTGCGTGATATCAAGCGCGGGAGGAAGAGAGGTCAGGCCCCAAGGTCCTACGCCGTTCTTTCCTTCCTCGGAAGCTGCAATCCATGACGAGTCATCCAATCTAGGATTCGCGAATTCGACCGGGGGAACGGACTGGAGGGTTTTCCAAGACGCGCCAGTGACAAAGGTCTCTGTGGAGTTGTCGCTGTAGTCGACGAGGACGGTGGCAATCATACCGGCAGGTCCTCCGGTGTTGGTAGCATTGACGGCGATGACGTTTTTCGACTTTCGTTTGAGCCCGACGGTGTACACCTGTGCGGATGTGTAGGACGCTCCTGAGCCGATTTCAGCGCCGTTGACGTATAGCGTGTGGAGGTCATCACTGGATTTTTTTTTCAGAAAAGCCTTGGAAGTAATCGAGAAAGCCAAACTTACGTAGAAATAAGGATCGTCGCGCATACCGCGCACTTGTCCTCGTTGCGGGGAATAGTCATGCGGAAAGGTCGAGAACCGGCGGGTGCGCTCCCACCGGGGCTGCCCTCCTCTCCAGTCCAAACCCAATTAGAGTCGGCTAGAGTAAGAGGCTGGGATGTAGCCTGACCATCGCGCGCCACAAGGGACGCGTTATCAGGAGTCGTTGTACCGGCAACGAGACCTGAAAATTGGGTAAGTATGGAATCAGAGTGGAAGCTACAACACCTACCCCTGTCTGTTGCACAGAATGCAGTCGTGAGCAAGAGCAAAAGAGCTGTAGAAACGATATTAGCGCGACGAGAGTACGTCAGATAGGCTGGAAAGCTAACTCTTGGCGAACATTGAATAGAGAGATATGTACTTGTGGGAGATGGTTAGACTGTGGACTGACACCTTGCTTTTTATGGCAAAAGAAAAAAAACACGCGCAATTCAGCAGTATAGCAAATTTAGCAGACGGAATCTAAGAAAGAAAGAGTCCCGAGAAGCTTCAATCTCGTAACAGTAACGAGGGCTGCCGACGCTATTTCGAAGGGTAGACGTTTGAAAGTGAATTAGATGTAACAGATGTCGACGACGGTCCCGACGTGTTGTCGAGTAGTGAAAGCATACAGGCACCAGAAGCTTCTGTGACACAAGAGGGATCGAAGAACCTTCACAAGATATCACAAATTGAGTTGTAGATAAGTGTAGAACGACTTAGCCGTGAGTTAGGAAATCAAAACAAAGCATCAGTATACGCAGACACGACGTATCACTTCAGAAAAGCCGGCAGGAAAATCCGAAGCGCTCAAGATTACAGATGACCGAATAATTTCACTGTATGAAAAGAGTTGGCGTCGCCGAAGATATTTTTAAAATGAAACGCACAGAAGCATTGCCCAGACGCTTCGACAAAGCTGATTTTCCGATGATATCGTCGTGGTCAAGGTCGAAGTCGATCGTCGTATTCTTACCCGACGGATCTGTAACGCAGCAAGGACCAAGAATCGTCGCAATGACCGCTCGTACGACATATATAATATGTCCTCCTGTTTTCCTGCCAGTCCTCCACGGTGAAGGCTTCAATCTCGAGTGTCCCTGACGTTCCGAGATGGCTCGCTCATCGGAGTGATCCTGCGGCCCATTGAGATACACTGACACCTTCTCCGGTGAAGGAGTTCGATATTCCTGAGAACCACTTCGATATCACTGCTAATGTGGGCTTCTTTTGTACTTCATCGACAAATTGCTCCGAAATGGCCGATGCTTGGAGGGTTCCCGCCCTCCTACCCTGTATTCTGCAAGACATCAGTATGGGTGGATAATGATCTAGCTGAGGTTTGAAAGCCTTGCTCGGCGAATCTAGCACGCGAGACCGACGGGTACTTGGTGACGGTAAGAATAGAATGACAGACCCTGAGAAAAGCTCGGCTTTGATGCATGATGCGGAAGGCCTGATCGTAGATTGGAAAACAAACCAGTATCAGCCCGTGATTCTCTGGGAGAACGGCGCTCCCAACCGATTAAAGCTTCTGGGGTATGGAAGGGGAAAAAGGAGTGTGGTAGCCGAGGCCAGCCGATAGATTCGGCCTCTCGGCTGGACTTTGTGACAGTAGCGTTATGCGTGACAGACTCGGATATTAGCGCCCACATGCACCCACCAGGTTAAAATAGCGTAGAAATAAATAATCGAAACAATCTGCGTGATCAACTAGTACCCTCTGTCCCCGTTTCAGCGACTCCACTAGTACTGTGCTTCTCATCATCCTGCTTTACCGGTTTCTTAGGTTCAGCTTCTTGCCATGCCTTCACTGCCGCCTCATAGGCCTCCCACACGGCTCTACCTGTTGCTTCTCCTCCAAGTTCGCCATCATCAGGAAGTTCCAGCATCTCTTCCTCGAGCTTGGCCTTTCCCTTCCCCTTAGCGCTCTGTTCCTTGGCAGGCGGGAGTGGAAAGTCTATGGATGGCACCTTGAGCGGCACAACGGCACACTCAGCATACAGAGATCCTGGTTTGAGTATCTCCTCAGGCATCTCTGTGACTGAATTTTCAATCACCGAATCGGATTTGTCTTTAGGCTGTTTTGCCCTGGAAATAATCTTGAAAGGCGTGGGGATAAATAAGACATGCAAAACAGATTGTATAGCGGATATTGGGGACTTGAAAATAAGACGGAGTATTGGTTGAAGGAGGAGGTACCTTACTCAGATTAGAGAAGGAATAAAAGCTTGTAAGATCACTCACAAGACAACGCCCAGGTAAGACCAGCCAAATCTTCCCGTCCAATCGGCATAAAGAAGAGGCGCGATAGTATCCACTCTACTGATGCCAGGAGAGACGCTGACAGCAACGATATTCGATTTCTGAGTCTTGGCGTCGATTACCGGTATTGAACTACTATTGGCATCTGTCTTGGGAACTTGCGCGGACGGAAGGGCATCCAAAACCCGCTGTATATGACGCGTGAGAATGCAAGTCTTCAAAGCACGCGTACCCTCAGCGAGGAATATAGATTTTTGGGCTCTTGGAGGTGAAGGTGCGAAATATGAGAAAGGAGCCGAGAATGTGCTGTTTGCCGCGGCAGCGTAGAACCGATTGACAACATTGATTATGCGAATGTCTCGCTCGACGGGTGCGACTAGAAGCGCAGGAAGAAGCAAGGTAATCAGAAGGAATGTCGCCAGTGACCTCGTTTCGCGTTCTTTCTGCAATTCGGCAGTAGGTGGGGATAGAAATCCGAATGAGCCCAAATGTTGGTATTCATGAGCGAAGAGTAGCGCGTCTAGCCGCTGGTCTTGCCCTGCCATGAAACGCGTACAGAACGCATGGATGGATGAAGGAGAAGATAGATCGCACTGCTCCGCATATATGTTCTCGTTGTCGGTTGACGTCCGTAGCAGTCCAATGAGAATGGTAACCTCTGCTGATTCTACTGGTTCCGAGGTCAGAGCAATGATGTGGGCTCCCCGCTGAGCGAGCGACTGCAAAAGAGTCAAGCCCAGCGATGTAAAACCTCCCTATTCAAAGTAAGTGCATGGTATTATTCAAAGAAGACATAACACACTGTCACCAAGACCGTCCTTGCGTGAAGGTCCCGGTCGCGACTCGTAGTACGCCCTTGAGAAAAAGCACGGATCAAGACCAGCGATGCCGCCGCTGTGACGATGTGTGGAACATAATTTTTAGGAAAGTATGCAGAGTTTACTGCCGCATCGAGAATTCCTAGGACCATGGCTGCAGTAAAAGATGAGTATAGTGTACTGGAGGATACGTAGGAAACGAACCTTGCAGGAGCCTCTGTTGCCAGACTTCGTCATCGATTCCGTCTGTTTATCGCCAAAGCGTCCGCCAAACAAAGACTTTCTTTCCACTTCGACGCGTTCACTTCCCTGCTCAAGAAATGTCGTTGAAGGTGCCCAAATCGAACAATATCCAGCTCTTCAAGGATGGATACAAGGTGCGGTACTCGACTGCATTTTTATTTTGTTACTCAACCATACCCAGCAACTTCAAGGCATCGAAGACGCCGTTCTCCGGAATATACAGGCTGTCTCTGAGCTATCAGACCTTGTCAGGACGAGTTTTGGTCCCAATGGCGCGTTATTTGATGCTCTTTGTCGAGCATGTTGCTTAAATGGACTGTAGGAAGGAACAAGCTGATCATCAACCATCTTGGAAGACTCTTCGTGACATCGGATGCGGCTACGATTATCAGAGAGGTCGAGGTCATTCACCCTGCAGCAAAACTTTTGGTCATGGCTTCACAAGCACAGGAGGCTGAGGTGCGCTCTCTTTTCTACTGTCAGTCCTTTCCTTACCGATGGACAGATGGGCGACGCGACAAATATGGTGATCATACTGGCTGGAGAGCTCCTCAAGAAAGCCGAAAATCTGCTCATTATGGGCCTACATCCATCTGAAATCATTAAGGGCTATGAACTTGCATCTGTCCGGGCCCTCTCAGAGCTTGAAAGTGCGTTACATACCTTTTCTGCATCGACTCGCCGATTAACGATCATTATAGAATTGTCTACCTTTAGTCTCCCTTCACCTCTAACAGAGTCAACGCTGGCCTCAGCTCTCAAGCCTGCAATCGCATCGAAACAGTACGGGTTTGAAGATACTTTGTCGGCTTTGGTCGCGGAAGCCGCCCTTGCCGTCATGCCTGCAAATCCCAAAAACTTCAATGTGGACAATGTGCGCGTCGTCAAAATAATGGGTGGAAGTCTTGCAGGAAGCAAGGTTGTGCAAGGAATGGTTTTCGGCCGAGAACCAGAGGGTGAGCTCGATGGCTTTTTTCATTTTCATGGCTCACCAAAGTTCAGGGATGATAAAAAAGGTAACGAAAGCTAAAGTTGCCGTGTTCACTTCAGCATTGGATGTTGCCCAATCCGAGACTAAAGGAACGGTCCTCATCAAAAACGCCGATGAAATGCTCAATTTTACTCGCGGAGAGGAGAAACATCTCGAGAAGGTTTGTTTTTTTAGCGCTCGTTGCCTCACAATTTACTCATCCATGGCCAGATTTTCAAAGAAATCGCCGATTCCGGCGTCCAAGTCATTATCGCTGGTTCAAGTGTTGGAGAACTTGCACTTCACTACCTCAATCGTTTCAATATCGCAGTTCTCAAAGTCCTTTCCAAGTTTGAACTCCGACGGGTATGTCGCGTAGTCAACGCTACCCCTCTGGCCCGCATGGGCGCACCTACCCCCGAAGAAGCAGGTTACATCGACATCTTCGAGACTATTGAAATAGGCGGTGATCGTGTAACCGTACTTCGTCAATTAACAGAGGAAGATGCAGGTTTCGACCCTCATTCGCCGGGAGCTCGGTCACGCACGGCGACGATCGTGCTTCGGGGAGCCACCTCCAACCACCTTGACGACCTCGAGCGTGCCGTCGATGATGGCGTGAACGTGATCAAAAGTTTGATGAAAGACGCTCGGTTAGTACCAGGAGCTGGAGCATCGGAACTGGAGCTTGCGAAGAGAGTGGAAATATATGGTAGTTCTTTGAAGGGTCTTGCACAGCATGCAGTTAAACGGTATGCTACTGCGCTCGAGGTGATACCCCGGACCCTAGCAGAGAATGCCCTTGGTGGAGCTGAAAGCAACGAGGTGCTCAGCCGTCTGTGGGCGAAGCATGAGGAAGACGGTGGCGAAGCCTGGGGTGTAGATGTCGAGGTTCGGTTTTTCCTTTTCCTTTTTTCGGCGATTGCTGACTGCGTCTAGGCCGAAACCGACGGCACCTTGCAATCGACCGCATACAAGATCTATGATTCTCTGGGAGCTAAGACGTGGGCTATTCGATTGGCAACAGAAGCCGCCGTCTCCGTCTTGAGCGTGGACAGTATCATCATGAGTAAACCAGCTGGTGGACCTAAAATTCCCCAGCAGGCCGGCAACTGGGATGAGGATGATTGATTACGCTTGTTATACGTGTAGAGATATACTGACTATAATGTACTCTAATTACTGCACAGTTCTGAAAATGTCGGGAACAGTGTTGGATTACAGAACACCTCTGATGACTTGTATGTATTGGAATACGGGGTTTGCAAACGCTCAGTATCGCTGATATAAGAATAATTACAACATATAACATACGGCACTACTTCTACACACTCAGCGTACACAGATCCATCACAAGTACACCAAGATATATGGAAGGGTATATACACAAGCGCTAGACGAGGGTATCAGGAGCAATATACCTGGCTGTGGCTGCAATGCGGAAGTTGGATGGTACAACAGTATGTCTGTAGAAGACAGCTTAAGTTATCGATGATCAGGGGAAAGGATAATTGAAACGTACTCGTAACATCTCTGGATATTTGCACCTTGCATGACCAGAATGTCGCCCTGAGTGCTATGTAGCGACAAGATCATATATAAAGGGTTCAAACTCACGTGTCTCAACACTAACGATAAGACTTTATCTGTTTTCTCTTCGTTCTCAGGAATAGGTTCATCTTTGCGACGCCTACGCTTCAGCTTGCGGAAATGCATCAGAGCTGGAGATCCCAGTGATAGACCTGCGACTGTGGGACCCAAGCCACGCTCGCTGTCACTGTGGAACTATAATTAAGGATGACGTCAGCCTGTAATAAGTCAGTAATGGCAAATTATGTACCGCCATTTTTTGCTTTTGCATGTAAGCAGCGCTGATGGGTTTTCTCATCAGTAGGAGTCGTGGAAAATAAGAGCAGACGCTACCTCAGAACCTCGTTGAATTCGGATTCGCATCTGTCCCCGAGAGCCAGTTTAATGCGATGCTGCATTAGGGCCCTAGCTTCAACTACCGCCGAAGGAGCCTGGTCCCATGAGACGGTGTTTTCAGTTCCACCGACATAATGATAAGGCTCGCCACCTTGCAAACGTGTTCAGATTTGTAGACTTCTTGCAAACGTGCACTTACTATTCTGAGAGAAGTAGTGAGCCAGTAAGTCACCTCGACCTATCAGAGAGCGAAGATGTGAGGGAGAACCCAAGCAGGCTACAGAGACGCACATTGGTGCTAAAAGCCTATCAGGTGCCATCTCAACTAGTCGAGAACCGCGGGACTCACTGCTCGCAGAGGCCAACGTCGAAATATCAGCTTGCCTTCCATTGCCTGTTCTTGATATTTGATGAAAATTTGATTTGCTTCCTGATACATGCCAACACCACAGCCTTTGATGCGATGAACAAACCCTCTATTCAAAGATGAGATCGTGTCGTCTTTCATGGAAAAAGACATACGCGTCATCGGGGAAAACGAAAGTTTCGAGTGTTCCGCATCTATCGCCATCACGGAAGATTTCTTGCTTTCTTCTCTTAACTCCTAATTTAGTTGTGAGTGTGTCGCATCTCAAAGGCAAATGAAATACCCACCTGAATCAGAAAAAATGAGGTTATCTCCCGAGCCGCTCCTCATTTTGATGCTAAGAGATATCGACTGCAAATCACGAGCATGCTGAATCGCCCCTTGAACACGGAGTGAATTCTGCTCCGCATTGTGAAGACGCGTAAGAATGATAGACGCGTTGGGCTTACCTTACAGTGAGCGCACTCCCAGACTTGCCACTTGTACCTGAGATAGGATCAGCACAGCCACTGAGCTCATGTCGAGGTTCCACTGACCGACAAGATAGGCGGCCACATTTCGTGCAATGCCAGCCTTTAGAGAATAATTCAGTTGTGGTGATCGTGCCCTCGAGGACCAGAGGAGGTGGTGGTGGGAAAATGTTCAAAGTGACAGGTAAAGTGAGATTAGGAAGGAGCTCCAAGAAGGCGAGATTATACTTCAGCTGCTCAGGAAGAACGGTATCACTTGCATCTATCACCCAGAAACGCTGACATTCAGACTGAAGGCACATCCACCCAATATCATAGACTTGAGGAGACATGAGTCGGCAATTAGAGCATTCTCTGTACACCGAGCCAAATGAATGGTTTGGACTGGCAACGAAAGTTGTATCAAACATGCACAATGAGCTCGAAGGACTTACAGGTACAGTTTCTCTTCAAACACCGCCTTTTTGACTGAAATGCCCTAATCAGAATTGTTGACCACCGCATCTTCTTAAAACCATTACCTGGCGATTTTCGGGAACCATGTTGCGCCGAAGGAGGAGTGTTCAAGACAGAATTGATCGCTGTGGGCGCATCTGTATCTGCACATGTTTCTCGTTAGTGTAAAGGTAAACATCTAATAGCTCAGCTTACTCGTGATAGGAAGGTCTTCTGATGTTAACCACCACCATGGTTGGCCCTAAGAATAGCATCTTGAGCGGGCTGGTATTAATCAAACCCCGAAATAGCTCTCCCTACCTGAGATTCATACCATTGGAATGCAAATTTGTACCTAACAACGCGTCCCCGATCATTGTTCGCAGGTTGTAATTCCGCTGCAATGACAGATGTATCAATCACCGCTCGAAAAACAAAAGACAAAAAACTCACACCAAAAGTGAGTGATCTTGTAAAACCCGAGCACAGCATATGTGATATCCCGTGCGCCTAGGCTGAAAGGGAAATGCACGTACTTGTCGTCAATCAGAAGCGCGACAGGTGTATTGTTGTGAAAATTGTTCAACAGAGCTCGTACGGAAAAGTCTTCTGCATTCTGATCCGAAGCTGCTTGCTTCTCGTGACGATGAACTTTACTATGACTGATGCTTTCCGCTTTTCCTCCACTGATGAAAAACATCGTAAGGTCACTGTAAACAAACCGAAAAGATTACATGCCCATGGGAAATGATCAATTTTCCATCGTGAAACCAGCCATCGCGTCTGTCAGTAATATCAGTAAAAGACGGCATAAACCTTGAAGGACGGTCCGACTTTGATGAGAAAGCACTTAGCAAATAACCTTTGGCCTCGTTCTGACTGAAGTAAACGCCTCCTTGATAGCTTCTGAACCAGTCCCATGTTTCGCACACCTCTTGACGAGACTAGGGGATGAGGGTTATCTCAGCTCGATATTCTTTACGGAAGTAACCAATACATACCCTTGCCCAAATAGGCGGATACTTCGGTAAAGGTTGTCTACATCCTATGACGGGCTCCGAATCCGCCGATAGGCGCATAACGGCGTCAGTGAACATGGCCTCATACGATAGCTCCTCCTCTTCCTCATGACCAATGATATGGGGATCATCGGATATCCAGTTCTCAAATGTTCGAGACTGGTCGACATGGTCCTCGAATTTGATCAGCTGAGACGAATCAATAGTGGGCGAACCCTTTGGCTTCTTCCTAGGAGGACTGACGTCTTGGAACGCTGTCCAAGAAGCTGTCGCCTGCGACTGGTCACCCTCATAACTATGAGAACGCTTCCCTGTTCCTACAGAAGGTCCAGGTGGAATCATCGTCGCAGAAGGTCTTACAGAAGCAGAGACGGCCTTCAGAGGAGCGCTGGAGGTACTGGCTTTGGATATCGAATGGGATGAGGCCTTGGCGTCCATTCCGAACGGTCGGTCATCCAGATAACTGCGGGGATGTTTCCTGGACCCGATCTTTGGGGAGGCAGGCTCCCGTTTTGAGGAGCCTGCCATGCGAGTTGCCGCAGTCTGAACTGCTAACAAAGCTGGTGATTCTGGTGAATCTATCCCTGTTGACCACGATCCTCCAGGTGCAACGTGCGGTTCATCTGACTTGCTATATTTTTGTTGTTGTAGCATAGCTTCTTTCGGTATGTTCATAGGAAAATCTGCACCTTCACGCTCATCATAATGAGTGGATATTCTAGAGGCAATGACATCCAACACTTCGAAGGTTGAAGCGTCACCGTTTGTTCTGGCCGATTCCGGATGTCTTTCTGGCGCAAAACCGTCTGTGGACAGTCCTGGTCCACCGTTAGGAGCCTTTGCCTCCTTAGGAGATGCAGGCTGTGCCGCCTTCTTCCGAGGGCCAGAAGTGGAAGCCTTCTGAGCCTTCTTGTGGTTGGGGGGCGTGCGCTTACGCGGTCCCTCGTGTTGCAACCTCGAGACTACAGCTAGCTTGTCGTCCAAGTCAGGGTAAACCAATATGGTTGGTTTCAAACTCAGTACGTCTGACGTCGCATCTGTGTTGGACTTCACAGAGTCAGCCCGCATGCGTTGTCTCTTGGTAGCTCGTTTGGGGACCGGCTCCGGCTGGTCCAAACCCCCGACCCCAGCGGTAGGTGAACCACGCCCAGGTGTCCCTGTTTCTTCATCCGTATATCTGCGTTTTTCCTCCCGCGAGAGCAAAACCTTACTCTGGCGAAGAGTATCGGTGATGGCAGGGCTGTGGATCGCGTTCGAAATCAAATGATTGCCATCTCCTGCTACATCAATGTCGAGAATATAGTCGGATCTCTTCTTCCTCTCGCTATTGAGATATTTCATTGCTGGAACATGGTCCCAGTCAGGTTTGCTCTTATAGAGGAGCCAATAGAACTTGACAAAAATAATGCAATCTTTGTTCAAGTTAAGTTCCAAGGCCTTCTGATCAGGTTGAGATAATGCGTAACGCAACCAGGCTACCGCCGCTGTTTTCTAGTAGGTCCACATTAACTGAGAAGCCAAAAAAAAGCGAGCAACGAACGTACATTTTGTTTAATCTGAAGAAGCCTCTCCGCGCAAAGCGCAAGTGACTTTTCGATGCAGCCCGCTCCACGTCGCGTCGTTCTTCGGACTAAGAATGTCTGTAGTTCACAAAAGAACTCTGCAAGAGCACCATCCTTTGCAGGAGCTACGTCGCCAACAAAAGATGGGATAGGAATCAGAGCCATCGCAAGGAGTTTCGACTTCGACGGCGAAGAGCCTCGGGGAAGAAATGAACGCGTTATGAGGAAGAGACAAAGCTCATGGCAACGTTGGCGCTTTCTATCCGGACGACCAGTGCAGTTGGTGGCAGCTGGGAATTTCCAAGTGATGGTGGCACGTTGAACTCTGAGATCTGATGGACTGCAGTGCATGGACAAACAATAGTGGACACGATCTCTTTCCGGACCGGATCGGACCGCACTGCTTCTGCTCCTTCGACACGGACCACCGCGTTTACCGACAATCATCCGAATTCGAGCAGGCCGACAAGCTCTCTATTGGGAAATTTTCATCTTCGTGTGGCAACATGGAACCTGGGGGCGTCAACTTGAACTACCTGGCTAGTAATCTAAGAATGAAAATACTCCCTGCTGCCAGGCTGCTGGTCCTAGCCTGCTAATGCATTGCCTGGTCATTCGGAGTGCCTTAGCTCCACCAACTACAGATTCCAGCCTATAATGACTATGCAACAGAAATGCTGCACGGCAGGCAGGATCGTTCGGCAACCATTGACCTCTGGGCTTAAGCGCTTACGCCTCAGAAGTCAAGGCCTCGTGCCAGGCAGTGCGGACCACCGTTTCTCATTGCCTGGGACTCTTCTCAATGCCAAGGGCCTTCTGCGTGTGTCGTGCTTTCTTAAACGCCGCGGCTACGATAGAAAAACCATGATGTTAACTTTCTAACAACACGCTTTCTGAATCGACGAGTGAGTCTTTCAACTGATGCGCAGTGCCATTTTGATTGTGTCAGCTCTGTGGAAGATTACTGGTATTCATCTTATGAGATCTTTCTCAAGGACAACTTATTTCTCTAACTCCGCCGATCAAGGGACTTTTCAGCTTTCACACTGAACCTCATTGACTTGACAGATTTAGCTCTACCTGTTCACAGGACAGTCAACATCTATCTTACGACGCGACCCTCCCGTGATCTGTACCTGTGAGGTATACAATAAAAATCTTCCATCCTTCGTTCTAACATAGCCATAGCCCTTCGTTTCCTGGCTTTCATCTGTGGTCTTTGTCTCCCTAATCCTCACATGAAAATGCTAGCCTTTGTGTTACTCGCGCTGTCATCCATCCTCTTTGCATTGGCAATGCCTTCGCCCAATGTGCATGACTTTGCTCCACGACATTCGCGCAGCTGCGACCTCTCCCGAGCTCGCCTTGTCTTCCCAAATGGCTCAGCGATCGCGTCTCCTTCGGGACCCCCTTCATTCATTGGCCTCGGAATAGGCACGCAAAATTACACCTGCACGGCTGATGGTGTCTACACGTAAGTTCGCCGCCTAATGACCACCTTCATATTGACGACTCCCTATTTTCAGAAACGTAGGCGCCGTCGCCACATTATTCGACATCTCCTGCCTGGTCGGTACACCTCTCTTCGGCCATATCCAAGACCTCGCCATCGATGCATGGAAAAGTATTCGAAACTCCCAGAGCGTACCACCGGAGCTCGGTCTGGATTTCTTCGTGCTCGGGGACCACTTCTTTATCACGAACCCTATCACGGGTTCGGGCATCAGTCCAAAGTGGGATTTCACCAAGTCGTTGCATAATTCTGAGGCCTTTGTTGTGGGGGCGAGGAGTGGAGGCATGCCTGCTCCCACTGGGAGCGAGGATATCGATTGGTTGGTCCTCAACAGAGTCATTGGGTCGCTCGCGACTCAGGTGTTCCGCGTTGATACCAGGGATGGGCAGCCGCCTGCGACGGTATGCCGTTCACATTCGACAATTCTTCTAGTGTTAACCGCTGACGCGTTTGATTAGTGTACCCCGGGATCTCCACTTATCACTGTGAAATACACGGCCAAATATTGTGAGTGAATCTGAGAATTATGCGAGGTCCAATGCCTAAGTGATCGTCCTCAGGGTTCTTTGGGAGTCTGTTGTAACAAACGCAAAAATGTTAAAGTTGGGAATTTATTAATCATTGACCCAGCTACTGGCGGGGCTACGATAAGTAGTCTAGTATACATCTTCATTATGTGTGCCGTCAATTATGAAATCATCTACCATGAAGACCCCACCCTTTTGCCCGCATCAACGCAATCTGCAACACTAACGCCGCCCACACCAGCACCAATGACCTCCAGTCTTCCTCTCCACACACCACTTTTTAACACACCCTTCAGCTCAGCCATACGATCCAGATGCCCCGGCGTCAAGGTTGGTATGCATTTCTCATGGTGGTAAGTTCTTGTTAGCACAGGGGTCGGTAACTTCGTTCCAAAGTGCTTCTCAAGCTGAGAAATCACTACAGGGATCTTAGTGTGATCTTCCGTTAATGGATGTGGACCACCGAGCATAACGGTGATTTTTGTGAAGGAGTTGTTGGTGGTAGGCGTGTCCTGGGAGGAGAGGGAGCAGGAGTCGAAGATGACGCCTAGGATACCTGGCGTGGAAGGAGAATAGCCGTCCTGGGGACGAGGGATGAGGTAGCCAAAACCTGGTGGATGGAAGGTATTTGGCGGTACGGGAAAGACAAGGTTGATGAGTGTTACGGAGGAGGACGGATTGGCGGTCAGATGAGGTAGGGAAGGTAAAAGTATTTGAAGAGCCGGTAGCGGGATGGTGGATACGACGTGGCTAGGCTTTAACATGCCTTTATTGATCTGGAGAATAGTTTAGAGGGATGCTGAGTTCGATGATGACAAAAGTTACCTGTATTTCCGTTTCACTCACATCCAGCGAAGTGACTGAGGTATCGGACAAGATTTGGACGTTAGGTTGTTGCATAAGAGAGTTTTTCAAGGCGTCTGTTAGAGTAGAGATCCCGTTCCGAAAAGAAAAGACGGATACGCTGTTCATGTTGCTGGGTATATGTCCCATCTCGTAGTAGGCTACGTCCTCCTCCTGAATGGAACGTAAAAGTCCAAGAGTGACGCTTCCCCACCCTCTTTCCTCTGCCTCCCAGAGCAAAGGAAATGCAGCTCGCACACTGAGCTTCCTGGAATCCGCTGCATATATGCCGTGGACCAACGCGCTGCCGAACGTACGAGCGAAATCCTTCCCGAATCGACGGGTCATAAAGCTATCGAAGCTTTCATCCGTTGATCCCGGAGCTCTATTAGCTTGTCTGAATGGTTCGCGAAGAACTGCCGACAGTAATATGGACCGAAAGGGTGACATCACAAGAGACGAAATAGACGCAGGGAGAGGTTGGATTCGTCCGTCCTCAGGGATACAAAGAAATTTCTTTTGTGCTGCTGCTGCAGTCCTTGGGACTGTGATCAGCGAGTCCTTGAGCCCTAAGAGATGGACCTAACCTGTTCTTCAATTGGAGGCACAGTATTTTCCAACAGAGTTCTGCCCACCAACTCCAAAATGGATTTCGCACTGGGCCTTATCGTACGAGGGCCGGCCTCAAGGACCATCTGCTGTGAGGGACCCACGTCGACGCGCTCGCTCCGTACCCACCCACCAAGACGGTGGTGTTTTTCGAAGAGAGTGATGGAGGCATCCGGAAACCGTCGAGAGAGATGAAATGCAGAGGAAAGACCAGTAAGACCGCCGCCAATAACTGCGATGTGACGGTTCAAGGACATTCAAAATAGTCGAGTTCGACGGTGGCAGCAACGAGGACGGATAAAGCCAAGACTGGAACCAAAGGCTGGAGCCACGTGGCGGTACCCACGACACGTCGAGGCCTTGTACACGGCTCATTTACAACCTTCCATTTCTTTGTCGCTGCCGGCCACAACACAACTGCGACGTCCACAATGGCACGCTCAAAGAAAGTAGCAAACGGCCAGGAGGCATCGTCGTCGAGTCCCACTCGCTCCCCATCGCTGCCACCGTCACCAGACATACCCACAGGACCGCTTAGCATCGTCATACCCCACGAAGACCGCGAGGTAGTCAAGATAAATAATTCCAATTTGACAGATCTCAAGAATGCTTGCGACGATGCGGTGAAACGCGTATGTGGCCCTTTTATCTTGATGGAAAGGAGTGAAACTGACGCCCAACGTCGGGCAGTATCTCTCCAGGCCAGAGTTGTTCAAGCAGATATTCCTGCACACGGATGTGCGATTGGCGCTTGGATGGTCGAGTGTACTCGTTGCTGCAGGGACAGCGTTGTATGGCTACAAGGTCGAATTTGAGATCGCGAAGCCGGTCGTGTGGGTAGGGCTCAGCCTGTAAGTGAAGCCCTCCCTTTGCGGTATATTGGACTAATATACGCAGATACATTATCCTGTCCCTCATCCAGACCCTTTACGCTTATTTCGTTGAAGGGGATACTGTGTTTGTAGGAAAGAGGAAAACGTTCTCCAAGCGGGTACGTATCGTGCTGCTGCCGCTTGCCATCTTACTCATCATATTGCCAGATTGTGACAGAACGGATAACCCTCGCCTCACGGACGGAGCCCGTCAAGCAATCCAAGCCCCCTTCATACGAACTCACCGTATCCTATGTCCGCTCGACGAGTAATGGAAAATCACTCCTTGCGAAAGGAAAGACGCGGAGCAAGAAGGAGTATAATGCATTCTTCGACGACCATGGCGTTATGGACCAAGAACGGTTTGAAAAATATGTCGGGGAGCTTGTTGAGCAGGCCATGGAAGGAAAGGCAACGTAAAAGATTTGGGCTTCGTTTAACATTGGTCTCTCTGTGTAGGTATGGTTGCTGTGTCTGTATTATACCACGATCTCATGTGCTCTCGTTCGCAGTTTAGTAGCCAGACTTTGTATATACAGCGATATATTCCGCCCTTTGAGCCGTCTGACAGCCAATATTCCGGGTTTTATTCCTCACCAGAAACGTAGCGACGTCCAATACTTAGTTAATTACAAAGTGTACATGGTAGTTAGGGGTTGTATACCAGATAGGTACACGTGGCGGAATTCTCTGATTAGATTTCGTGTCTGCCACGACCGCCAATACACACTTGCTTCATTACCGTCCCCATTCCATTTCCTTGAGCACGCCAACAACTCGTTTAAAGTCGATCTTTCAACCACACAAAGGGCGACTGCTACGCCATTTACCCCAATATGCGGACGTCTGCCGTATGGGCGCTGTTCAGCAGCCTTTTCGTTGTTTGCTCAGCCGGTCCACCTGTTAAAGTCTCGCTGAGGTCGTCATGGCGAGCACCACCAGTTCTTGTCGAGATAATGTGCGTTTCCCTGCCTTCTTACCCGACCAAGCCTTACATTGATGTGTCGAAAGTGAAACGGTCGCACTAGAGAATCTAGAAGCATTTTTCCCATTCGTCGACAGCCTAACGAACCCTGAGACGCGTGCGCTCGCAAAAGACCTTAGTCCTGAAGCTGTGCATCAGCTCGCGCTGCAAGCAGCAGTAGCAGGCGGGTTCCTCTCGGAGCCGGGGGCACTGGCCGCTGTAGAAATGAACCTGGCAATGCACTCTGCAACACCGAAAATTGAAGCTTTTTATCAGCACTACTCTGACCTGAATTCGAAAGTCGATTGTGGTTCCTGGGTTGACTGGTACGGCACCGTCGTGTGTGACGTGGAGACTCTGGTCCAGCTTGCGGGAAGGGAGACCATCGATTCGAACGAAGGCATACCGTGAGTGGCGCGGTCTTTTGATACTCGTTGCCATTTTACCTGTTGTCAGTGCTCCTTACAGCCGACCCAAGATCCTGTCATTTGATCACGTCAGCCCTTCCCCCAGCCTGACTTTGGACACTCCGCCCCGCACGGCCATTCTATACGCGTCTTTAGACTCGGAAAACTTCCGCGAGCTGCATTCGTATTTGTTATCCCATGCTTCGTCGAACAGCATTGAATATGTCTTGCGATATATTTCCCCCAACCAAGCCGACGATGCTCCAAGAAGTTTCTTGTCCGGCTACGGTGTCGCGTTGGACCTCAAGAAGATGGATTACTTGGCAGTGGATGACCGAAACATGAACGGTGGAGGTCTGTCGTTTCCCTCGGCCTGCCTGGCCGCCCGTGCTAACCTAATGAAACGTAGCGGGAGCCGCAGACGATATCTCGGAGGAGATTGGGAAACGCATCGACGCCGTGGCATCCTTGATAGAAGCATATCCGGAGAATACCACTGCACCGGAGGCTACAGTGCCGCTCACAGAAGCGGAGATCTTAGGTTGGTAATTCAGCAACCGTGGTCACAGTTTAATATTGACGCTGTCCACAGAACTAAGTTGGAAGGCATCACAGATCATCGCTGAATCCTCCGAGCCTCTGGATACACTTAGAATCATTTCACAAAACTTTCCCAAATATGCAACCTTGCTCGGAAGACGCGTCGGGGTAAATGAGAGTGTCGCTGAAGAATTACACAACAATCAACTCAGAGTACAAGCCGGCGGACATGCGTTCTGGTTTAATGGGGCACCTATGGCAGAGAAGGATGTTACGCCATATGGATTGCTGAGAATGTTTCGCAAGGAGCGTGGAATAATGTCGTCGTTGACTTCTTTGGGTCTTTCGAGGGCTCAGGCGATGGAGCTGCTCACCCATCCTATCATCGCAGCTGGCCAGGGTGACAAGGCTGGCTTTGATGGTTTCGTGGATGCCAGCGATCGACCTGAAGGAGGCGAAGTCATCACTTGGTGGAACGACCTGGAAAAGGATAGCAGGTATGTTACGTGTATTCAGTCCTTGCCTGTATGACTAACTATGTTACAGGTACCAGCGTTGGGAACCAGCTATTTCTACTGTGCGTCTTCCCGGCCACGCTCTAATTGGTCCTCTATGCTAACCCCCACTAGCTCCTCCGGCCTTTGTATCCAGGACAGTTCCATAACATTAAACTAAACATCTTCAACATCGTTTTGGTACTAGACTTATCTCAGACCAATGCATTGACTTTCATTGGCGGCGCGGTAGCTAACATCATCGAAAGAAGCTTTCCTTTCCGCTTTGGCATAGTGCCTAGCATCGAAAGTGAAGATGGTGTGTAAATCTCCTCACATCAATGACAAGGAGGCGACCTCAGTTAAAATTTCAGGTCTCAAGATGGCCCGGTTGTTCTACTTTCTCGTGGATAATTTTGGCAGGAAGAAAACGATGGGGTACTTGAAGAAGGTGATTGCGTCATTCCCTTTGGCACAACGATATTGACTGTTTATTGGAGTTGTCGCTGGTCGGTATGCCGCCGCAACATAGGAAACCTAACGTTCAATGGGATTTAGTCCGCTCGGAATTTGAAGATCTGTTGGATGTGGAGGAGTCGGAACTTGAAGACGCGATCTTCGATAGCATCCTTGAAGGACCAATAGAGGTCTCTAAGTCTTTTGACAAGGTTGACGCATACGCCAAGCGTATAGGCACTTCCATGTCTTCCAATCCAGAAGGCCATTGCTTTGTCAACGGGAAGCACTTTGAGATGGGCGAGGTAAAGGGAACTCGTATGCTGTGTCAATTGCATGGACTTACTTCTTTTCAGACCTTCCTTCGGAGCATGCAAATGGAAGTAACCAGACAGATACAGCATCTTCAAGAACAGGTATTATTTTTCTTGGTGGTGGTACCCTTCTGTAGCTCATGACGTGTGCAGTTATACGAAGGAAAACTCACAGATGACAATAGCAGTTCCATGTCAACGTACTTTTACGACCTTCCCTCGACGCAGAAAACGAGGAACCGGTTCATCATTCCTTCAAATGCGATCGGAAGCTTGCGTATATATAACCTTCCTGAACTATTTGCCCGTACAGGCTTCGACGTCGGTCCCGGTGCTTTCATATATCCTCGTAGGTGACGCTTTGTTCTCGTTTAGTATTCGCTTACGAGTTGTGCTGCAGCTGAGGGAGAAACACCCCTTACGCTCTTTCTCATCGCTGATTTTAACACCGAGGAAGGGCTCGAACTCTTAAAGTCGGCCTTGGCATCGATTGTAAGTTCTTCATCATTCCTTTCGCTACGGAACGCCGAAAACTTGGTACCCATAGGACGAGCAATCTGAAACACGACTTTCGTTCCTTCACAATCCAAGTGATCCAAAGTTAGATATTACGGCACAGCGCACACCGGTCGCGTGGCTGTTAATGCATCTCATATCCAAGGGACTACTGTCGAAGTCATCACCGACCCAATTGATAGGAGCTTTGGGATTGGAAGCTCCTCTGTCAATGGATGGAGGACGCTCTCAGATACCCTTGTCCCAAGAGGGCACCTTTCAGGCACTCGCAGGACAATCGGAAGTCGATACTGAAAAGATCGCTCAGCTCATGAAGAGTAGCCGTTTACTGATCCGTGACATACAACTACCTGCAGGCTCCCAAGGCATACTTGTGAACGGAAGAGTAAGTGAAACACTCCATCACTCAAAAAGTTTCTATGACCAACAATGAGCATAGGTTATTGGGCCATTGGAGACTAAAGAGTTTGGTTCTGCGGATTTTCATGCGTTAGAAACATACGAGCTACGTCGGCGAGTCGAATCTGTGGTCTCTGCGATACATAACGTGTTGCCCTCCGCTGCCTCGCTTGATCGGCAAGTTAAAATCTCCTTCCAACCTACATGAGACTTACAGTACAGCTAGTGCATCGTTGGCCAACCTTGTGTTCCTGGCTTCGTCGGTCATATCATCAATAAGCTTGCCTGATCCAAGTGAGGCTGGTCTTTTCGATACAGCCCCGAGACCCCGCCAAAGAAGCTACAGGGTCCTCGAAAGCGAGTATACGTGCGTTCCGAAGGCATTCACGTGTTTAGTTTTCTCATTCTATCTATCAGGGGTTTCGAATATGGTGATAACACCACGGCGTTGTATCAAATATCCGTCATTATCGACCCTGTCGGCGAAATGGCTCAGCGTTGGTCAAGTATATTACAGGTATGTCAACGATCTTCTGGGGTAGATTATCATTGCAGTTAAATGTCGGTACAGTGGATATCTACATTTCCAGACACCTACATCGAGATACACTTGAATCCTGGACCACATAGTGAAGTTCGTCTCCGGCATCTGATTCTTTGTAGGGTTTCTGACAGTCATGTAGATTCCACTGAAACGGTTCTTCCGTTACAACCTGATCCCGTCTCTGTCTTTTGATGAGGATGGGTACGTGGTGCATTAGTCTTCGACTTATAGAGGTTGACTTGAATGCAGATACGAACTCCCTGCGCAAACCATTTTCGAGGACCTTCCCGTCGAGCCTATCTATACGCTTGCTATGGATGTACCTTCCTCCTGGCTTGTTCGACCGAGAGAGGCACTATATGATTTGGACAATATCCAACTAGGTAATATATCACCGGAAGATAGCAGTGTCGACGCTGTGTTTGATCTGGACTACATCGTCGTGGAAGGACATGCTCGTGAAACCGTGACCGGAGCGCCTCCTCGTGGTGTCCAATTAGAGTTGCGTAGCGGCGACAACGCGGCGGTTGATGATACCCTCATTACAGCTAACCTGGGCTACTTCCAATTCAAGACCAAACCTGGGGTGTTCAAACTGGAGACTCGAGAAGGACGCGGACGAGATATTTTCACTATCGATAGTGTCGGTAATGAAGGATGGAATAGTCCGAGTGTGGATGCCGTAGGGAATGAGATAACGGTTACGAGCTTCGAAGGCTTGACTTTGTACCCACGGTTTAACAGGGTAACTGGGATGGAGACAGTTGATGTGCTTGACCCGCGATACAAGAAAGCCGATGATTCCGAGGGGATGTTGGGTGGCATAACTTCGCTGTAGGAACCCGTATATTGTCAACTTTTGACATTCCCTGACATCCTCTCAGATTCAGATCTATCTTCGGCTCTACCGATCTCTCCGTAGCCGTCGCTAACAAACAAGCCGATATCAACATTTTCACTGTTGCTTCGGGAATGCTGTACGAGGTGAGAGGCGTCCCGTTGCCCTATGGTGATGACGTCTGAACGTTATGCAGAGGTTTGCCTCGATTATGATTCTTAGCGTGATGCGCAATACCAAGAGCACAGTCAAGTTCTGGTTCATTGAAAACTTCCTTTCACCCTCTTTCCTAGTTCGTAAACATCCCATTGAATTGATTGGCAGTTATCTAATTTTCTTGCAGGAATTCATTCCTCATCTTGCCAAGGCTTATGGATTCCAATACGAGCTTGTGACTTATAAGTGGCCATCGTGGTTGCGTGCTCAGAAGGAGAAACAAAGGATCATATGGGCGTACAAGATACTTTTCTTAGATGTCCTTTTCCCTATGGACCTCAAGAAAGTTATCTTTGTAGATGCAGACCAGATAGTCAGAGCTGATCTTCAGGAACTGGTGGACTTGGATCTTCATGGTGCACCTTACGGTTACACGCCCATGGGCGATGATAATACCGACATGGAAGGCTTCCGCTTTTGGAAGACAGGGTATTGGAAGGATTTCCTGAAGGGACGACCCTATCATATCAGGTAGGAGTCCGTCGCTGCCTCACCTTGTGTCGCACGTTGCTCATGAGATCCTGTAGTGCGCTGTATGTTGTTGATCTTGTTCGATTCCGTCAAGTAAGTCCCTCTGCTCCATGTGACCATTTGCTTCTGCTGATCCACTGTAGTTCGCTGCCGGTGTACGTGGACTTGCGCCCGCAACAATAACAACTATTGAGATACTCACCTTGCACAGGACATACTACGTGGTCAATATCAGCAACTGTCAGCAGATCCCAATTCGTTGTCGAACTTAGACCAAGGTTTGACCAAACATTTGTTATCTCTATTCTATCGATCGACGTTTCACGCATGCAGACTTGCCAAACAACCTCCAACGCGAAGTCCCGATAGTAAGTGTTTTTGTAGCGGAATACATTTATGTCGTAGTGACGATTGTTCTGCTAGTTTTCATTGCATGAAGACTGGCTTTGGGTAAGTCTGTCGTTCCAAGCTCTCATCCGTCGAACTAAAAATATCCGCGATGTCAGTGCGAAACTTGGTGTAAGTATTACCGACAACATTTTGTTCCTATCATTCATCGTTCCTCAGGTAGCAAGGACCGACTGCATAGGGCAAAGACCATCGACCTTTGTCAGAACCCGCTAACGGTAAGCACCGGCGGTGATTCAATCCTGGTCTGTCCTAATCGCGTCACAAAAACAGAAAGAGCCCAAATTAGCCAGAGCGCGACAAATACCTGAGTGGGAAGTATACGACACAGAGATCTCTCAGTTTACTCGCAAGCTTGCTGAAAAGGGCCTCATAAAATCACGTATTGCCGCTGCTGATACCAATGTGCTGGCTGGCGCTGGAAGTGCGCCCAGTAGTAGTCCTGAATCTACGGCTGACCCGACGGATACCAGTGGAGCGGATCCTGCGGATGGTTTCAGAGAAGAACTATAGGATCAAGTATACTATACACTCGTTGTAGAGATACGGAGAGTACATCAAGTGCGAACAGCGCAATGGCCAGTGCCAGCGTGCAGCTTGCAGCTTGCAAATTGGATGAAAGGAGGGGTGTAGTACTTATCGGTGATAATAGAGCCATACATACGCTATTTATATTCCTAAAACAACTTGGTGCGGACTTGCGTTGCTCGGGTCGGTTGAGGCAAGCTTCGGAAGGAGAGCAACGACATACGTTGGCAATTGGAGTGGTAACATAGATGTTCTAAAATCGACACCGAAATGCTAAGACCGCTCGACGAGTTCTTACATATGTGTGTTGTACAGCCTTACTTGGCGGAATGCTGTCGTTTTCCGGCGGTGGCGTAGTTGCTAAGTACAAGACCAGGGAAACTCAAGACTTCGGTACTGGCGGAACATGATGATCACCCTTAGCTGGGATCATGATCGAAGTCAAAAGCCACAAAGCCGGTGAATTACAAGACGCCGAATTATCATCCGTCGAGAACATATGGGTCAGTCAGTGACGCAAATCTGACGGCCGCAGTATCTCATGCCAAGAGCATAACGTCGTCGGAGCAGCAACGGGAACATATGGTTGCTCGGTGTCGACCTTGAGGAATGTGGCCATAATATGGACTGATTGCCAAGGCCCTTATGTTCGGAACCTCTGTTTCGATCGGGGTAAATGCCCCGAATAGGGCCCACAGACGATGAAGCGAGTTATATTGCTATGTGATAGACCTCGGAATGCAACAGATATGTGAGTGAAGGAAGTTCATTGGGAAGTCCCCTAGCCGAGTTGATTCTCTATGAGCGATCATTTTGGCAGTTAAGGTGACGAGGGTCTCGATTGGCCATGAAGTTGAATGTTGAAGCCTCGAGACCATAATGCAAGTGAAGCCAGGGACTCAGTATTCCATTCGATGTGCTACAAGGGATCGCGACTTATCCCGTGATATGGTCAGGTGCGTCCTCGATTCTTCGATCCCCCGATGCCCTTCGTTCTTTGATTTTAACGCCAGGCGTCCATTCATCGTATCTCAATCCAAGTTGAACTTTGAAACGTCTATATATAAGTCACCAGGGTCCCCTGATAGTATTTCGTACCGTTGCCGGAACGAACACCACCATAGGAGGACTGTGATACGGCCGTTGTGCCAAACGCACAGCAGGAACTGTCGTGCCGCACTCCAGTCAAGTTTGAATGGGGTCTTTATCATCGGTTATGATGCTGGAAAGACTTTTGACCCCAAATTGTAACCTTCGCGCGGCGACATTCGCGACATTCAATATGGGGATATCCCCACCCTTGATTTCGTTGTGAATAATACAGAAGCCGTGCATACAGCTATTCCGGAGGCCAAAGGGGGGAGAGCCTTTGAGATGACTAGATTCATGGTCATGAGATCGGGCCACATCATGAATCATGATATCCAAGTCGCTGAACATCCCAAAGGTTCCAGACATAAGGCTCCGCTGGACATAAGAAGCTGCCAAGACCCGTAGACTAGGGTTTCCTTTTCCTGCATTGTCATTTTCTGCGCCATTGCTATCTCGTCACTGAACGCGGGACGGGAATCCAAGTTCAAACCAAGTACTTAGACCCATTCGATGCCATGCGCTTCAGGATCTATGCAGTTGTGACGAGGGTGAGGATGACATGAAGGTTCTCTGAATTCGCCCATGGTGCAGTGATTCATAGAGAAGACTAATAAACATTTGAAGGCCAGACCGGTGCCACGCCAGTGCCAGTTGAACGTAGTTGGAAAGAAAATCACGGCCTTTCGGGCCGGTGTCTTTGATGAAGACCACGTGCAGTTATTTTTTCGGATCCGGAATCCGCTGCTTGGATAGTCCTTACTCATCTTTCACCATCACACCTATCCTTAATCTACAGTTACTAGCGATCACTAGTCAAACTAAATGGAATTTGTGGCTGCACCGCCAGTTCACAGAGTTCTCTGCGCGGACTGTGGTGCGAGCTATTTCTTCACGAAGAAAAGAGAACTGTATCAAACAAAAATTTTATAGGAACGCCCATCGTCCCTAATTCTGCCAATCTATGTGTAGCTTGTCTAAGGAATACGTGAGTGTCTTCTCAAACTTCTGTACGCGCGATCGTCTGATTTTATCAGGCAAGATATCACCGAAGGCATCCCGAAGCAAGGTATGTTATATTTCAGTACTAGCAACAAATATACAACTTGATTCTTCTTGTTAGCATCTGTATCATTCTGTCGAAACTGTGAACGATTTCTCGCGCCGCCCCAATCATGGGTGCTTGCTAGACCAGAATCTTCCGAGTTGCTCGCTATCTGCCTCAAAAAGCTGAAAGGTCTTAGTAAGGTCCGGCTGACTGAAGCACACTTCATATGGACCGAGCCGCATTCTAAACGGCTGCGCGTGTCATTGACTATTCAAAAAGAGGTGCGATCGCCTTGACTCTGATGGATTCATTGTAATACTGATGTTTACTTAGGTTCTCACAAACACCATATTAGAGCAGACGTTCGAGGTAGAGTACCTGGTGCAGCATGGACAATGTCCCGATTGCGCAAAACTTGCAGCCAAAAATACCTGGAAAGCACTTGTACAAGTGCGACAAAAAGTTGCACACAAACGGACATTTTTGTTCCTAGAGCAGCTCATTCTGAAGCACGGCACCCAGAAGGACACGATCTCTGTAAAGGAAGTTCGGGATGGTCTCGATTTCTTCTACAGCCAGCGCAGTCACGCCCTGAAGATGGTTGAGTTCCTGGGTGGAGTCGTGCCTATCCGGTGAGAGAAGTTTCATACTATACCTGCACCACATTCTTACGTCTTTCAAAGTCAAAAAGCATCGGAACAACTATTGTCGTCCGATACTCACACTAACACCGCCAACTTCAAATATACCTATTCCGTTGAGATCATTCCCATATGCAAAGACGATCTCGTTTGCATTCCGCTCAAGCAAGCGCGGCAACTAGCGAATATAAACCCTCTGACATTATGTACCCGCGTCGGGAACTCGCTTCAGCTTATCGATCCATCTACCCTCCAAGCCTGCGAAATCTCAGCTCCCACATATTGGCGCACGCCCTTCGATTCTCTTGCCGCCGTGTCCGATCTCGTGGAATTTACTGTTCTCGACATTGAGCCCGATGGCCGATCTCGGGGAAAGTATGTCCTCGCTGACGCCCAAGTGGCCCTGGCGGGCGCTTTCCGATCCGGAGGAATCAATACCGATGACGACGGCATGATGGACTACGAGAGCAATGGCTTTACAAACCAAATATTCCACACGCGGACCCATCTAGGGGGGATCCTCCAACCAGGAGATACCGTCCTCGGATACCATCTCACGAACGCGAACTTCAACTCGGATGATTTTGCACAGCTCTCCTCCGATCGGATACCAGACATAATATTGGTGAAGAAGACATATCCTAACAGACGTAAGAAGAACCGGGCCAGAAATTGGAAGCTGAGGAGTATCGGCAAAGAAGCTGGAGAAGAGGGAGAGACTGGCGGTGGACGGGGCGTCGTTGGCCGGATGGGAGGCAGGGATCAAAAGAAGATCGAGGAAGACTACGAGTTGTTCCTTCGGGATATCGAGGAAGATGAAGAGATCAGAGGAGCGGTGAATTTGTACAAGGCTGGGGACGTGCCGATGAAAACAGACAAGGAGAAGTCTAGAGGGAAGCGGAATAACCAATACGCGATGGAGGTCGACGAAACGCCTGCCGTCGAAACGGATGATGAACACGAGGAGGCCGATTTCCCGGAGGTCAGACTGGAAGAGCTGTTGGAAGACTTTGACGAGATGACATTGGGTGATCATAACGAGTAGTCGACAACATATTTCGCGCTCCATCAATTGTCGAGACTTAGAATTTGCCGTGGGGTCACCATCGTTTCAGTGGAATTTGATCATTTTTGTAGCGCGTCATGGCGGGTCAAGGCACGGTATCAGAACAAGTATCCTTATGAAGGTAAAGTGTAGAGCTAGGTCCACCGTGTCGATATCATTTTCATGTCGATGTTCGTCTCGTGGAAGTCCAGAACTTTTGGTAGGGGCTGCGAGAGGATTCATTAGACAGAAAAGAGAACGTCTTCGGGACAGCAGAAGATCGAGATTTGGTTGAAATATGAACGTGAATGTCTTGCCAAGCGGGTTGTTATCGCCAGTGTTGAGTCTCGGAAGAGTACGGCGGAGTCAATTCATTGAGCAACGGAAGGATTAACGGACACTAACGGCAAACACAATGGCCGCAGACCATAGTAGTTAGTCTATTTATGTCCTTTATATGTATACATAATTCGAAGTCGTACATCTTGTCAGTAGTAGGAGTTTCGTCCCTATTACCCCGCGTGCCGCTTAGCGTTTGGCAGAATCTTAATTGCAACGTGCGTGTCAGCTTATCTCTATCAAATAGCGATAACATTATATTGTTAATGTTCAGATGTGTTCGAATCACCTGCTCGCCTCGTCGAATTGACGAATAGGTTTGTCGTGATCGTGGACGTGTTCCGAGTCTTCCGACGCGTCTCATTTTCATCATGTGATGAAGCATCAATGAATTTGTGCTTTGCATCAAGGGCGTCCAGACCAAATTCCCCGCGTTGCCCATCCAAGATTCACGTCGACGGTGGGGCTTATTGTACTGACAATGCTTGGGAGCAGCAACCATCGTAATCAGTCGTTCCCACCGCCGCAGCAGGGAGGCAACCATCTAGACGACATCAACGTACGTACAGTGACGGCCCCACAAGGAAGATTGCTCGGACCGTACAGCACTGCTATCTGCATGCTGTAGTTTGCGTAGGTGCCCAACGGCGATGTCCTCCTGTTCCCCATCTGATAGCCTCCCAAGCACCGGCCTTCAGCGGCAATACGGCGTACCATGGTAAGTACCTGGGACTCGGCTACTTTGCAGATATGACACTAACTGGATATGACGCTACTGCTGGCGTTCAAGACAAGCGAGAACGAGTCATCTGAACTCTGTTTACTCGTATGTTGGAGGCCTATAATTAGTGTCTTGTTATTATTACCTGTCTCCATTTCGTATTACGGAGATCGACGGGTGGATGTGGGACTGTCTGGTTGTACGCAGTAGCGCTTTCGACATGAAGGGAACCTCACATGTCGTTGAATTCGAATTCAAGGGATTGAACTTGCAGGCTGCCGCCGGTACAAGTATGGATGATATGTTTTCCGCGACGCTGGCCGCCATGGGCAAAAATAGCCAGGTACAGTAAATATAGCATGGATCCCCCTTTTCCTTCCAGAGTCCAAAATGCGAGGCGCGTAAATGATGCACATGGCTACAAATATGACCCGGATCCAATGAGGGGGGAGTGGTTCGTCATGATGTCATGTCTGATTGCTTATATTATTGAAGGTAAAGGTTACTCCTCGCCGACGCCGGATGGACGGATGTCAGCGTGATGATGCGTGGGTACGATATTCTCGCAGCCTCCAGGGGGGTGAGGGATATTGGCGAGTGGATGTAAAGGTGTGTATACGACCATCATCAGTGCTTCGTCCGACATTCAAATCGGATCTTTGGCGGGGAAAAGAGGCGCGAGTCTTTCCGAAGGTCGTGTGCTGGCCGATAAGTAAGTCGAGTTAGCCACGCTCTCGGGTATACGGCAGGTGGTTGTCACGCTGCTCACTGGGCTTGGGGAATACATTCACTAGCCAAGAGCCAAGAAAAGAAGTCGCGAAGGCGGGAAGCACGCGCCACGCCTTGGATATTCGCCTTTTATTTCATCAAATGCTACTATATTCCTAAACTATGTGAATGGGGCAGGGTATACCATGGAATACCATGGAAATCAGAAGCGTGAGACGAGTAGCGGGACGAGTCCCCTTCTTTGATGTACCCTGAATGACGACAATCGGGGTAGCGAATGCCCGCGGAAAAAACGGACGTCGCACGATTGAAGAGGAAAAGAGAGGATACGGACATTCGGACCTATCTGGAATATTACTAGGGCTGCCGTCCCGATACCGTTCGCCGTAGAATCCGCTGGCCGGCGTTAGTGCGAAATCAGAAAGTAGCAGGAAGGATCTTAAGAATCCGTAGAGGAATGCAACGCTATCAGAGGAGGAATCCAGGGAAGGAGCACAAGGCAAGAGCAATGCGGAGGAAAGAAATATGTACAATACGTACAGAAATTATTTATTTTTGAGGTAAAATTCAATCGCGGTGGCGGCACTTGTTTCAGGTTTACATTTTTACCCGATCTCCGACATCCGATCCGTGACCTGAAATAAAACCCAACATAGCTACCCTCGACAGCATTCTCTTCCCTCTCCCACCATCGTCGTCCGCTCTGTCTCTTTTTTCTCTCTAGTCACTGCGCTGCCCGTGAAGGGACCTTTCCCACCTCTCTTCTCCCCCACTCCCGCTTATCGATAATACAATGTCCTCCAACGTCGAAAAGGAACCGGGTGATGTCCAGCCTGAGGCTGGCACACCGCCCATTGCTGAAAAGAAGAAGAGAGAGTACAAGGACTTTGGCCATGAAGAGGAAAAGGCTACCCGTACGTTTTTGCCTCGGTCACCCTGTCGATTGCCCCTCTGACTTGTCCACTGCAGACGCCAATGTGGATATGTCAACTGTGAGCTGTTCGACACTTCAATCGCCTTTTACAGCTACCTTACACGCCTTTGTAGATCGAGTTGAAGGCAGAGGACCTCTACGACAAAGAAAAAGTAGATCTGGAGACTATTGTCATCGACGATGTCTTCAAGCTCCTTCAATGCGACGAGAACGGTCTCACTCCTGACGAAGCCCTGCGTCGTCTTGAGTTGTTCGGTCCCAACAGACTTGAATCTGAGGAGCAGAACCCCATTCTCCAGGTATGCTTCGCATTCTCTTTCGCCAAGTTCGCCAAGCATTCATTCCATTCTTAGTTCCTCAGTTTTATGTGGAATCCGCTGTCATGGGTCATGGAAGCTGCTGCTCTCGTTGCCATCGCTCTGTCCAATGGCGAGGGTCGTGCTCCTGATTGGCAGGATTTCGTCGGTATCATCTTACTCCTGTTTATCAACTCTTCTATCGGTTTCTATGAAGAGCGTAACGCTGGGAATGCCGTCAAGGCTCTTATGGACTCCCTAGCCCCCAAAGCCAAGGTCAAGCGTGCCGGTTCTTGGTCAGAAATTGAGTCGGCGGATCTTGTCCCCGGTGATATGGTGTCCTTCAAGATCGGTGACATTGTCCCCGCCGACTGCCGTCTTATTGAAGCCATCAACGTGTCCATCGACCAGGCTGCCCTTACTGGTGAATCACTCCCTCAGTCCAAAAAGGCTGGCGACCAGTGTTTTTCGTGCGTTAATCTTGCGCCCGTGATCGTGTTGTGTCTCTGATCTTATCTTCTCCATTTAGTGGTTCGACTTGCAAACAAGGTGAAGCTGAGGGTGTTGTCATCTCGACTGGTGCCAACACATTCTTCGGTCGTGCTGCCTCCCTTGTCGGCCAGGATGATGACACCACCGGTCATTTGCAGAAGATTTTGGCTCAAATCGGGTCTTTCTGCTTGGTTGCCATTGGTATTTTCGTCCTCCTCGAAATCGTCATCTTGTACCCCCGCTTCCACTACACTTATCGTCGCGGTCTTGACAACATCCTTGTCCTCTTGATCGGTGGTATCCCCATTGCCATGCCCACTGTCTTGTCCGTCACTCTCGCAGTCGGCGCTCAGCAGCTCGCCAAGCACAAGGCCATTGTTACTCGTATCACTGCCATTGAAGAGTTGGCTGGTGTTACCATTCTGTGCTCCGACAAGACCGGTACCCTTACCACCAACAAGCTTACCATTGATAAGGACACCATCCGTACCTACGGTCCGTTCTCCGCCGATGACGTCATCCTCCTTGCCGCCTACGCTTCCCGTACCGAGAACCAGGACGCCATTGACTCGTCTGTCGTCCAGGCTATCGGTGACCCGGCTAAGGCCCGTGCTGGCATCAAGCTGCTCGACTTCAAGCCTTTCAACCCCGTCGACAAGCGTACCGAGATCACTTACCGTGAGGAGTCCACCGGCAAGCTGAAGCGTGTCACCAAGGGTATGACCGGTATCATCATTGAGCTTTGCACTCGCAACAAGACCGAGGAACTAGAGAACAAGTTGGAGGCTGATGTTGAGGAGTACGCTACCCGTGGTCTCCGTGCGCTCGCCGTCGCTTTCGAGGAAGTTGATGGTGATGATTTCGAGGCCGAGGGCAACGGATTTGAGCTCATTGGTCTTCTTGCCATCTTCGATCCTCCCCGTGACGACACCAAACAGACTATCGATGATGCCATGGCTCTCGGTGTGAAGGTCAAGATGGTTACCGGTGATCAGCTCGCCATCGCAAAGGAAACCGGTCGTCGTCTTGGCTTGGGTGACCACATGTACCCTGCGAAGGTGCTCAAAGACGGTCCCGCCCCAGGCAGCAAGCATGGTTCTTTGGATGAGATGATCATGGATGCCGATGGTTTCGCTGGAGTCTTCCCAGAGCACAAGTACGAGATCGTCAAGCGTCTCCAGGGCTTGGGTCACTTGTGTGCCATGACGGGTGATGGTGCCAACGATGCCCCTGCTCTGTCCCGTGCCAACGTGGGTATCGCCGTCGAAGGTGCGACTGACGCTGCTCGTGGTGCTGCCGATATCGTCTTGACAGAACCCGGTCTTTCCACCATCGTCCATGCTATCCGTGGCTCTCGTATCATTTTCCAGCGTATGCGGAACTATTCAATCTACGCCTGTGCAGTTACTATCCGTATCGTCGTCTGTTTCGCCGTGTTGGCCTTCGCGTACCAGTTCGACTTCCCGCCATTCATGGTTCTTATCATCGCCTTGTTGAACGACGGTACCATTATGACTCTCTCCGTTGACCGTGTGCTACCCTCCAACACTCCGGATAGTTGGGACCTGGCTGAAATTTTCGCGTACGCTGTTGCCTATGGTTTGTACTTGACCATGTCGACGTGAGTTTTCCTTTGTATGCACATTTACTTCAAGGATTGACATTTTTGATATAGGATTGCCTTGGTCATCATCATCATGGAGACCACCTTCTTCCAGGACAAGTTTGGTGTCGCCCTCGAGGAATCGCCCGTCCAAGCCAATGACCGTCAACTTCACATGGTTGTCTATCTCCAAGTCGCCATTATTTCGCAGGCTCTCATTTTCGTTACCCGGTCGCACGGATTCTTCTTCATGGAGCGTCCTTCCGCTGCTCTTTTCTTTGCTTTCTGTCTAGCGCAGCTCGTGTCTTCAATCATTGCTGCCTATGGTGACTGGGGCTTCACCGAGATCCACTCCATTTCTGGTGGATGGATTGGCATTGTTTGGGTCTGGGTAAGCTTATAATTGATAAACGTCGTGGCTTCTTTTCTCACGCGTTCCTTTAGAACATCGTCTGGTTCTTCCCTCTCGACTTCATCAAGTTCGGAATGAAGGCTACTGTCATCAAGTTCCTCCGTGAGCGTCGTGCACGGCAAGTCGCTGCTGCTTCTCACGAGGGTGTTCCCATCACTCGTACCCAATCACGTGTTGCCTCTATCAACGAGTCCTTGTATTCCAACCGTGTGTCCTTCATTAAGAGGGCTGCACGGAAGGTCGGCTTTGGTGGCAGAATCACGATGAAGCCCGAGGAGTTACAGCGTTTCAGCAGCATCCAGGCGCAACGTGTTGGTGCGACATTGGCTCGCAACCCTTCACGCACTGCTGCTTAATCACATCGCGAGAGGAGAGAAGTTCGTGTGAGGAGTACGGGAGGCGATTATCTCGATTTGTTCGCTCGTTCCTGCCTCGTTATCTTAGCGGAGCTGATGTCATTTACTTTATTGTCTCTCCTTCACGTACCATTAGATCCTCCACGCGCATTATTTTTTTAAACATTACAAGTTGCAATGCTAGTAAGTACATGACATTGGATATCCGCAAAGGTAAAGGGAGTGTGGAGGGTGGCTTGGTGATTGTTCCTGACTCCTCGGAGGTGTATAGTTTCGAATTTTGTTTGTTACGTATTCTATTTCATGACTGTACGACTTAATTACCTGCCTCTGTGCAGCAAAATGCAATGACTATTTAGATTGTACAAATGACAAGGAAGGAAGGAAGGAAGAAAGTTTGTTCTATTACCCGACGTGGCTCCTTAAGGAAACATGTCGGGGACATTCTAGCTACGATGACACACTTGCGTGCGGTTGTAAGAGTACGTGTATTCTCTTATTGGATCCGAATCATCGTGAAGCCCTGCTAACTTTGACTTGACAAGCATCGTGTTACAGCCGAGGTCTGTACCGACATCACATTAACTACGCGCAAGCACAGCCATAATGCAGCTGTTCTCGGTCGGACTGCAGTTTGTACCCCGAGAAGTGTGTATCGGAGTAGTTTTATCCGGAAGGATCTGGACACACACGATGCGAGAATCGCCAAGGGCTGCAGGCGGAAGGCGGGAACGGGCGGCACATCATTGTGAACCGTGAGTCTCGGATATGGGTGATCCATTCTAGTGAAGTTTTTGAGAGGTTGGCTTCGACTTCGGATAGCTTGAAACGTTGAACCGAGCGATTTTAGTATACGCAGACTCCGGATGTTCAAAGAGAAAATATTGGAAACATGCAAGAAAAATTTGAATGATTGAGCGTTAGAGTTGTGGGATGTGGCTATGCGTACGGGGCAACAGCTCCAAAAAGAAACAAAAGCAAACTCGTTCTACCGTCATCATATCTGCGTCATGACCATTTTGTATAACGTGGGCGGGTCGCAAACTCCGGTCATCAATCAGGGTTTCGAGCCTGTTTCTAGTACGATCTACCGTAAATGACTGTTATCTGTGCCGGATGCCTGTCTTCGTCCCAAGTTTTGCGTCAGCAAGGGGCCCCGCGTTATGTAACCGCGTTTAGATGGACCACCTACAAAAGCGCCGCACTCCTCGATTCCCCGTCTTCGTACTTTCCCCCTTCTCTCTCTTAATATCATGGACACCATCGACCATATCCCCCTGCAGAAAATTCGCGAAGACGGCACGGGCGAATATGACGATGCTCATCCTCACTCACCCAACCATGCCACCCACCATGTCGATGCAGCCAAGAGGAGGCGGCGGAGTGCCTCTGTAGACTATGATTTCTTCGATCCTACCGGCGTCGCAGGACTGCAGAGACGCCTCAGCCGTATTTCGACTCGCACTCACGACGACATCCGACCCACCAACGACTCCGAAGTTACTCTATCAATACCGACTGATGGCACATTTGATTTGGAAAAAACCATGCGCGCGGTCGTGAAGAGGTGTGTTCCGAGTTGTTCGCAGGCCGAATGTATCGCGTTCCTGACACTCTGCCCGCATTAGACGCGAAGAAGCCAATATCAAGGATCGCCAATTGGGCGTGGTGTTTGAGAATCTCCGGGTGGTGGGTCTTGGCGCAACGGCGTCTTACCAGGAGACCCTCGGGTCCACACTTAACCCGTTGAATATCGTGAACAACATTCGGACAGGCCGCCACCCTCCTCTCAGAGATATTCTTTCTGGATTTGAGGGTGTCGTTCGGCCTGGGGAGATGATACGTACGTGATGTTCCACTTTGAAATCGCTCTGGCACCGATACATCTTTAATTTGTAGTTGTCTTGGGGCGGCCTGGTTCTGGCTGCAGTACATTCCTCAAGACACTCGCGAATCAAAGGGAGGAGTACCACTCGGTAGAGGGCGAAGTCCATTACGACTCCCTTTCTTCTGAGGAACTTGCGAAACATTATCGTGGCGATGTTCAATACTGCCCCGAAGATGACGTTCATTTTCCGACTTTAACGGTTGAACAGACCCTCAGATTTGCGGTGAAGACGCGTGCTCCTCAAGAGCGTGTTGGCCACTCCAGGGCAGAGTACGTCGACATGATGGTTGAGGTCCTTACAACCATCTTCGGTCTGCGGCATGCCAAGGGTACAATGGTCGGCGATGCTGCTATACGTGGTGTATCCGGAGGAGAGAAGAAGCGAGTGTCCATTGCCGAAGCCATGGCTACTCGAAGCAAACTCAACTCTTGGGACAAGTACGTCTTCCGCATTTCATTTTTTGATGGATGCATCTGACAACAAACCTAGCTCTACTCGTGGTCTCGATGCTTCCACTGCGCTGGAATTCGGGCGCGCGTTGAGGATATCCACTGACATTGACAACCTCAGCACTATCGTTTCTATCTACCAGGCGGGCGAGACGCTCTATCAACTTTTCGACAAGGTCTGCGTCATATATGAAGGAAGGATGGCGTACTTTGGGCCCGCAGATCAAGCGAAACAGTACTTCATTGACCTAGGCTACCTCCCTGCTAACAGGCAGACCACACCCGATTTCCTCGTGGCCGTTACTGATCCAAACGGTCGCATCCTTAATCCTGACGTTCCAAACCGCCCCCGCACCGCAGCCGAGTTCGCTGAGGCTTTCTACAAGTCGCATCTTGGTCGTCAGAATCGCGAAGATATCGCTCTGTATAAAGAGGTCTACGTCGGATTGCCGGATAGAGCCCACTACTATCGGGAGAGTGCGCGCGCGGAGCATTCGAAGAACACGAGGCAAAGCTCGTCAGTACCTTCCTTTTGATAACGGGAATGTTTTCTCATTTGCTTTCAGACCCTATATGATTTCCATTCCCATGCAAATCCGAGCTGTAATGCAGAGGCGCACTCAAATTCTCTGGGGAAACAAACAAGCGACCATCATGAATCTAGTGTAAGTTGCTCTCTGAAACTCGTTCTTGTACGAGCTTGACTTATTTTGTGTCCAGATCGTTCATTCTCCAGGGTGTGATCGTCGGTACGGTCTTCGTCAACGCTCCCGAATCGACCTCCGCATTCTTCAGTCGAAGTGGTGTTCTCTTCTTGTACGATTTTCCTCTTAGTCGTTTTGCACTATGTTTAACTAAGCCTTTTGCAGTGCGCTTTTGTTTTCTGCCCTATCAAGTATGGCGGAGATTCCTGCTCTGTTCAATCAACGTCCCATTGTCGCCCGACACCAGAAGGCAGCGTTGTACCACCCCTTCATCGAAGCCGTCGCTCTTACCTTGGTCGATATTCCTATCTCGTTCTTGACCACTACGGTCTTCGGTATCCTTATCTATTTCATCGTCGGTTTACAACGCTCAGCTGGGCAGTTCTTGTATGCGCTTTTTTCTCTTCGTCCATTCTTATTGTGTACTAAATGTCTCTTAGTGTTTTCCTTCTGTTCCTGTTCACAATGGCCATAACGATGAAAGCCTGGTTCCGCGCTGTGGCTGCCGCTTTCAAGGCTGAGTCCGAGGCGCAGACGCTAGCTGGTAAGCTTGTTGCTCTATCTACTTTAGCATTCCTCACCTTGCTGCAGGTATCATGCTCCTCGCCTTGGTCATCTATACGTATGTGCCTCCAAGTCCTTTCGACTTGTTCATTCTTTCTAACAATGATTTAGTGGATTCACAATTCCGAGACCATCCATGATTGGTGCTCTCAAGTGGATATCATACATCAATGTAGGTCCCATTTCTTTTATAAGTACTTGGGAACTTATGTTCTGGTTAGCCTCTTCGCTATGGCTTTGAAGGCATCATGGCCAACGAATTTCATACACTCAATGGTTCATGCGCGGCACTTGTTCCTCAAGGGCCTGGATATGAAAATGTCAGTATCGCCAACCAGGCCTGTCCCACCGTTGGATCTGTCTCAGGTGACGCCTACGTAAACGGCAACACATTTATTGCTCTTTCCTATGGGTATTCGTACGGCAATACTTGGAGGGTGCGTTGACAGGTCGCTTCTTTTATCATTCTAGCACTAATTCGGCCACAACAGAATTTTGGAATTCTCATCGCTTTCATGGCGGCGTTCTTGGCCGTCTTGTTCATTTATTCTGAGTTCAACACAACCATTGCAGGTGAATCCGCAATGGTGCTATTCAAGCGCGGAACCAAAGCACCCATTTTGGACCAGGACAAGAAGGATGAAGAGGAATCTTCTGCACGATCTAGTCGGGACACGATCGAAGACGCTAGTGCTGCTGCTGCGGAGGCGGAGAAAGCTATGGCTGAACACCCACCGATGACGGATCTATTCAGTTGGCAACATCTGCAATATACGGTTCCGGTGGCTGAGGGACAGCGGCGTTTACTTAATGATGTTTCTGGATATGTTGCCCCCGGAAAGTTGACGGCTCTAATGGGTGAATCGGGCGCGGGAAAGGTCGGTAACGATGCTGTATTTCACTGCAACAAAAGGACTAATTGTTTGTGCAGACTACGTTGCTCAACGTCTTGGCTCAACGAGTCAACAGCGGCGTCGTTCTCGGAGATCGTTTCGTCAATGGACTTCCTCTTCCTAGCGATTTCCAAGCGCAAACGTGAGTACTTTTGAGAACTTAATTACCTATTATACTAATACATGGATTCTAGTGGTTACTGTCAACAGATGGACACGCATGTGAACACTGATACTGTTCGCGAGGCTTTACTTGTTTCGGCAAACTTGCGTCAGCCGGAGTCGGTTCCCTTGGCTGAGAAAGAGGCCTAGTGAGTGCTAGCCGTGTATCTTCCAGCCGTGTTTTTACTAATCCGCTTGCCTATTTAGCGTTGAGAAGTGTATCAAGATGTGCGGTCTCGAGGCTTATGCCGACGCTGTTGTTGGTTCGCTTAGTATTGAGCATCGCAAACGTACGACGATAGCTGTGGAATTGGCGGCGAAGGTGGGTATTCTGCTCTATTTGTACTGAGTGTCGATTGACGTCTTTATTCTTAGCCCAAATTGCTGTTGTTCCTGGACGAACCTACTTCTGGACTAGATTCGCAGAGTGCATGGGCTATCATGGCTTTCTTGAGGAATCTCGCTGATAACGGACAAGCTATTCTTTGCACGTGCGTATCCTGTCGCTGCAGTGCGACTATGAAACTAACGCGATTGTGTAGAATTCATCAACCTTCTGCGGAACTCTTCCAGGTCTTCGACCGGCTTCTCCTTCTCAAGAAGGGTGGTCAGACCGTATACTTCGGAGATCTTGGACACAACTCGACGACGCTTATCCAATACTTTGAGAGGAACAAATCAAGGGTTTGCCACGAGGACGAGAACCCGTAAGTCTTGCTTTGTGAAGTATCTCCTTCTCATCTGATGGGCAATACCATAGTGCTGAGTTCATGTTGGACGTCATTGGCGCTGGAGCGACTGCCCATGCAACTCAGGATTGGTACGTCACCACAGCTGTCAACTGATGCAAACTCGTATTGAATTTGTTACAGGTACTCAGTCTGGAAGAATTCTCCGGAGTGCGCCAATCTACAGACTGAGCTTGACGGTCTGCACACCGAAGGAAGACAGAGAGGCGCCGTTGAGGCTACAGTACATTCAGAGTTCGCGACGTCTTGGTTCCATCAGTTCGCTGTCTTGGTGAAGCGTGACCTCATGTATCGTTGGAGAGACCCGACCTATCTGATCGCTAAACTCGCCCTCAACATAATGTCGGGCTTATTCATTGGGGTATGTTTCATTCTCAATACTTTAGATGACTGGCTAATCATTCTGTCGTACAGTTCACCTTTTTCAAGGCGAAGGATAGTCAACAGGCGACTCAAAACAAGCTATTCGTAAGTGCACCTAACTCATTGTCGCTGTCAGGCTCTTATGATCCCTCAGTCTATCTTCTTAGGCACAATTCTAGGCGCTCCCCTGTCCAACCAACTGCAGGTTCCATTTATCAACATGCGCAATATTTACGAGATTCGCGAACGTCCCAGTCGCATGTATCATTGGTCGGCCTTGCTTACAGCACAATTCGCTGCCGAGATTCCGTGGAACATTCTTGGTTCAAGCATGTACTTTTTGTGCTGGTTCTGGACAGTTGGCTACCCATCGTCTCGTGCCGGCTACACGTTCCTTATGATGGGTGTCATCTTCCCTCTGTACTATACGTCCCTCGGTCAGGCTGTCGCGTCCATCGTGCCCAATGCCGAACTTGCTGCGATCTTGTTCAGTTTCTTGTTCTCTTTCGTCATGACCTTGTGAGTTTATTTTAGCTTCAATTGCGAGTCTTTGATCTAACCCAAAGATGATTCTAGCAATGGTGTCCTCCAACCGTTCAGCCAACTCGGGTGGTGGCAATGGATGTACCGTGTGTCTCCTTACACTTACCTCATTGAAGGTCTGCTTGGACAAGGTTAGGAAAGTCTCTTTTGAGATATGAACGAATTCTGACTGTCTGCTCTCTATAGCCCTCGGCAGACAGGACGTAACTTGTGCACCTGTTGAACTCGTCTCGATTGTTCCTCCATCCGGGCAAACATGTGGCGAATATCTTAACCCGTACATTACTGCCAACGGTGGTTACTTGACGGACGCCAATGCTACGGGCAACTGTTCATTATGTTCAACCGCCACAACGGACGAGTTCTTGGGTAGAAACTTCAACATCTTCTACGAACACAGGTGGAGGAATGTCGGGTTCCTTTGCGTCTTCATCGCTTTTAACGTGAGTCTCTAATCCCGCTGAAGACTTGGTGTCGTGACTGACAGCGGCTTGATAGATTTGGGCCATTTATGTCTGCACATATTTCTTCCGTGTGCGCACAGGAAGTTTGCTAGATTCGTTTAAAAAGAGAATTGCTCGCCGCCGATAGGTGCTTCCACATAATATTCGCATAGGCACTATCCGCGCTCATTGGACTGATTACATACTAAGTTATATAGATTTTACTATAGGTTTTCCTAAATTTTCACAACTACCTGCATAGGAAGATAGGAAGCCCCTTTGTACACCTTAGTTAGAGTACACAGTGTAAACCGTACGTTTAATGCAAGCTATTTAGTTCAATAGAACTGTTACTTATCGTCATTGTTGGACGGTCTTGAAAAGTATATAAGTTACTTTACTTGAACACCAAAGGTGCGGTACTATCTCCGACCGTTGGGTACTAACGCCATCTGCAGATATTCGCGTACATTGGACAACTATCGATGAATACCAAACTGTTTATCCGCCATGAATCCAACGTTGATTTCACTTTTCTCAACTACACTTGTACACAGGCGTTCATCGTTGCCGATGTACTTCGGACTTCAGGCGTGGTAAATGGGCTCGTGCCATAGGTGTTGAAAGAGAACAACGTTGATGGTCCTATGGAAGCCTATGAACGCAGGCAGATATAATTATTAAAATAAATCTGTGTAATTGTACTCCACTAAGGAATGGTCTTCGGACTTCCGTTCGACCCACCTAGTTCTCCGAATGTGCAAGCTCGCTCGAATTCTGACTTCTCGTGCGTCACCTTGGGACCCTGTGTCGTGATTTCACTTATCTCGTACTAAGTCTTGGATAAGTTTAGATGCCTTTTCGAAGCACGCACCACTTTCCCTTATCGTCGGCTATTTTGGAAATAGCATATAAAACTTTGACACAGGTTTTTGACCACAGCAAAACGCACCTGGATTCCCTTTAATGATAAAGCCGGCGGATCTACTGGGGTCAAAAGAATGCGTCAGAACTTCCTCTCGATTCCAGCTGTTTCCCTCGCATTTGACCGGCGCGAATGAGCCATTAGCCAGGAGTGCGTGTTCTTAGTCTACGCCTAGATGATCCTCGAATACCCGCTCCCCGACGAATACTTAACGTCCTTATGGGGATTGAAGAACAGCAGGCATCCGAAGTGCCGTTAAATGCCGGAAGCTTCGGCTCAACGAGTCGACGAGCCGAAGAGCCGTGACACAGAGAATGAAACTGCTGATCTTCGGCCCGCCCTTGAAGTTGCGTTTCCAATGCGTTTCAGCAATGTTTCAAAGCACTGGACCCTTCTTCTCGGATGCCCTGTAAATCATGACCTAGGTTTCATCTCTGCACTGCTGGTGTGATAAACGTGTGATCGACGTTCTCCCTTACCTAGTTGGAGGTCCTTGCTGTGACCTGCATCGACCAGGAATAACGCCGATCTACTAGGTGCCAGAATCGGCGAACACAAAGGTCTTGCTTTCGCCGTGCGGTTTCAGTCTATATCTCGTTCTAGGTTAGGTATGTATGAAGTCTGTGGTCCCCTTCTTGCTGGAATTGGTGCTGCACAATAATATTATACAAATCGGACCGCAAAGCTTATTCACCCAATCTCTTGCACTAAGGGCGCACGGGGAAGTCGGCGGCTGCTCTGCAGTGCATTGAGCATCGCAGTCTCGGGTGTTTGATATCGACGAGTCTCAGCAGATACTTTAAAACCAAGACTTGTCTTTCCACTGAGTTGCATTAATAAAGGGCCTCTCACTCATTCCATCCAATATCCTCTACCTTCCACGCTTACGAGATGTTCACAACCACCTTAATTGCCCTATCTCTCATCTTCCCAGCTTTCGGCGCTCCCTATCACCACCAACCAGGAAACAGCTGCGATGTTTCCCAAGCTAAACTTGTCCTACCCCCAGGAGTGAACCTTCCGCCACCAAGTGAACCTCCTACTTATATCACTGTCGGTGTGGGGACGCAGAACTACACCTGCTCGGAGGCAGGCACTTATACGTTAGTTTTCCATGACTTTCCCAGCATGTATTATTAGTTCTGATAAGACCTCATAAACCCGCAGAAACGTCGGCGCCGTAGCATCTATCTTCGACATCTCCTGTCTTTATGGCACCCCTTCCTTCGACAGCATTCAAGACACAGTTTTGGCCGCTTGGGAAAAGTCCCCCCATGACATATCACACGAACTCACTCTTTTGGGCGAGCATTTCTTCATCACCAATCCCATAACCGGAACTGGCATCAGTCCAAAGTGGGATTTTACCGCTACGACTGGGAATCCAGAGGCGTTTGTAGTAGCCAATGGAACAGCAAGGAGCCCTGCGCCTACTGGGAGCCAGGATGTTGACTGGTTGTCCCTCAAGCAGGTTTTAGGAAAACTTGCGGATGAGGTGTACCGGACCGATACGAGAGCTGGGCAGCCACCTGCTTCAGTAGGTATTCTTTTCCATGCTACGTGTTGACTGCTCATGAAATGTTCCGTAGTGTACCCCAGGGTCGGAACCTATCACAGTGAAGTACTCTGCGAAGTACTGTGAGTGACTTCCATTTTCCGACGTCCGTTCCCTACAGATATTGATCCACGTTTTATTCCATTCCCTAGGGTTCTTTGGTGGATGCTTGTAAAGCGCCTACAGAATGTAAACATATAGTTCCCGCGTTTCTACGGACATTTCAGTGGCGTAGAGCAGAACACTAATATATTCGTTCATTACGACTCCAGTGTATTTCAGTGTTGTAAAAATACATGATTAAATGCTTGATACATGTTGTATTGTCCAATTCCGCCAAAAAAAAAAAAAAAGTCCGAAGTAAGGAATGTGTGATGGAACAGAGCGCGATCTATTTTTATGAATCAGTTTCTATCCATTTAAAGACCTATAGAACGAAAATGATCAAATGGATGGCAGCAGGGTGACTGTAAGACATACCACTCGTGTCATGTCTATATACAGGGATTGCTGGACAGCATGGATGTCACCTGTATAGTAAATCCGTTCGTCGTGGACAAAGATATATGTCGTAGGATGACCTGCAATTAGTGATGAACATGAATTCTTTGGCATTTTCAAAGATGGGACGTACTGCCATCAAAATTCGTCCACTCGGCAGATAGTTCATAGGTTAAAGGGTCCAAGAAGAACTGGAACGATGTTTGATTGATAGAGTTAATAATGCCGAGAAATATACTTACGACGTGTGTCTCGATATATGTTCCTGTATTCGTATCAAGAGTCAGCGTGTTCCCGGGGTATGCTATGGCCCGAAGTTAGCTAGTGCTTAGTCCCAGCCTTAAGGATAGTGTGGGACAAACCAGTTATTCGTGTGGTCCGAGCTAGGTGAAAGCTAGTGAAAGTTCAATGTCGGCGTAGTCCTGGAAGGTTAACGCTACCCACTTCTTCAGTCCAGGTCTGAGAGATTGACCGAAGAAACCTGCAGTGATGCACATCGTTTCATCCTTGCTCTAGAAACACCTATACTTAAGTTCAGTGCCTCGTGAGAAAAGGCACTAAACGTACAGAGTCATAGACATCTCCCCCGTACCCATATGCGTGATAGGTGTACCGGGGGGCAGAGTCTTTCGCATGTATGACCTTGTGGCCATCGACATAACCTACTAATCGCTGAAGGCCATGTCTTTCATAGATGGCGATATAACCGGTCGACGTCCTGGGAAACGAAAATCATTCAACATTTATCAATGGTTGTAACAAGACGCTAACCATGTCGGTACTGAAGAGACGACTATAGATCGAAATGCACGTTAATGACATTGATTCAAAGGGGGAGTTAGCAGACGCACATGTAGTTTTCCTCGTTCTTCTCGGGGCATCATGCAAAAGCGGGGGGATTGATTCCGACTCCACCAGTGACTCTCTGATATTTGTCTCCGATGGTGGTTGCGCGCCGCGCAATCTAAATCGATACTGCAGTTCGTTTGTGTACAAAGTATCCGGCTTATTGAGAGGTAATGAAAGAATGGCTTGGAAAGCAGCAAAAACAGAAAGGAAAGTAAATATCTTCGTCATGGCGCCACTGGGATTGCGAGATTAGTTAAAAGATGAAAGTGAAGGAATAATAAGGGAAAGAGGACGGCGTTTTATGTCCGCATTCTGACGTCCCGCCTTTTTATTACGGAAACAATTTCCAACGAAGGAGCCATCAAATAATAGAAGACCGTCATAAAAGGTCCGTGGGATACTCGCCCTTATGAAACGCCCACGTCGATCATTCTCGTTCTAAACAGTGCCGGTGGCAAATCCAATGTGCCACGCCCCTTCACCAAATCGACCATTCAGTCGCAACACTAGCTGATATCCGTACTCGTGGACCCGGGACCTGTTACCAAGAACTAACTGACAAATGATGTGCCCAAGTTTGTAGGGCTGCACAGAAGACAAAGTTCCTGCAGACCACCCACGCCGAGTCGTACTAGGTCGTCTCTGTACCTGACAACGGTACGCAGCACAAAGATATATTAAAATTCGTCACAGTTTACTTGGGTCCTTGTCCATGATGTTGTGATGTGTATAAATACTAGGAGAGAACGATAAGTAGTCCAAGTCAAAACATAGTGTCATGAAGAAGAATCAGTATACGCAGGCGGCGGGAGATCGGATAGTCTCGCAATCTCTCTAACGAGCATCTCATTTCTTCGCCGAAGTTCGGCAACCTGTTCCTCTTCCTCCAGGTCCTGAGTCTCGCCAGCTTCATCATGCGCATCGTGGGTAGGTGTTGTAGCACTAGCCTCAGAGCCAGAGGACGGACCTGCAGAAGTCTGCATCAGTTCCCGCCTTTTGGATAAAATGGCGGTTTGGGAGGCAACCGCAGAGCTGAAAGGTGATAGCAAGGGAGCTGACGGTGTGGTGGGCGACAAGGTGCCGATGGGACTCGTGCTTCGGCTGTTTTGTCGTAATTGGTCTTGTATTTTTTCGAGCTTCGCAGCCTGAGAAGAGATGACCTCGTCTGCGACCGATACAGACCCTGTTCTTGTTCCACCATTGCTCTGCGAGTTAGTTCCCTGGGATTTTTGCAATTGAGAAGGGACTGTCGTTGACGTGCTACCAAGACTCGGGCCGTCTAAGCTAGCACGTCTTCTGTTGGCGTAGACTTCGTCCAGCTTCGCGCTCTGAGAGGGAACGGGGCTGAAGCTAGCTGAAGGGAATGCGCTGGGGGGGAGTGAAACGCTAGGTTCTGGGGAGGGTGGCTTGATCTTTTCGAGTATTGCTGACTGAGAGGCGATGACATCCCTATCCGGGGGAAGTGACACTGCAATTATTAAGATAGGGTCAGAGAATCGCACGAAATGACCTACAGCGTGTAGTCCCTGTAATGGCCTTTGATGGTACAGGAGGTGGATCATCATTGGTGCTATGCGACGAACTCCTTCGGTCACCTGTACCCGGTACCGTGGCCGTATAGACCATCTCTGCTGGATGCGCCTGTGTATTCGATAACGCGGTACTGAGCTGATGGGTCTGTGGGGTTTGTTCTCGGGAAAATGGAATATCCCTTGAAAGTGCGGGTGGGCTAAATGAAAGGCTATTGAAAGCACGGGCTGTTGGCGTGTCAGCTACCTGTGTATATAGGCCGCTAGATGCAGACAGTAAGCGTGCGTCAATGTTGTTTGCATCAGACGCGCGTGCTTGATCCTGACTAAGGTTTGGGACATTTTGGTTCTGAAAGAATGGGACGTCACGGGATGACTGCGGACTGGTAGCAGGGGCAATCAAAGCAGGGGGTGGGGAAGTCAGGTTTGCAATGCCTCCTCCCGAAGACTCAGTTGTCGGGACTAGGATGGAAATTTGAATATCAGCATATTGAAAACAAAATGGAATAGCAGACTTGCCGATCTTGTATTGAAACGCTTCTTTTGTGCCATCGATCTCAAAATCACGGCCTGCACGATGTCTTCGCTTCCACCACCAATATGCAAGAGTAGACAGTACAGCAAATGCGACAAGAGGCGCCAACACGGCGCCAACGATGATACCGGTGTTACCCTTAGAGACCCCGTTTTCTGACGATGTTGTTGTTCCTGTTGGGGATGGTGTTGATCCTGATGTAGACGATCCTGATCCAAAGGAAGATGAAGTACCAGTATCTTTGCTTTCCCCATATATCGGCTCGTAAACAACGTAGTCCAACTCGAATATCTGGTCCCCGGAGACCTCAGCTAGGGTTACGGTCACCTCATGGTCTCCAGAGGCAAGACCTGTAGCACTGAGTAAAGGAAGATTTGCCAATGCAATATCATTGTCGCCGCTTCCACTAATATTAAATCCATTTCGAGGTGAGCCATCGATCTCAAAAGACACGGCAAGGTTCCCGCTCGCAGATTGCTGAACGCCATATATTGATACTGCGCTACCTAGAAGTAGAATAAGCGTTTGAACGGCAAAACGTGTCCGCGTGAGAGACGTACCGGAAAACTGAAAAGTAAATCTGCTGCCTGCGGAGCTGCTCCTATGCACACCGCCTCCGTGGGGACTAAAAATGATTGAATCGCTTGATGAACCGTTCGTCTTGAAGGCATCACCCGAGTTCTGCGACCACGAACCGTTGTAGCTGATTAAGGAATCATTATCATCGATAAGTATGGACATGCCGGGAGAAAGTCCAGGCGGTAAGTCGGAGTTGGAGCCCATATCGACAGTATACGTGACGTAGTCGATGGATACAGGCGATTCTGAGTCGACGCCTCTGCATGTAACGTTGACAGTATGAGCGCCATTGCTTAGATTATTGACTTGGCATAGTTGTGTGTATATGTTTGATTCTTCGTCACCACCACTGGCGTTGCACGTCGTCGCGCTTCCATTGTCAACAGAGATGGAGAAGGACACGTCTTCCGTTTGCCAAAGAACGCCGGTCCATGCAAGTGAGGTTCCTGAAAGTGACTTGCGTTGGAGAGTGCATCCTCAACAGAAACACCATGCGTACCATAGAAGGAGTAGGCGAAAGAGAGCCCACTGCGCGCAGCGTCATGTGTGCTGCTATTGATGAACTGACTAGTATGGCCCTGTCCTGTGTTCCATTGTGACGAGCCGGTGGGACTGTACTTCAAGAGATTGTCGTCGACAAGGACGGTACGAGTATTAACCATGTTTTTGCGTGGATGCTGTAAAGGAAAAGTTATCCCGAACTAGATCCAGCGGACACCCCATGCTTCGAGTGACTGCCAACGGCACCGAGTCTTTAGCACCATGAGAATTGAGACTTTCGCGTGTACTAAACCCGCACTAACGCCGCCAATAGTGAAAGGTCAACACAGCCTCGATGCTTCGCAGCACCAATGCCAAGATACATATGGTTGAGGCCAAGAGAATAATGCCGCAACAGTAACACTGAGCCCACGGTATCACCTTGGTAGGTCGAGTGTTCCATGAAAAGGAAATTAAGTACGTATACGATGTCGGACACTTATCTTGCATTAACTTCATACATTCATAGACATCGGCATGGACGAAAGAAGCTGTCTATCCGTACACTTTGACCCAGGCAAAATCGAAGTAAGCATCGATGAAAGCCGTAGGATTATTGTTAACGTAGTCTGATGGGCCAAGATCAGATGGTATCAGAGTATGCGGGGCAAAGTAAGCCTACCAACACAGGATGATGGGCAGTTGGAGGTCGAGTAGACAGACCCAGCCCAATCACCACCTATTTCAGTCGCATACAAACTGGTGTAAGAAAAATAGCCAATCTAGAGAACATCCATCATTTTCACTCACAGAACGTCACTACATAAAAAGACCATCACATCAGTGCACAATCACGAGTCAATTGACCGCTCACAATTGATAATGATGTTGTGAGCACCGAACTTGTCGCTTATCGAGCATGAGGTGTTCGGGAAATACGCAAATGGAGTGCCCTGCCCGAAGTTTAAAAACTGCTCGGATGTGCTGGCAGTATCGACACATACCCAAGCGTCGGTATTAATATTAGCGTTTTCACCTTGGATATCAGCTGGGATGTTGTTATTGTTACGAGCCCAAAACCAGATCTTGATGAAAGTATCCGTCCGTTCGACTGCGTACCTGAATAAAGATGTTAACATACCAACTTGAAGGTAGCATAATTCAAGAGAACTATAGTACTCACCATCCTCCACCGTTGTTGTTGAAAGGTGCTCCATAGCTGAGCGGATCTTGAATCTGAACACCGCAGCCAGAGTTGCCATTGACCGCAGTGTTACAGTCATTCGTGAGGACAACTCCTATCAGATCGTGAGAAAGACCGGAGTAAATCAAAATCTAATCACTACCAGTTTCGTCCCGAGAAGCCGGCATTGTACAACCTTGTATGTACATTTGAGGAAGGATTTAAAAGTACAAAGAGGATATGAACACACCTGCAGATGTATGCAAAGTCGCCTGATTGTACGCCTGATTGTTAACCCCCTCCAGAATATCGATTTCTCCCTTTTTAGAAAGTGGATACAATTGTCGATATTTTGAGGACACAAAAACGCACCAGAGTTGGCCATGGGTCCGCAAACGTCCATAACGCTGGCCAGGTGCTATACAGAGACGCATAAGGAGTTATATACGGTGAAAGACCACTGATATCTACCCGCAGCCTTGCGGCATATGGCGAATGTTGAAGCTATAAAAAAAGGCATTTGAACTCATGGAGATCACGAAACCGGGTTGAATACTTGCACCATGACTGTGTTGCTTCCATATTGCTTGTTAGATTGCAGTCTAACGGAGTTACGTCCGGCACCAGTTGCATCTAAAACAGTTGTGAAATCTGCGCGCAGAATGAAAGTGTCGTCAGACGCGTAGGTCAAATTCTGGCTGGCTGCAGTGGCGGCGTTGACATAATTTCTAGATTGAAGGAGGGGTGTGAGAAGGGCATATAGAAACGGTTGAGCCCAGAGATACATACACACGACCGTTGGTTGGGTCGGCGATGGCTTCATATGAGAACCCATCGTTGAACTGGGAGCCTACAAAGCTATCGGTCTGTGAGTAGCTGACACTGGCAGCTGAAGAGATAAATGAAGCAAAGAGGGCAAATAAGAAACTGCTGGCGAGGTAAAGCATGAGACTGTATGAAGGGCTAGTTTCCACAATCGCTTAGAGCCAATCCCCGCGTCTTTTATATATCGCAATGACCTACCAAACATGTTCTCAATCGAACAAGAAGAAACAGGGCTGCCAAATTAGCAGGGGAAAACCCTGAGGGAAACGCATATGGTCTACCCTCAGGCCACACGGCGCAGTCATTCTCTCATCGATTCAGCTGATAATTGTCTCGAGCAAACAGGCTTGTGAATCCACTCTCAGGAGCAGAAATAGCACATCCAATGCTTTGGCCATAAGATTAAAAGTGTACCAGTTTTCAGTATCATAAACACGATTCAAATTCGATCGCGTAGGAAACAGGCAGTATCACTAGAGATAAATCTGAGTCGACCAGTATTTTAGCAGGTTGCATAGGGACGTTACCGCTTATGGTAGTCTATCATTAGACTGTGCCTAGTCTTGTAATCCGTCCTGCGATGTGCTGGTCTCGAAATAGACTCGCGGCAACGGCGCAGTATTTCGCCAGTCATAGTCGACTTAGGTGGTATTACTTCCGTGAGCATATGACAACTAGGCCACAAGAAGAGACTCGATAGGAATCAAGAAGCCACAGATTGAGGAGCTCCATCCACATGAATGAAAGGCATGTGAAGATGCGCCCGACAAGGATCTGGTGGGATCAAACACTACCAGTCAGTTGATATCAGAGACAGAAGTATCATCTGAAAGATTTACAGTTTTTAGAAGAGAAGCACGAGGAAGGCTACCCTATCCGCACGTTCTGCCTGCATCTGGAGATGATGTCGTCAGTATTCCAATAAATCCATGCAGACCATAGACATCCTTGACAGACCACCCGATGAAAATCATGCCACCGAGCAAGGGTTTGATAAGATTCGGTCAATGATGGAACCCGCGATGGAGAAAAGAGAAAGAATATGCCTGCAGTCTGGTGAATGTAGAAACAGAGGTGCCGGCTCGTGTGGCGTGAGAAATCAGATTTTTTCTACAGACGCGGTCTTGTGACATCGAACTTTAGTCTTCAATCTTGCTTTAATCTGGCTTCAATCACCTTGTAGACTTCCTAAATTAAGCCTCGTCGGTATTACGAGCTTTCCAATAGTTTACTTCTAAAGGATGTAGTTGACCTGATTTTCTATCTGCATTCAAGTCCGGCCCTGTCGTAGATCATAGATGTGCACTTTGCCGTCAACAAGGCAAGCCGCATGGGTCCGTGTGAGGTAGCGATAGCTCGAGTGCTATTACATTGAAAGTAGAGATTTGATGTTCCAAGCCGTCGAGCTCTCGAGGCTTGGCACGAAATACAAGTATCGATGGTACTGAGTCCGGAATCTCCCGGAAGAAGTAAGAACAAGCCAGGCGATGGCCAAGTCTCATAAGATAGTAGCGATGTCCCATTTGTAGTAACAACAGTTGAAAAATAAGAATGCAATACGGATATACTAAGTGGGTATATACAAGAAGTGTAAGTCTGTCGCTAAGTTGTTCTACTGTTCTAAATGCAATCCCTACGAGAAAGCTATATAGTACTAACTCCGTCCGGAAAAAGAAAAGAAAAGAATCGTCCGTTTTGTCCATAAAAAATAAATCTACTAAGTTCAATCGATATTCTGCCCTGACTGTAGGAGCATGGTAGCGATGATAGCTGCTTCGAGTAGTCCGAGTTGCATAGCTTCTGCGGCTATGTCTAGCGTGATGGTTCCATGACCGCGGCAGATCCTCGCAAGTAGACGTGGAGACGACCCACTCGAATAGAGCTATGCAGACCGTAACATCAGTACAAACTTCGCCATTAATAGTCAAAGAAACAACATTAATGTATTGCTCTTGCGGAATCCACAAGTAGCGGGTCCCGCATACGTCCATTGTTCTTGAACTGTGTGTGATGTCAATAATTAGTGCTCGGGCATAGATCTTAGGAATAAAGATACGGACGCTTTGTCCTGGGATAGTCGCAACCAATCTCTGGCCTTTTGCTTCGATATGACCCCGCGCAGTTCAACTAGTGGGTGCGATTGCCACTCGACCAGGGCGGTGCTTCTGCCTTTTGCGTCTTTGAGCACTGTATAGGTAGGCATATTTGGGTCCGTGATAAAGGTGAAGTAAGGACGTTGTTGGGGTCCGATGACGGTGCAATTCAGTACTGAAGGGTTAAACGACGTGAGGTAGAAGGACACGTAGTTGGCAGGGACAGGAGGGGTTGGGTAAGGGAGAGCACCGAACAGTGAAGGTGCAGGCGCCTGTCCCCATCCGCCGTAGATACTGTTGAAAGACATTGAGAGGAGAATGGGATACAAAGAGTGTAACGGGGGATGAGTGAGGGGAATTAAATACCGATGGCAAGAAGCCTTGGAAAGGATTGTTCAGGAAATATGCTCAGAGGTATGACTCGAAATTATGCGGAGGCGAGTGTCTCTTTAATAGTACCGTGCTGTGGGTTTGATAATCCGTGTATCAAACCAACAGAGCCCGACTGGATGGTTCAAAGACGATAAGTTTCGAAGGTCGCTTCCATACAGGAAGTGACTCAAGTCATATTCATTCAGGTTCGGTTAGAACCAGCCTGGAGTAGGACTTTCCAATCTGGAGTCCGGGTGCCTAAAAAGATGAGTCGAAAACCCGAGAAAGAAACCCATTCGTGATAGCTCGTTTGTTAACGAGTCGCTCAATGCGATGCTTACTTGCTGTTTCATTATGCTTCGCGGCGGCTTTGGAGTATTAGCATCAAAGTGGCGTCCGGTGCTTTCGAACACTGCGTAGATCAAGAAGGAAAAAAAAACGATCCACCGAGAAGAGCTTATAGACAAGTATGAAGAGAAGTATCATGATCATAATCATGAGAACCCAATTTGTTGAGCAGTAAATCAGTTGTGCACAGCACAAGAGAGATGCCGACGACTAGGTGTCGAGACGCTATTTATGGCTTGATTCAAAGGGTACCACCGACGAGGCGAAGTGAGGATTCTAGACGGAGTGGTTCGGGATGAAGTAAAGAATCCTGATGATTCAATGTACGCCGCCGACGCGGTTCCTGAGGCCTGAAGGCTGAAGCGGAGCGCTCTTGATGGATATGGACAAGCCTGACCAGGTATAGGGCCAACAGAGGTGGGCTAGACTTGTACCACAAGGTTTCCCAAGACGGCGATGGAAATACCATGCATCTAGTATGAATCACGTTCTTGATATCGAGTTTGGCGTAGGGCAGTGACTAGGAATGACGCACAGCCGGTGCAGGGTCGCGTTCCCGATGGGCGCTTGTCTGCGCTTGTCCCACGGGAGCCGCGCTACCTGATTCAGACAGTAACCGATGGCGCAGGCAATTCAATTTCGCTGACTCACCTTTAACTGTATGTTCAGTACGGTTTCAGAAAAGGGTTAAAAGCAATTAGTTAAGAGTATGAATTGTTGATTGTCGCAAAAAAAGATGAATGGGTGCTATAACGACGGGCGACGAAAAACAGAAACCAAATTGATATGTATACATGTACAAGAGACCAATCTACAGTACAACCGCTGTGTAAATCGCCTCTCGGCTACATGGCATACCTTTAAAGGCCGATAAGCATCTGAAAACAGAAAGACAAGCGTCACACGTACTTCCTGGTCCACTCCCTAGCCGTTGCTTCGTAGCGAGTACGATCGGTCTTGTACAAGTGAGCAATATCGGGTACGAGGGGATCATCGGGATTAGGGTCAGTCAACATCGAACAAATCGAAAGTAAAACTGCAGCACACGAGCAAGATCAGTCTCTAATCTGATGTACAGATAATCAGCAACAAACCTTTCGAGATGGTCAACGCTGGGGACCACTGGTCTCGCAGAATGTCCAAGCAAATGGATCCATTCGCATTGATGTTTGGGTGGTAGATCTTGGTCGTGAAGCTGACCTTGGGCGGCTTGAAGGGGTAGTCGGTGGGGAAGCTGATGGAGAGGAAGAAGACACCACCAGCGTATGGCGAGTCGCCCTGGAAGAGAACCGATCGTGAGCATAGATGTGGCGGTGATAACGCAAATTACGTACGGGTCCCATGATTGTTGCTTGCCATTGGAACATGTTGTCGCCGGTTGGGCCAGCACTGCAGGACGAGGGCGGGTCACGGCCGAGGTCAATCAATTCCTGAATGGCCACGAAACGAGATATGAGCGACACCGCCCCTGAAACCGCATCGCAACGACTCCAGAGATGGTGAAACGACCGGAAGAGTCGGAAAGGCTTACCTTGTTAATGCGCTTGAGGGCCATTGCAAACGATACCAAGTAGCGACGAAAAACTGAAGGATCGCAGAAAATCGCACAAGATCACGACGACGACAATATGGACGACAGGAGGGGCGATTTCAATGCGATGGGCGACGATGAGAGGCACGATGAGCTCGCTATACCACTGAGATGGGAAGGAAACGAACTTACGAGGTAAAAGGAAAAGTAGACTCTGTGAGCTGGTGGTGGTGAGCGGATAAGGAGAGTGGCAGCCTTTGTAAGTAGCTGTTTAACCACGCGACATCTGCTTATGTCATCGATTCAGATCGAGTCACTGAATCCGAGTTCACCGCGTTTGACTGTTTTGGTCTCGCTTCCTCACCATTCGCTATCGACTAGGGTCTGGGCTCAGTGAGCTGTCGCTCTCACTCATATAGGTCAGCTTTCAGGCTTGACGGAGAAATTCGAGAGGCGACCAGAGCACGTCTGTGCTTCTTGATTTTCGTTCCATCCAGAGGCCGAGGAATACTCCGGAATGTTCTACCGCGTCACTTCACAGTCACATCATTTCAAAGCAGAGAAAAACCATCGTATTTCATTCCTTCATAGCAATCGACGGTCAAGGTTTCATTTGCAGCCATCCAGCTTGCAAAATAACCGAAACCATCTCTACGATCCGGATAATACCAACAGGGCGACGTACACCCGACAACAAACCTTGGGTAGTCGGAACCGAAAACCCCTACGGTCGAGGTGACTGTGGTTCTGGAAAAACAGTTCATCTGGTTAAAGGCCAAAGTAGTTGCACGCGCACCTTTCAAAGTCTTGCCAAGGCACTTTGAGTAGTGCCTACCAATTTCTTTTCAGAATAAATGCAGTTTGATGATGAGAATATACATGAACTTCCTTGGATAAAACCCCAACATATCCAAATCAGCGCTTGAAGATCGCCAGAGACAAAGGTGAAATGAGGCCGGACACAAATCAAAACAACAGACACAAGTAGAAAATAGAGACACATCATAGCAAACCTTCATCATCGCTATCGACGTCGTCTTCGTCGTCGCTCACAATGAGAATCCCATTCCAAGTAGCTTCAGGCCATGAACTTTTTGTCGGTTTCGCTGACTTGATTCGATCGTCCTCGGCCGCCCTAAATTTCGAAGAACAACCAAACCTCAGCCAGCGCCAGATTTGCCCAGTACAGCAACCCGGCGAAGGAAACACAAACGCACCGGCTGGTCTCCCTGAGCAACTTCATGATGACATCCTTCTCCTGTTTCGTACGCGCTAAACTTAACTTCGCCATAAGAGTCCTACTTTCCGCTATTTGCTGCTCCAAACGACGCTGTTTTGCAGCAAGCTCTTGCTTGGCGGCGGTAGCCTGGGTCGTAGACGGCCGATATTGGGATGTTGCTATAGGTCGTTCGCGCGGCATTTTGAGAGTTTGTATAGTTTCAGTGATGAAAGAAACGGCAAGATCGTCAAGGGCACGGTCCGAGACGGGCGATGCTGCTTCAGAGCTCCCGGATACCGTAGATAACAGCGCTGAAGGCGGTGGTGTAACCACTGCAACTGGTTCCATAGATACGTTCTCTAGTGGCTGAGGCGCAGCAGGAGGTGCCGAAACTTCAACGGAAGGTGTGAGTGTCGACTTCAGCTTCTTTCTTTGACTTGCTAAAACCAATTGGCGCAACTTCTCCTCCATTGCCATATTGTCGATAACCTGTTCCGAGACTGGAGGGGTAGGGGTTGCTGGTTGGGCGTCCATCTTTCCGATACCAATAGATTTTCGCTCCCTTGCAATCCGTTCTTCCAGTTCCTTTTGTTTGACAGCCATGGATCGGAAGACGAAAGAGGGTCCCTTAGGTGCATTCTTCATGGCTCGTGGTTCTGACGGAGGGGGAGTCGGCGATGCAGACGCATCAGGTGATCCAAGGTTAGATGAAGGTGTGGGCGCGAGTGTGGGCAAATTCTGGATGGACTCTGACAAATGAGTAGTGATCGATGGGGACATTGGTGGGGTACGTGAATGAATGGAGGTCGAAGATGTCACTGTAGCGGGAGGAATAGTGGCAGTGTCCTCGTCAGATGCACGAGGAACTGAGCTACGTTCGTAACTCAACAGAGGAGATGGATTATGGTAGCTAGATGGCGTTTCGACCTCCATATCAATATCGATGTCCATGTCTTCTGATTGGCTTGCAGATCGAGAACCGAGTGGAATGTAGTGTTCCGAAGGCGGCCCCATGTCGCTTGTGTCGACGGGGCTGACCGTAATCAGCGATGATCCAGGATCACCATGGAAGGTGGAAATCTTAGCGATATCAATGGGCGCCGGACGCCAATTCGGGGCAAGTTCGGATTGAGGAGGAAGAGGGATCTTCTGCTGAAAAGCCTCGGTAACAGGAAATTGCGGTATCGGTGTCAATGGAGGAGCTGATGGTAATTGATGATAAGGTGTAGGAGGGAATGGAGTAAATGCAGAAGGAGCAGGTGATGAAACAGATGTAGGAGTATACACTGCAGAATGGACTGGAGTCGAAGCAGGAGAATGGACTTGAGGAAGAGTAGCTTGATTAGCCTTTTCCAATACAAGCTTTTCTTCTGCCTCCTTCACTGCCTTCTTTGCTCTCTTCCTCTCGCGACGGCTTTGGAGCTGAGCTTCCTTAGCAGCCTCTTCCTTTGCAGCCTCCTTCAGGGCGGCGACGTCTTCAATTTCACCATCTTCCAACTCTTTCATCGTATATTCCACCGCCGGTTCCGAGACAAGATACCACCATACTCGAATGAGATCTTCCCTTGGCGCACCCTTGATAGTCGCACCAGATGAATTGGGTGGGCCTAGTCTGGGGCTCACCCATGCTTTCCGAGCGAGTTCGACCGAAGGAAACTCAATGACAGCATTCGCATTACTAGCCTCTACAGCGACGAAGATCGGAGAACAGTCAGATACATTCTTGCACCAAGTTCGGATGTAATTGGTATTCCTATGTATCTTCGGAATTTGTTCCATGACGAGTGTGCGCGACGGATCTGGCTTGTAAGGGAATCGGACGGTTGAATCTGCATCCATGTGGGTAGTGGGTTTGACTCTGAAGGTGCGCCGTTTACCCTCGGGATCGCGATCGGACTGCATACCAATCATCGTGGTAGATTGTTTCTTCGGTTTTTCAGGCTTTGAAGGTAGTCTCAGGGCATCTGGGAGTGATGAAGATGTAGAAGATAGTGGGAGTGAGAGTGATGACGGTGGTGGCGGCGGCGACTCTACAGGGCCCGGCGTAGGTCTAGTGTGTGCTCCTGACGGTGGAGAAATTTGAGGCCACTGGGAAATGTCTGAGTATATATTCCACGTCGGAGGGAATGCGCTAGGAGGTTCCGCAATGCTTGCCATGGAATTGACCCAATTAGACGTGGAAACATTTAGAGGCTGACCCATCGGAAAGCCTTGATAAGGGAAGGGCGGGTAAACAAAAGGGTCTGGAGGCATAAAAAACCGAGGTGAAATGTCGGTTGTAGGGGAAAGGGCGGGAAACGAGGGTGGGAAAGTAGCCATAGCTTGTGCCATGAGCTGAGTTGACCCGTCAACGCGGGCCTTCTTCTCTGTATGCTCTTGCCGCCTCTTGGCTGCTCGCTGCTCTCGTTTTCGCTTTTTAGACTCGGACTGCTGCGCGCCATTGAGATTTGTGGCTTTGCTCGGCCCCGCAACTGGCAGGGGCGCTGGGGCGACGGCCCTGACTTTATGTTTTTTCACAGCGCGTCCTATACAGCAACAGTCAGCACGGTGAATAGCACGAAAGAGTAGGTAGACTAGCGTACCTGTCGGTTGAGAATTACTGCCTTGCTGTGAATGGCTAGCATGGTTATCAGGAGTCCACAATTTCTCCGGGAGTGCGTTGGCTTGGTCTTGTACTAGGGGCACAAAGTCGGGTGCACTTTGAAGGCTTTCACTGTCGAATTCGTCATCCGAAATAAAAATGGGGGAGCTACGGGAACCTGCACCGCGGAGCATAGTGGAGGTAAAAAGAGAGAAGGAATTGATTAACGATGACGTGAGAAATAGTTTGGCTTGGGTCTGATTCCCCTTATGTAATCGTTTGGGTTTGCAACGGCCACTTCGTACTGGTTGGCACTGGCAGCAGTGCTTTGGGTCGGTATATCCCATACCGTATAGAATTAGTTATTCACCGACTTATCGCAAGATTGAAGTTAGGATATCAATAACTATGTCGGCTATCCTCCAGACTTCTCGGGCGTCTTCGTCACGACAGTCAAAGCACATTCAAAGAACTTGGAAACCACAAGATAACTATGGCGGGCTCTGCTGGACTTTACTCAGATAAGCCAGTGAAGGCCAGTGATATCGCATGAGAAGGGATTGGTATTGATGCACACGGGTCGTCACTGATGTTCACTGGTATAGATAACCTAGGATGGCATAAAAGGGAAAGTGCATGGAGTTAATCAGAAGGACCGCTTTCTAAGGCAGTATACCACCCCACGTTGTACGTTCTGTGCTTTCCTGAATGAAAACGAAACAACAAGAAACAACAACACGCACTCGATTTTCCTACAATATTCAGGATGCCTTTGCTAGACAGCAAAGGCATGTCCCGTGCCAGTGTGATGAGCTCAACGGAATCGGAGGAATCCTCGTCTGGATTCATGCAATGACAGGCGGCAGCAGAACAATGAGTCGACGAAGGATGAATTGCAATAGTGACAAAAGATAGTCGGGGCAAATTCTGAGCACCAATGGAACCATCGATACGACTTAATTTCCCTCCCTCGAACAAAGTAACCACCGCACGACTTTCCGGGCAGATCTCTATGGTTATTTCTTGAACGGAGGGACCCATCGATGGACATGGCACATCATTGTCAAATTCGCCACAAATGAGCCGAACCGACCTCAAATTTGCAAGTGGGCGGAGGTCAAGCGATGGATCAATGGACTCGGCTGAACAAGTTTTTGTTGTTAGCGTGCCTTCTGAGAGGAGAAAATAATTTACCCGGATATGAGTAATCAATTACCACCTCTTCAAGGTAAGGTGCTGGAATCCTCAATACAGTCTTGACGACAAGAAGGTCATTAGGGCGAGTTATGACAGCCACAAAATTCTTCCATCGCAGTTCTGAACAACACTTGTTCTTTGAAAGCCAATCGTCAAGGTAGCTGAAAGAGTTCATGCCCCCGACTTTCAAAGACTCGAGCGATGCAAGATCCCATGCAACGTCTCGTTGCTGAAAGCCTGACCATAGGATAGAAAGGCTCCTGAGCGACGGCCATTTCTCTGGTGTTGAAAAGATAGCAACTTTGGGAATAGCCTCTACGCCATCAAGGCATAGTTCGACAAGGCCGACGGAAAGGACCTCATTGAATATGACTCTAGTAAGAGAATCGTCTTCGCAGAATGCAAGATCTATGGAGTTGAAACCGGCTGATACAACGTATCGTTTCAAGGACGTGAGGGATTTAAAGACAGCGACAAAACTCGTCGTATCAACTATCGCGCGTCGACAGTAGGTGGTGTCGAAATATACCTCCAATCTAGTGACGAGGGGAGGAATGTGAGGCGATACGGAAGTCATACTATGGAATTTCTGGAAGGTATGACCAGGTAGCTTCCAAGGTGTAGCCTCTCGGTCGGGAGAATCCGACAAGACAAGCATGATTCGAGAAAATAGATGCAATTGACTCGACGCGACAAAGGCGCGAGAGGTAAGTGCACATGCTCGCAACGTCTGTTTGTCGCCATGATTGTAGTCGATGATCACGTCTATCAGTTCTTGAGGAATGAGCATGATTTCTTGCACTGTAAAGAAAATTGAGCGAGCAGGCGCCTTTGCATCACTCTTACTTACCCTTGCGGTTTATTTGGGGTGACCACCGTTGAGTGGGTTCGTTGAACACTGCGGTGCGGCACAGAGTGATGATCGGCTTTTGCCGACACTTGCCTACATAGATGTTACATTACACCCACGACTCGGTTTCAAAACGGCGTTATTAACATTTCGTCAAAAACAATTGAGACAATCTGCAGAACGAGTAACACGAGTTATAAACTACTCTGGGTTAATGAGACTCTTTAGCGGGACCGGCAGATTTGGATTCGGGCTAATCTGGGGTAATGGCGGACCCTGTGTGAGTACGAATGGTTCCGTGGCCGTCTTCAGTTCACCGTTTCCATACACATCCTTGGCCTTTGGTGCCTCGAATGGATGTGCCTCTGTATTGAAAATGTCTGCGTAAGGCCGTGAGATTTACAGTAATACTTGAAGAACGGGGTGAATGAGCTTACATTGGTCGAGACTGATATGGTCCGGGTCGTCGAAGGTCAAATATCTACCGGAAGGTCGAATAAGCCTCGCACAACACTAGAGAGGAGTGTCGCTTACAAGTATTTAAGCACCTCTGCGAACCAAAAGCTTTCCATGTCATCTATCTTCGAGGAATTTTTGTTGTTGACATCATTTATGCCTGCGAACGCAACTGTGGTCGGAAGGAAGGTGTTAAAGCTTTTGATAGCACTCGCTGCGCGGTCCAGGTATTTAGTATCACCAGTGGCACGCCAGGCGTAGAAATTTGATTCCAAGACCTCCGGTCTTTGGATATAATCCGATCCCGTGATGTAGAATCCATGTTGTTGGTAGAAAGATAGCTGATCAGCACTGATGCTAGATCCGCCAGTGAAATTGCCATCGCTTGAGATATAAGCAAATGATTCAGGACCGATGCCAGTCCTAGGAATGGTCAGACAAAGATTATTAGTGACGGTATGGAAACCGGCTTACGCAGTGCTGGCGTATGTGTTCCAGCATGCATCGACAAGCTGCAGTGCGATGTCCACGATGGTTTGGTTGTTCAGTAGCTTTCCGCCTGTTCATTGACCAGATCAGTTGAAGAATTCGAACACGTAGGTAGAACAAACAAACCAAACAGCCAATTACCACCATGAAAGCATTCCAGGTGAGAGCCAACATGACGAATAGTCCTCGAATCGTCGAAATCAGCTAGATAAACGTGATTTCCGACAGTTGACGTCTGCATTGCCCAACCTTGAATGAGAAGATTGGTAATAGATGCGGAGTGACATACCCTGAGCAGATTTTGAATCGATGAATCGACAGCAGTAAGCCAAGTCTCAACAAAAAGTGGGTCGTCTGTATTGGATAGTCGAGCATGCTTTATCAAGTATTCAAAATAGCTGTCGGATCCGCCGCCCCATGTCTGTAATATGTTATGGTAGCTTGATTATAACCACAAGGGTGGGAAACTTACAACGTAACCTCCTACGAATCCACCTGTTGTAGGGTCAATACCTTGAGCGGCCAAACCTGATCGAAATTAAGTTCACACAAAAGTAGAACTTATGACGAGGTAAAGCACCTGGAAGAGGAGCCGGCTGGAGGTTTATGATGAGCAGCGACTAGATTTCAATGGCGGGAACCTACAAGATTCGCGATTTGGCGAACAGCGCCCTCAGTCAGTTGAGCGTATGTTTTATTTCCGGTGTATTTGGTCAACGTCTCCCATTCAAGGGTTAACTACAATGGCTATCAGCAAAGCCGAAAGGCAGCGCGCTTCCAAACCTTACCGTCCCAGCTTCGGCAATATTGGACTATGAATAACTTGAATGTCAGCCGCATGACAGGCGCTGCGTTATGAGGTGTACGTACGGTAGATAGGGTAGGCGAATCATCTGAGAAATCAATGAAGCCAAACGGAATAGTTTGGTTCTAATGACCCATTCAGTTTGTTCATAGCACTGAGGATCCGTTGTGCTGACCTGGAGAAGCCATCCTTTTGACAGTTTATCCGCGAGTTGTTTGGCCTTCGCAACTAGTACCGCGTCTTTCTTACCGCCGAGTTCATATGCACTGAGAAGACCGCCGACATATCGTATCGTAGACTCAAATACGCTAACAGTATCGGAAGTCTGTGACCGACTGAAGTCGATATTGTGGGAAAAATTAACAGCCTCAGAGAACAAATCCTGTGGGTTATTAGCCTCGGATGTAGTAAGTCAACAACAACACGAAGTCTTGACGTACATTTAGACCCATGATTTTCTGCGTAAGAACATGGATGAATAACGTCATGGCAGATTTTGGTTGTGAAAGCGTACCATGGTGGACATGGCGTCGACGATTGATGCACCCCACCCGTTGCGGCCATCTGAAAAGCCTTCACTCACTGGTAATAAACCATCGTGACCAAACGCGAATTTCCTGCCGTGGTTTCGTTAGGTTCCACAATATGGAATACAATGTGGAACGCCATACTTATAAGCTGCATAGCTCTCCTGGAAGATTTCCTTGACAGCATCACGATGAATAGACGCGTCTTTGGGAAGCCTCAGACCTGCTTTCTGGATAGGGCCTGCGACAGTTGCGGTGCACAGTAGTACTGGGATTAGACACTTTGGGAGCCAGTGGGAGATCATCTTGGAGAGGACTGGAAAATCAGTGCGCTGTAAACCTTGATATATAAGGGGACGTACATTATCATAGAAGGCTCATAAGGGTTCGCCATCGCGATGTGGCGGAGTTAAGGATAGTTTGCTACATGCCCTGGAGTCGGTGATTCCGGTTGATGCTGATAAAATAGTGATACTCTGAAATTATATTGCATTTGGCATGGACAGACAGACAGCCAGGCACTTTAGCAGAAGACGTGCCGCGTGGAAAGCAGACAGAAGTGCAGCCCGCCCCTCGATAGAAGGGCAAAAAAAGAAGTTTTCTCATATGCGCATGGACCGCCGCCTCGTGATATATACTCGGGAGTTTATTGGCTTGATTGCGACGATCTAGAAGACATGCGCTGGGAAAGATAGGTAATGATGTGGCGAAAGAAAAAAATATAAAAAGCATGGAACCGATGAACTGCCGCGGTCAGTGTAGATCGTTCCTCTTCGTATCTCTTCCGCAATTCGAACAGAAAACTTTCGTCCGAGAAAAGATAGCTTTCATGCATTGAGGCGATAAAGCGAATAAGGGCATACAGTGGCTCATAGTCGGATCTGCACAACCAAGGGGAGTCAAGTGTGAGCGAAAGCATAGTGTGTGATATGTGTTCGTAAGCAAGTTTCTATGTGTTCTTAGATGCATCGCATGCCAGTGAATTAAAAGAAGTATGTGTGGCTGTGTCGACGGTGACAGCGTTACTGTCACGCAAATCGCCGTCACGACGACGTACAGGGCCACGTCTTAATTTCAGAGTCCACCATACCGCGGTGTCCTTATTTCACTTCTTGCCGCCTCTTTCTTTATTTTCTCTGATAATTTGGCGGGATTAGACGGTATCGAGCATGTCTGTTATGCTCACCAAGTTCGAGTCTAAAAGCAACCGCGTCAAAGGTAGCAGTTTCTCTCGCGAATACTGTGCAGTAGCTCACTTTGAACAGGGCTTGCATTCCACCCTACGCAACCACTTCTCGCAGCAGCGCTTCATAATGGGAGCGTACAGCTCTGGAACTACAGGATGGGGGTACTGGTGGACAGATTCGAGGAGCATGAAGGCTCGTTGTTTTCTACAACATTGCTCTGCGTGCTGATCCGTATACAGGACCTGTTCGAGGCGTCGATTTTCATTTGAGCCGGGCGCTGTTGGTGACAGGAGGAGACGACTACAAAATCAAAGTCTGGGGTGCGCCGCCTTTTTCCCCAATCCCTGTTACACGACCCTAATTGCTGCATACACAGACATACGGCCGCAAAACAGGCGATGCCTTTTCACTCTCCACGGACATCTTGACTATGTTCGAACGGTACAATTCCACCACGAAATGCCCTGGATTGTGAGTCTCTATCCATTTCATCTGCTGTGGTATCCAATATTTCTTTGCCAGATCTCGACTTCCGACGACCAAACCATACGCATATGGAACAGTACATCTCGCAACTGCATCGCTGTCCTCACTGGACATTCTCATTATGTCATGTCCGCGTTCTTCCACCCCAAAGATGACCTCGTCGTGTCCGCGTCCATGGACCAGACGGTGCGCGTCTGGGACATCTCTGGACTTAGAAAGGGTTCTCCGAACACTGGTCCTGGGAACTTCGAAACATTTGACACATTTTCTACCGTCAAATACGTTCTCGAAGGTCACGACCGTGGTGTCAACTACGCCGTCTTCCACCCCACGCTACCGTTGATCCTGTCAGCCGCCGACGACAGAACCATCAAAATATGGAGAATGAGTGAGACCAAGGCATGGGAAGTCGATTCATGTCGCGGGCACTTCAACAACGTCTCGAGCGCCCTATTCCACCCCAAGTACGAACTCATTGTCTCATGCGGTGAGGACAAGACCGTGCGTGTGTGGGACTTGGCGAAGAGGACGGCAATACAGACCTTCAGACGGGAACATGATCGATTCTGGGTCCTCGCTTCCCACCCGAACCTGAATTTGTTTGCAGCTGGACATGATAGCGGTCTCATCGTCTTCAAGCTGGAACGCGAGCGACCCGCATTCGCTGTGAATGGTGACACGCTCTACTACATCCGTGATAAATATGTCCGCTCGTATGACTTCAATACTGGCGCGGATATTGGCCTCCTGAGCGTGCGGAAGTTCGGCAGCCCTTACGTCCCCCCGAGAACTTTGAGTTTTAATCCTTCAGAGAAGGCCATCATAACGACAATATCGTCCGACAACGGAATTTTCGAGCTTACCCCGCTACCTCAGCAATCACAGGCCGAGGTTAAAGATTCCAGTGTGGATGGCAAGAAGGGTTCTGGACAGAGTGCCATTTTTGTTGCTCGTAACAGATTTGCGGTGTTAAACAAGGCGTCGCAGGTATGTTTATCTATACAAGGAACGTTTCGCGGCTTATGTTTGTACGCAAGCTCATTGAAGTCCGGGATTTGTCGAACACCGTCGTGAAGACTGTCAAGCCACCAGTACAAACGAACGAGATCTTCTATGGAGGAACCTCCAGTATCATCCTTAGCTCTACAGCATCTGTTGTCCTATTCGACCTCCAACAGCAGAAAACCATAGCTGAGATCAATAGCCCTCCTGTCAAATACGTCTCCTGGAGTGCAGACAACTCAATGGTTGCTTTGATGAGCAAGCATAGTGCGTTCTATTCGATGGCCTTGTGAACCCTTTTTGCTGATTAATTGCAGCGATTACGATCTCCAATCGGAACTTCACGCAGAGTAGTCTCATACATGAGACTATTCGTATAAAGTCTGGTGCTTGGGATGATTCTGGTGTCTTCATATATTCCACCCTCAACCACGTCAAGTACTGTCTCTACCAGGGGTATGTGTACCATATTGTGGCTATCTGGATGAAAAGTTGATGTTTACTAGTGACCACGGCGTTATATGCACTCTGGATAACCCGGTATATCTCACCCGCGTTAAAGGAAAGACCGTGCATTGTCTCGATCGTTCTGCCCGTCCTCGCACCATTACATTTGATCCTACAGAGTACCGATTCAAGCTTGCTTTGCTTAGGAACAACTACGAAGAGATGTTGCACATCATCAAAACCTCAACATTGATAGGGCAGAGTATTATCGGATATCTGCAACAAAAAGGTTTCCCTGAGGTATGATGCGACGACTTTCATCCGCAGGAGCAGATACTTATTGTCATACAGATCGCACTTCATTTTGTGCAGGATACGAACACTCGATTTGAGTTGGCCATCGAGTGTGGAAATCTGGATGTGGCAATGGAAACGGCCAGGACGATTGATCGACCTGAATGCTGGGAACGCCTGGCACAACAAGCTTTAAAGCAGGGTAACCACAAGGTGTGTAGTCTTCCCATACTTTTGAGATTCTAGCTGACGGTATGATGTAGATTGTCGAGAAAGCGTATCAACAAACGAAAAACTTTGACAAATTGTCGTTCCTATATCTGGCAACAGGAAGTACCGACAAGCTGTCGAAAATGCAAAAGATCGCTGACGCTAGAGGGGACCCCATGTCGCGATTCCATAATGCACTGTATGCGGGAGATGTTGCTGGTCGGATAGCTGTTCTTCGGGACGTTGGAATGCGTAGGTTGCTGCTCACCTTATAACAAGATCTAACATTCATTGTGTTACAGATCCACTAGCATACCTCACAGCGAAAACCAACGGCCTCGAGGAGCTTGCGGAAGAGATCCTTGAGGCGGCCGGGCTTACTGCTGATGACGTAGATGATGTACCTGCGTTTGGGCCTTCGACCCTGAAGCCTCCACCTGTTGTAACACAGACAACCGACCTCGTCTGGCCTGCTGTTTCTGCTGGCGAGAACTTCTTCGACCGTGCCTTGGCCAGTGGAAGCTTGGAAGGCATTGAAACCCCATACACCAATGGAGACGCAGCTGCAGGAGGCTCCTCAGCTTTGGATGCTTGGGCCCAAGAAGAAGCAGACGCAGATATCGACCCCGAGGAGGAAGGGTGGGAGCTTGACGTGGACGCTGAGGAGGACGAGCCATCTGCAGACATTAATGGCGATGTTGAGATTCCTGAAGATGAGGATCTCGGGGCTGGTGCAAACCCAGGAGTTGATGAGACAGAGTTGTGGGTACGCAACTCGCCCTTAGCTGCTGACCATGTTGCAGCCGGATCATTTGAGACTGCCATGCAGGTACGTCGTGATCGTATGCCAAGGTCCAGAATTCTAAAGCTGACTCGATGCCTATTGTAGTTGCTCAACCGTCAGCTTGGTATCGTTAATTTTGCCCAGCTCAAGTCACTGTTCCTCTCTGTTTACCGTTCATCGCATACGTATCTTTCGCCAGTTGCGTCACTGCCACCTCTGCAGCTGCACATCCGACGGAACCCCACGGAGACATCCCCCGGGCGTGTATTACCTATTGCCGTTCTTTCCTTGAAATCTGTGCACGCGGAACTCTCTGAAGGATACAGATTTGTGTCCGGGAACAAACTTGCGGAAGCTCAGACTGCTTTCCGTTCCGTCCTTCAGTCGCTTCTATTGATTGCCCTTACTTCTGATAACGAGGCTAAACTTGTACGTTTCTGTGTCTGCTGTTCCCATATATATTTAATCATCTGGTTTTCTAGTGGAGAGAGACTGTAACAGCGGCCCGTGAATACCTCCTTGCTGTTTCCATCGAGCTCGAGCGACGTCGCATCGCAGAAGAGGAACCAAGCAATCTGCGACGAATACTAGAATTGGCAGCCTATTTCACGCAATGCCAGCTCCAACCTCCGCATCTGCAAATTGCGTTGCGGAGTGCCATTGGAGTCTTCTCCAAGGCCAACAACCAGGCTGCCGCGGCCCGGTTTGCGAAGCGGTTGTTAGAACTCAAACCTGACCCCAAGATAGTTGCTCAGGTACGTACATTATGGCTCCCCTTTGTTCCGAGGAACTGAATACCTCCCAGGCTCGACAACGTATTGCCGCTGGGGACCGGAATCCTCGAAATGCTGTCGAGATTACCTATGATGAGTTCACGCCGTTCGAGATTTGTGCTGCGACGTACACGCCCATCTATAAAGGATCACCGTCGGTTCGGTGCCCGTACACCGATGCAGCATACCTACCAGAGTTCAAGGGTAAGCTGGATCCTCTTACGCAACTTACGGAGATTGGGGCGGCTGCTTCTGGGTTGCCTGCTCCTTGGTAATGATACGACTCAATGGGTGGATGGATCGCGTTTATTTGTCTGTCGATACAGAAATTAATTTTTATTTTGGCCATTGACTTGTGGGTCAACTCGGTAACCGCAGGGCCGATTGTCCGTTGTTCCGTTCGTTTTTATCACCAAATTTCCACCCCGTGCATTAGAAATATCAAAGTTCTATGAATCAGAGGATAGAAGTAGCATGGGTCCTCTTCTGGATGGAATACCTCCACCTGACATCAAGGAGTTTTGATGTAAGCCACATTCAGACACTGATCCTCGTTAAACTAAACGCACATCTTAGGTGGTGGTATAACAGCCCTCTCTGCACACCCTAGGTATCAAAGATGGGTTAATGACATTCAGCACCAGTGGGACATTCACCATGAGGCTTGAAGGACTCTCAGACCTGTATTCTTTGATGCCTACTGGTTCGAACTTCGACTTTATGCATTCATGCCTTGAGTGTCGGACCATGAATGGAATGACGCCGACGCGAACCCACATTAGACCAGAAAGACCGGCGTCACTGGCATGCGGCTAGCAAAACTCGTTTCCCCGTAATTGCTCCCTTTCGCGACAAGGGTAAGATTACAAGTTGTGGTATGTAAGTATCTGTCAGAGAGTCTACGTATCTCTAAAACAACCAATGAATGATAGACAATAAGAATAAACAGCTATTAGCGTCTAGCCTTCTTGCCCGGCACGAATATCCAAGACAAAGTGATGAGTACCCTTATGCCTGTGCCAATTCCGAGAGCTGCAGTAGAACCAATGGCACCCAAGATAGCTCGCCCGGTGAATGCACCAATGAACAAAGCCCCCGCGGCAATGAGTTTGTGGTCGCGCGACTTTACCATTTTCCGGATATTGAACAGCTGGGGGTCCGTGACCAGTTCCACCCACACCGTTGTTAGCACGACTGCGAAGAGTTTGGTATTCAGATAGCCAAGCGAACGGGGCTCGTAACTCACTCGTCGTTGTGAACTGCGTGTTCAGCCTCTTGCCCAAGATACCCTGCACACCGAGACTGGCGCTCATGAACGCTATACACGCAAAGGCGAGGACGTTCGTCCATGACGGGTCATCACGTTCATCCGCGATGCTGCGCATGTTGCTCTTGTATATCGTCGCGGACGCCGCCATGGTAAGCAGCGCCTGGAGGAAGGTCCCCATTATGAGCCATATCCGCTTGTGGGGCCCTATGCGGTCGCCCAGCCTCCCAAAAGCAGCACCGAGGTTGAAGGCGATAAGAGAGGTGAGGGCCTGCTTGTCAGGCATGCGGAACGAAGTGTCATGGCCTCCACCTGGTCTGGTTTCGAACAGACGGGCTAGGGCGATAGCGAGCTGCGAATGATGTCAGAGGACCCTTTTTGACGGGAAAAAAGAACGCACTTGAGCAAAGTTGCCTGTTTGGAATCCACACCATACGAATATCGCAGAGAAGGATATCACGTCGCTGCGAGGCAGATTAGATACGGTGTCTTCGCCGCCAGGTATCGTAGCACGCACATGTAGCCCGTCATGAAACAAAAAGCCGCCAAGGGACCGGTTGACTGGCTGGGGTCGACCTCTTCGTTCAGATGCGTCCAGAAGGTATTGGGGGTGGTGGCCGCCTTGGACGGTGTTATGCCGCCCTCTGCGTCGATGGTGGAGAACGTCCCCGCCTTCTGCATGGGGGCGCCAGTGTCTTGGGAAGCCATGTCTGGGAAATGAGAGACTGCAGGTGAGAGAGCGAGACAGGGCGGTAAGGGGAAAAGAAACGAACCGGTTGGCAGCTTTTCAAGTGGAATGCAGCCATCTTGGCGTCATATATTTTGGATCGGATTTCCGCTCTCACTCATTACGGCCGAGATCGGAAAGACCGGGGTCGATTCTTGGCGTCTTCCGCACGAAGTTTTGCCTTTTCTTTCCCTTCTTCAAAGGCACATCACTGCACCGTTTCCTGGGCAAACTTGGCCTCGTGGTGGGGTATCCCTCAGCACTGAGTGACTGCAATTTCCTTGGGTGGCGCATGTGCCCAAGCCGGTTATCCCCGCACTAACCACGCTTGCTGGCATGACAGACTGCCTGGATCTATCTTGGCCCCCAACGCTGAGAGCTCAGTCAAGAGCGCCGAGGATCCAGCTGCTCTTGTAAACTCACCTTTTATATCCGTCCTCTACGGGAAGACGTAACAACCCCAACAAGTATTTCTGTATCGACAAACAAATAAACGTCGCGATCCATCCACCCATTGAGCCGTATCATCACCAAGACGCAGGCAACCCAGAAGCAGCTGCCTCAATCTCCGAAAGTTGCGTAAGAGGATCCAGCTTACCCTTGGACTTTAGGTATGTACGGGCACCACTGACGGCGATCCTTTATAAAAGAGCGTGTACGTCGCAGCACAAATCTCGAACGGCGTGAACTCATCATAGGTAATCTCGACCACATTTCGAGGATTCCGATCCCGGCGGCAATACGTTGTCGAGCGTGGGAGGTATGCTCGGAACAAAGGGGAGCCATATGTACGTACCTGAGCAACTATCTTGGGGTCAGGTTTAAGTTCTAACAACCGCTTCGCAAACCAATACTCTTCTGTACCCTCCACCGTTGGATATCTTGTCAAATACGGTACCTCTTCTTCAAATAGCTTATTGGATCAATGGGATATTTATTTGAAAGCTAGGCATTGCATATCTGTGGTGCAGTCAGGGATACTGGCAGGAGAAGGTGTCTATTGCGCCAATTGCTGCAATGTTGAAACTGGATACTGGCCTTGCCTGGGGTGACGTATCAGTTACAACCCGTCGGAGGGTAGGTGCAAAATTTATGGTCGTTCCCGAAAGGCTCAGCTTACCGTACTTCGTTTCAACTTGGTTTCATGCATGCTGATCATGGTTCTGTCCGTTGCTCCGCACACTGTCATGTAATCAGAGGGCATGAGTGCGCAATGAATGTAAGCGTAGCTTGATTTTAGCCGTATTGATTACATTACTTGAAAGGTCCGGTGAAAAATCGATTTCGCCATCCCAAACAGACGCCTGAATACCTGCTACAGTTCCAATCTTCCACCCGGACGGAGTTACAACTGGCGGAATTTTTACAGTCGCTGTCACCTGCGTATCCTGACCAACGCCATGGAACGAGCTAGATGCTGGACCGGAGGAGATGGCCAGATCAATTCAGTGACTCCGTTTGAGCTCATGGATTTCGAACCGGGGCCAAGACTCGACGTTATAGAATTGGAAAAGGAGTTTGACGAGGCGTTGCGTGATCTCATGAGAAGTGGAGGGACTTTAACTGAGTTCATCATCATGGGTGGCGTATACTTACATAGACGGTCCCTCCTTCCAATGAATAGGTCTGTATCGTCGTCTGTCTATGAGACTCAGAGACTAGCAATCACGGAGAAACGAGTGCTGTCCGGGACCTCGGTCCGAGATTCCCACAGTATTTAACAGCCATCGCGTCGCGACCCTGAAATCCAACCACCACCACGCATCGCGTCGCGGTCGCGTAATTTGATTCTAAAATCAGCTCCAGCAACAATGTGAGTATTCCAGCTAACACAACCACTATATCTCATGCATTTTTGCAGGACAATTTACAAAGGTCATAGCACCGACTCCCTCAATGCTCGTTACTGCTCCCTCCTGTCAGAGTTCAGTTCAACAAACGATAACCTCTCTCCCTCTGCCAAGTCCCTCATTCGCTCCAATATCCTCCCAGAACTGCATGCCGATGCATGTCTGCTCGATACAGAGATCGACTATTTCAGAGGACTGCTCATAGCCGCCCAGAAAAAACGAGACGAAATCACGTCCATGGAAAAAACATTCCAGATGTTTCTTTCTCCAGTACGCATCATGCCAGCAGAGATCCTGATGGAGATTTTCAAGAATGTCGCTCGCGATGCAAAGGTGGAGAAGGGTGTGGTGAAGGAAGCAGCCTGGACACTTAGCCACGTCTGCCACAGCTGGCGGGATGTAGCAGCAGTGGCATGTAGAGAGCTGTGGTCTACCATCTCCATCCACATTGCAGACTATGAGATGAGAAAAGCCGAAAAACTTCCAGAATTGTTGCAAACAGTACTTGGGCATTCTGGAAACAGACTGCTTGATGTTTCGCTTTCCCTCGAGCTTACATGTAGTGAACATATCAAGGAGGAAGATGCTCTCACGAATGAGCAACGGGACGCCATCAAGATGCTCTTCAACGAATCTCCCCGATGGCTCAGCGCCAGTTTATCGATTCCGCCGGGCGTCGTGGAGGATCTGCTCTCCCCACGTCCTGACCTACCTGCCCTCGTCTCCCTCAGTCTCCAAACGAAACAGCGGTGGGCATTTCCATACACTGGGCCCGAAATATCCCTATGGTGTCCCCGTCTAACCTCACTCAGCCTTCTCGGGATCCCACCAACGAGCGTGTCTCTCTCCTGGAGTTCGCTCTCTCATGTGTCCGTCCAGCTGTACGATAACCATCCCAGTTCTTCCCAGGACTACGCGCTTCGGTATCTCGCGTCGGTCGATCCCACTATCCTCCAGACGCTTTCCTTCTCCTCTCTGTACTGCCGCGAGCACTCGCGCTCCATTGGCGAGCAGATCACGTTCCCCTTCGTGGACACCCTACGGACTTTCAACCCTACCATACTGGACAACATCGTCCTTCCTTCCCTCCACGACATCCACCTTGGGCCACCAGAGCACAGGCGCGGCACCCCCGGACGTCGGTACACCACACCCATGCTCCCTGCCCTTGGCGACATGCTACGCCGCTCGTGCTGTTTCAACGGGATCACGCGTCTTGTGCTCGAGTACATCATCCCCAACCAGGCGCTAATAGATATGCTTGTATCTCTCCCCAACCTGGCCCGCCTTGTGCTGTTATTCGGAGACTCATGGTCAGCGGAGATGGAGGCCACAATGGCGATGTTAGTGAGGATGTTGGACATGGGATTCGTGGGGCGTTTGGAGGAGCTAGGAATGCGGAATATGTTCGAGGTGTGCTATATGGATGAATCACTTGTGCATATGGCAGAGCGAAGGTGGGGGTTTTGGGGAGGGGTGAGGCTGCGAAGGCTGAGGTTGAGAGCCGCAGGGTACCAGAGTGCCAGCACATTGGACGAGTTGCGTAGGCGGCTGTGCATTCTAAAGGACGAAGGAATGGACGTTGTCATATCTACTGTGGGAACGTCGGGGCTGGAAGAATTCTTGGTTGGAAGTAGTCAGTAGTCGCACGGAACTTCGCGTCTGATGTGATGTATAAATTGTCAGTGAACAGTATGATCCTAAGATTTTGCCGTTGCCGGTCTTGATGGCAAACGGGGCTGGTGAATCCAGAAAAACTTGGGATTGTTATCTGTCCCAAAGTTGGAATAAGTACTGACCGTAGTTGTTAGCGGGTCGCTGTTTTGGGAGCGATGGAACTTGACGCGAACACAGCGTGTCGCTCTGTGATGACGCTAGTGGTTGATCGGGGTGAGGGAGGAAAGAAAGGAGAGAACGACTCGGAAGGTTCCATTTTATGCCCGTCGGGAGGCCCGTGCGCAAGGGGCGGGGATCTGCGCATGATGATCGGAACGCGTCATAAATACATCATGCTAATTAACCCCAATGGGTCTTTGGATATGGGTGAGAAGGGTTGCAGCTACTAGGCAAATTATTGGCTCTTGCTAAAACGACACAGTACTTGATTTTGAAAAAAGAAACCCCCCCCCCCCAAAGACAGCGTGTAGGAATATATGCCGAGGGGATCTAGCAGTAACGAAAGAAATGAATAGAAATTCATACGCAATAGAACGTCTTGACCACGCGCCAGCCTTGTAAAGAGGTTTCAGAGTCGCTCGCTGTGACTTGGGGCCAGGGTTGGCGTCGCGGTTTGGCGGCTGCAGACAGACAGAACCAAACAAACATTCCCGACTCCCCTCTTACCAGTGTACTCAAATTGTACTTCTGGATTCTTCCTTCCACTTCGCCTTGATGCGGTCTTACGCTGTATAGAACATCCTATTCCATGGTCACTTCAAACTGGCAGTCCGAAAAGCGTCTGTTATGGAATCCGCGGCAAGGAAACAAGTTCATCGTAGGAGGAGGGTCACAGATAACATTATACGAATGGACAGAAGAATATCCTGAAATTCGACATATAACGTCGCAGCATGACCTCCAGTACATGAAGGTATGTCGTCTTGGTCGCGTGGTACTCATCGAATAACCCTCTTTAGTGCTTTGCCTGGTCTCCAGACCCGTATTTCGACGATCTCGTGGCTGTTGGTAACAGCTCTGGCCGTGTGGACCTTTTTCGACTGGAAGCGTCTAAATACGCGCGCAGGAACAATGTTCTTTCAATGGGCCCGACTATCTCTTTCCCACTGAGAAACAGTCGGTCATGCAACGCGCTATCATTTTGTTCCGCAGATCCTAATTACCTCGCTGTTGGGCTGGATAAAGCGCGCGGGGACTGCAGCCTCGTTATTTACGATATCGCTAGCAGTCTTCCTAGTATGGCTCTGCCTATGGATCCAGTAGAGACTGCTAGTATTGCGTCTCGACCTCAACCGCAGATTCCTCGTGCCGACCTTGGGCCTCGTACCGACGCGCGCGTCCTGCAGCAACACGCTCCTGCTGAAATCGTATCTGCTCTCTCATTTCTACCAAATTCCACCAGTCTTCTCCTTGCCAGCATATCATCGCGGTGGCTGCGGCTGTTCGACTTGCGCTCACCTATGCCCGCGACGACGAACGTTGCATCTAAAGTTTATGGTATTGCGACAGATCCTTTTGAGCCAAGACGCATCGCCACTTTTGGGGACGGTATTGTGGCTGTTTGGGATACGAGAAAGTTTAATCAGCCTCTCCTCACATTCACCGAGAGGGACGCGTCCTCAGCCGATGGCGCTGTCAGGGATTATACCCAGCCCTACAGCACCGTTGAGTTCTCCTCGACAAGACGGGGGACCCTGGCTACACTGGAGAGAAATGCCTCGAGAGTGAGAATGTGGGACATCATGGAAGCCCAAGCTCAAATAGCGAACGACGGATCCTCTGATGGAGAGAAATCGCGAGATTCGGCACTCTCCAGCCGGGCGACGAAGCGATCGTGGCCTAATTTACCGTGGGGTGGTACGGCAACTACAGACGCGGCTGTACCATCAGGAAGAGAACCTGCGTCCCAGGCGAACGTGATCCTGTATGACACCCACCAAAGTAAGTCCTTCATTAACACATCAGGCGACATCCCTCTTATTTTCTGGCCAAGCCAAGCCATTTGATCGACCGTTGGCGTCCTTTGCTCTAGTTCCTTCGACTCGTGCCCATCCCCTTTCCTCCAATATCATGGTTGTCAATAAGGACGGAGATCTGGAGCTTCATGCCATCTATGATACACCAAAGCAGACATCTTGGAGTGCTCGTGGGGATCTCGCTATAGGCGCAGGGCTTTCCTGTTGCGTTCTATCGGCTGTCAAGGACGTCGAAACCCCTCCGGAGCCCTGGGATATCCTCAAGGATGACCCAGAAAGTCAGGGAAAGAGCAATCCTCCCTCGCGCTCACAATCGCGCCGGGGTAGAGAGAGGACCATACTGCCCGATCCTGACAAGTCTGCTACCCCTCCATTGTTCGGCCGCGGAGATGAAGAAGGGTTCCCCCCGCTTTCTGGAGGCATAGCTGCTACAAAGACCACTGCAAATTTGGCGGCAACTCGTCCTGAAAAACGATCGTTCAGTCCAGCGTCTCTGAGAGCTCACGATCAGCACTTGGAAGCGAATAGCGGACCATTGAAACGCTCATTATCAAGACCACGGAATGATACAGGGGGAACCTCGGATAAGTTGGCCGGCCCCGCTGGTCGTTCTTATCTCATCGGACGCAGCTTGAGCAGAGGGAAAAAGCAACCTCTCAAGAGCGTAGCCGCGGTGATTCAGGCTGATATTTCCATGGTGATGCGGCGACGGGCAATACGCGGGTATGGCCTCAGTAGCGTCAGCCATCCTATTTTCACCCAAAGCTTACACCACTGATAATTCTCCGCAGCCCGATCACAATGCCAATGTAGCCCAGGACGACCATGACCCATATGATGGCTCATCCCAAATGCTTTCCGATGTTTGGAAGTGGATATCATGTAAATAGTCTCGTTCGTAGAGCTGTGCACGATTTTTCTAACCCTATTGATGCAGATAGTCATGATATCCTATGCGTGCCGACTTCGAAACTTCATGGTTTTGATTTCAGTTACGAGGGGCTACTCAGTATTTGGGAGGGCGTCCCAGCATTTATGCATGCATCTTACGAGGCCCAGACGACGGCTTATGGCAACACATTGAACGTCGCTGATGCTTCGGAGTCTTATCAAGGGCGTCGTACTGCATCGCCTGCAATCGATTTACAGGAGAACTTTTTTGCCGCTCTCTCGGAGTTGTTGGACCGTAGTGATCTAGACGTGGACAGATGGAAGCCTGTGGTGACAACCTCCAAGCTATTGCAAAGACAAGTGGCCCTTCAGTTGACAGGCTGGAACCTTAGGGAAGAGGATCTAATGATGGACATAAAGAGGTCTTCTTAACTTTTTACTCTTCGATCCCCCTTTTTGACCTGTATGCAGATGGGAAGGGGACGGGAAGATCTCTCGAGCAGCGTGCTGGCTGGTCTTTACTAAACATTATGCTAAGGCAGTGGAATTGCTCCTGCGAAGCAAAGGTAGGCGCTGGGTTCATTTCGGTTCATGAGTGTTGCGCTCATGATACATATAGATGAGAACCACCATATGATGTCCGGAATTCTTGCGGCTCTAACACCGCACGGATCGTCTGCTGCTTTCAGACATTCGGAGTTACGAGAACGTGTAATCGTCAAGCTGCAGGATCCCTACTTCAGAGCTATGCTCGTCCATTTGACGTTGGGTGATTGGCGCGAGGTTCTTGACGAGGAAGTTCTGCCTTTCCGAGAACGTCTAGCCATTGCTTTCCAGTTTCTCGACGACAAGAATTTGACTTCGTACTTGAGACGAGTGAAAGAGCGGAGGGTCCGTGGAGACATCGACGCCATGATTGTCACTGGGTTGACGAAAGCCGGGATAGATCTTCTCCAAGCTTATGTGGATAAATCTGGCGATATACAGACTGCTGCTATCATGTCGTCTTATGTTTGCCCGTCCAAGTTTTCTGACGCAAGGGTTGATCGGTGGTTGGATGCATACCGAGATCTTCTGGATGGGTTCAAGCTCTTCCACCATCGGGTGGATTTTGATATCAGCCGCGGTCGCATTATCCAGGGGGCGTTTGAGGAGGGGTATATGCCTCCTCAGGAATGGGTTCCTAGGCAGATTTTGATTAGGTGTAACTATTGTAATAAGCACCTCAACGATGAGGGGCCTGAGAGCGTCCGACGTGGAAAGGTCATTGTTTCCTGTAGAAAAGTATGTGCGAAGACTGACAACCTTTCTTGTAGGATACATGTCCTCATTGTGGACGTTCCTTGCCCCGATGCTCTGTTTGTCTTATGACTCTTAGTGTTATTCCCGACGGTGCTCGGGATGTAGAGCTTGCGCGTTCGCAGGCTCAATACACAGGTATGTGTGTATGCTAGCTACGTGGAATATGGGCTCATCCTGTTGGCCAGATACTATTGATGATGCGATTGTTATGTGTCAGACCTGCAGACATGGTGGGCATGCCTCACATATACTTGATTGGTTTTTTGGAGAGGATGGAGGTCAATATCATGCGACATGTGCTGTAGCTAACTGTGACTGTACATGCGCCAACGAATTTTGATCCATAACCAGCGTGAAACGATAAAGCGAGCGGTCTTGAACAGACGTCGACGATAATTGTCCGCAGAGACCCTACAATGACGGTGTTTCGGGGCAAGGTAATTGTCTAGGTTTATTAGCTCTAAACCACAGTCCCTAGCGCTAGCAGCGAAAACTGTCACTCTGGTCCTCGTTCGGTGATGAGGAGCTGTTAAAGGAGCCTTCCGACAAGAAGAGGCGTAAGATACCGACCCCGCGGACATTGGTACCCTGAAAAGCAGCTGTTCACCTAGTACGGTGGCAGTACCTTCTGTGCAGCAAGCCGATGATAGAAGAACTTGCTTCATATAGGATGGTAACGAGACTTGAAGTCAAATGAAACGTACTCAGGCTACGTGAGGTCCTTGGCCGTACGACCGTCCAGGGACGCAGAGGGTGATAATAATCGGTGGATACGTGACACGGGTTTCAGTATGGTCAATGGGGAACACGACAGCATCAATGCGCAGACAGGGTACAGCCACTCCAGGAACTTTGAAGTACTGGAGTAGGTATATTATATCATTCATTGATTAAGTTACAGATAGGTATTAGGTGCTGCTATACAAAGATTATATAGGGAAATTATGACGTTGGCTAAGTTAAATCGATGTCTGTGATATTATGATGAAATTTATCAGTAGTGGTGTTGAGCTGGGCCAGCGCTCATTGCTCAGTTTCCGCGTACTTTCCTCAATTCGTTATCTGTTACAAAAATTTTAATCTGTTTGAACCGTGTAAAACAGATTAATTGGATTTGTACTCACCAACGAAAGTCGAGCTAGGTGCAACCACCGTCAAAGCGCCCATGATCATCTGTAGTGGCCTTTGTGCTGTGGCCTGCTGAGGCTGAGGCATTGACGACACCCGGCCAATCAAAAACCTGCAAGCAGTTGACCACAAGACCTGTGCAAAATGGATGGAAATCAAGGAACAGCTCCGCACGGCAAATGAAAACACTCACACCCATAATCGCGTCGATGAAAGGGAAATCAGCGATATTCATTGCGCTCAAAACTTGCGTTATTGCAAGAGCTGCCCTATCCATTCTCTCCAAAGAGTTGGGATTTAGGGATATGACGGGGAAATGAAGAATGATCACAGTAGCATGCGCCAAGGTGTAGATCATTACAGCGGTAGCCGGCGTACTTAGCGTCAGCATGGCTTGGAAAGTTGGCAGCCTTTCAATAAAACGCTCCAGAACGTTGGAAAACGAAGCAAAGGTTGCCTTGAAGTGATTTACTTGTACGCTATTCATTCCTAATAAATGTAGGTCGAATGCATGGTTCAAGTGAAGAAAACAGCACGCCTCACCGGGATGCACCTTTGACCTGAAAAGCGAAGCTTGTTCGAATAAAACTGACGCCTTAGCGTGCAGGGCAAGAATGGATGTCCCCGTGTCGGCATCACCGCGTAAGAATCTCTGAATGGTGTGGCTGCTTCTGTCTAAAGGACGAGAGAGCTTTCGAAAAATGAACAAAACATAAACTCAGAGACATGAAGAGATTTACCCTGGAATATTCGCTTATATCCCAAGGCCACGGTGCGTCAATTCTTGTCGCGTCTGCTTCGGACAGGTTGGAAGGAGATCCATCCACAGCGGTCCAGGAGTTATTTAAGATGACAACAGTCCAGAGACCGTTGAGTCTCTCCCCTTCCTCGAGAACGTTACGTGCTTCTCCGAGAATAGACCCGCTGCTTCCGTTCTGGGACCTGATCTTATGCAGCCCAGAGCTAAGCACGAGGGAGACTGCAGCGCTGGTATGATACTTTCCCTCGAGCATCTTCATATTCCGGAAGAAATACTGAGCTAAGAGGACCTCGGCCTGGATGCATTGGATAACCCCATAAGGATGGGCAGAGCAGTTTGCCAGTCCTTGAGACGCATGATTTACGGCTTGAGCAAGAAAAAGGCCTTCCCACGCCGCGATTTCCGGGGAAGGAGAAAGATGAATCCCCCATAGGTACGCGGCACCAAGCAGAGCAGGAACAGGTCGTTCGACAAGGTTGCTGCTAGTTGCCGACTGTACAAAGTGAGCGATGTCAAGGAAGAATCCAAGCTCCGCGCAGTCACGAAGGAACGTTCGCAAGCTAGGGGTACCTCAGCGATTAGTAGAATTCGCATAACATATAATGTACTCACATGACCTGGTGAACTTGAACAGGCATATTCTTCTGTCGGTCAATATATGGTGTTTGGATGACCACTGAATAACTTACGGGTTGTTCATTGCGTGGGTTGTCTGAGTGGGATCAATAAGGGTCGCTTCAACAGGTTTTCAGCAAAGCTCGTACCCTGCGATGGCAAAAGAGTATTGTATGGTTGGGTCAAAAATATAGGCGACCCAGGACTTGCTTGTCGAGCATTCTCAAGTTCATGAATACGTCGTTCGACTGTGGATATCTGTTCTTCTAGCATATGAGTCTTCGTCATTCCTTGACCGTAGTATTCGCATTCGTGGAAAATAGTAGAAGCCGCGCATTGACCGCATTTTGGCTGTCTTCCATCACACTTCTAGAGATCAGTGTTAGTGAGCTGACGAGATGCAACCATGTACTAGCTCACAATCTTCCGGTGCCTACAATGGAATGAACAGGGCATGAGTATACTTCCACATAAAGCTAGTGGTTTCTTTTACCTGCAGTTAAGACACGCGCCGCCTTTGGGGAGCTGATTGGTGCGAGAGGAAGTGTTACTGCGGCGAGAACTTGAAGCCATGTCAATCTATGGATACGTCTTCATCGTCCTCTCTCCCTATATACCAGTCACTGCCCTGCATACTCAGCCAAAATATAATTGCTCCAGTAATTGGTCGACTCGTTTCACTCCTTCCAAGAAACAGAGTCTAGGGACGGGTGTGAGATAAAATGGCATGAGCGCGGACCAATGTACTGCTATTTTGCAGTCATGGGCGCTGAGCGAGAACAGGCAATTCCCGACAGATCAATTTCCCCGGAGACGGCAAGTAGACTGTGTCCAGAACAACGAAGAGACGTGACGAGCGTCGTAGACTCATTGCTATGGTTTGGGATGTCAGCGAATAATCTAAGCGGAGCCGACGTTTCATCGTAAGCCTCCAAAAATCATCGACTGAACTCCGGTATTGATTTGGGGATGGGCGACCTCTCCGACACCACAATATTAATCTGGAGACTGCTGGTCGCTTCCAAGGAACTCTGAGGAGTCAAATTCGTTACGCGTGTAAGTTGCGTATGATAAGAGGAGAAAATCGCGGTTGGATCCTGAAGATACGAAACGACGAACAAGAGTTGCGACCGTGACCATCACGTTTGAGCAATACGTTCAATATCAATCCTAGTACTCCGTGTCGCTTCGTCGTTATGTTAGCTTATCCATATATGGTAACTTCTAAGTTCTTTACTATTTTAGGAGGACGACCTGGACGATACCCAGAGAACGCAGGCTATGGGACACATGAATATTGGACCACTTAGCGTTAGTGACGATATACGAATGCCTCAAGACTCACGCCTCCAGGAAATAATTTGTTACAGATAAGCATTGTTCTATATCACTCGTACCGCAATTTGGTACTATAATGATCATCGGTATAATGCAAGTTGTGGCAAGTTTCAACAAGCACTGATATAAACTGTTGCAGGGATCGGTTGAACTATAAATCTCATTACGCTATAGCCGGGAGCCCTGAAAATAGATCAGCAAATTTAAGGAGAACACGGATAGTGGTCAGTCTCAGGCTCGAGGATTGTTGAAACAATACATTTTTAACACTATTAGCTAGATAATGTACAATAAAAACAAGTAGTAGGAAACCCATCCTCCCTGCTACTCTTCAAAAAGAGCTTGGTTGTAATACAGTGGGTATACGCGATAATTAATACAGTGGTTGACGTATGCGAGGTTATCATCACAGCGAAATCGACATATCCGAGTCCGAAGACGTTAAAGGTCTCCGACTGACCTCCCCGTTACGAAGAATGCGGTACGGATGTACTCTGGCGCCTTTGGCAAGGGGTCGATGCGGTTGACGAAACTGCTGCAGAGCAGGTCCGACAAGAAAAAGTGCCTGGGAGGGAGGAGCATGGCCTGCAGACGTTTGGAGAGTAGAAAGCGGCGGAATATATGGGGCATCTGGAGGGGGGACAACAACGACGGCATCTGCAGCGTCCAGAGGACATGGGACAAGCCGAAAGCGGATCCCAGTGGGGAATGTCAAGGAGGGGTGTCGCGAAGGTGGTGGAGACGGTGTTCGTGAAGATGTAGAAGAGATGGAGGCTTGCCGCTGCATGCGATGATTTTGATACATAACCCTAGGGGACAACTATTCATGATAATTAGAACAAGTTATGCCAAGTCAAAATGTCAACTTACTGGATACTTTGGAGATTCGTCTGTAATATCAACTTCCTTACACAAAGGAAGAAGGTCCAAGCTACGAATCGACGGAAGTGTAGGTCGTTGTAAAGGCATATGAGGATGTGAATTTAGATTGAATGTAATGGTCCACCGGGGCTCGAGGACCAGCCTTTCGATTTTGAACAAAGTTGGAAGACGAAATAGTAAGAACGAGAGGGAGGATGGAAATATCGGTACGAAGCAAGCATAGTTACTTTATACCGCTCAAAAAGAATATAGCCGACCCATTCATCGCAAACAAAAGTGTCGCTTTCAATAGCCCGTGTGGGCACAATGAACGTCGAAAACAAACCATTGTTTTGTCACGTCTGTCACAATGTGTCACAATTGTCCCGATTCGGAGTTTATACTTTTTAGTATTTATTGACTTCGTGGCGTCGATACGCTCGCCTCCGTCCACACAGCCCTTCGAGATTAGATTGTATAGGATATTTGACTACACTTCGAATTTTCTGTAGAGCTTTAAGGACCAAAGGCACTCTCAAGGAGGTCACCGCGCAATTTGAAAAAAGCGGACTTTGAAACGCGCACAATGGCCAATTTTCTATTCTTCTCGCGAAGCTTGTCCATCGACTTGTCGCTTCTTGCGCCGCCGCCTCACAAAAGTCCACCCTGAAGATGGCAGAGCTAATACCCAAAGTCCAAATAGTGCGCATTGTTGCTGGCTACCTTTCGATAATGTACATCTGTAATAAGTCAGCCTTGTATTGCAGATGAGCGGAGCCTCTGAGGACATGTCAGCCGCGACATACAAAATCCACGACGAATCGCATACCATAGGAAATGCTCTGCGATGGATGATCATGAAAAAGTATGTCCGTTATCGTGGTGGTGGCCCACCTGACGTCAGAACTATTAGTCCCAAGGTCGAATTTTGTGGATACAGGTGCATCAAACTGTTCCCTATTCTTTCCTTTCTTTGTTCGTGCCCTACAAAGACAATGGGTTTCGTCAACGTTGCACTCGGCACTTTGTCGCTACCTAGATGACGCGCCAAGGGCATTTATACGGCATCATCCTTATTGTCCTCATTGTACTCATGCAGCCGCCTAATAGTGTCCCTCATCCTTCCGAAAATTTTATACATGTCCGCATACAGATGTATGGTACGTATATCTTGACCTTTCGGATGGAAAAGCAACCCTCACGTAGGGCCCAGATCACCTATCCTCGCTGACTGCTCTCTTGACGGCCCTGGATGATCTCGATGATCTATGTTCCACCATCGATACTGCATATCGGTCCAGTCTACAAACCGACACCTACGAGCGATGGGAAGAGAAATCTTGATGTTGATGCGTAGGATGCTATGTAAGATTTAGTGCTCAACTGTAACACGGGAACTGGCATGGCAATATTGACCGTTTTCCGAGGTCAATTCGATGACAAATTATCCTCATGCTGATCGTATGCGAAAACCGTCTCTACTGAACGCCAACCGCGAACGAAAGGGGAAGTCATCTAGTACTGCAACCTCCCGTTCCGGTCCCTCTCTCCGTCATTACGGGTTTATATGATCATGCTGAATCGTTTCATGGTTACACTGTGTGCGCGCTCATCATCGTCAATATCACACTGCTCAACCGCATGAACTGAGCGACTACTTTCTTAATCATCTCTGTTTCTACATGCTAGGCCAAGTCAAGGGACCTGCGTAATGTACGAAGGCAAATAGTCACTCTAGCTGCTCGGTGTCTGACACTCCAGCTATTCGATGGCATGGTCACCTTCATGGACTCCATTTGTATTGTCTCGCCTATTAAATGCCCGGAATTACAGGTGCTCTCTTACCTGCATGTCCAAAACACGATCTCGTCTTATTCTCTTGTTCCGTGGTTCGCAGTTTCCGGGCTGAAAGTGTTCCTGCAAGCTACAGACTGACCGTAAATATATCCGGCGCTCCTACAAATGCCAAAGCCCTCTATTGTCAGCAGATGATATCAATGACCTGGAGTCTAAACCTGTCCTTGACTCACGTTCTCTTCGTCGGCATGACCCTCGCAGTGAATGTTGTGAGCGTTTCATGCGTTGATGAAAAAATCGGCACGGTCGCCAAGACCTTGCAAACTTGCAGACTGAATACATTGTTCGGAGCGGGAACCAGTGCAGTTTCCCTGAATTACGAGTGTTGTGGCGTCTTTGGGAAGCACTGCTGGTATTTGCATCGGGTAAATTGACATACAGCGAAAGATGCGGACCAGTACATCGAAGATGTCCGAACGTTTCTGTTATTTCCTTGATCAACGTTCATGGCCAGGTGATGACGTCTACATAGGACAATCTCCATGCCCGACGTATGTAACAGATCATCCATATCTTTTTACTGGATTGCATCTCTCACAAGGGACAATGTTCTGGAGTCGCGACCTATTCTTATCCTAGTTCCTACTTTCAGAGATTATATGCAGCTCTTCACTTACTTTCTGCTAGCGTGCACCCCTTGAAACATGTTATCCTCGCCTGTCCAGGGGAGACTATGCACGGCCAGCCTTGAATTCAATTCACTCTTGATACCGTTTAGACGAGCAAATAGAGGTTGTGTCGCGCACAGGAAGTTACCCCTCTAATCATTGAAGGATCCTGTTAACTGTATTCTTATATCTGTGTTTACTTTTTGCCTGGCCAAGTTGACAATGTGTGACACCGGAACGGAATCCAAATCAGCCCAGCTCGACAGTCTTTACCAGCCCTTTCCGATCTGTGTGGAAATACAGCAATAGTATACAGACAAAAATCGGGACCTTGATTGAGTAGTGTGCCCCGTAAAGTGACATGCGTGTTTTATCGACAGCATTCATCAAAGTTGTCTCTACATGATTTCGTCTACATGAACTTGTTAGATCATTTCGGAGTTCCGGACCGCACTCGTGCCCAATTAGCAATCACCTCCTTTCCACTACGGCCACCAGAGCATAGGTGCTCGTCGTCTGGCAACAGTACAGTAGTCATCTGCCCGAAAATGGTGAGGTATATCACATTCAGCCTCTACCCCCGACTCATGTTTATATAGTACGCAGACATCGAAAGCCTTGTGCTGTCCGGGGAGCTCTTCAATGGAACCTCACGTTCTTCATCACCCATTCGAACACCATCGCCGTCTTCAGACAAAGGATGGCACGATGACGAGATCGATTCGAGCAATGCTCTGGTGCCTCCGGAGCCTCAGCAGGATTCGATCGGGATGGGTCCTGGTCGTACTGGCGTCAAGGGTGTCATCCGCGACCGCGACGAAGCCGAAACTCTTGAACGACAACGGCAGGCCAATGAAATGGCAGAGCTCAGGACCCGCATGGAGAAGAGCAGTCTTGGGGGTAAGACATACCTGGAAGAGGAAAGAGAAAAAGCAGACAGGGGGGATGATAAAGTGGATCCATTGGTGAGGAGCGAACGCGAGCGAAGAGATTTTTTTGGGATGGTAAGGCAAGGAAAGTTCGGACATCTAAGGGAAGTTGGCGTACGCAGTTTCGTCCAGGCCGTTGAGAAAGAGGATAAAGGAGCCTGGGTCATTGTGCACCTCTACGAACCTGTGAGTGTTGCACTATCGTTACCCTGACCGGTCGCTAAATACATCATGTAGTCGTTGGACAGATGTTATGCTCTTGATGAGACTCTTTCCCGCCTGGCTCGGTCACACCCGGACACTAAATTCTTGCGTTGTCGGGCATCGGCCCTCGGTTTCGCTTCAACTGGTTCATCAGTGACCAAGTCAACGACGCACCGGCCGTCTCGTTCTATTCACGACGACGAAGACGACCCCTACAGCGACAAAGACAACGACCACGACGAGGACGATTATGAATCAGATGAACAGGATCGTTATGCTGAAGAAGATGTCGACCTTGACATGCTCCCTACCATGCTGGTTTACCGAGATGGCCAACTCATTCACAACTGGGTACGGGTGGACTGGGAGGCAGGAGCGGCAGGGATTGATGAACTACTCGAGAAGTGAGTAGCGAAAAGTCCACCTATGTTCATGTCATGACCTCCTTCCCAGGAATCGCATATTGCGTCCAGCTGAATCTTTTTTTGGGAGAGATAATTTTGGTATTCCAAGTGATGATGAAGATGACGACCTCCTCTGGGAGGAGGAAAGCTGAAAGTCCTAGTTTCCCAAGAAAATTCACTTATAGACGTATTGGAGAGTCGGTAAGCCCTTTTTACCCACCTCTTCGCATCTCATCATCAAGTCCAGGTCAGATTTCACTTATTATATTTCCTCGCTTTGTGTATCTTTAGCTCAAGTGCATCCATCGGTTCAGGGATCGAATATCCTATTTCTTTGCGGATATCCAGGCTCTGCGTCACTATCATCACTTGGTCCATCCAGCATGTTCTCATCAAGTGTAGCCCACAATTTCTTGGCTACAGTTCGATGGCAAAATTCAGAGCCCGTGCACTCGTCAGGAGTGTAATATTCCTCAGGCTCTAATGGCCACTTTATCAGGGAAGATAAATTCAATGCCGTTGCCCCGACACATAGAACCGACATTCTCCCTTCATTGCAATGAAATTACATTGTTAGGTTCGGTCCCGTAGCAGGTTAAACTGGTGTAAACTAGCATCCTGTAGTACGGACGTCGTTACGTTTATTTTAAGGAGCCACGACGACTAATAAAACCTCCTTCCTTCCTTCCTAAGACGAGTCCACGCTAGGATCGTTTTTATGGACCGCACACGGTTTCACTTTCTCTCAATGAGGAAAATTCTCTGACACTTAGCACGAAGTTGCCAGCCTTCTCAGTGCTGACTTCTCAGATAGACTGAACCCGGAGTCCGATGTCATATTTTGTGTCATGGTGATCTATCAAAATGATCGAAATATGCACGGATTAACTCAATCCGCGGGAAAGAAAGAGGTAAAAAGTGCGAATCTCACGAGTAGCCCTTATCACCGATCAGCAGCACGGGGCTTGACTCTTGACTCTCAAGCATGGCATTCGCGTCTGCACCGTTCGACAGAGTCGAGGAGGCCGATATCATCCTTCGATCTTCTGATAACGTTGAATTCTTTGTCTTCAAAGCCTTTATCTGCTACGCTTCCTCTTTCTTCAAGAATCTATTCTTAGACAGTAATCCAGATGAAATGAAAGACGATCTACCTGTCGCTCCAGTAGCAGAGACAGCCAAAAATTTTCGAACCCTTCTTCTATTCTGCTATACCGGCGAGCCTCCGCCACTCGAAAACCTCCATGAGGTCACAGAACTCTACGATGCTATTTCCAAGTACTGTATGGACGATGTTGGGAAACGTATGCAGAAGTCCCTCCTCAAATCACCCCTCATCCTTCAGGAGCCTGTACGTCTCTTCGCTATCTCGGTTCATTATGGTTGGCGAGAAGTATGCGAGGCAGCCGCTAAGAACACCCTTTTCCATCCCGCCAGCGATCATCCATCCATCGATGAGCTCAGACTGATCACTGGTCTCGATTACCGGCGCTTATTGGATTACCATAAGCGATGTGGCGCTGCTGCTGAAGCGACAGTACTGCACACGTCTTCCTCGAGGCGCAACATGTATTGGAGAAGGATACCTGAGTCTTCATCTTCATGGTGGCGCGCCGTCGGACCATGCTGCCCAGATGCACACTCCAACGGGTGTTGGGTGTCTGTGGCACCGTGGAAAGAGTATCATGTGCATCAGTGGTTGATGCAGTACTTCGAGGATGTAGCACAGAGGCTGAAGGAACGGCCTAGGGGAAAGACGGTGACGGACGATGATATTGTGAACAAATTGTTTAGTAGCATTAGCTGTGCACCGTGTAAGGCAACAATGGGCACAGAAATGCGTATCCTCACGGATCGGCTGTCGTTGGAGGTTGAAAAGGTTGTTTCGCAGGTATGTTTGGGCACTCCTTTGAGATCGGCCTGCTTATCGTTTTCATTTAGGTCCCGCTTGAGTTAGATCTCAGTTTGTCCTAGAATATGTAGACCACTCTAGTCTCTCACAGTTCACTGGAAACATGATGTTTAGATACGGATATTCCGATAGTAGTAGTCGCACTGGCAATCGGTCCCTATTAAGGAATCAACTAATGTTCTCACCGCCGTTGGTGCACAACCAAGGCAACCCCACTGACCACGAAGAACCCCAGAGGCTCGGGAGCCATACGGCGCCAATCCTCGTTGCGAAATAGGTAAAGAATAGTAGTAGCGTAGAAAGGGGCTACAGCTGAAGGATGGTCCGAGGTCATAGTGACTTCCTACGAGAAGACCTTACAAAATGTTGACAAAACGTGTGGCACGAATGCAAAGAACAGCAAATGCATAGTGGCATAAGGTGAACGCAGACGGTCTGAGACATTTTCAGCAAGGGTGCAAAATGTACAACAACAAGGGCTTGCGAGCACGAATGATGTAGACCATGATCATAGAGCTCGAGGACAGATATAAAGACTCATTAACAGGGAAAATCCATTCGGAATTCGGCGAAGCGGTCCGGACATGACGACGCGGAAACTGATCCGAGTTGAGCCGATCACGTAGTAGTCTAAACTTTCATCCTGTTCCCAGCCTTCACTTCTATTCCCAGGCGGCGCGGCAGTTAAGAGTGGACAGAGCTTCGCGCGCTGCGCCCAGTAGGCTTTGCAGAAGCCCTCCCCACCGGCATGCTGGGGTCTCATACATATAACATCAGTTTCAAGTATGGTGTAGGACGTCACTTCGTGACAAGCCGTGATGGCAATTAGTATTTTGCCTAAGGCTCCCGCAATTCAGCACGCCTTAGTCTCATAATATAGATTTGAATGTATCTTGACCTTCTGCATATACTTACGGGGCCATTTTTTGCCTGGTTGAAAATCGGGTCAAAGGGCCACCGATTTGGCCGTTGGGTGGCTGTGCATGTATTACATAATAGCCTGATATGGTAACCGGGCTCGACAAAATTTATTGTCAAGTCCGTCGAGACCTACATATCATCATGCCTCGACCCAAGGGACCTAAAAGGGATGCCACTGGTCGATTTAGACCCACTACCATCGCTGCCTATCCTCCCAATAACGAACCCAATGCGGCGGAGCTGGAGTGGAAGGAGAAGGAAGCATGATGCAGGGCCTCAAATAGGTAGTGATGATGTCGTTGATCTTGCAGAAATTTGGCCGTTTGTGGCGTCCAAAATTCCCACGGTCGGAAATGGCGGATTTGGCCTTAAACATACCTACTTTCCTTCTAAAAAAGTGAAAATCTGGTTCAAAAAATCAAAATTGCGCTTTGATATGAAGTGACGTCCTACACTATATGGCCCAGAATGAGGGTTAGCGTTGATGGCCCTGGAAGCTTTAATATTCAATAGTAATCTGGTTGCCTGGAACCCTGATTATGATTCGGTTGGTTTTGGGGACGGGGCCAACCTCTCTGTTCCCAGTATCATGGCCTCTTCCCCCGTCTGTACTCTCCCTTTCGACTCAAATCCAGACATCGATGGTATAGGAATCCGTGTTGCGACCTATCTACAGCTTTTCATAGGTATTATAACCCTCGCTGTCTCTCCGCGCAAGGCTGTCGACTCGTGGTGGGCTGTCATAGTGACCTCCCTTGGGCTGCAGATAGCTGCAATCGTGGATTTTAAGCAGCTGTCGCTGTATCATGCGCTCATCGTGACTTGGCTTGCCTTTCCCGTTTTCGTCATGTCATTCTTCTACGGGTTCTTGTCATGGTCAGAGCGAATCTCTCATGAGATCAGGCTGGGTATTGGTGCACATGGGGTCACATATGTCGCGTATGTTATCTGTCACTCTCCTATTACTTATCGTTCATGGTGGTCCGCCCAGCGTTAACCTGTGGATATGGATCACTGTGCACTCTTTTGGCGTTCAGAGTGAATGCAACGACCAGATTAAGTTTGCGTTATTTGCTCTTGGGAGACCGACGGGATGGGTGCGTTACTTGGTCCTTTATATACGTGCGTACTATCTTTGTTCCGCCACGAGCGTTCCTTGATCTTTGTCTTTTTTATAATAGTTGGCGTGTGGACCTTCGGGATTGTCGTCCCATTTACTATCGGAGTGGTGTTTCTATGTCTTCGCTTCGCTGCCCGCTTCCATCCACCCCTGCGTGCCTGGTTTGACGCTACTCCGACACCCAAATTCAATCGAAAGCCTTCCCTCAACGCCGTCGTTGCCGTGTTGTCGGCATTCAACCTCTTCTCCCTGGTACTAAGCATATGCATGGTGGAGTTAATGGTATCTTCCAACGCAGATATCGTGGAAGGTGGAAACGATGTATGGACCTTCGGACAGGTCATAGCGATGATTCTAGTGGCAGGGCCATTGGTAACCCTTTGGAAGACGGTATTGGGGGAAATAAGACATACGAAGGGGGACTCGTTAGAATATAGACCAGCTGCCGCGCTATTGGATCTCATAAAGAAAAAATGGAGGAACACGAGAAGCGGGGGGGATGATCTGGAGAGGCAAGTCACTGTCGTTTATCTTTGATTCATGAGATTTAACCGAGAAACCCGGACGATAGTATGGGCAGGACCTCGAACAGCTCCGATTGCGAGCCCCAAGATGTCGACTCGACGGTAGTGGACCGACCAGGAGCATGAGAGCAAATGCGCAGACAACTTGTCTTTGTCTATATGCCATTATTGATCTCACCGCACGAACATCAAACGACATGCATGTTGGAGTGTTCAGAAGTCAAGCCGCAAGTACGGAGCCGACACAGTCAAGCAACAGATGCGGGACGGTTCCTTGGAGTAAGATGGTTTCAAATATATTCAAGGAAGGGCATAATTGATTCCGTCTTACCCGAGGAGGATTATAGACTGAGGTCGCAGAGCAATGGAATAGTTCCGACAAAGTGGCGTCCGACGTTTCCCATCTTCCCGCGTCTAGATGGGAAGCGACATCCGCATAGTATGATAGAAGGCCTTATTCGCAAGGTACGATATATATTGTCAGACTAGTATCCGGGAAAATAAATGATGTAGCGACTTTTATACATACGATGTGAACACTGCTGTCAGCTGATACTTCAGCGGTATGTTAGATTTCCTGGCAGTAGATGGCAGTATGGGATAGTATAATGGTGAAATGGTGCCAGGAATTTCGGTCTGATATCAATCGTCTTCCATTAGGTATCGTCAATTTAATAGTACCATTAACGTCGCGGCCTGGAACGTTCCGCCTGAATTGGGAGCCAAATCGTTCATTTTCACATCGCGATGATCAGCTGACATGATGAACTGAACCCAACTTAGATCTAGTGTAGCGGGCAGTGTATTGTGGCGGAGTTCCAGCGGCTACAACGCGGGTGATTCCATTGTGTTACCAGAATTCAGTAAATAGACCGCACAATGTCCTAGAAGCACAAACAGTTTACCTACAGCGAGGCGTTGTGCTTTCGTTGAAACCCTTTAACGTCCCTAAGGTTGAACGTTGAACGATGAAGAACCATTGACTGAGCCGAGTGATGTTCTTGATCTTAAAAATAAAATCAAAGTGGGATCGTTCGACAAGAGGGGGATACGACGATAACCAGGCTGTTTGTCAGGAATTAGTGGCCGAAATCGGAATGTTTTTGTTATTACTTGGGAGTTGCTTGGAAGGAAAAACGAGGAGAAAGTCGCCAGCCACGCCGTAGGCCTCAAAATTGTCTGATAAAATGATAAAGTCGGAGCCTATACTTATCTTTGACTGGACGAACCTCTGGGATAGGTCGAATCTGAGATCTGCCTATGTTGTCAACGTCATTACTAGATTTGGATTGATACACAATAGCACATGACCGCGGGAAACTCGTCTCCAGTCTCGTCGTTTCTTGAATCTTGACGCCGCGCACGACGTCGACGGCGACGTGCAAGCCATCATGGCCAGCGTCAACGGCCATTTCTCTTCTGCTGGCGACATGAAATCTCACCTCCAGAGTCTCCTTGATAGCAAGGAGCAGCAGCTCCAGCAAGCCGCGACCTTTGGGCAGCGGGTTCTCGCCCAACGAATGGAACTCGAGGATCGTATCAAGCAGCTTCAGGAGGTCGAAGCCGACAAGACAGATGATGAAGACGTTGAACCTGAGGCGGTACAGAAATATCAGGAGCTCACTGATACAATGATGAGCTGGGATACGGAGAATGCATTACTTTCGAGTGCATTCAACAGTTCAGCAGTGCGTCCTCAACTATTTTACCCTCATTTTGCTCTATCTAAGAGCCTTTAATAGACGGAACGCTCTTCTATTCCCGTCTCCGAACTGCCTAAAGACGAACCAGAACGTTCGCGTACTTCAACAAATACTTCCGCTGCACAATCTCGGCGGGCCAAGAATGCAGCACATCGTGCCGACGACGTCGGTATGTATGTAATGATTCATTTTTCTTTTGCTTACAATTCTACCAGAGTTTGCTTTTGAGATTGGCAGTGGCCTTCTCAATGAAGTACGACGGCTTCAAAGTCTTCTCGGCGAGCGAGACAAGGCCATCCAGGACATGAAAGAGGAGAAGGATGATCTAGATGGTACATTGGAGTCACTTCGAACTGCTCTCAAGCAGCAAGAAGCAAGTGCCGGTGCGTCGTAACTTATTTTTTCCTAGTGGCTACTAAATTTTAGTGGCAGACAAATACAAAGAAGAGAACTGGAATCTCGAAGTTAGCCTCCAGGACCTCCGTACACAACACGCCGATATCCAATCCACCGTTCAGCGCCTTGAATCAGAACAAAAGCGGCTCACGAAGCTTCTCGCCGCATCCCATGACGCTACAGAGCAGTACAAGAATGAAAATGCTCAGCTTCAAAGTACCATTGAGGACCTAACGGCAAAGCACGAAACTGACGTGGCTTTGGCACGCAAGCATGCTGCGGCTTTGGCGCGGGATAAAAGCGACTTGCAACAGGCCATAGATAGGCTTAAAGCAGAGAAGGAAAGGGCTGGCAGGAAGTTTGGACGGTTCGGAAGCCCGGCGACGCCTAACACCACCGAGGGACGTCAAGATGAGGACTATCTTACTCCCGCTGGATATGGCGATGACGTTTTCAGCAACGCTGCTTCGACGAACAGGAGAAACAAGGCGGACGCCTCGTTACTCTTCGGCGATGAGATGGACGGAGAACTCTCACCCGATCAGAGCCCTATGTCAAGATCACCATTCCTTGCTGCCAATCATCCGGTCAACGAGATTGAGGTTCTAAAGCAACGTTTAGCCCATGCTCACCGGCAAATTGCCACGTTGAAGGGTGGGCTAATGCGGGAAAGAACGGGTAAGGGTAGAGGGACACCCGTGGAAGACGAAGATGACGAGGACGGCTTTGAGGACGTCGATGATGAGGACGAAGAGAATGTCAGAGTGCGCCCTTCGTCCACCAAGGTGAGGGGCAGAGGTCGGGGACACGGCCGTGGCCGTGTGCGAGGACGGGGTCCAACGTTGACAGAGCGCCTTATGGTTGCTGATAGTCCATCGTCGGTCAGCGAGTTTTATGATGACGCGTCCCCGACGCGTCGTGCTTCCGTACCTCCCATCCATTTCCAAGGCGCGGACGAAGACGACATGGAGGATCTCACGGGAGAGCTGGAAGACGACGAAGATATCTTCAAGGCCGATGTCGATCCATCAGCAGAGTCTCCATCGAAGCGTTCAAGTGTGGCAAGCGTAGATGGCATGGATCCTGTGTTCGCCAACGTCCTTCGGCGAACGCCGTCAACCAGTTCCATACCTCCCAATACTAGTCCTTTGCATCAATCACTTCTTCGTCGCTCAACGAGAGGTGGTACCGTCGGAAGAAGATCCAGAGGAGGAGGCGCGTTCCAGGAGGGGAGACCTCCCTCGTTGGTTGGACAGCCAGAAGATTTGGCTTTTGCTCTCAGTGGTGTATCTCCTCACAACGACAGCATTGGCGAGTTCGCTCAGGTTGAAACAGCCGAGTTTGGCTGTCAAACCGAGTTCGAAGAGGAGAAGACACTGGAAGCCATACCGGCACCTGTGAAAGAGAGTGCGCATATAGGGATCCAATCTGAACCAGAACCCCAGCCCGCAGTCATCCCGACGTCCGCTATATCTATACAGACAGATGTCGAGGAACCTGCTTCCAAACCTGCCTTACGTGATGCAGGGATGAGCACAGATCCCGAGCCTTTCCCCTTGATGCTGCAAGCGGAATCCCAGACTCCTCGTGTCTCTACAAAGGAGATCGACGTTCAGGCCTCACCGGTGCCTATTATTGATCCGTTAGTAAGGCGTACTACCATCACGCAGCGTGATACCCCTGCCAGTGGCTCTCGTTCTCGCTTGGCGTCCAATGCAACCGTTACTGCCAGCAAGACATCACCGCGTACTTTCATCGGTTCTTATGCGGAGGAGTCGGACGCAGAGACAGAGACAGGAACAGAAACCGACACCGATGATTATCAGGATGCTCGCCAGAGTATCATGCTTGGATCGACGCCTTCACAATCCAGGGATGAATTCCACTCCATACGAATGTCTTCTGTGCATTCCGAGTCGAGAGATGACTTCCACTCTGTGATGACCATGACCGACAATGAATACGAAGACAATGATGATGATGATACTGATACCGAAAGCATCAAGGCATCGAGACTGGCCAGTACTATGCCTTCTCCTACCCCAGCATTTGTTCCGCCGCCTGTGACATATGGAACGAAGTCCATTGAGGCCATTTTGATCACCGAGCCCCCCGCACCGCCACCAAAACCCGAACTCAAAGAAATGTCCATTCAGACCGACGAATGGAAACCGCCGCCCCCTACACCAGCCGTTCCCGTCGCTCCTTCACTGTACCGAGTTGGATCTACCAACCAGCAGTTCCAATTCATTCCCCCGACCTCTCCGCAATTAGCGTCCAGTTCCAACGGACCATCAAGTATACCTCCCGTCGTCCCCACTCCTACTTCTCAAATATATAGAGATGTCAGCGTTCGTCATCAACGCTCCTCAACGGATTCCCGAAGACAATCTATTGAGTCTGCCCTTTCATCCATCTTTGACGATGGTCCAACGCCAAAGGGTCAGGCAGCTACATTAGCTGTTGTAGACAAGTCCCGCCCACCGATGATGGCGCTACCTCCACCTCCCCGGGCACCCCCACCCCCGGGAAGCATGCCTCCTCCAAATTTCATACCCGAGCGAAGAATACCCACCACCTCCACTGGTTCATACGATATTCCTCCTCCACGTCCATCATCTCCTCCGCCTCCAGAACTCATTCAACGTGCAACTACTCCCATTTTCGGATCTGTGCTTTCAATCAGCAGGACCACCTATGGTCCTCGACCACATGGGTCTAGCATGCCACCTATGCAGCAAGGGTTGCGTCCACTACCATCTACAAGCAGCTTCCGGTCTGCTGCGAATGCTGCAGCCTTGTACGTCCCGCACGGCCGAACCGGAAGGGAAATGTCGACGACGTCACTAGTAACCGACCGGTCGCCTCGATCGTCGATGTCCTCTGATCAGAATCCATTCCGCAATCCAACAACGCCCCGGAATAGGGCGATGGATCTTCCTGGACGTGGAGAAGGACATCCTACGGATCCGGCGATCATCCATTCTATCACGCAAACGATGATCGGAGAGTTCCTGTACAAATATACGAGGAAGACCATCGGGAAAGGATATGGAGAGCGAAGGCATCGGAGGTTTTTCTGGGTACATCCGTATACCAAGACTTTGTACTGGAGTTCGGCGGACCCAGGATCATCAAATGTATCAGAGTCCAGCGCAAAGAGTGGTATGTATCCCCCTCATTCTCGCGGCGTGTTTCCTGGTTAATCTAGTGTTTTAGCCTATATTGAAGGGGTGCGGTCCGTCCTAGATCCTAACCCGATGCCCCCAGGTCTGTATCAATATAGTGTCGTGGTGTCTACCCCTCAGAGAGAAATGAAGATCACTGCGCCGACCAAGGAGCGGCATGACATATGGCTAAATGTTTGTTTGAATACTTGTTAATCTCTTCCGATTTTCAAAGTTGATCCCCCTTTGCCTTTAGGCTTTGAAATATCTGCTGTCAAGGCCAAACGCCGTTAATGTCAATTCTCCGGGAAATGTCACTACAGTTCTTGACAGTCCGCTGTCTCTTGGTGACTTTGCTGATGACGACCGACGTCCTATCATGTCGAGCCCACAGAGTCAGAGAAGTGGGCGGAGCACGCGGCGCGCAGCGGACAATTTCAACACGACACCCAAAGGCAAGCGGAGTAGATCGCAACTTTCTGTAGGTGGCTCCATCGGCAAGCGGTCCGGAACACCGGCTGCAGAGTACCTACGGTGGAACGGCCCGGAGAGTCCTTATAGCCCGACGAAATCCTTCGTGGATGTGCATGGAGATGACGAGGACCTCGATTTTGAATTGCACGGCCGGTCTGAAGACGAGAACGGCTTCGAAGGACTCGAGAATGTACGTGCTTGTTGTGATGGAAGACACACCGTAGGCCATTCTGGGCGACATCACCACCACCACCATCATAACGGGAGCGGACTTGATCCCAATTCTGCTGGCCCTTCGGAACAGGATCGGCCCGTATCACCGTCTGCATGGTCGTTCCGTTCGAGTACAAATTCTCACGAAAGTGGAAGTGCAGCCCTATTTTCATGGGGTCGGAGTGACGGCAAGCTTCGGTTTGGGTCGCGACGCTCTGCGAAAACGTCAGTCACCTAGTAATCTATCATTTTGCATTCTCTGCTTTGGATTGGAACGGTTGATTTAGTACATTGCAATTTCACTTTTCCCCCTTGTTTCACCCTACACATACGTTGCTCTGCCTATGCTCCTTGATAATCCTGTTGCCATATTATGACTATACCATTACCATTCATTTTTTTTTTTTCAAGTTTTCTCTCTCTCGAAACGCGTTTCGTTCGTATTGTCCATTTATCCTTTTCTTGTGTACGACATGATACTGAATATTCATACGCTCCTTCAAGAAAACTCAGTCATCCGCATCGTGTCACCTCTACTGAGTGATCCCAGACGGCCTGCCTTTGTTCGTCGGAAAAAGAGTACCACTTGGATGGGATTTGATACGCGTTTCCTTTGTAGTCTCTGAGATAGAAACCCTCTTTTCCCTCAAGCAAGGCGAAGAGCATATGCTCTGCACACTCTTCAGGGGCAGTCATGAACCGCCGGACGATGAAGTCCACCAGAGGTGAGAACAGGCGCAAGAGCCAGAAATTATAACTGTTGACCCCGGCGGTATTGACAGCACCGGGCCATATGTGCGTAAATACGACGCCTGGATTGCGCTTGGCATATTCCTGTTACGAAAATTATTATTCGACGTAATCGCTTCACGAAGAAGGCTCACTTCAACCATGATATCATTGTATGGTGCACTTGCCAAGCCCGCTCTGTAGCCTCCCCACCACGACTTCTTCACCCCCAAGTCATCGAAATTGACGGGTACGCCTGATGCGGCACCAAGAATAGCCATAACCTTCGCGTCTTCTCCTGTTACCTGTGCCTTGTGCAACAAGGGAAGTAATTCGTGGATAATCTTGAACCGCGAGTAGTATCTCAAGCTCAGCAGCCTGTCGATCCCCTCCTCTGTCTCATTTCTTCCGGTCCATACCTGGAAGTATCCAAGTGATAAGACGAGGAAATTGATCTTGGAAACAATTCCGGAGATCTGCTTCGCTAGGACCTCGATGTTGGTCATTAACGTCGCGTCACAATAGATGAATTCGCGTAGGGATGGGTCTCCCGTCGTGTTCGAAATGGATGCGAAGGTTTTCTCTGCGGCAGAGCGATTACGCCCCACGATGATGAGGTGCACTCGGCCGCTGGTGTAGTGAGCGAGGGCTTTCACCATCGCTTCGCCTATGCCTGAGGTCCCCCCGACGAAGACGGCGACGGGGGTGTAGGAAGGTGACCATGATGTGTTAAAGTTTCGTACAACGGTAAGCTCTGGCATGCTAAAATTTGGAGTGCGTTCCGGTTGAAGTCCATATATATATGGACAGTGGACGACGCGTAGCCAGACGGCGCGGCATGATGATCGGAAAGATCCAGGGGCGGAAGCATCGTGATCATGTGAACTCGTTTCGATCACCATTCACTCCAGTGGTGGAAACTTAGTTGCCATTTTTTTCGTACTTGACTCTTGCCCCTCTCTTCCTGCTCTATCTTAGAGGGTGAATTATTCAAAGAACGGTATCCGTGTAATAACTGTTAAGTGCTTCTCTGTTCCCTGTGTGAATCGGTGTAATAAAGTAGTGTTGGATTAAGGGGTGAATTATCAAGCGACAGGGAACCCTTGGGAGGCAAACGCCGCGCACAAGGGTGTCCCGTTCTACATACAGACTTTTATACTACTTGTGAAAGAAACTGCTAGAAATTTCGTGCAGAGAAAAGAAATGTAGCTGAGTTATATTTACCAATCCCGACGGTGAGTCTGGCAAGTGTGGGCGCTTGCTATGATCCGAGCCGATATATTACAAGTAGTAGTCGCCTCGACTCTCCTGTAACTCGACTTAACAAACTTGAATTGAAAGTTAAGTAGGGGCTCTTCCTTAACCTCGTCGATCTGGATTCGAGAGACATTGCAATACGTTTTGATTCTTCCTACTTAGTCACACATGCTTCAGAATAATTCTTCAAGCGAGAATACTTACCTCGCTCCAAGCGGTAGGGTCGCACTGTGAACGAAAGGGATTACCTTGTGATTATCAGAAGTCTGAGAGAAGAGCAGCCTGGGAAAGAATGTGAATGGTGCCGGGTTCATGTCCATAGATGTTGCAATGCCGCAGTCGATCCATCCACGCCGCAGGGTCTTTTACGAATGCGCGAGGGGTACGATTAGTGGTGGCCCCGGGCATCCCTTAAGCACTTGCAGGATCGGGAGATTATCCACGGTAGCATATCCCTAGCAAAGGAACGGCTCTGGAACGTAACACAACGACGCAATGCCAAAGCGTTCCAGATAGCACGCGGGAACATCGGTTCTGCAACAAGGTACACGACATCACGAGCCAGGGAAAGAAACTAACTTCCATCAATCCGTATTGAGTTCGACCTGGATAGCGATGATGAGCCCAAGAAGAACATCAGAACAAAGAAGTAACTGTGCCTTCGAAATTGGTTGTTCGATCGCATTTGTGGACAATCTTAGGAACTGATTGATGATCCGATAGACATCTTTTCTCCACGCCTCCATCTTGTGCTCGCCAAAAATCTTAATGAAAATCTTCCCTGTGGGACCTTCTCTCATAGCAGTCTCTGACCGGGGTGGCCGTTCAATACTTACTTCCATCATGTCGTCGAGGGTAGACAGAACGGCCTTGGCCAACCGAAGATCCAACTTAATTAGCGCTACGCAGGGCGCGCAAAAAAATGTCATGCACGTCCGTTAGTATACTCCACATCACACAATAAAAAACCAAGGGAAATCAGGATACCAAGCAGAGGGACCGGAACAAGAGGGAAGGAGGGAACCTGAGGACCGGTAACTCCACCGCGTCGTAGTAGCCAGTGTACTTCCTGCGGTCAAGCAAACGCTGAACCCAAAATAATGGTATGTAGACGGAAACGAGTCATTTGTTTACACGCTCTGGGTAAAATGTACAAGCAGGTTCCTCCCGTGAGACCGAGAACACCAGCCCAAGAACTTCAATCCGGACATTCAATGAATAAATGTGCATCACAGTGCGGCAACATCGCATTAACGATGGAAGTTTATGCACGTGGATGCTGCGAGGCATGTAGAGTTAGTTCGTTAACGTCGGTCGGGGTAGCAAGGGTGAACTTGGCGGCTTCAACAGCGACACTTTCTCAGCCAGGAAGGCGGTAACTGAGGACGCCCTCATCAGCTCACAAGTGATCAATTTGGAACAATACAACTCAGTGTCGTTGTAATGGTTACGAGCCTTTTCTAGGGTATTGCTGTATGGTGTTATCGGAGCAACAAAAAACTTTCCAGGGCCTGTGGCGCCATTCTCTGGCACGCGGGGCACGCGGTAGGCAGGGTCTGACTTTTCGTGCGTGTGAGAAGGGAAACAATGCAGTAGGGGAGTTAATATGGTAGTGCATAAGAGTAAAGTTCCCCTGCGTGCGAAAAAGAAATCCTCTCCTAGTGGCACCGTCAGCATTGGGCAAGGACTTGTAGGGCGCCTGTGGCTAGAAGTGTCATCGAAGCAGCAGAAGACGAGAGAATTTCCTTAAGCAAGTAATCGAGACATGCTTGTCGATGCTGGCATGAACATCGTCGAATAATTTCGTTCTTCATCCTTGCAACATATCTGCCAGGGAATATACTAACCGTACGAGGGGGGTAGAAAAGACCTCTGAAAAATGGCTGACTGGCTGGACCCTGTCTACTTTAGCAAAGCTGATGGGTCGATCAGCCAAGCATTACCTACTTATTCGTTGGACTTCTAAGTAATAAAGATGTCAAGTCGTCAAAATTACAGTTTCGGAACCCTTCGGATGTCGGGCCGTAAGCTGGAATTCGTCTGGCACGTGATAGCAATACTCACGCCACATGGCTTTCTCAGTTGTTCGCCACCATCCTCAACTGAAAGGTATCTATGTACCTGTTTGCGCATGTCGCTAATGTCTTTACGTGGATTCAATGTTCTCTAGACGTCTGTCGCAAAATCCTCTCCAAGTTTACTCGCCATCGGAACTCCTTTCGAGTACCATAAAGATCGTGAAGTGAACCAAACATTGCCATCGTATCCTCAGGCGGAACGGAATTTTATGCCAAAAGAGAATGGCCCTCATTACTTCACACTTCTTTGCGGGACTTTTTTCTCCGCGCAATATTTCGGAGGAAAAGAGGAATGGGCTTCCAGTAGCTCCATTACCTCATGATAGTCGTTCGCTGAGAAGTCCTGTATTTTTCTCATCCGATTGCGCCTTGCTAACTATGGATATCGACGACTTCGACGCAGCGTTTCAACTCGCTAACAGGTACTGTGTGGACGGCATTCAGGAGCATCAAAGATGTTCTCTCGAATTCAATTCTTTCTCAAAAGCCACTCGCTATGTTTGCCATTGCTATATCCCACTACTGGGATAAAGTTATCATCCAGGCTGCGCATTCTATGTTACAACATTGATTGAAATTTCAGAGGAACATATTGAGGAATTGAAGTGTATCTCCGGCACGGACTATCATAACCTCTTGTCTTATCGTCGGCTGTGCGCGGCAAAGAAATCTCTTACATTTGCTTTTCACTCGACATATCTGATTTCCTGTTCGGAGCCGCAGCGCCGCAGCACCATCAGGCCATTCACCTCCCTTTCTTCACCTACTCCATCTTTCGGCGATGGGTATTGGATGGCGCTACTGCCGGCGTCGTGGACGGTCACCCGATCTGCGACCAAATCCAAGTCAAGATGCGCCATGCTTCAATTGTTCTGTTTCGCTGATGTCGGTCTTCCCTGGTGACAAAATTGTGCATGCCTGGGTAGTCATATGTCAAAGGTCTTCTTCCAAAGTCAGTGAAGCGCCACTGGGCGGAACCGTTCGAGACTCAGAACCTCATAAAGAAAGCTTCGGGATGTAGTCGGTGCTCCGTAACTCTGTATTCTGACGTACAGAAAGCCTCCAGTTCTTTCTGATGCCATTTCAAAGGTCATTCCGAAGGTACAGATTTTTCCTTGTGGTTCCGAAGGTTGACCGACTGTCGAACTTCTATGGACTTACAGGTACAACTGCAAGTGCCTAAATGAAGGCCAAACCCTTTATCCGTCGTATTTATCAATAAAGCTTCGCGCAGCCACCGTTCTTCTCTTATTATCATTTTGCATCATATTCTCGGTCTCAATCAAGTTCCTGGCTACCGAAATACTTGTCTCTCTCGAGGTTCAGACTAGGGCTCCAGAGTAACGGCATACTGGATTTGTGGCTGGGAAATGCAGAAAGCCAGAGGTTACCCTCGATTCGTACCACTGATCTAGGTTTCCCTTCCTCATGCCGAGTTACTCGCGCGTAAAATGGATCTGGCTGACTACGTCGATCACAATTCTCTTCATCACAAGGTCACGTCATTTGTCGAGCCCGTAAACAGACCATCATAACGCTGGTTGCTCTTTGCCTGAAACGTAACTTCCGGTCTCTCTTGGTACCGCTTTCGCAGATGACTCACCATCAAATCGAAAAGTTCTTTGTAGCTTGTCAACCAGGAGGCGTATTTCTCATGTCACACTCGGCCTGACCTTCCGATAGGACAAACGGCGTGATCTGCATCCGAACCGACTACTCGGACTTGCTCATTCTTTCTAACTTCTAAGTGAACCTATGAAACTCTAGGTATGTATGTACACGCTCCCACCTGCATTCCGAAGATCAGCCTAACCGTGGAATTCCTTAGACCCATTAGGTCCAAGACCCACCAATTTCACTCTGTCAACACTTGCACACTTCAATTTTATCATCATGCCATCACAAAAGGAGGAAACACGGCGCGATCGGATACAGTACTGTTCTGATCCCTTATATTCGACGCGTTCTCATCTGGGCAGGTCTAAGTGACACTCATCCCGTTTGTACTTATACCCCCTCTTTGTGTTCACTTTTCTTCCCTCCTCTCCTCCCCAATGCCTGACTGGAAATCTCAGTCGGAAATTACCCTCGACAATGAAGTTTTCATCAAGCTTATGCACGTGCTCCTTGGGGTATATGTGTGGGTGCTGCCGTATTTCGTGGTTGGGCATGGCTAATTTGCATGGTGAAGCTGGGAATTCTTCGTTTCTCTCTCTTTCGATTGGGATTTCATGTCGGGGCGAAAGAAGTTTCGTTGGCCCATGGTACGTGGTATGCGCATTTCGAAACGTTGACCACCGTCCTTATTGTTCCCTCAGATTTTCTACTTCCTCAACAGATACCTTCTCTTATTTGCGCTTGTCGGAATGTATGCCTTATTTTTCGTCTTCTATTTGAAACGGGAATCCTTACCCTTGACAACAGTGCAATCGCGCTGAACATAACCAAGTGAGCACTTGACGTTGCCACCTTCCGACGTGGATTTGTTATTGAGATTATGATCCTTAAGGGAAGTCAACTGTCAGGCGTTGTATACTTTCAACCAGGTGTGTTCCATAGCTCGCTTCCTCTGACGCCACACTGATGCCCTTCACCAGCTGGCCGGTAATGCTGCCGTTGGCCTGGCTAGTATCAACCTGAGTCTCCGAACGTGAGCAATACTCCTACCTTCGAGGGAAAGTTCCCCTTAACGCCTCTTCCATACAGAATAGCGGTCTATGCTCAATCTAAAATTTTAATTGTGGCTCTGATTATCGTTATACTCGGCCACTGGTCCTTGATACTACAAGGTACGTTCACGGCCCGTACCTTCGTTGCCTTTTGTGCTCACCAACACGATTTCTATACAGGCGTTCTTATTAAAGCGGAATGGATTCCGGAGACGGAAACCTGCGTAATCACCTCGGCTAACAATACAGTCCTCGCCGCGACTTTCATTTATTCTATGGTCTTCGACTTCGTCATCCTTGCGCTGAATACATACAAACTGGTCGGGAGAAGAGGTCCTTCTGGCGGGAGTCAATTAACGAGAATGCTTTTCTCTGATGGTCTCGTATATTTTATCATTGCGTTAGTGCCGATCGAGTGTTTTCCACTTAATAGTCTGAGACTAATAACGTTTTGCGTTTTATAGGTTCCTGTCAAACCTAATAGCGACCGTATTCATGTGCCTCAACCTCAATGCTATTATGAGCGTCATTTTCAATGTTCCTGCCGCTATCGGGAGTACAGTGAGCCGGTCTCTTCCTTTTTAGACGTGCCTCGCTTACCTACTTCTCCAGATCGTCGCATGCCGAGCTGTGCGACGCCTCAATAAATTCTACCACCGAGGCGCTGAAGTCTAGTATGTTCTTTATTTACGTTTGCCTGAGATGATCGGAGCGCTTTGACTAACCACGCCTCCGTAACAGCGCCAGTGGGTCAGGGTCAAACTCAAACGATGCACCCCCACGATTTCGAACAATGAATCAAGTCGCCGTAGGCGGTCGCACTGTGCGGGGTACATCGGCTATAAGGGCGCCACCTTCGGATCTCACGAGCGGAGTACACGTGCAGATGGAAACCTTCACACGCACCGACAACTTCAATCACGGCAGTATCTCTCCCACCCATGTAACTTTCGAGGACGAATCCACTGGCAAAAGGGGTAGCGTGACCGTGGATGACTTGGAATTTGGCGACTCTGAGAGTAAGCACGAGGAGCTATAAAAGATGCGCATCAAGGGGTGCAGGAGGAACGGAAATAGATCTGTATTGGAACCTAGAGGACGGATGCCTGTAGTCAAGGCAGTCCTTTTGATAAGTAATGTAAATTCGACGTTTATTTCTTGTAGTACCGGTGGGGGGCCTCAAGCGTGCATATTCTAGACCTATTCTGCTACCAAGTCAATAGCTTCGAATGTAAATACCAAACAACTCACTCCGAGGTCGACCCCACCTCGAACAACCGCGACTATTGAAACTTGCTGTAATCCCTTGTCCGCAACCTTACATCTGGCGCTAGATGCTTTCTCAGGTATTGAGAAGCGCCTGTCAGCTGAGTGGGCCATATGGTTTCGAATGCCGTAGAGGTTGTCGTAACTAGAAGAACGCCACGGACACCGCGTTCAATCAGTGTGATACGGAAGGATACGGGTTGTCGTTCTTCCATCGCTATCGCTTCTTCACTACTTCGCGGTAGCGTTCTGGCGGCCGAAATTGAGATGTCAAGTACGACTGAGACGTAGTGGACAGGGAGAACTGTAACAAGAACTGAAAGAACTATATCGTTGATCTCGCACCAACGTTTGCACCGATGCGATGCACATGCAAAATCCGTTCCTACTGGAGGGCGGACCACTCCGTCGGCATCTTTTGCACAAGAACAATTGCAAGCAATTGTAGGACTTTCAAGTTCAATGCGAGATCACCGGCGATAAAACGTTCGACATGTATAATGGGTCAAAAAATAAACATCATAACTTAAAGAGAAGTACAATCATGTATATGCCATCATCTGGACGGAACCTGCCTGATTAGCTGGTGCAGAGGAGACAAACGGGTACCGAAACTCACACTTGTCTAAGGTTTCTAATTTTACAGACTGCGTAGGGGTATACCGGGTAACATCATCTGTGAGCGGAAGCGTTAACCTGAGTTACCACACATGATAACTCACAGGATCACTCACAAAAATACGCCTCAAAGAAGATGGCGTCCAAAACTGGAAGACACAGAGCCAACGCCGGAGTGCTCAAATCGAGTTGTATTGTGCGCAATATAATCTTTTTCTGCTGGCTTCTTCTTCTCTTCTTCTCTCCTCCCCCCTCCCTTCATTCTGAGGTCTAATTAATGATACAGGTCCCACCCAATCCCCTTCGGCGATACGTACACAAAGTTTCAGCTTTTTGAGTTCTTCAGGCGACAGCAGATAGGCACAGAGGTTGGGAATCCATTTACAAATGCAAAACGAGCGTGAGGTGCAATAACAAGAGGTGCACAAGAAATTCAAAGGCATGCCAATTTAGTATGGAGGCCTCTTGAACTCGTCGCGAATATGTTGAGCCTCTGGGTCATGATCGAACATACTATCGGGCGAGCCTTTAATGACATTGCCCATAGCATCGTATTCGACGAAGACTCCCGGAGATTCGAAAGTCTCCATCTAGAGCGACATCAGGGTTAGAATCAGTCATGAAACTCTGGTAACAGTTTCACCTGTACATGGACACCGTCAACAGCACTAAGACCATTAGTGGCCACTTTGGGGCGCTTCGGTGGTGCCGCTGACGTCGTCGTTGTACGGAAGGCAAGTGTCGAAGCCACGGTAGTGCTAGAAAGATATATCAGCCATAAACCTTCGTATGGGGGAAACCCCACCCACCCCAAGAAATCCGGGCCTTCTGACGTATATTTGCTTAAACGGCGAACGGCACGACAGGCCACAATCTATCGAGAAAATGAGATTGAGTCGGTATGTAGATACCAGAACTCACAGTCGACGCAATGGCTGCTGGAACATTGGCTATAATAGACATAACAGCATTGAGGTTGAGAAGCATGAATATCTACAGAACATTGAACAATAAGATAGAAAAGCGGCGCAAAACAGATGCTTACGGTAGCGAGTAGATTGGCGAGGAAAGCGATCACGAAGTAGATCAAGCCGTCGCCGAATATCAGTGTGACTAGCATAGAGCGGCCAACTCGGGTAGCGCTGGAAAGGTGGGTCGTTAATGCGAAAGGAAGTTAACACAGACAAAGGACTGACCTAGGAGCTCTGAAGACTAGCTTGTAGCCCGTCAACATGAGAACGGTAAAATCAAAACACATCGAATAGATGAAAGTAATGGCTAAGAGCTTGTTGTCTGTTGAAGTAATAGCACAGCCGCCTGCACTAGTCCATTCAGCCTTCAAAAGTACACCTGCAAAAGCCTTAGATTGACAACGGCATAGAATGAGTTAACTCAACTGACCGTGAAGGAGCAAGGACCAATGGCCCATGATAACCAGAACAAGCGGGATCACAACCAAAAGGTTACGCGACCATACGGCGATTCTGTCAAATCGAGACATAAGAAGTTGTTTGAAATCCAAGACAGCACTTACGTCCGAAGAGAAAGATTGATCGATGCAAGTCCAATCGCAGCATTCCCAAAGAGCTAGAAGCTGTTTTAGACGCCGGTAAGAAAATAAATCGTGGGACGTACCTGGTTGAATGTATACAAGGCTTGACAATCTATCGGCCTGTAAATGTATCACAATTGATGAATGATGCACGGAGGAAATGGAGCGGATATTACTTTGTGACATTCAGTGCGACGGAACTAAGATAACGTTTAGGTCAGGGAATCAGGACCAAGGAATGGGATCCTCACATTCCAATAAGGGCGATGAGGAGGCAGTAACGGTTCAAAAAGTAGAAGATCTGGACGCCGTGAGCGATCAACGGATCCAGGCAGTAGCTCGACCACGTACTAAGGGCCATCGGAACGGCTTTTTACCCGAGAGATATTGCCAGTCGAACGGTAGAGACGTGAACCACTCCCATCTACAAATATACGCGTCAACATGATGTTCGGGGGCGCATATATCCAGGTTTGGTGGTTGAACGTACATATAGACGCCCAATAGCGTATGCATAAAGCGTGAAAAGGCCACTGAAATACAATGAGCGATCCGAAAAGCACTGTAGGGACTGCAACCGAGTGACGTACCGCCGTCATTGATGATTTCTTCTGGTGACTTCCAGTTGACCATGGTGAATCCAGACGAGGTCGTGAAGGGAGGAAGGCAGGAGGGATGAACAAGGGTATAGAAAGGGAAAGGGACGAAAAGGGTAGCACGCCGAACGAAGCCAAGGTGGGGTCCTTATAAAACCTTGGTGAGCGGACATTACACGACCTGCCATCGGATGCCACACTTCTTCCTGAGAAGATCGAGTAATCAGTCACCCTCCCATATCCTTCTATCCTCCGGCGCTTGCTGTTTTCCTAACATATCATGGCCGGGCGTATGACCAAAAGCATCCTCGATATTCTCCTTGCCATACCCACGAAATCGCGTAAATCAAAGGTAGAGCAAAACGTTGACTTGGACAGTAACAACCCGAAAGGGAATTTCAACAGCCACTAATTTTAACACGAACAAACTCCAGATTCAGATCCTTCGGTCCCCCAATTGAGATCATGGGCCAGAGTTTGACCGTCTGACCAATGTTCGTATTCTCATCTTCGTTGTGACGGCAGCCTGTCTCTTCCTGCGCACCCCCACCGATATGGCCATGATATTCATTATCCATGTTCATATAATCTGATTGAAAATGTCTAAACGAGGGCGTTCTCCTACCGATTGACGATCCCTAATCCCCCACAGGACATATAACTTTTAATCTATCGCAGAACATCACCCCCAGGTATGATGGTCCTCCGAAGAAATTCTGCCCCCTCGTAAAGGGGTTCTTGAGTTATTTTTGACCTTCAGGTTACCTGTCGAGCCTGCGTTGTGCTTTATTCTTCTCTTAGTACCGGCCGGACCCCAAGACTCCCGTTATGTTTGGTATCACGGAAGCTGTGATGATGATGGTAACGGCGCGTCTATGCTTATACCTGCTTTCTTGCTACCAAACTCTATTTTCTACCTCAGAGAAGAGAATTCGCCGACTTTCTATCGTCCTTCTGCTCTTCTACTGCGCTTATTAGCTGTCTCTACTCGCCGTCTTCGATTTTGAGCCATCACTAGGCGGCATTGCCTGATCGATATTTCAGCATCCTCACCCTCCTTGATGTCGCCAGGCTAACACCCACGGTCACCGCGCCACCTTACACTAAAGCCTCCGAATTTTGTTGGAAGAGCTACGTCCTCAACGGAAAGGCAAAGCGTGGTATTGTGTGCTTGGATCCGTTCGCCACACTCTTTCCAGAATCTCTCGTACCTGGTAGCATATGTAATGCGAAGACCTACTTACCTCGTACGTGTTCGGCCAACGCTGATTTACTCCCGACGTGTTGTAAACTACTCCTTCCGAATCATGATGGTGGAGGTGGTTCTTCGCCAATATTGACTCTGCGACTCCTTGTGCTTGTGGAAACACCAATCAGTCCTCGCGTCTCCAGTCTTGACTCTTTTCCTTGGCACTGTTGCGCTTATTTGTTCAAGAACCTGATAGTGGCAATTTGCATTCACAACGTATTCAGTCGTAATGATGCACCGCTAACCCAAACGCTGCGACGTTGACTTGGTGAGAATATGATCTTCCGGTCTCGGTTTTAATTAACTCTCCTCACATGACGGGAATAGCTGCCACTTTTGGCGGCGGCGGCTTGCGCTGGCCTGCCAATGTCAACTACCTCGAAATTCCAGGCGTCCCTGCACCCACCGCAGTGATTGTGCTGTGGTTCATTGCCAGGCGGCCTCGTTGAGACCTCATTGCCTCAGACCGCTCAAGTCGGTCTTGCTAGTGATATCATATATACAACGTGCATTTCTTCATCTGCCACGACCTGTACGCCTGTTGACTATTCGGGGCACCTAGGAAGAACTTTTAGCGTTCGTGATCACGACCGGACCCGGAAAATCTTTGTCCTACACTATTGTTCTTCTAGTGCTCATGGTGGTCACCAGTGACCTCTCGCCGTAATCACGATGATCCCAGCTGTTTTCATCGCCTTTCGACACCACACCACCACTCTGCTGCATTATTGGAATTTGGTTAGCACGCATTTTATTTACTGGTGACGCCGGCCGTCTTTCTCCGTTGAATCCGAGGCCCGCTCTTATTCCTTTGCCACCTCGGATGGTACCTAGGGTCGTCATTCGCACCGTGATTCATCGTGATCGTCTTTGACGTTATGCCTTGCCATTTATATCAGGCTACGAGAAGAGAAGACTCCTCCACGCTCGCAGTGCCTTCAGCTACCTGTCGTGTGGTTAGTAGTCGGAAATCTAAATCAACGCTTCCGCCGATATATTCACCACGTCCATGCGAATTAAGTGTACTTGCACGTTCCCTATGAAAGCTCTCATTCGCTTGTTATATTCACTTAGGCTTCTGTCGCTTGTCTCTAGTCAGGGTGAGGCTGTATAGCGGAGACTGATTCCTCTCACCAGTCAAAGTTGGGCTATATTTCTTCCCACCAAATTCTAAGGTCTATGTAAGTACTACCCTGATGACACCGACATCGCCTGGGAACGCATATAGAACTAAAAAGACCATTTCTTTTCGCAAGAAGGTGGGTATTTGCACTGGTTTTTCCAAGTGTGGCGGCAAGTATATTTGTGGCGGCGCGGCAAGACCGTGGACCCTCGGCGTCGTCATTTCGTCCATTCAAATACCTGTCGGTTGTGCGACGACGAGACTATAGCTCACTGTCGCCCGATGTCAATGTACCCAGCTACCCTTGCGCAAACCAAAGGCAGGCATTTAATTTTATTTCCAACTGTCCGGCCACTGATTGATCACGTCCGAGAACTGTGTGGCCAGTGGCCACTTTCGCAAGAAATAAGTAGTTCACATCAAGCGTATGACACTTTCTAGACTTCCCAGTTTCAGTCCTTAATTAATAAGACCCTTGTCAATTTGGGCTCCGACGTTTTCAATCCTGCTGGAAATTCCAGCTGATGGCCCATGGGTATCCCGAAGTGTGATTTTCTGCTAGTATAGCGACGTTGTCCCTTCCTGAACAACGTCAAGGATTTAACCCGACCGGCTATCATTCCCGCCCAAGGTCTCGCGAGCTTCCGGTGCTCAGTGCTGGCCCGGGGCCACACTGGCATACTATGTACCTCTGCTTGATTACAGTTACGATTGCCATGGAGTTGAGCTGGTCTTAATATTCTGAGCATAACAGTGGGTTCTGGGTCGACTCTGACTCCTGCCTGAGGAAGACATCAGAGCGGGAGTCGAATTGGCCTCTTTGCTCATGTGATTCCACTGCGTCGGTAATTTGCGGGAACACTTCTTGGTTGTTTCCATGTCTGTCCCTCCTGGTATTCTTACGATGATACAAGTACTTAACTTCCTTCTTGCGTCTTTGTTCCCCGTGCTTCTACTTATCCCGAGATCATCAAATGTTTGGCTCCCGGATCCTGAGACTCAGAGAGGCACTGAATATTCTTCACAACCTTTCGCTCAAGGCAGTGTGTTATTTCTTTTTATAAGCCTGTTTCCGACACCCCCGGTCCTCGATGCCCGAGATACACGGCCTAACATCTCTGGAAAGATAAAAGATAGATCCATCTTTTCCCACATCCTCCTGAATTCTCTGAAAGAGGCGTTCTGATAAGCGGGCCCACCTTCGGTATCGGTGTTAGTAGTACCGCCTGACAGTCCTAGTTATCATTGGAAGATATATGAGCTCATCAGGATATACGTATGCCCATTCAGTTTTGGGACTCCTTTCAGCGAAAACTCTAAGATTATCTCCATCATTCATCACAATAGAACGGGGCTTGTCAGTGTATGCTTGACCACATCAACAGCCAGCCCGCGGACATTTATCCACATGTATACAGCAGCACATATGATGAAGACATGCGTGGGAAATGCATTTCTTACTCCTTTAGGTCAAGAAATCTCGTCGTGATCGCCCGGGCCCTTCAAGCGGCCTCCTCTGACATTATGCGCAGCTCCTTCGTCAGTCAAACATGTGTGTGCAAGACGGGAGTTCAAACATCTCATTCACGCTTTTCACACGAATAGGAAGCGCCTTAACATCGTTACGGCTCTTGCGCGACCGAACGACGTCCCCGAACTGTACGGTGTGCCCTTCGGGCTAGTACCAAAATCTGGGTGCTTTGGCATTTTGATCGTCTCGGTTCTGCGGAGGATTAGCACAATACCGACCCGTCATCTTGTACCACGGCACCGATGCTTTAATGCGGATTCCTAGCGGAGACATAGAGGAGCACATGAGGTGCTTCGTATAGTGATATTTTTAGCATCAGATTCATTAAGGGCGACGGCTTTACGTTACGTCTTCATCCAAGAAATATAGTTAGCAGCTATACAAGTGCAATAGTTTGTAGATCCAAAAAGGAAGACCCGTCTAAAAAGTAGAATCCCAACCCAATCCTTGGGACTGATAGAAAGAAACCAAGACTATAAGCCTACGCGAATAGGGTACAAAGCAATAGAAAGTGGCAAAATCGACAATCGAGATAATCAGGCGTTACAAGGTGCTCGTGAAGGCAAGGCAGCAGGTCCGGGCAACATGCGAAACTGAGAATGACATCAGATTTACACGCCGAATTTTAAATGAAGGAAGGGAGTACCTGAGACGGATGGTATGGATGCGACGGCATAGCAAGATAGGAATTCCTTTCTTCGAACCTGTCATCTGTTTCATCATTGACAACGGAGGGTACAACCGGAGGCAGTGGCAGAGATAGCTGCACGCTTCTGCAGCTGGAATCGGATTCGTCTCCGTCATACTCTGAGGAAGAAGATTCTGCTTCCCGGAGCCGTAATGCATTCGTACAAGACATGAGGCTCGAGGGCAGCCACTTCGTGCTGGTGGAAGGAGGCTGTACTTGGCGAGGGGCAGGGTGCACGGGATCAGTGCTAGAGCTCATACCGGGGGGCAACAAATCGACAGTGTATTGGCCGGCTTGATTGGTCTCGTCGGCCTGGGAGAATGTACCATGGGTACGAAGATGCCGTTTGGCATTGGAACGTACACCAAACGTCTTCGTACAGCCTGGATACGTACAAGGGTAAGCTGTGGAAATGGCGTCAACAATCGTCAAGAGATATTAGAAAGGCGACGAACGTCGGACGTTGTTGTGGCTGTTCATATGCGTTCGCAAACCACTGGGCCTGTGTACTTTAGTGAGCTAATAACTTCACGACAATTTGAACGACTAACCGAGGAAATTCGTGGTGACAGATCTCGCACTGGTGCATCTTGGATTTCTTCTTCTTCTTCGCCGCGAGAAGATCAGAGGCATCATGTGGCGTTGGCGGTTCCTGTTTTGGCGGGGGGTACTTCTCATACGACTCGCCGTACATTGAATTTGACTGCTCTGAGTCAGAGGAACACCAGCTCTGCCTCATAGCAACAGCTTGCTGAGCAGCCCTTACGTCGTCGAAGTGCTCGCGGACAGGAGCGGAGAACAATCCGGTTGACCTGGAGCCGACAGCAGACGGGACCGAGGGGCAGTCAGGAAACCGGCGAAGAGGGGAAGGTGCTGAGGGCGTTGGAGGCGATAGACGCGGAGAAATGGAGACAGCTCCGGACAAATATGGATGGCCTTCCATCCAACGAGACCTCCTGGACAGCCGAACTGTGTCATATCTTCTAGGCGGAGAGGGAGAGGACATTGCAGCATGAAGAGCTGCGGGAGTCATAGTGTAGCCAGAATTCTGGCCATAAGGCAAGGAATAGGACGAGCGAATTCGTCCAGTATTGTCGTAGGCCCCGGAGTCGAATGAATCTTGGTTCATGCTAAAGTTTGTCGGCAGAGAGTGCGGAGGGATAAGAGCTGTTACAGGCGTCGGACCCATAAGAGTCGGTGTCGACGCTATATGGTATTCCGATTGACAGTGGTGATCATCGAGGATCGGATACTCTGAAAGTCCGCGAGCACTAGCAGAGTTTCCATGAGGCCACGAAATTGCCTCATTAGACGCGAATGGAGACGACGACGACGAGTACATCAAGAGCCAGAGCGTATCGCGGGAAGGAAAGGGACCTAATGATGCTCAGTGGAAGCGAATCCTTAATAAATACGCCAATTTCAGTACGAGAACGTGGGCGGAAACATTTGATGGACCCACAAAACCACACAAAACCGTTTAGTCAGGGTCGAAGGCGTATTATTGGAGAATCTGATGAGAGACGATGCTCGCCGGATGCGGTGAGGGCTGGGGGGATATTACGCTCGTGGTGGCTGACAGTTGCTCCGCCTTTGTATGGCTACGCATGTAACTTCACGGCCGGAAGGTTCAGAATGATATCACTAGCACGCCAACAACGAGGCACTAAACGGCCCGATTACAGTCAGAAACCACTGCAGCGCAGCCTAAGGCCCTACACGACGCCGTTCGAGGAAGGAGAAGCAGGTGGACCCCAGTAATAAGACCCCAAGCCAAGTACTGTTTACTGTTTAAATTTTTAATTAGCGCCAATCAAAAGAGTCGCCGATAATTCTCTCGAAGTTCTGCCCGCCCGGCAAACAAAATCAAGGCCAATATTACGCACATGAAATGGAGGAGTTGCTGTCTCCAAAAATTCTATCCCCGTAGGAGATAAATCATCCAGCGCCTTTGTCTGAGTTGAAACATGATTCCACACTGCTGTAGACGTCATGAGCATTTCGGGTACACTCAAGATAAAAACAACAGGTGCGCTGACCCACCAGTTCGGATCCCAGATCCAACTAGATTGCGCCTGCCCCCAATAATATTGAATGGCAATAGCGAGTGTGATTGCTTGGTTCGTACGGACAGGTGACTGTTTGGCGCATGGGGCGCTGCTTCTAGATGTTGAGATCAATACCGACACCAACAGGTATGTACTTTTGCTTACACGTATTGAAGAGATCGACTGTCCCTTTGCTCTTCTTCCCCTTAAGCGGTTGTGGTAGCAGACATCTTTAGATTCTGGCACCACAATAAATCGACAATACAGCATCAAAAAATTTCCAGGCACACCGTTGTTGTTGTAGTTTAGTGTGTGATTGCTATGATACTTTGCGCACTAGTTGGATGTGATTCTTTTTAAAGTTGATTTTTAGATAGTGCTTGTTGATTGTGGTCTGCTGAATATCAACGTAATAGAGGTGCCTAGAATGGGAACTTGACGTTACAGTTTGCGCCTAGGTTTGGGAGCTAGACAGGAGAAGGAAGAAACACAATCCGGGACTTTTAAAACAGTTGAAGGCGGGCAAGGGAAGTCGTGCCGCGTGTTGCTGTTTAGTGTGTAAATGCATGACATGAATTAATAAATGCACAGAGATGATGTGTAAGTAATCCAAAATAGTATACAAACTGAAATGAAAGCGCCTCAAGCGCATGCATCAAGGGGAATGAACGCGGTGCGAGGCAAGGTATTTAACTCACCACCGTCACAGACTGGCAGGCGCCACCGTTCAGACATAGCTTGTGTGTTCTCACATTAGCGCCTCGCTCGCGATCACCACAGCAGAACTGAACTCACCGAAAACGATCTAGACGTCCATTCGCTCGTTCTTGAAACATGTCGCCCACAGTCTCTTTTACACGCTCCGACTCCACCTCTGTCTCGAGATATCCTCCATCCGTGATCTTGTCTCTCAACGTACTCACAGGCTCATTGAGGAAGACAAGACTCGTCCTACCCCTTCCGAGCTTATTTGGCGGCTTTGAGATGTACTTTGGGGGCGCAGATTTCGGGGCAGGGACAAGGTAAGGGTGCGATCGAGACAACGACTGCCTGACGCTTCGATGCCTCCCAGCAGGCGTCACATTAGTTTCGCTCCGTTTCAAATCGTAGGATGCGTGCCACCCTGCTGCAACGATTTTCTGTCTAGAGGCGTGATCCCTTTCAACACTACCCTCGAGGTCCTCCAGGTCACCGTCGGATGTCAGCGGAGATGGATTAGGACATGAGGTAGCGCCTTGTTCAGGTGCGTCCTCGAGGTCGTTGGACGATGTACAGTCACTATCATCAGCCAACGCGTCTCCCAACTGATTCCTCAGATCGAGACCCGTCATGATTTCATCGTCAAGAGTAGAAGCAATCTGAAACAGCGGCCTACTATCAGATTTTTGAGGATATAGCTGCGGAGTGAGAGACTGAGCTCTTCTCGGGGAGGCAAGGGGTGGACTTGAGACAGCATCGACACCGAAATACAAATCGTCTAAGGATCTGGTTTTCGATGGTAGTCGCTTTGGGGTATCTTGCGGACGTATGGGAGATGACAGTTCCTCTGTGTCCTGCGACCCAGAGGGGGTTGGAGAGAGATAGCCGTCTTCCTGTTCCACTGTTTGTGCCGTCAAGACTTCCTCAATATCGAGCGTCATCTGCAAATCTACCTCGCCTTGAGCGATCAAGGAACCGAAATCGTCTTCGTTGGCCGTAAGATCGGTCACGATCCTGACATTCTCCTTTTCATCGCGCAAGCGAGAGGAACCGGCGGCGGGGGTTTGAGAAGTTTTATGTCTGTATTGTGAGTTGGCCGTCGGCGGAGTAAAAAATTTGGACAGCCTTTCGTCGTCCATTTGCTTCTTCCTCTTGGCAACCATGTCTTCGTCCATCACATGCGCCAAAGTCCGTTTCCCGCTGGCTCTGCCTACGATCATCTTGTTCTTCTTCACAATTATTGGAATTTTTGACGGTGATTTTTCGGTTCGGGGAGTATTGGCATTAGGTCCTGAAACATGTCATCAAAACCAACAATTTGGCGAAGGGAAGGAGGACCCACCAAAAAACATAAGGATGCCATCAGACCTTGACTCGTTTAGGGCTTTCCCCTTGCCATTCTCAGACTGATTATAAGAGATAAACGGTAGTTCCTTCTTCTTTGTCGATGCATGGAGCATGAAACCAGGATTGATATCTTGCATAGGTAACAAGGTGATAGGATCGACGTCGCCCATCGCGATTTTCTTTGCTAAAGATGCCTCGATATGCCTAGAAGTGATCCCCAATTCAATTAAGCGACGGCACGGCACGGTTGCATATTTTATCTTACCCGCCCACATGAGCATCCAACTCCGTGTTCCATTCTTCGTCGATTTTGGTCAAGTGGACTAGCCTCTCAAGTGATGGATCGTAAACTCTTTGATGCAGAAAGCATTTTTCGGCCAACTTGAAACTGTCCAAATATCCCCGAGGCACTGATTTCTTGCCTTCAATCGCAACCATCCTCACAACCTGATCCACAGTTTTCCATCGTCGTAGCAGCGAACACGCCGTTTTCAAACCGATTCCGGGAATACTGGGGAGGTAGTCGCATCCACTCAAGATGGCCATCGCACGAAACTGTGCGTCAGACCACCCAACTAGTGAGATGCCATGAGAGTCCGGGCCACTGGCAGTAACGGATGCGAAGTCGGAGCGAGAAATAGAGACGACGGTGTTAGCAACTGTGTCAAGTTTGAACAAAACGTGCTTGCATCCGAAGACGAGCATGTCAGAGTCTTCTGTGACGATGGCGTCAACGTAGCCAGTGCGCTCCAGGTAGGCCATTTGGGCGTCAGCCTCGTAGGGTGCAACGATGTATTTGACGGTTTCTGCTCTCAGTGCCTGTGGAAGATGGTCACGAAAACCCAAGATGTATTCGTAGCTTCGCACCTTTATCACCTGGAACGCCATTTGCGGAGTCACGTCTACACACTTGACATAGAATTCCCGTGCTTGAGCGTGCTTTCCTTCGGCGGCAAGGGCTTTCCCGCGCGCAAGGTTCTCCTCTCGCTTCTGTTTTCGACTAACTTCAGTCCCTTGTTTGGCAGGAAGGGGACCACCATCAAAGACCAGGTAGGGTTCGATGTTGTGCTGACGCAGAATCCGGATTCTTTCCATCACGTATCGCACATACCTACGAGGTAAACGCAGTCAGTCTCAGTTAAAACAATGGGAACCATAGAGACAACCGCGTTGCCCCGAACGCGCCTTTCCCTGAAGGCCACTCACTTGCTTGTTTGTTTGCCAGTAGCCAGTTCGGTAGCACATGAATATACACCACGATGCAGCCAAGCATACGCGTCGATTGCCACTGTCTTACCAGAGAGTTCAGACAGGTGCTTGACGGTCTGGATGGACTTGAGAGCTGGTAGCAGTCCAGATATTCCCATGAATCATAAAAGAAGGTGATGCCAGAAGAACAAGAACCCAAGAGTCAAGAATGGAGGAGGAAGAAAGGGAAGAACAGAACCTAGCAGAGCGACCAAGGTCGCCGTTGGCAAAGAAGGACAAATAACGCGTCGTGTCATTGTCACAGAATGTAACCATGACGTCAGTCTCATGCTTGCCGCCTCGAGTTGATCGCCTCAGAAAGTATTTGAAGATGTTCTTGAACTGTAACTAATGAACTGTATCTACGGCTTTACGAATCCCGTATTTATACTCAGTGTACTAGAAAGTCCTATTGAACTCGTCCACAAACGTCTTCGGGTATTATACTGGGCCGAACTTTCCACCATCTTTGCACAACTTCTCGCGATATCTCCAGCATACATACTTTCGCTGATATATATTTTCAAGACAAATGATGTGTTGGACACTGACAGGAACACGCCATAGCTACAATGCACGATTCCCACCAAGGGCAACATGATGAGTACAATCACGCCGAGGTCGTTGTCGTTATTTATGCAGCCCACCGTCCAATCCAGAACCTACATGCAGCTTTTCTAACTGAAAGAGCTTGCTTGTCAAAGCTTGCAACCTTCATGATACCAAGCCAAAGTTCTTCCTGTCCACCGGAAACTTGTTCTTCAATGCAGAGGCCTTCAGAGTTTGCAATCTTCATGAAGTTGTCGCAAACGTTGGGAGATGTGTATCTTCCAGCCTGTGTATCTTCAGGGCGCAGTACAGTAAGGTCATGGGTAAACGAAAGCGTACGGCAATATACACCCGGGAATCAGCGGTTTTCCGGAGCAACGACTTGAGCGAGGTGATAAGAACATTGTGGGAGCTATGAAAATGTAGAAGATCCGAAAGAATCACAATATCATATCCCATTACCTCGCTGCCTGTTAGAGATCTGAGCGATTGTAAGAGAAAGGCGAGGATTTCCAATAGAGCTTCAAAACTTACAGAAGAGAATGGGCATCCGTGCCCCATTCATACCCTTGACAGCAAGTAATGCACCCATAAGAGACGTGCGACCGATTTCGATTGACATTTTCTTTCAGATTTTTCATGATTACATCGTCCGGATAATCCGTCACAACGACAAGTGAAGGGGGCTGAGCTAATGCGCTCATTAATAACGAGGGCAACGCGCAACCAGCACCCAGTTCAACGACTTCGAGGTAGTGGGAAAATGGCGGCTCATCAGATAACTTAAGAAAAAAGGTAGTCAAAGCACTACCTCTACGCCCTTGCACCGGGATTAACGCTCGTTCGATACGCTCTGCGAGAAAGAGAGAAGGGGAGAAGAGATGGTCTGCCAGTAGTGTATTCGCCTTGGATGACTGTTAGAACCTCCAAAGGCCGTGAACTTTCGAAACACACCTTGCCCTCCTGTAGTGCTAAAAGTTGTCGGATCTATCTTTATCGATCCAAAGGCATCCATACCTTGGGTGCAACGGTAAGGCGAAGAGGACCGTAGGATATCTCAGAGTCATCTAGAACTTTCGATTCGCCGATAAACGAGAGTGCGTCGTTGAATATATCTTCATACGATTCGCTCATGATAGTCCGCGGTCAAGGTCGGATATTCCGGGCCGACATGCCGTTGACTCACTCCCTGAGATTAAACATCTTTGAAATACTACTCTCTTACTACGCGATGGCATCCGCGAACGTTGTCCTCAGGGTGGAGAAGAAGGCTATGCGTAAAGCTCTTTCCTCCACTCTGAAAAATATTTCCCCTACCAGCATTGAGGAGCAATGTGCCATTACTTTCCAGTCCACGCTCCAGTCCCGCTAATCCAGTGATCATTTTCACAGCAAAGGCCGTTGCAGATCGTGTACTGGCTCTGGACGCCTTCAGTAAGAGTAAAACAATTAGCTGCTATCTCAGCATGCCAACGATGGAACTGGACACGTCTACATTGGTCCAAGAAATCGTGCGCTCTAGTGAGTAGCATTTTGTTTAGCGTTCTATTAGAGAGTTACTTATAATTACATAGACAAAACCCTCTATGTTCCTAAAATATCGCCAGATGGCAGTATGGACTTTCTGGAAATTCATGGCGCAGACGATATCAAGTCGCTACCAAGCGGCTTATGGGGCATTCGAGAACCTGGACCCACTTGGAATGGGATTCCGAGAAGAAACGGTAAAAATGAACATGCGACAACCTAATAGAGTATGGAGTGGCTCAACGATGTTATTCAGCGATAGAGGCGGATTGCGATAAGTTGGACATGATTCTGGTTCCCGGTATGTTGTATCATGGTATGGTTTGGGCTGTTCTGTATCTCTTCTTTCAGGTGTTGCTTTCGACAGGACGCTATCTCGTCTGGGTCACGGTAAAGGATATTATGATAAATATATCTCTGAGTATGAGGCCAGCGGAAGGCCGCGTCCTTTACTAGGTACGTTTGGTCTTTCCTTATCAACTAATATGAGATTGATGTCCGTATAAGTGGCCCTGGCTTTACAGGAACAAGTAGTGGACTCTATTCTCCCCGTTGGCGACCACGATCAGAAAATGGATATGATTGTCACCCCTACGGAGGTTATCTACTAATGCAGCAAGTGATTGTAAGTTTTTCACTGACTAGAAATTTCTGTCCACATCGTCACACTTTCTTTAGCCATAGCATTCGTGAAGTAGAACGAGTTGCCTACCTTGCGAAGCTATGAATGATCGAAAACAGCAACTAGTCGTCTTTTTCCTATGGGCCCTTACTTAAGGGAGCAATATGAATGCGATACTATAACCGCACGCCCAGTCGAGTCAAAGGGATGTAATCAATGTCTCTGCCGTTCTGAATATTCGCTACTAGTATATGATGTCCGGTGACAGGCAAACGGCCACGAAGTGATTCTATGTCTATCCACGCTCTCCCCGTACAGGAGCACCCGTGTCAAAAGTTCCCATCTCTACCTCCTCCCGTAGCTCTCAATCCATTCTACGACTAACCTCCGTCCCAGTGTGCCGAGGAGCGCCTTGGGCACAAACATGTTGATTGCCTCGTTTTCCATCGGACTGAGTTCCTTGTCCATAGACACCCGAAACACGTACCTCTTGAGTGTCGGGAAACGCCATAGTGCGGTATCTGCTAGGCGAGCCCAATCAAATACACCTTCCTTCATTATGATAGCGATATCAGCTGAGGAATATGCGTATAATTGTAGTACAAATTCAGTGAGTTTGGGGGCAGAGGGAAGGATTTCCAGCGCATCCGTGCATAGCTGGAGGTCAAGGAGTATTGTCTGCGTTTCGAGGTCGATGCTCAACGTAAGTGACACGAGTGAGATGAAAGAGGGCGTGATGAAGGTCGGAAATTTCGCTACGCCCGCAGTCAACAAAAGAACTTTCCAGTCAAAACATGCTAACTTACATGCTGCTCGGGCCGGAATGAAAAGCACCTCCAGAGACCGGGTGCCAAGACTCAGTAGGTAGCCCAATGCGTCGGCCGAGAAGGTAGAAGCGTCCGAGTATGTAATGCGCCGAAGATTAGAAGGGCGCGAAATCGCAAGAACTTCGTGAACTAGCCAATCTAACGGCGTTAGACTTTTTTCAATTGTCAACTCCTCGAGTTTCGTCAGGTTACCGGTGAAGACAAACGGAGGGTCGAATTATGATGAATTCGAACGTGAGATTTCGACACGATTTATTTGAAGCGTCCTGAGAGGTGGGAACAGTCCGAAAAATGCCTTGGCATGTGCGACATTAATGAACGAGCCCGAAAACACGAGCTCTTCGACAGATATAAACGCAGAGATCAGTTGCTGCGTTTCGGGTGTAACACGAATACAAATCTTGGACGTGCTCCACTCGAAGACAGTCACTTGAGGCATCTTCGGAATGAGAATATTCACCGGATTGGAGGTATTATGAGATGAGTTAGATATAATCTGTTTGATAGCAGCAAGACGTTCTTCAGAGTCAGGTAAGGATGGGGAAAACTTATCGTCAAGGATACTGAGTTCCAGATCCTTGAGACGTGCTCCTGGTGAGAATCTGGCTGCTCGGACGAACTTGATGACATGAGGGAGAGATAAACCGATATTTGTCCAACGTGACAGATCCTCTGGTGACGAGAAATCGACATAGAAGAATAGATATCGAAGAGACGCGACCCGCCATGACCTTGAAACAAGAGATGAGGACTTTAAGGCAGTGGCGTCGTTGTAATTGTGTCGCATGATTTCACCAATCACTTCCAGAGGAAGGTAGACTAGCGTATGGGGCCGTTGAGAGACTATAGCAATGATGACTGGAGAGAAATTACCCACGATTAGCTTCTTTGGTACACGACATAGGTATCGATAGCCCTGAGTCTTTTTTGAAGAGTTTGGTGAGACAACGCGTTAGCTTAGTTATGCTGCTGATACAAGCTACAGTCGATAGCCGAGTGCGGTTGTTTTGGTTCAAGTTGGACCTTGCTTCCCTGCATAGTGCTTTTTATCACTGGTTACTGAGTGTTCATCCCGATGCGCGCACAAAGTAAGAGCCTTTTTCAGTACAAGGCATATTACTTTGATCAAGTATCCTTGTTCTTCGGTGCTAGTTTCATGCACAAAGGAGCATTATCAGCGATGAGACAATTGGAACGATGATATTTTCACCTCCATAAATCTTTTGGAACAGGTATTTCTGAAGATACAACGATTTTATCAGGAAGGAATTAAAACACCAATGTCCGTATCGAAATCGAAAGAAAGGGATGTGAAACGAAACGGACGAAAAATACATGATATAAGACTAATCAGGTACAGTGACAAGAAAAGAATAACGAAGAACAAAGGTGAAAGAGAAAGCCAATGTCATCAACCCGCCTCATCCTTACCTCTACTACGTGACGGGACCCGGCGTGCGGGGCGAGCATACTAGCCCGTCAGACTCCAAAGGGTATTTCTTGGGAGAGAATAGACCCAGCCTCCGCTACCCCCGACGATCCCATACCAGCGCGTCCAGAAGGACTCGGTCCTTATCTCACGGCACATATATCCAATATCCACTCACACATCTCCAAATTTTGTCCTCCTTCCCACTACGAAGGCCGCGACGACATCTCCGCCTGGAGCCCGCATTCCAACAGGACTCCACGAATTCCGATTCCCGACGCTTTTCTGCTTCCTTACCGCCTTCCCAGCAGCCGCTCGGATCGCAGCACATCCCTGTCCACTTCTTACCGACAGTTCTGTACTGTATGTCGTCCCTTGGGAAAACAGAGTCGAAGATGCTAAACTTTCGGTATCGTCACTCTCCGACGATAGACACTCACTCCATTCTGGGTTGTGTGTCAGGGGAAGTGTCAGTGGAAAGGCATTGTTGTAGTCATTGTACTCGTCTATCTTCTTTGTGACCTTGGCGGGCATTGGTTGCCGTTCAAGATCCGTCTTGCGCATTTCCCACGTATGAAGGTTGGACGTACACTGTGCCGCGTACATTTGCATCTCTGATAGTCCATGAGCAATGCACCAAGCACACCAGAGAAATACATACCTGGAACGGCCTTCGCCACCAGCTCCAACAGCGGCCTAGCAAACGTTTTGATGAAGAAGACTTGAGAATTCGCCTCGCTCAGTGGCGTCTCAGATGACTGGACAGTACAGGGCAACGCCAGCGACTTCTCGTATTGGGCCTGTGACGTCCATTCGGCCATAAGCGCCGTGGCCCAATGCTGTGAGACGTGATACGGCCGACTGGGATTGCTAATATCTGAACACTTCATGATGGCCTGGCATATCAGAGTCTTCCTTTGGGTAATCGACGCCGCCTCTCCGGCCACTGTTCGTGAAAATCTTTCCATGAAAGCAGCATGGACACTCATATCTGTGGCCATGACCGTCTCCCACAACAGACGTCTCGCCCGGGGCCGCTCCAGGACCGCACCCAACCCGTGATGCTGCATCATTCGGAGCAGAAGAGAGCAGTGCATCTGTTCGAGGGCAGAATGGTCGTTAAACACGACTGAGAGAGGGGTCTGCGCATTTTTCATGAAGAGGTTTGTAAAACCAGGATGGCCTACGTCATGTCCTATAGCGGCGATGCACACCAAGAACAGGTCACATAACCCAAGAGAGGTAACGAGAGGGCCACTGTCGTACGGCCTGCGGCTCCTCCACATCCGTCCGTTATAATGCAAGATAGCTAGAGAAGGTACCATCCCGGCCGATTTGAGGAAGGAATATGAGGCTTGGAGCACATCTAGGGCATGTTCAAAGTTATGATACGAGTTTTCGTAACGGTAAATTTGTCGTAGATGGTGTATGAATGGACCCATTTGTTCTGGTAAGCGATAAGTTGATCAGGTCCAGGCACAAAAAATACAAGGGTAGGCACTTACGAAGAGACACGCCCACTGCCTCCTTCATCCCGTCGATACGAAAGAGACCTTCGAACAGGAGCATGGTGCATGCCAAAACTTCTTCTGGCGGTAGTTTGTGGGGTTCGAAACTCCACGAGTTTAGAGAACAGATGAGGCGGCGGCGGACGTCTGGAGACAGATCGGCGGATACAGTGCTGCGCAGGGTTAGTGCAGGAGCAGGATAGCATATGCTGGAGACATACAAATCATGACTATGTTCACTGACAGTGTTAAGCGTCTCGTTGTACATATCGCTTAATAGTTCAGCGAACTGGGTCCTGGGAAGTGTTATCAGTTGATTGCTTAATCGCCAGGTATCATACGAACTGCAGGGCAGAGGAGCTGCCGACCCATCCATGACCTTGAGATTCACTGGCAGTCGCGAGATGAAGACCACCGACATCAGCACTCTTCGGCCTTGTCTGTCGTCGTATGACTGAGGGTCCAGACATTCCAACAGGGTCGTTGATGGCTTATCTACCGGGAAAAGGCGACCAGCAGATGGAATTGTCAAGTCAATTCTGTGTACGCCTAAAACAAGGCAAAAAGAACAAAAAACGAGAGAATGTAGGCGTGCACGGTCGTTGCAGAGGCAGAAATAGAAATTGTCGTTCTCGGTCGCGTGGTGGTAAGAGTGACAGCTTGCTCGTGGCAGCCACATGGGTTTCCCTATCAGCGACCAAATAGGACCACCTAATGGTCCCTGCTTGCCCTTTCTTTTTCAGTCATAAGGGTTTTCGGACTTTCTGCGTAACAGTATATTCCTTGTTCTTCTTGTAAGCCCTTGTTTGGAATTCGTCCTATATCGTCTTGTTCATGTACTCACTAGCGCTTTTCATCCGGAATGTCCCGGGCCCAAACGTCGGCCGGGCTGGACTCTTAGATCGCCGCGATGGGCGTCCTTCCGACAAGTACCGTTCCACAAAACGGGTTTTTAACTTGAAACGCCTAACAACAGGCTGAGACTGATATCCTCCTTGCTTCGTGATTGATCTCAATTAGCATTTTCATCACGAAGCCGGTTCTGTACGGCGATGAAGTGGCGATAGATGTATAGGTCATTTCAGTTGGTTATCATTTACGAGAGGAGGAATCGGTTTCTCGATGCCTTGCTGACTCCACAGGATCTGCAATGCCACTGTAACTAAGGTGTATCAGACTAGGAAGGTACCCTTTAAAAGGTACGACGGTGAGCAAACAAAAATGGCCATTCCTCTGGCCTCGTTGAAGATTTCAGGCCGTTTGGTGCTTAGAAGGCCTTCCTATATGACAGATGTCGAGCAAACGATGACCCGTTTCGTATACTCATCCATGACTCAAATCCATACGATACCACACAATTGCATTATAATTGCCGTGAACCATATATTATTACGGCCATGCGATAGTAGGGCATATCCAGCCAAAGTTCCTTGATGTTATGGCAACGTCGCACCCGCAGGCCGGACACTATACTAGCGAGTTCGGTAGAAATAATAGATCCACGGAACTATGTCCGACGGTCGTATGTAGTTTGGTGAATGGTGACCCAGAAGGGCAGAATAAATAGGTACCTGAGGCCGCCAAGCTGACGAAGGTGTGGACAGCCTGTCTCGTGCGTTACGTCCATGCGATAATTTATATGTGCATTGCGAACTTGGTGCGTTTTGAATTCGTGATTCGGAGTCCGACGGAATTTCGACCCTCGATCGGCAGCTATGCATATGAATCCGTTGTATTGAATAAAATTACATACATATGTCCTTAGCTCCATGAGCGCGTATAATTAGCGACATGAAGTTGAGGCAGCTTCAAGCAAAACAGGCCCACTGTCGCATTGAAGCAGTTTCCCCAACCAGCTTATGTAAGAGCCATCTAAATCGGGATCGATATAATTTGGCCTTGTTTCGAATTAACGACTTCCTTTTCACTTTCATTACCACCACCATCCTTACTTATTCGCATCCATACTTCAGCTTCGCGATGCAGGCTTTCATCGTCACCTTGGTGTTTCTCTTCTCTGTTGCGCAGGGCGCAGTCCTTCTTCGTGAAGAATCGCTATTCAGTTATACCGCTACACAGACGACACGCACCGCACGGGATGTTTTCTCTCCGGGATCAAACGATACTCAGCGACCAGTTCTCTCCATGCTGAAAAATGCTATGTTGGCTCGATCTTCATCAAAACGCCTAGCTCCGTCTCGACGGCAAGACTTCAATACTAGCCCAACACCCGCTCCTACCGGGCCAGACTCACCAGACACGACAGTACACATCACAAACTCCAGTGACTTCGCAATTCTGATGCCTAGGAACTCTGGTTAGGCCCGCCTCTTCACCCTTTATGTGCTTCTGTTCTGACAGACCCGGTATTGTAGATCAACCTGTGTCTTCGTCAGAGAACGACGCCATCGCATATTGCAGCTCTGGTTCTTCCTGTGTTCACACTCTTCCCGACGGATTTATCACCGCAGCAGAAGTATACAATGTTGAAGGGTCCTACGTTCAAGTTCTTAATTCACATCCCTTCCATGGTTCTTTCTCACGTAACGATAGATTACTGGCTGTATGGATCCTTCGAAAATGTCGATGTCTTCCAAAGATGATGGCGGGCAGTTTGACGTCAGATACCCAAATGGTGCTCAGTGTACTCTTGGTGGCTATGGCGCTAGTTTTATAGAACAGTATGTCTTTTTGCTGTCGGCTTTACAGAGCTGTATCTCTCATCCTTCTCAGGCTAGAACCATCTGCAGGTCGCTTCTGCCTTCGGTGCTGCGCTTCACCGAACGATCAAACTAACTGTAACTCTCACCAAGATCGAGCTGGTTGCCTAGCTGCGATCCCTGGTAAATACGACTTTCCGGAACTCGGAGTAACATGCGATGCGTAGAATTCACGAGGCGGAGGATCGACACATGCACCAAAGCACACCAGACTATCCTTGTACAACCTGGACATAATTTACTACTAATCATTGCGCGTTATAAAATTATGTATGGTGCCGGTGAATATCAAAATTACATAAACAACGAGCCAGAGAAAAGTAACTTAAAAACCCCCCATGAGTAGCCGTGACGCAAGTATAAAGGAAATATGCTAAACGTGAATGAGAAAGCTTCTCCATGCCAATACATGACGAAAAAAGCATAGACAATAATCTAAACTCGAAGAAGAGAGAAAGTAGACGATAACGACCTATTCTTGCGCCACCTATGACAGTGCTTCGGCGACAACTTTACAGAAGGTTTCCGGGTCGTCCCAATGAAGCTGAAGAGTCGCAAAATGAGTCAAGTACTGTCTTCTGATTGAATTTACTCACCAAATGATTTGCATTCTTAACGTCAATAAACCGATTCGGGCGAATAGTCTTCCCAGAAGCTACCGCTGCAGTATATCTTTTCTCATTCTCCAGTGCGCCCAACACCATATGCCAACCCGATCGCGTACAAACCAGCGTTGTAAATCTGACATCGGGGAGGACCGACCTTGCCAGCTCTTCATCGTACAGCGCTCGGTCAGCTTGTCGATGTAACATCGGTTCGGCAACCGGCAAAGAGGCTGGTCCCAAGTCTGCCGTGAACGCCGCAGCAGGGTCGACGATCTTCTGCAGTTCCTCAGGCGTGATATGGTCTATGGATGCATCCTTGCCAATCCAACTGTAGTCAAGTCCCGCATAGGACCGAGAAGACAAGTCATGATCGAACCATCCTGTAACGTACTTCATGAAGTGCTCCGGTGTGCGCAGGGCTTCGGCGAGCTTTTGTACTGAAACGCCAGGAGGTGGATCGGAGCTGTAACCGTAAGCCATCATGGGTGAGTCTTGGATTCTAATTAGCAAAACTGTGGAGCGTTTTAACGTTAGCAGTGGCTCACCATAAATGATTGCGGCTCGCAGATAAGGCTCGATTTTTGCATACAGCCTCTTTGGTATGACATCTGGTTGACCGAATAGAGACAAAATAACTGGGCCTCCCGATGACCACCCTAGTATCGCGAGACCGCCCGACTTATTGTCTCTACTTCGAGGCGTTACATGCTCATTGTCGATGAACCATGCGAGGAAATTTGCGACATCCTGCGCAACAACGTGTAGGTAACCTTCTCGGCCATGACGGAGGTCATCGAGCTGTGCCTCCTGAAACCTAGCGCTTCCGGGGTAATGCCGGCGGTTCACTACGACGGCGCGTATGTTATGCAGTGGGAATAGTGGGAGGACCTTTCGGAAACTCTCTGGTTAGTAGGCGGGGTTGAGCAAGGCATTCGCGACCGTGACTAGCGACAGTCCACATACCTCCAGTGAGTGCTGTACCATGGTATATGACCAAAGTAGTGTATGTCGTAGATTCGGGTACCGGTCCACTGTCTTGAAAGAACAGTCGTCCGCCAGTGGAGTCAACGGGTGCTACAACCATAATGTGGAAGCGATGACATTGGTTTACAGTGACTAACGAGCTTTATATGATTCGTGTCTTGTGCATGGCACACGCGCGGCGATTGCAAATATTGCAAATTTGATGGAACATTCATCCGTCACTAGAGATATCAGGAGTAAGCACGAAACCTTCTTAAATCAGGTTCTGTCATCACAATTCACCAACAATTGCGACTACGAAAGACATTGCCGGTCTCATGCCACGCGCTACAATCAATCTGTCGGCCGATCGCAGCGGACGAGGCGAAGGATAGAGGATAGGAAACAGGGTAGGAGACTCAGCCTCAGGTCTGGCAAAAATGCAGGACCCGAACAAAGAGCCATCCTCGGAACATCCGATTGTCGCTTAAGAACGTCGACTCGAGCCATTCGAAGGCAACACCTTGAAACGAAATTTCGACTTGTGACAACGTCGCGGAACCAAATCTGCATCTGCTGAGAATTCGAATGACAGATGAGACGCAGAATTCTTCAACTGAGGTGCACTTGGAATTCTCCCGTTCCATCTCTCAGGATAAGGCTGACCTGACAACAGAGTGAGCAAAAGCCGTCGAAACATCTGCGGAACCATCACCATGCGCCTGGCCGTGAACTCGACGGCGAACTCGACGGACCAAATTTAGAGAGAAAAGCGCCGGAGGGACAATGGGGAAGGTACAGGGACGTATTTTTGTTGTCATGAGGTGCCCCATAAAGAAGAATCGGAGGATGCTGTCCCGTCTGCAGGGCGCCTGCACCAGTAAGTACATAGGAATCCGCCAGGCGAGGCAAGCTTGAAGGTGTTTGACATGGAGGAATACGAGAAGGATAGCGTATATCCCTTGCCGCTTTGTCCATCAGAACACGTCTACTGGTGAACTTTCTTCCAGATGAGATAGATGATAGTCTAATGTAGTATGCGACGATCTCACGGCCCGAACTGATGCGCCACATTATCGTACGATGATCGCGTCTGAAAGCGCTCTACTTGAGCAACGGCCCTTCGACTTGTAATTGTCAGATTTCCAAGCTCGGCAATATCCCAGAGCATCCTTGTGGGACGAAATCTAGATGGTGCGGGCAAAGGAACGGTATTCCCAGCGGCTCCTTGTAAAGTCCGCATTGGTGCGACTGGCACAAATGACGGGAGAAAACCGACCTAGCAAGAAGTCCCGGCTTTACATTAAACCTTTATGGAGGATGGGCGTGCTTCCAAATGGTAAAAAATAGGCTTATGTTTTTATAGTATCTACATACTTTTTGCCTTGAGGTGAGTACGGCGCATAAATGGTAACACAGACACGCACGGAAGGCACTATTTGATCGCATAGGCATCCGCGGTTGCGGGTGCAGGCTCAACTTTAGATCGGCGCGCACACGATCATCCTATCCAAGAAAATCTGTGCTTTGGGCCGAAGCATGGACACGAGGGTATGAGCGGTTTCCAGACTTTCGTCATGCGCATCAGGGGAACGAGACAGGCGAAATTCAATTCTGGACATCTTACTCTGAGAGGCTTTCCCTGGTCGATCCAACCTGCAACGAGAATGGAAAAGTTCGACAAATAGTCGAAGCTTATGCGCCTTCTGTATGACAGGGTTTTTCGCGTTTACACATATAGTGTCGAGATGGGGTAGCAGCAGCCCAAACTGATCGGTTGTCAAACGAGTGATCGACTGGTCTGTGACGACAAGATTAGTTGTGAGATGTCGTAGCTGGGTTAAGAAACGGTAGAGTGGGAACAAATGAATGGGGGACGTAGGATCACCACCGAAAATGGTGATCGCATGAAGTTGGCACTGCGATCGCTGTAGGAACGCCGTCAATGCGGAAATGCTCCATGTGCAGTAATGCAATTCCATCTCCGAGAGGGCGGGCAGTGTCAGAGCTCGTAACAGCTCGTCCAGGTTGTCATTTCCCTCTCCCAGCACAATCTTGGTCAATTGTACATGTGCGCAGTCTATTAAGGGTCCTATGACGTGCTTCCACCGCCAGATCGTTAGACTTTGCAGCCAAGGACTCAGATCACATATGCGTGCGACGAAACGGGTGTTGATGACTTGGTTTATTTCAAACGACCGAAGTTGCGACCAAGGAAGACGCCATGTCGCGTCGTGTAATTCAAAACCTCCGATAGAGATACTGGTAAGATTTGGGGCGTAGGGGTGCCAGGCGAGAAGCGATGGGTTGTTCCTCAATGGCAAGCCATTGATAACGAGGCTCAGCCTCTCAAGATGGCGCGGATTGACTTCTCCAGCGGCGGAGAAGAGGTTCAATGCTGGGACAGGGAGGTAGAGAGCAAGTGACCGCCAGCGGGATGAGCTGGACTGTATAATGGAGAGGAGAGGGGTGCCTAGCTGAAAAATGGCCAAGGTTGAAGCATCCATTGAAACTGAGATTGGAAGAGGTTCTGATCGTCGCAATTGCTGCTGAAGTAGGTATTTGGCATGATTCAAAGATGCATTACCAGCTCCACCAATGCAATCCAAATTGACCCCAATGTCAGTCCACAACTGAGGCATGTCATTAACTATGGCCCTCCACAGGTTACACACCTGCGCCAATGACCACGGGACCACGGCTGTGTTCAAAGAAGACGAGCTGGAATCCGCCGCATCGCTCTGGCACATTTGAAATATGTGGTACCAGAGTTCGACTGGCATCCGACGAGCCGGACTCAATATGAGCTTATATTCTTTGAGCGCAGTCTCCATTTTTGTTTTCTCTTTTTGAAGATCGAACAAAGTGGACATATACGCGTGGATCTGCTCCTCAAGCACGTCCAGTCTCTTCGACATTCTGTTTCTAGCACCTTGAATGTGGACAATCTGTGCATCTGCAGGTGGTGCATTGGACCTCAAGAGCACCCTGTTCCGTCCAGAAAGGGTAGCGTTCGATTCAGTGGGACGGCAAGACAAGCAAACGCAGTTCGAACATCGATAGTCAGTCGCATTCGTTCGACCGGTTGCAGCGCTCTTTGCATGAGAAGTAAATATTTTCAACGTATGTGAATTACGGAGCCCACCAACCGTTTGCATATTGCTGTGAAGGTGGGAGGACAGGGAAGAGAAGACCTATTGAACAAACACAAAGTAAGTTTTTTTTGACCGCGAAGCGACTAACCAACATACTGGAGCAGGTGTAAATAAATATGACGATGATGACGATGAGGAAGCCTTGACATACGATTCCGACGGGCACTGCAGGGTCACACGTGACCTTCGAAGACGATAATCCCCGGTTTTGCCAGGATAAGGTCCAAGGACGACGACGACAATGCACGACTCTTTGTATGAACAAACTCCACCCAAAGTGTCGCCTCCGTCGACGATGTCAACGACCTCGCACCGATCTCGTCGAACTCACCGTACCCATTATACCATGCCCCAGCCACATCCAGCACCAATTCCATCGCCAGCACCATCGAACATAGCAGAAAATCTGCATATGCACAGCGGCGAATCCTACAATTTTGATCCTGACCAGCCGTACATCGCAGTAGCAGGACAAGAGAGCGTAATAGCTGCGCAATCACCGCCTCCGCTTGGAGGATATCGGCCGCCTGGAGGTGGCTGGGGGGATTTCGTTGGAGGATTCAGAAAAGTCTTGGGAGTCGGGAAACGTAAGCCTGATACAGCGCCAATGCGAGCTCCGTCGACCCGTATCTCGATGCCAAGACCTCTGGTATCACCTCGGGACGTCGAGCGCGATGCCCAACAGCAGCCATATCGTCAGCCTTCTCCTCAACAATATCGTCAGCCGACACCCCCACCCCCAGCTTCTGCTCATGGGGCAAACATTTCTGTTGAGGGTACCACAGCTGTTGACCACGGTCCTATGCAGCCGGTACATGTACACGTACACCACAATCCTCCTCCATCCCAGCCTCCTTCTCATGCGATACGCAGTCCAGTACTTGCTGAGCCTCAGCCAGGCTCTGATTATGCTAAGATGTATGACATGGTCACTCCGCCGCCTACAGAGATGTCGTTTTCTTCATATATGTCACGCGTCGGGCAGTTCTTTCGTGACCTCAACAATCTACCATGGGTCGCAGAACGAATTACGGTCGATTATGTGCCTGGTCAACCTACGCAGCGGCTTGGAAGGAGGATGTCGGGATCTACAAGACCATCGCAGCAGGTGATGTCGTGGTACGGTGGACCACATGGATCAGTTAATTTGTTGTCAGATGGATCAGCGTCCATAAGATATCGACATATGCCGCCGCAGTCGCCGTACGCTTATGGATCCCCGCCGCCGCCTATCCATCTGATGTCCCAACAACAACAAATGGCCATGGCGTATCCTGGTTCAGCCCCCATGAACCAGCCACCTCAAGCTTTCATGATGCATCCTCAGTATTACGTCCCGTACCAGCCCGACACCGGAAACATCTACGCGCCCCAGCCCCAGGTGCTATCATCGCAAACCTCTGGACATTATCCATATCCTGTTTCTCATCGTCCGCAACAATCCGTTTAGCCTCTTTGTGACGATTAGATATTCTTTCTTCACTTCTGTGAATCAAATTTATTGTACAACATTTATATCACAAATCAAATACCACGCAACTTACGTCTCACACTTCACACGCTCTCTTCATCCGTTTTTTCCGACCTACGTCGCGGCGCTTTACATGATTTTTACACCTTAGAAATGTATCTATAGCAGAATCTGGGAATTGCCTGCTCACCATTACGCCTTGGCCTTGATTCAGTCACTACGGAAGTTGGCCTTTTTTCAGGGTTACAATCTCTTACATGTTTTGCTTGACAGCATCGTCCCTTGCAAGAGACACCCAGGGTAAAACAATTGTATCAGTTCACTGCTCCCGACATAAAGAAATGTTGTCCTACCAAGACATTCAATCAGGACGGTGACCCTCTATGCCAGAATGGTTACCAATTTAACTATCTCTGTGGATTGATGTTCTTCCTCTATTTAGACCTGAAACTTCGACGAACGCGCCCGGGTTTTCACGTTGTACTGCCCTCAATAACACTTCTTGGCTTTCTCACATAGTCAAGCCTTGGACGGCCGTATAATTTTCAGGTCATCGTTTTTTGTGTACTCTTGATGGCGTTATCTACGATAGACCTTTATCTCAAAGTGACTGTAGCTACAGCTACTCACAGTCAACCCACCAGTCTCCTCGATCTGAATTTCACAATTCAATATTCAAGGGGATCGATGGCTGTTACTCTCGCGCAATCTCGTGGTTAAAGGTCGAACGGTATCAATACTTGAAGTCATTCAGAACGGAGGCTTTCAAGTCCCTTGGACTTGAGAAATGGCGCGACCCACCCCTGATGCCACAGCGGTACGTCAATGTGACTCTGCAACGACTGGGCGTACCCTCTTACCAGTAGAGGAGGAGTCTTACATTTATCTTCTGAATCCAACTAAAATGCCTCCCTACGAAGCGTTATTACCAATGACGATGCGGGAGAAACTTGAGACGCCGTAGTGGAGATGGTGAGTCGGTGGTGGAGATTGCGGCGGTTGTTTAGGAGGTGGCGGATAGTTAATATCTGGCCAGTTCTCAAACGTAAGTACATGGTCTGCTAGTGCCCGAAGCTGAGTAGATGAACTTCAAAATCCGGCGACCTCGGCGTCTACACCCTCAGAGGACGTAAATTAAAGTGGCATACTCCAAAGCGTCCATAGATTCAAGAAGGTGAGAGTGTGACTCCCTCATTCTGTAAGTGTCATTTCAAGTTTCATGATCAGTGGCGAATGCTTTCAAACTTCAGGTCAGCTCGTCACACGAAGAAAAGAGAAAAGGAAAGATAAACTTCTCACTGAAAAGTGGAGTAAGGTGAAAAAAGAAATGAAGACCGCATAGAACACTTGTAAAGATATCGATGGGTTGTCTTCTGCAAAGGCAGTGTGGCGGTGCTTTCGGATCACTCGGTCCGATGTCGTGGGGAAAAAAGAAACATCCAAGATTTTCCAGCAGACACTTTCTAAGTAACTGGGTATGTCAACGATATTTGGATCAACTGTTCAGCCTGCTACAGTCTCTCTATTCTCTTCTACGGGATCCCACCCTTTGCATCTGTTCGAATCAGCGCAGGACAACTCTCTGCCTGAGGATTCCTTTCTTCATTTTCTCGAAGACTCGTCTTCTGAACCAACACCAGAATCTCCGCGTAAACTCATCTCTCCCCCCTCTATTGAATCGAATGTCTGTGATGGAAATGGGTATTCATTGTGTCAGACGGTGCTCCATATACAATCTCCCACTCTCCGAACGACGTATATCAAATCCAAGGGAGATCTGGGTCTAAATCTTCCTTGGTTTAGTCTCCAGGTTCGTAGTTTGGGACGGGAATGGAGTTTCGAAATTGGAATTGTAGATCAGATGAAGAGAGTCCGTATCGTGAGGCTATCAACCTTCCAGGTATTCTATTCTATACGATCTCTCTTTGCTTTTCATTTGAAGACAATGGCGCTATTTATTTCTTGTTTATCTTTGCATGTTGTCTCCTGAACCTAACGATCTATTCTTGGCAGAAATCTGCGCGACTAAAACTCCCAGTACGAGGCAAGCCGATGCTTCTCCACCTTCCGTTGTCTTTTCCGATGGCCTCTGAATCGTCGCACTTTCTGACGGCTTGGTCAACTGTCACACTTAATCTTCCTTCCCTCATGCCCCATTTCTCCGACTTGTCATTGCTTGGAGACGATGATGATGCGTCTCGCTCGCTCGGTACAGTCGCCGTAGGGACCTTCTCGCATGTCTCGTATGTGAAGATATACTCGACATGCCGACTGAGACGGATCTGGTTCAGCCAAGAGGGTCCTGGGGCGGATCTTCCATGGGAATTTCAGCTGTACTCAGACGCGTAAAGAGCGACGGTGCGTCCGGGACAATGCATATCGGCGGTGATCTACGGTTGGTGGAGGTGACAGGATAGGCGTACCTGCAGTGTGCACATCCTTGTCCTATCAATCGGGGCATGCACCTGTCCATCAGCCGGAGTGCCTATCTCTATCGGATTTCATTGATGCGCCGTGTTCATGGGTCAGGCATGTTGCACCTAATCTCCCAATCTCGTTCTGCCATCCTCCCGAGCACGGATCAACCTTAACGTACACGTAGTATGTCTGCCAAGTCCAGCGAATGAGTGAAATACGATCGTGCTTTATTCTAGTAAGAGAAATCTGTTCTACGTGTACATTCCATAAATTGCCTGATTATACTACTACTAAACTCATACGAAAGAAAAAGAAGAAAACGGAGAAGCAAGAGTACAGATTGATGATGCATGTGAGGTTTGAAAGCTGAATATGGTCCGTAGATGCGCGACTGACAGTGCCCGAAATTCCCGAAAGAAGTAAAAGAGAACGAAAAGAGCGAAAAAATGCATAACCTCGACGCGTATTTATTGTCCGTAAAACGTGGCGCTCGCTGCGCTCCCTCGAACATGGCTGACCATCCCCATGCCAATATTGGAAAACGGGGATGGAAGATGATACGGCATACGCCTCATGGGCTGGAAAGAGACGGCCATCAAACACTGGCTCGAGGATAAATGAGGGATCATACCATAGTACTATGATTAGTATCAGAGGTCGTATGAGAATAGGAATTAACAGTATACGACGGCTCATAAGATGGACCCGGTGCAGAGCTGTCACCGGTATACGAGCTGTAGTTCGATGCAGGAGTCGTGTACGGTGCAGAACCGGAACTGGTCATGTCGTAGGTTAACGGCGGAGTGCCTGAAGAGACGCTGCTTCTAGACGACGGCGACGATCGAGCAACGGGATGCTGTTCCTGCTCCCATTGCTGTTGGTACGTCGTCGGGAACCTGCACGTCGCCGTCGCGGATATCACTGCTCCCGTCGACGATGAAACGGGGGTGCACGCTGAACCCCGGCGCCATTGATGATACGGAACTAAACCATAATCAGTTTGTTGTTGTACTCGGGGTGCGAAGGATTCTTACGAGCATTAATATTACGAGTGGTGCTGCTGTTGACGAGGGCTTGGTTTGGCTGGTTTAGCATGGGTGCGATTCCCCTGGATTGGTCGTTCGCAACACTCTCCATGCATGCGTTGGATAGAGGTGGAATTAACGAAGAGTCAGATGAATTTCTCCTGGATTGAGGAGCGGCAGCTCGCGGTGGTATACCGTCACCCATGAATCCTACCAAGGACGACGAAGAGTCGACTGCACAGAAATCGTAAGCATAACGAAGATATGAAGATAACGAGATCACTTACGCTTATAGCTGGGATCGCGAAAATATCTTCTGCCCCAGTTGTCAAAGTCGATTTCTTGTTTGAGATTATATGAGATCTGGGTCGGTGTATGGGCGGTAACCGAAGGTGGTCCTGCCATGGGTATAGGCGACAAAGACGGCGAGGGATAGACCAAGCTCTCGGCCCTGGAATATTCTGCATTTGGCGACTCAGAGGTGAAGACGGCTGCCGTCAACTTAAACCGTTGATTTTGCCTCTCGTCGTCGTCGTCGCCCTCCTCACCGTCATCACGCCTTCTCTTCACTCCTGCGACATCAAAGCTAGGCGACAACCGTTCTAGCCCGTCGATATCTGCACGAGTGAGCTCTGGTAGATCAGGGTTGAAGATCCCACCATCGTAGCCGGGGATCTCCCACTCAGGCAGCATTACAGGCATCGACTCGAGAGGCCCTGGCTCCTCCCCGCACCAGGTAAGGGCGGGAGAGGGATTTCCACCGTGTACGGTGAAAGGATCGAGGCGGAACACACCCATCATACTGCGCATGTCGTCGTTCGCCTGCGTAGCACGAAGGGGGACCTGCGTCGGGGGTGCGAAAGGCTGAGAGAGCGGCGACCGCCCACACAGCTGGGTAGGGGAATGAGAGTGCTCCGGGGAAGGTGAACATCGCCTGGTATCAAGGAGAGGCTCGATAATAAATCTGGGGGATCCTGGCTCCTCCTTGACGGATTCCAAAGACTTTGGGCGATGACTGCGAGGCTTTGACTTTGGTTTCGAAACGGGGCGGGGCTTTGGTGAGGGCGACGAGGAGAGGGACTCGAACGCGTGAGTCGTCGGATGAATTATATTATCATCCAGAGATTCGTCCCAGAGATTGTCGGGGGCCAGGGTCGCGTTAAGCGAGGATGAAGAAGCTAGAGTCGATCGTGGTACAAAATTCCAATTCCAATGAGAGGGTCCAGTGAGTGAGGGGTATGGAAGTGGTGGTTCAGTCGCCACTGATGATAGCAATTGGCTGAACTTGTGCATCGCGCCTAGTTCCTGGTCAGTATCGAAGCCTGCTGATGATGGATACAGTTTGTTAACGGATACAAAGACCGGTAATCTGGAATAGACAAATGTTGATCAGTGTCGGAGAATAGATTACCATGTTGGACATACTTTATCTCGTATTTATTTTGCGCGTATGTGGTTGGTCCAAAGACTGACGACTTGACTCAGTGAGAAAGAATAGGCCGACCGTTCTACGACGCGTCTGCCTTCAAGTACGACACGGACAGAACAGTCAGTCACGGCGAACTGGAGGACTGAAACAGAAAGGCCACATACTCCCATCCAATCGTTCCTACATTTCATTCATACCTCTATAATGCTCCCATGAGATCGCCGCACCCTCATCTCATTCCCATGCACGGCAGCGGAGCTCCCCGTTCCACCCCCCCGGGTTACAGGTGGCCTCCAGATGTACCAAGATTCGTTCGTCAAAAGAACCATCCCTTCCCCAGTTACTCTTTCTGGGCATGTTTCGCAGATGGATCCGCATTGCTTCTTGCGCCGCAATTGGCAACGACTTTCACATTGTCACATCATACTCCGCAAAACTCCGCAGCCAAATATTCACATCCCGACGCATGCCGGTGTCGGCATACATTAGAATCCCCATTCGGCTCCTCACCATTTTCACTTCGTCACAGTCTTCTTCGAACGATCTTCAACTTCGTATAGGCATTGATCAGGGCGGTTGAACGCGCCTTTCCATGAGATTCACAACCCCGTTTCCTTGTTCAACAATGAATAGAGATTCAATCAATCAACATTTCATCCAATTGACCACGTCTGACATATGATCTTTTGTCACTCTTCGATGTAAATTCGCTCTCACAATGATCGTTTTTTATGAAGTGCATCCGATAACGGGTCGCCTAATTTGTGACTTACCGCTCAGGGCCTCAGACCCGCCGCCACCGACGCCACAAACATTCGGGCATCGGTGAACCCGCCACATTCTCGAAGTTGAGCTTCCGCTGCATTGATCGCCGGCCAAAGAATCGCCAGCGTCGCCGTGGATATGTCGGGATTTTGTTCACCGTCCTAGACCACTAGAAGCTTGGATAAGACCAGAATCCGTGGCTTTACCAGCCCAACGCCGAGCCGTATAAACTTCTGAACATATAGACCGGAAATAGTGTCGAAACTAGGCAAAAAAAAATTAGAAGGCTCCGAAGACATCATTTAGAATAGGGACTGAATCAACGACCGATTTAGGTACTAGACAGTGATGTTCGCAGCTGTAACCGAGGCACGCGAAGTCGTCGAAGCAGAAGCATCACTAGGAACCCGCAGAGAGGGGGAAAGACGGAAAGACGCCCGCCTTGTTGTTGTCAACGATGAGAAGTTAATGAACCCCTCTACAGGGGTTTAAAGCAGTAGCAAGGCAAAGGGGTGGAAAGGTTATTGCATTGACCACACGTAACAAAGTTTTCGCATCTACTAGACCGGTTGTTTGAGGTCCAGTTTCATTTCGCCGGGAATGAGAAGAAAGCGAAGACCAACAGCACGGAAAGCATAGGTGTTTTGTCATTTAACAATAGAGTTCTACGAGATTCAATGAATACATACCGGGATAGTTGGGTTTCAAGAAGGCTCGAGAAGGCTCCGAACGTTCATAACCAGGAATTAAAGCACCACTGCCCAGTCAGCACCATACAACTGTCCCAGCCGGTGATCAAGTCAAGCGTTCCCGATCGAGTGTAGGAAAAGTGGCCAGGAGGGCGCGGAAGTATGGTTCTGTTGTCATTTAGTTGTGCGCTGAATGAGCTGAATGTACCGGGATTTGGACATGAGAAGGCATGCGGAGAAGTGTACCGTCATTTCGTTCCCCGAAGATCAAGGAGAACGACGATGAGACGTAGACACGGTTCAAGTCAAAGGGCGTATGAAGCATCGGGTGAAGAACGGGTGCCACTCTAAAGAAAAGCGCCGAGTCTTCCCAAGTTGATAGGCACGGACGGTACGCACCTAAAGCGTGAGTCTTAATATAGAGAGGCGTATCATTGGCCCTCAAGACCCGGACTGTAAATTGTCCTGGCGAATCGTCGAGTCAGATGAGGATTCTCTCCACACGAAGAGCCTCGTCGGCCACATGTCACAGATAAAAATCAATCGTTTCAAGCCGTCAGCTGGCGCGTCACGGAGGACTTAGGCGTAGATATGGCTGGAGCAGCAAATACCCCCAGTGTTGGCAGAAGAGCGGAAGGTAACCACGAGCATATTTCTCAGTCCTTCGCGTGGTAGTCAGGAGAAACCCTAGCGGGATAGCGGGAATACAGGTCCGAGCCCGTAGCCGCGAACATGTTCAGAAGACATACAAATCAGGTTAAGGCCAATGAAAACTGGTTCCATGTCCGAGAGCCAGACCGTGATGTCTAACATCTTCCGACAGTAAGGTTAGACTTTTGAGATCACCGCAAAACAGGCATCGGCATCGAGCGTCACGGTTAAGGACAAGAACATAGAATGGAGGCGAGTAGTCCAATACAGCGGCTGTTGTGTCTGAACGAGACAAAAAAATCGACGAGAATCCATAAAGCGGATTTGGTAGGAAAAATGTGAGGATTATCGTAAGGGAAGATCTACCACAAAGATTGAGTTGAGTGTGTGAGTCTAGGAAACAGAATTCGAAATTGAAGGTTGAACCATATCCCCACGTGGTGGTGACCTTGACCTCGGATGTCACCTTTGAGTCCAGTACTAGTGTAATTGCCTTCCTTCTGCTCCATCTGATGATTAGCAGTTGGAGCTCTGATTGGAAAAATAACCGGACGCCATCCAAGGATCTTTTGTCATTCAGGAATCTTCGGCTGTTAACGTTGGCTGTTGGTTGGCTGCCAATTTCAAAACCAGCTCAGGGCAACAGAGTGTGTAAGACTGAAAGAATCTTGCTTCGTACTGACTAAACTTCGACTTTGTAGCGCCACTATTCGGAGTTCGTGCTGCCGTACGTTCTGCATCTTGAACACAGGATGCCATGAATTCGCTATTATCTCTTCGCCGGCGCCTACAGCGTCCAAGTTCTTACTAACGGTCATACCCGGGCTGGCGTGAAGTCAATAGTCATTGTTGATGATCAAATGATCCCGTGGTACTCCGACAGTCCGCCACTCACTTGCTAAGCTCTGAGTCTTCCACGAAGGATTTTGCCTGCACAGTTTTGATTTATACTGAGGCCTATCCCTGGCGTCGCTAATCGTGCAGATGCTCGACGTCCCGAGCTTTGAGAGGCCGACGCCCTGACGAGCTAGGCTCTCGATAGATTTACGCGAGTCCAAACGGTGTTCTTACAGACTTACCCCAGCCACGACCTGGCCTCGTTATCATGTACTCGGGTCCGAAATACATGAGCCTCGTTCATGCACTTTGCCCTCTGTCCTTCTGCCATTGCTGCGAAACATACGTTCAAGATGACGACAACACGTGTGACAACTTTACCTGCGGAGATTCTGTCCTTGATCTTCGGAGAGGTTAGCCGTTCCACAACAACAATCTCTTCTCCACCTGATGCAGCGCAACAGCTTTACAATGCCAGCGAATGGGCAGATCTACGGGCTCTGAGATTGACATGTCATCGTTTTAATGGACTCATTGAACCCATTCTGTTTTCTGACGTTCATGTCAACCTTTGTGGATCCAAATTATTCAAGGCGTCATCCCAACTCGAGGCATTTTCCTTGCGGCGGACTCGAGTAGCCCAATTTGTGAAGACGTTGGATATTTTGTCGCTGGAGCAGCAATTTTATGACGTGGGGGTGAGTTCTTCTGTTCACGTTGCAAATGTGCGTGTTTTCTGATCAAGAATGTAGCTACAAGTACTTTGGGCTAGCCTGAAGGCGTCAAGGCATATTGGGTCTGCTATACGCTCCTTAGATAATGTCGAGCGCGTATCGTACGTTCTACTTCTTGTCCTTTCATACTTATATTCTTACCGATAATGTCTTCTCATAGATTACACATCTGCCAGTACAACCCGAAGAACAGCTCTCGAGTTGTGCTCGACGCTTTAACAAATCTTCCAAACCTCACCACTCTGACCCTTTCCGGAGATAATGCGACAAATTGGCACGACATTAATTTCCACAGTTTCAGAAATATCGTCGACTTCACAATCGAAGCCCTGGCTGGAGAACACCTAGAGCATCATCTCCACGATTTCATGATTAATAATCCTCGTCTTAGGCGTCTGTGCGTGATATTTCAGCCTCCGTACCTTCGCGTGGGATGGAAGCTTGATGTGGCCTATATTTTCGACAAGGAGAAGGGACCATTTAGTCTTGAGCATCTAGAGCTTCATGGGAGATGGAGAATATCTGACCCATCTTGCATAGGGCAGCTTGCGTCTCTTACGTCGGTTTGCCTTTCTGAGGACGATGACGAGGGAAGTAGCCTGATCATGCTACTATCTCACCTAGTCAGCCCTTTGAAGAAGCTGGTGTTTCCTCTGCCAGCTGCTAGGCGGCGAAAACAGGGAAAGAGTGATCACATTTTGACTTCCCATCTTTTTTCGTATTCGGGCCTAGAAGAATTGACTGTCAGCGCCATGGGAGTGGCGAGTCAAACGGTGCTTTTCCGAGAGGCTCTCCCTCATCATGTTGATACACTCACGAAGGTCGTCTTGGAATATGCGTTTTGGGAGCTCTCCCCTTCGGACCACGACTTTCTGACTGTATCCAAATTCCACAATCTTCGGCATTTAGAAGTGACCTTGCTGTCCATCATTCTAACAGTTAATGAAGTAGTGGTTCCAACGGCCGTAAGTTCCGTATTTTGCTTGGCTGTTGGGAGCTTAACTGAGCTACCCCTTAGGTTGCGTGGCTGGACATAGCGACTCGTTTGTACATGCTTCGCGATTTTCATGTCCGTATTACAGACATGCCAGCAACGCTCCTGCCACACACCGACGAACCCACCATGAGCATAGAAAAAATCATCCGGCACTACAGTAACTTTGATCAGAGTCGTTCGTCTCATCTTCGTGTCCATGTACACGCTTGGGAACGGATGTCCATCACATACCACATAGTTGGCGCTCGCTTTATGCCACTGTACACTTCCAGGCATACGGCTAAATCGCACGAGCTTCCTTGTGAAACTGATGGCAGACGGGAATTGTTCAGGATCTGGGCTGCTGGAATGCCTTCCACATTCATTCGTTATTGGTTTGAGGCTTATCCAGCGGGATTGTTGCTTTTTATCCTGTGCTTAGCATTCGCACTTGTAACAGCGCTTGCGGTGAGGATCTTTCGTAGATGACGTGGGAAAGCTCATGATAATCCATCTATAAGGCAAATTGGATTGGCTCCTTAGGTGCCTCGCGTGTCTTCGAGCGACCGTGTCAGGCTGTCGGGATACCCTTAGAGGAGTTACTTCAATCCGTTGAAGATAACATCATCATCATCATGTCTGCACTGTCAGAGGAATTTACTTACCAACATAGGTCCTCGTAACCAAATTAGATGCGTGTGAGATCGGGGTGGGGTGGGGTATGCTATTGTTACATACCGCTTTCGTTTTCACAACCTCCGAGAGTATATTTTTGTGCCTAACAGCCTTTCACTTGTCCCCTTCTACCACGCGCGCCTTCCCTCTCAATATCGATGGATCTCATTAGATAGAATCTCATTGTCAATCAGGAACTTTGTATAGACCGCCTAAGCATATAAGCCGTCGCAACATGTGTTCAGAGGTTCTACCCTTGCAAGAACCCCGAACTTTATAGAGCGGCGGAGCTTGCAGATAAGGATCGAAGTACTTACGGTCGTTATAGTCCGGTCTTCGCGGTATTTGGATGTGTTCTACAGTTTAATAAGTGAGAACTGCGGTCGTATTAATCCATAGTCGCGCCCACCCCTGCGGGCCGAAATGCCGTCCGTGAACGCGTGCAGTATGTAGTGTGCAATTGAACTACTAATGAACCGCGCCACACGACATGACTTTAAGCTTCGAATAATTCATTGATATTGTCCAGAAGCAACACGATGAACGAGAACAAGAACCATGTCCTCGATCGCGTTGGATTTGGGGACTAGTTGATGACCAATGGGCTCATCTTCTCTGTGTGTTTGAATATGTCGCCCTGTCAGGCACAGAGGGGGTATATCTGCTTGTACCCGTTAGTTCGTCGTCTGATGTTATCAATTGCCGTGACACAGACAACCTCGATTTTCTTTCAACGGCACAGAATCCTGAGCTGTAGCTACTTTCGCTGATGCCATGGAAGGTGTTGGGATTTCCACTGCGCATGTACTCTGCCTCATGGAGTACGATGTTAGTGATGAGATCGATGGAACCGAGGACAGAAGAAGTCGTGAAAGACTGGACAGCAAGCTCCGAGATTAGCCAATGTCTCCTCCATTAGCAGCCGCGAATGACAATGACAGGATGATAGGGTCTTGTTTTCGTGGCGATACTGTCTGTTTCAATTCCTGAGAGAGTGCTCTGACCTGTGAATATTTTGGTATTTGATGGCATTTAACTGTACAAAGCGAATCGTCACACCATTGGAGGACCTCCGGAACTTGCAGCTTACGTCTCTAGGTTTGATCGGGTTATTGGAAGCAAGCCCTGGGATCAGCTTTACACTGCTTCCAGTGCCAGGGCATCAATGAGTAGTTCAGCGCATGTATATTCGGCTATTCGGCGACTCAAAGGACACCACGGCTATTGCCCCTTTCAAAAAATACGGATGCAGAATCCGTCAAGCGATACTGAACCGCGCGGCTTCTGGAAACAGGTTTGACTGAGGCAGGTGAAAGCGCGTTTGGACCCAAGTGAAGCGCAACCTATAGATCGTGAGACGACCAAACATCTGCGGAATCATGGTTACGTACCTCTCCACTAACAGCACCACTTCGACCACTGGCCAATGGCCTTACATCAACGTGGTAAGTAGCGAGCTGCAGCAGGTCACGGAACAGCTGATCTGGTTTGTCATGGACTACCAGATGATGCCGAATAAGTAATGTTGCTTGATGCTTTACAAAATAAGGGCTTAATATGATTGATCTCGTCCGGAAGCTCAAATATATACCTTGATGCACTGAGCCCTCAAGGCGCGGCAAAATCGAAGAATTTCAAGGGCAGGAACCCCGATCCATTCCAACATCGAAACATCATCGAGAATGATAAGCGAGTCAGGAGTGCATTCCTTCAGGGCTTCGAAGACGACGTTGAATATCGGCCTCAATCCAGATTCTTCTGGCTCGAAGGAGGAAACGTCGACAAATGTAAGACTGCCGGAGTTCTTCTGCTGCGTCAAATTCACGTTCTGCAACAGATTTTAGACTTGGAACTAATGATTTGAGCATTAGATACATACGTGCTTCGATGCTATAGCCTGCCATCTCGCCCATCCTTCGGACACAGACAGAATAATTCGTTTTGCTTCCTTGTGCTCCTTTACGTGAGAAATTAGGTTTTGGTGAAGAATAAAGTCTGCAGGTGAGGGAAGCTCATCCGTGATGAGCTGTATTATTCCCTGAGGCAGGCTTAAAGGTGTAAAAGTCATGGCAGTCCGGTGTTAAGATCCTGAAAGTAAAGGCACTGCCACCGGCAACTTCCGTTTCACCCTTCCTTAGCAACTGCTATGATTCGAATGAAACGTTTCTATTGGTCTTTGAAGCTTAAGCGTAAGCGCCTGGGCGCTTGAGCTTGAACGTTTGAACCACCATGAGCATCATTGATATCCCTCCACCAGGGTCAGTTGCAACATCCTCGCACTCTAGACGACGGTTGACCAGGCCGATAGTTACACTTCACAGGCCAATAGTCCAATATCCGACACACCTCTGTTTCCTATATCGACTTCTCTTTCAGATATTCCCATCCCGCCTGTCCCAGAGCAAGTACCTTTTGGCAACCCACCGAGGTACGTCCCGTTATCCATTTTGCCTAAGACGATAGCTTAAAGTTTACAGTTATGGTATAGCAAGCCGACCAGTTGAGCCCGTGCTGTACTCATTCTCCACGGTCTCGCCGACTTCTATGCTTCTTCTTCCGCCACTTTCGGCTCCAGATACCCGCCCGCGGTATCACATCTCTGTCAGCACCAACTGCTTTACCCCAAGTTCCTATATAACGACCGTCCGAAAAGGAGGGTCAGAGGTCGGTGAACTCGTCGGGGAATTTGAGTGAGTTATTTTACCGCATCATGCTGTATCACGAATGTTGATCATGGTCTGCGCGCGTTAGAATGGGTTTGACCAGTAAATTGAAACCCCCAACTGTTTATGTCCGTGGTCAGGAAGCACTCATCCAAAACACTTTGGATGACTCCGGACGGCGCGTAGCGGTAAGCCCACATTCCTTTCTGGGTTTCTGTCGGTTCATTGGACTCCCGTGTTCAGAGTACATTATGGAAAGGACAGGATGGTAATTTGTTTTGGGATGATGGCTCGACTACAAAGAAGGTGTGCATATCAAGTCCGTGTCAGGATTTTCAAGCTCACCAACGGAAGTGCTACCGTACTGAGCACTGCAGGTCTCTTGACATCTTGGCGGAATTTAGCGTACCAAACGGACTTCGACGGCTAGGAGAGCCGGCACAGTCCACGCAACTTAAAATATATCCAGAAGGTCAAAACCACTTTGATGACATCCTGATATCTATCCTTGTTCTCGAGAGGAAGCGTACCACCTTGGCTGTGAAAGAGGAAGTTATGGTTGCCACTTCATCAATCCGAAGACCTATGAGAACTGTATACACACCTTCACCGTCTCGCGACATTGGTGCATCAACCGATGTTGGAGGACCTTCGCGACAGCGACGATGGCAAAGTTACACGGATGTTCCGTTATCCGGGGAAGGAGGTGAATACAACAGTCAACTTCATTTGCTGTAGTATGAGTATGGGTGCCTAGCACGCGTCTCCCTCTATCATCTTCTTTAAGTTCTTACTTTTGTGACACAAGGTTGTATCTAATCAATGGGAACCCTGTAATAACACTGTTTTAGTGCGGCCAATCAGCTGTTCAAACGTTCACTCTTGGTCCATCCCTTCATGATATTTGTCGCCGACATATCCGTAGCCTATCGCAGTAAAGCAAATCATCATCAAACCATCGTCAACCATCAGATATGGCTCATCTAGGTGCCAATTAATCCCAGCAGCGTCGTAACAACTGTGGGAGGTGGCCTCCTCTTCCATAGTAATAGGACCTGATGGAACATTTCCCTAATCAATCATCGCCTATCTCCATGTCACTTTACGAGCCTCGTGTGGACGTCCTCCGCCCTGCCCGTGAACCAATCACATCAGATGTCCTTTATAACCACCGGAAGATTGTCTGGTATGGGACAGGTTAAATCTACGTCTAGTCCCCGACTGACGCGTCCCACGAATGGCGCTGACCGCGGTTTGACCACCCATTTCAAGTTGACCCCGACACCGACGGTGTGGCTGTTCTGCTACGATTTGCGTGCTTTCTGGACTTGGAAACGGCGGCTTACTTGCCAAGGATGTTTCAACGATGCCAAGAACGTCTCTCTACTTGGCAGTGCTCTGAAAGATAGACGCCGCGTCGACACTGTCGTCAATATAAAACTAGTGGTGCATATACTGGCCTCGAGGACCCCTTCACCTTTTGCTCTTTTTCATCTTTTTCGGCTGGCCCTCTTTCTTCTCCTTCATTTGTATCACTGGCTGTGCCATTTCTGGTCTTCGTTCATTCTTGCTTTTCCTTTCAAGATCACCATGCAAAGCATCGGGTTTCTTCTCTTGCTCATTACAGCCCCAGTTCTAGTTGTGAACGCACATTTCGGCCATTCACATCAACGGGAAGCCAACGTACCGGAACTTGGTGTTTTGTTCCAGGGTAACCAACGGTTCAAGGAAAAGATGCAGACCGAGAACCCAACTCTGTTAACCGACCTTACTGAGAATGGACAAGGTATACTGGCATGTATCTGTTTGCTCAGGCAACGATTAAAACGCGTAATTGACAGAACCGGAGTTCATGTTCATTGGATGCTCGGATAGCCGTGTGAGCGAAGGTACCGTCTTCAACGCCAACCCAGGTACCCTTTTCACGGAGCGCAACATCGCGAATCAATTTGTGGCCGAGGATGCGAATGCGTACGAGTTGATGGCATGTTTGGTTCGAGTCTAACAGCTTCGCAGGCAATCAGTCGTGGCATATGCCGTCTCTGAGCTTCACGTTCAGCACATTATTGTGATGGGTCACTACGGGTGTGGCGGTATTGCCGCAGCGATCGCTACCCCCCCGGAAGAACCACTAGATGCAGCGAATACTGCTGTGCAAAACTGGATTGCTCCCATCCGAGCGCTGTACCAGAATTCAACGAGGTATGCCATATCCTTGTACCGCGTATTGTCGGATTCTGAATACGCCCAATAGAGCGGAAATCGTTTCACTTCGAGAGAAGAACGCTGCGCTTGAAGTGGTCGAAGAACCAGAGCCAGACGAACGCAAGTGTTGGCCCTCATTCTCTTCGGTGACTCTTTTAAATAATCTCCTATCTCTGCAGCCGGTTTCCGTGCTCTCGTCGAGGAGAACGTCAAGGTTAGTGTTCAGGCTATCGCAACATCCACTGTCATCCAAGATGTACGTTGTCTCGCCATTCCAACTACTAGCTGTGTGTCTGACGGACTCTACAGCACTTTGCTGCCCTTGCTCAAGGCGGTGAAGTAGAGACACTAGTCCAGGTGTTCATTCATGGGTGGGTGTACGATATTGCCAACGGCGAAATACAGAGCCTAGGCATCAGTGTCGGTCCCCCAGGAGTCGAGATCCCTTCTGTTCCGTTCGCTTCTGTCACTAGTAGCGAGAGGGTACGGCCTTTGGAAAATACGTCAGAGGACCCAGTACTTGTTTGTCAGAAATTGTGCAAGGCAAAAAGGAATTTCCTCTAGTGAATGGTCTAGTGGTGCCTGCACTGTATTTCGATGGCTCCTCGCCTGTAACCCTTAGTACTCATACATATAACAGTATCAGTGGAAGGCTTGCTTCATGTGACGAATGGCTAAAAGACTGATCAATCTTGCGAGTATCAAGTTGCTCTTTGGTTCCCTTGTCTTCAACTTCCTGGGAGAAAAGGGAATCGAAGCGGGGGCATTTCCGTCAACCTGACTTCGATTGCTGCTGTGCTCTTCGGTAAACGCTTTCCAGGAGCTGTCTTTTCTAAGTCCATAAACGTTTCACAAAGCTCCGATTTATATTAACAGTGAGGTTTGGCGAAACTCTAATTAGAGTCTCATTAGTAAAATTACATGGGAGCATCGATAACGGCCAAAGACTGCAATTGCACCCTCAGTACATCAGTCCAGTTCGCGCTACCATCGATATCTACCACAAAGGTGAAAGCATATATGCATATATATCATAGGCATCATTGCCAACATAGCACAGTACGTAGGGATGGTACGTCTAAGATGAACGTGCATTTTTATATGCTTAAAGCTTGTTAAGCGAAGCAGCGGCAACATTCTGTCCGGCTGCCTTTGCCCGCTTGCGTAACATCTGAGTGGACTTGTTGCCACGGAGTCCACCACCCCACTGTCGGCGCTGCTCCTCGTACTTGTCGGAGCTAAATAGCATTGTCAATGACATGAGTCCCAGAGATGATGACCAAACTCACAAGTTGGCCTTGGCAGCGCTGATGAGGGTAGCAAGCTCGCGCTGGTCCTCGCTCTTGACTTCCTGCAAGGCGACGACAGCAGAAGTCTTCTTGTGCACGACGGTACCGAGACGAGCCTTGCCCTTGACAATGACGTAGGGGACACCCATTTTGCGGCAAAGAGCAGGCAGGAAGACCACAAGCTCAATGGGGTCGACATCGTGGGCGATGACGACCAGAGATGCTTTCTTGGCCTCAATCAAGGCAACGATGTGGTTAAGACCATATTTAGCGAAAAGAGGCTTCTTGGTCTCCTGCAGGAATCCTGTGAGTAAACGAGCATAACTAGAATGATCAACACATACCTCCTTCTTTCCCTCAGCAGTGGCAGCAGCAGTGGCCTGTAGACGGGCCTTCTTCTCCACGGTTGACTCTGGGCGGTATTTGTTCAAAAGCTTGAACAGCTGTGTAGCGGTGTTCTTGTCCAAGGTGTGGGAGAATTGGGCGATAGCGGGAGGGACTTTTAGGCGCTGGTTGAGGATAACCTTCTGGCGCTGAAGACGGACGTATTCAGGCCACTTGACGAAACGTGTAAGGTCTGCCTGGTGTTGGATGTCTTGTCCTAGATGGATAATCAGTCATGAACGAGATAGCTCTAAAAAGAGAACCTACCGATACCGAAGTTTTTGGGCTTAGCCTCGAACAAAGGGTTCTTCTTTGCCTTGGTCGCCTTGCTGGCGCCAAAGGGAGCGGCGGCGGGCTTCTTAGCAGATCCTGACTTGGGAGCTTTGGGCTGGTCATCGAGGCGAGGCAGTCAGCAAAACGGCCGACTCTCTTGTGCCTCGGAGCTCTAGCGCCGTGCACTTTACAGTACATGGCCCAGCATATCGCTTCATTGCATGAGCTCAGCGATTAGAATGAATGTATGCATGCATAGACAGCTGTAAGTCGAAATTTGAGTATGCCTGCGAACGTCATCCTGGTGAAAAACTTACCATCCATCTCATTCCTTCACCAAAGAGGGCCATGTTCGCACCGACACTAGAGCTTCGAAGGCCATGAACAGGATTCTCACCATTTTTAACGATAGTCTTGAGGTCTTGAGGGTAAAAGAGCTTGAGGACGAAGGATGAGTCGGGCCCTGACCTCAGAAAATATGTGTATGACTAAGCGATCGGGTTGAGCGTGCCGATATATTGGGAATTATTTAAATAATTACATACAAACTCTTGGACTTGACATTGATGTTGAACACGGCCACGGACGGGCGCTAACACGCTTTCCCACCATGTCATCGAAGGAACACGAAGAAAGACGACGCGTACGAGGGCCTCGAAGGCTATTTTCTACTGACTCAACGAAAACATCGTCTTCTCGTCGGTCTTCGTCTGATGTATCTCTCTCTGACGATGATACTCGAAGACACAATACCCGGGCACAATCCAAGTTCTCTCCATTATCTCAGCTGGATGAAGTGCCGCATGAGGAGCATGAGGGGTGGATGAGGCAGGGCATAGTTGACTCCCCCCTCACCACCCCAGACAACCCATTTGACGACGTGCCGTTGCCTCGCTCCGAAAGTCCCAGACCAGCAAAGCCCAAGCTCGAAATTCGGACCGGCCCATCGCTACTGTCAAAGGCATCCGCTAGCTCTGACAACGGCCCTCTTCCATCTCCAGGAGCTGCGCGGTGGGACCATATTCGCCAGCACGTTCTGCCCGTATCTGCAGGTTCCTCCGGCGCTTCGAGAGCCCCGTCTACACATGTAACGTCTTCCTTGTCTTCCTCTTCGCAGAACGTTTCCCGTGGGCCTACTCCCAAGACATCCCGATTTGTTCAGAGACTAGGATTCAAGCAGGTGGTTGAACATGCCCGAGAAGTTATCGTGGATGACAATCGCAAGTTTTCCTACGAGCTACAGAAGGTGTGCTGGCTGGCTAGGCATGATGAGCCGTCCTCCGCAGTGAAAACCGAGCAGCATGGAGCGCCCTACCTCCCCTTCATGTCCAGTACATCCCTCAATATGCACGCGCCCTCCATGTCTATGAGCGTTTCTAACAAGAAGCATGACATGCGTCGCCAGTCTATGCAGTCTTTAATATCCTCCCCTCAGAGTTCAGCTTCCCTGAAGCAGCTTTATCATGTACTACTACTTCACTCGACGCCGGCCCCCGACGATAGGGAGCCGGCACCACAGCTCCCGCTTGAGAATTTTGTCCTATCAACGCTGTTAATTCCATTTCTCACCCTCGAGAAAAACATCCGTCTTGATGAAGAACGGTGGTTTGCTATCGAAGCATTTGAGATTATTCGGAAAACCTGGAAACCTTTGGATGAGGCATGCGCTTTTCTCTGTAAAGTTCTGTTCTGCCACTGACTAGACAGTAAGATTGCAGGTGTCGAAAGAAGCATGTGGTGTATCAAGGCGGCACTTATTCCCCCTGCTCCCATTCGCATACGGCTCGTTACGTCGCTATGGCACCTAACTGTTCCCCCGGAAAGTTTTTCCCCTGCAACCTCACCTACCACGTTACAGGGTCTTTGTCAAGGCTTGTTTTCCCTTCTTCCTTGGGTGCAACTTCACACGGAAGAAGGTAAACTGTTGACTCAGGTCATACATCAAGTCCGTACTGGGTCGTGCGGTGAATTGCAGAAAGCATCGATCGAAAGCGAATTTAATGCATCCCTTGTCAGTGGCGACATTTTTCAAACCATTCGCGACACGCTCGTCCTTGAAGCTCTCGGAAAGTGCATGGAAAATTCAACCGACGCTGACAGGCGGTGGCTACTGGTGAACTCCTTAGAGGCAGGCAGCTACTCTCAACATCACTGGCTGCGTCTAATATATGCGTGCTTTCTTTAGGAACAATGGCCCATCACACCCCAAGATTCGGCGCTTTCACCTGTCTTGGAAGCCATACACTCACGCAAATTGAATGTGTTCGCGCGCGTATTTTGCTCACTGCTAGAGTCCACATCCCCAGAAAGTAACAGGCGAGCGAATGACGCTCAGCATGTAATCAAGTTCCTACAAACGCGGGTGATTCCAGAACTGGATCGGCTTTCAGCAAAGAACCTCGAGGCAAAGCGCGACGTTATAAAGTCTATCCTGATTATATTAATGGCCGAAGATATGAACGACGTTGGTCGTTGGTGCATATCCATCATACGTCGCTGGTATCGAACCGCGGGTAGTTGGAAAGATAATTTTGAAGAGGGGTTGAAGCTTGTTGTAAGGCGGACTAAAATCGTGTGTACAGTGTGTGCTGATCTGCAACTCTAGATTTTGGAAGGGCAATGGCAATTCGTCATCGTCATTCTAACTTCGTTGATTGAAGTCCTGCCGCAAGATGTTCGGAAGCCAGTTATAGCGTATATGCTACCGCTATTGAATGACGTGAGTCGTAGGTTGCTTAGCTTCATCACTGCTTTAATATTTGCTCCAGCGCTTAGTTGACAATCCTCCGCCACTTCCCTGCCTTGCCCTTACCACTTTGTTCAATGGCCTGTCACAGGCCTATCCTCAGATCTTCTATAAACCCCTCTTTCTCTGTGCAGCATCTGTCAAAGAGGTCGCTGTTGTCAACCATCTCTGTACGATTACAATAATATCAAGAGTTCTCCCCGACTTTTGGGTCCGTGATGCAGAAATGATATCTGTCGCGGTCATGAGTGACATCGGGGGTAGCGGTGATGCTAATGGCAAGGCAAAGGCAAAGGAGGGTGCATGGGGAAACGCCCGACTGGGACAGTCTGTTCTGCTGGTCGAGCTAATAGGAAAGGTACAAGGTATAAGGCGGGATAAGGAGAATACCTCGGTCAGTCGGTCCTTTCTGCAACAATCATAGCCTCATGACTTACATACCATAGATTTCGGAAGTTGCTTTTGTTGAGATGATCAAGTTCGCTATTGAGTTAGAGGCTCGTTTGACCCTTATGCTCCAGGTCAAGGTCGGTGCCCCTTGTTGTACTGTGTATCTGGTAACTAAGCTGCGGATAGGAACGCGCATTCATGGTACCACCATCCCAGCGACTATTGTTTTGCGTTCTATTCAGAGAAATCAGACTGTTAACACGCTCGATGAAAGGGTATGTCGAGTGGCTTTGATATTCCAGCCATTCTAAATATGCCTGAAGCGCTCCTTGGTTGCCCCAGATCGTCTCATGGTACATCAGTTACCACAATGATCCTGAGCAGGATGCCTTCAATAAAGAAGTCAACGACGCAGTCACCACTATCCAATCTCTTTTCGTTATGGCACAGGATGCACATTCCCATAAGGTAGCTTGACTAGTCCTCTAGAAAAGCACCCGCTTATTCTGTTTATGAGAACTTAGCGTCGTAGCACTAGGCTCTTATCCTTCGCGCTTGACCCCGCTACTCCCAACGCCAATAACGGATTGGAAATATTCGCCGTTTTAAGCCAGCAGTCGAAACTAATTAAATCTTTATCGAAAGGCTATATCTCTCGGGCAATGAAGCTTTTGGTGACTATGTCTCTTCTGCTGACTCCAGACAATCTGCGGCAAGTAGGGCCCATTGTATGGCAACGTTACTTGGACGAAACTGAAGCATCCATTCTAGCATCGGTAAGCACACCACTGCTTGACTTGGCCATCCCTTTAACATGAATGCAGGCATGCTACTTGATCATGCAATGCGCCGAGAAAACCTCCGTCGATCTTCAAGCCCTCATAGAGAATGATTTGACTAGGTAATGTCAAAACCTCTATATTCCGCCATATCCTGACCGTGTCACCAGTGCGGAGCATGGTACGAAGCTCAGGGCTGTCCGACGCATGAGCACATTGTCAAATTGGCGCTTCCAGATAGCATCCCAGCATGTCGTATCTGATCGTCAGCACCGCCCTTTCAAACTGGCTCGGGGACCACTTCCTTTTATTGCAACAGACATGGGGTCAAGCCAATATGTCCAAGATGACGACTATCTTGAGACAAAAGATACCCTTCCGTTGGAAATGAGGAAGCGTTTGGCCGAGATTGGGTGGGTAGAAGACGACACTCCCGTCAACCAGCAGATGGAGTGGATCCGTACACCTATGTCGTTACTTCCAATCCAACAACTGGATCGCCTCGATTTCTCGAATACGGAGAGTTTCCTATCATCTCCCATTGTCAGCCCAGCATCTTCCCCTCAGAAGGGGTCGCCCATCCTTGGAGACGCATCTGACGAAGTCGCTCTTCTTCGGCGCAATTCGAGCTCTGGTGGTCCTATGTATGGTGTAAAACGAAGGGCCGTATTTGTGCCAACGTTAACCCGTATCTTCCCTCTTCTCGCTTCTATGGCCTTTGATGAGGACTTCACTATTGCATGCAGTGCTCGCAGTACTGTCCTTGACCTGATGCGTAACGATGCTACACTGTTGGCCAGGCCGGTTTTGGATCTTCTTGTGGAAGGTTCAAAGAATATATCAGCCGCAGTTGACTCACTTCGTGCTCTGCTTCATGTACAACAAAACCTTCCCCCCTCCATGGCTCATCACGTTTTCAATTATTTGGCCGGATTTCTGAAACACAATGCGAAGAACGCCTTGACGGAGGAAGCATTGTTTGAATACGCGCACATCATCCCCATAATTGCCAAGCTGGTTCCGCAAGTCAGTGACTTGTCGTTGCGAGACTTCCGAAGAGCCAAAATCGATACTTACTTTGTCCCTTCCGGCGCCTTGTGGTTCCCTCCTAACTCAAACCCATACATGTTTCCTTACTCTGCGGGAGGGACTAAGAATAATTCGGGAGACGTTTCTCCCCGCCTCATTGCCGTGACGATGATTCGCATCTCTCAAAACATCCTCTTTCTTGACTTGCTCAAGAAAAATCCTCAGGATGTTCAACTGGTCAGAAAGAGCATGTCCAAATTAATCCTCCCTTCCATGGATGATCCATACGAGGCACGAATGCTTGAACTCAAAGATTTCGTTCCAAGGAAAGGGACCGGGAGTAGCAGGACACAATCACGCAATTATAAATCAAGAGCTGTGTCCGTACTTCTCTCTCGAAGCTATCTACCACTTGTTGCGCAAGTGTTCCGTTCTATGTCCCGGCACTTGAACGACAGGAGCGAATTGGCGGTTCTGGTTGATGGGCTGAATCGGATTCTATTAGCTCATGGCCACGACATCGGTATTGTCAGCCAAGCGTTAATTGGTTAGTGCCCCCTTTTTTAGCGTTACGATTTGGTTGCTAAGTGTGATCAATAGCATTCATGGTGGCCAGCACTCGGTTCCATCGTCTTTTCATATCGCGGGGTGGATATACTCTTTTCATGCCCGCGATCATAAAAGTCTACACCGAAGCCGAATCCCATTTGGGAATCAGACTTGCAATTGAATATGCCGTTAACAGGTTCTTCGCTCACCATGGAGAAGCCTTTGTATACCAAAGTATGGACGCAATGGCTCACATTATGGCTACGACGAACATCGAAGCGGAATGGGTCGCTAAGAGCGTATATGCCCTCTTTTCGTCCCTGAGAAAACCCATCTCTCCGGCTACTCAAGATGCTGCCGGGATCCACAATTCTAACAAACTACAAGAGCGAGAAGCCCTTCTTGTTCTCACCGCAGAAGAGAAGCCCCAGACGTTCTTGGCGTCATTGCGGCCTAGTGGAGGTCAGGGGAAAACCCCCATCACTATTGATATACCCGAAGAATATGAAGCCAAAAGACTGACAGTGGACAATTTCGTCCGGCTCTTTCTTACGGTCATAGCGCATGATTTAACCATTATACGCTCTGAACAATTCTTGAGATTCCTTCGATTCCTTACTCCGCATCTGTATCATGCCTCCTCTTCAGCGAGGAACGTCTTGCAACAAGGGATTGAAGCATTGGGCATGGTGCTCCTCAGGGCATCGTCTAAAACCAAGGCTGAGGCTCCGAGCCGTCTGGTGGAAGAGGATCCTCAAGACGTAGCGATCGATGAAATTCTAGATCAGCAACTGCACGAAAAATCTAAAACTCCTAGTGATTTCGTGTCGATGCGTCTTCAGTATCTGTACCTTATCGTCGCATTTACGAGAGCTGGTGGCCATCTATCCGCGCAAACATCTCATAGAAACCTAGAACTTGTCAAACTACTCCTTCGTGAGTCCACGAACGAACTCGACAACGCCATTGCGTCGTTTCTAGCAGATTACATGAAATCAGCTTTTGAGCAAGGTCCCGCCCGAGATATCAAAGAACTTGTCGCCTTCCTGAAAGATTTGGCCCCCGTCGTCAGCTCGTATTCACTCACCGTCGACTTCTCTGGAGTATTTGAAACCACTTGCCGTCTTTGCGCCAATCCACAATACGCCAATGATCCGGGCTTCTCTCAATTGATTGTTACCCAGATATGCTCGGCGGGTCTCAAGGCATGTGCATTAGCCGCGACGGAGAAACTGCTGTTCACGCTTCCTTGCCGAATATCATTGGTCAAATTGGCGAGCCAAGTTGTGTTCTTATGGGGAGCGGATATCATGACTGAGATGGAAAAACACAAACCTACTCATGACTTCTTGGCAGGAGTTCTTCTACCCTTTGCACTGTCCATGCAGACGGCGACGGAGATTGACATGGATCGAGGACGCCTAGAACCTTGGCATCGAGAAGCCCATGCCCGTGCTTGGGTACGGCTCCTCTCATACATCATGTCGGCTTGTCAGAAAACCAGACGTCTTGCAGATGCAGCATTGTTCCGGGAGCGTTCCAAATCTCAAGAGCGCTCACCTACATTGGGAGGAAGAAAAGAGCAGCTGTGGTCCTTTGTTATCGCGTTGCAAGTCTTGAAGATCATCGTAGTCCGTGCTCACAGAGATCTGTCTTTCTCTCTCCCTGACGTGTGGGTGCGCATTGCAACTTTCTTACAGTCAATGCTGTCGGAGGGTAGCGCGGAATTTGCTTCGATGTCTCGAGATTACTCTCCGTCTCCGTCTCCTACACCGTCCCCGAGATCTAGTGGCCTGTTCGACGCCACGTTCTCTCCGTCATTACACCGAACATCTTTGCCTCAACAGACTTTCTTTAGTCCCCGCATGATTGACTATTGCCTGTGGTCTCTCCTCGAGTTGCTTTGCATCCATCGAACGCCCTTGATTCTGCAGATGCGACTTTTCATCCAAGAGAAAGTTTTGACGTTGGATCAAGACTTGGGATTTCAAAATACCTCTTCCTCGTCGAAAATCTCACGACCGGTTTCTTCCGTTTTTTCAAAGCCTCGACGACGCTCGGGTCTTCCATCCCCGGACATTTCACCACGAATATATCCTTCCGCTTCCTTGAGTATTCAGGATAGTGGCCTTTTCTCTCTTTCCAGTCGACAATCCATGTCAAGTCCCATTTCTACGTCCATGGTTCGAGATACGCATCGTATCGTCCATCTTGGACTTACACACCAAGGCCATTCTCTCTCTCTCAGCTCACGAGAATCCGGCCAGTCCCAAGCGAAAACGACCAAAGTCAGATCACTGTCCCTCATCAAGGCGACATATCGTAGAATTCGAATCGTGCAAAGTTACATGGGCTATCAGTCGATGTTACTGCCACTTCCTGGAGATGGTGAGAGTGGTCAAGATGCCTCTCCGTCGACATGGACGAAGATACAGGCACTTCAAGAAGTCGTGCGTGAGACGCAAGAGCTCATCGAAGAGTTCGAAGAATCGCAGGCAGCAGAAAGTGAGATGACTATAGTTGATGCAGATCAATCTTTGGGACATTAGTGTTCTGTCATTTTAGAAAGAACTAGGACTTCCAGATCCATTATGTACTAATATGGTTTATTTAACGCATCTCAGGTAAAGAAACGGAATAAATGTAACGTCTGCAACAGCTTCTCACGTAAGTGCTCACTCGCAGATACATTGGCCATTACTCTGGGGAGTATCTAATAAAACTCGTGAACTTTTCCTATTGATTATACATCAGGGATAATTTCCATCCTTCCTTTATCATATCCATGAAACTGCAAAAGACGATGTCGAAGAAGAAAATCAACCTCTTATACATGTGAAACAATAGAAACACCCAATTGACAGACACACAGAGAGGACGGTGAAGAGGAACGCTGTTATCAAGAGCTCAGAGCAGAATGCAGCATAGTAGTTCATAAAGAGCAGCCAATTATCGTGATGTTCGAAAGCGCGTGAAGATCTTGCTGATCAATCGTACAAGGGTCCATAGTGCGAGAAAGCATTTGCTTGAAAGTGATGAGGCGGGGGGTGTCGACGACGGGTAGGAGCTCCTAGGAACGAATCATTTCCCCACCTAAAGGCAAGATCAGCGGCGACAAGGGACAGGTGCGGAAGGTTGATCATACTCAGAGGGAACAGAACTGGATCTGGAATTGGACCTAGTGTTACAAGAGTGAGAGTGGACATGATGTGACGGATATCCAAAAGCCTGGTGGTAGGGATAGGAAATTTGAGGAACCGACTCCATGCTGTCGTAGACAGCGCGACCATGGCAGTATGGTCTTTCCGGTTTGCAAGATGAGTTCGAGGGATAGTGGAATGGTCCGAATGCAGGAGCGAAATGCGTTAAGGATCCGTCAGTTGGTGCAGATGAATAGGGCCCCTCGACGTCATACTGTCCTGCGGGCGATCGTTGAGGGACACTAGTCGCAATTTGCACATATTGAACATCGATGCGATAGTTCGCATAGCATTGGCCTTGAAGAGCTTCTTTGGCCTCCCGTGCGCTTGTAGTCGATGAGTATTCTACCCTGACAGATATCGCACCTGAGACAGAAGGCGGCTCTATGATGTCCAGTCTACTGATCTTTCCAAAGGGATCCAGCAACGGATGCAAGTCGCGAGGCTGAGAAAACAAGAGAGCGGGAAGTTTGCTGATTAGGAGAGTATTCGTTGGTAGCGTTGTTGTCGTGAACGCAGCACTGTCTGAAAGATTTGATCCAAAAGAGGAATTCGGCGTAATATCGGAGGATGAAGGCTGGCTGTCTTCTTGAACGTCTTCTATAGCCATACGAGAGCTGTGACTATGTGATTCGAACAGAATAGCCCTGTCTCCGCCGTCTAGAAAGCCTATGTCGGCCCGCAAGTGTTAGCGCCTCCCGAAAAGCACTAGAGGGATATGTTTACCTTGAGAGCGTTGTACAATTGCCCACGAGATATCGATGGTATGTCCTCTGTAAATAGAGTGCATATATGCACGATAGTAGCGAATGTTGAGGAAAGTCGTACCTTATCTGGCTACGAGTGAGAGATAGCATTGCATTCCGGGCTTGCTCATGACCCGACATGACCACGAAACCACGCCGGCGAGAAGCGTTGTCCACTGTAGCAAGGATTACGCAGTGCGCGACAGCTCCATACCGAGAGAAAATCGATGACAGCTCAGCTCTATGAGAAGAGAGAAATTAAAACCAACTCTCCCAAAATCACAGAAATGCTCACTTCGTCAGATCAAAAGGTAAACCGAGGACGTATAAGTTGCGACGATCGTCAAGGCGTTTTGGCATACACCCGTCATCTTCGATAGGTACCACGGAACTATAGAACAAGTCAGGAGTCTAGGTTACATGAGGGTCGATATATGCGTGTTGTACATACAGCGGTGTACCCGAGACGGTATATCCTGACATACACAGCGCTTTTCTGTGCAGAGGTCAGTGCGCCGGTAAGGGATTAAACAAGATGGCACTCGCTTGCAAGCATCACGATTGAAAAAAGAAATGTCAAGATGGTGTCCGGCGGCGTCTTTAACATCGGCAGAGCTACGAACATCGCCTAGGACGATATCATATTCAGCCAGTCTCTTTTCACTAATCGTAGAGACTCGCCTATCAACGTATTGAACAAGGATATCACTTCTTGACGGTTGACTAGAATACATTTGTAAATGAAAGCACAGAATTCAAGGAGAGGAACGTACCGTTCATGGGCATGTTTTCTATTCTGACGCCGAAGGTAGTCTTGACGTCGCGGTTGTGTTTGCTTGGCGGACGGGGATATGGAGTCATTTTTTAAGCAAGAAGAGGAAAGGGATCGCTATAGCAAAAATCAAGAAAGTGATAGAGAGTATGTAAACTGGGCGTCGGTCGACGAATAAGCAAGAAGATGGGAGTACAAGAGCAAGAGGTCCCGGCCTTTGCCGCCGATCTCACTGTCGAATGTCGAAATCTGGTTCCCACGCCACAAACGCGTCTGCCAACTCTCATGATACCCATTTCTCTCTCGGCTCTGCCATTGCCTCCCTCAACGCTATCGTCCTTAACGAAGGCCGGATACGAGACCCTGCAGGATGTGCAAGATATCTCTCCTGAGGACTTATCTGAAGGTTTGTTCATGGGGGATTCTCCTTTTTATGCACTGTCCCCTCACGATAACTGCTAGAGCTTGATATACCTCTCTCGACATTGCGAGCACTAATATATTCACAGAGAACCCGCACACTACCTCAATCTACTCTTCCGTTGACGCAGACTGTGTCGCTATCTAACTTGTCTAGAAGCAGTGAAATGAAGGCCAGGGTATCTACCTTGTGTGCTCCTCTAGACCGACTCTTATCTGGAGGAGTTTCAAGGGGGTCTGTTCTGGAGATATCTGGTGCTCCTGGAACCCCGAAAGAAATCCTGGCAGTAAATATAGTGGCATCATTTGTCAAAGCCGGGGAACGCGTCCTATTTGTTGGTTGGTCAGAACGCACTGGAAATCGCGTGCTTGACTAATCGGAACTCAGACATCCAGAACATGACCAATGCGGTGACATTAAGACGATCTCTCAAAAGTATGTGTTTGCCTATTCTCTGGTATCTTATCTGCTTCCTCATGGCACGAACAGATATCCCAGATATCCAGACGAACTTTTTGGAACTCGTTTCCTACGTGCCAATGCACACGCTTTCTGAAGTTATGAAATTCATGTACAACCTTTCGTCCTATCTACGAGTAAACCCAGAAGTAGGCAATTCCTCGGGCAGGATTTTGGCGTGACACATATCCTTGCTTTAGGTGGCTTTGCTCGTCATCAATTCCATTTCATTTCCGTTTCAAACGTCTCCGACGTTAACTCTACAAGTTAAGACTTCTCTTCTGGACCGCATTAAACAGACGTTCTCGAAGGCTTGCGCGACTAATAACTTAACGGTAGAGTGCACAGCCACCGCCTCTGATAAAAACTGATCCCACGTTCAAAGATCATCACGACTTCCCAGCTTGCTACGAAGTTACTGAAAACAGACGGAACTGCGGGGAACTTTGACACAGGAGCAAGGGGCATCATGGTTCCGCAACTAGGTATACCAGATCATGTGTTCCGACTCGAAACTTAAACCTTTTTCTAGGAGCGTATTTACCTACTGGAAGGTCTTACCGTGTCATATTATCACGCAAGACACGAATGTCAGGGTAAGATCCCCCTCCTCTCCACGCGATAGATCTTAGACATCCCGAAGTAGAACTCTGCGATTGTTGCATTCACCTGCTGCTGTACACCAGGACAAAAGGCCTCACGTGCTTGAAGAACCATATGCAATGGTAAGAAATTTCCAAGCCGACTTTAAAACCCAGCGTTGAATTTTCGCAGGATGGCGGTATAATTTCATCTGATGACAATGCATTTGGAGAGTGGCGATGAACTGACAGTGGACCCTGCCCTGACACGTACTTTGTTGTGCCGTTACTTACATTTAGACTCGTCAATGTATGCAGGACAATGTCTTCTCGAAGGGGTTCTATCCGGGGTACTTAAACCGATCCCCCTTTATCTATCCTTGTATAGGAGGCACCGATCGCCGTTACGGTCCCTTCAGTTAAAAGACGAAGCCGTTGAATTGGCATCATCTGTTCATTAACCGCCCAACTTCTTACAAGCCTACTCCATTCACCGACGCGTCGACATGCCCTCTATCAAAGTAAAATCGAGTTCCGGCAGCCTAACCTACAACTACGCCATTTCGACACCAACATCATCCAATGCTAAATCTATCGATCCAACATTGCCTACTATTCTATTTCTCCACCCTGTCTACATTGGCATAGATATCTTTCAAAGTGCGTATGCTACTGATTTAGCTCCAACGTGTTCTAATTCCATTGCAGTGCAATTTGGGGATTGCGCTCTCCGGAGGTTTAACCTCGTTGCGATGGATCTGCGGGGGCACGGGGAAACCGGAGGTACCGCTCCAAAGAATTACGGGCAGGATGATGCAGCAAAAGATATCGTGAAATTCATGGCAAGTTAACATCATCATCTGCGATGTCTTATTGAACTAGCCTCACAGGAAGCGCTCCGGCTGCCACCATGCCACATCTTCGCGCTCTCGATGGGAACTATAATCGCGCTTCAAATTGCTATTTCCTATCCGGAGAAAGCCCTTTCTTTGTTCCTCGTATCTGCATTGGGCCTTGAAGAGGTACAGTGGAATTTCGCATCTATTTCCGACGCCCTGATGATGACCTTTGGCATAGCCGGCGGATGTCGCACAAGGCAGACAAGAAATTGCGGATTGCTGGATCGAAGGTTTCAAAGGTTCAACGGTCGACGAAGCGGCGCTCTACGATGCGGTGTATGGCGCTCTTCAACTCGGTTTCAATAGTGAACAATCTTCTATGGTCAGAGCGTAAGTCCATTCACACTTTTTAATCAATTACCCCTAACGAGTATTTTTTTCAAAGTTTGGTCAAGCGTACGTTACCGCAGGCTATGACCAATTGGAGTGTGAAGAAACTCGACACTTACAACACACTCACGGTCAATTTCTTCACCAAACGAAAGGCACATTCTCCGGGAAACCTGTCAAAAATTCTCGCCCCTGTTAAGTTGGTCCATTGTACAGCAGATATCGCATACCCCTTGGAGCTTTCAGAGGAATTCCTGAAGAACCTCCAAGATGCCGGGGTAAAAGCTTCCCTCGATACAATCGACGGAGCATGTCATTTTGGTTGCGTTACGCATTCAGAGCAGTCAGTAACATCACACTCCTCATTTAACTGGTTTTCTGATTCGCTGCACAGAGTCAATCCCCTTTTCGCTGATTTCGTTTTGGAGAACACGGCGGCCCAGATACCTCCGACGCCATCGTCTATTGTTTCACCATTTGAGGCGGGTTTGATTAAAGCCGGTTGGTCAAACGATGATTCAGACGACGAGTAAAAAAATCACATTCCGTGTATAACTTCAATCTCGTCTCCTTTCACTGGGAACTTGTTGGGACTTTCATCTGTACTATATGTAACAATTGCAATGTAGAATCTAGAACTCAATGTACACATTTACTTTGTCCACACTGGCTGTAAGAAGCACGCTGCGTTGGCCAAACTTGTCCTTTGAATCGGCGTTGAGCAGCCACCAGTTGCATCCCTCACAAGGAACTGTCACATATGTGAAAATTTTACGTACATGTAATTTTAAATAATGCTTCCACTCGCATCTACCTGCTCCGGCGTTTAGATCTTTCCTTCCTTCAAACCTGGGAGAGCGCTCAAGAGATCAATATGTGGCCGTAATCTGGATCTGTTCAATCGATTTCGCGGGATTTGACATAGAACCCATCATGCGGCGCATATCAAAATTTGCCGCGAAGGTAGAACACCAATCTCATTTATCAAAAACTTTAGCAAGCTTTAGAGCGCGGTGACCCTGGACTAAGTCACCTTTAGAGGGTATCATTAGAAATGTACCCTCCCTTGGATTTTCCCATCGATTTTGGTGGGCGGGCAGATGTTCATGGAAGCAATTGTATAAGTTGCGGCTACTGTTTTTGCCAATTTCATGTTGCAACTCCGAGTTGTTGAAAAAGGTACTACGCCCGTCATCGATTCATCTCCGAAGATTTCGGCCACCTCTGACCGTGTCAAACGAAGGGATCGAATCCTCGGCGCGGCATTGACGAGTCAGACTGAGGCTTATGCCGCATGCGCCGAAATTTTGGGTAGACTTTGTTTTCTAGAACCGGAAGCCCATTCTTCGAGTTCTGGCTACTTTACTTGGAACCCGCCGCTGTCCATCTTTGCTTGACAGTTTCTTCCTCTCAGGGCGACAAATACTGGGAAGACTACCATCTACTAAAAGCTACGACGAGGTCGTCATGTTCTTTTCGGTACACACGGGAAGCAGTAATACATTCCGTGGGCCCTGTACAGGTGGCGTGGGCTTCGCTACTTGTGCGATGTTCTCGATGTCAAATTATTGGTTGTCCCTATTGGCATAGAGAGAAACCAACTATCTTCTACTTACTCTGGGTGGCACACCGTGGCAGACGGGTCGCGCCACTGAAGAGACGGACACGATACATCTACCCTAGCTGAAATATGCAGATATAATTCCTATCTAAGGTGCTCGTCGGAATATTGAGCTGGTAAACAGCGAATTTGAAACGCCTCGGGCGAATGCAAACGTGATACGAAGCCGATGCATCCGGTCTCTCAAGAAAGGTATTCGACTTTACTTTGTTCCCCGGGAACAAGACCGTACCAGGCGAGATCTGAACCGTCGAATAGATTCACCCGGTCAAGCACACAGCGTCATATGCTCTCCAATTTCGACGTCCGCGTTTGATTACTGGAATACCCCACTACTGAAAACAATATAATACAACATACAGCTCGCGTAAGATTCATGTCACGTCATGAGGGAAGAAACAAGGGTAATGCAATCACCAGAACTTGCCAAACACGCTTCCCCTAGGACCAAGTATCATGCCAACCCCTTCTTGGATGGCGACACTGACCGGTCGCATTGGTGCAGAATCAAACACATGGGGGCATGGTTGCAACAGTGGAGGTGAACCTAACCGAGGATTCTCCAATTCGCGTTCGTATATCGAGGGTTGGCGCGGAGACATCGCGAGTGCCTCATACTGGGGCTCATCGAAGCATTTCCGAGCTGCGCGAAGCCGGTGCAATACCTAAGGCGTATTATCAGATTTTATCGGCGCTGTAACATGGACGGCTCCTACCTGCTCGTAGAACTCGATCTCTCCGTCCAGGTGGTCCTTGGTGAGTGTAGAGAAATCTTCATTCTTTTGTGTGTGAAATGTTTCCATTTCCGCCATAGTTGTGTTCAGCACAGTTTCGCAGCGTGCAGCCATATCTTCGTCGGCCTGAATATGATATCACTATAGAACCTGACTCCAGCCGATATGACACATACATGAATCTCCTTCGTGCATTCTCGATACCGAGTCAATGTAGATTTGTGCGTGCTCACCACACCCTGAATATGAAATGTCAAGAGTAGAAGAACCACATAAAAGGGTAACGAGCACTTCATATATCGACGATGGGTGCGAAACGGCCTTAAGCGACTCGTGTGTGGCTAGCTGTCTCCGGCGTGCCTAGTAACGGTGCCACATAAATCGAAACGCGCGTCAGAATCTCATTAGATGCTCACATGGTCATCATATAGATCTCCAATGTTTTGAAGAGCCTCGGATGTTTTCTGCACGGCTTTAGTAAGCTTAAGGCAATCTGTAGGCAGTGATCAAAATAGTGGTGGCGACGCAGTATGAACCCTTACTACTGCATCCCTCACGCCAGCACCACGCGCCATCTTCGTTCATGAGACCTGCATCCTTCGCGTTATAATGATTGTCTTCTTCGACAGTGCCCGTGGTAGGCGCCGAAGCAAGAGGCTTAGAAGTTATTAAGGATAGTAAAGAATATGACAGCAATCGTTCCGCTTTAGACATTTCTGGCAAACTATGCAATCAGCAACAGCAAGGGAGAAAATCAAAATCTGACAAACCAATCCGTGCTTCACGAACACGACCAAATATATTCCTAAGGCCTTGTACGCCTTTCCCGACAGCTCGTGTGTGAGTTTCAAACCGTCTAACAGCTTCTTCTGCATCTTCAAGGTCGAGATTAAATGCAGGGTGATACACGTGAGCGTAGAATGACGGGCCTGCGGGAGGCATCGACAGATGATGAGGTATTAGCCGTTTCCATTCCTATGTCACACGATGAGCATATAGCAAATAATTCAGCAAAGAGATTTCGCACAATGTCACTTTCACATCCCAAAAAGAAGGTTACTACCTCGGCATACCTTGCCACGGGATGACGAACCACGCGTCCAATGTACCTCTCCAGGTCCCCGCGACGCGCCTCCACAAAATCTTCACTGAACCTGCCGGCATACTGCTTTTCTGGAAGCGGTGGTAGCGCGATTCCAGGAAGACGCCTCGCCAGAGCCGTATGAAGAATAACAAACTGCGAATACCTCCTTTGCACCGTTATCCGTGTCGGTGACCCTGGCGGCGTATCGGAATCTATCTGAGCGTGAAACAGCGAGGTCACATTATACACTGTGAAGGCCCCGGAAAGCGAGGAGGTGCGTTTCGACGGGGAGTGGACTAGGACACGAAATGGGGGGAGCTTCTCCTTCCATGCATGCCCAGCATCGACAAAGTGTCGATCAACGTCTCCCTGTCCTATCCTGCTTAGTCGATTACCTGACTCTTCGGAATCAATGTCCCCGTCTTCTGACTCGATGCTAGGCAACCTCTTGTGGGAAATGGTCTCGGTGACGACAGTATCTGCAGCTTTACCCTTGAGAACCCATTCCTCTGCCCCACTGGTTACAAAACTAGAAAACCTGTTGAGGCTCTTGCCTCCCAGAAGACTCTGACGAAAGCTAGGGAAGACCCAATCTCCCGTATGTTGGGGAACAATGGGCTGATCATTGTCTTGTGATGCTCTGATAGATTTTCGAGTGATGGTGCTCGATGAAGCCTCCCTGCGGTGGGACTGAGACACGTCGAGGTCAGGCGCTGGAGTGAACTCTGAGGTAAACTAAGATGCTACGAGGTTAATGTTCGTTCAGAAAACGAAGGGTCACGATGTACGCACTGTATAATACGAGCGGGGCAAGAGACCCATTTCGCCCGATGCATCCTTCACTAAGCTCCACCCATCAGCCAGATCTTCTTTGACGACCGCAAGCTCATCTCCAGCGTCAACCGACAGTTCTCTGAACTCGGCCTTTCCTTCAAAGTCATACAGCGCTCGTGCTAGACGGTAGACCTCGTCTTCGTCATCGGAGGGAGGAGCAGAGCCCAATTCAAGATGTTCCGTCCACGCCGTTGACGTGTTTATGCCAGAATCGAACTCGGATTGTGGCCGGGAAAGAAAAGAACTCGTCACAGGAGACTTGGATGCTCTGGGTAATGTTACCGCCATACAGATGCTGGTGGTCGTCTAGACGTTTAGCTAGACCGTTCAGTCGTGTGGGCTGCAGGAATGACCCTGTGAAATAAATCTTAACACCTGACAACCAAACGACGCGAGAGGTGAGCAACAATGGTGGTGTCCGAGTACTAAGCATCCGCCGGATTTGCGGCGATACCCTATTCGGGAAGACAGGGGCTCATTATCCCACCACATGAAGTACATATTCGGCTGGAATTTTGACCAATAGCGACCAGAAATGAGGCACCATATCATACATAGTTGGACAAACAGAGTGGTATAACAAATCGAAGTTGGGTAAAAGTGCTGATAAAGTGAATGTAAAAACACACATGAGTGGTCCGTACTGGAATTATGGATAGAATGCGAGTGAAAATTGCTTATATGCTGTGGTCAATGCAAATTAAAGTTGAGCGTACAGGTCGTGACCCTGCGTGAATCAAATAACGATAACGGTGAATTCATCGACGCTCCCGATCCAGCCTGGTGAGCTCAAGAAGGAGCTCGGTCCGTTTATACCAGTTCGTCTCCCAAGGAAGTCTGTGCGCGAACGAGGCTGGCACAGCGATCGGGGTGGTGTATGCCTTGCGCTGACGGCCCGCTTTCCTTGTCTTCACCGGGGTGATCTTCGTGGTAGAGGGTCCCTCATTTAGATCCACCTCGACGTACTCGCCATCCTCGCCATCGCTCTCCACGAGGGTGACTTCTGAGTCGTCGCCACTGCTGCTCCCGCCAATCGAGACAGTCAAGTCATCCTCCAGTTCTTCCAGCTCCTCTTCATCTTCGACGGCTCGCATAGACCTCGCCTTAACCTCGCCAGCCATATGCATATCAAACATCCACAGTGCCTTTGACATCGTCCACATAGGCATTGCTACAAAGTACCGGTCCATATGCACGCAGAAAGGGTCCCGTAGGGCAGATATATCACCTCGGCGAGGGTGAACGGACATAGGTGGCAATGGGACTGGTTGAGGAATGGATTCATGAATCTGCGACACTCCGTCATAGGCTGCATCAATCCACTCTTCTTCCCGCAATGCCCAGAACCATTTAAGCTGGTGGAGGCCGTGTCGGGAGTAGCCATGTTGTTCATAGTCATGCCGGTTAGGTAGGGGAGTAGGGCAGCGCGCGGGGGAGGGTGACAACGGCGAGGGGAGGCATGAGAATTTTCTTCGGGAGATGGTAGGGGGTGGCAGCAGTGGAGTCGGAAAGGCGAGCTCGGGGGGCTCGTTGTACTCGAGAAGACGATCCAGTTCAATGTCTGAGTCGGATTCGGAATCAGAGTCGCTATCTTCGGACGACGAAAGGCCAGCATCATCAGCCGTAAAATCATCAAGGGACGACGAGGGTTTCGACCGAGGAAGAGGCTGTTTGTCGATAGTGGACGATACGCTCATTCTCTTGAGCGCTGCGCACGTCCACTTCAGGCTGTCGAACTGCTGACGCGCAATATCGGTTTCCGGCGCAGGGGCATCCTCTGATTCAAGGACTGCAAACTCTTCGCTGGAGTTACCGAAGAAGCCTAGGCGACTCGTGGGTCGTGATGGGATGTCTTGGCATTCGTCTGCGATGTCAGACTCAAACTCAGAATCTGAGCTGTCAAAGTATGAATGGTAACTCGTCTCTGAGAGCGGGCTCGGTTGGAATCTCGAGGGCATTATAAAGGCGTTAGGTTGAAATTAAGTTGAAGTAAAATTGCTCGTTTAGAGTCGTCACGATAAGCGGAGAGGTTTAGTTCGTTGAATACTGAATGACGAGGTCAGAACGCGCCCAAGAGTAGAAGGGATTCATACAAAAGGGCGAACCAGATGATACTTTTCTCGTGTTCCTCTGATACGCTGCGAGAACAGGCTCGTGCTCTGCAAAAACGCTGCCTAAATGAGAATCCGTTAGAGAGGAAGACCGCGACACCATAGGCGAGACGACGCACCTATATCCAGAGGACGGACTCGTCGTCGTTCTCAACGTTGGAGAGGCAGGTGCCAGACGACGGTGTGTCACTTGGGAGAGATGAGACACCAGGCACCGAAGGACTCGGAGACAAAAGTAGGCAGCACGTGATGGACGTACGCTGTATATGGTAATCCCGACTGATTGGCGGTTTCAGTGTCCGACGTTGCTCTCCCCTCACGACGCTACAAGGTAAAGACATGTTTACTTGAAGCCCAGTTCTGCAAACGCTTTATTTTTCTGTCAATAGCTGATCACTGCAGCCAGATAGCTTCAGATAATAGTATGACTCTTGAGTATACACTTGTAACGTGCTACAAGTTACATTTTGATGGCCCCTTGTGGATATTCTCTTATCTCTTCCAGTTAGATCCAGAAAATCGTGCATATCACCATATCAGGAATCGTTCAGGACTTCATCGACATTCTCCATGATGGGCGTCAACGAAGAGATCCGGCTGCCACTACAGAGTCAGGGAAAACAAAGACCGACTTGGCCACTGGCGGGTACTTGTGACTTTAGGGAGATGAGCCAAACTAAGATCCGTCAAGCAATATGATTGTATTGCAGGTACGTGATGTTGGTTCCCTTGTACCCCCACTTTCAAATTTCCCCGAGACCTTAGACTTCTTTTTATACTGTTACGAGTGCCGTGTCCAAAACTCACTGAATTTTTTGTAAGCGATTCGAATATGCTAGCCCAGGGCGTTAGTTGATGTCGCAGCTTAGTGTCGCACCTGATCGTGCACCACCCCTCAATATATATGATTTGAAACTGTTAGAGGGTCGAAACATGATCTGCCAATCGGTTGCTCATGTTCCCATACACAGACGATGTCACGACACCGTAGATACATATATTAATGTAACTCTCGGCATCAAGTATCCTGCGCGTCCAAACCCAAAGGCCTGACACCTATCGCAAGTATTATGGTCAACGACCTTGCAATGCGGGCAACGTACACAAGGTTCCGTGCTTATTTCTCTGGTGCTTATATATCATTGCCACCACTCCAAATTAATCCTTCAGTTATCTAGGTATCAAGAACGATGATATACATTTGTTTCCCCGTGAAAATTGGAATAGTGGTACGCCACTCCAGCTCAACGCTGCGGTATCGACAAGCCTCCGACATCCGGGCTATTCAAAAGAACAAACGCATCAGCATTTGGCATGCGGTACAGAAAGTCGGGTTTCGGTGCCGTCGTCAAGGCTTTCGGAACCGGACCATCCGCAAACTCCGTGGCTACTTCCACCATCTGGGACAAGAGAGATTCTTTGTTAAAAGGGATGAACCCGGGAGACTTGAAGGGAAGAAGTTCGATGGTGTACTTTGTTAAAAATAAAAAAAAACGGCATCAGAAACTGAAAGAAATGACGATTTGACGATTACTACACACCTCGATACTGAACAACTCGTAATCCGAACCAGCAGGTAGTTGTTTGTGTATATGGAGTTCCCCCTCAAATATTCGTCTGAGAGGGTCGTCAGGAGAATCAGGCGACCACCAGAGAGCTTTTGATACATCGATAACGGAGGTTTCTGTGCAATCCTGTAGGCGTTTCTTTACCCCAATTCTCGGCTCTAGGTACGTGATGCGACGTCGCAAAATTAAGTTGATTGCCTTCGGGAGGTCGAGAGCGCGGAAAATTCGTATGTCTGTGCTGTGCATACGTAAATAGAACGGGGCGACAGATCCTCGGGTATACACGAGCTTGGAGCGGGGTCAAAATTTACCGTAAGACGACAATTGCTATAACTCGTCTCACCGGGAGGGGTAAAGAAAGCTATGAATAATTTAAGATGAACCATAACTGAGAATCGGAGCAAGTCTACTCACTGTGCAATGAAGCGTTCCACTGCTTCCATCCAAAAGTTTACCGGTAGAGATCACTGGTGGGAGTGTGAGCCACCCGGCAGGATCAGAGTCAGGTCGTGCAAGTGGAAGACTGTTTTCATAGGCCATCTGGCGTAGAAGAGACATCGGTTCAGGAGTAACCCTGGGGGTGTATAGTACGGGAACTTGCAACCTACGAGATTCTATGCATTAGTGACAGGACAGTAAATGCGGATCCAGACGACTGCTTACTTGCCATTCGCTTGTAATTTGCCTCTATTAACACGAAAAATCAGTTGGTATCGGACGCTGCCATTACAATTGGCTTCTCGGAATGTGTCAGGTAGACGGATGAGAGTTGCAGTGGACGCGTTTCCGACCCGGTGAGACAAACCTGTCGGGAATGGAAGATCAAAAGGCCACGAATAGTCCCCCGAGAGTCTTCCAGAGAACTTGCTACTTGAGCTAAACGGCGACCCTCCTGGATCACCCCAGTCCTTGGACCAGATAGTGATAAGTTCGTTGAGGAAGGTATATGCTGATATATCATTACAGTATTCGCCTGTAATAATTTGGCCTCTGATCTAAGAAATGGGCAATTTAATAGACCCTCGCAAGCGGGAAAAGACAGGGCCGTTTACCGAAAGCGTGATGTCTCTGAGTTGAGTAGGTTCTGTGAGATGCAGGGCAAACACTCCCGAAACATGATTACCGGCAAAGTAATGTGGGGCATCTGTGTGTGATCGTGCATTGCTTTTAAGCCTCACAATAGCCCACGGTTTGCCTTTACTGGTAGGCATATGGAACTGATGGACTGTATCACGATGGTGTTCAAACGCAGATCGGGATGGCGTCTCCGGCTCATGAAACACAGTCGAGTATGTCGGTAACTCCGTAGTCTGAGTCGAAAACGGGCTCATGATAGAGTATGTTGGTAAAAAGGTCGAAACAGTCGCAATCGAGGATCCACTCAAGCGACGCGAGTCACTGAATGAATAGCCAGTGCTGACCGCGCTATCGATTGATGTCCAAGTACTGGAGCTCGGCGCAGAGTCCGTTTCTGTAGCCTCCGTTGGTTGATAAGTGTACTATTTTTCAAGAGTTAGCTCCAATAAATTCAATCTTCAGATGAAAGGAGAAAGTACCTTCACATCGCTTCTCGGGATCACGTATTCATCAAGCACTGGAGGAGTCAAGTTCGAAGGTGAGAGAAAGAGATATCCGAGTCAGAATCGACTGACTTTGTACTATAGTGTATCCTTCCTGCAGGTGAGAGCCACACAGGAGTGAGTTGCTCTGGATTGGTAACGGGTCCCAAATGGTTCATTTCCACAACAGCCAACCCAGGTAAACATGTTAGGGCCGCAGAAATTCCACCGGGAATCGGAAGTAATTCAGTCACGCGTTTACTACTACTAGTTCCTTGACATTCCTTGGATCACATCAAAGTACGGCATCACGAACCGTACTTAGACTGAAGCACTGAAGCAGCTTAGTGTGACACATGGGAACAATCAAAACTAGTGGATACGGAATCGCCTGAAATCCTCATACCTTTGTGGAGATAACCAGTTAGTACTCGCTAAGTAACAATCCTCCGAAGTAGCCTCTTAGCGGTTGATAGGCTTCGTCCGGTTGAAATGAAAATAGGCAAGCACGCTTACTATTTTCCCAGTCCATTAGATTCCCATCCACGTCAAAGAAAATGAGAACTAAAAGGGAAAACCCTTCGTCCCTTGTACCCACTCAAATCCTCATTGACTGGCATCGATACGCCTGGTTTAACGGACGAGTTCGCGCCGTCGATTGAGCTTCATAGGCTGTAGACGAGTTGTTTGAAACGTGGACACCGTATCAGCATTTTCGAGGGAGACGCAAGATAGAATTCGCAAACTTCGTTGTTGAGGATCCCGGAAGGATAGTAATTCGGTATGACGCAGATATAGAATTGCGACAGCTGTGACCTGGACAGCGCTGTATGCAGGTTTGCTGCTTGCTGTTGAAAACCTTGAGGCAAGAGAGAGAAAGACTCTGACACAGAGCGGAGCGTAATAATATGATAGTCAATTGGGTCATCCGAATGTCGTGTTCGAAGGACTATTTTTGAAACGGCACCTCTGGAGTGATGATAGGCCATAGAGAAAGTGTTCGTATAAGTATAGGGAAGATTCAAAGCCTACGCCTCTTAGAGCCGTACGTCCTATCACTACCTTTTCCCCGCTGAATCATCCGATTCAGCATCAGTTTTCGCCATCTAGATACAAAATGAGTAGAATGAACACCACGATAGGAATTAAGCAAACCTCATATTTTGCAATCAGCTCGTCGACCTGACGCAAACCCGCATCTGGATCTAGGTCATCAAGGGCTCGTTGCAAATCGTCGATATCAGTCTCAATATCACCAAAGCTTTCTTGTAATCTCTGCGACAGCATCATGAACTCCCGTTCCCACTCCTCTGGATCCTCTGGTGGCTCGATGCCATTGTCGCGCATCATCTGGTCCATATCTTCCTTCACTTTCAGGAGCTCGGCTTCCTCCCCTCCTTGACTGAGCACCTCCTGCGCATCGGCAGCGACAAGACCACCTGCTTCCTGCTCTTCTGTGGTTGCCAAAGGGACTGAAGGAAGATATCCCAACTTATGGAGATCCTGTCGGACGGTATCATCACGTTCTATGATCCTTTGGAACAGAGAAGCTCCCTCCATCGACTCCAAGGGACTGCCCCCTTCGACACCGTCAAACTTGGAAATTTGAGTGTTCTCCATGTCAAAAACGTAAAGTTGCTCTCCCCCGCCCACCTTGAGGACCAAACTCCCGTCCTCGTCGTTGAACATCACACCCTCCACAGGCGAACCTTTGACGCCTGCTCTGATGCAGACCATCTCAATTTGAGGAAGCATCATGAAGTAGGGACTAGGTGAGAATAGGGTCGGGAGAAGACCGTATTCGTCCCAGTTGGTGTTCCAGCCTTCAGGCGGGTTCGGATGGGAAGGCCAGCTGGCTTTGGCGTGCTCAAAAACTTTGTGTGCCGCTGCATCAGTGATGGAGTAGAGAGGGTATGTATCTTCAGGTTCTTCACCCTCATCCTCTGCATCTTCTTGGCTGTAGCGCTCCTCCAGCGCTTTGCTTTGTGAGACTGTCTGAGAAAAATGTCGTGGAATCCCAGCTGTACGAGGCGAATGACATCTTGATAGAGAGTATTTAGGCAGGGATATCGATGGTGTATTGAGAAGCCGGGGACGAACTATCCGTGCCAGTAGGCGCGTACGAGAGCGAAACATGGTGTGGAAAGACTGAGGAAGAAGTTTTGCCGCTTACCGGTCCGTATGAAATTGCGCGGTCACATGATCCTATTCACCCAACCGGCGTGGGGGCGCTATAAATACTAAGAGTGCTTATAACCGTGAAAATATTCTTCACGGGATATCATTTAAGCCTTTTACTTTGAGTTTCCCTCAGTTTTCAGGACCCAAAAAGTATCACAGCTCGTACATTCATTCGTATACATCTTTAAACTTGTGTTTCTAAGTTCCTGAAAGTATATGACTATTTACAATCAGGGAAACCGAGTGATCCCCAGCCGGTCCAAGAAGGATGGCATTTCCGGAAGTGGTAGGTCTTGTCGATTGCCTCGAGCTCCCCAATGTCTCCATCAGAAAGGTCGATGATCTTCTTATTCGCTAGACAACCCGTGAGTATTCGAGAGTGAATCTGCGTCTAAACTAGTTACCTTCAATCCTAGCATTGGACACAGACTTTGTGAGAACTGAGTTTAAGCACATCAGTATCTTGAAGTCAGAAAGCTGGCATAAACACGAACCCGATATATTGGGCTTGTTCGCCCACAGCGACAGCAGGACAGTGACAGGAGATACACTGTACTTGTCCGCAATTTTCTTGACAACACCGCTTTCCAACAGCGGGTACTTCTCCGAGCCCAAGGGAGAATAGGCCGTAATAGCAATTCCTTTGCTCGCACAAAACTCAATAACATCGGATTGTGTGCAGGAACTGTAATCGCAGTTCATTTTTAGCCGGGATCGTCCGTATAAAAATGGACGTACGGGTGTAGTTCGATCTGGTTAATTGCAGGAACAATAGTGGCTATTGCCAGCAGCTGCTCCATAAATTCGACAGAGACGTTCGACACTCCTGTGGTTCAATCGGTCATCATTAGTGGCTCGATGGAGGTAGCAACAGAAGACAAACCAATAGCCTTCACTTTCTCGGGATGTTTCTTGTAGATCTCCTCCATTTTCTTCCATGTGTCCAGCCAATTGATCTGTTTATCTATCAGGTGGTGGATGTGATGGCCAAACCTTACTACGCACAGATTTATCGGGAGTCTTGCCGTCGAACATCGGGGCAGGCCAGTGCATGAGCCCTGTACTCCATCAGTAAGTAGTACCTCAACGCCAACACCATACCGCTCACATAGATCAAGATAATCTGTTCCGAGTTGCTCCAGTGAATATTTCAGGGCAACCTCAGGATCTTTCTGATCAGGATTATCGAGTTTCGTAGTCAAGAAGAAAGAGGTGCGGGCGACACCAGATGCCTTGATCCCCTTGCCGACTTCAGCTTCGTTACGGTACGCAGTCGCAGTATCGATATGCTTATAGCCATTCTTCAGCGCGAATTCTACGGCACCCTCCACTTCTCCCGGCTGCGACTGCCAAGTCCCTGATAAGAAGTGATAACGTCAGATCGAGATGAATCGGGAAAGGATGATGAACGCACCGAGACCAAGTGTAGGCATTTCAGCGCCGGTGTTCAGTTTGATAAAGGTCGAAGCTGGCATCGTTGGCTGTGATGATGAGAGAATGAGAGGAGAAATCAAGTAGAGGTCGGACTAAGCAAGGACTAAGTTTGGAATAAAGACTTACTAATGTCAGACGGATGGCCATTCCGACGGGCCGTGAGACCCGATAGATACTCGTCATTCCGTTTTAACTTTTCAATGTCACTGACGTTGAGCATTGAACTTGAAAGTTGGCGTCTTATACTCATTGGATGTCTTGATTGTGTCCAACAAGTCTCTAGGAATGTTGCATGAGCTTTGCGGGTGGAAACGCCAAACATTGTCAGTTTTCTTTGATGTGAGAATCTGCCTTTCCGCGCATCGAATCAGCAATTGAAACATCACCGTCCTATAGGATTATCAGCGGTCCTCATTCTTTCAGGGCACCTGTGACTACCCTTATCCAAACTGTCTTCTGATAAGATACAATGTCAACGACGAAGACATCGTCAGCATCCACTTCTTTCTCCATATAGATAAGTTACATCTCTTGCCGGGATTTTCAACCATTCTTTCCCGATCACTTGTTGCACAACTGACGAATTTGAGGCATTGGCGCTAGCTATTCTGATTATGCCGCACTATCTCGTCAAGTCAATCTAACGGAACATCCGTTTTAGGACTTGGGCTTCAGACTATCTTCGGACGCGACATCTGGACGTCGGTCTTTTACCCCTTACCTTTTTGGCCCCAAGGGGTGCGATTCTCCGCGGGCTCCAGCTTTGAGGCGAAACACGGAACTACTTGGCTGATAGAACATTCGGCGCGAACGCGTTTCAACTCGTTCCGTTGGTTAACACTTACTGTTCTATAGGCTCCGGTCATGAAATGTTTGCCCACCAGCAATCTAATGTTATATATTCTCTTACTGAAGTAGGCCAGCTTACTCGACAGCTAACTAAAAGTCCAAATCAGCGGCTATCGGGCACAGACACAAGAACAACCGACCCATCAGGCTCGTCCGGCTCCGCATCATTGTGGCGAGGAAAGATTCGGCGAAGAAAGTAGCCAAAACTCGTGGTGTGGTTCCTGATCAATGATTTCGGAAGAGATCCCTTGAGTTTCTTACTAGGTAAAACTTCTTGCATCGTCTCCCACCACGCATCCCACCGGTTAGCAGGCGACATTTGGAGCCAATTTGCGATATCGGCGCGTAGTGCGCTCTGCACTGCGGCCACTCTGTCCTCGTCTTCCTCTACTACGGGAAGTTTGCCATCCCTCAGCCGCGCTATGAAGCAGAAACGGGCTTTTTCAAGAGGCGGGAGAACCTGCCACCACTTGTACCGTTCTTCAACTTTTTGAGGATCGAAGGGGAATATAGTTTGGCAAAGTTCGAAGCCTCGGAGCCTGGAAGAAGTTATTTTCGTGCGTGCAGAACGAGGGAGCGACTTACTCGTCGGGTGGGATCTCCGGGATATCTATAGTATGGGTCATGTTTAGTAAGGGGGGCCTATGAATGAGTGTGACTTTATAGTTATACCCCGATCCTGTATCGTGGCTCTAGTAGTCCCGGTAAGTGTCGTCGGAGGTCACACGAACTTACATAAATGAACCAGAATAAGAGGTAAGAATGACAAGACAAGAACAGATCCGAATTGGTCTTCTGCCACAAGTCTACGGAAAGAGCAAATGTTTGATTTTGTCCAAGCTAGTGTATTTCGGGCTCAAGTCTTGTCCGTATCGATTAGGCATTCCAGTTGTGGTCGTCAAAAGTGGCCGATTTAATTTGACCGCATCAATCGGAGGTTAGGTTGCCTAATTGTAGAAAGATCTATTGTATAGCTATAGAAATAATTCTGGCCCACAAAGTGTTGTTGGTATCGATTAGGGGTTAAATCACTTCGTTGTGGTGTACACTCAACCGAAGAGCCGCTGGTTCGATTCCAGCTACCGACAGTGACAGAGTGCGACGTTTTTGTTTCCATTTTGGGCTAAGTACTTACTACTTACAAACGTTCTATGGCCTTTGGCCATTGCCGATTGAGCGGCTACACTGCTATACCACCTACCTAACCAAAGGCTGACTTGCCCATGAAACGTTGAAACTTTAAGGTGGGAGTAAGTTAGAATTTTTTACCGACTCCTCCGGGCCCTCTCCCAGGGGGCGCCGGGGCGGGTTGTTTTGATATCGCTGTGTAGTCCAATTGCAAGGCAATGTTAATTTAACCATGACGTGGGAGGGTAATCTTTACTCAACTCTTGTCTCATCCTCACCTTGCTTCCTTCATATCAATCTAAGCCCAATCTTGCGACTTGTAAGAGAGGACAAGACAATGGGTAAAGCTCATCTGGGTGCCACGTTACTTCTATAACTCTGTCATCCTTGGCATCCATGCCCATAAAGACTATGGGGATGTACACTGTACATCTTTTAAACCTGCGAATCGCGTTGCACTTTTATCGAGGTAAGAAATTTGTTACCTGTCATTTTGTGCGCTGATGTTCTTTTTTGGTTCGAGAATCTACCATTTTGCTGGACAGGTCTTGGAATCACTGAGGGGTGGTAGGCTTTAGCGGCTACATCACGCTAGGCTGCCAGGGTTAAAGACTAAAGATGTGATTAAACAATGAGGGGTTCACCAGAGTAATTTAAGCAATTTCGGCAAAATTTGAAAAGGTATCTAAACAATCTTTTTGCCATTGACTCCTCCTTTCATTCTCAGATATTGTATATGGTGCCGTATTCGACTGCCTTGACATCCACGCCCACAAAGACTCTGGAGGTTGTGATGCACTTTTATCGAGGTAAGAATACCACCTCCACGGCGACGTCCAGTACGCACTCGTGCACAACGCCGTTTCCTTCTTGCCTTCATTCCGCAGGTTAATGAAAACTGGCAGCCTAATTCCGGATCATGCGAAATGAAAAGGCACTCACGACTAGTATTACGTCGTGGGAGCAGCAGGCAGAAGGCAGACTCATGCTGTGTTAATCGCAAACGAGGGGATATATACTGTGTCTTCTTGCATTGCCCGGGGGCACGCCGCAGGGTATAAAAGCCACCATTCCCAAGGATACTTCCCAACCATCTTCAACGACAATGAACTCCTCTGCATCCTCTGGCGCCGACAATGCGTCTAGCAGTCTAATGAGAAGCGGAGGTCATGCTAGTACGCTTCGCACCGACGTCCCTTGGAGCTCATTCCTAATGTCACCCTTAGACACCGCTACCGCCATTCGGTCCTCCAAGTCCTCTGGTATGTCTCGTTCTGGTTTTTCCAAGAAATCCCCCCTTCATGGGTTTTGCCTTGCAGGTCTTCTAACCAGGGTGAAGATGTTCTTCAAACGCATGTCAGGCGGCTCCAAGCCCTCGAAAGGCGCCATAGCGCCGTCCCGGTCCCAGCAAGTGAATGAAGAAGCGAAGGTGGACAGGGAGACGATCGAATAGACACTTTGACATCAGCCCGTGCATGTAGCGTCTGTCGACGAGAGACTAGGCGTATTGTTCGTTTCGGAGATGTCGGTATAGATTGAACACAAGGGCTTTAAAGCCTTAGTGGTCCAGAACAGAAGCTGTTGTTTTTTCTGGCCGGCCGAGAAGCTGGTGTCAGAAGCGCAAGAAAACTTCCTGCAAGTTCCACAAGTCTCCCCTTCGCCTCGTGTATCCTTGAGGGTGCAGTTATTGGAACAATTTATGCCATAGAATCCGGCATGAAGCCCAAGCTAAAGTGAGTTTGGGAAAGTTGAACGGTTGATGGGAAGAGACATGCGAAAGTGACGTCCAATGGCTCAACAGAAAACTCCATGGTATGATTCTCTGAAGATACTATAAACGCAAGAGTTAGCGAAGAGCAGATACGAGTATTCCTAGTACTTGTCCTGCTCGGGTATATCCTTTTCACTTCGTTACCTGATATTGTCCATCTGGGCCGTCTTTCAGAGATGAATGGACTCAGCTGGACCTTCTGAAGGCACAGAGTCAATTACGTCTAATAATTCTGAAACATTGTAAGATCATTCATCCACAAGTTAACTGTTCTACTGGTCGTTGATCCAAGCCCTGCCACAGCGTCGCTAGAGGCCGTGAGATTGCTAATTCTGGCTCCTCTGGAAGGATACCAGGTAGCTCGCAGACGACCGTGGAATCAGGCGCCGTACAGGGCAGTGCTCCCATCAAACGCTAGAATGGAACTCTTGAGCTATGCGAGTATACCCATGCTCAACAGAGTCCGTGTTTAGTAGTATATTGATATGCTGTGTGCCATCTCTGCGGTTCATAGGAAGATGTTTGATTTTGTGCAGTATCTGAGAAGAGATAGATGCTCTGCTAGGATAGTCCAGGTAAATGTTTGCTGATTTCAGAGGTAAGGCTGATAAAATTCCGTGACGTGGTGAAGTCTGTATTATTTAATGCCAAGGTTAGCCGCCAGTCAAGCTACGAAAAGTGAACCTTACTCACTTGCTAGAACACAAGATCCGACGATGGGAGCGCGGCTGTATGTAGACTAACGAGCATTTTGACCTGTGTCGGGTCGTCTTCTATTTTTACTCTTGTAACATCGCGGAAATGCTGAAATGTAACAAGGTGCATAGAGGGCGTTGAAGGATCTTCTAAAATTGCCGAGTCATTGCGTCAATGAGGGTAGGTGGCCATGCTTTTGGTTATTGTCATGATCGTAGTAGCAAGCAGAGCCTTGTTTGGTATCAGTCAGCAACAGCTTGATTCTCTACGCCCATGCCAGGTGGCCGTCGACGTCGAAAGAAGCGCGCGCGATCCAATGCCACAATTCGCGACGATTCGCCTACGAAGAGACTGTCACCCAGGTGTGCAATGATAGAATTGCCAGAGGACATGTTTCTCGAGGTGTGGACTAGAACCCCTCTATAGCAATATATAGCTCTGACCTTCCAAGATATGCGGCTTCCTGGAACCGTTGGACCTTATACATCTCGCTCGCGTGAACAAGCCTTTTCGAGCGCTACTCATGAACAGGTCATCCCGAGGCGCCTGGAAGTCAGCGCGTACCAACGTCCCATATCTCCCTCATCCATTCCCCGGAATGTCAGAGCCTGCATGGGCCCATCTTGCTTTCGCATCCGAGTGCACTGTACGATATAATATTCTTCTCTTCTCGTTCACTCCCTCACCTCCCACCAGTTTTGTTCGAATACAGTCTACGTACCGGACTTTGTACTTCGTGCCCGGATCTGCTATGCTTGTCTCAATTCCAAGTGCGTGTGCTTCCTCTCACTTACTCAGACAGTAGCCCTGACTTGACTTGGGCAAAGGGTAGTTGGAAGGAAAGAACTCTACCCGCCGCTACGTTGCTTGCTCCCCCTCCTTCCGTCAGTGAGAACGGATTTCCGGGGCAACAAAGTGATGGATCGTTACTGTCTGAAGGCTGAATGGGACGACATCAACGGACAAATATCGACCTTGACGACGGATCAAGAACTGCGCACATTTATAAAAGATAAATTAGCGTGGTTGGCCAAGTTGAACCAAGTATTCATGTCATTGTGTCTGTATCTGGATATCGCTTATGATATTTCAAGCATGCCGCACTCTGCGATAAACAGTACAATCAACGCCTTCGTCGTTGGATGCCAAAACTTACGACTGTAGACGAACGCCTCGAACAGTAGATGACCACTTGATTCTACCTCTGCAATGCCCTAACACCTGAACAAAGGATCCAAGCAAAACTGAAAGAACTAGAATGTACACGTGGCCATATCCAAACCCCCGCACGTAGACAGAACGGCTCCGCTCACGGATCGAGGTAGGGTTTTACTGGACCGCTTCATATAATTACTTACCAGACTATGCAGGCTGGGCTAGGATTCGGGACGATACGATATCCTTCGCCGAACTAGTAATGGAGACCAAAGAGAGAGCAGCGAAAGTAGAGCGAGAGCGCCAATTTCGTAGTCAGAAAAGGCGGCCTACAGAAATTCCTTTCGAAGAAGTGCAGACGTCGACGTTCAATGCAAAAGTTCTCGGACTAGCCCTCCTTGCAACAGCCGTCGGAGTATTAAGACAGGTGTGGGGTGGATGAGGAAGCACTGCTCTGAAGAACAACAGAAAGGAACGACAAACCTAGACCTCAAATACCTCCACAAGACAAATCAGAACTCGCGGTCTCTTCATAAGCACCGCCAGGATACTCGCGCCTATTCAACGCGCCAGTGATCCTGCCCGGCCACCTCGTCAAGCCTCCTCCACGGCAAGTTCTCACTCTCGGCCTTGTCCTCTGCGAGCGATATCAGAAACCGAATCGCATGTGATGGACGAAATACAAGAACGTGGTGGGGAGGAGCACTGCCCACCGGGCCGCGCGTAGAGCCCGGGACTTTATCGGAAGGCGATATCATTGGAGACCCACGTTGAAATAAAACGTCAAGTGTGAGTACGGAGGTGACGCCGATATCAGAGGACCACCCAGCCCGGGGTGGTGATTCTGCCATGGCGATGAGAAACAGGGCGCAGAGAAATACAACGTCGTGGGCGTAAGTCTACAGCGTTCGTTTGTACAATATATTCAGCGTGCTGATGCTTTCTCACAGTACGCTCAATGCAATCCTTAGGACGAAAGCATTGGCCGACCATGTGAAAGGCCTGATTGGTTTTTTAACGATGGATGATGGGCTACATCATTACCCAACAAACGCGCCGCCGAATGCAGATACATGTAATCGATGGTGAAGTCTTGCCGCAGATGACCAGTTGATCTGTCAATTCACCCTACTGTGCGCTGCCGAACATAAGGGACGGGGCGTATGTGATTCAGAGAGAAGCTTAAGGGTTGAAGCCTCAGCTACGAGGCACGGGTTGTCTTACGTTGCGTCCCACCGTTCAGAGGGATTGGAGCCGCTTCCCTCATGATCAATCAAGCATCAGGACCGGGTGGGAGGACTGTACAAGGACTTTTGACTGTTGGGATCAGAGCTGAATGAATGGGAAGGCTCACTGTCTCCCGCGAGGCTCTTCACATGAAGAATACAAGACCCTTGCGTCAATGAACGACGAGGAAAAAGTTGCTATCAAAGCAGGAATACAACAACGGCATCTCAACCACTCAATTCTTTCTCATGACCTCGCAGGCACAAACATCTCGCCTGATGGGGACGCGAGTTTATGTTATGGTCCTGGAACCAACCACCACTCAGGAATGTACGCTCGCCACATTAGAAGTCGGTCGGGTCCGGTGCGATGCAATATCATCACTAGAGTCCTGTGTGCACGCGTGGTGGTGGGGCAATGTTACTATCAGAGCCAGGGATACAAGTACTGGGAAAGAGGCCTTGTATTCTTAACGACGAGGAAAAAGGTCGCTATCAGAGCCAGTACGCGCACTCGATTCTTCCGACCATTTGATTACGGTGTCAAGTTCTCATTAAGGGTTGAGGTATGGAATCATGATCACCCACCAGGGCACACACAACCGTCTCACCGAATTGCAAGTCGGGCCCGGTGCAATGACTTCGAAGACCAGAGTCATTGGGAAAGAGGCCCTTGTATTCTTGACGACGAAGGAAAAAGCTACTATCAGAGTCAGGAATGCAAGGCCGTCGCTTCTTTCTCAAGGCTTCTTCGCAGGCACAAACATCTCGCTTGATGGGGACGCGAGTTTATGTTACGGCCCCACCACCCACCCAGGAATGTACGCTCGCCACATTGGAAGTCGGAGTCCGGCATGGTGGGAAATAGACGACGATGAAAATTTTACTATCAGAGCCAGGAATGCAAGTGCTGGGAAAGAACCCTTGTATTCTTAACGACGATGACAAAGTTGCAATCAGAGCCAGTAACGCTCGATTCTTTCTCATGCAGGCACAGGCATCACGCCGAATCACACAGGATCACACTCCAGATTGCAAAGTCGGAGTGCGATGCGACCCTGCACATTTTAACCCCAAATGGACGAGTCCTTCACGCAGCCTCGATATGGTATTCCCTTTGACTAGGGTTGGGATGCGTATATAAAATACATCCCCTCTGGTATCTTTGGAGACTACAGTTCCTCCTCTGTCTATCTTCACCCTCACCCTCATATTTCTTTCAAAAAACTCACTTAACACATACCATGCGTTGCATCTCCCTCTTCGTCTTGGCTCTGAGCTCTCGTGAGTTTTCTTGTTCTCCTCTCAAGTTCTTTGTTGAACCACGGCTGATTTTTCTTCCCCCTAGTGACGGTCCTCGTCTCGTCCGCGCCTATTGCTATCCCCGTCCCAGAGACTGAAGTCGACGTGCGTCTCTTTCATTAAACGCACGACCAACTCACCCATTCGATTTCATGTAGGCTCGAAACCCTGAAGCCAACCCCGACCCAGCTGGGTGCCTCACCATGCGGTTTAGCTGCTACTAAGCACCATCGTCATTTTTAATGACCAACATTCTCGCCACCATTATACGTATGTCCCCTCCAAGCTTACACTTGCGGGCTCCCGCTGACCAGGCCTCCTAGATCCCCATTTTATTTGTCCATAGCGCCACCAACTCTCCTTAACTATCCAACCCTCGCTAGTCCGACATTTCCTTCGTTTCCATCTCGTATCTCGTCTCCATTTCCTCAGGCTACCTACCTCATCTCCATTTCCCTTACCTCATCTTCCCTCAGGCCACCCTCATCCTCATAGACGCTCCCCCACCGTGTATCGTTAGTGTAATCTCGCTTGTTGTTCTTTATATCCTTAAATGCATATTTACCGTCCTGTTTAACCGGGTTTTTTTGGGTGCTCGTCTGCTAAGCCCTCGCATCCTGGGACACTAACGTCTGATGCGAATGATAAATAAATACAGTGATGATAGCTGACATTCATCAGCTACTTTGGACGAGGAAAAAACAGTGAACCGTATTGACCCAACAATGTTACGTAGCATGTGGCTTCCGGATATCCAGCACTGCCACACATGTTCATTTTCGTTACAAGTCCCCGCGCCCCCTCATTTTCGCACGTATTTCTTCTTCCGCAATTAGGATACTATCAGTCTACTGTAGCTTTTTTGGTTCATGTAGGAATCTATGTTTTTCCAACATTTGAACACGGAATCAGGGTTTGCAGCTTTATGAGGAAGTAGTTTGCATATCAATTACATATAGAATATCTAGAGCACCATATGAACGCCCAGAAAAGTAACCTGAAATGTTTTTCCTTTCGAACCGCAAGGCAGTAAGATATTAGACTTCTAGAGACTGTCAAAAGATCAGTCCTTATTGGATGGCTTTATCAAACTGATAGTCATGACATGTATTCAAGTATAATATATTGTTTAAACAGACTACTGAGTGAGTATCCTAATTGCGGAAGAAGAAATACGAGCTGCGAAAATGAGGGGGCGTAATGAAAACGAACATATGTGGCAGTGCCGGATATCCGGAAGCCCTTTGCCGGTCACATGCTACGTAACGTTGTTGGTTCACTGGAAAAAACCCGCCGAAAATGAGTGAATAGCTTGACACGGGCTTTGGGGTAATGCGTCGATATTTTATCTCTATTCCGTCCCATTTCACTGGGTGTCGCACGCGAGAAAAAAAGAAAGATTTCGGGATCAAGTTCGCCCCCCAAAATTGGTGTTCATGTTAGATATTGAAGACAACTGCAATTCAACAGCCTCGCCGCCTCCACCAAACGTTGGGAACACCTCTATCTCGACGTACACAGATTTACAGGTGCCGTACCATCATCTCGTAAGTCGACTGCACTACCGGAAATTTTCATTTGAAGCACGTTTTTTGACCTAGGCGGTGAGCAATATGGCGAAGTGATGGAGGTGTCTTTGTGACGAAAGTACAATTCGAGTCCCAATGTTACACTTTCTGGGGGGGGCAGGCCTGCATTTTCATCCGTAGTGGTCAGTAAATGTATTTTGCATGACAGGGATTTAAAATTGTGCACCAAAGGAAGAGGTGAGTGTACAGAATGAAAATTGAACCGTGCGTGTAGGAATAAAATACGGGGAGGGAGCGACTGCGCGAAGCGTAGCGGCAGACAAGGGCAGTTGATCCTTTTCATGATTGTCCGCTTAGATACTTTGTTTTTGGTTCAACCACATTCTATGTACAGAAGATCCTGAGTAAAGGTGGAGAAACGGACCCATGAAAAATCTGTGAAAGCATGGGATGATATGGGCATGGCAGGTAAACGTTAAACCCTTATTCCGGACGTTTCCCTTCCATTTTGACCAGCGCGAGTTATTCACCTGTCGTCAACGTCAACCTAAACGTTGTCACGCATTTTTAGGCTCAAGCAACGTTGGGACGTTTGACAGAAGCATGCGACAGAAGAGGGCTATTTCGGCGATCTCGGAGGCTCTTTTCGTGTGCTTGAAGTCTCCAAAACACGGTTTGACTGTCAAGCTGTAACAAAGTATCAGATGTCGAAAGCTTTGACATGGTGAAGATGTGTTTTTTTTAGTGCGCCCAGGAGGTACCCCTCGATGTATTACTAGGACCGGTTCTTCTACGTCTGTGAGGGAAGATGAACCCAGAAAAAAAAAGACCGGAACGTGAGCCGGGGATCATACAGTTTGAGCACGTATCGGTTTCATGCAGCAGCAACGCAGAGAAAATCTTCAATAGCAAACCTATGCGCGGAACTCGTTTCGACCACGCAGGCGTTTCGTGGTGTTTTTGGCTTTCGGATTTTGGGTGTAGGCGGAATGAGGTCCAATCCCGTCAAGGTGGGTCTCTAAGTAGGTGAAACGCGCGCCTGTTAGAATAGTATCTAAGATAGACATGCGATCAGTGTGGAGGCGATCGATGGGCGGAACAAGATCAAGTGTAGATTCGTGTAGGTCCATGGACGAGACCGAGGACGGATGTAACGAGGGTGTACAAAAACAATTGTGGTCGTGGTGGAGGATGTAAAATGAAAGCAGCGTAAGGTGATATTCGTAAAGAAGGTGATTACTATAGTACTGTAAGATACAACTAGAATACAACAAGCAAATAGAGGAATGATAAAGTAAAATTTTAAGGGGAGGAGATTTCCGACCAGCGGATTAAAGGGAAGCTTTTAGGGCTCTCAATTGCATAAGAACGTCCTCGCGATTACGACGGTTCCACTCTCCGGACCAGCCCTTTTCCTTGCGACGGCCCCAATATAGACTGCGATCGTTGAAATGCCTGCGCTCGCCCTCGTCGACGCTGTGCGCCCGGACCTCGTCTTTAACGACGGTTGTTTTAGGAGTGGCGCGGACTGAAGCTGAGCGGGAGAATTTACGGGGGAGGAGCGGGGTCTCGTCTGATTCTTCTTCCTCGCTGAAGGAGGGCAGTGGCGCGCGTTTGGGGAGGGGAGAGAGTATGGTGTCGATGCTGCAACTGCGGCGTCTAGCGCGGCGTGCAGGAACGGACGACACGAGCTCGGGCGGGACGTTCTCGCCAAATGTGCGGGCGAGCTTGGCCATGCGCTTCCGCCGCTCGTCGGGCTTGCGCTCTTGCACGGGGGAGACCGGGGACAGCGGGGCGTGGTCTGTGGGGAGTGCGGCGGTGTGGATGCGGAGGACAAGGGCTGGGCCAGTGCCTGGAACGAGCTCGAGGGACATGTGGGAGTCGTCGTGTACAAAGTGGCACTGGGGCGTCGTGCCGAGGAGGGCGCCGAGTTTGCGTGTAGAGCGTAGGATGCGTGTGCGTTCGTGGTGGGTGAGGGGAGCCATGACTAGTGGGAAGGGTAGAAGGGCCTGCGAGTATATAAGCACCCACTCGCCATTGTTCTAGTTATACCCGGCACCGCATGCTTCTTACGTCACATCCAGATTAGGGTTGATTGCGGGTTGAAACACAGGGTTGATTACCGGCCACGTATCCCGCCCTTTCAGGTGCCGTCGCCTAGGTGAAACCAGCGCGCAACACCCGCCCTCCATAACAACCCCGATCACCACCGACCTCTCCGCCCGACCCCGACGCGACAGGCGGGTCCGTTACAAACATGTTCCGCGCGGAGCCCACATATTCCCGACGGTCACTCTAATTCCACGTACCTGGGCGGGTCCAGGTCTGCCTGCGCTTTGTTTGTTCTGAATCCGGAAGGTGTTCATTATGCCTCCACGGAACCTTGTTCTGCGTCTGGATGCTCTTGTATGCATAGAAGCATCTCAGACCCCCGGTATTTGTCTGCTGATCCTCCTCGTTGATCAGCACGACGTCAGCACGACGTCATCTCAACGCCATGGTCTTACTCGCACCGGTAGCGGCCATCAACTTGTGGTCGCCTATTTCGACCCTCCACCTGCTCACTTTGATCACCGGCTCCCAACTTGAACGGAGACATCAATCCCTGCGCCCCCTCGACACGGATGTTTTCACCAAACAGTTTGCGAGGCTACATCTCAGCTATCCGGCTCTCCAACTTGCGGATATCGACAGCTGTAAGCTTGAATGACATGGTGCATGCTTATGAGCTTCCATGTGCCTCCATCTTACCTCCGACCGTTCTCCACTCTGACACTTGTCCCCGTCGCCTTTCCCTCTCATTGCAGTACTCCGATTCCTTCCTTGTCTTGCAAGCTCATGCGGTCGCACCTGCACGTTTTTAATTAATTCATTTATCAACCACGCGGAATCATTCTACAGTGCTGTCTCGCGCTAATCGCCCAATTCCTCGTTCTACTCCAAAATATACAATGCACGCAAGCACGGCAAAACAACCAACTCATGCCGAACTTGAACCCAATTGCTCTTCCAGATTTAGTGGTGACCTCGATCCCGGCCTCAATAGCGGTCATCTAAATCGTGCGTCATTCATTACCACGCAGACCCTCCCTTCCACTCCACCCTCTCTCTACACCAAAGACACGCAAGCAATGAATCACAGAGTCGATCTGGGCATTCCAAACTTGCAGCTATCCATCTGCGGCGAATTACTCTTCGCATCCAACTTCGGCGTCGTGACCTCGCACCGGCGGCACCCACAAAATCCCCCGCCTCAAATCCAGCCGCCGCAACAGACCGCCCCGTCTTACCTCCGACCATTACTCTTGTTGCGGTCCCGTCTCCTTCAATATCAACAGCTGTTCCTCGGGGATGAACCAGGGTAGGAGCGCGTCACCCAATCAATGAATCGCAGAGTCGATCTGGGGCTTACAAGTTGCACCAGCCAAACTTGAAGGTATCCATCCACGGCACATCCTTATTTCGGTGTAGGGCATCACTTATAAAATCTCCCGCCCCGTCTTACCCCCACCCATTGCGGGAAATCTCCTTCGCTCTGTTGGGCCATTTCAGTTCCCGTCATTGATGATCGATGACTGCGGGCGCATCTGCACAGTTCTACACTCCCTTCCGCAGTTCACGCGCCCGCCCGTCAGTCTTCCGCAGCGCCATACAACCTCTCACACCAATCAATCGTTCTGCACCATAAATAGGCCCCCAGAAGCTCCCTCCAAACTTTGTGGAAAGTACGCCTCAAATATGCAATGTCTGGGTGGTAAAATAAAGTTCTCCGGCCCGAAAGTGCCGACGCTGCCGGTTCCGCCTCAAGAATCGTCGTTTTACCGATTTTTGTCTCTACGGGAGGATTGGGGAATGGTTTTCTCGTGGCTCGTGTCTCAATTTCCTTATCTGCAATGCCGATGCTGTTCTTTAGAGGGCCTTCCCTGCCGTTCCACCCGCAAAATATGCTAAACTCGTAGTTGGGGCCCCAAGATATGCTAACTCCGGACAAAGTTCTTGCGTTTTTCCGGGCTAAAATATACTAAAAACCGGACAAAGTTTGTCGGGAGCCTCCATAAATACGCAGGGCAGAGAGATGAAAACGGCGAACTCATCCAATTTCAGTGTAGTGACCTCGCGTTGCTACATAATCTTCTGCCCCGCCCCGGCCCTACCTCCAAAGTTCACTTCTATTTCGATTCCCTGTCTTCGGCTTCCTCTCCACCCCTTCCTCACTTTAACGTCCCACTTTTTTTCGGCGGAGATTACTTCCTCCCACTGTCATGGCGCGAGACTGTGAGGGGGACCGAGGAGGACTTGCCGGAGAGCAACAAATCCAAAGAAGTTCGTGGGCGCAACGTGATAGTGTCCCCAAAACGGAGCTCGAATCTCTGCCTTCCCCTATATATGAAGGAAACATCGCTTCCCACACTTGACTAGTAAAAATGCTCAGACGATCTCATCTAATTGATAGTTCTTCTATAACGTCATACCGTGTTCAACATCCAAATTAGTCGTCGTGGAGTCCTCGCCAACCCTCCTTTTTTTTCTGTTTTCCTCGCTCCAGCATTCACCCACGTTTTTGGAACTCTCACGCGGGCTTCAACGTTGCGCCTATTCCGGAAGCTCTTCTTCCTTTCATTGTCGGCCCCACGATGTTAATTCATCTCCCTTTGTTTGTTGGCAGTCAATTATCATTTTGAAAGATACTTAACGTGCTTTTATTCTGCGCGTACGAAGCATCGATCCATCACCCGTCTCCAACTGCTAGATCAGAAGAATGAACGCCACGCCCGAACGTGAAGGCATCCTTCCGCGGCGCATTACTTGTCCCTTTCGTTGTTGGCCCTACAATGCTAGTTTATTCTTTCCCATCTCTCTTTGTCTGTTGGCTGCTAATAACGTCAATGTCCGCGGAATTCTTTATCGATCTATCATTTTGAAAGATATGCTTATGTTTTGCACGCACAACGTATCGATCTATCACCCGTCCGCCTACTTTCTGATGAAATCAGAAGAACGTATGAAATGAACGCCATGCAGCCGAACTTGAAGGCATCCCATCCGCGGCGAATTACTCTTTGCACATCCTAGTTTTGCTTCTTTCGGTGTGATAACCTCGCGTTGGCGTCACCTACAAACTCTCCCACCCCAAATCCCGACCGTTGCGAGAAATCCTCTTCACTCTGTTGGGGCATTTCGATTCCCTGTCCTTCCACCGCGGAACCCCTTGCTCACTCCAACATTCCCACTTTTTTTCGGGGGGAGATTCATGGCTCCTAGGGAGGGGAGCCGAGGAAGACTTAACAAACCCAAAAGAACTGTGGGCGTCGTCAAACTTGGGCGCAACGTGATAGCGTCCCCAAAACGGAGCTCGACGCCACCTGCATCTCTGGTTTGTATATGAAGCTTCCTATACTCCCAACTTGGACCAGTGGAAATGTTCAGATGATCTCATCTAATTTATACACGTCATTGGACCAACCGTGTTCAACATCCATGTTTAGTTCGGAAGTATCCTCGCATCGACCCCGACCTCCCACGGCCCACTTGTCTTTGGTACGAGTGGATCCCGGCCTCGACGTTGCGAGTATTTCTCACGACAAGATCCCCTCGCTTGCACTTTCTTTGCCCACTGATTTGCGTTGGTCCCGACATCCATGGTTCTTTGTCTCTCGATATGGACCGTTCTCCATGTCAAAGAATATAAATTTTTGCTGGATGCAATGAACCTAATTTGGGGGAATGGGATTTCGGGCGTAACAGGCTGACGAAATTCTTTTTCGTTGTGAGGCATCTGCGCGAATCTATCACCCGTCTGATGTGACCATGACGGTACCGCTGTCAATAAAGTGTATGAAATGAACGCATAAATCTCGCTCAGAGTGAAAGGAATTCGAAGGGTAACAAGAACTTCCGAAATAAGTACAAAAGCTTCGAAGGTAGTCATGTGGAGACCAAGGTTACGAGACTGGTGGATGGAACTGGCGGCGGCGCATGCCAGTGAAATTTAACCATCAACATCCTTTGTACTTTGATTTGATACATTGTTTCTTGACGTCGAGAAGACGATATCAGGTGTTCATTCCTTATTTTGCCAGTGGCGAGAAGACGATGCTTGAACGTTGAACGTTGTATAGATATCCACAATAATGTTACACAGCACACACAAAAACAGATAAACAAAACAACACGATCCCGAGAGGATGAGAAAGACACGAAGTAAATTAACTAGCGATACAATCCGACACTTGCAGCTCTATGATGAATGAAAGTGCGAGAGGACGAGTCAAGATGATGAATGAGTGAGTGGGTGGGGGTGGATATGCAGTGGGTAGCGCGCCAAGGAAAGAAGGATGGGTAGGTGGCGCTCTAGATTTTTCTATATCTAGTACTGAAAGGACCGTCAGCATTCAATGGAGGCATGGGTGGACGAGACGGGACCTACGTATAGCAATGCTTAGAAGCAGGAGAATCGCGCGGTACGACAGCCAGCTGGGTCGGGCTGAGCTTCAGGGATTGGTTCCCGGGCCTAGGGACAAAAAGGTGAGATGGTGACCGAGATGAAAGCCAGCAAAGCGAACGTACATCGACTTCAGGTGCATCAAGTACGGGAACAGGTACGGGTATCGGTTCAGGGATCGGTGTGGACGCGACGAGGACAGTCACTAGAGGCGGGAAGTAGTCAGTAAGGCACAAGGAGAGAGGGAGAGGGAAAGGAAACTCACGCGAGCTCAACACCAAAACGACCAGTGAAACACAGCGCATATCGGATTATGTGCAAAAAGAAAGTTTTCTAATTGTTCGACAAAAAGGACTGGCGAGAGGAGAACAATAGAGCCCCTCTCCCCATCTCGAGGGGTTTATATGAGAGGGAGAGCACAAAGCTCAAAGGGAGTTCCAAATACGGACGATACCTTGTTTGCGAGGAGGAGAAAGGCTGGGCCGGATTTGGAACAACGTTAAGATTGCGTGGTTTTTGATCCCAAAGATGGAAATGATGGGACGGGGGGTTGGGATTTGCGTATAATGTCCGCCTGAGGTGGCGATGGGACTAACGAACTGCCTGTATTGGGAGTATCTCCATGGCTCGGGCAGCGGCCGGGACCTCATCATTTGGCGACGCACGGGATACCAAGAGCAAGGTAGCCCTTGAAGAAGTCCTCATACATAGTCTATATGGAAGGATATCCTGCGCAGTTGAAGAAAAATCCTGGACCACTAGGCACTGGCAGAGTCGACAAGTTCACTTTCCGCTAGTACCAGTTGAGTGGCGAGTTATTTGGTGGCAGGATTAACACATAGGCCGTTAGGGTGGGCAATGTAGGACACGAGAAGGATGATGTGGGCGCAATGCTGGAAGGTCGCATCAGAATTTGACAGTGAAGCTCACCATACCTATCTTCTCCAATTGCCATAGCGCTACAGTTCTGGAATGGAAATATGATGCTGGAGGTTTGCGCTGACTAGCCAAGTTAGAGGTCCGACCGGGTGTCACTCCCGATTGATCAAGATTCAAGCTCAAGGTCGACCGATCAAAGGCTGGCTTCAATTTGAAAGGACGAGCATGAAATGTTGTTAACGGCACAAAAAAGCTTTCTCGACGGTTGTGTCACAGTTTTATAACCTAGCATTCCGAATGAAGAAGTAGATTCGAGTTTTCCGAAAGAATAAAATACTACTGCACAGTTGTCAGTCACTGCTCAGTGCTCAGTGCTTGGCACCTGCCACTACTGGTCCCGGGCCCCGGGGGCCAAGACTCGAGAGAGAGCCAGGAAACAAAAGTGAAAATAGCGAAAAACCATACTATTGTCGGTAGCTGGAATCGAACCAGCGGCTCTTCGGAATGATATTACCACAACGAAGTGATTTCCCCCCTTAATCGATACCGACATTACAAATTGGTGACATTCGCACTATTCATACATCTGAAGCCCTGGGTGGGCATGAGGAGTTGGAACCGGCTTGAACTCGCTTAACTTCCTCATCGATATACTGCACACTGCTTGCCACTGGTGACTGTTGGTCCCGGGGCACCGAGTAGGGTAGCGCACGAAACCTAGGTTTCGTTACACTTGGGTTTATCACCGGTAACTTACCTCCCCTCGCTGGAAGGATTTTTTGAGGTAACTTACCAATCATGTGACTGTCAGATAAGTATTACAATTATATGTATATTACTTGTACAAGATAGATGCAGATATGTCCAGTACTTCCAGATGTATAACAACTCCTGAGAGAGAGAAAACAAGTAAAAACGCGAAGACACAGAACCTGAAAAAAATCTGCAATCGTCATGTGAGTGTGCATGTGATAGGTAAGTAACGGTAAGTTACCGTAACAAAACTACTCCTCCTGGGGCGGGGTAGGTAACAAACGGTTACTTACCTGCCTGGAGGTTTCGTGCACTACCCTAGCACCGAGAGTCGAGAGAGAGCCGGGAAACAAAAGTTGAAACAGCAAAAAATAATAATACTGTCGGTAGCTGGAATCGAACCAGCGGCTCTTCGGAATGATCTTACCACAACGAAGTGATTTAACCCCTAATCGATACCAACATTCCGAGTTGATGACATTCGCACTACTCATACATCTGAAGCCCTGGGTGGGAAAAAAATTATCCATAGTAATGTTCAACTTCCATACAATAATGAACTTATATCATACGAAAAGATCCTCTTTACAGGTATTCCTCCATCCGATGGTATCATCATAATCCTGCGCCCTTTTCAATCGGCACCGTGGTTGGCTAAGAACGCCCCTCCTCGTCCACTTCTGAATGATTGCGTATCTCCTCCCATTGAGAGGCCCTGACTGGGAAACCCACTCTCATCAACGGCATCCCCTTTAGAACCGAGTCTCTGGGGAAATGAATGTCCCACAGGTGACGCTAACGACTGAGATTGTGTTGAAGACGTCCCAGAAGAACGCGACTTGGACTTTGAAGACTTCTTCTTTATAGGGAGAGATGAAGGAGTGAGATTAGGCAGATGAGCGGTGGGAGCGAGCTGTTGGCTGTGGTACCGAATCTGCGAAGAGGCGTCCGACGAAGTAAGTCGCGAATCAGACCCGCCGCTGCTGCCATGGTGCTCTCTCCTGCCGACATACATTCCTCCGTCAAGGTCTGCACCATCGTCTACTTCGGTATCGACGTCTGGATGAGACGGAGGCGGCGTGCTGTAGAACCCGGGAGAGGGAATATGTGGGTACTCTCCAGTGACAGAGCCACTGCCCTGAAATCCCTGAAACTCCTCGCCATCTACAGACCCGGCAGCCAAAGCCTGCGCAAGCCGCTTTATCTCCTTACGCTCTCGTCTTCGCTTGCGCCGTTCCTCTTTTGCGCGCCTTTCCTCCTCCTCTGCTGCCCGTGCTCGCTCCTGGAGCTGTTCCGGAGTCATGCTGTCTATCGCTGCCGAGTCAAGCGGTGCAGCGTCAGAGTCGAAACCTGTAGAAGATGTCCGTGACGTGGAGGTGCGCGAACGGCGAAGGGTGTTGTCATCCTCGTCTTCATCAAGGTGGATGGGGGGTTTCGGTTTCCCGAAGAGGTTGAACCCGAAGAATGTTATACGCCTAGATTGTCGCTTTTTCTTCCTTCTGCGGCTGTTATCACCAATATTCGAGTGCAGAGACAACGTCTCCGCCTCCGTGTCAGTTTCCGGATCCTGCAGCAAGTGTTCGAGGTTTTGGGGCAGCCGCTGATAGCCGCTGTTGGTGGGGTCATCATGAACCTCTTTGGCGAGGCAGGGCATGCAAGCGGATATCGCAGCATGGAAGGAATCCGACCAGGAAAATGAGTCCATGGCTGTGGTGGGAATGAAGAGAAAAAGTCGTATGTTGGTTGAGGTTAGAGGTCAAGCGCATGATAAAGCCGCGTGGCCCGGAGTTGCCGATCGGGTTTTCAAATGCCCCACATCGCTTTTTGCCTTCTTTGAGTGATGCAGATGTTCGGGCCCGCGTGCAGGACGCAGTCATCGTACTTTGGGATATCTGGTCGGGATCCCCGCGAAAACTTTATCTTTCTATCACAGTAGAAAAAGGAGAGTTACAAAGACAGTGCGCTAAATTAAATCTCGTGTAGATATCAAAGGAGATGACATATTGGCAGACAATGTATTGGACGCAGTGTTGTACGGTCGCCCGACCTTGGGCCGAAGTCAAGGTTGCCGGTTGCGAAACTTCGGGGCGACAGTTGCCGGCCACGCAAATGACCTTGACCGTGACTCTGTGGCTGTGAAGCCACATATGATGTCGTTTCCGACTAATTTGGTTGTCTCCGACCCCGACTGCTTTGTCATGGTTTTGCCGACCTTCCGCAGGCCAGGTCGCGGTGGCGTGGGGAAAGTCGCGGTCGTTTACTGACCGTGACAGTGACGACTTCGCAACAGTCGTGACTTTGGCAACTGTCGCGCGACCCGCACAACACTGATTGGACGACAACCAATTAGAAGAACTACTGGACAAGGAACCAATCGAGTTCGGCATCGGTACACACCCCTCTACCATACCACCAAGAAATAAAACAGAATACACCTGCGTCTCGATGTCGTTCGCTTAATTTTCTCATCCATCGCCTCACCACGGCTCCTCTGTATAGGCAATCATGATGTATAGGGACGGCCGTGGCAGACTCGTGGCGGCGTCCGCGCCACATGAGGTAAGTACATATACTCACCGAGTGAAATGTTTTTAACTAGACCTCTCTAGATTAATGGCGGCGTTGTAAAGGGTCGAACCAAATATCCGAGAAGCAACGAGTGAATGATGCGCCTCGGGCCGGAATCAAGATACAGGATCGTATTATGTGCTCAGCCCCACTGGGATACAATAATGCATTTACCATTAGGCGACTTCTTCAAATCCTATTGAGTTGCCGGTAAATATATTTATGCTCTCCGAGTTATACGGTTTTTAACGGAGACGTCTAGATAAATTTGCAGCGTTATTATAGCTTCAAACAAGTTCTTGCGATCCAAGAATTTATCTAATGTATACTCGAGAAGCACGCACGCTCCACCGGGACGACAAAATGTGCTGTAGTACATGATAAGTAGTTTCCCGCTGATATCATGTTCCTGTTGAATCACCGTTAAGTACGCATGCTCGAGTGATATATGTCCCCGACCAGACCTCTCTAGATGATTCTGCAGTGCTATATGTCCCTTCAGAGTTGTTGAAATAGGTCGCGATGTGGGGAATGAATCAGCGTATTCAAGTAATGCATGGTACATGTCTCGAGCCGCCATTGAGATACGGGAGTGCAGCACACCGGGGTATCAAAATGCGCCGTTCCCGTTTCCAGCGGGTTTCACACCAAATATATTGTTCGATTCCCGAGAACTACCATCCCATCTATGCAGGGGCATGGCTTCGAATTTATTTTAAGTCGCATGCTTAACACTCACGGCGTTTCAAACTAATCAATGTGATAATAGATCCTTGTGGACAACTATCATTTTCTGTAGTATAAAAGGACGCGCCTCTTCAACAAAAACTTCATCGTGCTCTGCCCGGTATTTTCTTACGGATATGTTCTCCAAAATCATCTCCTTCGCTGCTATCATCTTTGTCTACGGTGCTACTCTGGTCCATGCCGAGTCGCATACCGTCAAATTCGTTAACAGGTCAGTATGCTGCAAAGCGAAGTTCGAATCTGAGTGCTGACTAGTTTTTCTCCTCCAGGTGTGGTCACGGAACTGTATATATTATTTCCCTCTTGCGCCCCCGTGGACCGTGGCTGACCCTTCTGTTATAGCCTACACTCAGTCAAAACTTCAAGACCTTGTCCACCGGTGGCGACTACACCTCAAACGGGCCATTTGAGGCTGCTGTCGCGTGAGTGGCCCCTTCGCATTCGGGTATGAATATAAATTCCATTGGCCTAACGATATTTTCAGCTGGCTCAACACAGGTTCTTGCGGTTTCCAAGGCACAGGCTGCACCCTCGTAGAGTTGACTCTGAAGAATCCTACCTCGCCCGGAGCTGGATCCAGCGCAGACGTTTCGCTGATTCCTCCGTGAGTAGCTACATATCAGCTTCGATCATAATGGTTAATATATTACATCCAGACATACGTTCAACGTCGCGACTGGATTTAAGTACTTCAACGGATGTAATGGCCAGGGAAAAACTTGTGCGTCTGTTAATCTGTTGTTCGAAGGGATCTAAACATGGTTGCAGGCTCCAATGCTAACTGTCCCAGCACGGACGCTTTCCACGTCACTACCGACTACGGTGCTCAAGTCCAGTGCCAAGCGAACAATGTGAGCGGACCTATCGACCGATCATTTTGCAGATCCTGATCCTCTTTCAGGTCGGATTGACTATTACTTTCTGCTAAATGTAAATTCCAGTGCGCCCCTACGTATGGTTATCGTCTACTTAGCGGCGACGCGAATTGTCAGGTTTCTCAATCGATAGCTCCGCTCTTTAAATTTTAAAAACAGTTGGTTAATTGTTCCGTCAGGTTCACTGAACGGTCCGTTGCAGCTCCTGAGCTACCTTGACCAGTTCGATGACAGTAAGGTATACTTCAGTGCTTCTGGGATCAAGTCGCGCTGAGCACCAGGGTCAACGAGCAGAAAGCCTGGAATGTAACTTGAGATCCTTTATTTCTATATCCTTTTGCAGCAACCTGGAGGAAAGTTCTATTGGTGATATGCGTCTTTCATTTATAACTTGATAGCAAATATAATACAGGCACGTTAGTATCCTTCTCTACCAGAGCGTTACTCGTGTACCAGACTTCTGGAGAGCATCGACACGAGATAGTGTGTCTGATCTGAGTTCGCCTCCCTCCCGAACACCTATAACAGCAGACTTCAACGGTCGCTTTTCCAACACGTCCAAGACTGCTCCCTCATCTATCTCGTCCGACCAGACGAGCTGCAGGTGCTCCAGCTTCTGCAGCATCTCTAGATCACTGAGTTCTTCGATGAACCGAGGGGAAATGACCCTGAGACGCGTATCGATCCGTTCGACGATGGACAACCGTCTGAGTTGTGGAACTGCATGAAGGAGGGAGAGCATTTCGGGATGACCGATGATAAGTGTGTTCAATATGAGCTCCATGAGAAGGGAAGATTTTGAGAGGTATTTTGCTAGATCACAAATTGTGTTCCTGATATCATCGGACTCGCTGCTATTCGTGCAGTCGATATCGATAAGCTCCAAAGACGTCAGATGGGGCATTGACCCCATCCAATGAAAGGCTGGGAGGCAGCCGTGGAGAACGAGCCTCCGGAATGGAAATTCAGCATCTTCAAATGACAGATAGCCGCATCTTCTGAAGGTCGCAGACGTGGCGCTGGGGAAGTTATGAGCCCGCGATGGGTAGACGAACGAAGGAACATTCGCAAAGTAGATGGTAGTGATTTGTTCGTTCGGTAAACGAAAACACGTGCTATGGAAGGCATTGAGTGCAAGGGTATGCAGTTTCGGAGCGCATTCGAATAGCTTGATTGGATGCACCCCAGAGAATTCTACGTCGCCTGAAAACTCGAGGTGTTCGAGTTCAGGAAATTCAGGTTGGATATCTTTTCTAAAAACATCCCACAAGTGGACGGTCCGGGAATCGATACCGATACGCTTCAGTCGCTGTAGATTCAGCGCATCGGGGCTGTAGAAGAGAGAAGTCACGGTATGACGCAGTCTCCGTTGCACGTCCTTGTAACTGACTTCCTCTTCGATCTCCCCGAATTCCACTGACATCTGGAGATTCAAGAGGCGCGTGCCAGAGCGCTGTCTGAATAATTCTGTTACACGGAGAAACTGTAGGGAGGCGCCTCTGCGGTCGATATTGGTGAGGACGGATGTCCAGAGCATGGGGGATGATATGCAGACGTCACGCCAATAGGCGCAAACTGAGGAAAGATAGAAGGGCGTAGTGGATACCAGTGGTAAGTCATCGCGCGAGAGAAAGGCATCATGGGACACGGAGGTACAGATGAAATCGAATATTTCTCCGAGTACATCACGAGGCAGCCTGCGAATCGGGGACAATAGGGATTCGAATTTCTTCGAACACCTCACGAGGGATTGTCGACCGGCTTTTAGTTTCTCTAGCGCGGTATTCAGTCGAGACACTTCGGCGTCGTACTCTGATATCTTTTTCCGTAAATCGATGATAGTACTTGAACAAAGCTCCGTTTCTGATGCGTCGATCTCTCGCCCGCTGCGTAGATATGTATCGGCATCAAGACGCAAGGAAGGGGTTTGAGTATTGAATAATTGGCCGCAGTTGTTGCATAGCGGAATAGGTTCCATGACTAGAAATAAATTTCAGAGAGCAGTCCGAGAGTGTAATAATGAAGGCGCACCTACATCCGCGTCTCAACTTAAAGTTGACCTCGCAGGACCGACCAATATTTGGCGTAACCTTGAAGGCGGAAGTTATGTGGTTGAAGAGAAGAAAGAATAATTGGATACTTATTCATGGGGCGCGCCAGAATTTATTACCGAACTTTTGCTTGTGACTTGAACCTGAGACAAGAGCAAGATGTGGCTGTGCTCACCATTGTACAGATCCGATCCGGCGGTTCCCTTTTTGGATATCCACACCACGCCGCGTCAACTGGGCAGGTCATTCACGTGCCAAGAAGGAGGTTTTTGCAATATTGCTCATCCTTTGCTCATTCGCGACGGCCAGGGAGAGTCCGACCCCACTCGGAATGGGCGAGAGCTAAGACTAGACTTGTGACCGGCACCGAGCAGGCAGGCAAGTTCACCTTCATCGACGCGTCACAGGTCTAAGCTACAGTATTTGACGTGATAATGGAATCATCGACCGGTGCGCCGGAAGGAGGACACGCTCTGTGGCCACCAAAAGTTGATCTGCTGACGTATCTGCACAACAAAGAGCTCCGAAGTGACAGTCACGAGCTATGGAAGAATGAAAGTGACCGATCCCGAGACTGATCTCTTTTAAGAGTTATAGAAGTCAATGGATATCCTAACCGGTTGTACGAAGTCGACGTACCATGACCAAATAGGGAGGATGTATCCCGCAATGCCCTCAAGTTTATATCCAAGACCCTGTGCACTGGCAACCTCCTTTGGATCCGGGGTGTAGAAAGTGGTCCCACACCGGCTTGTCGTGGTATAAGCGGTAGAGCGGAACGCTGCAACACATCTCCTTAGGATAGATGTACCCAACGATACCCTCGTTTGAATACCCAAGCACGTTAATTGCGCGGTCGCGCTCGCTTAAATTCGTGGTGTAGAAATGATCATATACGGTGGGGTGATACGTGCGATAGAACGGAACCGTTCCGGGAGCTTGAAACCCAAAAACGAGACCTGGGGAACCCTCTTGTCTGTAAGGCAGCGCCGTGACAGCATGCTGCATTTCCGCGGCGTCGGTGGTGTAAAAATGGTCATAATACGGCTCCCCAAGGTATGCTCTGAGGAGGGGAATTGCTGTGTTTTTGGGGCAGGCGGTAGCGTTCTGTGCATAGACGATTAATATCGAACCTGACAACAGCACGCGAACGAATGAAGTAACCTACCTCATTCGCAGAGACCACGCCCAAGGAGAGAAAAACGGCGATGCAAGACACAAATAAACCTTTCATGTTCGATGAGAGGATAGCTTTCACAAAAATCTCTCTTGCTTTATAGTAATTGAATGACCAGCCTGCACTGACAAGATAGTGTGAGAATTCTAGAATAGCGCTACGTACGCTTTGAAGCAAATGGAAGAACTGTCACGACGCAAAGCTGAAAGATCAAACGGAAAATCTTGAGCGATTTTTTCATGTCTGAGGTCAAGTAAACACTGAATTGTCTAATATTGCATCTAGCGTTAAGTTTAAGTGAACGTAGGTTGGCATATACATGCATTGTACTGCTCACAAGCTCTCCTAACTGATCGCGGTAGTCGACGTCGACGCGTGTCAATGACATGCATATGGGTAATTTGTATCGCATTGAAGCGTACGCGACAGAGCTACAAACAGATGGGACGGCATCAGCATTCAAAGGATTATACCAGATGTCAAGACTTCTTCGTCATTTTGCATTATTTTGCTGGCTTGCCTCTTCAGTGTGTTTCGCGAAAACGATGCTCAGATGCCAAAGAGCCTTGAAATTATTATGCAACATTCACCTTATAATCGCTCTGCATGCGCGAAAGGAACGTATCATTCGGACACTGCTATAGAACCAGGAATCTGCGGTGCAGGTCAATGAATATTCTAACCAGATATAAGTATTCGACGTGCCGTAGTCAAACGAGAAGAACACATCTTGTAGTAAGTACCCTCATCTGGGTCGCGCTCGTTCGCATCCGTAGTACTGTACAGAAGGATTCGGACGCCTATCGGAAATGACTGATCCTAGTAGGTTATTCTATGCTTGTGTTTGCACAAAGCAGTACCAATCACACCGACCCAAGCCTACACCAAGCATGTGCACATATACCAATGCTACATCGTCAACCCTATGTCATAAGCCCAAAAAAGCTTCGCCTATCTCAATACATCAGCGACGTCTAGCCTTCAGCTTGTCAGCCTACTGTTGTCACTCCTTGACTCTTAAGTGCTGTTGATCCCTAGCCTGTCTTTTGATGTCTCGCATGGGAGGCTGATGTTGCTTGCTACATTATTACCATCTAGAGACGCGTACCAAAGCTGTCAGCCGATGATACAGAAAGTAAACATCCACGCACAGGGGCAACTATCCAGTACGAATGAAGGTTCATCAAACTTGGAAGAAAAATCAGGAAGAAAGCAGCATAATTATTGTTTTCCATAAGTCATAGGGGGTATACCGCGCTAAGTGTCCATCCAACAAGAAGCCCAAACACCAAACAGAGATAATTAAAGCAGTTCGAGAATATCTTCCGAAATGTACGACGTGTTGCAATACCAGTACTCAACGGTGGTCTGGAAAGAATGATACGATCAGACCGGTGAGTCTATGATGAAGTGAAAGTACTTACTTGCAAATAGAGCATCCCATTCTCCAGGACAGTCTCGTTGTATGTCTTCTTCGTCTTGGGCACAACCCTCAGCACAAACGCTTTCTCCGTCAATACCTCTTGCAAGCCTTCCTGCAACATATCGTCGCCCTTAAACCCAGCTCTGCCCAGCTGATACTTCAACCCATCCTTGAAGTACGCCAACGTGGCAGCCCCAAAGCTCGTGTACCAGCGCGTGTCTGTCTGCACGTTCAACGCCTTGAAGTTCTCCTCAAAGTTCGGGTCGAGCTTCACATCAAGGATCCCTGTCAGTTCCGCTATCTCCTTCGTGAGGTCCTCGTACTCCTCCTCCCAGGTCTCGTCAATGGAGTGCTTCGCCTCGAGGGAGAACACAAATCCCGGTGCGATATTGACAGCGGCGAGGAGGCTGTCACCAAGTGAGCTGGTGTTGGTCCCGAGGGAGTCGGGCTTGAAAAGGATCCAGTAGACACCCTCCTTGATCTCGGAGGTGATGTATGGTGCTTTGTCGCCGAGGGTGTTGGCGCCGATGCTTAACTCGGACTGGGTCACGGCAGCGTTGAAGTAGTCCTTGCCATCGGATTCGTATTTATCGAGGAAGTATTTGAGGGCTGAGATGAAGCCTTCGGTGTAGCTGAGAGATATGTATGAGTGGACAGGTAACCAGTGAATATGAAAGAGGAGGTACCTGGACAAAGTGTATCCCGCAGATGAGCGATCGTCCTGATTGTACGCCCATATAGCACCAACGCTGTAGTTGATCTTAAAGTCAGTGCCGAGCAGCTTGGTGATTTGGGCCTCAAAGTCAGCCTTCTTGGACTCGAAGTTGTCCCGGACTAGAAAACGACAGTGAGCAGGGGATCGTCAGCGGGGACTAGGAGTACTTGCCATCTTTTCGGACAGCAAGAGGCAGCTTTTCTATGGGAGCCTTGGGGGTGAAAGCTGGTGTTTTGGCCATTTTGGAGAGCAGAAAAAGAGTGTGTAAAGTCGAAAGATTCGATGAGAGACAATTACTGCAAGACGCAATTTATATCCTCGAAAATCCTCCTTTCCGTTTAGTACACCATCTCAGGAGCCTTGCAGGAGGTTTGTTCCAGGAACCCGTGGGGGGAACGTGCATGACGACGGAGGGGTACCCCTGGGTAGGCATTTCCTTGGGAACTGACGCGACTTTGACATTATTATTGAATCCAGATCTGTTAAATATTGACGATAAAGCGAATTGAGCTTCGAGGAACGGCGATCGTGGTGGTTCATGAAAGACAAAAATCTTGTTCCCACGGTAAAGCGCTTGATTCTAGCGTTCACCATGAGCATTCTGACTTGATACTCGTCTCTTCCGTGATGTCGGCTTCAAGATAAATCAGCATGACACTTTGCCGAAACTATGTTACCCGGTGGGGCGCAAAAATATTACAAGGACAAGACTGATATTGATGAACATCTTTGCCCGGCCTTCGTACTAGGGTGGATCCTTATCAGATTCTCCCTGGTAGGCTTCCAGTTATTCCTTCCATCAAGCTAAACTGATATATCTTGTCGCATCAGTCGCTGCAGGATATCATAGATTTTGCGGTGAAACACGAAGTCCAACAGTGTCCCATGTCGGTGGCCTCGCCCTTCCTTATCATCATTAAGCGCGATGGATAAACGTCATCATATTATTGAGCCAAATTGAACTGGGAATTCGTCGTCTGCCTGGGCGATCGTCTCCTGAAGAAACGGATGGCTCATGCCCTGCCAGTTTGTTATCCAACATTCGATGATTCATAGCGTCTTCTGTTTTCCGATCCTATACCACCGGGCAATCTGCCATAAGGAATAGTTGTAAGTCGGCCTCGGAGAGGTCATGGCCAACGGCCCTTTGCCAGCTTCATCTATGGATGCCCTGAATACTGGCAACACACTTACGATAGCATCAAAGGAGAGATGTGATTGATGGTTTGTTGCTCTGATCATCTGTTATGTACTCTTTACAGAACTGACAACCTCTCACAGTGATTTATATCAACACCGCTCCTGTTTGAAGGTTCACGCGTCAACAAACCGTGCAACACGCGCAAAGGAGGCCCACCCAACTCTTGGCGATCGTGGTAGATCAGGTCCATGGTACCCTATATTCGAGCCCTACAAGTACCCCTTCGGCCGCGCTGAAATCCCTCGTCACAATGAACGAAATGTAAGCGCGTCCAGCTACATCTCTCTGCCTTTCACTCACCTTCATCCAGCCCGCTGAAAGCCCGCGTCGACATCCGGGATCAGTGGGACTCGCCCAACGCACCTATACGCACCTCCATTGCCGCCTTGCAAAAGACTTTGGGCCACAAGATCTCTTCACAGGCAGAATGGCCCGCCCTATGGGCCCAACTCAAGGATCGCGTCTCTGATAAATCCAAGTTCGTGCCTACCGTCGTCAGCATCGTCGTCGTCTGGTACGAGCGACTCCTCGGGAGGCTGGACAATGACGTGTACGCAGACTGGACCGAGGAACTCCTGTCTGCGCTTGAAGGAGGGGCGTCCTTGCGCATCGAGGTGATTTTTATACCACTGTTCTGACCGACAGCATCTAACGCGTGGATGGCAGCCCGCCCCGCCCAAAGTCACGCGTCCGACCACGACGTGGGACAGGAAACTACGGTCGTTCCATCTCGGAATTCCTAACGCGGACCCAATGTCCCAAGCGCGTGTAGCCAGCGTGCTTGATAAAGACTTTGACAACCTCTTCGGCGAGACATCGGGTGGTGCAGATGACCAAGAGGACACAGAATGGGCGCATGTTCCTCCGACCCAAGCTGTTGCGTCTCACCACATCCAAGTACCGCCGGACCTGGCCCCTCCCGAGCGTCTCCCAGTTCTTAGCTCCCTCTCTCGACCCTCAGACCTCTTCACGTCGACTGTGCCCTATATCCTCACCATCTCCCTCCGTGGCCGCGAAGGCCTGGTCGTACACTGCTCTCATGAGCCGACTCTCGAGCTCCTGAATGAATACCTCAAGAAATGGGCAAAGACCAACGCCCATGATAGTCTACGCGTACGTCTGTTTGTCCCTTGGCTTCCTTCTTAAGCACGCGCTGACACCACAATCTCCCAGCGCCCGATATTTAAACTCACTCTTGTCGAATCCGATTTCTGCTTTGGGATGATGGACACGCTCGTCGTCGAACCCTACATGTCGCATCACGATGGCGTTAACCCCACGATCATCCTCGCATTCATTGAAGGTGTCGTGGGATACAAGATGGTTTACACCACGGGCTCGTATTGGATGTATCGTTGCACTACTTTGTTCAAATAAAACTGCCGGAACGGACTAACGGATCGCGAGTTTGCATGGAGGCTCTTTTCTCACCAAGTGAAGGGTCGATCCGTGTCCTTCTGGCGTGGATAGAATGGCGCTACTCAAGTGTCAGACCGGAACTGCGACTTCAACATGTCATGCCATATTGAAAGGTGCCAGAACATTCGCTAATCACGACACTTGGGTATGTAAAGACATTCTCTGGTATTTAAGAAGCTCGTCTTAAGCGCTAATAGAAGAACAATCAAGCATCTGTCCGCTTGGAAAGACTGCCCAGTAACATGACCTCTCCTGAGCGCCTCCCAGTTCTGAGCTCCCTCCCCTCACCCTCAAATCTTTTCAAATCGACTGCACCCTATATCCTCACCATCTCCCTCAATGACCACAATCTGGTTGTACACTGCTCCCATGAGCCGACTCTTAAGCTCTTGAAAGGATACCTTGAGAGACACCAATGGACGAAGGCCGTATGTCTGCTTCTCCCTCAATTTCCTTAGTCACTGACACCATAACTCCTCAGCACTCGCTCGTGAGCTCGAAATTCACCCTCGTCGAGTCCGATTTTTGCCCTGGGACGATGGACACTCTCATCGTCAGTCCTAACTCATCATGGGAGCGCAGTGGCAAAATTAATCCTACGGTCATCCTTGCATTCATTGAAGGTGTTGTTGGGTACAGGATGGTTTCCACTACGGGTTCAATTTGGATGTATCGTCGCACTACTTTGTTCACATAAAGCTGCCGGAACTGCTGGTCCAGACTTTAACATACTAAAAAGAAATTGCGGCCTTTGTGAACTTGGACGAAGATTCTTGTTTCAATGGTCAGGGCTAGGTCAGGGCAGAACTCGTATCTGTATATAAATCTGTTCAGTCAAGACTCGGACCCTCAAAAGACTCTTAAGTCAAAAATCTCGACGTCACCTTAACGGCGCATGTTGGAAGCTTGAATTCAACTAAGCTATGCTCACATGTGCACGTCGTTATGCTGCTACGCATCAAGTTGACGTCAGATTTCCGAGTCGCAGGTGAAATAACTGACTGTCCTCATTCTGTGAAAGCTGCACTGACCTCGTGGTGATGGTATATAAGGAGCTCGTCTTAAGCTCTAACAGTAGAACAATCAAGCATTCCTCTAATCAGCAAGCTTCCCACTGCCAAGTAACAAGATCATGACGTCTCCCGAGCGCCTCCCAGTTCTAGGCTCTCTTCCCACTCTCAGATCTTTTCACATCGACTGCACTCTATATCCTCACCATCTTCCTCCATAACAGGCCGGAGATCCCAAGCCTGGCTGTACAATACTCCCATGAGCCAACTCTTAAGCCTCTCCTGAAAGGATACCTCGAGAAATGGGCAGAGGCTGTATGTTTGCGTTTCCCTCGGCTTCCTTTGTCAAGTACATGCTGATGTCGTAACTCCCTAGCACTCGATGAAGCTCAGCCCCATCGAGTCAAAGATCTGCCCTGGGATGATGGACATCCTCGTCGTAAGCTTAACTCATCATTATGGGACCGCGATGGCCAAGTGTACCCTGCGATCACCCTCGCATTCACTGAAGGTGTTGGATACAAGATGATTTATGCTACGGGTTCCTTTTGGATGTATCGTCGCACGACTTTATTCAAATAAAGCCACCGGAATCTTGACGTAGTAAAAAATTGCAGGCTTTCGCTCGACGCCGTGAACGGACCAAGATCCTCGTTTCGATGAACATATAGCGTCAACCCAAATGCGAAGCACTTGATACAACAATACATTTCAGGCAAAGGAATTATCAAGTACGACACGGCCTAATTACGCAACATAAGAGAGGAGGGTAGATGATAGATTCAGAAAACAAAGCGTTCCTTATCATAATGGAGCCTAGCGGAAGATACACAAAACACGACGAAAACGATAAAACAAACTTAACCATCCTTCTTAGGAAGTCGCCGCGTTGCTTGCAGTGTAATCCTAAATGATGATTGCAGGGTCAGCAAGACCACCTTGGAAACCCGTGGAGTGCGAAAACGAACCTCCATTTCGGCGTCTAGGTCAGCGGCCGTCTTCGCGGGCCGCGGTTCCTTGCGGGGCTTGCCTCCTCTTCCCCGTCGTCCTCTTGGAGCACCACCAGTCCTTCCCAACGATAAGCACACCGGCACCACATACTAAGCTTGCACAACTGACCTAGCGGCGGCGGCAGCCACGACAGGAGAAGGAGCGACACGGGAAGCCAGTGTCTGCTGAGGTCGCGAGGGATCCACGACAATCTCAATCTTCATCGGTTTCTCTGTCAAGTCGGAAAAAATCGGCGAGGAAAGGAGCGAGGGAGGAAGGAATTCGTTAGTCGGTTGTCAACGACGCGACGTAGAAGCAAGTAAAACGAAAAGCCAAGGGACGCCCAGCGATAAGCCAAGAGTCCCTCCCATGCATACCGGACAAACCGTAGCCCTGTCTCTGTCTGTCACAGTGCCTTTTGGGAGTCGCCCAGCGCGGGGAGACGGGCGGACGCCAAGCTCGAACGAATGAACGAACGCTACAAGCAGTTAATCGGGCAACCCTTGCTCTCCGATATACCATGCTCCATGCTCCCGCTCTCAAGGTCTCGTCAACCACACCAGAGCCTAACACATCGACAGTCTCCACCAGAGCACTAACCAGACCGATAAGACCTTCCCAATTACCGGTCTTGTCGCACCATGGCCCTGGCACTGCCACACGCAAGGTTGATCAGACCTGCGATAGTGGCACCCCAGAACGTTCAGTTACGAGGCAGGGTGATACCACGGATGCTGTTAACAGACCGAGAGGCGTGCCGTGTGCAGAACAGAGACAGGAAGCCACGATCCTCCTGGAAAACGCAGTAATGAAGGGCGAAAGGGCCCATGCATGCAAATGAAGGGAGGTTATAAGAGGAGGCTGATACTAACTGCCATCGATGAGTCGGTTGTTGTACTGGTTGTATGCAGACGTGCCGTCGCCCTTCCTCTGGAAATGAACAGAGGCAACGCCCTTGGAGCGACCGTTGCTGTCGTAGTGAAGGGTTACCTCACGGAGAGGGCCGACAGTTGAATGGAAGAGCTCCTACGCCAAGTCAGCCTTTCGTGTACTCAAAAACACTGAAAAAGTCGACAAACCTTGACTTGAGCCTCATTCACGTCAGGAGGGAGATTGGAAACGATGATTTTATCTGCCGGCTGCTGGGAAGACGGAGCAGCAGCAGGAGCAGACCTCAACTTGGCCTTGACAGCTGGGCTTGGGCCAGTGTTTCCCACAACTTGGGTTTTGGACGAGCCACGGCGGCCAGTACGACGGATACCTCGAGGACGGGAGGTAATGATCTACAAAAAGTTGGTGTTATACGACAAGTGGAGGGCTGCGAGGGCAAAATGAGCCCACATCGTCAAGAGCCTTGTCCATTGCAGATTCTGGACTGGAATATAGAGAGATAGGTGGAAATCTAGTGACGGCTGGTGGTGGTGGTGGTGTGGTGAAAGGGGAGCGTTGAACAAGGGCGGTGCTGAGAATACTTATCAGCGGAGTTTTATCTGAGTGTCGGAGATGGAAAAGCGGCAGAACCGCACCGACGACAACTTTGCTTTGTTCATCACAAGTTCATCATGTCTCGAGGTCGAGGATTCGGTCGGGGGCGAGGGTCCTTTGGGGGTAGTAACCTCCCCCCAATGGGTCTCACGCACGCTGACGTCCAAGCTATATCTCGCGAAGCAACCGCTATGTACCCCGTACGAGTTTGCCCTCCTCGCATGTATACCTTGACTGTAAACTGAAATACAGCCCATGCGCCCCCCAGTAATGTCTGAATTCACCGAAGATGAGAAGAAAATGTGTCAATACCAGATCGGATATGCAACACGACTGAAACAGTCGGCGTACTACATCGTAGAGACAGCAAAATCGAAAGGTCAGAATAAATAACGGTTGGTATAGCTGATTGCTGAATGAGCCTACAGAGTTACCGAAGTATTCGGACAAGTATCGACTCTCAAGCACGACGCAGCCGAAACTGAAGCGCAAAGATCTCCACCAGGAATTCTTCCCTAAAGATATATTTGAAGACTATTTCAATCCCAGGCGGAAGAAAAGTACGTCCAGTTCTCTACTATGATAACGCTTGTTTATCATTGCCTCCATCAGTTCCCAAGACCAAAAAAGAGGGAAATTTCAAGGTCAACCTATCCGACTTGGAAGCATCTGTATGTCGCGTCTTTCCTCATTAGCGATAACTCTCTTACTTATTCCAACAGGAAAAATCAGCAGACGAAGCCTCAGAGATTGCATCACAAGGCGACGGTTCTGATTATGATGTTGATGAGGAGTACGACAATGATTATGCGGAGAACTACTTTGATAATGGCGAAGGAGATGATATGGACGATTTGGGTGGAGGTGGAGGTGGAGACGGTGGAGGTACGTTATTTGATCGTCAAGGATATTTTCTTGAGCTTATATTTATACAGGAGACTACGATTAACTGCAGATGCAGCATGTTTCCTCTATACCCGACATTTTTTCAATCCATATACATTGATCAAATCAGGTTACATTCCTCCCTGTCAATTGTTCGCCCACTCGGCCACGTCGGAGAGCAACGAGCGTGTCCATGGCAAGGACATTTTGCTGCTGTTCTGAACTGAACTTGTATCCGGCTCGATATCTCAAACTCGGGAAGCGTACAGAGCAGGTATAGTAGCTTTCAGTCCCGAAAAGATCTCGACTCCCACCCCAAACAACCAGCGACCACAAGCTCGAGAAAGAAGAGAGGAATGTAGCACTGCGACTTCCGATGCTGAAACAACAAACCAGTACAGTCAACTCTGTAATAACGCATACCTCCTCTATAAGAACATACACCCCATTACAGAGTCGACTGTACCTTGAGCTTAGTTGCTCGGATGCTAAAGTCCGTGCACTGTCCTCCCAGAGAAGTTCTAGAGGGTAGGAACTCAGAAAAGGCACCAGCAGATTTTGGTATCTTTTGTGCAGTTTCCCCGATACTAGGTTCGTCGCCAGCTCTGAAGCAGACACAGTTTTTCCGGGCCGTCAGCAAATCAAATCTGCGCTGTATGGAATATCCGGAGCTCGTCCTTATTGGCCAATTATTTATTCCATGCCGACTGCCTGTCAAAGGATAAACCGAGTCGTTTCATAGAGCACCTTCCAGGGAGTCGTTAAAGTCTTGTGACAGCAAACGTTTTGTAGAATGATAATGCAATATCTCAATTATATCGACTGGAAAGAAAAACGAAAACAAAAATAGAACACAGGCTGGAAAAATATGTGCACAAACAAATTACATCAAGAGTCGGCGCGGTCAGTACCGGGTTCTTCTTACACCGTTCCTCACCAACCTCACTCTCCATCACCACTACCACCACCATCAAGCCGTCCTTGCTTGTGGTCTACGTCGCCATGCTTTCAAAACGCATCATTTCTGTAGCGCAACGTCGCGGGTTGCTCGATGCAACGTCTGTTCAGTGCATGAAGGGACTGTTCGTAGTCTTACACGTATCATTTCTTGTCGTCGTCGTTCTGACAATGAGCGTCTTTCAGAGGAGCTGCGGTAACACGAACACGTCGTGCACGCTTCCATTCGTCACGATTGCTGCAAGGTACGCCTGCCTCACTCCTGACGTCACCTACCCGCTGACGAGCAGCAGCGGAGACTATTAAGGTGCCCCAGATGGCAGAATCCATTACCGAGGGAACACTCAAATCGTGGACGAAACAAGTTGGCGATACTGTAGAGGCCGATGAGGAGGTGGCGACTATCGAAACTGACAAGGTCACCAGCTCTTTTCTCTAGAGACGCATTTATTCAGTTTTCAAAACAGATTGACGTGTCTGTGAACGCTCCTCAATCTGGCAAGATTGTTGAACTCTTGGCTGCTGAGGAGGATACTGTGACTGTTGGCCAAGACTTGTTTGTCCTTGAACCCGGCGAGACAGGTGGTGGTGAGTGATATATTGCCCGATGAATCTTTGATGCGAGTTGCGGATCTTCAGCCGCTGCACCTCCACCACCAAAGGAGGACACACCTAAAGCCCCCACGGAACCTAAAGAGCAACAGGCGGCGAAGCCCGCTGCACCCCCCGCACCTGAGAAGAAACCATCAGAGCCCAAACATGAACCCAAGAAGGAGCTCAAAAAGGAACCAGAACCACCCAAGCCTGCGCCTACCGCAGGCAGCAGGAATGAGACTAGAGTATGTCAAATCTTCTCATCATCTCAATTTGATCATGACGTTATACGCAGGTCAAAATGAATCGCATGCGTCTGAGAATCGCTGAACGACTAAAAGAATCGCAAAATGCTGCGGCTTCGTTGACAACGTTCAACGAAATCGATATGTCCTCGCTTATGTCCATGCGGGCAAAATACAAGGAATCAATCCTGAAGGAGCATGACGTTAAGCTTGGGTTCATGAGCGCGTTTGCTAAGGCGTCCGCATTGGTACTGAAAGAGATTCCGGCAGCAAACGCGTCTATCGAGGGTGACGAGATTGTATACAGGGATTACGTTGATCTCAGTGTCGCCGTCGCTACACCAAAGGGTCTTGTCACACCCGTGGTCAGGAACTTGGAGACAAAGAACTTCTTGCAGATCGAGAGGGAGATTGCTGCTTTGGGCAAGAAGGCGAGAGATGGAAAGTTGACCCTTGAGGATATGGCTGGTGGAACCTTCACGATGTACGTCTGTGCCTACAATAATGGGCTGTTCTGATGACGTGGTATCTAGATCCAACGGAGGTGTTTTCGGATCTCTCTTTGGAACTCCCATCATTAACCTTCCCCAGTCTGCCGTGCTTGGTACGTTGCTGTGATTGACATGGCTGAGCTATCTTCTCACGTGTCCACACCAGGTATGCACACTGTGAAAGAGAAGCCTGTGGTTGTCAATGGCCAGATCGTTATTCGCCCCATTATGATCGTTGCGCTGACATATGATCATCGGTTGTTGGATGGTCGTGAGGCTACAACTTTCCTCGGTGAGTCTCAGTCCTATGGGACAATCTCTCTGTCTTACTGATATCCCTTCCGCAGTTAAAGTCCGCGACTACATTGAAGACCCCAGGAAAATGCTCCTCGCTCCGTGAACGACGCCGCCGATGTACTTTCAGGACTGAGGAAAGTGTGGTCTGATGTTCTAATACATTGTATCTCTTTCCATCGAAAGCAGTACTTGGTCCGGAATTGAATACCCTTTGGAATTTTTGACTCGCAATAGCCCCATAATACAATATAATGTTTTGTACGCCTACTAATGAGAATCAGAGGAAAACTAAAACCGCCTCTGACACCGCGACGGCAATCTCTCCCCCGGTAATCTTCTCCTCTATCAACTCTCCTTCAGCAACACCATTCGCATATGTCTGTCCTGCCCACGTGGTGATATTCCCGTCCTTCACATCGGCTCCTGGAGCCTGCAGCCTCCGAACGGTGACCGAGTCCTTATATTCTGAGAGGTACTCCGAAATGTCGAACGTGGTACTCGGTCTTGTCCCCTTCGTCGTCTCGTTGTAGCTCTGCAGGTTTAGTAAAGCCAACTTCACCGGGAAATCCACACTCAGTGAATCATCCCAAAATCCGTAGACCACCAGCTGTCCTTGGGATTCGTCCCCCATCTCGGTAGTGATGCTTGACCCGTTGGCCTGTCGGCCCGGATAGATATTCCCTGTTCGAAGGCTTTGAGAAGTACCGATCGCTTCAGCGACGAAGAGGTAGGCCGAGTAGGACGGGAAGACTTTGACTGGCCCGTTCAGGTTCTCGATGGGATACCTATGGTATATCTTGTTTAGAATGGGGATAATGGTGCTGTGGTCACGACATACCACAAGTTATAGAGACTCAGTCCTCCGTGGTTAAGCTGAGTTGAGCTCTGTAAAGCCAAGGGACCACCCTGGTGGACGAACAGTCTGATATGCGAGACGCGTGAGCACGATTGCTCGCAAAAAGGCGAGTGGACACGCACCGAGACACGTTGATAGAAGCGGCATAAAGAGTAGTATCGAGAAGCCACAAAGCTTGACCGAATGTGTTGCTGACTCCATCTCTCCCAGAGCATGATACTGAATTATATTCCCCTGGTTGAAAGGAGGATGAGCGCTCTACAATGCCAAAATAGACGGTAACACGCACCAATGACAAACGAATCTGAACCCAGCTGGTTGCGAACGCTTTGAATGCGAGGCTGCCACAAGTCGAGATACCTAAGGAGCGTGTCGTCAGCACCAACATCAACGTGGTGAGAGAGAAAAGTATGGCTTACTGGGCCAGGCGAGTATGATTAACCTGGACGCGCGTCATGTCGAAGACAGGTAAAAATATTTATAGGACTCACCAGGTTAACCAATGTGGCCTGCTGCAGACGGACTGGATCGCATACCTAAAGATAGTCAGTACATGAATACATCACTTTGGAAACAGAGAAGCCCTCACACTATATTGATACGTGTGCTCACTACACGTCTTCACCGTACTATCATTATTTGCACCCACTGCCAACGCACTCACGCAATCCAACTGTGCATTTGCCGCTGCCGTTCCGTAAGGCCAAAGAGGATCATCAGCAGTGGCGCCAATCTGGAAGAATGGCGCCGAGATGTTCAGCGCGTCTGATATGTTCTTAGTCCAAGGCTAAAAGCTGCATAAGCGGCACGGCAGGTAAAGCAGTAAACATATCTACCATCCACAGATTGGTATAGCTTTGCGGTGTGAAGTGGAGATAATGATCAGGTTCATTGCCGACTGTTCAAGAGCATGTCAAGGCACTCATCGATGTGACGGGAAGAGAAGCGGTGTACTTTCCATTCCAATCAACTGCCCGGCTTTCATATTCTCTACGGCAGCCGTTGCCATGTCTAAAGCACCCTCAAAATTAACGTTTTCGAGATCCTGCTCATCGATCAATGAACTCTGGTGAATCGGATGTAAGGAAACCCACCAAGTTGAAGATTATTTTCGTTCCCTCAGGTAGCAGATTCATAGTTTTCCAAAACTCTGGCCCAACTGTCGTGTTGTGCAGAGTTCCACTGTAAACGATCAGGGCCGGGCAAAAACGAAGCAAACCACAAATGTCGCACTCAGCAGTGATGAAGTTGAACAAGGTCACATCCAAACTCGAGCTCCAGTATGTGGAGTCAGCGGTAATACCACCAACTCGTATTTCTGCAGGCACACCGGTTCTACTTTTAAGGTTCTCCAGCAGGTTTTGGGTCAGTATGTTAGGGTTGGACACATTCCCAACGTATGACGTCCAGAAGGCGGTCTCGATGCTGAAACTGGCTAGTGCCGGGTTGAGGTATTTGGATGCATCTGGAGGGAGTGTAGAAGGGCCGGACAAGCGGATGCTGGAAAGGTTTTCTGCAAAGACACTGGCGGAGAAGGCCAGAAGGAGGGGAAAGGGTCGCATTGCGATGCTTTGATCAGTCCACTGCCAGCTCAAGCTTTATACATATGTCCGGTCCGTATAAGTCCAGCCAAATGATGCTGCTATCGGTCCGATGGAAGATTTACGGCCTCGAAGGTTTTCCAATCCGTGGCGCCACGTTTTGAGGCATGCGAAGAATCGCTTTCGTTTTACACCTTCACAGGCTTGCGCGGTCATCTGGAAGCACAATTCCGGTCGTGAATAATAATATGAGATTCTTCTTCAGCAAACGTTTTCAGACGGGAAATCATCGCAAGAATACGAAGGTCGTATCCCGTGAACAATATTCGGCACGGGATCCAAAACAAGCCGTCGCGAACTGTCAGACGCCTCACTCAAAGTAACGTTTAAAGAGTAGCCGGAAGCAGAGTCTCGTATGCAAGAGTAGGTAGACGCGTCGTGTAATAGTTGATCTATTACCACGTACCGCACTTCGCTGAGCGTTGCAGGGTATTCAGGAAAGTTATGAAAGCGACAAAGGTCCGGCAGGGTGTAAGAGATTAATTCCAATGAAATAAACAACATCTAGGAGAATGAGGCTGTCCTGGGGTCAATTTTGACGATTCGAGCATAAGTAGACATACCACACTAGAACTGCGCCATCCGCTGGGCCATTTTATCTTTCACAGTCTGGTATGCATTCATTATCGTCTGCTCATTGATGATGATATCTGTCGTGTCGGGGCGTGGCCGGCTCACTCTCGACGCAATAGCAGCAGCATCCGTGTCCATGATGATACTACAGAGTGGGAAATGAGGATCAGGCCAAAAACAATAGCATCTCGGACGCACCCATCGTCGATTGTCTCGTCTAGACACAGCAATACCATATCCAAGTTCTCCAACACGGCCCTCTTTTCGAGTTGGTTCCTCAGCAACAGTGACAGCGCATCGATGAGGGAATTCAGCGCCGCCGAAAGCATGAGCTCGTTCTCCGTGGGCCCAGCGATGAAGTAAATAATGAGGTCGAGAGAATGCTTGTACACGGCGAGCTTGGATTCGAATAGGATGATGTCCCCTGCACTTAATATCAGTACTCTGTTCCTCCTGGTGAAACGAAACAGTTGCACCCCCAGCTTTCTTCGTCTTTTGCCAGAGTCCTTTCTCGAATGCCTTCTGGTCCTTCAACGTGAGCAGCTCTTTGGATTCGCCCTGAGGGTGGCCTTTGGGCCTGTAGTATTTTGCAAGGACGCGGTGTCCTTCGGTATCCAGGACTATGAATGCATTGATGCTATAGAGGGAGAGATTCATTGGACGTGGTGGCAGTGATCAAGCAACGTGTACCGAATTGGGCAATCACCTTCCGAGGTCCCACAGCAGTCCGCGATACAGAAGACGACAGTTGACATTTTCGATAATACAGTAATAAGATTTCTCATATTTTATTGATACGGTATGTAATGTTTTACAGAAAATGAAGTACGACAAAAACTGACCATTACATAGATGGCTCTGGCAAACCCCAAAATTAGCCCAGATATTGCTAGAACAAAGCGCAATGAATATCGACACTAGGCGAGAAATATGATAACACTTACCAACCAAAGCGGAGACTACTTGTAGGTTGAAAACGCTCCAAACAGGTAGTTGATCAAAAAATTAATGCCGTCTCCAGACGAAGTAGTCGCGCACATCAATGGCGCAAAGCCAATGATAAAACGCGCCACAAAGTGCACTGAAAGTAGCCACCACAAACTTCAGCGGACACAAGCCTCGTACACACATAAATCGATAAGCCCACACAAGAGTCATTATATCACGACATCGACTGCCATAAAATTCGACACCGAACAATTTCCTGACAACGCTCAAAAGCTTGCAGTCATATCAGATTGATGGTATGGCGCCACCGCACTTCTTTCACGATTTCAACACTGGATCTGTTCAAGAATTTAGCGGTTTCAGGTCACACCGCCTTATCAAAAAATTTGTCAATGGAGTACATAGGGAGACATTGACCCACATACCAACCACGATACCCAGAAAACTCCGCGTTCGACTGCCGTAAGATTCGAACTTGAAAGCCTTCCGGGTGTATACACAATAAAGTTGTCATTGGTCAATCAAGTCTTTGTGGTGGAATCAGATCGGTGTATGGCAGCACCGCACTTCATCCCCCTTTCAAAGAGAAATTAACAAAGGCCACATGGAAAATGATATGGAGATAGGTACATACCGTGTTTTCAACGATGCCAATCCTGAGCGAGCAAAGCAGCCTAGGAAGACAATGATCATTTATCATAATTAGCAAAACGCTGGTGTTCTCGTCCCAGCGAATGACAATGACTGGTAAATAATCGATTGTGGACGAGGAATCATGCTATCACAACGGACGCCAAGTCCGCCGGAAGGATTGACACGATTTGCATTCACAGGAACACGTCGTGCGCCGATAGCTTTGTCCGCTGGGTTGACAATTGTATGCTGCAGGGCGCGGCCCAGTCTCCACGACAGACATACATGTCGACTACCCAGCCCTCGCTTCAAGACGAAGTTTCTTCGGGCAGTGAAGGGCAGAATCTCTAGTGCAAATCCATGATAGGATTTCCAAACTGGAGAGAGAACGGTCAGATCTTAAACACTCGTGAAAGAGGACTACGAGTCCTGTACGAAACGAGCTTTGTGCTTTTCGCGTGCTGCACTGCTGCTGGAAGGAACCAAGAAGAAATTCCCATACGGTGGGGCTACCCAGCACGTGCGGCGGTCACCATACAAGTCCCCGCATCTACAAGCACTTTACACAAGTTCATCCAGCACTTGTTTGTATATTTTCTAGCAATTATCAACGTGGTGGGGATGACTTGAGTCTATATCTCCACGGCAGTGGTATATTATTTACCGATCCATTTCCGCGAGGTGTGTGGAAAGCGGCTGTGATAAACTAATTAAAGACTTTACTAATTTACATTCGAATCTGAGTTCCATCTACAGCTCGTCTCGGGTTTCTGGAGACATCTTGAATATCTCTGGCTCGTTCTGTCCTGTTTGGGCGTAGAATTCCACCGGCTCTTGCGCCAACGATGAGTGAGGAGATCCTGGACAGTGTTCAGTAAGAAGTATCCTCCGGAAATGTGAGCCGACGTCACACATACCATACCACCACAAAGTAGTGACACCGACAGGGAAGGTGTACCTGGCCTATCTCTGCAGTAAGTCTTTGTTTCCGGACGAAACTTAGATACATACTTGCATGCCCCGGAATTCTATCGTAGTGTCGACAGGTTGGGGACTCCATGTGCCATTAGGATGATCGTACCCTAAGAAGAATTAGTCGCTGGTACTGACCGAGTATAGACCACCCACAATTCAACACAACCAAAGAATATCTCAACCAGTCCGATGACGAGGTCCTTCCTGTAACATATGCACCAACACGAAGAGCCCAGCTCAAATTGCCACCAACGTCGACTTGGACGCGTTTACCGAAAGGGCCACCTTTGTCCTTTGGAATAATGGCTTTAGACGCTTGGGCCAACGCGTAGACTGACAAATCGACGATGAGCGTTGTCCAAATGACAAAAAAGTATGGCCAGTCCCTACATTCCTGATTAACGCTGTATGTTCCATCAGAATTGACTTGAACAATAGCCCGACAGCCTTCGCTGCAGCTGGTCGTCCCAGGATATCTAGGTTCACCATTACCATCCAGGGCGATATTCCACATGAGGCCGGAGTGAGAGTTGTGTTCTATTGCACCTGTACCGTCGTGGGGTAAGCGGTGGAAAGACAAACCCACAAAGAAAAATACCTATGAAACTGAAACAAAAGTTGAATGTTGCCTAATATATAATACCTGAGAAGCAAAGAGATGTAAGGAACGTACATGTTGTCCGTGTACCACTACGTGTGAAATGCACGTAAGCCACGCGAGGTCCCAATAACCATAAGGAAACACTTGCTTTGACGTCACTCCACCAATCACTGCCTGAAAACGTCCATGAGGATCTACAACGGTACGCAAAAACAAAAATGGTTTACCTAAACTTCCCGTGCATTCTGAAATCATGACATGTACCGAACTCAGTGATGTCCCACGATTTACAACCCATTTACTCACCGGTGAAATAGATCTGACGGATACTGTTAGTTGCAGTCATTATAATCCTGATTCAAAGCTTACCTCTTTGTCAGGATATTGGGTGTGGAACGTATCCTGTTCAGTAACGTTTCCCTTAACCAGGCTTGTGAGCTCCAGACATCAGACACAGATGGATCGCCTACCGCATAACAATGGAAAGCCACACCATCAAAAGCATCACCAGCTGCATCCATGAGGTCGATGGCATAGCTTCCAGCACCGTCCCAGTTATGATCCCACCCGATGAGCTTCACCGACTGGAAGCTAAAGTTATCCATAAGAGCTCTCAAAGCCGTCCCGATTCTTCCCTCGATAGCTGCAGTGAACGTAGCGGTCGGAGATGCGTTTAAATTATTCTGCGGCTCGTTCTGGATCGATATAGCGTAAACTGGTATGCCTTTAGCTCGGAATCCTTGCAGACATTTGAGGAGGTAAGTAGCATCTGCAATCCGCTTTGGTGCTGTACACGACGGGAGACGAGACGAGACGTACATTTGGTAACCATAGTTGGCTTGAGGGTTCCCCCGTTCATTGTTCCGCTGTCTTTCATCCATCCAGGCGGAGACCAAGGAAGAATATGTACCTTCACGACTATGACAGGACGGCTTAGTTAGCGAGGCTATAAGGATAGCTAGGTAGACTTACGGTTATTAATGGAGATTATGTCCTTGAGGACAGAGAACAAATACGATGGCGCTGCATCTATACTGAACTTAGTGAAGAACATGTCACCGCTCGAATCATCGAAGCTGTATTCTAATCATATTTCAGTCGCGTGCTTAGATCAGTATGCAATACAATCAACTCACGGCTTGCGGAAAAATCGGATGCACCCAGAGGAACCCGAATATAATTTAAACCCGCAGCGTTTGCACCATCCGTGGGATCAAAGAGATATTTCATAAGCGTCCAGTAATTGCTGGAGTTTGTAGACTGGTAAATGCAAACATCATGAGCTCATAACCTTCAATCACGACAGGGAATACCGCGCACCTTCAAGTTATTCAATATCAGCGCAGATGAATCAGCTATAATACCCCATTCATTTCAGAGTCCTGAATATGTTCACACTGAGCTCACTGAGTGATCCACCGAACCCCCAGACCGACTGGTATGTGGTAGTGTCATTTACAACAATATCTGCGCTTCCGATGCTACCAGGAGACTGGAAATTTATTGGCGGGTAAGGGGCAAGCGAGGTAAAGAGCTTGGATTTGTCCCAAGTTGTTTGCCACTAGTACGAGTCAGAAAAGAACTTCAGATGCAGGTGGTAACTGATGACTTACGATGTCCCAAATCTGCTGGCAAAAGACGGTTGTGCTTAGAAGCAGAGGTACTGCAAATGCTCGGCGCATCATGGGAAAGGCGGGGAGGTTTAGACGTTGAGCTTTCTAGGGCGCGCCCTTATAAGGGACCCTCGAAGTCAATGCGGGGAACTCAAAAGTAGTCAAATTGCTGTACTCTGCTTGAAAGTCGGCGTTAGTGTGAACGCGTATCGACAATACGACACAACATGGCGCAGAGCGAGGAAAGCAGCCTGGAAAGACGTCGTTCAAGCTAATCTAGCTGCATAAATCCCGAAAAGGGCACGACGGGCGGTCGGCAGGCCAATTTGAGGGAGAAAGCTGGATCCAGTATCAGAACGCACATCGGCATTTATCTTGTGGCAGAGACGTCGACATAAGTGGTGTTTCTCAGAGTCGGGGACAGCTGGCGTCACTATAAGTGATGTTTCCCATTGTTTCCGCAAGTGAGGGATCACCCATCCACGAGCTTGATGTGAGACATGCATCAATGTCGCTTCCGAACTCTGAGCTTATGATCAACTACTAGACAAAGCAGCAGAAAGTTCATCCTAGAGTTTGACAGAGAAGCACTTGGAAATGACTCCCGGCTGTTGAAGTTTGGTCAAGTACAGCCAAGTGCCCGGCGGCAAAGAATGAAGCATATTAAGTCTGTGCTGGGATACCGAGTTAGCTCCGAGTCTCAAGAGCAGACCTGGTGTTTTTAGACGTATTTGAAGAATGAGTGGTAGGACATCAGGAAGGGCTCAATTTTCTTTTTAGAAATTGCAGAGACTTTGAAAGGTACCGGCGTACGACTGGTCACTTCACGATGGTGGTCGAAGTTGAAGATGGTAACGGCCCGATTGGCAAGAGTTTAATTTACCCGGGCCGAGTGCTATTTAAATAAGTCAGCTTTTCGTCATTCATCAGTACTCTTAAATCATGTCTGTAACCTTAACTCGAAGGTAGGGAGACATTATTCTAAACAATATGATTAAATGCTCCATGTAATATATTCTAATAAAATAAGGTCACGCCTCCCAAGCGGCTGGCGTTGGCCACTTGGAACTGAACCAATCCCGTAGGGTTTTATCAACGGCATAAACGTCGTCGTCGTTCGTGACATCGTCGTTGATGCATATTAGTCTCAAGGCATCATTTCCAAGGCCTTTGACGCCACTACGAGCTGCGGCCGGCGTGTCGATTGAGAGGAACTTCGTTGGTAGTTCGCCTGTGGAGGTTATTAACTAAACAATTTCTTGGCAAAAAGTAGAAGAGCTTTACCTACGACATAGCGGTACCTCTGAAGCACCATCATCGCCCATTCTCGGACGCTGATTCCTGCTGCTCCTTCATCCGATCCTCGCCTCTGAGTGGCCTCTTCAATCCATGGTGCCATCACCGTTTCCAAAGAAAAATCGATGTCACGATAGTCAGACGCTAGTGGCAGATGGGGTGGTCCGAGAGGGGTGAACTGGTCGAAATAGTTTTGCGTTCGGTGTAGAGGGACAGTCCTGTTTGGTGACGGGAGGAATTCGGACAAACCGAGAGGCCCTGAAGCGATCATTAGGGCTCTGATTACTTGAGTGAAATCATTAGAAACACGGTCATGAATTCAGAGTCAAGAAAGCTTACTGCAATCTCCACAGTTGACGTTCTCAAACGCCACACGTACGAAAAACTCGCTAGCACTCCCAATAGGTCTACCGTCTTTCTCAAAACACTGATTCCATGAAATTTCACAGAGAGCTGCTGTCCTCCATCCATAATTTTTGTAATGCGGATTCGAAGCTAGTCTTGGCGGGTATCCAGGTATGTTGGGTTTCGTATATTGCAATGGGCATCCATCCTGAGACGAAAAAGAGTATTGACTTTGCATTGCCGGTCTCCGTTTGTTCACCAGACTTTCGACACGATCATGGTCAAGCGATTCTCTTCGGGGAACCCGTACTACGATCTTGGCCTTGCCAACTACTCCTCCAAGTTCCTCCCACGCTCGTGTGCCGTGCAAATCTGGGTCCCACCGATCATCGCTATCTGGCCAATAGGGAGTCTCCTGGTTTTTAGGCGGCGTTCCCTTTCCGCCAATACGCCCAACGGCCCATGACCATAAGAGGGCCTCTCGCCCACGATCAATAAGAAAATTACTGAACATAAACCCAGGATGAACGTCGTCTCCGTCAGGGACATGTCCGGGAGCTAGAACGTCGAGTCAGTTCCCCAGAATCTACTTTCTGTAAATGCGCAAAGAACATACCCGGTTCAGTCTCCGTTGGCCGTCCGTTCATCCCTCGGAAGGGTCGACGCGCCGTAGCGCTAAACTCCTTCGACCACATGCCTGTTGACATCTCGTGCATGATAGGCGTATTAATGAGCTTTTGGGCATGAACGATGTACAAGCGTGGCCTTACGCCAAAACGTTTTGACAGTAAATGGCTGCTGTAGTCCAAGGGCCGCCATTCCCCGTCCGGATCCGCACCAGATGGATTGTGCGGGTCGACAACCACCCCATAGTCAAATCGAAGAACGGGTCCAAAGAATGGGGTGTAGAAATCTTCAGTCTTGACGTCTCCATTAAAAAAAAAGTCATCATTCATATAAATAAAGTTCTCGGAAACGCCGCAAAGACTTCCGAGCTGCGACTCTATGGCAAAGCTGTTGAATGTAGGACCGGAGTACGCGCCGGAAACAAAGAACTGGGAGTGGTGTTGAATGTCCAAGGAGACAGACCCGTCCGTCCATCGCGAGCCTGAAAGCCACTGAGGGATTTGACCATATCGGACTTCGCTATTGGTCGCGGTATTGGAGACAGTATTATCGGAAGTGAGTAGGTGAAACGAGCCGACGCCATGCCTGAAATGTGCCAGAGCTGAACGCATAGAATATTTGAGTTCGTTATGATTCCTTTCATTTCAATAAGACGAGTTCTAAAATCGATGTTATATGAAGCACGCACCGATAAAGTTTAGGTTTTGAGCTACCATATCCATAGGCGTGCTCAATATCATTCAGGGCTGCAATGTGCAGGGGGTCGCTGCCATTGACCCATGACCATACGATATCTATGGGTGCTCGAGAATCAAAATCGGTTTCAGCACTGTCAGTGAGAGACCGAGAGCAGGCCTGTCCAGAAAAATAGTCTTCCAGGCAATCTACTGGAATAGACGTCGCAGGAAGTAAACCGAATGGGTTCGGATTCCCTTCACGGTGGTTTAAGAATTGGTCGTAAGAGATGGAATTTAAAGATGTCAGATGAGGGCTGTCGTGTTGGTTTGTCGACGTGCAAAGAGTAGAAGGATAGTATTTTTTGGATTGCCAAAAGTGAAGGTCGGGCGAAGGCCGCCAAGAATATGGGCCGGAAGAAAAATGATAGGCGGAGGTTGCGCTTGGAGGGAATAGGAATAGTAGTGAAGGGTAAACAGAAAAACGACGCATGGCATAAAACATGCCCAGAATAAACAGCGATCCGATGATTGACCATGATACAGCCCGAGGGAGTCTGTAGGACCATTTTGAAACCGTGGAAGGTGACATCTGAGGGAGGAGAGCATAGTTGGATTTCGGAAAGACACGACGCCATGTCAACGCTGAAGGACAAGAAGTTGATACAAGTTCATCATCCTCGCTGATGCTGGACTGTCGGGACGTAGAATGGAGCTGCCTGTAGAGGCCTACTGGCATGAGAAGTGAGGGTGAAGTTCAACAAGAACTGATGGTCGTGGAAAGTGTTCTGATTCTTAAGGCGGTGGCCATCGGTCGTCGGGGTGGTCGTGTGCAGTCGTAGTTTGCGCAGTCCAATCCATCAATTTGATGATGCTTCAACCAGACTCCACCCTTTCTTCCGATGTGTCATGCACATGTTGTCAAAAACATCCACGTAAGAAAGTGTGCGCTGCTTTTTGGAACCTTAGATAAGTATCCTCCAGCATTGATTATTCTGGTATTCACCTAGATCTTACGCCTATCAACGAGGACACCAGAGATATACCTAAGTAAATAATTGCAAAACAAGAGCAATTTCAAAGGCCTGGTTAGATGAGTCTGAATGATCGGGATGAAGGGGTGATATGTATGCCACGATTCTTACTGGATGATATCATCCAGAAGCCTCCCAAAGTCGTTCTCCGTAGTCGATTGTAATCGGCCCTATCAAGCAGGGTCGATGTAGGGTCGACGTGGTTCATGGTCGCGAGCGAAAAAAACACTTCTTCTTATGGCAATAGATCGCCGACTCATCCCCCGCCCCCGCTGCTGACTAATTCCTCCATTCTTGAATGTACAACCTATATTTCCCGCCGTGCATTTACACATGACGTCAAAGACCATTCCACTCAAACCCTTTATCCAAAACGACTTGAGAGCTTAGGCCAAGGTCCTCGCTACTCAGACCGGCCATAACACCATAATTGCCCTTCTCAACAACCCAAGAGTTGATCTTATCATCCCAGTACGAAACAGCATATTTGTCCAGTTTGATGTCCACCGACTCGCTCTTTCCTGGTGCAAGGTCTCGCACCTTTGCAAACGCTTTGAGTTGAAGCGACGGGTGTGTTAGCTCGAAGGTGGCCGGAAGGGAGGTGTACACTTGGATCACTTGACTTCCAGAAAGTGAACCAGTGTTCGTGATGGTGAAGGACACAGCAACAGTGACATCGTCATCTGCGTATAATGGCTTTGAAATGGACAAGTCGGATAGGGAAAACGTCGTGTAAGAGAGACCGTGTCTATATGAAAGTCAGTCCGTAATCCGTTTCAACTTGGTGGACGTAAAATCCTACCCAAATGCAAACAAAGGTTTGATTTTACGGTGCTGGAAATGCTTGTAACCCTAAGGCATCATATCATGAGTAAAGTATCGTCGTAAAAAGCGTGAACTGTGTCTTACGACGTAAAGATCCTCCGCATAACGGACCTAAACATTGATTGCGTGAGCGTCAGTAATTGACTGGGCACAATATACGCATATACCTTTCCATTTTCTGAATGAAAATGCCCGTACGACGGGACATCTTCCTCCGCTTTCGGAAAAGTCAAAGACAGCTTCCCCGAAGGATTGTGTTTCCCAACGATGACATCGGCAATAGCATCGCCAGTCGCGTTACCCAGATACCACATGTGCAAAATCGCAGGTACAGAATCCGCCCATGGCAAGGTGATTGCGGATCCCTAAGCAGGATCTATTAGCACCTCCGAAAGTAAATGACTGAAAAAATGCGTACAGCCTGAGTAACGAGCACCGTCTTGGGATTTGCAGCAACGACCCTGCTAACAAGTTCGTCTGTGCGTCCAGGAAGCGCCAAAGTAGTACGATCATGGCCTTCTGTCTCCCAGTCTGCATTCAGGCCAACAATAGCTATGACTACGTCAGCCTCCTTTGCCAGTTGGACAGCATTTTCCAGCAACACATCCGGATCTTCGACTTCAGTACCACCCAGACGAACGCCTGGATTACTGTACAGGGAGTCAGTATCTTGCAAACGAGAGGAAAGGGAGAGGAATACCTATCCATTACAGTTTCGTCCTCGTCACCATCAGCTGGTCCGCGAACGTTACAGAACTCCACATAAATCTCGTATTTAGTGTTTGCTTTGAGGGGATAGATGCCTGTTTCTTCTTCAGTTCCTGCACCGAAGAAACTTTGCCCTCTTCGCTGGCGCTTCCAATTATCGATAACTAGGTTTCCGTCGACATACAGCTAGAATAAAGATGAACTCGGATCTGTTTCGAAGAAAAATATCCATACCTTCGCCCTTCCTGCGACTGTCAGTCCAAATTCAAAATCAACATCCCGAGTCCGAGGCTTGAGATACCCTCGTAGTTTCATCGTCCACTTTCGAGTGATACCCTTCGGAGCAGAGGTACTGATGAATATCCTGGTCTCGTCAATGTGTCGAGTTTCGATTGGGTCAGACAAAGGCGTCATGCTCTCGTTGTCCTCATGGCTATGCCATGTACCAATCCATCCTTGTTCGCCAGTATCAGCGTAGAGCTCGTAGTCCAAGGTTGGAAGAGTCTGGTAACCTAATCATATAGCGTATCCGTTAGACTGGATATAAAATCCATTACTTACGAAGAATACGCACCACGAGCGCCTTCGCCATACGTCACTTCGACGTTATCTCCCAAGGCCTTGGCAATGCCGTCGAAAGGTGTTATGAAGTAAGAAGACTTCAACGCAGCTGATCCCCCTCCAGAAAGGACAATAGCTTTAGCGTTACCCCCCACGATAGCGACCTTTTTTAGACACTGAGGTTTGAGCGGAAGCATTCCACCCTCGTTCTTCAACAGAACAACGGATTCAGCAGCGACCTGTCGCATGAGTTCCTTATCTTCATCGCTCTCCACTGTCCTTTCTAAACCGTCCCCATCAAGAATCTTCATACGGATTGACGTAAATGGACGGCGATCAACATAAGAAGAGATCGAATACCTCGGGTGCTTCTTTGCAGCATCTTTGCACCAATTCCAGAACCTTCCTGGCGCGCGCTTTAATAGTGCGCAAGGTCACCTTCCTTGATACAATTGACCTGTTGACTAAGTCCAGAGTGCGCCATTTGTTAGTTCCCGGCATTTCGAGGTCAAGACCAGCGTTGATACTATGATCGATGCTATAAACACCAAACCTATGGAAATATTAAATTAGCGATTGGCGTCGGCGCCCGATTTCCATACCAATCGCTCATTATCTGCTTGAATTGGTGAGCCAGGCTGCTGAGTGTAGATAGAAGGACGACATGCCATGCCAGTGAACTTCCATTCGTCCCGCAGAATGTTCTTGATGATGGAGGGTTTCTCGGACATGTGCGTGCCATTGACACGGTTGTAACTGAAGGAAAGATCAGTGGGACAGGTCTTCAGTTGGGATCAATACTAACGCTGTCATAAACGCCCAAGGCTTGGCGTATTTCAGGGCCAACATGAAGGGCATCAAGTATATCTCGCGAAGGGCTCTGTCACTCATAATACTATCGTACCCCATTCTGTCATTCTCTTTGTCGTTTCCACTGCCAAAGAGATTTCAGTAAGACGGGCGTACTACAGAACTAATACTCACACGAAATGTTTGATGGTTGCGCCAATGCCACCTTCTTGGAGACCTTTAACGTATGCAGAAGCAATCATACCCGACAGATGCGGGTCTTCGGAGAAACTCTCAAAGCTCTGATAGGATTCGTGAGTGAAAACGCGTCCTGTCCATAATTTATACTTAAAACATACTCTTCCTCCCAATGGGTTCTAATTGAAATGAAATAAGCCCAGGTATTTGCAAATAGCAACGTACTTACTCGTTGAATGTTGCAGGTGGGTGCGAGAAGTAGAGACGATGCTCTCAGCCTGGATTCGGGAGCCAGGAGTTTCAGTCCGACGGTTTCGATGAGCTGTGTGTCCCACGTTGCTCCCAACGCAGTAGCAGACTGTGTGACGGATGTTGAGGTGAGCATAGATATCCGGGTCAGAATACAAACCGACACTTACCGGAAGACATTTAGCAGGCGTACCCATGAAGAAATGGTTTCCGCGGACACCATTAGGGCCGTCTGAACACTATCACCAAAGATTAACATGATAAGTTGGAATTTACACGCATAGCAAATACCTTGATAGCAGGGACGCCGAGTCTTTCGATGGCATGCGTATGCCAAACCCCGACCCCTGCCAACAAGGAGATAGCTTCGTCGGTCGTCAGCTGGTTAATGATATCATCAATATTCGCATTGGCAAAGTCGGAGGGCGCCATAGTGGTAGCACCTCTGCAGAAAAGAGGGGATAAGGAATGAAAGGATCATTGAATAGCCCGCATTTAAGGGATATAGGAAATGATACTATTGTCACGTTGGAGCAGCTGTAGGTGCTAAAGTTGATTTCTCCGAAGTTTCCCCGGAGATCTAGCTCGGACTATTCAGTTCATTAGATCTGCGTCAGCGGTTGATGGATTTCGCTGGGAATGGTGTTCAAAGAGCTGTCCTGGCTGCGCGTAACCACAAGCTACGATCCAGGAAATTGCAATAGTGTCGGGAAAGAAATTCCTTCCATCCGGATACCGGAAGGTTCTTTGAGACTCGTCGTAGAGTTCGGCGCTCGCGCAAGTCGTGTCAAGTGATTCAATGATTATATGATAGAGTTTCATTGCATGCAATTGGCGCAGAAGGGGAGATAACGACGCAGGTCGACGCGGCAGTCGCATCCGTGACGTCTATATATAGATAATCCTAGACACCCATTAGCATTGTATCTTTCCAATTTGTAAAAATACACGCACCTGGTGACCCTCAGGTATGTCCGTTTTCTTCGTTCCTACTTCTATCCTCCAGTTTTGGGCCTGGGGCGTGGCATTGCCGTTGCCTTGCCTGATAGAAATCATGGAATCTTCACTTGAGATATCCGGATGCGATACTACATTTCCAAGCGCGATGAGGAGAAAATGGTCTGGGATGGGACAATTCTTACGAAGTGGCGGACGACTGACAGTCACACTGTTGTGATGGAAAGACAGTTGTACGCGGTCACGGGTTTACTTATTTTCTTCTTGAAGCCTAAGGCTTGCTGCTCTCGGGTACCAGTAGTTCCGGCATTCAGAATTTCTTTCCTGTGTTAAATTCTGTACTACGGAAAGCCAGCGGTGGTCGTTACCGTCATGTTATTGTCTGAGTATCAATTGATACTAGCGGCTTACCATCCAGATAGTGGCAATATCATGATAGTGTTGACGACGACGATTGGGCGGCGGATGTTGGCTCGGAAATAGCCGAATATTACGTAAGATGCTTAACCAAAAGTTGAACTTTATTTTTTTTTCTTTCTCATCAACCACCAGTACCAAAGCTACGAGGCTCATTCCACACAGGACGCTGTGTTCGTCCAGATTCATGAGCGGGCTAAGGTCTGAGTATTCTATTCCCCCACGATCGGCTCTAGCTGGGCCCAGTCATAACTGGCATGAGGCAGCGTACCAGAAACACGGTCTTCCCTATCGTTCGGTCACGGACGCCCAAAGATCCTTCAGAGGGGAGGGATATAGGAGAAGAACCTTGAAATATGCGCCGGGGATTGGGTGTTCGATCATCGCCATCGGCATGTCGAACGTCCTTCAGTGCACTTCGTAGCACGCAATCTGATTTTTCAGTTGCGGAACTCGATTCAGACTACTCTGGGACTGGTGATCGCGTTTAATACGCTTATTTTTTGCTTTGCTTTATTCCTTCGTGGAATTGACTCTCATTAATGACTGTATATTTCTTATCGATATTAACTACCCTCGGTTCGTCGTGTTTGTACATGGATATTCTACCTGTAGTTGTGATAGCAGAAAATAGTTATTTAAAAGCAATATCAACGACACCCAGCTCTCTGGACAGGGCACTCATCTCCTCTGCAGTCACATTTGGACAATCCTCAACTCTCAGATACGTGATCGGCACCGGCTTCATGTGTGCCACACCACCCACGCGCTTGGAAGGCAGTGGTCTTATTCTCCTCTCTTCAGGTGAAGGACGTATCTTTCGCTCTCCTCCCCACGTACCACGTCCTGCAAGATTCCTTGCCCTCACCAATCTTTCTAATACTCCCTTCTCCAAATCCCGACACGACCAGAACGACAACCTCTCCAACTTGGAGCAGTACTTCACTCCTTCGGTCCCAACGGCTTCTCGCATCAAGCTCTCCAACACACCTTTGATACCCGTACAGGCATCGAGCGAGAGCGACACCAGAGCGGGAACATACCCGAGCATCGCCTCGGCATTCGGGGTGACCATATAATGGGACAACGTCAGGTGAGTAAGCTGCGGCTGGCGTGGGTCACGGAAGAGGGATTCCATTCGGGGCAGGAGAGGGAGTGAATCCGACCGGATTCCTTCGAGTCTGAGCCGCTCGTCTGCGTTGGTCAGCTCGAGCTTGCGTAGTGCGGGAAAGGCGAACTTGCGAAGAACAGACCCCATGGAATCCTCGTCTGTGCATTGGACGAGGAGCTCCTCAAGGGAGGGAAGGACGCAGACATTGGTGTTTGGTTGGGAGGTGTGATATCTGGGATTAGGACTATCTATCCAGAGATCGAGGCGTTGGAGAGCAGGTACCTCTAGAGCAGTGAAAAGTTGTAAAATGAGGGCGTCGCGGGGGTAGCTCCATTCAATGCATCGGAGTGAAGGTAGCTTGATCGCTTGGACAACCGATGGCGGGGGCACAAAAGAGGTGTTCAGAAGGACGAGCTCCTCTAATCCGGGAATGAAAGATAGAAAACTTGTAAGATCGGTGAGCATCAGGCGGGCCGTTGGAGGATAGCACATCGTTAGATTTACGATGTTTGTTAAAAGGTGCTGGGAGAGAAAAGCCAGAGGCACCTTAGTCAGGCCTAGATGCGTGAGCGGGATGGAAGGCTTTGTATCTGGAGATGGTTCGGCAATTGTCCCCAAAGGTATCGGGTTCTTGGTCATGACGCTGAGCGACAAAGACCGAAGATGGACGCAAGGAAATTGGTTGATGATCGTTGCTAATTTCTCCACTGAGAGAAATTCCGGGGCGTGCATTGTGCAATTGCGAATACGCTTGTAGTGGTCGACGCAGGTTTCCAAATGAAGGGTAATGGCTGAGGGATCCGTGCTGCGATCATCCAGGACAACGTCGAGCAAGCAGTCGCGCGACCTTTCTAGCGCTAACGCGACGAGGCTACTATTCCACCGGGTACTGCGCGTCGATATACATGTCCAGAGGCGCGGTGTCGTCAGCGCCACCTCACGCCACTTCTGGCAGACATGGGTGACAATGAAGGCACTATTGTCGTCTTCAACAAAGAAGAGAAATACGTCGACGAGCAATTCTATGGGCAACCAATTTACTGGGTGTCGCGACGCCTCCAGCTCGAACTCCTTGACCTCGAGAGCGCGCCGCCGAGCTGAAATGGTGTTTTTATATGCCTGGAGCCCGTCGATATGTTGCTGGAGCTCAACTTCCTGGATACGGAGTAGCTCTAGCTGGGCAGTGATGACTGCGAGCTCTGTAGAGAGTGTCGCTGCCTCCGGTCGAGACATCGCACCGTAAAATGTTCAGAAGGGCCGCCACTGTCGCTGAACTTGGTAGAAAGGAAAAAGCGAATTACACATAGTGATCCGGACCGACAAATTCGCCGTACGCCGCCACCCGTCGACTTTGCCGCGGCATTGTCATCGTACAAGCAAAAATGTGTTGACATCACGCAAATGAGAGCGAAAAGCTAGTATCTATGAGAAATTATAGGCTAAGTTGGTTTACTAATATACATTCACTGAACTGGTGGTTATACATGTCGAGCAAGTGAGATTGTTACTACTTAAGTACTACATGCTGTAACCCAGTTGCGAATCTGAAGTATACGAGGGCGCCCCATTGGCGTTGAGTGAATCGATGAGAAGATAATCGTAACTCTCCAGTATGAGGAGAAATAGGGTGCTTGGTATTTTATTCAAGTTCGCGACCACCCTTGCAACCGACCAGTGTCAAGGACTAACGGTGGTTCAACGTTCAACGGTGGCGTGTGCAAGTGGATCGCGATATGCAGTTTTGGTATGCAGCACGTTCTGGTTACTTGTGGCTTCTGGTTTTTTCTGGCTATTGAAAGCGCACGATAATTTTATCTCTGGGTTCGGAGAATAGCCATGCTGCATCGAAACTTGCACATCGCGATCTAGCTGGTGACATACTGGCCACCGGTAGTAAGAATCATTTAACATCACCTAATCTGCTGTTCGACAGCTAGCCTCGTGCAGCGACGAAGTAGATTCTGGAACCCTCCCAGACTTCAAGCTCCAAGGCTGGAGCCGGTATGCTGTTCGCCGTGTCGTTCGTCGTTTTCCACTCCCCTTAGATCTGTGCTGTGGACCCAATTCCGGAACATCGGTAGCGTCCTCCGTATCATGTCACGTCTGCTGTAAGATGAATCATTGTCGTACATCAGGTTAGTTGTTCCAGCCACTCATAGCAAAGGGGCAAGGACAAACACAACCACGGCCTCGAAGCAGTTCATTGATCCATTGGTTCTGCGGCAGCATCCCCGGTAGCCTTTCGAAGCTCGTTCAAAATGAAGACCAGAAGCGGAGCTGAACTAGGACTAGAAAACGCATTCTCATAGATTGAACCGTCAGATTGGGCTCGAAATGAAAAACGCCACAAAGCCATATTCCGGTCAACCTCGGGCAGAAGGTGGGTACGTCAACATGGATGTGGCAAACCCCCGAATCGAGGACAAGGTTCCAATCTTTTGCCAAAAATTTTACTGACGACGGCACCAATAAACCTTTCGCGGGGGTTTGACATCGGAGAGAACGACGAAGAGGTTTCCAATGGTACTGAGAAAGCGCCTTTTAAAATTTGTGCGGCATGATGGTGTTCCCTATGAAGAGCAAATTTTTCAAGAGGGTATGAAAGATTCGGTTCCCGATTTATGGCAGGGTACTCATCTTGAGAGACTGATCTTCGTTTCATCTTCTGGGACACGATATCCAGATATCGTTAGTCGTTAAAGATCTATGTCGGCACGTCAGCCATGAATTGCCCCACGCAAACGGGAGTTTGAGTCGAGGTCGTACTGGCGCCGAGTCGGGGCATCGGACCGTTCATTGTTCGCGTATCTACGTCAGTATGTACGTAGATACTGACGCGTCAGCAGATGCAGGGAGAATTTCTGTGGGATACATTTCATTGTATTAGACAAGTACAGCCGTGGCCGACAGAGTGGGCATCGTTCGACTAAACTAAAACAATGACGAGTCAGATTCGAATTCCAGTGAAAGGGAATACAATCATACACTAACCAATGATCCTCTGCGAAAGTAACAGTGCTGTCTTATATCAAGCGGGATGGTGGCTGTGCGCTTCGAGATTGTAGCAACCAACCACCATCATAAGTCCTTTTTGTCCTTCTACCTCCGCGTACATCTTATCTAACTGGCCTATCATATTTTTCGTTATCGTATTCTGCAGCTGATTATCCGTATATCGGCGAAGTCATCTCTCAGTACTATCTTTATTTTGCTGTCGCCATAGGACTCCGCTTAACATCGGCATTCCCAGTACCGTTCAGGCCCATCGTATTCAATGACCCAGTCCTACGGGTCCAATGAATTGCTCGTCTTCACTCCCAACATCCTTGCATATGGACGAACCTCGTATTTACGTGATTGCATCCTCCAACGCCGCATCGAATACGCGTATGACGCCTTTCAATTATGGCTTGTCTTAAGGCTCGCGCACCCGAAAGGATGGCATAAATCAATGTGCCTGCAGTTAATTGTTACGGACGCTTTCGAGAAGCCAGTTGCCTGGTAACGAGCTCCTACGATTGGTACATTTCCCGATTCCCCGAAGTCTCCATGATTTTACTCACGGTGTGTGCATCTAGCTTTATCGTTGCATTACACGCCTCGGGGGTATGAGCCAAAGCGACTCAGACGTTTTTGCAAAACGCACCAGTGCTGAACGTACAAAGGCACACTCGTTTGCGTGGTACATTGTACTCGCTTCGTGCTTGTTGGGAGTACTAACACCGAAGGCACCTACCCTCATGCTAGTGGTCATCTGCTTGCCGAATAGAGACCGAATGGCTCACTCTTTCTGTGAACGTGTGCTACAGTTTATTTATAAGGATGAACTCCAAGCCCTGTTATCCGCGCCCTAGTTCTTTCTCTGCAGACGTAGATATCTTGGTGAGACTCATACTAGTTCACCGGTATCAGCCTAAATGTGCTGATAAAGAATCCTCAAGAATAATCATCCTTCATTCTGTTACAGTTCCAAAATATGCCTCCTGCGAAGGTTTCCAATGGTGTGCTATCATTGTAATATTTCCCTTTCGTTGTTACTGACCTTCTGCTAACAGGTGCACATATCTTGGACGTGCTCCTAGCCATTCTCCCTGTCTGGGTCCACGATCACATTCGTGGTGACCAGCAATGCACGTATACGAATCGAAGGCGACCAGTCTTCATTCACCGCCGAAGAGTTCCCTTCAACCAAAGCACTGACCACAACGAGGGTCGTGACAAGGGCAGTTCCAATAACGATTCAAAGGGTCCGGGCAATTCTAACGGGTTTGGCTTTGGTGGCTTTGGTGGCTTTGGTGCGAATTCGAATGGTGCGAAAGATTCCACTTCAAATGACAGCACGGATAGTAGCGACAGCCCTCTCACCACCGGGAGCGACATTTTCTGCCAGTTCTGTATCGCCGACAACGACGCGAGGGTACTCTACAACGGCCCCTGGTCTCTCAATGGTGCAGGACCGTCAAATACGACCCACAGCACTTCCACTGCGGGATCAACGGTCTCCCTAAGCTTCAATGGTACGGCATCGGACGACCTCCCGGATCACAACTCACATCCTATGTCCACAGGAAGCGGAATAATCGTTTTCGGAACCGTGCTATCTAGTAGCTCGTCTTCGAAACCTCCCACAACATCTTTCACAGTTGACGCCGCCGCCCCTTTCGTCACCACAGAGCCCCAAACCGAACAAGCTTTCCTCAATCAGCCCTTATTCGTAGCCTCTGAGTTGTCGAAGGAGGAGCACAAGATCGTCATCAACGTGACGGACGCGGGGTCGGCCTCTCCTTTCGTCCTTGACTATTTCTTCATCTCTCCCCATCTCGATAGTACCTCCAATACCGAGGCTACCATTTCTTTCCCTCCCACATCATCTTCGAGTTCTCCTACCCCTTTTGCATCCGCCATTAAATCAACAACTTCCTCCACCACCAGTGATGTATCCTCTGTAGCCCGCGATTCCATCGTTGTGATCAAAGTCCTCGCGGCCTTGCTGGGTGTCCTGTTTCTCACTATAATCTTTCTCATCGCCTTTCTCGTCATCTACATCAGAAAATCCAAGATTCGGCGTGGGCCCTCTATCCCTCGGAGTTACAAGAGTCGTGCAAGTCACCAAGGTACTCGCAGAATCCCGGTCATGGGTGTGTGTTACGTGACTAACCCGTGTCGCAGGAACATTGCTCACGACGACAGAATCCATCATGAGGAACTTTACTCCCAGTTTGATTTGGTCCTATTCTAGGAGTGAGTCTGGATCCGGGAATGCCCCTTCTCCCGCGCTTCCAGGGCACTCTGCTAAGTCGCAGCGCTCGGAGGCTCGGTCTGTGTGGTCCGCTACTTGATACATCTTAGCGGGCGATTACTCAGACTCTAAATCACGTGTTGTATTCAGTCCGAATTATATATAATTTTCCATACGCTAGATCTACAAGTGAGAGATGAATGCCAAAAAGAAAAACCTGTGCAAACAAGGGAGAGCATAGTATCAAAGCAAATACGAATAAAATTTAAGGATTCCACATCTTGCTTTGCACCGTCTGGGAAAGGTCACCGTCAGCCAGTTCCCGAAGCTCCGGCGATCGGTCGACGCCCTGGAAATTGATATCAGATTGAGGTGCATCAGCAAAAAAAGATTTGAGCACTGACCGCTTTCTGTGCCGCCCGAATGACGTCCTTAGCAATGTTAGCGCTGATCTCACGAACTTTATTGGATGACCATCAGCACCAATCGGCGAACACATGATAGACGGCAAAACTCACTCCTCTCAATTTTAGGGTACAACAATCCGGCTTCATGCTCCTCAGGCGTCAACGACTCCGCTAATCCGAGAGATGCAGCCTCAACCATGGTATCTGTCACACTCTTTGCCCTGGAAAGGATTGATCCCAAACCCAAACCTGCATCATGTTTTAGCATCACTGAGACGAAACGAATCGGGACGATACTGACCAGGGAAGATGTACATATTGTTGCCTTGCCCGGGGTATAGAGTCTTGCCATTGTATTCAATGGGATCGAAAGGCGAGCCAGAAGCAAATAGTACGTTGCCGTTGGAGTGTATCACGGCGTCGCTGAACGTGCATTCAGACAGACGTACTGGGTTGGACAGAGGGAAGATGATGGGGCGAGGGTTGAGGGCACTCATAGCTTGGATGACGTCTGCGTTGAAGGCGTTCTGTAATGACATTGGTGACCTTGATAGCTAGACAATAGAGGTGGATGCTCACAGATATCGTTGAGAGACCCAATAAAGCAGTAGGCTTCACATAGTCAATGATTTCAAGGAGGTTCTTCATAGGCGGGCCTTCGTAGTCCTTACGCGAGAAGTCTATAAATAGGGATCAGTAATATTTCGATGCAGCCGGAAAACAGGCATACATTTCTTGTGCTCCGGCAACTTGCCGCGGGCATCATACACAAGACCTTGCGAGTCAACCAACCAAACACGTTCCCGCGCCTCATCGACCGACAGGCCTTGGAGGGTGAAGAAACTCATGAGCTGCGTGGCAACACCAACGCCGGCCGACCCCGCGCCGAAGAACAGAATCCGATGACTGCTCAACGGACGCCCGGATACCGCAGATGAGATCCTGGCAGCGTTGACAAAACCACTTAGCACGACAGCTCCTGTTCCCTGGATGTCATCATTGAAGACGGGATACTTGTTCCGATACCGCTCAAGGTACGTGAAGGCATGGTCCGTGGAAAAGTCCTAATTAGAATTAGAAACCTCGTGAGTCATGCGGATAAGACACGGAAAAGCGGAGCGCAGTTCACCTCGAATTGCACCATCAATTTCGGGAAGGCGACGGACATCTCGTTCATGAATTCGTCCATGAACTCTGTCATCTCATCGTCGGGCACGCGCCTTTCGCGGAGGCCCAGATACAACGGATCTTCCAGATAGGCTTGATTATTCGTTCCAAGATCAAGGCATATGGGGATAGTTGATGTGGGACGAATACTAGAACACATCCGCATGAGCGCTTGGAAAAACTAAACTTGGCAGGAGAAATTCTCACCCGGCGCCAGCGATGTAGAGGGAGAGTTTCCCGATGGAAATGGGCATGCCATTTATACCAAGGTCACCCAGACCGAGAATACGGGAGCCTGTCGCGTTCTGTCGGTTAATAAAGCATAACGACTGGAGGCAACGAGGCTCTCACCATCGGTAACTACGCTGATTCTAGCCTCATCGATTCGGGGCCAATTGGAAATGACAGATTTGATATTGCCCTTGTCCTTGATGGACACATACTGGACAACAGCGCGTCTTATTCAGCACGCGATAAAGATGGAAATGAGTCAATGCAACTCACCAAGCCTTCAGGACGCCTGTAAATGTGCGAGTACTGCAGGCAGGCGTCGCCGACGATGGGGGTGTAAATGATGGGGGTGAACTCTGACATGTTGGCGAGACAGAGCTTGTAGAACATGGCAGGGTCCTGCTCCTTGAGCATGGAGAGGTAGATGTACTTCTCGATGCCCTTGTCCTTGGACCGCAACTGTGCAAGACAGCGCATCGCGTGGACGGCATCATCGAGGGCGGGGGGTGTGAGACCGTGCTTGGGCCTTGGGGGGGCTAGGAAAGGCCTAGCAATTAGTACAGGGCGACGAGCAGCGGTAAGAAGAGACCGCATACACTGAGGGGCCAATTTGAGTTTCTGAGCGCCCCCGGACGCGTAGGAATTGAGAATGATAGTCATGACGGGCAGTGAGGAAGGAGAAAGAAAGGGAGAATGAGACAGCAATAACACGAAAAACTTAGCATTATATATAGGGAGCGGTAGAATCCGGGATGTCTGTGAATGGGCGAACGGAGGGATCGGGCTCGCCTTCAGATTGGGGCAACCTATTATTGAGCGAATCATATGCCACGCCCGCGTCCCTTGCGACTTGTTTCAAAAATAGCCCTGGGCCTGGTGCGCCTATTCTTTCTACGAGTCTGCTAGGTCGCCAAGGTGATGCACTCGACCGTGGTAGAACAGTCGATACATGTGTGCTGATAGAGCGCCACCTCGTGCGCAGTTCGAGTTCGCTGTCGAGCAGTGAAGAACAATTCGAGACCAATCTTGTCCGTAAAAGTTCGCCTCGGAGAGTCAACCTCACCTCGGAAAGTCGGCACCAGATCTTTGGTGTTGTTTGTTCTCCCTTCAGATGTAATAAGTGTCAATACACACCGAACTTTGTATTGTACCACGTCCAACGTATTTTTGAGCGCACACGACCGGTGTTTCTCAGGCTACTCACTATCACGGAGGTAACTGAGGGTACCTTTGTGGGGTAGTAAATCTTCGCCGGTCTACCCCAACTCTACCCCAATGAATGCTGTCTGGGGCAATTTCATATTGTTCAGCGTCCTCCTTCTCTGATCAGTCGTGCTATTTATTCGTCGCTTTGTCTTTTTTTACTTGTATTTCCCCTTTTTTTTCTTCTTGAGTCTCAGGCCACGTCGATCAGCGATCTCTATTACTACGATCTCAGTGGAGCTTAGGTGTGTCCTGTCGGCTTTTTTTCCCGTCTCGTGTGTTTCATACGTTTTCTTCCATGTTCAGGTGATGGACGGCTGGTTTCTCTTCCGTCTCTCACCAGACTTCGCTGTCAATGTATAATCTATTCGTCTGATTGAAAGGAATATACTCCAATCTGCGGAGACGCTTACATTCTCGGGAGAAATCGGAGTTCCGTCTCGCCCACAATACCGAAGCTCATCATAAACGATGTCTTTACTCTAGGAATTACACACGACGCATCCACTCGCCCTTCCGCCACGCCTTTTTTGGTCATCTTGTAATCCCTAGAGGAACTCCGCTTTCTGCTTTTCAGTCCGAGCGCTCTTCGCTATCGCGGGTATTTATGCCCCACCTGTCTTCCGGCTATTTTAGTCTGTTTCACGCGCTGAGGATATGTGGAGGCTTGGCACGAAAGATTGATGCACCGGTTAACGTGCTATACAAGTCTTCCCGCGTTTTCTAACGCCCCCAAGCCACTAGCCATAAAAACGCTCTGGGAGCGAATCATAGTGTGAGAGAATCGGAACATATCGTATTCTCATTCTCATCTCCCAATTGACCCGTGTAAGGCGGTGTCGCGATGCTATTGGCGTGAGGGGGAATTTGCGATTGGTTTCCATCCCTCTATCAGCTTTGTTCTTGTAGATCAGAGTAGCGGTCTGTAGCGGTCTAGACCGCCAGTTTCATCACTTAATGACAGTCACGTCGATCAATCAATGTTTGAACAATTAACCAACTTGTTAAAGAGCGGAGCTATCGGTTGAGAAACCTCTAGAAACCTGACAATTTGCGTCGCCGCTAAATAGACGATAACCATACGTAGGGACGTACTGGAATTTACATTTAGCAGAAAGTAATAGTCAAGCCGACCTGAAAGAGGATCAGGATCTGCAAAATGATCGGTCGATAGGTCCGCTCACATTGTTCGCTTGGCACTGGACTTGGGCACCGTAGTCGGTAGTGACGTGGAAAGCGTCCGTGCTGGGACAGTTAGCATTGGAGCCTGCAACCATGTTTAGATCCCTTCGAACAACAGATTAACAGGCGCACAAGTTTTTCCCTGGCCATCACATCCGTTGAAGTACGAGAATCCAGCCGCGACGTTGAACGTATGCCTGGATGGAATACATTAACCATCGTGATCGAAGCTGATATGTAGCTACTCACGGAGGGATCAGCGAAACGTCTGCGCTGGATCCAGCTCCGGGCGAGGGAGGATTCTTCAGAGTCAACTCTACGAGGGTGCAGCCTGTGCCTTGGAAACCGCAGGAACCTGTGTTGAGCCAGCTAAAAATATCGTTAGACCAATGGAATTTATATTCATACCCGAATGCGAAGGGGCCACTCACGCGACAGCAGCCTCAAATGGCCCGTTTGCGGTGTAGTCGCCGCCGGTGGACAAGGTATTGAAGTTTTGACTGAGTGTAGGCTATAACAGGGGGGTCAGCCATAGTCCAGAGGAGCGCAAGAGGGAAATAATATGTACGGTTCCGTAACCACACCTGGAGGAGAAAAACTAGTCAGCACTCAGATTCGAACGTCGCTTTGCAGCATACTGGCCTGTTAACGAATTTGACGGTATGCGACTCGGCATGGACCAGAGTAGCACCGTAGACAGAGATGATAGCAGCGAGGGAAATGATTTTGGAGAACATATCTGTAAGAAAATACCGGGCAGAGCACGATGAAGTTTTTGTTGAAGAGGCGCGTCCTTTTATACTACAGAAAATGATACTTTTCCACAAGGATCTATTATCACATTGATTAGCTTGAAACGCCGTGAGTGTTAAACATGCAACTGAAAACAAATTCAAAGCCATGCCCCTGCATAGATGGGATGGTAGCTCTCGGGAATCGAACAATATATTTGGTGTGAAACGCGCTGGAAACGGGAGCGGCGTATTTTGATACCCCGGTGTGCTGCACTCTTGCATCTCAATGGTGGCTCGAGGCGTGTGCCATGCATTACTTGAATACGCTTGAATACGCTGATTCACTCCCAACATCGCGACCTGTTTCAACAACTCTGAAGGGACATATAGCACTGCAGAATCATCTAGAGAGGTCTGGTCGGGGACATATATCACTCGAGCATGCGTACTTAACGGTGATTCAACAGGAACATGATATCAGCGGGGAACTGCTTACCATGTACCACAGCACATTTTGTCGTCCCGGTGCAGCGTGCGTGCTTCTCGAGTATATATTAGATAAATTCTCGGATCGCAAGAACTTGTTTGAAGCTATAATAACGCTGCAAATTTTTCTAGACGACTTCTTTAAAACCCGTCTAACTCGGAGAGCATAAATATATTTACCGGCAACTCAATAGGATTCGAAGAAGTCGCCTAGTGGGAAATGCATTATTGTATCCCAGTGGGGCTGAGCACATAATACGATCCTGTATCTTGATTCCGGCCCGAGGCGCATCATTTACTCGTTGCTTCTCGGATATTTGGTTCGACCCTTTACAACGCCGCCATTAATCTAGAGAGGTCTAGTTAAAAACATTTCACTCGGTGAGCATATGTACTCACCTCATGTGGCGTGGGACGCCGCCACGAGCCAGCCACGGCCGTTCCTATACATCATGATTGCCTGTACTGAGGAGTCGCGTGAAGCGATGAATGAGAAAAATTAAGCGAACGGCATTGAGACACAGGAGTATTCTGTTTTATTTCTTGGTGATATGGTGAGAGGTGTGTGTACCGATGCAAGGTCCCAGTGGTGAATGAAAAGTTGTTTCCAAGTTTGTTGCGGTAAATGCCGGTCGTCACTAATTCACTTGTCGCCACTCCTGACGGTGTCAATAACATTTTTTTCGCTGCATGTTCCAGTACTCACGCCGGATTTGCTGGCGACCTTCGTCTCAGCGATGGCATATACGGCACATGTCTCGAGTCATCCGGCTCAGAGGCAACGAAGGCCAAGGTGTTCGTATTATTCCTGAAGGTGCTGACCGTAAGGTTACCGTTCGACCTGCCTACGGCGAAGAGATCCTCAGCGTCCCCATTCCTTACGGTGACGACTTCCTCAATGTGCGCATCGGCCAGGTGATCCCACGAGAAGACGAAACGACCTTCCAGGTGGACCATAACGACTACTTGAGTGTCAAGATACTCCGCAAGTTGGGCTTTGGGCGCCATGCGAGCGTTTGGCTTGGGCATTCGGACCAGTGGAAGTGCGTATACTTGTTTTCCAATAGCGTTTTTGTTGCTCACTGCTTCAGGGATATTAATAAGGAACGAGAACGGGAGCCAATATTTCGCAGTCAAGGTCTTTTCGATTCAGGCCTCCGTTGACATTGGGCAGCAGGAACTGAAGAGGCACGCGATAATGATGAGTAACGCGGGTAGTCATCCGGGATCGCGGCACGTTGCGATAAACTGCTGGAGCGTGGTATTAGCGGAACCGTTCAGTCGCCTTGTCTGTGTCATGGACGTTTGTGGGGCATGCCTTACCCAACTGTACCTCACAGGCGACCAGGGAACTAAAGGGCATTGGCGCATACACGTATGGCGGAAGCTTTTTCGTGATATGCTTCTCGCTCTCGACTTTCTTCATTCTGAGTGTGGTCTCGTCCACGGAGGTACGTCGCACACGTTTTACCTCAGAAAATCGCGTTAAATATCGTGTAGATATCAAGGGAGATGACATATTGGCGGATAATGTATTGGACGACAACCAATTAGAAGAACTATTGGACAAAGAAACAATCGAGTTCGGCGAATCTATTACGTTTCGTGACAACTTGTACACCCGCGATTTCAAGGATACCTCCAGCGTTTACCACACGATGCAGCAACCTAAGTCAATGCCTTTACCTTCCCAGCTAGTAGATCCTCATATGAACTTCAAATTATGTGATTTCGGAGCCTGTCAGTGTCGTGTCTTGTGTTTCTCTATGCATCTCATCGCTTCCGCAGGTCACCCCATTCATCAAAATGGCACCAGACGTAAGTATATTGCATCTTTAGGCTCGATACATACACACTCACTTTCCCTGCAGCCCCTCTTACCACATCACCGCGTCGTCAGGCCCCAGAGCTCGTTCTAGGTCTTCCTTGGGACGAGAAAATCGACATCTGGACGCTGGGCAATATAGTAAGCCCCAACACTTTTATATCCACCCGACCTCACTTGCCTGCGATTTAGATGCTTGAGACGCTAACATATAGGCCCGTATTCCGTGGGCCATTCGACAGATTCCAAACGTTTGAAAACAAAAAGACCTTGGAAGAGGTACAAAAGTACAATGCTCAGGACCATCTCTTTGCTATGACGCTTTTCAGTGGAGAGGGTAAACAGTTCCCCCGGTGGATGATTGAGGCATCACCCAAGGGTAAAGAGTATTTCAATGCCGACGGTGTGTTACGTCACGCATTTTCTTCTCGTGTTTGAAACTGATATGCTACCTGACCCCAGGGACGCTGAAATCTGGATCCTGGAAATCTGTGCTCCCAGAGGAGCTTGTACAGGGCATCCGACGCACTACGACGAATGCGATAGCGACAGAAATCATTGGCCACGAAGTACTGTCAACTCCTGCCCTCTTCGTTTGTGTACAGCAAGAATTGGTGGAGATCATCGAAAAGTGCTTTACTTTGGATCCTAAGAAGAGGCCCAGTGCGAAAGAGTTGCTACAGCATGACTTTTTCAAACATTCTGTTGATGACGGCGATGGTGATGATGCCTTTATCTATCACCTTGTGTCTAGAGCATGAGTATCACATTGAAGGCTTTGGGTGGACGCGGTATGGTTCTTCGTTTTATCCTCCCAACTTCAAACTAGGACTCCTTTCGCTCCAGCCTGTCCATAAATAGAAGTGAAATAGAAAGGATGCCTAAAGGGACTATGTTTTGTAAACCAACCGAAAATGATCTTCATGTAAGCTGGACAACGATGGTACGCTTGATGGCAGCTATGTATGCGCTTGCATATACGTCGGAGCTGAAGTTGGCCAATGTATAAGCATTTACTGGTAGAAAGGACAGGTACTGTATTTGTGGAATGGATAGGTCTGAAGCTTAAGCTAGAACGCTTACGAGATATTTGAACTGATGCTCCAGGGTTGAGACGATTCAGGAGAACCCAGTTGAGAGTCTTAGTATAAGTTAACATTGCTACCATGCGCACGTCAACAAGGCGGTAACCTTTTTTGAGATGAGAAGGTCAAGAACTTGATATCGTCGAGACGTCGAATAACTCGAGTCGAGTCGAGTCTCTAACCTCCTTCCATTGACAGACGAAGTAGAAGTTCTTGAATCTTGAATCTTGAATCTTGATTGAATCCGCTCTTAGCTCTAGCCTCTGAATAGTTTACTGAGGTTGCCAAGAAGAAAAAAGAATCATTGCATTAAGAGGGAATCGAACCCCCGGCGGGTCGATGGCAACGACCCAGGTTACCACTACCCCATTAATGCTCAGATATAGCTGTGGACTAGTGTACATCAGATATATCTAGCTTCCTTCTGCAAGCATCAACTATACAAATGCATCTTGTGTTCAACCATGACTGCGAGCAACGTATCCTCAGGCCGGATCCAATCCACACTTACACTGGCAGCGTCTCCAGTGACAAAGACGCCTCCAGTTCGAAGAGATTACCGTGACCTAGATGCTACATCTATCCTGTTGGGTATTTGTTCCCATTCAAGAGCGGATGGACTAGAATGTATTAGTCTCGGAAGTCGACCGCAATTGCGACGATTGGTATATTTCTCTTTATTTTGTCTTGCTCAACTCACACTAGGCTAGGCTACTCAGGGTCCCGGTTCTCTCTTCTTCGCTCGATTGCATACAGCCCGAAATTTTCTTGACTCGTGTCTCGTGACAGTCAGCTGTACCTTCGGACGTTTGGATGGCGACCCTCTCGATTTACAACATGGCAATTACGCCTTGGCATAAGCTCTTTAGCGGAATACTTTTTGGCGCGAAGCCTCAGTGGCGCGCCTCAAGGACATGCGGTTCCAATATTTCGTTCGTAATCATATATTGGATGGCAAAAAAAGCTCCTAGTAGGTTGATGCGTCATTAATTGTTTTATGAATTCATTACCATGCAGTATTTTTAATAGACGTACTAGCCAGTCCTCGGCAATGTCCTTGGGATAACGACATGGCATCGTCCTCCCAACTTTGGAAGTGTATCCGGACACTCCATTCGCTTCCACATATTTTAATGATATGTTCATACCACTCGACATATTTATGTCCTTTCTGTGATATCCCTGCATACGTGCGCAGGGAAACAAGCGGCTAAACTACGGATTTATACCACGTCTGTCGCTGAACATTCTATTTCTCGGGTTTGTTGGCCGTCGCAAGACCACAGGTGGCGGATGACATGTTGCCTGCAATCTGGCTCTATGATCTGATGCTGTTGATGTTCCTGCGAGCCAAAGTTGGATTTCCTCCTATGAATTTCTAAGTGGTATACATTGACGATAAATAAATCCATCGGAATTGTCGACAAAGGCTACAGTACCAACTCTATATCCGACTCCGCGTCCCTCCTCCGGCCCCGCATCGATCGGTCGATCATTCATCCCGCTCCGCATAGGACTGTACATAATCCATCCTCTCAGCATCTAATTAATCGCCACCAACAATAACCTTGATGACCAAGTTTCCCTTTTCGTCCCTCCCTTTAGCCATGGCTTCAAATGCTCCCTTTACGGCGTCGGGGTTGAATGGTACACGATGGGTGATGAGGTCCGTTATCGGCGGTAGTGTGCCTACAAAATTTCCAAGCTTCAGTTACGTCACACGCATCCCAGAATAAATCGCAAGGCGTACCACCAGCAAGTAGTTGAAGGGCCTCTTTATACGTGTCTGCGTATCGGAAACTCCCAATTATGTCTACTTCTCGGGTCGCTGCATTGCTGATGGGGATGAGGGCGTTGGGCGCTCCCATTCCGATAAGCAGGACCTTTCCCCCGGTTTTCGTGCTCTGCTCGACGTAAGTGTGTAATAAAACGTGCACAGGAAGGGACTCACAAAAACAGCCATTTGGATGCATGGTTCAGCGCCAGTGCATTCATATACGATGTCGTATCCACCTCCGAATGCCACAGCCTGCGATCTACTCCGCTCAAGTCCGTCTAGTCCCTTCATAGGCGTCGGCGGAGGTAGACAGAATACCTTTCCAACAAGACCGTGTTCTTTCGCGAATGTCAGTCGCTCGCGATTGATGTCGACCATGGCAATAGCTTCGCTTGGAATACCTCTAGAGCGCGCCAAACTAGCAGCGAGCATCCCGATTGCTCCTGCACCGAACACCAACACTTTTCGGGTATACTGGGTAAGCCCTGCTCGTCTTGAAGCGTGTAGCAGTACGGATAATGGCTCTGCCAGCGCACCCTGCTCACAGGAAACGCCTGGAGGTAGCGCATGTACTCTCTTCGCGGGATGGTTGATTTTCGTCTGCATCGTGCCGTCCAGATGTGGGAACGTCTTCGCGCTGCTGCGGAAGCGCATCCCCTCGCACAGGTTATATCTATTGGTCTTGCACCACTCGCAAGATTCGCAAGGAATACCCGCCTCAATAGCGACATACTGCCCGGGACAGAAGTCTGTGACGAGGGGACCAACGGCGGTTATTACGCCCGCAGATTCATGGCCGAGTACTAGCGGCGCCTGAAGGGCGAAGGCTCCGTTACGAGCATGGAGGTAATAATGGAGGTCGGATCCACACAGACCAGTAGACAGAACGGCAATCTGTACGTGGTGAGGGGGAGGAGCGGGAAGTGGTCGACGACTGAGTCGAAGATCGCGGGGAGCGTGTAGTACGAGGGAAGAAATCATTCCGTCTGTTCTAGAGGGAATGCGGAGTGGTTCGAGAGGGTCTGGGTAGGACGCACTCGTGCTGGGTCTTATGTACTACTAATGTTCGGATCTTCGGGCCGCTCCTAAGCTTTAAAAAGAGTGCCTTGGTCCCTTTTTATTGCGTTCCATCCCCAAATCTGATACGTACAGAATGTTCTCTCTCAAAGGCAAGACTGCCCTTATTACAGGAGGGTCTCGCGGTATTGGGTCCGCATGCGCTATTGAGCTTGCCAAAGCCGGTGCACATGTTTGCCTCGTCCTTCGTCCTACAACAATGATATCTCCCACCATCGACGCTTTGAAGGAGATGGATCTGCCTTACACAACCGTACCATGCGATCTCGACGACCTTCCTGCAGTGCGAACCCTTTTCAGTCGTGCTCTAGATATCGTTCCTTCTCACGAGATACACATCCTCGTCAACTGCGCTGGAATTCAACGGAGGTCCCCCGCGGTTTCATTCTCAGAAGAAGATTGGGATGCTGTCATGACCGTCAATCTCAAGTCGGTCTGGCTTCTCTGTCAGGCGGCCGGCCAGCACATGGTCCCCCTGAAGAGAGGCAAGATCATTAATTTCGCGAGCCTGCTCACCTTCCAAGGGGGACTGACAGTCCCAGCGTATGCAGCAGCTAAAGGAGCGGTTGGGCAGCTTACAAAGGCATTGAGCAATGAGTGGAGTAGCTCGAATGTACAGGTTAATGCCATTGCTCCTGGGTACATCGAAACTGACATGTGTGTCAATTTCCTGTCTTGAACGGGGCTACTGATCGCCTGATTTTCGAACAGGAACGAGGCGCTGCTTTCCTCGCCGACGCGATTACCGCAGATATCTCAGCGAATTCCCGCCGGTAGATGGGGAAAGTCCGAAGATTTGACAGGACCCTGCGTATTCTTGGCAAGCGACGCCAGCAACTATGTTTGCGGCGAGATCTTGACGGTAGATGGAGGGTGGATGGCGCGGTAATAGAAAGGAAGCCGAAGCAATGATTGGAACGTGGACATCATCTACATTGTTATTTGAGAGACCGAAACCGTAATATTGAAGAGTGAAGGGAAACTGAAAGTATCAACTCCGTGGTACTCGCTATGTTGCATACCCACTCAAGTATAAAACGCTCTTCAGCCGCGTATTACACGTCGATTTCACTTTTGACGCGTGTACTCCACTCTTCATTTCTCTCCTAAGCTATTTGCTTTATCAATTCCGCCAGGGCTGCGGCACACACCACACACTCAAGACCCCTAAGTGAAATGAAACCTTCACGGATCTCAAAGCGTCGGACCGTACCACCGGATTCGACCCCATCACAACCTTACTATCAGCTGATATGTCAGTGGTGATAACTGTTTCTGACCTGCTAATGGAGCGGAAGAGGGAATGGAGGAGAACTATTTCTGATCGGGGAACATATGTCTGCGGACCGTAATTCCGAACTATGCCGGCCCGCCATATTCCGCTTTCAGGACGGCCCGAAAGGCCGAACTGGACGCGAATTCGGGGCCATTATCATTATGTACGTTGTACCGTCAAATTTGAAGCGAGAGGCGCATGAGGACATGCAGGAACATCAGGGTCTTTCGGGACCGCAAGGTTCGTTGGTCCGATGGAAATGGAAGGAAGAAAATAGGAAGGAAAACGTGTTGGTCGAAATTGTAATCGCGGGAAGATAATTAAAGAAGGCCATGGAGATGTCAAGAAGCTGAAATCCGATGTCCGGGCTTACGGCTGGCAAGACACACATGCAGATGTGCGTCGGGAACTAAGAGGAATCAATAATGCAATGCGGAAACAATAAATATAACAAGTGGCGGCATTCTCAGATGCCCTCAGATGCTCTCGCTGGGTTTGTCGGGCCGGTTTCGTATGGGGCTGATCGAAAGAATTCTGCGCAAAAGCGTAGCTGGGCGACCCTCCAGGTAGGACAAACTCGAGGTTGGTTGTGCCATGTTTGAAGGCCTTTTGGCTGTTGCCTCGGCACGACCCATCATGCAAAGCCCATGTCTGATTTCTGGATTAAGTGTAGAAAATAGATCAAAAACCGCCGTGGCACTAATATTTACTTCCAGTTCTAGACATACTTACCGTATATCTAGAAATGTGTCTTCCTATGTACAGAAAGGCTAGGCAGGGTGGGAAGAAGCGCCAAAACAGCCCGGTTCGGATGCTCAAGTTAAGTAAATCATGCTACATTGATGTTGAAACTTCAGGAAGAAGTACCTCAGAGACCTGACACATCATAATGTACGAGACCCCAAGATTTGGGGTACTCGTGGTTGTTTTGAGGGTCCATGTGGGCAATTGTACGGCCGTGAAACCCGTCAAACAAGGAGAGTGAGAAGAAGACAGATCTTAGAGCTTGAGAAATCCGCATGTCTGCCACAGCCGGTCTCGAAAGTGATGGATATTCACAACATCAGTTCAACTCACAATGATAAACCTAATTTTGTTCGTGTAAGTCCGAGGAACGTATTCAACTGGAAAAGATGCGCACAAAACCGTCAGATCCAGGCTTGGCAATGGAATTCAGAACCCTGGAGGCCCTGTGTATCGGACCGATCCTTTGAGGAAGAGAAGCAACAAAAGAGATGATTGAGTATGTACCCGCACCAAGAATAAGGAACATCAATAGGTAGCACACGAGTCAAGGAACAGTGTCGATCCGAGGGATGTCATGCGAGAACGCCTAACGCCACAGATATATATGAACGTGGGGCGCTCCACATGTAGTTGGTAGCATCGGGCTACTCTGGTGATGAATTATGGCGTGAATGGAGGCATTTAATGTTCTAAAGGGTAAAGTCAGAATGTATCAGCTTCGAGAGATTTCATAATGAGTTTGTTCGCAGTGCATCAGTTGACTGCTGAGTTAAAAGGCGACCATGTTCATGCTGGGATAAATCTAGAGTTCGGTGGATTATGTTCGACTCACCTAAATAGGCCTTTGAATCTTTCACTTAGAAATGGGGACCCTGGTTTTGAGGGTTCAACGGGCTGCTGTGGGAAAATGAGGACTCGGGGTCAGTGAGGACGCCCAAGTGGAACTTTCCGGTCCACGGCAGGTTAAATTGACGACTTGATTGCCAGTATGAGTGAGTGGAGTGAATGCAGGCGCCTGCATTCGCATGTTTTGAGTACTGAATTAGACCAAAGACTCAACAAAGATGCTTCCTTGTAGACGAGTTTCCCCGTTAGTTACTGGACATGTCGAAAAGAGTTTTTCGGAGCCTGTGCTCGCGAGCTGCCTAGAAGATGACAAACACACATAATGTAGGTTATCAAAGTCTAGGTTGGGCGATACATTTATGGTGCAACGAGAAAATATCGGGCGGAAGTCGAAAGCCAAACCCTGAGTATCGGTCCGAAGCACATATTCTGGATAGTGAAGGGATCAGAAGCCTTGCAACCCAAGACGAATGCGGCCCTTAAAGCATGGGTACGCCTGAAGTAGCGAATGCAACCTACTTGGATGGATCTCCACGGTCAGGGAAATTTCTCTCTCAGGGCTGTCCCGTCACTCCGTGTGAGATATCAGCATCAGTTTTGCTCAATATTATTAGATGCGACTGTCGTATGATAAATAGCCTCGATTTCATTTCAGGAAGAAATTCAGATGGCCTATGATGTATCCAAGGAGTCAATGGCGTAACCGAAATTGGCCGATGAAATCACTGAATATCCACATTCTTGAGAACGGATCTTCCATAAGGTAATAGTCGCACCTAGACTCACAGACAGATGTCAGAGAGACGATCAAGTAAGAGAAAAGCAAGGAATCCAGGGGGATACATTCCGCTACCGTGCCATACAGTTCATGCAACAATCGCTACGACATGATTATTCTGTCCTTGTTTTGCCCTATCCCGAACTCTTTTAATCAATGGATCAAGGAGTATCCCTAACATACCGGATCGAAACAAGTCTACTCCAAGGTTTAGACGACAAACGAACTAAGACTGGAGGTTGCGATGAGAGATCGAGGGCAAGATCTAGGACCTCAACATTTGAACCGTACCTTCATAGCGAGATACTAATTTTCCGCTGTGTGTGATACGAGGTGGCGACGCAGCTGCAAGTATATGACACCAGTGCGCTGGATTTGGAAGACTCATTCTTGGCTGCTGGAAATATTGCTTCGATCAAGTAGGAATCAAAATGAAATAGGCTAGACGTCCACGTTGAACGAGGAAGCGCTCCTTGCGCTGAAACCAGGACGAAATACAAGAAAATTAAGCCCTGAAGATGAAGTGGCCCTTTTTGCTAAATAAAATTTTTTTAAAAACATCTTAAGTCAACTAGCGTTCATCGCACGTAGTAATAAGATCCCTACTTGCATCTCGGACCAGGCATCGTTCTAATAGCCCATGGGAACAAGAAAGAAGAGTAACAGAAGCACGACGTCATGCGGCATGAATGTTCGCGGCAGACGCATTTGGTCTTACGTAAAACCTTCCTTTTCCAGAGAACACGACCGTCGATCCAACAAACGTTATCGTCAAGTTTACAAGTTCGCAAAAAAAAAAAGTTGTACCGTGTATCCCAACAGCACGTCCTTGGGAGCGGAAAGCGAAACACGAGTAAGAGGATTCATGGCCAGAATTTGATATCAATTGAAGCACCGATTGACAGAGACCTAATCAGCAACGATTCTTGATTCTTCGCTTCATCACCAGCTCTACCATTCTTCGCGCCTACACAGGTGTCAGTCCTGTGGCTGATTGACGTCGTATTACCTCAGTCTGACACAGGAATCCCGACGAACTTGATTCCTCAGGCTGGCGATTCATTTCACTTCGAACTCCGAATTCATCGTTAATACTCATTTCAAGATAAATGTGATAGTTGCAAAGATAAATTCATCGCGCGCGTTCCTATAGAGTCCTAGGAGGATCTAGAAGTCTTTCCGCGTTACTCTTTCAGAACGCACTTCGATGACACAAGCATGATGCACCGCAGATTCACAGGGAAAGGGCACTTCTTCAGGGGAAATTTACCTACTACCCTTTTTGAAGTCCTTGTAAACACCGCTGTAAACATGCACCGCTGCGGTATCAGGTGTAATCTCCCCGACAATAAACCAGACCAGCAGCCGTCACACCAGGACTGAATTCCCCATCTGGTCGTTCACATGTTGTGCATCAAATCTTCTCAGACCCGGGCCGTTGACGCCCTCATCCATTTCCACCTTCAATCTTAGACAACGACAAACTGGCGAGCCTTGCACTGTCTCTGTTTCCAGCAGGATGGTGAGCGCTTACCATGGCTATATATCATCGACCTCAGCGAAGCGAAGCGTTGCCTGTCGAGCCAAGACTGGGCCATGTCGTCATTCATCTCATTCAAGACAAACTTAGCTTTATTCATCACTGCAACGAGGTTCTCTCGACTGAGGCTTATAGCTCTAGACCCCAAGTTAGACGGATCAAGACTTAATACCGTTTCAAGCATTTTCTGTGGCTTTGTCTTCGGTCGTTGCTAGATGGATTGCCCATGTTATTAGATTCGAGCATCGCCTCGACACCTTCCATCTTCGTAGTTGGGTTCGAAAATAGAGTCATAGAACTATTCCGCCGAGTAAGTACTGCTATTTCGAGATATGTGTCCGATAATCAGGACCATCGGGATGAAGCGGTCGTTTTTTCCCCTGATGAAGAATTTTCACCAGCAATCTGAAAGGCTGCGGACCGAGCTGCGAAAAAGGAAATTCTGTCGATCTTACAAAATGCGCCGTTGATATTTCGAAACTGGCACACACGACTGCGAGCAGATTCCCATCGTTATCTCAGCGCCAGCCAATGACCCCTCAAATACCTCTTTCCGAGTCCCTCGGCACCCTACTTGATGTCGCCCGAACGCTGTCTGTCAGTCATGGAAAAAGGGCGTACATACGCTCGTATACAAACGGAGTTTTCGTTCCGGAAAACCGGTAAAACTGGCGGACAATATCAGAAGGTTGCGATGTCCGTTATCAACGCTTCCTTTCTACTTATTGTTCTTATCTTCGTGCGACTCTTTTGGAGACCGTTCTGATCTTCAAAATACGGCCGTATAGAGTGCACAAGATTCTTCAGGATGAAGCGGCAGAACCAAAGTCGTAGGGGAGGGGAGCCAGATGCGAGTCCCAACTGAAGCGATTCAGTTTCTTTTCTCCTTCTAAGTTTCAGAACTGTCGGTTACATCTTTTCACCGTATACGTGTGCAAATCAGGCCGGAGCGTGTCTTAATTCGAACATCCACAACGTCACTGCATGGAAGCAGAATCTTAAGGAAATTCGCTTGTCGAGACAATTTAGTCCCTATCAATACGGTACTCCTTGAGGGACCATACGCAACCTTACGATTCGTATCTCGATGCTATTAAGGCTACTCTGATCAAAGATGAGCTGTCGAAGGTGGTTCCTATTTGGCTCTCGGGTGGCTGAAAGTGTGGCGAACTCTGAATGATGAGAGGGCATCTTATCGGAGCAGTCATTGAGATACCGGGGAGATGTTAATTTCCCGGCCCGTAGCAACTTAATGTGGATTCCTATGGGCACACCAACTCGTAAAAGAATAACCTTGTCCGAGGGACCCTTGCTCATATCCGAGTCCTCTGTACCTCTGCTACGTCGTGTCCAATAACATAGTAGAAGAGATTGTGACATGGAACTCAACGTTTGACACCAGACATAACGTCGGCATGAGATTTCGAACTTATTGCGGGAAGCGTTTTGTTGAAACGAGTAAGTCACTTGAATGGTAGAGCAGTTAACCGACCAAGTCGGCCCGATACTCAATAGGAAGTGGCAAATGAACGCCACTCAAGGCATCAGTATGACTATGTTGAACAGGTGCCCATGTAATGAAGTCCTTCGTAGTCTTTAAGGATAAACGAACAAAGATGTCTAGAACGCAAGACTAGCAGCTTTCTCCCATATCTTGGTTGGATTATTGGCACTACGTAGAAGATCAATCGGCCACTCATAATATAAAGATCGCGACTCACAGATCTAGCGTCAATGGAAGATTATAGCTTGCCGGACGATCTTGCCACTCTGCGGAATATTAGATTAGCATCATACGGCAGGAAAACCTCGTCAATAAGCCTACCTTCTGGCTCGTTCGGGTTCCAAATACCATAACCTAGCCGCCAAGTAATTCCTTGCACTCCATTCACGAGTAAGTCGGGTGGTGCACGACTATCATTCTTCAAACCCGTTGTCTGCCAAGGGTTATCGGTATTAAGGAGACTAGAGAGAAGAGTGGACGTACCTTGATCTCACTATCGATCGTGGAAAAGTCCGTGCTCTGGCCGCCCACCACGCCGCAGAACTTTTGGTCCACATCGTTCTTTCCGCCGACAACAACGGTCTTGGATCCTTCAAGTTTGGCCATGGTTACCTGTTTGGTATGCAAGTCAAGGGTTCTAAACGATGAGGGAGCTAAAACGCACGCTGAACAGAGAACACGAACTAGCACACCTGTCACCGGAATGTATCAGTTGGCGAACGAGGCTTGGTATTTACGTCGACTAGCCTTCCATTGGACACAATGACTACTTGTGACCCATCAAACAGTCCTTTATCGGGAGGTGGTGTCGTGTACTCGGTCGCCGGTGGACATTCGGACCCCAATCTAGTCGACTGATGAATTTCTGCGTCGAGTAATGAATGAAAAGCAATCTACTTACGTCTGACTGAATGCATCTGATCGTCGGTTGATGACCTTCGCTACTGGGGGAACTAACCAGTTATCAGTAATATTGAACTGTTCATTACGGATGTTGTAACGCCCGAGGGGATTATATAGGAGCATCGTAGCCGGATCAACAGTGCCATGAGAATCGACGATGGTTTGGACAACCTGCCGCGCGAGTGTGGGGTCTCGTGCAGTTGTGTTCAATCCAGCTTGGGGCTCTGTTGTTCTGCTAGGTCCAATAATGATTCTGTGCAGGAACTGTAAACCGTCATTTTAGTGTGCGGCTCAACGGAAGAAAGAAAAGAGTTCGTGCATGAGCAACACATATATACCCTCCTCCGTTATTCGTCTATGAGGGAACCAAGATTACCAAGATAACCGACAGTAATAGAACACCTGAACCTACCACATCAACGACCAGTCTCTGTGCTCCCCTAGACCTCAACTCCAGCAGCCCATCTAAAAGGCCCTGCATCATGACGTCATAGCTGTTTCCTGAGAAACTTCCCAATGCGAGAACGCCAGTTACGCCGTCATCCAAAAGATAAAATTGCCCTACACCGAAACCGTCCACTGGATTCGCAGGTTGCAGCTGAGTGGGAAGGTCTATGTCGGTGGCTGGAGTACTATCAAGCATGACGTTTAAGGCTCTCGAACGCTCAACAACTTTTCCAGGGGCCTGCTGAGCCTTTACTAAAGGATCGGACAGAGTAGATGACACAGAACTCTCATAATAGTTGACTCCGTTTGTCCCAAAAACAGCACGACAATTGCCTGAACGATACGTATCAGCTGAACTAAAGTTGATGGTGCTGGAGCCGATACGGGACAGATATGGTAACTGTAGGGAACAGCTTTATCAAGGCAGATGCAACAAACACATGCACGTACAACAACATTTGCTCTTTTTCCATTAATCAGCTGAACAGACAGCTTGACAGAGTCACTCAGTGGCAATGACTGTTGAGCAAAATTGCCTAGCACGTAGCTCCATCCTGTCGTGGATCGTTGGTAACTTGAGAAAAAGCTGAGTGAACTGATTAGCGGCAGCAATTATTTGTTCGCCAAATATGATCGATACGGACCCATTTTGAAGCGTCCCATACGCTTGGTAGCCGCCAGCAATGTCGGCATTGGCATTCACAGCCACAAAGGGATCCTGATCATTGATCTTGAGAATTTTGGCACCATTCAGCTGTATGTGAAGCGGAATGTGAGATGATTCAGGCAGCAATAAATGTACCCGAAGTATTACCGATTGAAGTCCGTCATCAAGGGTTCCGGCAAGGGCACGTTCCCATACAAGTATTTCATCAGCGAATTGGACGGATGATACGTTGTAGGCTTCAAGGGCAATGTGAACCTCGGTTCCATTCAGAAGAACAAGGGGAGTAGGCAGATAGTTGACGAATGCCGCTGCATAGACGTTGAGCTCAGGAAATCTTGGTCAGAGAGCAACGAACAGTCGTAACAATAGTTGATCCAAACGCAGTGTCCATCATGAAGCCTCTTTACAGTGAGAGAGAGATCAACATGGAGATCATAGTCGGACGCATATTTCTGTGAACTTATACGTGCAAGGTCGGCTAGAACATTCTCGTGCGTATCCGAGTAGGGCTGAGGAGCCTGAACCTCATAGTTCACCGATGTATGAAACGAGAGTGTCTTATTGATGACTTCAATAATCTACGTTGGCATTATCATCTCTAGGTAGCGACAGCAATTGAAAAAAACTTACGTTGGCCTTCTCGGTCTCATTCACAGCAAACGACCTGTAGCACTCGCGAACTTGGGCAGGAGTAACCCATGTTTGTCCCCCGATTGCAGCGCAGGGGTCTCTTCCCGCCGAGACAGCTGCGACAAGGGCGAAAGTAAGAAAAAGGAACCACATGGCAGGACGTTGTGCTCGAGGAGGGATCCTCAAACTATATAAGTACCGGCCTCGAAAGCATTAGGCACAATAGTAGCACTATGTGGATATCTAGCAACAGCATGTGCACGAGCGCTTCTAGGATCAATCAATACGTCATCTCGGTCAGAAAACGGCTTGATTGGTTAGAGAAGCAGGGATGGCCAATGCCAAGTCTGCCTCCGGGCCTGAGCGTAACGCGTGCAAGTATTCGTGGGCCAACGTGAACTACTGCACTGACGAAGAAAACATCGGACAATCTGTGAGATTTACTTCAGGTTCCAGTAAGAGAGTAAAAGGGAGAAGAGTCTATATGGTGCAATTTTCGTACGCATCACTATGGAAGTAGAAAGTTGGTGGCTAAAAGAGAAAAGGCTAAGGTCTAGCTCGGCCTGCAAGCCACTGGTTGCACCGGATATTACCGGTGCCGCTCTGCCGTGTCCCAGTCAGAACATGCAGTTCTCTGAGACCTGCGGTGTTCATAGTACTCTCTACTCGCAAGATGCACCGATAGCTTGAAGTATTCTTGGAACTCGCCTTATTGCCACGCCTGCCAGGTAGGAATTGTATCGTATAGCTTCGGATTGATGTGGCTTTCACGGCGTGAACATTCTGTATGTGTGGATTACATTCATTTTCTATGCACTAAATCATTCTCGTAGTGCAGAGTATAAAAAACGAGCGTATGTCAACGAAAGTCATATACCGTTAATGGTCCTGTAGGCAAAGAGTCCATTCCAGTCAACAGACGCACTCAACAAGTTTGAGCTCTGTACGGCCGTCCTCTTTTTGGATTTTCGCTTCCTCTTCTCGGTCGGACAGCGCAAATTTATGGTGGCTGACTCACCAAGACGCTGAGGTTGACGGTCACCTGAATCGATGCTCGATTCATGGTTTCTCTGTATAAAGAGCTGCTTGGCCTGCCAGCCAGTATCTGTACAATCACGGTTTTTCTTTCTTCGATTGACATTGCTTCGGTGTAAATCTCTGTTCCCTTCGAGCACATTTATTCACTTTAATGTGGTTCAATATAGTAAGCAATTTTGCAATCCGCTCTCCTTCCTATGGACGGGGTAACTTTCTTGCAGTTATACCACTTGGGTTGGACGTCTGGATGCGTAAGTGCCTGGGTCGATCCCAACTGAGACCATCATCTTTAACGAGGTTAGCTCTCTGGCTTTTGTACAGCTAGTAACTTATAACTTCGAAAGGACTGAATTTGGTCTGGTTCTCTGAACGATTCCAATCCCTCAAGTCGTTCCACGGTTTTACTCGATATCAGGGATTTTATCTGGTGAAACTAACTGAGCCTGAGGCCGCCCAAAACTCATTGAGACACAGGAAGGATGATCTTTATAGTGTGTCAGCGGATTCATATTGCATGGCAACGCCTCTCAAACAGCGGGTTTTCCAGAGCAAGGCAATGATTTCGCGGGTTTGACAATTGCTTAGGATTCGTAGCCGTTGACAATCTATCGATCTTCACCAATCATTCTGGGACAATATCGAATTTATAATCACGCACAGGATCCATATCTATGATGGCTTATGTCCATGAAGGCATCCAATATACCGGAACGGCGTTTGCAACTCATCTGGACAATGTGACTGTAATGAGGTTCACTGCAAATGTATCACCGGCGATTTCGTTCAACACCCGACACCTATGGATAACCCCGTATGTCAGTTTTGTGGTCGATTATTTAGCCCTCATTAACATTGTTTATAGGTCTATGGCGTTACTTCTGTCAGTCTTACAATGACCGCCCGTGGACCACGATGTATACTTCGCCTGCTTCGATTCATTACAATGCGACGGCGATCTCTAGTGTATCCAGGACGGTGGCTTGCGTCGGTATTAAACCTTCAAACTGCACTACATTGACTCCTGCGGACCAGGCCGTGATCGTGATAGCGATTAACACAACTACAACAGATACAACGATGTATCGGGAGACTCGCGACAACTGCGGGTAGCTGGAAATCATACAAACCATACAAAGAGCTACTTGAGACGCACGTCGTAGACCACTCCTCCTCATTTGATCGAGTAAGCATATCTTTAGGTGTTTACTAGTTCTACCGAGGACGTACTGACAATTTGGCAAGAAATGCAATCTCCACCACGTATTTGCTAACCGATCAAGGGGGATTTCTTCTCAGTGGTCCTGACGGCGATCAAGGCCTTTTTGCCTTGTATGTTCAACACGGAACTAATGGCATCCTCAAGGAAAACAGAACATTCAAACCTTCATGGAATTTGGAATTCAGAGTTGTCTTCTAACTGGGGGTGCGCCACGCCTGCCGTCATAAGCAAGATGGTATTAAAGGAATTCGCGAACATCGCTAGGAAATCTACGTTGAAAATTAACCAAGAGGTATGATTTCTTTTGGGTTTGTGTGAGAATCCTGAAATAGCATCCTCAGGCGAACAGCTGGCTCAGGCTGGCTCGCAGTGCCACTCAACATCCCTGAAGTCCTTGATCCGCTCTGGATCTGATCACAGAACTGGGAACGTGGAGAAATCACTTGCTCGTGAAATATACGACATGTTGCATAACACCGACATATGGAGAGACTCCGGGCAAGTCGATGCGGCCTTCTGCGGATTCTAGCCGATACTTCAGCATAGCTTTGGCAACGCATATACGAACACTGCGATTCCGATTTGTTGAAAGGAAAGCATACTCGCTGATGAAATCTCTCAGTCGGTTTCGGACTTCCTTGTTGTCGCGGCAATGTCGCCGGCTTGGTGGACATTGATCACCTGGTCTCTAATCCTAGCATGAGTCCAGAGCATAGAACTGGGAATATTTCTTTGACATATGGCGAGTATTCTTTATACCTCCTTGCAACTGGAATGGGGTACTGAATCGCCGGATCTAGGATCTACCATTGATAATTCGTAAGACAGCTTTACTTGGCAATTCAGTGCAGGATGTACTTACCTCCGCGGTACCTCAGGCCTCGCGATCTGTTTAATCACACCGTAGAATTCGCGTTTCAGTACCGACTTCGCGGGCCCCCTCATGGCTGCACACGACGTCGGATCCCATTCCGCATTGGCTCCGTAGGACAGCTACATACAAGAATGAGCTGTTCAATACGACTCAAACGGGTTCCTTCTCTCACCCCTGCGTCTGATGACCTCGTTAACATCTCCAGAAGGGTATTTACTCACATCAGTCATATGTATCCGCTCTTTCCCAGTGCGCAGATTGACCCGGTCCAATGGCCAATGCTGCGAACACGTCTTTAGTATCCTACTGGCCTACCACTCGGTGCATCATCTCCTACGCGCGACTGCTGGACGGAAAAAAGGCCTACTATGATCTGACGCAGCTGCTCTCAAGTCGGATCCTTATGCCAAACTGTTGTCTATCAATAGCATTTTTCAGATCGATGGCAACTCTGGTCAGTTACCGTCTGTCTTCGAAGGATACGCCTGATCAAACCGAATTAGGGGGTGCGGACGGAGCAAAAGAAATGTCGTGCAAAGTCGCAAGGTAAGGCCCATTTGCTTCCTGCAATTCCTCCCTCTTGGACACAAGGTAGCGTCACCAGATTCAGAGCAAGAAGTGGAATCGTCGTTGACATATCTTAATCAGGAGGTACTCTGGAAAATGCGACCATCGCGGCTACTATGGGACGCTTCGCAAGGAATTCGGTATGCCGGTTCCGCTATCGATACAACCTTCGCGGGTGCCGGAGAAACAAGAGTATTCAACTCTGCCAGTTTCCGAAACTGGAGTACAATCCATAGGGATATTCATGAGGTGTATGAATACAATCTGTTTGACAGCGGTCAGACGTGTGAAGAGAGTTGACGGAACGGGACGCACGCAACTAATATACAACTAATGTTACAGGGCGATAGCATCAAGATGCCATCCATGCCTCCCATGGTTGGCGTGCGACGCCTATCTGATATTCAGTAAACGGGGGCTTATCCGGCGACGGTTGACTAGGCATGGAAATGAGGAGGGATATCTGAAGAGTTGAAGGCACGGATTCGTCTGGTAATGGAGCTTCTTTCTCAACTTCACTATCAGCAGGAGCCCATGTCGGCAGAGAGAGACCATGTATGGCAGTGGGGTTCCGCGAAGGTAAACGTATCGGAGCTGAACGGGGTATCGATTTTGGACAAGGTTTGTTTGACCGTGAAGCAGATAAGGGCTGAGAAATGTTTAATATTTCATGAAAAATATTGGGCGAGTTACTCACCTGCATCATAGACCATGAGTAATCGTTGCGGTTCACCACCCACGGCTCCCACATTGTTGGTTTCTCTCCAATGAGCTGCTGTCGCGACCCAAACAGGCCTGGCATTGCTTGCAGGTCATCTAGGTTGAAAATGATACCCCTCCGCCGTTGATATCGCCTTCGCGTAGCTATTCCACAGCCAATAAAAACGAAGAGAATGGCCACAAATGTTATCAGAAAGCCAAAAAAGTAGTTGGCCCCCTTTGACATGGATCCGGAGTCAGTAGCAGTGGGAGACTCCGACGCGCTCGCTGTCGCGGACATGATGCTCGCCGTCGATGACATTGAAGATTCGGTATGGCCCAGCGCCATCACAGCCAGAGACAAGTTCCCTCCGGGAGGTCAGTTGATTGATTGAAGCTGCAGGGCGGTGGTCGGGGTCCGAACGGACCGATTTTCCGTTATGAGGCCACGCTGCATAAATAAATCGCGGGAATATTATTTTGTACAGATATTAGGGAACGGCCGATAAAAATAAACGCGCAGTTAGGCGCGCAGTCCCAGGTAAGATTCATTTCGGACCGGTCCACGTTTAAACGCCGGCGTTCCGTCTCTTTCCCTCTTCATGTCGAGCCGGGAAGAATCAGAATTTATCAAACTTGGTTCAGACGTCTATCTTCGGAAAGGCAGTGCAGAGGGCGCCCATGACAGAGAGAGTCCCAAGTACGTCTCATCACATCTATCGTACGTATTCATTTACTCAACATGGTATTAAGCATCATTCTTGTCTGTGGATGGAGTTCGTAACCAAGATACTTGAAGTACCGGGGTGATTCTGACTTCGACTTAGTGGGGGCACAGCTACGGCACATCCAGAAGTATACCGAAGCCTATGAGCAATTATATCCCGGGGCAACTCAGATACTAATCCAGAATCGGCCGTCCTTCTTCTGGAGTACGGAAAACAGTAGAGTATGACCTGTTTTGGTGGTTTTTTTTTTGTCCTATCCAGCTAAGGTCCTATCACAGAGGAAAGTGATAGCTCCTGCTGCGGAAGTATTGGAAGCTCTAGGAACCATACCCTCACAAAGCCCGTCTTCGATCATGAATCTCTCAGCTGAGCCGCCACGCATATTGGTTCATGCTTTCTCCAATGGTTCGGTATCTCTTCCTGCTGGTATGTCCTTCACGCTTACTGAGTCTTTACCGCGATTTTGTATAGGTGGCGCCTATTCGTTGATCACTCTAGGGAAGATCATGGCATCCCGTGGCCCGTTACCCTCACTCGAGACATTTCGGCCCCCCTGCGCCATCATCCTGGACTCTAGTCCTGGGGGTAGTGGCCTAAGCAACGCCATTCATGCCTTCACGACACTCATCAAGAATCCTATCATGAGAACCGCCGCCAAAGTCCTAGTGTGTTTGCTCTACGTGTACGGCTTCTTCGTGGGGCCGTTCATCGGGAGGCGAACAGCTCTTCAGAAGGTCCAGGATGGATTGTATAAACCCCGCGTGCTTCCTTGGGTAGACGAGCGCACGCCGCGCCTTTATGTGTTTTCAAGGGCTGATGACATGGTTCCCTGGGATCAGGTCGAACAACATGTTGAGAGAACGAGGGGTCTAGGATGGGATGTTAGGACGGAGGTCTTTGAAGACAGCCCCCATGTTGCCCATGCTAGGGCCTACCCAGAGCGATACTGGCGCGCGGTGAAAAGTCTGTGGAATGACGCGTTGGTCGCCGCGCATGTGAAGGAAGCGTTAAACTAGGCGGATATCTATCAACCATCTCTTACACATATAGTCGACGATTTAAGACAGGGTAGCATGGATATGAGACGTATGGGTACACTAGATTGTAAAGAGGTATAATAGATGCTCGCCAATGAGTGAGTTTTCATCACATATCAAAAGGTTCAATTTTCCGAATGCATCTGGGCTGTGGTTTTTCCCATTCATTCGTGTCCTCTAAGGAATGCGTAGGTGAATGAGTGGGTCCGCCAGGAGGGTTTGGGCCTCTCCCTGGGAAACCTCCACCGGGGCGTCGGAAGAAAGGCCACGTAGGTAAGTAACAATACTCCTGCAGGAAGATCAACGGCGGGTATAAAACACCGGTCACTGAAGTTCGCACCTCGAATCCACAATCAGGCCTGCATTTGACCCACACACTCCAATCTAACCAGGCCATCAAGTCGCTTATTTGAGTCTTCCATTGGGGTAGAAGATCAGGCGGTGGCGAATCTCCGAGTTTCGTAGGCGAAGCCGCATCGTCTAATCCAGCCAAAATGCCTTCAGCCCACATTCGAGTCACGACACGACAGATCTCTCTATTCGTCTCGTCTATCGATTCCAAGATCAAGTGTTCCGATCGTGTCAACTTGTTCTTGCTAATGTAGGATGTGTGTGTCGTCGCGCATAACTTGAAAATCGGAGAGGCCCAGGAGTACTCGTCGGAAGGAACCAGTGGCGGAATGACTGAATGAAGTTGGTACGGCTGTACCATGACTTTCAATTGGGTCTGAACCCGTTTGGCTGCACGGAGGTCGTCTGAATCGGGACTTCCCGTCGAGTTCAGCAGATATTGTACCATCTCTAGTCGATCCGCGAAGCGGTCCACAATGACATGGACCAGAGTGGTCCAATCAACGCCTGATCCGCCCCCATGCTCGGTCTGCACGGCTTGCTCAAGGCGGACCATTACTGCGGAGATATCGTCATCACTGATCCCTTCGAGGTGATGGAACCAGCGTTCCTGGTTGAATCGGTAGGGCACCAGGCTCGGAACCAAGGAGGTATCGTAAAATGAGACCATCCGTGCAAGATCGAGCTGAATGCGTGTTTCCCCCGGATACCTGTTATGCCATGATCCAGAATGTATGACTTCACTGAACGCATCGGTGCTTGCAGATGGATCTGTAGAAGGCGGAGGTGGGGGGAGATCATCTCTGTGATCTATGCTAGGTGGTCCGCCAGGTGGTGGGCCACCTGGACCCCTAGGGCCTCCACCGCCTGGACCTCGACCGTTCGACTCCAAATTTAGGAACGAAACAACGTCTACGCCCGCCGTAAAGTCGCATAGCATAATTTCGCTTCCTCAAAGATTAGTATAGACAACGGACAAGGTCAAACGGGCTCACAAGTCCATCTCCATTCTAACATTTCCTTGAGTAACGGATAGCAAAGACAAGGGTGTGCACTGTACCTCACGAATCCATCTAAACCAAACTTCTGTCCCCATGTACAAAGGTCGGCTATTCTTCTAAGCTCGTTGAACATCCACTCTGGGACGAGCTTACGCCATGCAACGATATCCTGGGTATCCATGGGTCCTCCTTGCATTTTTGCAGCGCTACTGCCATCGAAATACAATACATTAAGAGGGCGGGTGCTGATCAGAGTGAGCTGCCAGCATCCGGTCTCCAGAGAGCCACGACAAAACGGATGTGCGTGCTCAGGATCGGTGGCAGTCCATTGAGGAACAGTAGGAAGATTTGAGTCGCTACGTCCATGATAGAGAAGTGTTCCGACGGGTACAATTGCGGGTATCAGATTGTGCCCTTTGCAAATATGAGTGACGTGTTGAGGTCTGATAAGATGCTCTTACCATTGCGATAACGGGTATTCGGCCAATGCTGCAAGAAGGCACTCACGGTGTCGAAGATCAGGTGGCTGGTCGAATTGACGCTGGGCTTCACATTGAAGTCCCATTTTGTCGAAAACTCATTGACTGGTAGGGGTAGTTCTGCTTCTTTCTGCAAGGCTGCTTTGAGGTGAAATGGAATCTGAGCGGCATATACTGACCCTACAGCCGGGAGGACCAGCAGTACCTGGGCTAGCCAGCGCATGGGAGGAAATGATAGGCTGAATGGATAGCGAAGGCTACCGGCCGCGGTTTTATATCAACGTTTTGTGACATGCGGATTCCGCAGCTGCGCTGTGCATTTGGAATAAATAGATCTTACAGGGTCCTTATCAGATATCGGACGTAATGATAACAAGTTGCCGAATACGCGTAGCTTCCAGTACGACTACCTAATGATACACCTGTAAACAGCTACGACGATGTAGGAACTGTGGTAGGAACGGTCGAGGGTTGAGAAGCAGTGTTCCAAGTAGCACTTGTAGCGTACGAAGTTGTCGCAACGGCTGCCTCAGTGGTTCCGTATAGAGTGGGCCCCGGAACTAGTATTCCACCTTGTGAGAATATGATTCACCAGTAATATGAAGGCGGGACTTACCAGCATAGGTGTTGAGCTGTGTGTAGATATTGATGAGGATACCTGAGTAAATTATGAGTTAGAGCTTCATGCGATTCTTCAAGACACGAACCTGGGTCTTCAGCGCTGTATGCACCAGGCAAACTAACGGTGTCGGGAGTGGCTGTTCCCGAGCCGCTGACCTGGAGGTGAAAGCAGCACGATGAGTATCTAGATGCGAGCATCGTACTTTCGCAGCACTCACGTTGATCTGATAACAAGACATGTAGAATCTGTTGAGTTATGTCAGACGTGCGCAGAAATAGAACAACGAGACATACTGGGCCCCATTTCCCCCCGAAGCAACATGCAACGCTACAAGCAGGTATACATCAGTACTCGGACAGGACAAGCACGACTGCGCTTACCAATGGTTTCGGCGCGAAGGAGGTAGTTGCCCGGGGCGATGTCAGTCGGGATGTTGAAGGTGTAGTGTCCACAGTTGTCCTGAATAAGGGTCCATAAACCGAACGGAGACCGCAGGCTCAAAACTCACGTTCAAAACTTCTTCATTGGCCTTCAGCCCAGCGTATGTGAGACAACAGGATGGCACTTACGGTTACCAAAGTAGTCCGGGTTGTTCGAAACCAATCCCGACTCCGATACTTTGAACCAAGCTGCCTCAGAGCCAACAGCAGTGCTCGCATCATCAACAGCAGCCATGTAAACCTGTGAAGCAGTCGTTAAAGGACGATACGGGTTGGATGTGGATGTCGGCGTACAATCACAGGTCCGTAGTGGTTTCCACCAATAGCTTCATTGGCACAAGACCTATCATTGGGCTGTTGGTGCATTTCCACGGTCACTGTGTCACCGGCTATATCGACGAGGTTCGAATCAGCAAAATAGTGCCTCAGGCAAAGACATACCAGCAACGGAGCAAACACCGACACTGGCTGTTGCGCCGGCATTGCAAGCGATATCCTGTCATCGAATACGTTAATGCAAGAGTCTTGAACTAGGGTTATTACAATTGACATACGTCGCTCGTAACATCGGTCACGGGGGAGTTACTAACGGGTAGCCGCACGCACGATGAACCAGCATCGACGTCTCCAATCCAGAACTCCTGCCAAGTTGCGTGAGCAGCAGCAGAAGCGATGAGAGAGGCGGCGGTAGCTAAAGTGAATAGCATGTCTGAGAAAGTAGGCAAAGCTGAGTTTTTGGTTATTCAACGGTTGTAAGGCAAGGAATTTATACACGGACGGCGGCCACCTTAACGTATTTAAGTGTGCAAATGACCACTACACCGGTACCTTAACGGAAAAATGGCTCAAGTGTCATGGTAGCAGTGTGCTTCAAGATTCGGATTTGATGTAAAGTCCAGTGTTTCAAGACCATTTTTTGAAGAAACCTCGGATACGGTGGCCGGTAATAATCCGGAAATTGACCAGCTGAAAAGCCAGTACCATCAGAATGTTAATGATTTATGCTCCAGAAGGTCAATTGCCAACGAACAATGACTGTCATAAAGGCAAATATATTAGCAAAGCGAAAGGTGCAAGATGAGAACCGAGTGGGTTAGATACATATCAAAGTTCGGTCGCCTTTCTGAGCACTGTACATTATGAACGAGAAGATCTGGAGCGGGGGGAGCGCTGGGGGAGCGGACAAACATTGATAAATTGACGATCACTTGCCCTGGATCCCTTAGCTACCGCTTCCTTTTCGTGTTCTCACGACCTTGTTACGCAACGCCTTTTCTTTCAGTTCATTTTCACGTTTTTCCAAATCAGCTTTCGACATGCTTTCCTGAAATACCATTAAACTAGGTTTCGACGTCGGCGATCAAGCAACTACACGTACATCATCGTTGTCCCATTTACTCTTCTTGCGCTCTAATTCTGCTTGGCCTTTGATCTTCAATTCTATCTTGTCGTTATCCACTTCCATTGAACTGCGCCTGGGAGACACGCTGTCACTTGAGCCAGTGCTATATTGACGAGCTTTGCCACGCTCCCTGCTGGGGCTTCGGTGACGTGGGGATGAAGGAGACGTTCTTGACCTTGATGGACTACGTTTGCGCCTCCGAGGAGTGATGCTCCTACGGGGGCTACGCCGTCTGTATCCTCGCAGAGGAGAACGCGACTGACTTGAAGAAGGAGATGGCGAATGAGACAAACGACGTCGACGAGCAGGAGGACTACGACTTGTTCTGCCTTTGTAACGGCGACTTGGGGGGGGAGGGGGAGGAGAGGGTGAACGAGGTCTACGTCGAGAAGGAGCTGCGGAACGAGAACGAGAAGTCGAGCGCGAAGGGGAACGACGCCTAGGTAGTGACCGCCGCCTTGGTGGGGAATTGTCGTACGAAGGTGAACGCCGACGCGGCGGAGAGCGATATCGACGAGGTGCACGGGGTGAACTCCCGACTGAAGACGGTGTACGTGACTTGCGACGAGGCGGTGGTGATCGCGAGAAACGACGTCGGGGAGGCTAGATAGCATAGAATTAGTCTTATAAAATAACTGACGAAAATAAGACTCACTCCACCTGGCCCACCACCACGGCCACCCCAGCCTTGATCACGCGAACGACCACCGTCGTCGTATCCACCACGTCCTCTTCCGCGTCCTCTGCCCCTCCCACGACCGCGACCGCCGCGGTCGCCATCCCGGATGTCATCCAATCTAGCTCGGCGGTCTCGCTCGTCGATGACTCGGGTGTCGTTTTCTCGAGCTTTCCTCATTTCTGCTTTCTTCTCTTCCACAAATGTTCGGGGTACACCAGTGACATCTGACTGAGCTTCGAGTAAAAGGTTCCAAAGCGCAGTCATGAAAGCTGGCGTATCTTTGGTCAAAAATCCGGTCAGGTTTATCTGCATCTTCTTGGGATCTGGTGTCTGCGATAACTAAGTCCAAAAGTTGCAATAAAATAGTTGCATAAACATACCGGTTCTTGTTGATCTTCTAGAAGACCCATGGCATACTCTACCACTACTTCGTCTTCAAGACCTACAAGTTCGGTAACCTTTTTGGCGATCCAAGGTCTGATAACGGTCAAGTTGACTTTGCGCATATCAACCTGATGATAATTGAGAATGTGGCTGCTGAATGAAATGTCATCCATACCTTCTTGTCGAACTCGGGAGGAAATTTCATGGACTTCAGTAGTTTTATCTCCTTGTCCGAAAACCGTCTATCCTGGTCGGCAGAAGTGCCCTTGAAGAATCCTGACACAGAAAAGATAAGAATGTATCATTATCAGAGAACAAGGGAATGATCCTCACCAGCATCTGCCATCGCGGCCTGTCTGCGACGTACGCGGTCAAGGTTGAAAAGAGAGTAACGTCGTGTGACCGTCACGATTACTACTTAGGCGGGGAGCCCCTATTTCGCATTCAAGAATAAGTACAGTACAGATAGGTTATTACCATCTACATATTTTGTGGCATTCAATCACAAACTCATGCCTTCATATATTACAAGACAAGATACCCAACATCCCTCATCTCTTGTGCGTTTTCTTTCCGTGATTTCGCTGGCTCCTTCGAAGACCCGGCGGCATCTGGGGCTCCGAAGAGGGTTTTAACATGGTCGAGCCAAATTTCGTTTCTGCAGCATTATAAAGTCCATTGCTATTGTTGCCATTCCAAGCATTGGAATTACCGTATGCAATGTGTGAACCGGAAGAACCGGGATCAGAAGAGTCTCGTGGTAGGCTTGAACTTGAAGAAGGGGAGGACATAGGCGAGGAATAGCTGGTTCCAAAATTTGGAGCGCCAAAGCTATGATTGGTGTAGATCGGAGGCGGTATTTCGTAAGGTGTTCTATCCAATGTCAAGATTCAGCTCCATTTCCGTTAAAATATAGATAATCGTATACCCTGTGGTATTATCCCTTGACATTACCCGATACGGGTTCAAGGCATCGGTCAGTGAATTTTGGTAAGGACTGCAAGATCTTCACAGTTGGGTTGAATACTTGCAAAGTCAAAGCTTCACAGTGGCTCACCGGCTTATGAAAGGGACGTCGGTGATAATTCGTAGCGCCGGCGGTGTTTGCGTGATTGGAAGAGAAGAACTAGGCAATAAAGTAGAAGAGGAGGGGGTCGAATTCTGACCATCATGAGGCAAACTAGCAAGCGAAGCAGATCGACCAGTTTTCTTCGGTACAATACGATCTATAAAAATAAGTGAAAAGAAGGAATCCTTATCGAATAATAGCACGCACGTTGGAACTTTTTCTCTCGTTTGTATAGAGTGCCTAACCCTTTAGAGCATACCGTCAAGAACCGATCAAGTCTCTCGTTCGCTGGATACATGGCCCAATTTTCTTGAGCCCCAACAAGATGCCCAACTTCCTCGGCCAGTTTCCACGTATCGTAAGGGTCATCAGAGTAAACTAGTCCTCTGTCGGCTAGAGAAGAAGAAATGTCGGACAGTGCCTTCCATTCGGACTGGCTAAATTGGCTTTCCACGATGCTCCAGTGAGGAAAGAGCATGGCCACAAGACGGTAACTTGTTATGCTAAAATGAAAATGTTCTGAGTTTCGTTTTTCAAAGCTAGGTTCTCAAGTATACGAACTTACACAGGATCCGGGTAGAGAGGCCTGGGTAAGAATAAGAGAATAATTGGTTTCAAAGATACGAAACATTGTCAGTCAACTCACATAACCATCACAGTGCAGATGTTTTGTGACTCAGGCCTTGGTGATTAGTCAACGAATGCAAACAAGTATTTTGTGGAGCTATTTATGTGAAAGAACCAAGGGATCGAAGACGGGTTCTTATGACTAGACTATTCCAAAGGTACCTAGAAAGACAATATTCCCACCGATTACAATCAGATTACAACGGGCGTTGCTATAAACCCAAGCAAAGCACTCACAAAGCCTGTAGGGCGGGCGCTCGGATGATATAAAAAACGCTCAGGGATTCGTCACTAAGGTGGATGCTTGTAAGGCGGACTCGGAGTTCAAAGCTCTTGACAATGATACAAGATATATTGCGGCAGGCGTGGCTTGGTGACGGAGAGAGAACAAAACGTGGATAATCTGAAGGGTCCTCAGGCTCGGCACGAATGATCGATCTGTATCGTGATACCGTACCTGATACCGACACCTACGATTTCAGTTCGGATTGGACGCACTTGTGGGCTACTAGGACATTATATATCCCCAAACAGTACACAATACGTCTACCATTCTCTCAAACTTCCATCCGAACCTCTCCAAACTGGATTGCGCCAAGCTGAGCGGCTAGACGTATACTTTTCTGAAGCAGTTCGGACAAGTTCTTCAGCAATTTCTATGCCGATGCCCGGGCCTGTAAAATTAAGCACATAGTCACTAGGTAGAGATATGACATACCTTGGAGCGCATCTATGTGGCCTTCCTTGATGTCAAAGACATGTGGGTTTGCCATATACGTGTGCAAATCCGCAGCTTCAGGATCATCCGTGTTGTAGTGCATCTATACAAGCCATACTATTCAGTAGCATTGCGACTTCATAGGTTCTGAGCAAACCTTCCAACTCATTTCTTGGATAACAACTGAAGATGGCGTCAGTAAGCAATAAATATAGCGCAAGGAACTCACAATTTGGTGCAGACAGAGCGACCTGAAAGCAAGCAGCCAACGCGATGGGACCTAGCGGACAATGCGGTGCTAATGCCACATCATACGTCTCTGCGAGTGATGCGATGTTTCTCAATTCCGTAATCCCCCCACAGTGAGAAACCTTGTAGAGGAATGAATTAGCTGTTTCTTCCCAGCAAGAATAAGGCTAACATCAGGCTGAGCGATATCAATGGCGCGCTTCTCGAAGTAAGGTCTGAACTCGTAGCGCGAGTAAAGACGTTCGCCTAAGGCTATGGGTGTCGAAACAAGTTTAGAGATATCCGCAATCTCGTCCGGATGTGAAGGTAGTAGAGGCTCTGGATGGATCAGTAAGCAAACCACGCATACAAGAAGGTTCTTATGAGACCTTCGATAAAGAGGGGTTGATAGGGTTCCAGTAGTTTAGCCAGCTGCTTAGCCATTCCTTTGTGCACTCGACCATGAAAATCCACACCGACATCCATCTTTGCTTCTTCTCTAGACAACGTGAATAAACAAAAGCTGCCAGGTACAAATGTTGGCAGTAACGAACCTAACTTGACGAACGCGTTCCACCGTTCCCTTGAGAACATCAGGGGAATCAATCCATGATACTGCATCTGCATTCATGGAGTGATTTAATACAACAACTTGAAGTATAATAACGAAAGACAAACCTGTTCCATTCATCTTGACGGCTGTGAATCCTTGTTGTTTCCGTTCAAATGCAGCACTCAAGACCTCGCTTGGATGATCACCACCAATCCATCCGTACACTTTGACACGATCCCGAACCTTACCGCCCAGCAACTGCCAGACCGGAACTCCAAGCCTTTTGCCTTTGATATCCCAAAGTGCGATATCTAGTCCCGATAGCGCACTCTATTATAAATGTTTAGCACATACCCAACCGGCTCATCGTTTTAGAATTAGCACTCGCCATTAAGACTGGACCTCCACGGTAAAATCGCATCATGTATGCAGTCTGCCAGATGTCCTGTATATCGTCGGCGTTTGCACCAGTAAATCTCTCTTGAAGATCTTTCATGGCGCCTTCGACTGCCTCGGTATGGCCTTCCAGAGTACTCTCACCCCATCCGACAGTGCCATCTGCTGTTTCTACACGAACGAAGAGCCATCGTGGTGGGACCCTGAAGTACTGGTGTTGAAGTTAGCAATAGGACCCACGTTTAAGAGTATTAAATGTCACCTCTATCTTGATTATCTTGGAGGACAACATGTGAGAACGAAAGAAGAGTGTACGACATGATGGTCAGCTTTCAAGCACTGAGGGCGAGCGGGCCGACGGGCCGAAAGGTCAGACCCTGGTTTTCCCACACAAATATCCCTCTTAACTTTCACCGACCTCGTTATTCCAATGCCCAGGTGAATGGGTCGGCCACGACGCACAATAATCTTTACTAATCTCAAAATTTTCCAGCTCGGATTTCATCATCAAGAAGTAGTTATGGCGGCGCTCGACCTTTCGTATATTGGAGCCCCGATGGTCAATCAATCGGACTTACCTTTTCGAACGCTTTCCCACAAATATGGGGCCACACTCACATATACCCAAATGCTCCAGCCTGAAAATTTGATCAATGACAAGGATTACCTCGAATTCCACCTCCGTGATCTTTCCCGGCGGCCCAAGGAGCATCAAGTAGTGGTGCAATTGTGCGGAAATGATCCGGTCGTTACGGTCGAGGGAGCTCGTAAAATACAAGACCATTGCGACGGAGTTGGTGGGTACTGTTTATTAATTACCTGTCCAGATCTCCAAGTGACTAGATTTAAATCTCGGCTGTCCTCAGGAAGCTGCCCGGGAAGGGCACTTTGGAGCTTATCTTCTCGGTCAAAGGGATTGGCCCAATGTTGAACAAATAGGCATGTTGCTTCCAACACTCTTTTTCGATGCTCATTGTTCTTTAGTCTGCTCTCTTTCTCATTCTCTCGCTGTCCCGGTTTCGGTGAAGCTCAGGCTATGTCAACCCCTCGAAAAGACCTTGGTATTAGCACAGAGGCTTGAAGCAAACGGAGCATCCTGGATAGCCCTACATGCACGAACAGTGTCAGCGCGACGTAGACGAAACGGTCCAGCGGATCTCTTACAGGTCAGGGCTCTTAAGCAGAACCTTCGGGTACCAGTAATCAGCAACGGCAACGTTCGCGTGTGGAGCGATATCCAGAGCAACCTCGATTATACTGGAGCGGATGGTGTGATGGTTGGCGAGACTCTGCTTGGAAACCCATGGTCAGCTCGCCCATCCTGGTAGCCTACTAAAGTACTCTTCTCACTTTGGATCGTACAGTATCTTCTCCGGCACCGTACCAGATCCAGTGGACATCTCCCTGGAGTACTTGCAGTTATGTCGTGATTACCCCGATACGGCGACCTTTCCTACCATTCAAACTCATATCAGACATTTCATAGACTTCCAATGGTAAAGTTCCTTCTTGATCTTTTGTCATGTCGTCTCACTTTTGTGACAGTGGCCGGAAACCATGGTACCAGAAATTTCGCGCGGCACTTGGTTCATGTTGTGATGTCGACGATGTAGAGCAGACGCTCAGAACAAAAGTTGGGCGTTGGAGGGGAAAGTCTACCAGATCTGACAATGACCCCGAAGCAGAAAAGGAAAGCGTACCCTCTGGCAGTTCAGATAACGTGGATTTGTCATCACTGGGTTGATATCTATTGCCTAGTCTGAAGGAATCGTCGATGGTGGTCGTTGTATCTACCAACGTCTTTTGGCCGCATATGGTGGCTAGTGTTCATTCCTATCATGACCTATCATAATGACAGGTGTCACGATACCGATCATAACTGATTCCCTCCTTTTCATGCTCTACCAATGGGTCTACTGCTGCTTCTCAGTAAATGTTCCTCGGACCTCGGTGTTATCCCCATCGCAGAGTTCACACTCCCGATATCATGCACAGCTGGGTGGCGAGATTTTGATTCTATTTTGACTCGCCCAAAATAGTCGCCACCCAGCTGTAATGACGTGCGTTATGGAAACCTCAGGTCAGTATACGAGCACATGGTGATGCCGTTCATTTATTCTATGCATTCCTTTTGGTTAAACCGGTACACCCGTACTATGCTCCGAACGATCAGTGGTGTCAGTGAGCTAAATTCGCGCATCGACTGATTTCCACAGGTGGGACTTGAAAGCTGTACGAGTACGTTCCCCAGGAAGCATGATGGAATGTGAATGTTGGCACACTCAAAGACTATTTAGGCCTCACAGATTGCCGCTTTACTCATAGTGGGAGTGACTGAAGTAGTCGAACCGCGCGACCCTTGCTCCTCCCTCGCATTCAAACCAACAACTTATTTCTCTCCCACTTTCTTAGAATCACCGACCGAGCATATACCTTCCTCGCGTCCTGCTGCGGCGACAAAATCATCCTGTCGGCATCTACACGCGCTGCTGAGATCGGCTCGCTGTCCTTGTCGTCTTAGTTGATCGTGTTGATCGTTGTCTCTAGGTTCAATAGGACTGGGGCATCAGGTGTCAGCATCTTTAACTCGGGAGTGACTCAACTCCCGTATTTACAGGCGATAGATGTTACATACTGAAACTGAAGGAAGGAAGGAAGTTGGTTCTATTAGCCTGGGAAAATACCGGGAGTTGAAACTTCCTGTGTTGGGGACATCTTTTATACCGGAAGACGGGATGGGATCTCCTTCGAATATTTGATTTCTTTGCACCGCTTGTGAATTATATGTTATTTCTTTTCAGTATTCTGCGTGAAGGCATTCTTATACTAGGTGAGCAACTTCGTCGCGGCGGTTACACTCAACACGGGGTTGCCGCTCCAGGCAATGCTTGGTTCATACACTAACATCAGCTCTTCACTTCACCATCTCACAAAAAGCGCTGTGGAATATCAAAAACGAATCCCGTCTTATGGCATTGGAGTTTGGGGGTGGTCATCTTGAAATGATGATCATCTTTCTGGTATAACACGGCATCCAACCCAACGATCTTTTATTCTTACTCTTCTTCTATCCTTCGCCTCATAGATGAGTAGCGGAATTTCAGATCCCTTTGGGGGCGTCGTTATATGTGAGTAGAACTCCTGAGTCTTCACTCGTATGGTTGGGTTGAACCGTGCGCACTTCTAGCGGTATTTTTGAGCATCCTCCTCTTGGGCGCCATGATTGTGCAGTTATACATTTACTTTGACCGCTACCCCAAGTGAGCAAAACCGTCCCCTTTTATGGGATCCTCTGATTTGTTTTTCAAGAGACAATTTCTGGCTCAAGGTCTTCATCGTAGTTCTCTTTACCTTGGACATTCTCAACTCTGTTTTCACCATTATGTGGTACGGGATATAACAGCAACAGTGTACTTAAATTGTGACATCTTCACAGGGTTTATAAGCTTCTAATCGACAATTTTGGGAACTTCGTCGCGTTGAACAAGTGTCAGTGACTTCTCGAAACCTGTCACCGTCGAATGTCTATGCTTACGCCTTCTTTCGCAGCTGACTGGACTGTCATGACTGACCCGCTTCTGACGGGCTTCATGTCAGGAATGGTTCAGATTTTTTTCGCGTGGAAGATCTGGGTATTAACTAAGTGCGTTATACATCCTTCGAATAGTTAGGTGCCGTTTCTGATTCAACTCCACGGTTGTAGGAACTATTTCTACGTCGGTGCGATCCTTATCTGCGCATTGGCATCTTCGGCGGGTGGTATGGCGACAAGTATAGCTGGCATTCCTCTCATGGATTCTGCTAATTGGAACGAGCTCCGAAATAAACTGTATAAGCTCTCCCTTGTGTGGCTTGCTCCAGCTGCGCTCGGGGACCTCATTATTACAGTCGTTATCACCATATCTTTGCAGCGAGCAAAGGGCTCTATCAGGCGAACCAATCGTGTGTTAAACAAAATTATTCGACGTAAGTATCTTGTTCAACTAAGATGATTCTGCTGTACGTTAAAGCATCTGAATTGATAGTGACTATGCAGAATGGCAAGTTCCATATTCTTCCGTAGCCCAGTGCGCCGTGAGGCTTAATGGGATCTACAGGGCTTCTCACTGCGACTGTTGCGCTAATTGATCTAATTTTGATTCTTGCTGTGGAGGCAAGTGTTCAACTCGAGTGTCTTTTCACACTTTCTTACTTATACTTCCAATACTTAGTCGAAGCCTTACTATCTTTGTGCGAGGTCCCCAATTTCCGTCCCGTTCGACCCCTCTAACCATTCCTTCCAGGCGTCGCATTCATCTTACCTAAACTCTACACGAACTCAGGTACGCCTATCTGTAGATATTGATTCAGTGACGCTGATGGTTATCCAGCGCTTTCGAGTCTTAACGCGGTGCGTAAAACGGCATCTGTGTTAGTTATTCGTATACTCACTGTGGACGATTTGTGTTCAGCGCCAACCACATACTCACGATGCTGGAGATGAAGAGAACTCTTTGGCCATGCCATGGAATAGTGGCGAGGTAAATTTCTTCGAAAACAATTTCATCATCTGACGATGGTTTCTTGTTCGTTGTAGGGCCCCCCTCGATCACAAGGAGTAGGTTCAAGTTTCTCGTTTCCCTTTCGCTCTAGCCTCATGCGGATCAACAGGTACTCATAAGCGTCGAGTATGAGAGTCATGAGATGAGAGATCCTCACAACCAGAAGAATGCCAGCATGAGCCTCTCAGACGACTAAGACGTTCCGAAAGATCAACTTGAAGTCGGTGCAAAACTGAGCCGAAAAAATGTCTGCTGATGATAGCGGGAAGAATATACAGAATACTACGATTGTTTGTGTGTTGTTTGTTCAACAACATATCGAAAAACGGAAGTCATTGTGCGAAGACGTTTACGCCCTCAGAAGATAGATAGATAGATAACCGGACAAAAGAAAACTCCCGGGCATCCATAGAGTGTGAACTTGGACATTGATAGTGGGGGAGGTAATGTATCGGTCTACAAAGCCCTGAAAGACGATCTCCATCCCTTCATACAGCTGCAGAGCGCCAACCCATAAGCGAAGAGTATGCCTCCAGTCTGAGTGATTCTTGCACCCTTGAGGTTCAAGTTGGCCTAGAGAACGGTGTATCTCTGCCTGGTATCTGGCCCAATTTGAATGGAATTTTGTTGATACCAATAACCTATTCATGGTGACATGGTACCGGTCATGCACATAAAAGCCGCTGAAAACAAGCTGAAATTGTTGAAAATCAAGGGGACGGCGGGATTCAAGAAAGACACATGGCGTTACACTTTCGCGTTTAAGGATGGCCTGGACCCCCCCCCCCTCCCCCCCTCTCCTGCCATATACGGCAATAATATGTACATATTAGGACAGCTTAGTAACACAATCTTAGTTACCGGAGAGATGCCGGTATGTGCCGGTTGAATGCCGAGAGTTGCCGGGTGGCTACTCTATCTCACTTTCACGAGGAACACATCTAAGATGGTCTTTAAGCACTAGACAACCTCTATTAACATGAAGCCATTGAAGTAATGCTATATTGGACCACCAGGTAAGTCCTAGAGTATTATATAGCCTAAAATAGGGCATGCAAAGTGTAGGTCACTTTCGCGTTTAAGGCTCAGACCCCTCCCCCCCCTACCCTATGTGCCGGATTTTAGCCGCCCCTCCCCCTTGTTAAAAATGCAACGCGGCTGCCGAGGGCTCCCCCGGGCCGGCTCTAGCCAAGCCTACACAAATACAGAATGTCTATTTCAACTTTCTTTTTACTTTCTTTCTTTCATCTCCCTTGCAGGCGGAAAGCCACAATGCTTGCTCCGTACAGGACGTCGTCGTCCCTACTCGCGAGCGGGCAAGGTCTGAGCATATTGTCTCTCTAGCTTGGCTCTAGCTGGGCCCGACTGTAATCGGTCGAGCGACGTACCAGACATCTATCAGGGCGCCTCAATACCCGAAGATATGAGGGTGAGGCGACTCGGGTTTGAAAGCCGTCGCAGAGACTGGGCAGTATCACGCAACATCCCTTTGGCTATCGGCGCGCGACGCGTCTCTTTCGACGTATTCCGTATTGGTCTACAGCCATGCAGGAATGGGACTCACGGAGTGTTCGGAGATATCAGTATCACCTGGAGCCTTTTGAATTGCAATTTCATCATGGCTATAAGATAATTGGAGAAAATCCAACGGTGGTGCGTCCATTTGCTCTTTCATCTCGACTTTTGATCCTGATCGATAAATCTTCGATAGTTGTGTCAATATAATAAATCCAGTCAGTTCCTTTTTGCCTGTTCGCACTCCTGATGCTCATTCTTTACAGGAGTGATTGGGCTCGGAATGTGCATATGATAATCCTAGAATAGGACCTCTACGAACACGGAGGGCGAAACGAGTAGAATATCTCGGACGTCGATTACTGCAAGAAGCAGGCCCTTCGGAGGAATGGCGAGAACCGCCTAAGCACGAGAGGATCACCTTTACTGCGAATAGCAGGCCTCGTTCAGAGGCGCAGTGGCTAGCTGTGAAGGCCCACCAAGTCTATATGTTTATGGAGGTTACCTTGTCTCTATGGATCGTTGAGGTCGACGGAGAAGCCATGTTGCATGGTGTTTTCCCTCTGCTTGACGTTCCCTGTGGCGATGGGTCTCTCCAGACTCATCTTGCCCTCGAGCGTCGGTATCTCACCCCTGGGATGCTGTAGTCTTCCGTCAAAGTCCATTCATGACGCAGCTTGCTGCGGACCGGTTAGTGGATGGTTACCATCTGCCGAAGGATTTTTGGAAGAGCAAGGTGATGAACTCCATACTCCCCGTGTACCTGGGGCCAGGTGATCTGATTCAGCGTACGAGGCCATTGATTCTGTTTGGATTCGTAGGGATGTTTGCGTGATATCTGTCCTTGAGCGCACTCTGTGGCACGCCCTTTCTATCGGCTTCGTTGACCTGGCTTTGCTGCCGGGTCGACAGTCGTGGGTAACTCGATTCAGACTACTCTTCGTCTGCTTTGAGCAGCAATTTTTTGACCTCCAGCTCTCTTCGGAGGGTTCCATATACCTTTCTATTGCCAGAGTATCAAGGGTAAGTTCAAACCTATTGACGTCAACTAATGACTGACTTTCTGCCTTCAGGTGAGTGTTCGCAAGAGTGTAACGTGTAATATATAGTCAAATGTAAATTTTATCTATTTAATCATGCTTGATCGATATAATATCGGATGAACTTGAAATTATTTTTTTCTGAGTCACCATCATGTCGAAAATACGTGTCGCAGTTATTGGTGTCGGTTTGGTCGGCTCTGAGTTCATCAAGCAGCTTCTGTCCGTGCCAGGATCGCCATTCCAACTGGTCGCTTTGACATCTTCGACCCGGACGTTGTTCTCGCCAGACACGCCCATAACGTCGTCCTGGAAGACACAGCTCTCCAATTCCACCGAAAAAGCGGACGTCAAGTCTCTCACAGAGCGCCTCAAGGCCCTAGTGACACCCACAGACAAGGTCGTCGTCGTCGACAACACCTCATCGGACGACATCGCGGCGCTCTACCCGCTCTGGCTCTCCTCCGGGCTCCATGTCATCACCCCCAACAAGAAGGCCTTTTCAGGCTCGTACTCCCTGTACGAGGCCATTTTGAACGCGAGCAAGTCCACCGGCACGCGATTCCTGAACGAGTCGACGGTTGGCGCAGGCTTACCTATCATCTCGACACTCAAAGATCTTGTCCTGACCGGAGACAAGGTCCTCAAGATTGAAGGCGTGTTTTCGGGTACTATGAGCTACATCTTCAACCAGTACTCCACCGGAAGCCCCGCCGGACCTGCTTTTTCGACGGTGGTGAGCTCGGCAAGGGAGAAGGGGTACACGGTGAGCATCGGATCGTTTCCAAGGAATCAAAATCTGAATATACGCGGCGGCAGGAGCCCCACCCGGCAGACGACCTCAATGGCTTCGACGTTGCACGCAAGCTGACGATCTTATCGCGTACCATCGCGCCCTCCCCTTCCATCGACTCTTTCGCGTCAGTGCAGACAGCATCCCTGATTCCGTCGGCCCTCGAGGGCATTCCCACAGGCGACGAATTCATCGCGCGTCTTCCAGAGTTTGACGCCCAGTTTGATGCCATAAGGAAGGAGGCTGCACAGGAGGGCAAGGTTCTGCGGTTCGTCGGTGTCGTAGACCCTACCAAAGGTGAGGTCAAAGCGGGTCTGGAAAAGTATCCGACGACGCACCCGTTTGCGACGAGTTTGGGAGGGTCGGATAACATTATCATGTTCCACACGGAGAGGTATAGTCCTCGGCCGTTGATTGTGCAGGGCGCAGGTGCAGGCGCCGCCGTCACGGCTATGGGAGTGCTAGCCGATTTGTTCAAGTGAGCTGTTCTCTTTGCTATCCTTCGACATCTCTAATTCTCGAACAGATTGTTGTAGGCAATGTATTGGCAGCAGTAACAAAATAATAAGTGTAAAAATTGCAACTTAGCCCGGGGTGGCAAATGACTGTTGATTCTCCCTCAACTGCAATGAGCGTTTTGTTGTTCTGCTTTCGAATTGTCTCACCCTTCCAGATAATTTATGTTGCAGATGTTGCAGGTTCGACTCTTTGCCAGGGTAGAAGATACGATGTAGACACCTTTCCGGGAGGCATGTGCTCGAGTTTATGGACAAGATGCACCGGCATTGCCATGCATCTCCAACGATTGGGATACAAACACCTGCGGCGCCGTCCATCATAGTCTGAATCGAACTCTGCTAGCAAACGCAGGTGGTACGCAATGCTGCAGAATATCTTGAAGGTTGTTCGACCCGCGGATAATAAGCGCCAAACACCGAGTCCGGTAACCATCTTATGGTCCATTCATGAACCTTTGAACTTCGAGCTGCTAGCTGGTAAGTGTCTTACGTAATATTGGAGGTTTTTCTGAAGTTTTTCTAGTTCCCCTGCTACACCCTTCTTCGACTTCGAAAGTATCTCATTTTTGGACACCAGTAGACTCTGAGACCTGGGATATCGAATCGTACAAACGGAAACGGCTACAGCAGCGCTAGGACCGCGCTTCAGGAGAAGGCCATATTTCGGATCGCGTTGAAGGTCTGCTGCTGGTCCTGGTTGAAGCACGAAATGCTGTCCTTCACAAGAGTCTCTCCATTTTGGGTGCGAATTTACAATGCCATGCTTCGACAACGTACAGGAATTTGACTTGGTTATTTATGCATTCCTCTTAGCATCCGCAATGGCCGACCTGGTTGGACAAAAACATGAACTTCAGCAGTTTCTTGCCATATTGGGATACGAGCCTTTGTTTCGTCTGGCTGGTACAACCGACACAGCTGTCGCCACCATTCATAATGGTCGATACCTCAATACCTTTTAGGTATTTTTTGACTCCGGCGTAGCCTGACGCTCAAGCCAATCACCTCATTGTTTTGTCTTGGTCTCCTTTTTTGGCCCACCAGTGGGGCCTTAAATCGGGCCACAGGAATTCTCGGAAATTATCTTCTCTTTCTCACTTCTACCATGGCTCCCGTCGAAATTTCTGGCGTGAATATTCCGCTATTGTGAGTCGGCCGCTCTCTCTGTGCTTCCTGTTTCCTGACCGTCGTCGTTGCAGTACGGGCCCATTGGTTTTGGGCTACATGTGGGGCTACGGCCTCTACGGCGCCCTCGTCATCCAGATGTGTGAGTGATGAGAGCTTCTAATTCAGGCCTTGCATTCATCGCAACCATAGATATCTACCACACTCTTTTTTCCTCCGACAATCTGAGGCTCAAAGTTCTGGGTGCGTTGTTCTTCACCGAGCCCCTGCTCATTCACCAACGACTCTGATCTTTCAGTGTGGTCACTGTTTATCCTCGAAACTGCTTTCATGTTTGTATCAACGGTCACTGCATGGAACACCTTTGGCCTGGGATGGGGTGACGCCAACACGCTCTTTTTTCTTGGTTCGGGCTTTGGAGCTTTACCCGTTCTAAGCGGCATCAGCGAGTCCCTTCCTTTAAGTCTTTGTTCCCAATGCTAACCCATATTTCCAGTCTCGTTTATGACCCAGAACTTCTACCTGTGGCGAATCTGGAAAATGAACATGCGAAACCTTTTTATTATCATTGGCATTGAGACTGTAAGCGAGATTCCACTGAACCTCCTGCTGTCGCCTTGCTCAGTCGTAAAATTTAGGTTTCCCTCGCGCAATGCATATTCGCGATTTACTATGGCATAACGGTGCGTTTGTGAATTCGTGCTATATGACACTATCTGATGTGTGCTCTTTAGCTGGCTTTGCATGAAGGTAGTGTGGATGAAATGGTTGCATTAAGTGCATTTCGGATCGTGCGTCGAGCTATTTACATATACGATACTCCTGCTGAGACTTCCCTCAGGCTTGGTTGATAGGCTGCGCCGTCTGTGACGTCCTGATCACGGCTACCATGGTGTTGACGGTGAGTCTCCGCCTTGACGTTACGCGTTCACCGACTCAGGTTATACATAGCTCCACAAACAAAAGGACGACACTCAGCCCTTTTCTTCTATGGTGCTAAATAGGTCGATAAGATATGCTGTGGAAACCGGTGTTGTCACCACAATCATGGCCATCACCGAATTCATTCTCTACGTGGCTGCGAAGCATGACACTTTCCATCTAACCATGTGAGTTGCGCCGTCTTTTGGGCGCCTAATATGCTCTAACTCTTGTGCTAGATTTCTGATGCTCAGCAAAGTGTGAGTCAGGAAAAAGTTGACATCGCCTCATTCTCACGAGTATCATAGCTACGTTGGCTCCCTTGTAGCCATGCTGAACACTCGACCACCCAGGACCAATGATGTTGGGAAGGCTAAGTTTTACGCTCCTTCCCCGCCCCGGTTCTCTCCTGGTTCATGGAACGGTCCGGCTGATTCGACGAGAAGAGGAGAGCCGAACGGTAAAAGAACTGGTGGTACTATTGCTCTCACGGTAAGCGCCTCTCTTTAACTAATTGTTCTTACTTTAACAGTTCTACTGTCGTGCAGAACATGAAATATCCTCCAAGGAATAGAAGTCGGGTCTGAGATGATGGCCTCGCAGCTCGCTAACCGGATTAGCGCGCGTTTACCTTCATTTGTTATGCACTTATATCGGTGGAATTGTAGTAACAACTCTTGTCTGCAATGCTGAATTTGGTGCTGAAAAAAAGTTTTCGGATGACTTCGAAGGGCTATCTTGAACGCCTGGACGTACTGGAAGGACTGTCGTTCAATCGTAACGTGCCTTCCTTCTCTCGGTGGACATACCCGGCCTATTACTGATCTAAAACGTGGAAAACTTATGAAATATGCATTACCCCACCCATGCACCACTCTCGTTCCTCGCTTGACGAGCCGGAAGGTTAGCAAAGTTATTACCGCGACCCTCATCAGCATTCATTTTTCTAAGCGCTACACCGCCGCAAACTTCCATGATCCATTATTTGATGTTCCTCCTTCGGTGGGGCCGTAGGTTCAACAGGTGTCCAAGCTAGGGGGACGTCACTTTTAAGCGCCAGACACGAATATCAGTAAACGTACGCGTCATCAGCACAGAGTGATATGAATAGAGAATCAATCGCGTCCTTCGGCGGCGTTCGCGCTGACAGATAATAAGTTGATAGTACTTAATCGGCGATCGCGTTGTGTACATCTATTTGGCAGTTTTCACTCCTGATAAATATTTCAATTCTTCTTCCTTAGAGTGGAATATCTCCTTCAAGCCATTTACAGTGGGTTCTCAGATTCGACCTTTTCAGTGTAGCATTTTATCAATTTACTGGCAGCTTTCGACTTGTCTTGTGAGACAATGGCCCAGGTCCTCGAGTCCTCCACCGCGTCTGCCACCGGTCCTTGCCCGGATTGCAACCGCACCTTTCCCTCGCACGGATTCACCCTGGATGCAGTGTTGCACAAACTCCGCATTCGATACGTTCCTCTCGCCTCCGAAAGGAATCAAATCATAGAACATGTTTTGCATGCTCGAAGGCATCTTCCGTTATACAAAACCGAAAGGAAACGGCTTCAGGATGCCCTTTTACAGTTGGAAAAAGAAGAGGCGGTATTGGAGCAATATATCGCGTACCAAGAAGGCCTATTGCCTTCGGTACGACGCCTTCCTCCTGAGGTCATGGCGCGAATATTTGACGAATGCTGTCGAGATGAATTCGTCCCAAAGTCCACCGTCTCCTTGACTGCGCTCCGTCTTAGCCTCGTGTGCCACGACTGGCGAATAACGATGCACTCATTACCAAAACTATGGGCACGCATTTCCGTATGGTTGAACCGCGCAGACAAGTTGGCATGGAATCAGGTTGTGCAGCCCCTCTTACTATACTTGCAGCATGCCGGTGCCCAGCCTCTTTCCATTAAATTTACCTGCGACCAAACAGCAGATTCCGAGGCTTATCGACTGTTCCGTATTCTCGCTAGCAAGGCAACCTGCCCACATATCGAAAATTTGTCGATATGCATCCCACACTCATTACTCTCTGATATCTCGTTGGACGAACTTGGGTGGAGTTTTCCACACCTGCGTCATCTCAACATGGATTGTTACGAATATTATGAGGGTGGAGCTTTTTATCCTCACACCGTTCGCTTGCGTTCGCTAGTTTTGCAAAGAGGCGCGCCCCCGATCGAATCCGGTGAAAAAATCACGTCGGTCACACGTATTACACTCATGGAATCCACTCTCGATGAAATAGAAATCGCGCTTCCTCAATTTCCTAACCTTGAACATGCCACATTCAAACTCACGCAAAAAACTACCCATAATGATCCTTGGTCTGATGATCCAATCGTCTGCCAACGTTTGACTAGTCTCACTCTCACCATATTCAACGACGCCGTTCTTACCGAACTGGCCGAAAATATTGAACTTCCACAATTGAACAGACTGGAGTTCTGCTTTGAGGACGGCTGGGCAAAGCATGTCGGTGCCCAATTGAAAGCGATGGCTGGAATCATCAAGGAAGCTAAAATCGAGACCTTCGTTCTTCGAAACGCTTGGTTATCCGACGTCGATTTTGTGAATACTGTCGTTTCGATGGGTCGTTCGTTGCGTACTCTTATCGTTCACGAGGCGTCGCCGGTTCATGATACCGTCCCTCAGGCCATTCTTACTCCCTTCAGCCTGTGGCGCTTGTCTTGTTACGCGAATAACAGGAGTGGAAGCTATTGCCCGAATCTTCGGCATCTGGAGCTGGTATGGGGTTCCGACGTGGATGAGGATGCAGTTTTGACTGTGCTCGAGTCACGGAGAGAGTCTATGAGACAGTGTGTTGCTCTTGAATCCGCATTAATCGGCCCTAGAGCAGGCAAAGACGTGGCCCCAGAGACGATCCACCGCCTGAAGGCTATACGGAGGAACGGTTTACAGGTGTCCTTAATTTGACCTTTCAGCCCATTTCAGTCCAGTATGTCAATGTACGAATCAGTTCCAAAAAAGTAATACACCCTAAGGCTAGTTTCATAGATCACTTTCTCTCATTCATACCCCGGCCATCTTCTTTAGAACGGAGAACTCCTCCTTGCCTGTTGCTTTGCAAAGTGCATGGAATTTTGAGGATTGATCACCCAAAAGAACCTTGGGTCTGAACAAAGCGAATGAGAGACCGGGTCACATGAAGATATAGCGGAGAGGGCTTTACCTGTCGAACTCCACTATATGACCCTGGTCTAAAAGCATGACCTACGGGCTCGGTATTAGCGGGAGAAGAGACCGCAGTTGAAGTATTTACCCTATCATAATCAATAACGGTTCTGAGTCGATGGGCGATGGTCAGTATCGTGCTCTCAGAAAATTCTCTGCCAACCATGCACTTGAGTCACCGAAAACCCGAAGAAGCGACAAATTTCCGCTTACTGTCGAATGGTCTTCCCGATCAGTTCGTCTGTCGCGTAATCCACACTGGCTGTTGCCTGGACAAATACATGAGAGTGGAAGTCGTGGAATAGCGATTGATATTTACCTCGTCCATGACTAGGACTTTTGACCGTTTGAGGATGGCTCGAGCCATACACAACAGCTGTTTTTCTCTGTAACATGGTCAATTAGATGTATATGAGGCGAAGCAAAGACGACCCACCCGGTAGAGAAATTGTCGCCTCCCTCCGAAACAGGCGAATCAAGATTGCGGAACATATTGGCATTTATGACATCGTCGTCTTCAACAGAACTAGCGGGGATCAAGTGTACTCGTCGCAGAGCCTCAAACTGAAAAGGTATTTCATTGAGCATTTTATAAAGGCCGCCGTCAGAACAGACTTACTATTTCGGCATCCTGGTATTCTCCGAAGACATCTAACGTAGACCTTACAGTACCACTGAGAATCGTAGGATCCTCTGTGCGAGATTCAGAAGGAAGAATGACCTTACAAAATCAATCAAGTACTCACGAGGTATGATGGTAATCTTGCTTCGCAAATCGGTAAGGCCAATCGAAGCGATGTCTAGACCGTCGACCAAGATATGACCCTCCGTCGCCTCCACAAAACGGAAGAACGAGAGCGCAAGGGTGCTCTTCCCAGAACCGGTCCTTCCAAGAATGCCAACCTACAATCAACGTTAATAAGGGACTGTTGCATGAGAGTTACAAGCTCAGACCTTTTCACCAGGCTGGATTTCAAAGTTGAGGCGATGAAGAACATTAGGTAGGTCCGGCTTGCTTGTTGTTCAGCTCACAAGACCAGCATCTGGATGTAAATATGCCTACTGCGTATCGAATAACAAGGTCCTCGCACTTGATGGCCCCACGCGATGGCCACGACTGAGGAGGCCTTGGTTCAATGAACTCAGGAGGCTCGCGAATAAGCTCCGAGTATTCTTTCACTCTTTCTAGTGCCACCATTGATTGTTCCAAACCGACAAAACGACGAACCTTTGGGATCAGTTTAGTCGACGAATGTGATCCACATGTAAAAACCATACCATGAACAGTAAATCGTTCGTAATAGAGCTAGCGAAGGCAAGAACAAACCCAGCTAGAGATGCATCAATCCGGGGAGTCAGGACAGTCACCGCGGCGGTGACGCCGGTGATTGCACATGAAAGTAAATTGAACCGAATGGAAAGCCATCGGTTCACTAAGGGGCCATAAGAATCTGTAAGGCAGTAGATGGCAGTAGCTTACCTCCCCACATCCAGTAATAAGGATTAGAGTTCTGTGGAAACATTACCATCATCAGCAATGGCTTGTTACATGACCCGGTGTGCTTACAGTGTCAACACAGCGAAGCATATCTCGCAAAAACTTTGACGAAGCACCAAAAGCTCGAATTATTGACACTCCGGCTATGGTCTCACCATAAATTGAATATAACGGTGAGCGAGTCACCGAGTCTAGCAAAAGTCAGTCTAGTCTTCAACTCATTTTCAAGGAAGGGTTACCAAGACGGCGCATATCACGGGAAGTCTGTCCGTAGACCTTAGCGACTGTAGGAACGGCGTGTTCCATTAGTTCAGAGGTGAAAGATAGTGCGAAAACAAAATATACCGTTATAATATATGATACCGAGGACGAAGGCGGCAGCGATGAAAGGTATACCGCCCACGATGCTGACTGTGACTAACGTCGTCAAAGATGACATTGCAAACATGGTGGTTCGTCCAAAATTGTCCGATAAACTGCTATCGATGCCTAGCAGGGAATCGTGACTTTCTGATCGACGAATACAGAAAGAGCAGATCATAGTTACCTTCGAAGTCTTTACCGAATCTATTCAACAGGCGCCCACGAGAGACGGTATCATGGAATCTAATATTGGCAAAGAGAACGGTTTCCAAGAGTCCTGCAGTGAAGAGACATCAGAGACAAGAAAATTGAGGATTATAATATGGAATATACTTTGGTACAAGACCACAGATGCGTGAATCGACCCCTTATCTAGAACATTATGTGAGAAACATGGTTGGGCTAAGCGCATCAGACTCACAAAGAACAAACCATCGAAGAGTTGTAATAATCAGGCCGATGGCTGTGATCTAATAGCTCCTTCGTAAGACAGGCCAAATATTTGTCGCAACGGTAGACTCACGATTGCATACATAGTGACATAGTACACTGGACCTTTCGAGCCATCCGCCTCTAGGACTGCATGCGACCAATACCTGTACGTCTTTGAGACAAAGGAAGGAGAAAAATAGTATGTCACGTACTTCAGCCACCCATTCTCTGCAACCGGACTTAACGCGGCCAAGATGAAAACGCCCAAGAATACAGACCAATAGACAGAGGACCCGCATGCATTTATGTAAGTCAACCAAATATCCTTTCCAATCCTCCCAACAGCACGCTTTTCTTCTTCAACCAGCTTGCGCGGCGGCTTCTTGCTGGCAACTTTCGTTTCCGCCACTTCAGAAGCAGACGCCACGGTTGAACTCGATTCGGACTCATCGCCAGAACCAAATCCAGCTTCGATTGCTTCCTCCTCTTTGTCGTCTGCGGTACCATCTTTGTCGTCAATGAAGCCAGATTGGACTAAGCTACGCATAACCCCGGACCCCTGGAAGTCTTCGCGGGTCCCTTCAAACAGAACGCGCCCATTATCAAGTGCTACAATGTATCCAGCCCCTTCGGCACAAAGTTGAACATGATGAGAGACCAGGATCACCGTCCTGCCTGAAAAAAGATCGTTTCAAAGGGAACAGCAATGCCATTGAGCGCAGCGAACCTTGCATAAGTTCGCCCTTCAAGCATTCATGATACAGATGATAGGCTGTATGTGCGTCAACTAAAAAGGTGCAAAAGTCAGAATAAAGGCAATTGGCCGTTTAGCTCAAAACAGATGGAGATATACCTGCGGACAGAACATCATCTAGAAGTAAGATAGAAGCGCGGGAGTAGACAGCACGTGCAAGAGACACTGGTTTTTGTTTAACGTTAGACTTAGACGTAGGAGCTGAATGCGATTGATTCTACCTCGAGCTTTTTGGCCTCCAGATAGGTTCACCTGCAGGTATGTCATCAGTAAATAGTCATCAGAACGACGATAGAACATACTCCACGTTCTCCGATCTCTGCCTCGTCTCCATCTTCTAAGATCTCGAGATCTACCGTCAGAGCGCAGACCTTGACCAAATTAACGTTCAGGACGTCATCACTGAGTAAGTTATACCCCTCACCTCTAATGTTTTTCTGTAACGCTCGGCATCAAATGGCAGATTAAAAAGAATGTTATCTGGGAATGGGCGTCTTTAGGATATAGAAGATGATGAAGTCTAACGAGGACGACACCTTTAATGGACGCATTACGGAGCCAGGCGGCCTAATCGTTAAGAGTGGTGGGATTCTATTACGCGGAAGCGACATTACAAGTACTTACCTGCGGAACATAAGCGCAGATTCCTTGGACAACCCACTCTTCTCTGGGCAAGATTGTTTTGAAGGAGGCTATGGCATCAGGGGGTGAACGCGGACAAAGCATCTGCCCTGCAAGGATATCCGCCTCTCCTAGTAGTGCTGTGAAGGTATCGGATGAGTTTTATTCCCAACTCGGACAGAATAAACGCATACCATGAAGAAGTAGTGTCTTTCCCGACCCTAACTTACCGCATATCAAGGACAGTCCCCCTGGAGGGAAACGGAGAGACAAGTCGACGAGTATGAACTTGTGACGCGGTGTAGACGCAGCAGAGGGTGTTTTGCTAGCAGCTATGCGATCTTGTGGCCATGTAACGGTGCAGGACTGGAAGGCAATCGTTTGGGACTGCTGCTCAATGGGTGGAACAGGAGTGACTTCGTTAGCGTTTAGATACTTTTCAATCCGGCGCATCGAGACCAAGCTCTGGAGCATATTAATAAAAGTCTCAGGGAGCGCGTTAAGAGCGAATTTTAACTCGTTGAACACTGTCGAGAGTCATTGACAGTAGACGTAAATCGGGGGAGCGTTCTTACCAACAATCTAAGAAGAATGTGATAAGATCCAGCCCACAGGCAGGAGAGGAGTACTCACGGAT